>CM049315.1:50931388-52236388 GCA_026874595.1 Sipunculus nudus
TGAGATATCACCGAAAACGAAAGAAAAATATGGTATATCAGAATATTCTTTGACCATGAGGCTTTCACGGAGTTGGGCAATCAAAAACAATGAGACATATATTGATTAAATACCTTGTGGCATGTTCTTGTTTTCTTGTTAACGTTAACTTCAGGCGTTTCTACCGACAAAACGCGCTCTGAAGATTTAAAGACCTCCGAATCTTCATGTACATGTTTCCTTGAAGCCATTCCTTGAGGCCATTCACGGAAGAACAGATATTCCTATATCTGTATTAAACGACCACACGTACATTCTGCGGTCCTGTTTTGAAGCAAACATCGCTTTAAGGACTTCATTGTTACGGCGAAAGGAACAGTATTGTTAAACACATACTTTTTAACAAAGATTTTTTTATTGTTTCAGTCACCTTTACGTCCTGCTGACACGCGAACGTCCTATCGAATTTCGCCGACAAAATTCCTGCTTGGCTAATTTACCGAGTCTTAAGGATTCTCAAGAAGAACACACTGTGCGTTGTAAGGAGCCTTTTTAAACCATTGAAAACCGTTTCTCGGAGTAACGAACTCCTAACTTACCTGACCTATGTTATCCACCCTAACTTTATATAAAGTTTGGCCTGCTTCACTGATATACAGAAAAACTGAATTAACAGGTAAACCAGTGGTGTTTTCATTTTATACTAATGGCGTTCATACACTCTAGCATATTTGTTCATATATTTATTTTTTAATCTATTAGCATTTATTTATCCTATATATTGCGCATGTTTTGGCGTACTTTTTCTTGTGTTTTGAGAATTGTGTAGCATTTGGGACGGTTCATTCCGTCATTCCTTACTTCCTTCCTTTCCTCATTCATTCATTCATTCATTCATTCATTCATTCAAAACGACCTATGTTATGGCCAGAAAAGAGACAAATGTATGCGGATTGTAATTCTATTTTTTTAGTAAAGAATTTTATTTCATTTCAAATTTCAGTAAACGCAGCAAAGTTAACACTGCCCAATTTATGCTCAGACCCATTTTTAATAAGCTGTACTTAACTGCATTTAAATAACAAAAAAAAGGGCGATAAGGAGTTTTTTTTTTCTTCTTTAATATACAGGTCGAGACAAACGGGTAATTTGCCAGCTTGTAGGAAAGATACAGAAAAGTGTCCAATTAGTGCATACATGAACAGCATAAAATTGATACTGATACAATTGCACCTTTATGATTGAAACTTGCATTAATCCTATCAAAATTTGCGGACGTGGGAGCGGTGATCCCTCAAATCGTTCAACCGGCTTGTACATGGAAAATAAGGTTTGAATGGCCACCAAACTCTCTCTGCAGATTTATTCCAACCTTGAGACTGTCCTCGGAGTACTTTCTGTTGCGTGCCCTTTTCAAATCCTGACCTGCAAACAAATTGAAACTACTCATAGAGGCCGCCATTTTATGTACAGACTAAAACGCGGATGTCACATGTCGGAATTACGGATACTGGTTATACAAATAATAGTTTCTTTCACAAGATTCAGCCAAGAGCAGAAATTAGCGTAGGTCTTGGTACTCATCGATCAAAATGAAACATAAAAACTACGAGCGGACATTTTTTTTGCCTAATTTAAAAAAGCTGTGAGAGCATACATGTGCTTTGTTTGCTAGGAAAATGCGGTACAATGGACCTTAAGAAATAAGTACACCCTCTCAAATCTCTCACCCCCCCCCCTCCCGATAACAAATAGGACAAAAGACCTCTCCCCGAATATCGTCTCTCTCACCACATATCATGGATTATATTTTCGTTATCCGATAATAATTTTTGTCAGTTTAAATAATATATATTCATAATATACATTTGACTTATACCTTCGACAGCGATAAGTTAAATATTTTTTACAGTTAGGCAAGAGACCTAAATTGGAAGCCATATCTAAACTTTTATTAAAATAATATTGAGTAAAAACTAACTAAACTATACACCGATTGATTGGAATTATCTGTAAACGTACGGGGGCCAAACAACACGTTGTCCCCCACCCCTTAAACTGTTACGGGGCAGTCCCCCCCCCCCCCCCCCCCGGGAACAAAACCCAAAATAAAAGTTTAATCTCAAAATTGTCTGTCATGCAGGGAACTATCGAGGTGTAATGAGAGAATGCTACGCAAAGCCGTGTGACGACTTGTCCCAGGTCACAGATGACAAACTCGTCTTCCTGGGCAAATCGGCAAAGATGACTCTGGACACACTGCTGGACATGTCAGGCTACAAAGAATGTACCGCTTCCGGTAAGTATTCCCCAGCTCCAACATAGAGGTTACTCCGCGACCAATGACCACTGATGTCTATTTGGAATTTTCAATTATTGCCAATATGATACGGAACATAATATAAATGAAAACAATAAAGGATGTTTCTTCTAATAAAATCTCAGATACAGGAATAAACTGAATAGCCCTCAGTAGAGCGCATAAATCCGCCAAGAAAAAAAAAACTTAATGTCCCTTTCCCTGCCCAAATTTTTTCATTATTAAAATTGCTGCTTTACATTTTGCATGATCCGTGCTATTAAAACAAAGATCACGACTGAAAACATAACATTCTTGATGGAGTTAATGGTATAACAGAAGAATTTTTACGTTCGGGAAAATCTGCTGTGTGCGATTATATGAATATGCAAATACTGTTTGATAAACTTAAAACAGCAAAACCAATTCGACACTTAAATACTGGCATACAAGGCAATATCTTAAGACCAGATATTCACCTTCCCTTTTTCGGAGAATTAATGCGACTTCTGGCGTACATTGTAATGAACGGTTGGAAAATCATTTCAAGGAAAGTTCTTTCAACACCACTGTGACGAATGTATGATCGTGTCTATTTATCTATAAGCTGTTAGTAAACACGGCACGTTTGTCAATGTTGAAAAACAGGAAAATCATGTAACAATAAAGGTGTTTGGTTGTATATCTGTGGAAGTTGAAAGGTCACTAAACACAAAACTGCCTTAACACAGGCAAAAACTAATTGCAAAACGGCAGAACACTGGTTCGTCTAACTTGCTGTCAAATGCCCTTGTTTAATTCTTTCGGATTTTTGGCGGCCCTCTCACTTCTTATAAACACAGTGATATAAACAACACAAACAGCCTGTGTTCGGTGGGATTGGTGTTTTCTGGCCTATTTTTAATGTAAACATCAAGGAATTATCTATAATAAACAGACGCCAGATATCGGTGTAGGCCCCTACTGGTTAGTTGTAAAGCTTTACAAAGTTTTACCTATATTCGTTATAATAATAAATAAAAGCTTGATTGTTCTTGTATTTCAGGTGCTGCTGAGAAGACCACCAGTCTGTTTTTGGCACTGGTTCATGTCGTCTGTTCATTGGTCCTTTCTAAGAGCCCTTAAAGAAGCTCTCAAATATAATATCGAGGGAAAAGAAGACTATATCAGAAAGAACCCTTTATATAATCAAAGAGTAAAATGAAAACACCATTGCATTTAGCCGTCCGGTCTGTAAGTTCCCGAAAATTAGCATCTTCAATGATTGTGTGAAAGATCTGGAAAAGATTCCAGTAAATTTTATTTTTATATATATATATATGAATATTTTTTTATGGAAGAATTATCAATTATAATCACAACTTATTTACGCAATAACCATATGAACAATATTTGTTTTGTGACTTCTGATTTATTTTTTAATGGCTGATACATATCCAAAATACAGAAATATGCAACAAACGGGCATTTAGTGTGTTATATATATAGGCCACACCAAAATATATCTGTTTTCCGGACTCTGGTGAAATAAATATGGAGCGATCGGACGACTCTATTCTTTAAATTTCTCGATGGAGAAATAAAAAATGAATGTTTGCAGGAGTTTTACATAAACATACATCTATAATTAACATAATGAGGATATGTTAGCAAATTTACCGAGGAGTTTGAAAGCTTTCACCGAGACAAAGATTAGTATAAACTATAAACATCAGTGGCTATTCCTTAGAACCATGTTATAATTCTGTGTAGCCTTTGATTTGTTTTTAGTTTCACTGACATTGGTGATTGTGGAATCATTGAAAACCTGTAAAAATTTTAGTTTCACTGACATTGGTGATTGTGGAATCATTGAAAACCTGTAAAAACTTAATATCTTCTAAAAACTATGGTGCATAAATGATACATGCGTAATAAATGAGCATACAAGTGTCTTTTACCCCTGGCTAATTTGTCTATGCAAAAATGATAGCATGTGATGTTAACTTGAAGTCATAAATTATGTAGATCTGAGATGTATATACACGATTAAATAATGACACATTATAACTTGTAGTCTTGTTGTTTCTGGTTGCGCTGAGGTGAACAAATGAGGCATGATACTATGTTTTCCTACTTTTATTCAATAATCTCTATTTATGCATACATTGTACCGACATGATTTAAGCAGACTCTTAAGAAATTTCAATTTGTTTATATTCTACAGGAACAACATTCACTACGCTTCGGCCTTTTGAAATCAGTTCGGCAAAGTGAAAACAAAAGGCCTCACTAACACCTCCTGGGGGGGTCTTCCGGGGCTGCCCTAAAACACGGAACAGAACGGAACATGGAACGCGTGACAGCAGCAAAATTTACGGAAAGAAAATGAACAAAGATATATATATTGTGTAAACATTTTAATTGGGTGAATGTTTCATGACATAATTTATTGTAATAAACGTATTTCAACATATGCGATTTGTTAAATTTTTATTTTAGCTCCTGTTCCGCGTTCCGTGTTTAGGGCAGACCGGAAGACCCCCAAGGAGGTGTGAGTGAGGCCTTTGGTTTTGACTTTGCCGAACTGATTTCAAAAGGCCGAAGCGTAGTGAATGCAGGAACAATAGTAAATTTTAAGAGACGGTTAGTATACGTTTAGCCCGTGACTGTTTACGGGTTATGAATGTTGAATGCTGTGTTATAGGGTTCCAAGGCCTTGACTGATATCTAATCTTTGGCAATCCCCGTCTCCTCAATCATTCGCCTTGGCCTTATAGTTATGACCAGGTTATAATTGATGGTGGCATTGACCGTTGTCTCATCTATGACCACACCTTGAAAATACCCGTTTTCAGATTTATCTGAGTTATAGGGAATACCCCTTGTCTCATTCGTCCGTCCGTCCGTCAGGCCGTCCGTTAACAGGGCACAAATTACCGAAAGCTATCAAACTTCACATGCTAGCATGTTTAGATAGGCCCTCTGTTAAACAAAAAAAGGTCACTATGACCTATATTCCATATGTAATAGAACGAAAATCTCAAAATTCATATTCCTTCATTAACAAGGCACAAATCGTAACAGGAAGACCCAGGACGTTAAAAGCTCATGCGCTGTCAGGGCCTGCCAGATCCTCCGGGAAAACAGTAGGTGACTGTGACCTGTGAAAATTCAAGGAGAAGTTAAAACTTCACTTGCAGATTGGTCCAGGTGGTTTATAAAAATAGCTCAAAGAAGCTAAGAGACCTGTCAGTAAAATTCATATAACGGCCGGATGGCTCAGGAACACCTGGATGGATTGTCATGAAATTCTAACTGCTAATTGATGTTGCAGAATTCTAACTTCCACAGGCGGCAACTAGTTGGGTAATCTGCAATCTTTCTATTTTTATATGTGTTTATGTGGTTACCATAATTCCATAGGTATAGGTAATATCTGCTAAAAACAATGGTGTATAAATGATACATGCGTAATAAATGAGCATACAAGTATCTTTTCCCCGGCTTATTTGTCTATGCAAATGATAGCATACGATGTTAACTTGAAGTCATAAATTATGTAGATCTGAGATGTATATACACGAGTAAATAATGAACCATTATAACTTGTTATTATTGGTGGCGCAGAGGTGGACATATGTGGCATGACACTATGTTATCCTACTTTTATTCAATAATCTCTATTAATGTAGATTGTACTGTATTAGTTACCATAAATCCCATAGGTGACAAATTCAGCATAAAACTCCTGCCAGAAAAAAAAAAACATACAAGAGGCTAGATATCTTAGGGAGAGCTTAATGGGTCCTTGTTCTATTCTGGCTTCAAATTTAGAATCTGGAGATGCCATAAACCAACCATATCTCAATAATTCTTATGCATTTTTACTCGTATTTTTTAGAATGACATCGATCTATCCTTTAAAAGGGCACAAACTATAGCTGTTTGACAAAGTTCTGGCTTAACATCAAAGGTTTTAGTACTTTAGAAGCTCAGAAAAGTTGACCCAAAATTGATAATAATTTCTAAGCATTAGACCTTGGAAGTTCAAATTTAAAAATTAGGAGAAGACTATTTTTTCAATATTTCTTAGAAACCCACGAATAATCACTGTTGCATATATATTTATTAACTATGGCCTGTTTATCATTGAAGTATTGTATAGTTTATTTCTCAGATTTTATAAACCAATTGATCTGGTTCTTGGATTAGCTCAAACACTGGTGCCCTTACCTTCAACGTCAAATCATTTGAAAACCAGCATAATTGTGAACCTTGTAACTTTTAATCTACAGCATTTTTATTCTTCACGTTTGGTGATGGAACACATTTGGCGGTGAAGGCGGGGGGGGGGGGGGGGGGGGGATCTGCATACTTTAAAGCCATTCTAGATGAATCAATAAGAATTAAGTTGAATTATATAAGAACGATTTTCTTTAAGAAACCATTAAACTTCCTTGATCACAAATTTTGACGATTCCAAGTGTATGTTTTGTGTTCTACCAAATATCACACGAATGGCTCGGGCTATTAGCACCATATCTTAAAGGCAGATTAGTACCGCGACTGGTGTTTCAGTTTAACCGCATGGTGTGGCACTGATATAGACTTAGTTGTAGTTTATATTAATCATTGCAGTATTTGATTTCTGTATTTGCTTGTAATATGCATTGTTTGTTACCCAATATTGATCAAATGCCTTTTGTATGTAAACTACATGTGGCGCCACTTACTGTTGTTGGCTGCATATTCGCGAGGCTCAGAATTCGCGATATCTTAATTCTAAATGTTTCGCGAGTGTTTCCTTTCGCGATCGCACCCAAACCTTTAAACCTAAGTCCAACAGTATTTTTATTTATTATAAAATAAGAATAAATCCCTCAATACCTCATTCATTTCTGTTACAGTCAATATACTATGCCCTGTGTCATAGTCGATACATCCCCGAGGATTCCGAATTCCGATACGATACCTTCACACATGAGGTTGCTGATTAAACACCATATTTCCAGAGGATTTATAACTAATCCATTTGCGCAGATGCATCATACCTTATTGTTCATATAAGTAGGCCTAAGTGCGGCAACTTATTGCCGAGGATTTCATGTTCGCGGTTGTTTCCCATTCGCGAATATCGCGAAATTAAAACCCTCGCAAACAAAAAGGTACCCACAGCATTTTTACCTATTTCTTCTGTGAGCTAAAATGGTATATTATTCTTTGTTGTCCTAATGGTATGCACATTTAAGTTACAGGTAAGAGTCCTTACCCTGGGCTACAACATGCTGTTATATCTTTACAGTTTAAATGTATTATTTCTCTGTACTTGTACAGAGTGAATGTGAGAACATTAAGGCTCTTGATGAAAAGATTCAGACTACAGTTATGGCACAACTCGTAAAATCATTAGAACTAGGATGTTAAAACTGATTAATATGCAGATGTGTTCTGGTAAACTCTTCTTGCAAATCCCAAATTAGGTCACTTTTGACTTGCAGTTCTGTACTATGGCCTTTATTATTGTGTCAGATTCAGCTGAGTGTCACGGGCCACTTGTTTGTCTTTAAGTGCCTGGAAAGATGTTAATTTAAGTGTGTTCTAAAAAGGCCACGTGTATTCAGTGGGTGTACTCGGCCCATGGTAAACCTGACCCGGATGAACACCGCAAAAAGTCCAGTAAACCTGTCACAACGAAAGGGCGGATAGTAGCTAGTAGTGTTAATGCATGATTAGTGTTGAAACAGTTTTTGAGCTAATCTGACCGGAGGTCATCCGAGCAAAAGCGATCACCTTTTGTCCGTCTCAATCCGGCCGTTAACAGGGCACAAATCATAACCGCTTGACCAAGAAACTTTTTACTTAATATCCAGGTAGGTCCTTGGTAAAGCTTTTTTGCATACTATTACAAAAAATTTAGGTCAGTATTTATGTGTCCTCTATTCTGCGAGTTACTTTCTTTTAAGCAAGCATTTAGAATATCATAATTGTGTAAGTTTTGGGGCTGCAAAACAAAAAATTTGCACTCAACGAGAAAAATGAAACGTTGTGCTTCATCTGCACATATAACATTCTTATCATGTAAAATTGAAGACAATAGGCTAAACCAATTCTTCAGAACTCTTGTGGACACAATTGCGAAATTGGAAATCAGGACAGACATGTCACATTAGGAGACTTTACATTGAAGGCACAAATTGAAGAACATTAATCGTTCTCACATATGTATCTATCCTAGTGGAAACTTTCAAGAAATTCCATTCAATAAATTCTTCACAACAGCCACAGACACAATTGGAAAATACTAAAATGACAGCAATCAAAGTTGCTAAAATTTTTCAGTACCAGAGATCAGCTGAGCGTCATGACCACTGGGTCACTTGTTTTCCTATACGTTTTTGGTTATACCTGTGTAAATGCATCAAGCGTAATGACACTGATATAATTTAATATAACAGTGTAAATACCTTATGCATATTTTTTTTCCAGTTCAGCTTTCAAAATGGCCCATGCCAGGGTTAATTCAAGAAGCATGAACTGTTTTATTTCATTACGTAAATGGGGATTATTATAGTGTTATTGCATGGTTTGCATTGATTTTTTTTCGCACATGCTGTGAGAAAAGGCTACATGTATTATCATGTGTATCTATGTGTCTGATTGAATGTTGTCTGAATTTATAAAGAACGACAACAACAATATTTACCATTAATCACTGTGACAGGTGGTAATCAACAAGTAGAACTGCCATTATCAGCTGATGTGCGGGTATGTGATAAACGTATGTCCCAGCCAAAGATAAGACATGTTGTAGATTGGCCTCTTCTTCCATGTCACCATGAAATTTATTATTATCAAATGAGCATTAACTCCGCCAGGAGGGTATATGTTCATTCCCGTTCGTGTGTGTGTTTGTTTGTTTTGTTAACAAAACCCATTAAATTTTCAAGGCATTTCCTGAATGGGCTAATTAAGAATCAATCATATTTTGGTGTGTATCCGGATCCTGATCCGGATAAAGGGACGTCCTCAAGGAATATTCACAAATGAGCAGTCACTTATGCACGAATGAACCTTTAAATTTATGCCGAATAAGTGAATGCAATAACGATGTTTGGAGCATCGCGGAAGCTTGATTCCTTATCATGCATATTTCTAAATTCATTCTGTTTGTCTGAACACGCATTACTCTTATTATTGTTATCGGTCGATTTTGTGTGTGTAAGTGTATCAAGAATCAAGATACCTCAAGAACGGTAACATGGATTTGATTAAAATTTGATATATATCCCGTGTAGGTCAGAAGTGTGAACAGCCAAGAGTGATTAAATTTTAGGTCTAAACACCAGCACAAATAACTATTTAATAATGGAACTCAAGGCTACCTGTAGAGCTTGAATCGTGACGTCACTAAGGGCAATACCGTCACCGGCGACTCACCGCACGCAGGGTTCCTTGAAAGATGGCAATACGTGAACGTTCAGCATGGTAATAGATGCTGATTGTTTTATATAATCTAGTGGGCACTATCACAATGACCACTAGTGTTACATAATTTAAGTATGTAACATCTGAAGTTCAGCTGGCATGGTTCTCAGCCCGCCTTGCGCTACGCTTACGTGAGCGCAGCGCAAGGCAGGCTGGGAACCATGCTAAAGTTCAATGAGCACTTTTAGTATACAAAAATGGAAGCTGCAGTCACCGGCGCACGAAGTACTCCGATCATTACAAGATCCATGAGAGCAGAGATTCTTCGATTCGCTAGTAGCCCCAGTTTCTAGAGATCTCCCTATGATAAAACATATAGAACTAGAAAGTAATAAAAGAGGGCATGCCTCCGGCAACACCCGAATTCTCATCCAGGTGCGCCCCAGAAGTGATTGATCTAATCCAATCCTGTTCATGCGGGGCCAGTATCCGCAGAAAAAGCAATTAATCTGTCCATCTCGAAGCCATTACGGAAATTATATTTCTTGCTAAAAATGACCTGCGAAAATATTTGTTCAAACAAATGTTAAAGTAAACACGTTCAAACACATTTTTCTGTCTTCATCTATTTTAATTATACTTCAGAGAATGAACAGGGGAGACTTTGTCAAATTACATATACAGATTATACATACTTGATAGGCACGGTCAAGGTCGGGTTATCCTGGCTATACATCTCTCTGTTTATGGTGTCCTATATAAGACATTTATTACCTTGATAAAGACGGCCAGCTGAATACGGATACATGTCTGAGGATATCAACATGGCCAAGCCGGTAGATATGATTGATAGCGTCAGTGATCTCATCAAAGGCTTTGTTTATCTCCATAACTACTCCTCTATCATACCACATTACAGCCTCGCTCGGAAATATTAGACAGACCGCCATCTTGAGCTGGCAGTGCAACTGGTGCCAGCAAAGCGTCCAGAAAACAAGACAAAATGAACGTTTTAACAGTTCTCTGTGTCTTTTCAATCCTTGGAGGTAAGTCAGAAATACTAAAATTTTCACTTTGAAATTTTAAAATAAAAAAAGCCTACCGTTCATGCTGAATACCATTAGTTTTAACAGCTGTTTTCTTTAAATCAAAATGGTCCAAAAGTAAAACATTTCTGGTGGTCAGCTCCCATAGTATTGGCATAATCCATATTGTCAGATTAAATTTCAGTTTATCCTTACAACGCTTAAACTAATTTCTGTATAGAACAGGATCGTAATTGTACCAATTGAGATTTCCTGCTATTTCTTCATTTAATCTCGCATTAGCCCACCAAGCACTTTGGGATAACGTTGTCTATTTTTTATAAAAGTTTTCGGTGAACCCGCTGTTATTCATAAAAGCCGCAACCTGAAACATAAAAAAAGGAACAATTATTTCTATGGTCGATATTCTCTTGTTAATAAATGCAATAAACCAGTGTAGGAAACATTTTTATTCTGTTTTCTGCAAGTTTAACTTTGCTTCAAGGCATGAAAGGGGTGGAATTAATGAAGAGAGTAATAATATATTAATGTGCACTTGCAGTTATACAAGTTTGAACTCAACCACGAGACAGTCGCGGATAAAAAAAAATCAAAGTGCTGAACAATCTTTTTTGACTTAATTTGAATGTGCCATGTCAAAGGAGAAATGAATCCTATACCTATTTAAACTTCTAAGGATTAAATATAATAATTTGACAAAATAGTATATCTCATGCCACACTAGAAAATATATTCTATTCAATAACCACTCTAATTTTCATTTATTCATTGGGAAACAAACCATCGGTTATTTTATCAATTTCTGTCTCATCTCGTTTTTTTTTCAAACAAAGTTATAACAAAAATTCAAAGAAACCGCTTACATGCATTAATAATGGGAACTTTTCACCAATGAAAGTATACTTGGTAATGTTTTAAATATGTGTTGTTCAAATGCTCGAATTTAAGAAACAAAGAACATTTTGCGAAATTCCTGCAATTTGATAGTTTTTCTCACACTTCCGTTCAAATATTAAAAAAAAATAAAAATAATTTCGCCATCTTGTTGCATGTTGAATTCAGAGTCCGTATTTAAATGACGTTTCGGTGTTTTCTTACCTTCGCAGGTAGCTTAGGGCAAGAGGTAGCGGAGCTACAGGTGAAAGTAGAGAACATCCGCTCCAACATTTATAATGTGTTCAGCAAAGGCCGTAACCATCTTAAACCGGAGTACCAGGAACACAAAGACAGGGTACGGGACTTCCTATACGGCTACCTCAGCGCTCTCAAGCGGGACGATGCAGAACTACATGTCGTTGATTTCCCCACGCCCCACCTAAGTTTCGACAACACCACGGTAGGTTTGGTTTGACGATAAATATTTTGACAGGATTGCAAAGTAGCCATCGGCTAATATACCTGTTCCCCTGTAAACGTGTAACATATTACCAAACAATGACAATAACATGGTGACATATGAACGGTTGATACAATATTTACAACATAATATAACAACAAATAAAAAATTCAACAAATGGGCTAAACATTAAAAGGATAGGCATACAGCAGGACAGGATAATTGTTGACTATACAACACTTGTTTTTGGGGTTTCGAGACAATAATCAAATGAAACACTGTAACACATGTCATTATTTATCACGTTTAGTTTGTTAATTAAACAGTGATAAGGTTTTGCATACTATTATCTTATCTCGCATATGGTCTGAGGGCGCATTTCTCTCATATAATATGAATTCTTTCAATTTTCATACTCAGTTCTAGATATTACATAGAGGTTTGCATTCTATTTTTCTTTGTCAAATGCTGTTGTGCTGTACGTAAACATGTCTAATCAACATTGGGTATACCTTGAACTATGTAACAAGTGTTTTTCCATGCATTCCTTAGCTTCTTGCAATTACAATTTCATAACTTAATTTTTTTAAGCAGCTAGTGGTAAGGTGGAACGAGTTTCAGATCGAATGTAACGCCATTATTGCGAAATATATGTATCTTGTACATGTAGCCTTTTATTGGGGGAAAAATACAAAATCAACAGTGTGACATTTAAGTCTTTAAAAAATATTCGTTATTCTGTCTTCCCGTCCAATATTTTTCGTCACTTATAATGGTGAATATTACATACTGTTTTTTTCCCTTTTTTTTACATTTTTTCTAGTTTTTTTTCTAGTTCATATGCATTAGAATTTTCAATGTAGTTTCAATTGTATTTACAGTGCAGGGCTCTTATTTCTGGAAAGGAACCCCTTTTACCTATAAATAAAAATTGGGTCCATATCGGGTCCACAGTCTGATCTCATTGCCTATGTTTGTATCATCCGAACTTATTTTCTTCTAACTCGGTTCTGTTCATTTTTTTAAATTAGTAAACTCAAGCTGAAATCTCGTGTTTATTAGAATGTTTCATAACTAGAAATCTGCATTTTAATCAATCTGTGAATCCTAGCCCTCCGCCATTCACTTATTCGGCCCATATTCCCATAAGTTCGTGCATAAGTGACTCTACATTTGTGACTATTCCTTGATGACGCTCCTGGATCCGGGTTATCTGTCTGATCCACACCAATATATATTGTCACACCATGTTGTGACACATGCTGGACAAATGCACACAAAAATTGCAAAATGTCCCATTCTTGTTCTTACAGACTGTAAACCAGGAGGAAAATGGTATATATCATATTTCATTTACTGAAAAAAAGGGGGAAAATATAGCTGCTGAAAAAAAAGAGGAAAAGAGTGCTGCTGAAAAAAAGAGGGGAAAAGAGTAATTAGCGTCATTTTCAGGAAATCTTCAAACAAAAGAGTGATTCATTTAAAAAAGAGTTAGTGGGCAGGCCTGCAAGGATTCCTTTTCGAATTTGCAGAAAAATCTATGCCAATGTTGAATTAAATATGCAACCAACCGCATGTTCTTATTACGCTTGGTGGCCATTTACGCTTGATGGACTTTTCGGTGCCCCCCCCCCGACAGGCTATAAACACGTGTATATAAACAAAACCAGAAGCCTTTGCACCTTGAGATCGGCGCTTTCTATTTTTTTATTTTTTTTTTGTGGAGGTTACCGCCTCCATTTTTAATGCTGACTTATCTAATTCTTAATCTATGTATGTACATCTGCAGAGTTTCCATTTTGGTATGGGACTAATTGACAGGGCTGTAGCGCTCGCTTCCTATCATTTTTATTTTGTATCCTGGTGTCACCAAGGCCCGGTGTCTACCGCACCTGCGGGTCCTGGGGTGTAATCATCCCCATTGCTGGCTCATAACACCGAAGAACCCCCCAAAGACGCACTCGTTTGTGAGTGATACACGGCTGTGGGGCACAGCCTTCCCATTAAGCCTGCAGTGCGCTCATCCTGGGTGGGGGCCGACCTTGAAAAACCTCACCGCCTTGGCTATGATTCGAACCCACGATCTCCCGGCTTTGAGTCCCGCGCTCTACCCCTGAGCCACAGAAGCCGGCTATTTTTTTATGAAAGGTTCAAGGTCTTTACTTTATACATCTCAGATATCGGCCCCTTTTTAAATCTCGATTTGACCGGCTAGTCTTCTCCGTACACACGTCACCCTCAAACGGAAAATTAATTTTGAATAAAAAATAAGTCATATGTATGATTTCCCAACACAAACCTGATAATTTCTTATCAAACAAACAACATGAATCAATATCAGTGGCTCTGGAACCTTGGCTGTCAACTAAACTAGTGCCCGTCTGTATCTAGTTATATCGGATCGTCAGCCATGCCAAATTTCAGTGCAGCTGATCACAGGAACTCTGAACGCAATCAATCATGATGGCGGTCGCTGTAGATTTCTTTCATATTATTGAACGGGAGTTGTTGTTGTCGTTTTATCATTTATATATATTAGTCAATGTCGCAGGTGAGTGACAACTGCTACCCTATGATAAACAGTGTTTGTTTGATGGCTTGCCGCTTATCAATTATTTAGCAGACAAAAACGTTAGGTGCGCAGGCTTATATAATGTAAAGACCAAAGTTTGTTTAAGATACAGACGGTAAGAACATAAACAAAATGTTATTAGTGTATATAAAAACATCTTTGTTGTTATTGTTGTTTTTGTCAAATTTACAGTTACCGTTTGTCTGTAATTATTATAATATATATATATATATATATATATATATATATATATATATATATATATAAATATATATATATATGCCAGCCTGTGCCGTCGTTCTAACACCTGCATCAGAAGCCTGCCCAAGAAATCCACTGAATTAAGGAAGGGGAAATTCGTACAGCTATGAATAGATTTTGTTGAAAACACCTGTATTTTCTTTTCAGAAATTGTGTTATTTAATATTATCTCTGAGAGTTCTCATCATATGGAATTTTTTTTCGAAGGATTTTATCCGGATTGTCTTTTTTTATTTCAGGCAATGGGAAGGAATTTCTACTTGGTATTCAAAGGGACAAACTTTGGAACGAGTGCTGACCGGGTTATTGTTCTTACGTCACAATATGACACATTCGGCGACGTGCCAGGTAGGTCTGACGTCAGCAAGGGAAAAATTATATCAGTGCTGCCACTCTAAACTTTTTTAAAAGAAACATATTTTTTATCAGGAAAGACATACTTTTTCCATTCTTTTTTAACTGGTTAGCACTTTTTTTATACTTTTTTTTTTCAAATCATCTCATTCAAGTGGTGATCTTAGGCTGTTTACATATACTTATAATACCCAGTGCAGTAGAATGTCTGTCAAAATTTCTTAAAAGTGGCATTTAAACTGCGCTTATTTTTTTTATCTTGCCAATGTTTGACAAAATCACTGGGTATATAGCATTTACTACGCTTCGGGCAGCCCCGGAAGACCCCGGAGGTGTGAGTGAGGCCTTCTGTTTTGACTTTGCCGAACTGATTTCAAAATGCCGAAGCGTAGTGAATGGGTATATAGAATACTGAGGAATCGATCATGCTTTAACTTACTACATACCTGAAGCTTGTCTAGCAGAATCACATGCTGTAAAATTGTACAAAAATTACTCAATTTGGCATTAATTTCGTACTTTATCAGAAAAGTTTATACTTTTCTTGTAAGCTTTATACTTTCTACCATTAAATCCAGAGAGGCAGTACTGTTACAGATCTATATGAGAGAGAGAGAGAGAGAGAGAGAGAGAGAGAGAGAGAGAGAGAGAGAGAGAGAGAGAGAGAGAGAGAGAGAGAGAGAGAGAGAGAGTGATGAGCGTCGCGGAGAACATGAGAATATAAATTAAAACTGTCACTATGACATTTATAAATACGCCGGAGATTCGGGCCTCTTCAGGAGACCTAAACTCTAAAATTCAAAACTTTTTTTCTGAAAAAAAAATGTATATATAACTTTGCTGCAATTATGCAACTATTCAGTCCCAAACAAGAACTTTGAATCCACGTATATTAAAAATCACAAGCAAACACTGTCAGTTTCATGTTGAGATTTTGGTAAAATGTTTATATAAATCAAACAATTTTTGTTGTCACTTTGCATAATGGCTAAAGCCAACCAGTCTTAAACGAACCATTCACAACTCCATGGCTGAGCTTTGACGTGACTCGTTAATATTAAAGGGGCTCTGGTGACCATGCTGTGGTGGTTCTTAAAAAATATCTCTGTGCTAGCTCTCTCTCTCGGCAGGTGTGGACAATAACGGATCAGGAATGACAGCCTTCCTAGAAGTTGCACGACTGATCTACAAGGCTCTGTGTCCAAGACAGCACACAATCATTCTGGTGGCCAACGACTTCGAGGAATATGTGAGTTACGGTTCCCAGAGTAAAGTATGAAAATTTTCTCAAGTGTTAATTACTTTCTCTCGCCACTTGTATCTCTTTAAAGTTCTGGCGACAATTTTCTGATTGGTTGGTTTATTTCTTCTCAAATGACAGTTTCATAAAAGAAGGACACTTTAAATGGTGAACATTATGTGTAAACAATATATATTATAATCAGAGGTGGTGGCACTCAGTCGTTGTCACGTAAGTCAACCCTCGGAAATGCCCGTTTATGCTCTTGAACTGTCGGGAAACAAGCAGTGTGTCCTAATGGGATCAATTTCTATATAAATCCCAAGAAATCCGATATTAGTTACTAGACGGGACTATCGCAGTGCCGTTTGTCATAAAGCACGCCAGTTAACTCGCCTCATGTAAACTTCGACTACTAGTGAACCAGGCCCATGTCAACTCGCACCACGAAAAACCGATCCCACACAAACCAGGCCGATGTAACGCGGATCTATCCCAACGCAAGAACGGGTTTTGTGCTCGTGTGATTTTAAAGTCTCTTGTATCATAAAAACATTATTATACATTTTCTTAATTCAGTGATTTGATTGAGGAAATGTGTTCTGGAATTAGTTACTCACTTTCTTTTCCAGCTATTTGTCCTTTTAAATGACACTATCCAGTCCAGATCGGTTCAAGTTTCTCACAATATCGTTTAACATTACCGTTTTCTCATGCGTTACATCAATATAATTCATTACATTGCTATATCCGTTTTCACCTGTCAGATTTATCTGTGTACAAAATAACTAAAAATAGGTTTATGTAGTTTCTTCGTCTATATTGTCCGGTCAACCATTATTGACTAAGTCAAAAGAATCCTCTGTAGTATCCAGTGATATAGGATACGAGTCCACTTCTTCTTGGCACTCTTGGCACTGGCACTCGAGGGTCCTATGCACTCGGAATGCAATTCAACATTAATGTAAAAATACATGTGCAAACTAACATAAAGATACACTTGATGTTCTCAAAGCCCCATTTTTACATGCTTTTTGATAAACACATTTCGGACTCAAACTAGGTTTTGGACTTTGGATCCAAACAACCCGGCGTCAAAGAAGGCGAACTGCAAGAACTCGGAAATGGACTCAAATTGCTGGTATTTGGACTTGCACTGGGACTTGGATTCGACTGTAATACTGGTACTATTAAGGATAAAGAAAGAATCATTCAGTTTAGTGGTCATCCAAGTATTTTTAAAAAAACAGCTTTTTGGCGTACGTGGAGGCATGCGCTCTCTGAATGTATTTCTATGGGTTTATTTCCAGGGTTCTTACGGTATTAAAGAATTCATCAACAACTTCTTGGTTCCCGTGATCTTAAAGAACGGCACTGCCCCTGACAGCCCTCGGTTCCAGGGAGCCATCTGTTACGACACCATGATGAACTGGAACGATACCGAGAACTCACAAACTACTCCTGTGCCGGAGGAAATTTTTCGGGAGGTGAGCGTTTGATTGGGTTAAATTAATGTAAACATACCTTGACATACAGGGTGAGCGCTCTGCAAGCTTAATGCATGGGAAGGTCGTGCCCCGCGACCGAGTTTCACTAAAAAAACCGAGTGCGCCTATCGTGAGTTCCTCGGTGTTATGACTCAGCAATGGGGACGATTAAACACCCACTGCCCACAGGTGAAGTAATCACTTGGCCTGGTTAAAGCAAGGATATTAACTGAAAGAGACTTGTGCTACTGCCCTGGCAAGTAGTCCGAAACCGGATTGGAATTCTGCAGATGTAAATACTTGGTTAACCTAGCATCTAAAATGGAGGCAGATTATATATATATATATATATATATATATATATATATGAGTGTTGCAAATTCCAGCGCTGCCATCAATGTCTAAAATTATCATTTGATTGTTATATTCTTTATATATTCATTTTCATTCACAGAAGGTTTGTAGAAAATGGATTCATGTACATGACGTACTTATGAAGCATGCAAATGACAGTCGCACAACTTCCTGAAAGTCGGCAAAATTCAATATATTTTCTGAACTGGCAAATTTTCAAATTAATGAATCAACATTTTTGACAAATCTTATCCTGTGTAAACTGCAGTACACGAAAGATTTTATTCCTAAATTTCAGACCATTGCCAACGCCTTGTTGACAAAACCTAAAACAAATGCAGTTAAATATCTGTATAATATTTTTATACATTTTTATACCATGTGATATATGTTAATCCCTTTCATGATAAGAGATTTGTGTTTCCACACCTTGATCACGATTAAGACTCATATTTCCGTTCTGCTAGTTCCTCTAAACAGATTGTCCTGTATATTTCAGAACTGACCTAGTACATAGGTCTCCCGGAACAATACATATGATTTCGAGAAAAGTTGAGTGGTGTCCACCGAAGGGAAACCTCTCTGTTGCTACTACTATAATTTGCCATCTTGGCCGTCGCATTTTCCAGCCAGGTCTCTGCTGTTATGGGTCCAATCGGACCGAACTTTCGACAAGTTAGGATCTCGGCACTCTACAGCCTGACAGTACATCAGTTCATGTCGTTTTTCCATGCACTTTTCCAAATATGAATGTTCATTCCTTCAAACCCTTTACAAAACTCCATATCACTTTAGTACCGACTATAACCCGAATGTGGCCTAGCGGATGTTGGTGTGGTATAAAAAATGGATACCCCAGTCAGATGTCCAAATTTGGGGTGTACCTCTAGTCATTGTTAAAATGTGGAAAATTTAAGGAGTTGTTCTCTGAACACCTACCCCCCCCCCCCCCATAAATAAGAACAAAGGAAAAAAAATTGTCTTAATTCTTAACTTGTACAAGTTTTCAAGATCTGATACCCAGCTTTGTTCATTGTAGTTTGCTCCAGATATCTACCGTTGGTATGTGGAGAACAAGAGACGTGGGAACTTCGTACTGAGCATGTCACGTCAGGAGTCTGACAGACCTCTTAATGACCGGCTTATGGACCACTGGGACAGACTTCCGGAAGCGGAAAAATTTAAGCGTCTTGACCTGCGCATTCCGTGCGAGGGTGTAATCAGTTCGGATCAAGAGCTGTACCCACTGTGCCGGGTATTCCTACGCGCAGATTACAAGGAGTTCTACTACTACAACGGAACGGTACAGCTGAAGGCTCTCATGGTCACAGACTCAGGTGGGCAGATATTTGTATATACGACCCTCATTTGTCCGTATCCCGCGTATCTGTACCCCGTTTGCCCGTATCTTAGTCCCGCTGAAATTTGTTTATTGGAACATTCGTTGTCATCGGTCGGTGTGCTGACGCCTGGCGGCAGTTTACGGCAAGGAAATGATCTTTAATGAAAGTAGTGATTCCGTTGAAGGTGTAATTATGTAACAGGCCAATACACGTCTGTACATACAGTGATTTATCAGGGTATTTATCAGGGGCGCAATTTCCATTCACAATGTGTGTGTGTGTGGGGGGGGGGGGGACAAGTGTTTTCAGGGAGCGACTATCGAGTGTGTGTACCGGAGGGGGGGGGGGGGGGGGGGGAGGGGGTCCCCGACTGCGGTGTGGGATTTTTAATCAAAATGTAAGCAATACTGAAGCGATATCAGGATAAAATAACAGGGCATTGTATCGCATCAGTGACCAACAAGAAGTAAAACTGTTTTCCTAAAAAATTCTAATCTATAAAACCTGATGGATTTTTTTATTTTAGCGTTTAATAGCTGAGTGGTATTAAATAATATAATCAATTTTACTATTTTATTCATTTCGGAAACATTGCAGTCCGTTGATATATGAGAAGAATTTAGGCATTGTGACACATTATTGCTAACGGTTTATACTTTTTTCTAAATACAACTTGAGCCTGTATTTAATGACAAAATGACATTCATTTAATCAGCAAAGAGTGAATATGACACACCATGTTCCCCCGGTTGATAAAGTATGTCCCCATGCCCCCATCTAATTGGCTTATGTTATTAATATTCATAGCATATTTGTGATAACATATCGGCATAGTTACTCTTGTAGCTCAGTTCAGAGGCGTGATGAGACAGTGCTACGCCAAACCGTGTGACGACTTGTCCCAGGTCACAGATGACAAACTCGTCTTCCTGGGCAAATCGGCAAAGATGACCCTGAACACCCTTCTGGACATGTCAGGATACAACTGTCCGACAGGTGGGGACACTCTCTTAGAAAGTCACACACATATTTCTTAAGAATGTACGTGAAAAAAAATATCACACTATTTTTTTTTAATTTCGCTTATTTAATAATACTGTCGATTTGGATACTGAACAACAACTTAATTCCGTACACTAAGAACAACTGTCACCTAGGCTAATGTCCGCACTTTTCCATACTTTCGTTAAAGACAACGAAGTCAAACATGAAAAAATACTTGGATGATGTAACCGGTACCCCGGACGGTTTTATGATAACA
This sequence comes from Sipunculus nudus, assembly GCA_026874595.1. NCBI lineage: Eukaryota > Metazoa > Annelida > Sipuncula > Golfingiida > Sipunculidae > Sipunculus > Sipunculus nudus. Next base: position 50,952,328 of record CM049315.1, read on the forward strand.
AAAGTTTTATGGTATCAACAGTTACACCTACTAAAACTTTATTAATAACATTATAACTAAATATGTTAAAAGAAAAATAAAATGGTATTTCTTAAGCCCTTCTCTCACAACGCATTAATTTGTTCAAGTGCACAAGTAAATACACTTTACTTGCAATATATGTCTGGATATTATCAAAATGTATCAGCTCACCTATAATTTTATTTTACTTTCTAGTCCCGCCACCAACCAGGCCACACAGCTCGTACGCCCAGAAGGAAGCACCTTTACCGCTAACTCTCCTCCTTGTCATTGGTTGCGCATGCGCATTGCACAGGATGTTTTGAGCATTGTTAAAAGTACATGGGTAAAATGTTAGAGGAAGGAAATGGATATACATGTGTATGACGTTATGGAATATTATAGAATCTTTAACGGATAAAGTGTACACTACAAAGATGTACAAGTTTGATATACTTGTGGGTTCGAAAGACTTGCTTACCTCAGAGACTCGCAAACACAACACAAAATATAGCGGACACCAACTTGTTTTAATGCGCATGCGGGTAGTGGAGGCGCAACGCAGATGGCAAACCCTCTTAATATGATTGTTACAACATGGCCAGCTTAGTTTAAAATAAGTCCACAAGATGGCACCACCGGTAAGGTCTTATGAAATGAATTTACAACGCTTTGACACATTCAAACTTTTTATGGAGGATGCAGCAACCATGACATTCCTGCTGCATTCGTGCGAAGGAAACAAACATCGTCTGCTCCACGTTTGATGATTTTAAGATTGGAACGCCACCTCCCGGACATCAGAGTAACTGTATTTATAGTCCGGAAATTAGGCATAATTCGGTGCCTTAAATGACTAATGTGTCACCAATATAATGTAACCATACATTATACTTTGAATCATAAAAATCTCATTTGTTTGATATAACCAGATGTACATTATGTGGAGTAATAAATTTCTAGATATTGCCTGCTTGTGCGATGATTTGTATGGTTCAGTTATGAAGGGCGGTAAGTAAACAATTAATTATAAAATTTGCTTAGGTTACAAAAGAAAAAATATATAGTATGGATATTATTTGTTTTCCGCGATGCCTTTACACTCACATCTTCATTGTAATTCTCACATATCAATCATTTCTCACCAAATTAGCTACCTGTGCACTCTCTGTGCCCTCGCACCTGGAGGATTTGATAATTGTACTTTTTTTATTTAAGTTTTATCTTTTTATCTAAAAGGTTGATAAAATAGCAATATCTCTGTTTCACGGTTATCCAACCTGGCTGAATGATTAGTGATGCTGGAGAAGTATTTAAATCAAAGTTTTTGTAACCTCGCGAGCAGCTTTATTTTGGAATTGTCCCATGTGAGATTTTTAGCATCCAACCCAAACAGATATACAGTCTATGCGGCTTTGAATAAAAGAAAATATTTGTAAGTTTTAGAGTTGGTTGTTTAGAAATTTGCTTATTCGGCAAAGGAAACGTAACTTTATGATAATTTTATCGCAAATATATTGTGCACGATTTTTCCATTGTAAGCGGGAGACAGACCAAGCAGTATGATTTGTTTTTTATAAATGATAATGAAAATGTTAAATATTATCATACCGTACCATGTAATTACCTTCGACTTCTTTCATAAATGAGCACCTCTAACAGCACCCTCTAACTGTAAAAAAAAGGGTTCATTGTTAAAGGTTCACCTATCTCTGTGCCTGATCATATGATCGTTTGGCCTGTAAACGTCTCTTTGTTGGAGGGCTGTTGCTCTTCTACAGATAGTGGTAGACACAACCTTTGTTCTTAGCTGCACGTCTACACGTGACATGTCATACCTTATAAACAGTCTCCTAACAATAATTTTTTGTTGATATCTATGTCCTCCTGTATAACATCTGGTGCAAGCTTTTACAGGCTAAATGTCTTTCAAAATGCCAGACCAGTCATTTAACCGCGCATATCCCAAAAGTTAGCTTTGTCATAGCACCACACTTTCTGGCTTCAGATCTAGTTTCGGTAAATGAACATCCAGTTCATTGGCACAGGGTTGTGGTCTAAAGAACCCGTGTGAGCCAAAGTTGTAGTCTTAGCGGACAGATCCGTAAAAGTAAAATCAAGGATGTGCTGCCCCCTAGTTCGGTCTGACTCAACTCCAGTCAAAGACTATCAGCGGGAAGCTACCGAAAAGAGGCTGATCGTCATGTTTGCATGTTAATGTGTTAAGTGTATGTTTGCTGGTTGATTTTATTAGAGAGGCCTGAAGGCATAATAGCCAAACTTAGTGAATACATCATGCATGGACCAGAACAGAAGAAAATAAAAAATCTGGTTAAACCATGACCACACGGAGACATTTCCAACAAATTAAATATATTTTCTATTATCTAAACTACCTATATATTAAATACTTATAACATACTTATATAATATAGGAAATTATATTTATAGATAACATCACAGCTTTTAAAGCTGCATCTGATAATGTAGTTCTCGACATATGAAAGCACGAGACTCTGAGAGGTCGATGTTACAGACGGGCAAAACGCCGCTACCTACTGACGTTATCTGTGTCTGCACCTATTTTTGTGAAAAGGATTTTATGAAATTTTTAGAACCATGTTGTAAGGATGCGTATGTGTAATGAATACAGACCACCTTTTCTTGAATTGTTAAAAATTTGGATTTCGGAGTTTGACAGTTGTGATATGTAGTCCGGGGTGTTTCACAATCCATACCAGATAGAGGATTGTTTTGAATAAAAACGTCCTCTGTTGGAAGAGTGCAAGTGTGTCCATTGAAAGTTTATTTTTGTTTAAATAAGCGATTATTTCCAAAATCAATTTGCAATGAAGGGTTAGCTTAGTAGAATGAAACCAAAATATATTAAATATTTTTTTTACCATTCCATGTTACTGGTCAGATGCGCTATGACATAAAGCAACTGATTGGTTGTTTTGGGTCATAAAAAATTTTGACAAAGGAGGCTTGCTACCAATGCCGGTCCGGCTGGTTGCAAATTATTATTTCTTCTATTCTAATTTCTTATTTCGTATTAAGCCTAAAGATCATAGTATCAAACTCTTATATTGCTTTAATTCCAGTGAAAAACGCTTTATTTTGATGAACAGATTATAAAGGCTTTATATTTATTTGTCGAGTGTTTGACATCATGTCAAACATTAGGCTCAACTCCTAAACTTTTATTTTGTTCCCAGAAAAAAGAGGGGCATTTCTATACATTTCCCGTTTCAAATGGCAGTTTGTAAAATTAGCCACAGATGTCTCAACCTATCAGGCATTTTTTCAGCAACACGCATACTACTTTCAATCCCTGTCACGTACATTAACAAAAAGGCTAATAACGCCATTAGTTCAGAACGGGATGCTGACGAGCCTCACAAACCCTAGCGTTCTGTACGAAAGTGGGGCAGTGCTGTCATGATTGTCATATAATCCCTTAAATTGTGCATTAAGCGCCCATCTTTTTAACTGTAGCGATAAGTGGTTATGTCCTCAAATACAGTATGAATAAGATTTTCAATTTGCAATGACGACGCCTTATAACAGCACTAACTCAGAATACCTTGACACTTCGCATACGCAAGCGATAATCAGGAGAAATGTCAGCGGTAGAGGCGAGTTCTTCGGTGCTAACGAAGCTCCTGAAATATGTAAATAGGAGTCAGTTTGACAAGATGGTGTGATGATGTTTATGTTATTCACCAGCTTGTCAGGTATTGCTACCCCTCAGAGCACTAACAAGGCAATACCCATGCCGGTTCATATAATATTTTTATCAAACGGCCACGCATGTTATCAATACAACATACGGTGTACGTTATCTGTATTTTCACAACGTACGTAAGTGAAACACTTCAGCAGCACACACACATCGACACCTTCACACATTGTTGTCAGTTTCATACCGGTACGGTACGTTCCAGAGTACACTGACGACACACGCCCGAGATGCTTGTGGATTTCATACCGGGGCGGTGAATCACAGAGCACAATTGTCACAGGAATTGTGGTGAAAGTCGATTTTATTCTGGATCATTGTATCACTGAGTGCCGAGCTGATATGGGGCACTTTATTGTATCCGCCAAAACAAGAGTTTTGCGGATACTATGGGTTCAGATGCACGCCGCAGCCGCGGCCGCCGCCGCCGCCGCAAAGGTTTTCGGAGAACTCCTCCGTAACCAAAAGGCAGAGTTTTTAAAAATTCGGAATTTTGATCGGGTCACGTGTGAACTGCTGCGCCCTCATTTTTGGTTGACCTCTGACCTTTCCTCTCTGCCCAGCGTCCATCTGTGCGTCTGTTTTGACACATTAACCTACATATCTTAGGACTCATTTGATCAATCAGAAAAAAAATTGCACAAATGTAGCCCTTGGATAGCTTTATAACAAACACAAAATGGTGGCGCCACCCGCAACCATTTTTTGCACACTTTCCATCCGTTTGTCTGCCTTGGGTTATAATCACTCATATCTCTGCACTGGTTTGACCAATTCACCTGAAATTCGGCATGCGTATACATCCTGGATAGCTTTCTTGATTTTATGACAGGTGGCGCCACCTACATTCACGTTCACGCTGCAGACTTCCATTTTTGTATCTCCGAACTGGTTTGACGTATCTTCCTGAAAATTTGCATGTGTTTAGATCTCATATAGCTTCTTATCATACACAAAACTAGTGTCCTCACCTGCAACCACTTTTGCACAGCGTCCATCTGTTTGTCTGCTGTGGGATAAAACCACTCGTATCTCGGCTTTTACTATTCCAACTGAAATTTTGCATGTGTATACACCTTGGATAGTTTCTCGTTCAAATAACAGGTGGCACCACCTACAAACATGTTTACGTGGCAGATATCCATGCTATTATGTAACACATCAAACTGTATTTCCCCTTGCCACTCAATCGATGCCTCACTTCACCCGTCCCACTCTGATTTTGGCGGATACACGTAGTCCCTTGTCAAGTTATATCAGATCTTATATAGTCTTCAGTTTGCTTTCGGGATTATGACAGGAACTTCACTTTGGGATTAAAACGGATTGATTTTGTGAATGAACTAGACTGTTATTCTCTGAGGAGATTAGTGTGAACTGTTCATCTAGGTTGAATGTTATAAAGGACTTGTTGTCGCTATGGCAGTGGTGGTATGCAGGTACTGTGCACTTTATTTATATACTTGTATTGATTTGCTGTTGTACTGTTGTTTTACTGTGAAATTGTATTGATTTAGTGTATTGTAATGTTAGGACAAATAAGAAAAATTATAATTATTTGTTGACAAAAAAAACACTTACTTCTTTATTCACTCCCCTAGACATTTCACACTGCCTAGTGTTACAGAATCTGATTTTTTCTTATCTCCATTACAAAATTTATGTTCATCACGCATACGTTATCTGTTGACATTAGGTTCCGTAACAGTATTTTTTAATAAAAATATGTGATTGAATTGACCTTACACGTGGGAAAAATTTGTTAAAAGTAAGGGCGGATATATATGTTCAGAGGTATCCGGAAAAGCACACAGGAGAGCAGGTAAAAAGTGGAGAATTTTGCGGGTTCCAGATCCAGATCCGCATTTTAATTTTGCAGGTTACTCAAATTACTTTTTTCCATTTTTTTTATCCATGGCCCATCTTTCCAAAAATTGACATACATTTATAATTGCTCGAACGGAGAATAACGCACACCCTCCTGGCCGAGGCAATGATGTATAGGTAAACGTAAACTGTGTTCTGAAACAAAACAAAACCCACCTTTCTGACAGGTGTACCCAGATATGTCCGAAAGAGTGTTCAGGGTCATCTGGGGTGATTTAGTGAGGAAAACGAGTTTGTCATCTGTGACATGCTTCAGATCGTCACAGGGTTGGTGCAAACACTCTTGCATTACGCCTCTGAACTCAGCTACAAAAGAATACTTTATTTATTTATTATTCACTTTCTTTTTTCAATAATTTCACTGTAGATCGATCGGAATACTGTCCTCGGAAGTATCATAGATGAAGAAGATACGGATATTTGAAGTTCTTCCTAACTGAGTCTGTGACCATGAGAGCCTTCAGCTGTGCCGGGCCGTCGTAGTAGTAGAACTCCTTGAAATCTGTTTCTAGAAATACCTGACACAATGGGAACAGTTCCTGATCCAGACGGATCACTCCCTCGCAAGGAATGTGGAAATCAAGCTGCTTGAATTTTTCTGCCTCCGGAAGTCTATCCCAGTGCACCAATAGCCGGTCATTGAGAGGTTTGTCAGACTCATTCCGTGATACGCTTACTATGAAGTTTCCACGTTTCCTGTTCTCCAAATGCCACCGATAGATATCTGAAGCAAGCTGCAAAGGATAGTCAGCGTATCAGTTTCCAAGTACACCTGGCTTGGGCCAAATAAGTCCCTTTCTCTTGTTTGGAATTTGTTTGGTTCTGAGCGTTTAGAATATGTTAAAATCATTGTGAAGATTTCGGATGTTATACTTTCTGTTTTATGCAAGAACTCAATATTTGAAGAAGTGACCCACGGGTCATGACGCTCAGCCGACTGACATGTTGACAATATGCCCTTGCACAGGCAAATAAGATAATGTAGGAGGTATCATCATTCATGCCCAGTAGCTTAGGTTCATTAAAACCCATAACACGCCATATTTGACGAAAATCCCTCCCACCTTTCCTGAGAAATCTGGCAATTTGTGTGATTTTACATTATTTCTTGGGTGCTCAAACACCCCCGTAACTTGGAGAATATAGGTCATCGTTACCTAATTTCAGGTTTCCTAGAAGATTTTTCCTGGACCTCCCTGAATTTCAAGTTAGAAGATTCCAGGTCTTATGGTTACGATTTGTACCCTGTTTACAGACGACCGCATCTTTGAAGGTCTCAATAATAGAGAAAAAAGTGCGTAAAATCCAGGTGGCATCACCAGTCTGCTGGAACTGATGAATCACTCCATGACGAATATGCATGCAAAGAATCATGGAGATCAAGGCCTAATTTGATCAGATACTTGAGCTTTTGTATCAATTTTTTAATTATTCTGGGGGTACCCCTAAGCCCCATAGCTTAAAGGATATGGGTTACAGAGACCTAATTTCAGGTTTCCAACCTAACTAGAGCTGGCCCCGGGCCGTATCTCGATGAAGTGAAAGTATACTTTTTATGCGGTCTAATAAGCTCTATCAGCTCCATTTTTTTCTTTTCACAGTCAAGGACACATGCCTGCTACTGATATATATATATATATATATATATATATATATATATATATATATATATATATATATATATATATAGCATCCACATGCGGGCCCCCGCAGAAATCCAACACTGCTGGATCCGCATGCGGGACCCGCGCGGAGGTGGGGCACGTATATGGAAAGGGGACAATGATAACACACTTGTTGGATTTTAACCGTGCGGGACCCGCATGAATGGAAAGGCACCCTTATACAGTAATTAATTCATGAAAATCTTACCTCCTGAAAAATATCATCCTTCACGGGAGTAGCTTGAGAATTCTCTGTGTCATTCCAGTTCATAATGGTGTCGAAACAGAAAGCTCCCTGGAACTGAGGGCTGTCAGGGGCAACACCGTTCTTTAAAATCTTGAGACCAAAAAGTCGTTGATAATTTTTTTAATTCAAAGAGAACCCTGAAAACAAACAATACTGCAGAAGAAACGAACCTTTCTAGCCACGATAGAATAAGAAAACACTCAAAGAGCTTATAACACACAGTTTGAACCGAAAGATGTTTTGAAACAGAAACACACACACACACATGAATCGTGGTTAAACGAAATGAACATATCTTATATAATTATTCCATGATAGTGTTGTCTCTTTTTTATGACAATGAGAGTGACTGGTCATAGTTATAGTAATTGACAAAAATACAAAATTCATTATTATATTTGTTACCTAAAAGAAGTGGTTGCTTGTGCCATAATAAACACATGTCAATATGAATTCAAGAGCATTTCTCAAACTTAACATTGATACTTTTAGTTCCTGCATTATTATAATGTATTTCATATGATGACCTATTATGGTTGTTGAATATGTGAACCATGATCTAGGCTTTTATAAATATATATTGCATTGTATGAATTACAGAATACTAAAATATGCAGGGCAGATATATATCGTGTGATTAGAGCGTTTGGTTCATAATATCATTAAAACAGTTCGGGGATCTGAAAAATATGAAGATTACCTTTACTTCATTTCATGTGTTACCCTCCGATGTAAAGTGCTCTATGGCCTACAGACTAGGCCAGAGCGGTATAACAGGTTAGAATCCTGTAAAAACCACATTCACCTGATGATCGGGTCGCATCCCGTGAAACAGAGTGTTGTGAATTAACAGTGTTGTTTTTCTTCAGTGTTATATATATATATATATATATATATATATATATATATATATATATATATATATATATATATATATTTATATATATATTAATATATTAATATATTAATATATTAATATATTAATATATATATATATAATATACATATATATTATTATTTTGTTGGTATATAATACGTCACAAAAAGATCTATTTTGTAAGAAAATTGTTATAAGATCTGCGCAAACCGACATTGGGAAAACAAAGGAAATTAAATATGTTCGAAGATATTAACTCGCAGAAAATAATAGAAGTCATTTGCCACCAGAATAATTGTGTGCGGTCTATGACACCGAGCCTTGAAGATCAGTCGGGCAACTTCTAGGAAAGCCGTCATTCCAGATCCGTTATTGTCAACACCTGCCAGGAGAGGGAGATAGGGTACAAATATTTCGTGTCTTATGAGTGTCTTGGTTATATATACCTTATTTATCCTCACACTGCACAGCATTGGATTCACAAGAGTACTCTGTGTCACCAGAGGACTGTGACTTTGTATATTCAGGAATAGGGTGTAAGAAATGAAAAATAGGGGGAAACGGAAAGGATCTCGGTAATAACTAGTTCGCTTAACTTGTATGTTGTGACTATATGTACACGATAAAAAGATTTATTTGGTTAGCGATTCTTCAGTGGTTTAGACCTTAGACTTCCTGTTTGAAAACCACACGAGGTGTGGGAGTAAAAAAGTTAAAGCGTGTTTAAACCGTTGTAGGATTTTTTCCCACAGATAATAAAAAAAAAAACACAGAATTTTAGGTTTAAATTACCAAGTTGCCGAAATATCTGTCCTTTATATTATACTGCCAGTCTGATAGTTACACGTGATAAACAGGGAGCTAGAAGGGTCGCGGCAGGCTTCTGAACTTCGCCTTATGTCGATTATCCTTTTGCTCCTTAACACGTCTAAATGACTAAATCTAGTGCTGACCAGACGTACTGGTCCACGTCTGCATCATTCAGGTGCACGCAGAAAAGTGGTGAGGCCTGAACATTCCCGGCTGTAGGCCAGCCTACTTTACAATAGGGATGGCCTATTAATGGGCCAGTCCAAATACTGATAGCTGACGGGTAGTATGCCTGATGTCTTACACCGTGATGAGGAAAATGATATATTGGCTGGTGGTTGTTCAGTGGTTTGCACATAAGACTTGGCAGTTTAGGATCTCCGTTTTTATCACCATGCTCCTTGGAGGTTCTGATTTCAATGGTCCCAACCTTGAGGGATAGGTTATAATAGTTATGCTTGTGATGCACCGAATCATTTTCTCATGTGGCTGCACAGGTCCGACACCATATTTTAAAGAGATTACCTTTGTGTCTTAATTACCACAAAAAGGACCTGATCCCAATATATATATATACACAATGTGTGTGTGAGGGTGTGTGTGTGTGTGTGTAAGTGTTAGCGCATAGCATCATACTTTGAGGGGAGACAACCTCGAAAATTAAGCTATATATATATATATATATATATATATATATATATATATATATATATATTTGCGCCTGAATATATATACCAACCCCTGACCAATCCCCTCCATCACCATACACACTCACACATTTATTCACACACACAATTTCTGGAGCCACTCCTAGGCATTCAACATTAATCAAACCTACCGTCATGCCGTTAAAACTGAAATACGGTGTCGAATATGCTACGTCATGTAGTTCCGCATTATTCCGGTTGAGGGCGCTGAGGTAGCTGTAGAGGAAGTCCCGTACGTACCCTGTCTTTGTGCTCCTGGTACTCCGCTTTGATATGGTTGTGGCCTTTACTGAACACATTGTAAAGGTTAGACCTGATATTCTCCTAATTCACCTGTAGCTCTGAGGCCCCTTGTCCCAGGTTTCCTGTGAAGAAAAATTAAGAAATTATAAGAATTTCGGGTTTTATTCTCAAGAGATAGTTCACTGGCATTTATGTGGCTATCGGGTGACAAATGTAAGCCTATAATGGATGTTTTTTTATGAGTGACTTATCTAAAACCATGTGCCGGATCCACACACACAAACGGGAATTAAGGCATGCCCTCGTGGCAGAGGCAACAAGTGGGGAATGATAGGAAAAATACTCATTGTAAAATCAAAATGGCAAAATAACATGGGTTATAAATACATGCAAGTTTTTTTATGCAGATATGGCTGAAAAGATTAGACAAGGGCCCAAGGACCCAAAGCTCACCTGTGAATTTTTTCATATAACTATACTGTATAGTTATTCTTGTACATACATCTAATTGTTCATTTCAGCTGCAAAACCTACAGAGAATTCTTATGAATATACAGAAACTTCTTTTTATAGGGAACACAACAGCGCATAAAATCACCAAAACTGTAAGTGGAGCCACCAGTTTTTAATTTTGGCGTATTTTGCCCATTATACACTTATATACAAAATGTAGGGGGTAACTCTCAAGCCATTGCTGAGAAAAACTGTAAGTAGACGGCATACAACGGACGGACGCCGCACAATGGCTATAGCCCACATGCGAGCTCAAAGTGCACAAACAGAACTAATGACCAACTAATTAATATGATATTTAAGTAAACTCGTGATTTGATAAAAAATATCTGTTATGTGTAAGAAATGAGAAAAACCTATTAACATTATTTACCCGTTACTTTATTAATTGCGATGTACTTAAATGATATTGAATATATTATAAGCCTTTATTATCAAGGTTTAAGTTTCCTAGTTGGCAAACTTTTAGAGACAGGCTGAGTTATGAGGATACAGAATGTATGTACTCCTTTATGCTGGTTATACTATTGTAATGACCGATTCTGAAGAGGACTGTAATATTCAAAATGGTAATATTCTCAAGGAGTAAAATTTAAACATGTCACTGGGAAAGAAAAACTTGAGGTAGAAGACGATTTTGTTTTCCTGGGTACAACATTCAACCACAAAGGTCTATAGACAAGACGGCAAATCCAAACTAGCTATGTTCAGTTTAAATATTAAAGCGCGCAAGCCGTAGCTGCCAAAGGATATAAACTGTGAATTATTTGTTGGCCTGGTTGCCCCCATACTGTTGTAAGGATCTGATGACATCGAATGTGGATAAAGGTAACCATTCAATAAGAATGATATTTTAACTTTCTATGCCTTTTGGATACAAGGTTTTATATCCGCGGAGCAAGGAATAATGCTGCCCCCGTTACCTCTCGGTAATATGGTAAATACTATTTGACAAGTGCGTGGAAAATGGCGTTCGACACGTGGTCCCAGTGGTATTTACTAATTGTCCCACATGGCGACCTTCACCTTTTTCCATGGCAATGACGGCATCGGGGAGCAAAAAAATGAAATCAATATATTACTTGTGTACATAATCGTTTTTATTGAAAAATAAAATTGAACAAAATGTGACATTATAAATCAGTTTCTATTTGGTTACTATGACAACCTAGAAATCCGGTCATTGGGTCTTTAATGATGTTTATTCGGGCCGAAAGGTGGCAAGTCGTTTGCACTACTTGACATTCTGGTGATCACCATAAAGTCCAGAGGTAGCGAACGCGCATAATCTAGAGGTAATAAGGTTCTATTGGAATTTCAACATAATGTCATTGAAACACCGGCGGGGTTTAAACCGGGGACCTTGAGCTCAGAAGTACAACGCCTTAACCACTAAGCTACGTCCAACCACAATTCCGGAATATTACTTGCAAAAATTGTTAAACTAATGAATAAAGAAAAGAGAAACCTGACTACCTCAGAATTCCCCACCTACCGGCAAAAAGAGAGCAAATGCAGAACACCGTCAAAGTTCTCATTTTTCTCTTGTTTTCTGCACACTTAGCGGCACAAAATGGTGATGTGTCAGCTTCGAGAGCGTCCTGGCTTGTATTCTCGAATGAGGCTGATAACGATACGGTATACAAAAAGATGTAGCCTTATTTAAGGCACAAATGGGTGCAAAAATTAATAAACTAATATTTCATCAAAACTTAGCATTAAACATATTAAAAGAGACTTGTGATTTCATCAGAGCATTCAAACTTTCGGGAGGATGAGAATGTAAACTAAAAAAAACTAAAAACATTGATAGATATTTCACAGTTGTGGACATGGTGAAGAGGTGAACTATAATGATTTTGGTGAACCGCTACAGTAATGATAATCTAATTATATTGATGATGATGATGATGATGATGATGATGGTGATGGTGGTACTACGTTGTGGCGATCAACGTGACTATGGTGATGAATACTAGTGTATGACTCTGTGTAACTAAAGTGATTATAATGAGAATGAAAGATAAAAATATTAATATTAATAATGCTACTATGATGTCATAAGAGTGATGCTGTGATTTATGTTTCGACATTGCTGATTTTGATAATGATATAATGGTATAGAAGACATAGCTATATGTATTATGCCAAAATAAAAAAAAAGGTATGGTTCTCAGGCACTTTTTTGTCAGAAACAATGCGGGCGGGCGCTTTTTTTATTTTAATTTTTTTGATATGTTTCGATAAAAATGTCAAATGATAAGGGAAAAGCATTATTTTGCTAAATAAGTAAAGGCACTACAAAACAAAGGAAATTGTATGTTTTTATCTTCTTGAAAGAAATGTCGGAGCGGCAGCAGCTCAAAATTGGAAAGTTTTCAAAATAAAAATTTTTGATGCGGGGGTTTAAAATTAATGCGGGCGGTGCCTGAGAACCAAACCTTTAATTTTTTTGGCCTTACGACTGTGCAAAATTATGGACGATATGCATCGTTTGTATACACAGTTATTTCAAGGGATAGAAATGTATACTGAATTCACTGTGTAATTTAATATTTATAAATATTTGTTTAATTATATAAAACCGGGCTTAGCAAAGCCAAAATCAAGGGATACAGTAATCAGTTGTTATTAATGAAGCGAACTCAAAGACGTACAATAAGTGAAATAATTTTGATGTCATTAACCTGATATTGAACCTTATACTTAAAAGTTTACTTTATACCATAACAAAACAACATGTGTTTGTTCTTCTCAACCATAGCGGAATGTATACTTTTTTAAAAGCTGTTTCTTAAATAAACTTTTTAAAATTATTAAAAATATAAATCGTTTATTTCTCTAAAAGCAAATGTTATATGCGGTTTAAAAGTATGTATATGTTTCTAAACCGTGCTTAAGAGATTTTGTAAGATGAGTTGAACAAATGTTAAATCGATATCAGACTGATTTAAAATTAAAACTTTACTTTTTAGCAAATAAAATAAACACTATAAACTAAAGTAATATTTCCTTGGATGGTATGATGTTCATTTTATAAAAAAACATAGACTTTTCAGATTATATATGACATATACTTTACGAGAAATAAACAATTAAAATTTTTGTGAAACCTCGTTTTGTCGAACTCGCTTGAGTCGAATATCCAGCTTATGTCGAAGTAAAAGACTCGAAATTCCGGACAACTGTAGTTAAATTATTACCATATAAAACCCGCTTGTGTCGAACCTAAGATGTGTCCAAGTTTTCTGAGGGTCCCCTTCAACTTCGACACAACTAGGTTTCACTGTACTTTAAAATTAATTTAAAAACGCTTCATTTATCAGCCCCCTGTTTGATAAAAAAAAAATGTTCCTTCATATATGGTAAGAAACAACAAACACCAAACTTTAATCTTGTAATAATGTTGTACATCTTAATTTCTTATATAAATTATAATACAAAAGAATGTTGAGGCTTGTCTTATTATCCTAGACATCCTTAAGTTGCGTCACCGTGTTGATACGCTTGCGAAATCAGTGCCACTGATGGCGTACCTGTTAGATTGTCCAATTTGTCAGATTGTCCGAAAGAAACAAGTACGCCATCTGGGATATGAAAAAAAAAAATCCTACGGATAATCTTGACTAAATTTGTGTTCTATAGTTGATCTGTCTAGGTCGAAAGTGAACCGAAAAGTGACTATTTCCTTAAAATTTAAACAAACAAGAATATATGTTAACACAAAATTCAAACTTTGCGTAGAAACAGTTAAGAGTTAAGGCCAAAAAATAAAAGGTATGGTTTTCAGGCACCGCCCGCGTCAATTTTAAACCCCCGCATCAAAAATTTTTATTTTGTTTTCAACAGAAACTTACCAATTTTGAGCTCCAGCCACTCGGACATTTCTTTCAAGAAGATAGAATCATACAGTTTTGATTAAATTTCCTTTGTTATGTAGTGTTTTTACTTGTTTAGCAAAATAAATATGTTAGTATCACGCTTTTCCCTTATCATTTGCATTTTTATCGAAACATACAAAAAAATTAAAAATAAAACAACCGCCGGCCCGCAATGATTTCTGGAAAAAAAAAGTGCCCGAGAACCAAACCTTATTTTTTTTGCCTAATTATTTTAAATGTTTTAACGAAAGTTGGTGTAAATTGATCGGATGTTGGGGATCAGACTGTGACGCCCACAAACCCTAACCAGCAGAGTCGTACTCTTTTGATCCAGATTCTGCGCAGTGTGGCCTTTTTTATGTTTATGTATAAACAAAAAGTTTAACGCCGAGTAATATAGTAATATCTGTAAGCAAGCTCCCTCTACCGGCAGGGTGAAAAACAACGGTCCAGGAATAGCAATGTTTCTCTCCTTTTTTCTCGTCCATGCATCAGTCAGGTTTAAGTCATATTATCTGAGAATTATATATTTTTTTTATCACATACATGTATTAAGGACACATTATATATCATATTGACACATTTATTCGTAAAAATGATATATTTTACATGTTAGCTATGTGCATACTGACGTACTGATGTTTACTTCTAGAATAAGGTTTGTGCTGCCATCTGCCGACTGAAGCGTGACCTTGTGAATTCTGAGATCTGTACGCCGTAGGTATCATAAGATGGTGTATATAGACACGTACTTTCTGTATATGTTCAAGTCCAAACGTACTGCAGTGTTGGTTTTACATCATACAAACATATACCCAGAGACATATAACAGCTGATATTCACATCCTTTGAGAGGGGATCATGAATAGCTTTTCATGTGGAATCGCTTACATGTTAAATTTTTTATACAGGACTAACTTTTCGCATCCTTATCATTTATTTGATACTGTTAACATTTGTTTTATTTCATACCTGTTTCCGTATAGTGACTAAGTAAACATTTCAACAACTTATGAATTGACTGAATGCATCTGGATCAATTGAAAATATATTTCTTATTTATGATCTTATTTAAAATAAGTTCACTTAGTATTCATAGTGTGAGTGAAATCCGTCAATAACTTTGTTTTCAGAATATTCTTTCCACACACAATCGAACATACGGAATGAAGCCCCCTTCAGTCAGAGTTCATTTTCACTCAAACGAACCTCACCCAGTATGGAATTGTAGCCGAAACTACTTGTCTAAACTGTCAAACTTTAAAATCAAAACTTGGTACATTTCAAGGAAACAACTTCTGTTAACATTTCACATGCTTACAAAATATTTCTTTTTCCGTGAAGTGCTTACCATAAAAACACCCATGTATGTTATTTGCCTTTAAACGATTCTTATCCAACGTAAATGAAGGAGTTACATTACCCTCTTTACTACTAGTACATTTATACCTACGCTATCGAGTCTGTGGAAGCCCCGATGCATTGTGGGTAGCATACGTTGAAGCCCACAAACCCTTAACCAGCAGAGTGGTTATCTTTTGAGTCCGATTCTGCGCAGTGTGGAACAGAAAGACATTTAGACATTAAGATAAAAAATAAGTAAAAAGTCTCCCTTCGTTTAACTGTCAATAAGATAAATAGGCAGGTGCGATCGGAAAAACAAGCAGTCAACCTGGCGCCCTCTAGCGACCTGTAGCACATGTTTTTATCAACTTCAAATTTCGTCGTGACGGCAGCTCGGAGGCCGCAGATGTTTACGGTAATGGATGTCATGTAAAACCCGGATTCCACGCTGTTTTTAACTCCTGTTAATTAGTAATGTCTCTATATTATTAGATTTCCCGGATTTATATGTCACCAGCGATGCACTCATTAACGCGATGAAAACAGGGTCTCTCTCTCTCTCTCTCTCTCTCTCTCTCTCTCTCTCTCTCTCTCTCTCTGTATTTGTGTATATATGTCTCTTCATCACATTCTTTTTAGCTCAGCTGACTGTAAGTCATCTGAGCTATAGCGATCACTCTTTGTCTGTCGTCCGTCCGGCCATCCGGCCGTCTGTCCGTTAACAAGGCACAAATCGTAACCGCTTGACCTGGAATCTTCATACTTTACATCCAGAGAGGTTCATGAAAAATCTCCCTGGAAACCTAGAATTAGGTCTCTGTTGCCCATATCCTTTGAGCTATGGGGCCCCAAAGTACCCCCCAGAATAGTAAAAAATTTCATACAAAAACTTCAATATCTAGTAACCTACACCACTGATGGTCATGTTTTTTTGCATACATATGGATCATGAGATGTTCCATCAGTTCCTGCAGACTGGTGGCGCCACCTGTATTTTTCGATTTTTACGAATTGTTTTCTCTATTTTGGAGACCTTTAAAAATGTGAACATCTGTTAACAGGGCACAAATCGTAAAGACTGGACCTGAAATCTTCATTCTTGACATTCGGAGAGACCAATGAAAAGTCTCCATGAAAACCAGAAATTAGGTCTCTGTTACCCATATCCTTTGAGCTATAAGGCCCCAAAGTACCCCCCAGAATAATCATAAATTTCATACAAAAACTTCAATATCTCATTAACTACATCACTGATGGTCATGATTTTTGGCATACATATTGATCATGAGATGTTTCATCAGTTTCTGCAGACTAGTGGCGCCACCTTTGAGCTATGGCACTCCAAAGTACAGCTCAGAATAATGGAAAACTTGATACAAAAGCTGAAGTATCTGAACAACAAATGCAGAGATCACCATAATTGTTTGTATGGATATTGATCATGGAGTGATTCATCAGTTTCTGCAGCCTGGTGGCACCACATGTAATTGTTCGGGCTTTTTTTTCGAATTTTTTTCTCTATTTTTGAGACCTTTAAAGATATGAACATCTGTTAACAGGGCACAAATCATAACAACTGGACCTAGAATCTTCATTCTTTACACACAGGGAGACCCATGAAAAATCTCCATGGAAACCTGAAATTAGGTCTCTGTTACCAATATCCATTAAGCTGTATGGCTCCAAAATGCTCCCCAGAATAATGAAAAATTTGATACAAAAACTCCAGTATCTCAATAACTACAACACTGATGCTCATGATTTTTGGCATACATATTGATCATGACGTGTCCCATCAGTTACAGCAGACTCGGTGAGCCATCTCTATTTTTACGAATTATTTTCTCTATTTTTGGTACCTTTAAAGATGTGGTTATCTGTCAACAGGGTACAAATTGTAACAACTGGACCCAGAATCTTCATTCTTGTCATGCAAGGAGGCCCATGAAAAGTCTGTGGAAACCTGAAATTAGGTCTCTGTTACCCATATCCTTCAAGCTATAGGACTCCAAAGTATCCCTAAGAATAAGGGAAAATTTGATACAAAAGCTGAAGTATCTGAACAACTAATCCAGAGACCACCATGCTTCTTTGCATGGATATTGACCATTAAGTGTTTTTATTAGTTTCTGAAGACTGGTGGAGCCACCTGTATTTTTTTTAAAGTTTACGCATTTTTTCTCTATTTTGAGATATATTAATACAGACACAATCTCAGCCTGTTGGTTAATCTAGTTGATGCTTCAGTTGAATGGTTATATACTACCATTCAGATGATAAAATTTCCTTTTGCAAATCTCTTCCCAGTCATCTGAGCGTCATGACCCATGGGTCACTTGTTCTCAAATGTCTGTCTGTCTGTCTGTTTCTCTCTGTATCTGTGCGTACCTCTCTTCCTCGCATTCTTTTTGACTGTCTCTTCCTTTTTCTCTGTATATATATATATATATATATATATATATATATATGTCTGTCTCATTCTGTATTTATGTGTATGTCTGTCTCTCTCTGTATATATATATATATATATATATATATATATATATATATGTATATGTCTGTGTCTCTCTGTTTTTATGTGTTATGTCCGTCTTTCTCTGTAAATATGTGTATATGTCTGTCTCTCTGTGTATTTAAGTGTATGTCTGTCTCTCTATGTATATATGTGTATATGTCTGTTCCTTTCTGTGTATATATATGTATATGTCTGTCTCTCTGAGTATTTATGTGTATGACTGTCTCTCTGTATATATGTGTATATGCCTGTCTCTATGTGGATATATGTATATGTTTCTGTCTCTCTCTGTATATATATATGTGTATATGTCTGTCTCTCTCTGTACATATGTGAATATGTCTGTCTCTCTCTGTAAATATGTGTATATGTCTGTCTCTCTGTGTAATTAAGCGTATGTCTGCCTCTCTATGTATATATGTGTATATGTCTGTTCCTTTCTGTGTGTATATATATATGTATATGTCTGTCTCTCTGTGTATTTATGTTTATGACTGTCTCTCTGTATATATGTGTATATGCCTGTCTCCATGTGGATATATGTATATATGCCTGTCTCTCTCTGTATATATGTGTATATGTCTGTTCCTTTCTGTGTATATATATATATGTATATGTCTGTCTCTCTGTGTATTTATGTGTATGACTGTCTCTCTCTGTATATATGTGTATATGTCTGTCTCTATGTGTATATATGTATATATGTCTGTCTCTCTCTGTTTATATGTGTATATGTCTGTCTCTCTGTATATATGTGTATATGTCTGTCTTTCTCTGTAAATATGTGTATATGTCTGTCTCTGTGTATTTAAGTGTATGTCTGTCTCTCTATGTATATATGTGTATATGTCTGTTCCTTTCTGTGTGTATATATATATATATGTATATGTCTGTCTCTCTGTGTATTTATGTGTATGACTGTCTCTCTCTGTATATATGTGTATATGTCTGTGTCTATGTGTATATATGTATATATGTATATATGTATATATGTCTGTCTCTCTCTGTATATATATATATGTGTGTATATGTCTGTCTCTCTCTGTATATATGTGTATATGTCTCTCTCTCTCTCTGTACATGTGTATATGTCTGTCTCTCTCTGTAAATATGTGTATCTGTCTGTCTCTCTGTGTAATTAAGCGTATGTCTGTCTCTCTCAATATGTGCTTATGTCTTTTCCTCTGTGTGTGTTTATATATATATATGTATATGTGTGTCTCTGTGTATTTATGTGTATGTCTGTTTCTCTCTGTATATATGTGTATATGTCTGTCTTTCCCTGTATAAATGTGTATATGTCTTTCTCTTTCTGTAAATATGTGTATATGTCTGTCCCTCTATCTGTAAATATGTGTATATGTCTGTCTCTCTGTGTATTCATGTGTATGTCTGTCTCTCTCTGTTGATATGTATATGTCTGTCTTTCATTCGGTAAATATGTGTATATATCTGTCTGTCTGTGTATTTATGTATATGTTTTTCTCTCTATCTGTAATTATGTGTATATGTCTGTCTCTGTGTATTTATGTGCTTGTCTGTCTCTCTCTGTTTATATGTATATTTCTGTCTCTCTCTCTGTAAATATGTGTGCCTGTCTCATTTTGTATTTATGTGTATATTTTCTCTTTGTATTTACATGTTTGTCTGTCTCTGTATATATGCGTATATGTCTCTCTCTATATATGTGTGTATGTCTGTTTCTCTCTGTATTTATGTGTATATGTCTATCTCTCTCTGTATATATGTGTATGTATGTTTCTCTCTGTATATATGTGTATATGTCTGTCTCTCTCTCTGTATATATGTGTATATGTCTGTCTCTCTCTCTATATATGTGTATATGTCTGTCTCTCTCTGTATATATGTGTATGTCTGTCTCTCTCTGTATATATGTGTATATGTCTGTCTCTCTCTGTATATATGTGTATGTCTGTTTCTCTCTGTATATATGTGTATATGTCTGTCTCTCTCTGTATATATGTGTATATGTCTGTCTCTCTCTGTATATATGTGTATATGTCTGTCTCTCTCTGTATATATGTGTATATGTCTGTCTCTCTCTGTAAATATGTGTATATGTCTGTCTCTCTGTGTATTTATGTGTATGTCTGTCTATCTCTGTATTTATGTGTATATGTCTGTCTCTCTTGTTCTCAACAATGAAAATAAGATGAAAAATATCTTGATAAGAACTAGACTGGCACAGTCGATACAATGGTTAAAAATTAACTCCTCCCATTAAAGGGGCCATCACATATCCAAAATGGCGCGCCCGTCCGACTTTTTTGCGAGCTGAAAAGGGCATTTTCAGCAGGAATACGGCAGTTGTTTGCTCGATCACTGCAGGCTCCGCCGCGAATTTCAGCGGTCGGCCAATGATCGCAGGGCACTGAAACCTATTCTTAATTCAGTAATACTCCAGTGGTTATTTTTGAGGTCGCAGAGCTCGTAAACAGGTCGCCCGTAGATCGCTAGGGACGGAGGTCGACAGAGCTGCGCGGCCGCCGCATTGGCTCCCTACGATACACGAACGTCCCCCTCCTGTATCCCGCCCGACTTGTATAAAGTCGAACGTGCTACGAGCGCGCTCCGGGCTGGTGTCGGGCCGTCGTCGGTCGGCTACTGCGGCCCCTGGCCGGGTTCCTCCTGTCAACTCAGCTTCCAGTTCATGCTCCGATGAAGCGGAGTCAGGCTCTCGTGCCACCTTCTTCTTAGGAACGGGTTTCTTTGCTCCTTTGGTCTACTTTGGCGGCATTTTAGCTAGCCACTATTACCTAGTAGCTGTGCAGAACTCTTCACTCTGTCAGACTTCAGAAATATGATGTGACAAACTTTCAAAATGCCAAATATATACTCGAGGCGCTGACGTTGGACGACGTCAGACAGGACGCCCGGGTGTCTGGCGGGCATCCACAGACCAAATGACCATCAACCACAACTCGGAAGGCGCCTGCCATTTTGCCGGGCGGCCTTCGCCTGACTACCTTTTGTTAACTACCTTTTTGTCGGCTGCCGGGCGATTTTTGATCACCATTTTCAATGAGCACCGCCGATCCCCGTCCGATATGTGACAGGTTCGATTTTAAGCGTAAATTACGCTCGACCTCCTGGCGGGGTTGGAATTCGGCGACTTTCTGGCGATCCACTTATTCGGCCAGAGTCTGTTGTTAAGTGACGCAGGCTAAACAGAACCTTCAAAATTACCCTTGCTGTGTCGCAATGCTAAGAATATGTACTGCCACCTCGCGGGAAATTATATAACTAAATTTTGGGTCTCGGGCCGACCATTCACCAGACATGTCACGGATATACGTCTATCGGTACATGGAATCACGTTTTATTTTACGCATTTTAGTTTAAAACGTAAATATTAAAGCCCAGGCAGGGCTAGATAAGAACAAATAGTTATTCTTTGCAAATTTGTGAATTCGTCTGCATGGTTGATTTCTATTCTTTGTATTTTTCACCCGTATTATTTGCCAGCAAAACACGAATATCTGCCTTTGCCATAAGGGTATGCGAATATCCCCTTCCGTATGTGTGTTTGTAGGGGGTGTGTTTGTGGGCATGTGTGTGTGTGTGTCGTTCACAACGTAACTCAATCATGCACGGAATCGCATGAAAAATTCAGGGCATTTCGGGAATGGACCAATGAAGAACCTATTAGATTTTGATCCGGCTTCAGGAAAGTAATCTAGGAATATTCACACAAATTTTATGTAAATTAAGTCCCTTATGCAAGAATGAACCAGGGAGTTTGGACCAAATAGATGAATGTAAACTAATGGCATGAGGCTTGCATTCCTTAGAATGCAGATTTCTAGTTTTCCTTATTTTTTTACAAAAAAAAAAATCTGGTCCGAAATATCAAAATAAAAATTAACTCATCAACCCCAATAAGCCTCTACCCGGTGGGGGGGGGGGAGGGTTAAATATCATTAGCTATTGTAGTAGTGATCGAGTGGGGGTTTTTCCCCTCTTTTGTCTGATATTCTGTGGACCCCTCCCCCTGTATGAAAATCTCAGATCCGTCCCACTGCAATACTGAAGAAAAAATAAAGGAATACATTTCTTGCAGCTATGCTGGCCAGCAGCAGGGGCTGGGCTGATTGTCTGCTGTCGATGTATGAGTAGCGTGTCACGGGCGTCGTGGGCAGCATAAACCATCCCCTAAAGACGACACACACACAAAGATTATTGTCAGACCGTCTGGGAGCTCTTTGTTGCTGCTGAATACTTGGTTTCTGAATGAAGAATTGCCAGTGTCCTTTTATATAATGAAACATTGAGACACGGCATCCCGTCAATCTTACTGTTCATGCAGACATACTTACCGACACGGACAGACTGTATGAAGGACAAAATGTTTAAATGAATGGCAAAACGAAAGAACAAACTTATATGTAAGTGAATGAATTAAAGGAAACCTCAATAAATATACAATTATTATATTCTTTTTTATTGTAACATTATAACACAATCCTGTAATACCTGATGACTCGGAAGTGCATACTGTTGTACAAATTTTCTGCTGACAATAATATGGGAATCGTTCATATGTAGACTGAAAGAGTATAATTTACTTTTTTTCATGGTAAGATATTTTTTAGAGATGCTAAATATTTATAAACCTGATATATAAATCTATTCAAACCTTAACTTAGCAGTATAACATGGATGAAGAGAGTGAGAGAGAGGGGGACGGTGTGTGTGTGTGTGAGAGAGAGAGGGGGGGGGGGGGAGAGAGAGAGAGAGAGAGAGCTCATTATGTGAAATAGAGGATAATCAATAGAGCGGATGCCTCCACACGGACTGAAATGCTGAGGAAAGTTTTCAGAATCATAAACAGGCTCCGATAAAGCATAATGTATCGCTGGCGGTGGCTGTGTTTGAACAGGGGACCTTTATATTTTTAGCTCGAAATTTAAAACTTAACAACACACTGCTAGGTGGTTGGTCTGAATTTTCAATTCCAGTTCAAGAGTTTTTTTCATGAAATTTAAATTCCAATTCAAATCAGTCATGAGAAAAAGTATAAATTTATAGTTATTAAATTATAATGTAGGTATACAATAATGGTACGTCAGAAAATTCAGTTCATCTGAACACGTAGACTTTATTTCAAGATCGATTACAATCAATTTCTTTTTAATTTATATCGGTTCTGTTAAATTTCAATTGCGGGACCAATTACATGTCATATTCACTTACCACTGGTCAAGGAACGACTGTATATTTTGATAATGAACAAAATGACAGACTTACACGAATTTTTTTGTCAGCTAATCTACAAAACAACATCTGACCATACAATATATTATTCGCTTTTCAAATGCTGAGAATAAAAAAGGCCTCTGACCTTTTTATTCTTCAGATGATCATGCGCAGTAACAATATCCGGCCTCGGCAAGGGGCTCATTTGGGTCAAGCAAACGTATTCCAAACCTCATAATATTATCATACAACACACTTGCATACAACAATTCATTTATATAGATTTTGCAAAAATGAACCGAATTCCTGGAAGAAGAACATTTCTCTATATGTTTTTGCCACATGAAACATGAGGTTGTGTGATTTGTTAAGAAAACTATTGGCACATCTTTGACCATTGTCAACACGGCAGTGATGTCAGCCACAGGTAAACCCCCTGCGACTAAAAATTCTACATCTCATCAATAGCTTGTACGTATTCGGACACTGTCAGCACAAATGTTTCAGGGAAGAATAAAACTGTGACGTCACACTTTGCACCAGCCAATTCCACAACCACTTCTGTACTCAATGTTCCCTGCACATAAGAAACTAACGTGCAAATAATATTACATAACCTTTGTGAACCCTTTCTCAATACTGAAGCCCACATTTTACAAAATGGGTGCCAATTATCGGGAGAAGGTTTCCAGCTGGAACCATGCTGCTATCAGGCAACATCTGGGTTCTTAAAAGAACCAACAGCCCCATTTTTCTCAGGGTGTGCAATAAAACACATAGTCGGCATTGAAATAAATATAAGATGAAATAAATGTGTAACATTTGGATCCCGGGACACATTGTGGATATCCATGTATAATTCCTGATGTTAACATCAAAAGAATATTTTATGGGAAATCCATTAATTATTAACAATAACGTAACTGTGGAGAAATGATAATGCGAGAATCGCTATGGGTTAGCAGTATTAATAAACGCACATTTATTGATAGTAATTTATGGTTGTCAGATCAACTAGAAGGTTATAAATATTTAAAATTATCATTTGGAAGCTTGTAACAACACGACAGAATGATCAGTTAACGCGTGATGCGCTGGGCTACTTCTTTGCATGGGACACCGATATTTTTCTGGAGCTTTTCAAACTTTTCCCGAAGCTCGGTTGCACGAGGCTTATAAATTTTTATATGTTTGGCCACGTTTAAAGAAACGCCTGCGGCATTGTAAAGGGGCTTCCAACGTGTTGTATGCCATGTTAAGTCATTAGCAGAAAACGCACTTTTTTCCCCGCAAAGTACTTTAACAACACGCGTTTCAAGCACGCAAAGCGGAAGAACTCCGTGTTGATCATACTAGAAGTACATGCCTCCTTCCGCCACGATGAAAATGCTCCATAGAAAAAAGCTTTATACGTATTGATATGCTTGTAATGAATCCGCGGACGCAGAAAGCCGTATTGTCTAACAGCAAGCAAGAGAAAACGGTACAGCAGCGGTTAGAAACTATCGAGGCGCTCGGACAATGGTTTCGTTGAGTCGTGTCATAATTGCTTTCGCCCAGAGTGGAGTGAGAGACGCAGACATTTAATTATTTCCCCCATCTGATGTTGATATAATGGAACTTTAATACCACAGCGGGATTAGGTTTTGGTTTTAAGAAATTGTTCCTGGTTCCTGCCGTCATTCAGTAAGGATGATATATGAGGGGCTGGCTAAGTGTTTAAGAGAATCGATCTTTATCGGTTATGCTAAAAGACTTGTCCAATTAAGACAGCTCAGAAAACATTGGTTTCATTAGCGGGAGCGGAAAACCACACGGTTGCTAACACGAGCACTGTATGCATTTTGTCAGCAACCGATTAACGAATTAATAAAGCCAATAGGAGGAAACTAACGTCGCCCGGTCTCTAATTAAGTGTTGATATATATTGAAATTTTTGCACCTTGGGATAACCTGGCATTGGGTCAGTGCGTACAACCATCCTTTTTTGTAATATCCTTGTTCCCGAGACCGTTCATCTTTTAATAAAGATGTGCTAAAACACCTGTAAACTGGATTCTACTAAATTTTGAAAAAAAAACTCTGCTGTGCTATACCACAGCCTGATATCTACTGTGTGGTACTCTCATTTATATAAAATATGTTCTTACCCAAATCTTTCCATTAACTAAAGTTATGTTAACCTTGTACACTCTGTATAGTGATGCGCTCTCTCTCATTACCTTTCTCTCTCTCTCTCTCTCTCTCTCTCTCTCTCTCTCTCTCTCTCAGAAATATTAATCATTTTGTAATCTTAACCACAATTCCCTTATCTTATATGGTCCTAATATATTTTCCCCTAGTGAATGCAATTATTCTCTCTCTCTCTCTCTCTCTCTCTCTCTCTCTCTCTCTCTCTCTCTCTCTCTCTCTCTCGTGTAAGATATATATTATGAGGATCCTATGTATATCTATACATATTTTCTTGTATAATTCTTGGCATTTAGGGTGACTCACTCGGAATAAGACGTGCTACCGCACGTAACAGATCAAAAGAAAGCCAGTTTTATCATAGCATACAAAGGCAAAACCCGAGCCTCGGGATACATTTTTTTTCCTGGCGAGCGGCTGACAGGACAGGAGACACATGGGGCCCAGTGGGACCAACGTGCTCTTTGCAGTCCCATCAGAAGTGAGCGCAATAAATATGCTGGAAGGATTTGGTCGAATCGCCGTCAGACCATCTTGCAACAAAGCTTGGCCATTGATTCCGTATTCAGAGTAGCTATGATAGATAGGCTTTTGGAACTTAGAAGCTACTGCCGCGGACGGTTTTGCAGCTCACACAATAAATGGCTATCAGCTTTCGCTGTTGCGGCTTGCAATTACAATCCCCATGTGGAAAGGGGAGGCGTGATCTCATAAATACATACGACCAGCCCATTACCCGCAAGGGCTTGATAGATTTTGACAGGCCTTCTATAAAACACAATAACACTGCTCTTCAAATGTGTTGTGAACAATGAACAGGGACATTATCGATGCCGCGACGTTTAACGGACGTCTCCAGGGGATAATCTATCTTCATCTATTGAAAGTCATCTCAAGAATGAAGTCCCTTTACCGCCAAGATCTGCGGGCAAATAAAGACCACTGAAGCCACAGCTTCACAGAGCCGGCACCCATCTAAATCCCGATCGACGCGGGCGCCTTATTGCATCACTGGCATAGAGAACTGTTACTGCATTAGTGCGATAATAACTCTGATGGGAGCGCCGTGCATGAGGCCAGCTCCAGTAACGGTATAATTACGCCAGGAACCATGCAGTCGGAATGCCCGCTATTGTCTCCGATTTGCTGATACCTAGACAGGCAAGCTTGCCAGCTCAAAGAACCAGCCGAAGCGAAAATCTCTCTCGTCCGAGGATTCCACTAATTGAATAGTGGTTCTGCTACCACAACGCCCAGAGGCCCCCTGTATGAGCACATCTCCCCTAACAGCGCTCTCTGAAACTCTCCAAACTTCAAAGTACTTTAGTCTTTTGCGGTTCTAATAATATTTGACGTAAAATCCCTCGGTATTCGTTGGAACAGTGTGTCTATTACGCGTTTCCTTGTAACCTGAAACCTGCTCGGTATTTTGTAGTACCCTTTTTTCCTTACGATGAAGCCTTTAAACGTCTTTATTGTAACTGAATTCACCCGTGATGCATTTTTCTTCCCTATTCTGAAAAAAGTAGTTTATGATGAATTGTTTTATTTATTTTTTAAAGATGCGAATCGTAATTTTTTTTTATCTGAAAATTATTCATGTTCCCCATCTAACGGATTAATATTTTGTGATTGAGAGTTGTTGAGATTTATTTATGCATATTTTGTTCGAAGTTTTAAGTAAATAGTTTAGCTTGTTATGGTTTCGTTTGTTTAAATGAGACCATTAGTTGTAGACGACGAATGACTGCTACAGCATGGTTCTTCAAGGGGCTGACTGTACACCACGTGTTGTAGGTGAGTCTGCAATAACTGAGTCCGAGTGCAAGCCCGCTTCCAGGCCAGTCAAGTCCAAGTCAGAGTCCTTGAAATTCGGGTCCAAGTTCACCATTTCAAGTCCGAGTCTTGTTCTTTTGAAAACCCAGCCCAAGTCCTAATCAAAATACAACAAAATACTTATTTTATTCCAGAACGTAGTTTAAGCTTTCACGTCCTTTATCTGTCTTGTTTTATTTTTATTTCTAGCTTGTGTTTCTTATTCTCCATTCCGAAATATCACAAAATATAATTAATCCTGATTGTAATACACCGATTAACTTTTGTATCATTTAATGTCTTATTTTGTATTGTATGTAATATTCAGTAAATAGTATAAACTATGAATGTTGACAGTGTACACAGTTAGAATGTACATGGCAGATTTTTTTTTCTAAATTTTAACAAAACTCGGTTTGATTTCTTCCCTTTTATCTAACTCCGAGTCCGAGTCCCAGATTTAATCCCTGAAAAAGTGGATAAGAGGCCGGGTACGATGCGAAAGTCCTACATCTATCTGGATTTTAAGTGAATGTGTCTGATGCCCTTGACTCTCATCAGTGGGAATTGAAATTTTGTAATAAACATACATTTTTTCTCATATATTGAATTAACTACCCTAAGCAATCATTTCGTAAGGCGTGATTACCAAGTTAATTATGCGTGTTCTTCATACTTCCGATGACGTGTACTGTTTGGAATTACATTGCAGGTTATAGAAATATTGCGAAAGCTTTTCCACAATGGAACGAATTATAACAGATTTTCAAGGTGCCAATGTACGGCTTTGTTAATGTAACATGACAATGTGTAATTAATTGCTCGTAATCAGGATTTAGGCGTATTAGCCGGTCCTGCGTCGGGAAAGGTTCGTCCGAGACCGGGTTTCCATGGGCCGAGTTCACCTGCTGGATACACTAGCGTAGTTTCTTGACATCTTCCAAGACCAACACGGCATTTCCTCGTGGTGGCAACGGAGGAGTTGCGTTGACAACAATTAAGTGCAACCAACAATCGTAATTTATATGTTCTGATATACTTTATCGCATCAGACATGATTTGCAGAAATGATTTTCACAATGTTAAACAGGCATTCGACATTCACAATCACAAATGAGGTTTAAATGTCAGTACGCTTCTCTGTCTGTCACTTGCAAGTCGTGATAATTTGGGGTGTGGGTTGTATTATCGCTCTATATTGCCACATCATTGGTTGGATTATTTATCCATGTTACCACCTCATTCGTCGGATTATCGCCCTGATACCTCATCATTGGTTGGATTATCACCTCAGCTTTGTTACCAACTCTTTTACAAGATTACCGCTCTGTTACCAGCTTTCTAATAGGTCCAACGCACTGTTACCCATGAGCGGGATCACCCATCATGGTTCACATTTTGCCAGGATTTCCGCTTGATTTATTCTTTAGTGGGACTACAAATTTGTTACTACTTCTTTGCAAAATTCCTGCTTTGTTTTAACATTTTAGCGGGCTTAGCGGTTTATGTTACCAACACTTCAGCTAGATTAGAAAGTTCTTTTTGAATGTACGTCAATATATATATATATATATATATATATATATATATATATATAATTAATAATTTTGTCAAATGTCTCACATTTATTTTTTACTATGGTAAAGGCTAGAGAACAAAATAAATTACATTATTTATACAGTTTGATAATTTGATAGTTTTTGTTTGTTTAATTGAATGTTTGTTTGATTATTTTCATCCAAACACATATTAACATAAAACTTATTGATTTTACATGGATTGTTAACTATTTTTTTTTTTTGGTGGAGGTAACCGCCTTCATTTTTAATGCTGACTTATCTAATTCTTAATCTAAGTATGTACATCTGCAGAGTTTCCGTTTCGGTTTGGGACTTCTTGACAGGGCGGTAGCATTCGCTTCCTATCATTTTTATTTTGTATCCTGGTGTCACACAGGCCCGGTGTCTACCGCACCTGCGGGTCCTGGGTGTGTAATCATCCCCATTGCTGGGTCATAACACCGAGGAACCCCCCAAACACGCACTCGTATGTGAGTGATACAAGGATGTGGGGCACAGCCTTCCCATTAAGCCCGCAGGGCGCTCACCCTGGGTGGGGGCCGACCGTGAAAAACCTAACCGCCTCGGCTGAGATTCAAACCCACGATCTCCCGGCTTTGAGTCCCGCGCTCCACCCCTGAGCCACAGTAGCCGGTAACTATTTTTTATAAATAATGCGAGGTACGACTCAGATGGTGGCCATTTTGTAGTCTATAATAAATGAATGGGGGAAACTTGAGAACCTGGAGAAAACCACCGACCGTCTACATTCCACTAGAATCCACTCTTGTAGCCACGCCGGGAATCGAACCCAGAATAGACAAACATAAACACACTTAGAGGTATAACGTTGGTCAAGGGAGGAGAATGGGGAAACTTCTCCTGACGGTGGCACCAAGGTCGATCTAAAACGACGAAAAGCCCCATCAGCATGCTTAAAGTGGTTAATATCCGCCCGTCTTTGCTTCATTGACCACTGTCCTGTTTGCAGTACATGCTTTGAATCAGCTTAGACCTTGGCCATGGTTGATCTTAACCGTAAGTCCACCGAGCTTATGTATAGCCAATACAGCCTAGGACGGCCTGTGGGACAACATCCTGACTACATAAAATGTGTTCTGGCAGTTAATCATTCGGATACATCATTATTTGATAAACTAATCATATCAAAGAATTATCAGTATGAATTATCATTAATAAAACTGCAGTGATGTCAGCTCTTCTGATATAATACATCATTATTTCTCTTGACCTAGGGTAACTTGCACTTCCTTATTTTCATCAGTGCACCTTCTCCATTTGCAAATCTTTATTACGGAAATCCTGACACAAGATTGTGCTACCATAACCCTTCCTTTAGTCGTACCTTGAATAATATCCAGCGTCATCTAGAGATATAAATTTGTAACGATGCTTTTTATTTATAATTCTAAATGACAGTTAACTGGAACCTTAGCCACATTGCCTTTATTGGCATTATATAAAACGTTCCACTAACATTTTTGTAACCAATCCTTGATTTTATAAAAGCACACATAGATTTGGTTTACAGAGTAAATATTTTTTTTTTCATATAATAAATACTAGGAGCAGATTTTTGAATTCCGCAGAAAATTTACGATATTTACGGTTATTACGAATTTGGTTAATTTGGCTATTTCGCGTGAGTTCCAATTTCGCGTTCTCACAATCCATAAACCTACACAGAGTACATTAAAACACAAACAATTTCGTCGCGAGCTGGAAAATGACGGGACATTCATGATTTATGGATATTATATAACATGTATAAAATCAATCTTTGACTTTCAGGTCGTATAAAAGATATGTTATTAACATAATAGCCCGCCCCAGTACCCCTGTCCGCATGTTTTTCCGGGATAATTTTCCAAAAAAGTGAAGCAGTGTACCGTCCAACAGTGCCGGGAAGACGCCAACAACGGTTCATCATGCAGCATAAATAGCGCAAAAGAGTCGCAAAATATATACTTTTTACAGGATATATATCTACTTTACTCATAATCGGCGGAATATCTGTATATCTACTTTAGACCAAAGGGCATTATTAAGAATATTCTTTGATGAATTATCGCGAAGATACATGCGGACAAGGCCTTATGGACGGACTCTATTATTAATAGCCACATTTTCTCTTTCAACTTGGATAGCGAATTAATATACTTGAGATGCCAATGAGGGTATAGTATAGATGACTTTTAAGCTGTGTTCGTTGAGCGACTTATTCAGGGGCGTCAGGGGTGCGATATCGGGGATACATTACTCAGAGAATAATATTTATATATTGGAAATGAAATACATAAATAAGTAGAATTTTAGACTTTTGTTCCATTTCTGAGTTTATCATGAAATATTATATATCTAAACCTGCATGGTTTAGAATTAACCTATACTGCAAACATAATAACTTATTTTTCAAATCTTAGGTTATACTTTATTTTACTATACATTTGGAATGAGTCACATAGTCAACAAAAGGTATATATATGTGTGTGTGTGAGTGTGTTTGTTTATAAAAAGGTGGTCCCCACTTTTACCCCCCCCCCCCCACGCCTGTGAGCCATCTCCCCACCCTTGGAGATAAATTGACGCCACGAGTCTTATTCAACCCTGCATGGAGAATAGTTATGGATAGTTATAATAACCTATTTGTACAATCCACGTCAAATAAAAAAATTATATTTTTCACGAAGGTTTCATTTTCACGATAATTTCATATTCGCGAACATAAAGCAAACCACAATTTACAGGGGAGATTTATATGACATGTTTATTTTTTTTTATAAATCAAGAAACGATACAAGATGATGTATTCAGGACAATACACAATTTGCGACAGACCATGCGAATACCCTTAAAATAAAAAATCAATCCAAAAGATGATTGCCTCCGCCAGGAGGGTATGCCTTCATTTCCGACCGTGTGTGTGTATGTGTGTGTGTTTGTGTGGGAGTGTTTGTTCACAACACAACTCACGCAGTCATGAACGGAATCTAAAAACATTCTCAAGGCATTTCGGGAATGTGCCAATGAAGAGATCTTTAGATCTTGGTTTTGGATCCGGCACATGATCCGGATCGGAACGTTATCAAGGTTTATTCGCAAATGTACAGTCACTTATGCACGAATGAACCTGGGAATATAGGCCGAATAAGTGAATGCAAACACGAGTTGAGGAGCATCCCACAATAAGAGCCCCAAAATGGCGGAGAAATTTATTAGA
This sequence comes from Sipunculus nudus, assembly GCA_026874595.1. Classification (NCBI taxonomy): domain Eukaryota; kingdom Metazoa; phylum Annelida; class Sipuncula; order Golfingiida; family Sipunculidae; genus Sipunculus; species Sipunculus nudus. The sequence continues at coordinate 50,984,780 of CM049315.1, forward strand.
GTGAAATTTCTAGTTTATTGTATACGAAACGTGATTGCATTGCATACTACTGTATTTTAAAACCATTTAAATTTTATATGTTTATCTTTTTAACGATGGCGAGATTTGCTGTCACAATTTGGGTATACTAGCTTCGTATACAAAATGGTATCCTACTCTGCTATTGTTAAACTTTCAAATGTAAAACATAACATATACATCTCATGGGAACGTTTCGAACAATCCGGAAATTAAAACAGATATCTTTGTGCGGCTGATAGTTCTGTAATCTATTGTTGCCTGTCGGCGATTACGGTGCTGCAGTGTTGTGTATTAAAATGTATCTTATATGCTTTATGTTTTATTTATATTCTCGCTGTACTAAAATTTAGATGATCCCTTTATACCTCAAATAATCTATAAAAAAAACCGATCCCGATAAGGAGCTTATAGTATAATAATAACTTTTATACTATACGGACCTCATATACTGTATGTACTATATATATACTATATCTACAATATATATATAATATATATATATATATACTTTATATTATTATTATATACTACATACAAATTATATATTATACATACTATGTACCTTACATGTATATGTATAAATAAATATATATATATATATATATATATATATATATATATATATATATATTTACATGCATATAATAACTTTTTTCATCTGGATTTTTGACATTTATCTCTCACTTATCAGGAAAACAGCGTTTTACAGAATATATATAAACTCAAATGTTATGTACGCAAGATTATCGTTCACTATATTTTACGGTTTTATAAACAGAACTTATTATTTCTAGCTTGACACATGATAAACTGTGACACTTTGACAAACTGGGGAGTTTGACAAACTTTGTCTACTGCGTGGTATTGCGGATCAGACAAGTTTTACCGTGGACAACAGCCGAGTCATGTTCTGGTGGATAATGATTGGTAACTGTCAGAGCGACTTAAGCAGTCATCATTATAAGCAAGAAAGAACTGCTCCTTGACACAATCAATGTTCTGCAGACTTCATACAGTTTGCTGTAGGCAGCTAAAAGCCTGTAGTTTCAAAAGAAAACAACAGCATATTAGCGCCAAGGCGGCCTCATAGATGTATTCATTTGAGTATGTAAGGACTTCATTTCGGAACGGAAGCACTTTTTGCTCTCCCTCAGGAGCCCGTGGGGTCGGCACTTAAATCTCCCGTCCACGCATGTGATTTGAACATTGTCACAAAGCTTATAGGACCAGCTTCCGGTGGTCATTCGTGAAGTTGGACAATAACGCCGCGGAGCTAGTGCGAAGACTACAACACAGACCGTTAGTTGATCAATATCTTACCAGCCTATCCGCGGCCAATCCACTGAGACATCTAAGTTTCCCCCAAGACCACGTGCTTCAAAGCGTGCACGAGGTAGCCGCAACAGTCAGTAGCGACTCCTGTCTTTAACGGAAAGTCAACTTGAGCGGGCGCTGACGCGGGAGTGCCCTCCTTTAAGATTCTGGATGACTTTATCGCCAATAGTCTCGCAAACACTCACTTGTGGACTACTCGCTAGTGTACGTATGCCAGAATACGACCAGCTGTGCTTATCTCTTGAGTGAAGCCCTCTACGCTGTAGGCAGTTCACTCTGTTCGCGGAAAGTTTTCATCTCACTTGGGAAAGTAAGAGTCTACGCAACTACGCGCTATAATTGTGACTTTCACTTTTAAAACACTGCTCAAGTGTGGACCAACGGCTTGATTGACCTGTTACGGGGTACATTAAGGTAAAGCAAAGAGAAATACTGTAACTTACCAGAATTAGCAGTTCATGCGTTGGACATCAAGACAGAAACTTGGGGGATTTACGTTATAGCAAGCTTGGATATATTGCAAGAATTTCCAGGCATATTTCGTGTTCTTTTTTGTATAAATTATACATATGACACTATTGATTGAAAAAGGCTCTCAGTAATTATTTATGATCGTTTGATTTGGAACAAATATTGTATGACAAAAAAAAAACAATCGCCTATATAATCTATTATAAGGGCACATTATTGTAGACAACACGCAGTTACAGAATCCAACAAAGAATATTTGATAGTTGACCAGCTTCTGCAGTAGAGCGTGTCCGATTTTTGTATTTTTCCAAGAACATTGGTTAAATATTGAATAATTTTGTACTATGATGAACAAGAGAGCAATTGGCGGCAGATTGTATTCCATTGGAGCTTGAACATGTTATATAAATGAAAACACAGAGTGACTAATAATGACAAAAATATCGGCGGTTTTATGATTGATACTGATCGTTAAATGACCGTTCTTGTTGCGTTCATCTGTAGTCAGGATACCGCATGAGTTCTTCACGCTTGGCGTGCCGGGCTCGATAAAAGCGACTAAAATGGAACTTGTGGCGATTTGTTCTCATATTATAAAGTCATAAGGACGCATAAAGGCAAGGGAACCAATTCACACCAGTAACAATATTTCATTTGTCCAGTCAACGCCAACAATATCCGCGCTCTGACAGACGGGAAGTTGTTCGCTCCTGTGAAACCCGTTCAGACTCGTTAAATTATTAACAAATGCCACTGGCGTTACGCACAGATGCCCGCGCGGCCTGTAACCAGCTTACAAGTCGTATCCATCAGAAGCCAATAACAGGCGGACCTAACAACTGACTCGGGAACCTGAGAGGCAAAATGAGTGTCAGGTCCCCATACGTGTCCGACTGAATTCAGCTGAGGCCCATAAATACGGTCTAGTGCTAGGCAGAACATTGTTCTTCTTCTACACTAGGGCAACCGAGCGATTTTGGCTATCTCTGTTACGTGTACACAACACGGCCAATATGTCAGTCAGATGTTAGGAAATATAAAGCCTGATTATTGGATCTACGTTAAACGGTTTGCTTATTTAAACGGAGCTTTAGGCAGTCAGACAACAATGCTGTTGACAATTCTATTCCTCATGCTGTTTCTAACTCCTGGGAGTACTGAAGCCGCCTCGCGGTTTTCTGAAATCTCCTACCGGATAAAAGAAGAAACAAAACCAGAAACAAAAATAGGAAATGTTCTTGAAAATTTAAACCTTGACGTAAATCTGCTGGAAACTGGGACGGCGTCTTTGCAAATTCTTGCAGACTCTCCGGAACAAGCGCATTTCTTCCGCCTATCTCATTCAAACGGTGACTTGTTTACGCATACTATGATTGACCGGGACCAAATATGTCCTCGTAGGGAGACGTGTGTGTTAATATTCGATGTACGAGCAAATATGGGAGAGGTAATATGTATAATTAAAATTGATATAACCATAGAAGATATAAACGACAACGCACCTTTGTTTAAAGACCCAAGTATCAGTTTATCAATTTCAGAAGCGGCGGTGCATGGTTTTCCTCTTTCCTTGCCAACAGCTTCTGATCCGGATGGTCCGGAGTTTGGCATTAACTCATATTATCTGTCTGTCATCAGCCCTGTGTTTAAACTGGATAAACTGGATGAGGATCCAAGACTGGTATTGGTAGGTGATCTGGATCACGAAGAACAATCCAGGTATTCTCTTCAGTTAGTGGCCAGAGACGGCGGTAAACCGCCCAGAACAGGGTCACTTAATATAACAATCCGCGTCTTGGATATTAATGACAACAGACCACAGTTTGATAAAAAGATATATGAAATAGAAATCCCCGAGGACATGCGGGTTGGAGCTACAATCATGCACGTTTCAGCCCACGACGCTGATAGTGGAGAAAACGGAAGGATTCGATACACTTTTTCTAAAGAAAGAGACCAACTCTATGGAACGACTTTCACTGTATTGCGTTCAACAGGTGGGATAATATTACAAGGGAAGCTGGACTACGAGACACAAAGACATTATAAGCTAAGTGTGAGGGCTTCAGATCACGGCCATACACCTTTGCATGATCTGGCAAAAGTTATCATTCATGTAAAAGACGTAAACGACGAGAAGCCAGTCATACAAATCCATACTGATCCTAACTTCAAAAACGGTGTCGTCAGAATTAAAGAAAACGGCAACGCCAGTATGTTCGTTTCCCACCTGACCATACACGACGCCGATAAGGGCAGAAATGGAGAATTTGATTGCAAATTAAATTCCCCCTATTTTGTTTTAAAACATTTGAATAAGGATTTTTACAACATAACAACCAACAAAAGTTTGGATCGTGAGGAGCAGTCCCGGCTAGAGTTAAAGGTTGTTTGCGAGGACAGGGGCATACCAAGTCTCAGTTCAACCTCCACTATTTCTATTGAAATTTTGGATGTCAATGATAACGACCCGCAATTTTTGTATGTTCCATACATTGGGGAAATAAATGAAAACAACCAAATAGGGATGCATATCTTAACCGTCACGGCAAAGGACAAAGATGATGGGGAAAACGGCAGAGTTGAATATTTTCTTAAACAAGACCCAGAAAAAATATTGTCCATTCATCAAACGTCAGGTGCAATATCAGCTCGGCAGGTGTTCGACTTTGAACGGAGATATGAATATTCATGCATTATAGCCGCGGAGGACAACGGTTTCGAGCGCAGAACAAGCACAACCGAAATTAAAATCCGAATACGTGACGTCAATGATGAACCTCCCAGGTTTTCATTGACTAAATACACATTTCAAGTTAGCGAGAACACAAATGGTCAAGTTGATGTCGGAACCGTATCCGCGAAAGATGAGGACGCCTCACCGTATAATGATGTCAACTTTAGCATTGACCGTCAACGTAGTAAAATGGACTCATTCTCTATAGACCCAAAAACGGGGATAATAACCACAAAAAAGAAACTAGACAGGGAACTCGAACAGTCTCACACCCTTGTTGTCATAGCAACAGATTCAGGTCAACCTCCTTTGAGCAGTTCTGCCACCGTGATTGTACAGGTTGAAGATACCAACGACAATATCCCCATTATAGACTTCCCCAGCTTGTACAATCACACCGTTTATGTCTCTGTAAATATTCCAGTAGGGTATAAAATCACGGAAGTACGGGCTCGTGACGTAGACACGGGAGAAAACTCGTTACTTATATACTCTCTCACCAGTGAACCCGGTCAACAGGGTACAGGTAAATTTGGGATTGATACCTATACTGGCGTTGTAACTTTGAGATCATCTTTCGACAACATTGACTCTATTTCGGAGTTTTCTGGCACGGTTCACGTGCGAGACTCCGGGGAGCCCCCTCGAACGGCTTCAGCACAGCTCAAAATAGTGTTTGATCGTTCTATACCGTTTGTCCCTGAAGTTCACGATGTTCCCCAACCAAGGAAAGACAGGCCCGTATTGAGCAAACGTAACTTTTTGATTCTTGTAGTGACTGCGTCGGCGTCTGCATTTTTGATAATATTGCTTATTGCTGTTTTAATCTATCTACGTAAAACCTCAAATGGGCGTTCTGAATTCAAGTACTATTCCAGCGTGGCACAAACGACGCCTTACTTCAGTGCGCATGCGTCGACAAATCAAAATCCGGTTCACCGGCGGCCGGACTGCATTGTCCGCCAGCAGTCAGCGCCAACCAGCGGCAGTATTCTGAGGAAGAGTCGAGACAATTTCTTAGTCGTGCTTGAGCACAGTACGTCACCTCAGTCGACACTTTACCGGAGCCAGGTAGGTACCCCCCCCCCCCCCCCCCCCCCCATAAAAAAAGTCGACTCTGTTGTATACGTTTCAGCAGTTGGGTTTATGCTATCCTAGCTACCATGAAGGATATTAAAATAAATCGGGAAACAAAAATAATATTAAAGTATTATATATTAAAATTTAATTTTAACTTTAAACGCTATTGATCTAGCGTGTGTCACAGCGGTCTTATACCCTTAAAAATCATTGTAAACTTATTAAACATTAAATTTGAAATTAAAGCAATTTAAATTCATGAAATGTAATTCAACAAAAAATCTCAATTAATTTGATTAAATTTGATTTTTGTTTTCAGCCAATAGAACTTAAGGACCTCCACCCTAAACACAAATTATGAATCAAACGGAAACAAAAATCATTTAACTTAAAAAAATCACCACCGCCTTAGGTTGCTGATTGTGAGTATCCTCAATTGCCTGCGCATTTTAATAATATAATATAATATAATATAATACAATATGATATAATAAAATATATATAATAAAATATAATATAATATAAATAATATTATATAATATAATATAACAATATTGTAATAATAATATATTATACATTGTTTAAACTAAAGTAAATATAAATACATGTATACAGATATAAATATTTAAATATAAATCCAATGAAAAATATAAATAATGAAATACTTTCTGCTACAACAAAGAATATTTTACAGTAAATACACACACAATATATATATATATATATATATATATATATATATATATATATATATATATATATACTTGTATATGGTAGGATTATAATTTGACTTCTTTGATCAAGACATGAAATATAGAATATTAATTAAAATAATATAACAATATTCAACATGATATGATGCAGATGCAAAATATTATAATTAAAAGTATATATAACAGCTTACTGAGAAATATTATTTAATACACAATAGCGTTTGCTGTTACATTACATATGTTGTGATAAAGAAAATATAATTGTAATGTATATTCCCTTCATGGGGCAGTACTTATACCTTTATTGACCATATATGTAATATATGTTATATATGTAAATCCATTGCATAGCAGTAATACTCAATCGCATAGATAAAATTCAAAATGTGGAAAACTTGTATGGTACGATGTATGATACGGCTTCGTGCGACAAAATGCAATAATCCACTGCAAAAGTTAAAATATGATACGACAAATTTGTCAAATTATATTTAAATTTTACATATCTAATATAGATTGTTATAAAGATACGTTGCATGGTTGAAAAGGGATATAGTAAACAGTACTGTAATAGTATGGTACGTTGTATTGTATTATGGTTACGCAAAGTTTTGAGAAGTATAGTGAAGTGTAGTATAGTCATGGAGATAGAATTATACTTCTAATTCTGTCTCCATGGCATAGTATAGTATAGTACATTAGTAGAAATATTCAGCATAGTAAAGTACAATATCGTATAGTATAGTGTATTAAAGTATAGTACCGTATAGTACAGTATAGTACAGTGTAGTATGAGTCAGTATAGTATAGTATAATACAATGTAGTGTATTGAAGTATAGTTTAGTATAGTATAGTACAGTAGAAGTTAAGTATATTGTAGTATAGTGTAGTACAGTAAAGTATAGTATAGTATAGTGAATTACAGTATAGTATAGTAAAGTATAGCATAGTATAGTATAGTACATATCATACTATTGTACATGTATAGCTCATATATATAGTACAGCGTAGAAAACTACGATACCGGATAGCACAGTACGAAAGAGCACCATATATAATCTTGTAATAGTATAGTAAAGCATAGTTTGTTTTTACATCGCTCGTCATTCAACATATTGTGGATCTGTATGCTATTTAACCTTTTCTCATGAAAAACACTGTTATATACATTTTTTTTTCTCGGGCAATTGATATCTTCACCAATATATATGTACTATAGTATAGTACAGTACAGTATAGTATAGTAGAGTATAGTAGAGTAGAGTAGCATAGCATAGCATAGCAAAGTGTAGTATTGTATAATATAGTATGGTACAGTATTGTACAGTACAGTATAGTAAAGTATAGTATGGTAAAGTATATAATATAGTATAATATAGTATAATATAATAAAGCAGAGTAGAGTGAACAGTGTCGTATAATGCGGTATGGTATAATACAGTACTGTGTACAGATCAGAAGAGGACAGTATTTAAGAATGAACATTAGCGTCGAAAATAAATCTGAATAAACGTAATCCAAAGGAAACAAATATTAAACAAAAGCGCTGTGTCCATTTGGTCAGGAAAGATGATACTTCTTATAGTTAGACGGTTGCTTTTAACCTACAGACCTTACACAGCGGTTATACACTGCACTTCTAATTCTCCTTCGTTTTAACCGCTGCTTTGTATGATAAGATTCTCCGGGTTTCACCACCAGGGCTGAAACAAGGAAAAGAATCAGACCAATGAGCGCGTTGTATCGCCTTGTGCATTTAGCTCCAAATTTTAAATCCGCGACAAACCCGCTCTTGGTAATCTATGCAAGAGCCCGTGTAATCAGACCAACTAGAGCGTTAAACACGGAAAATCTTGCTATAAAAGCAGCGGTCAAAACGTTGCAGTTCTTGAACAACTGCAGGGAATAACCGTTGCGCAAGGAGTGTACATTTAAACACGACCTCTTATTAACTTAGATCTTCTTTTAGTCGGCTTTACCTATGTGGGCAGCTTCCGCGGGCCTGGGATAAGGCTGGTTGGATTCAGGGGATTAGATTTTGAAACGTATACCCCAGGGTCTGCTTTGATAGTGTGCGATCCTGTGTACATCTGTATGTGTGTTTATGTGTATTTGTATATATAATGACTTATGCTCTTTTGTATACTAGCAGATAAGTAAACATTACTTCATCTGTGCACATTAAATGTATTTAAAGTTTTGAAATGATATCAATATACATGCACGCTGTCTGTTATATGAATATAAACAGCCATATGAAACTTTTACACACACACATACACAGATATATATATATATATATATATATATATATATATATATATATTTACAAAAAATATTAATGCGCTTTGCATCATTTGATCAGTTTTGCATCACTCTTTGTGGGGTGGCAACCTCAAAAACAACGAGGAATAAATATATATATATATATATGTATATATATATATATATATATATATATATATATATACATATCGATTTCAGGGTAGTATGACATCAATTTCAAGTTACTAGGAGTAATCTAAAAAGGGCGTACTCTGAAATCGCTTCACTGGTGTGAAAGACCCGGGGGCCAGAGGGACAACACTGACGCCACTTACGATGTCAAAGTTGACAAACCCCCTGAAATCACTAATGACATCAAAATGAATCCCAATGGCCGTGTATGTTAATAAAGTATAAAGACCTGTGCTTTAATCTTTAACCTTATTTTCTGTCTCATTAGAATGGTTACTTTTCCCCATAAATTTTACAAGTCTGCTTTAGTGCAAGACGTTATACTGCCTAATTGTAGCCATGTATATTTATTTTGCGAAATAAAAACCTTGTTATTACCGTTGAATGGGCTATTATCCTGGTATTGTGGCCTCAAAGATGAAATCTCAGTTTTAGATCACTGCGTTACCACGTTTTATTCGAATAAACTTTAATTAATTCTTACAATTAAGGACTCTTACTGTTCTTCAAACTAAGAAAACATTAAATCAACCGATCTCTCTTATTTCAGTTTCTAGTTCGAATATGGTTTTATTACCGCAAAAATACTAACTTCACAGCAATTATAATTAAATTTATGATCGCCGTTTTTAATTAATTTTATATTAATGATTTTAAACTGTGATTCTTACGCAAAGGAGCTTGATGAATGGCGCCAGCGTTTTATTGTATAATATTACGCAAATTTAAACGTGCAGTTCTGCTCATCAACCATACAACATATTCACACAACTATAATATACGACAGACTACATCAGAGACTTCACGACTGACGTCATTAAAAAAAACACCAGAATCACGCCATGTAACGTCATAAAAGAGCAAACTACGTGCGTTTGTGTATATTCCTTGATGACTTCTAGAATCCGGATCATGTGTCAGATCCACACCTAAATCTAATCGGTTCTTCATTGGCTCATTTCTGAAATGCCCTGAAAATGTCATTAAATTCCGTTCATTATTTTAGTGAGTTATATTGTTAACAAACACACACATATACGCACAAACGAGGCTGAGAGTGTACCCTTCTGGGTAATTATAACAAACATTACATACATGCATGAAGCCGAAATAACATATGGGTCAAAGCAACGTGAACTTGTAAACGTTTTCAGCGTTTTATATGATCGAGAAAAAAAACAGGCCACAAACGTAGGTTTATAATAAAACAATAGTAGACACCAAGAGACTTACCACCATACGTAGGCCACAACACATATATAATAACAGAGGGGTTAATGGAATAATCTCAAACATCAGCGCGACAGACAATACACAGCAAATGTCATTATTTCGGAGAAACTTAAAAAGAAAGAAACAAAATTAAAACAAACAGACTGAAGCAGAATACATAAGAAAAGGCGCCAAAGCAGACGAACATAAAGCAGACGGCATTGGAAAAGGCGCCAGAAATGAAAATGCAGCAGACGACATCAGACTAGAATACAGCGCAGCAGGCGGGAATTTGACAGACGAATTCGCAGCAGAAACCACCACTGCAGACGATACTAAAGCAAACAACGCAACGGCAGACGACACGAGCGCAGACGACACGGGAGCAGACGACGTTGTGGAGGGACATTTCCGACTTTGGTTGTTCAGAGGTTTCATTTGGGGGCTAACAGGAGAAATCAACTTCCTGGGAATCCAGGGGACATCCAGTTGGCCGGCGCTTGCTGTTTCTGCCATATTTAACAAAGCCTATTCCTCCGAGTGTCTCTTGACCTTACGATTTTTGATGGATTTCCCCATGTAGGCGCCTCAATGTGAAACCTGTCGCCAATTCCACTTTCCCGGTCCCACTGGGACACCGTTCATTATCTGTATCCATCTTATATCTCAAGATTGAGTACCAAAGACAGTGCCAATATTATGCCTTTTTTCATATTTATGGGAAAATACCGAGAGCTCCTATTGTCCTTAGCCATGTAAGCCTGAGCGAGGCACGCTCCAAATCTTCCAGAGTATCGTATCTGATCGGCGTTTTTTTATGCTTGTGGCAGCGTACAGCAACGTCATCGCGGGTAAAATTGTAGACTTCTCGGCTTTACAACATTAAATATGAGTGATTTGATCTTTCTGGTCCCTCACAATTACATGTTTCCCTTTAACTAGGTGCTTAACCTTAATTATAGGAAAATAAGAAGCTGTGGCAATTAGGACCAGAAAACCCAGCGCCAGTAACATTATCTCATATTAACAGAGATTGAATTCCTGCTATAGGGTGTAAAAGCTAATGGAAACCCACTCTGTCATTAATGATTTCACCCATTTTTCGTAAATTATGTTTTCATACATGGCGGTTTACACAATGCATTCATATAAAATAATTCTTACTAGTTGCTTGTTTGCACTTGTTTCGATCGCAGCTTCTTACTTGGTGTTTATTGTTTATTACTGAAATTAATACTCTCAGTGGTTCACTTCCCCGGCCAGTCTAAAATGTAACTTAAAATATATAAATTTTTATCAAATATATAATATATTAAACCAAACCTGCAGTTAGCATGTATTGCCTTTCATGCGTGGACATTTTGTTCTAAGGATCAATAGTGGTATAAGCGCCAGTTGTCTTTGTGTGAAACGAACATTTGTTAACTCGTGTATAAAATAAATTCTGCTTAGTCACTCAACTTGGAGATGCATATTTAAAACTTAGTTAATATTCATTTAAACTTTGCCGGAGATGTCAGTTTGTCAGATTGTATATCCAGGTCGCCTGTGCCAGCCATTCCTTTGCTATTGAACAAAACAAATAAATAAACCCGCTGACCACTGCCCGTTCCACGCGAACCTCTGGAATAAATCTTCTGTATGTCTGAGACCTGGAAGCTCAGCTCTCCGGTTATTTAAGTGTCATTATCACTGTAAGAGCAAGGCATTAGTAGGTTCGAAGTCAAAATTAAATCCCTTAGTAAACAAGCTCTCAAACGACAGCATTAATTTCTTTGTGGCCTCCACGCGGTGTCGGGTACGAATACGGTTTAGGGCACGGGAACGAATACCGTTTAGGGTACGAGTACGGCTACGGTTTAGAGTACAGGTACGGATACGGTTTATGGTACGGATACGGATACGGTTTAGGGTACGAGTACGAATACGGGTTAGGGTACAGGTAAGGATACGGTTTAGGGTACGGGTATGGATACGGTTAAGGGTTCGGGTACGGATACGGATTAGAGTAGAGGTAAGGATACGGTTAATGGTACAGGTACGGATACGGTTTATGGTAGGGTACGGATACGGTTACGGTTTATGGTACGGGTACGGATACGGTTTATGGTACGAGTACGGATAGGGTTTATGGTACGGGTACGGATACGGTTTAGAGTAGAGGTAAGGATACGGTTAAGGGTACAGGTACGGACACGGTTTATGGTAGGGTGCGGACACGGTTACGGTTTAAGGTACGGGTACGGATACGGTTTATGGTACGGATACGGATACGGTTTAGGGTACGGGTACGGATACGGTTTATGGTACGGGTACGGATACGGTTTATGGTACGGGTACGGATACGGTTTAGGGTACGGGTACGGATACGGTTTATGGTACGGGTACGGATACGGTTTATGGTACGGGTACGGATACGGTTTAGGGTACGGGTATGGATACGGCTCAGGGTGTCTCCACTTGCAGCTTCGCCTCACAGCTTGCTAAACCGCCGAAGTGGTTTTTCCACATACATAATCATGGATAATACCTGTTAATGATTTATATATATATGAATATGATATCTGATATTAGCTCAGGTATATATTTCACTGACATATGTATGCATCTGCTCTCCGACCTGAAAAGCTAAAAAGATATGTATTCAATGATCGCCCTACGATTGCAAACATATAGTTATACGAATGTCTCTCAGAAAAGTCGGGGAGGGAGAAATATAGATAATGCAGGATAGCTAAAAGATCAGAAACAGGTAAAATTGAGACCTACTGGTACATAATTCTGTCTATTGAACTACAGTTTACCTGCAGAAACGAGTTTCGATGCCGCGTGGCTTATACAAGAATAGCAATAAAAAGCACGGCAATTAAAACATCGCAGACAATGCCGAGACATCGGCACACCGGTAGAGGGGTCTCTCTATATATAACACAAACAAGACCAGGTATAATTATGTCTGAGATAACACTCTACCTGACTGCACATTCTATATTTTACAATAGACACAGTCAGGGTTCCTGCACTCTGATTTTCCGTCTCACTGCTAAGATGCTGGGTACAGACAGTGATTACCATTTGAAGAGCTTCTCCAGCACTGCTGAAGCATGAAGACACGGCATGACTTGTCTGCTTTATTATACCAGCAGCGAATCACATACAGGTGCAGCACTGCAGACTTTGTGACTGCCCCCCCCCCCTCTTGCCAGAAGAGCGCGAGTACGAATCTGAACCCACTTATTTGGGCTAAGACCCAAGCAGTTGACAAGGCTGTGACCTGAACTTTTGATCCAAGCAATATGCAACATGTATTAAGTCTCAAGGGTTTTAACCTGTTCATCGAAATCAGTTGCACCTCCTATAGCGGGTAGGTATTACGTGTTTCCTTTGGCTGGTTGGTTTGTCTGTTAGTAGTTATACTATAACAATTATCAAAAGAACTGTGAAAATCACACAAGGGACAATCCAAAAATTAATTAAAGCAATTTGGATCATTAAAATATATAATTTGGATAATTGTGATGGCCAGGTTAGCCTTAAAGTTATCTGAAAAGTCTCACGTAAGCGTATATTTAATTGGCAGTGTTAGGCTTATGGTTGTCTGAGGTAACATGTATGGTTATCAGGTAAGTCAGGTTATTTTTATTTTATCTTATCAGCCATGCGTTGGCTAACCAAGTTAAGCTAAAGCTTATGTGATAAGCCACACCTATGCTGACACACTGAGATAATCAAGTTAGACTCAAGGTTATGTTATCTGAGAAGTCACACTAGTGTTGCCACACTCGTGCTGACACTTAGATAACTAACTGAAGCTAAGCGTATCTGATAAGCCACACTTATGTTGCTACATTAATGTTAATACTAAGATAGCCAAGTTAACCGGCTTCTTCGGCTTATTATGCTGAGAAAACGTAATCAGGCCCAAGGTCATCGGATAAGCCACACTTATATTGCCGCACAGGCTGATACTAAGATAGCCAAGTTAAGCTTAAGCTTATCTGATGAGCCACACGTGCTGACAATGAGAAACCAAATCAGGTTCACGGTTATCTGTTGAGCCACACTTATATTGCCACACATGCAGATACTAAGATAACAAAGTTAAGCTTTAGCTTATCTGATAAGCCACACATGCTGACAATGAGAAACCAAATCAGGCTCATGGTTTTCTGGTAAGCCACACTTATATTGCCACACATGCTGATACAAAGATAACCAAGTTAAGCTTTAGCTTATCTGATAAGCCACACGTGCTGACAATGAGAAACCAAATCAGGCTCACGGTTTTCTGGTAAGCCACACTTATATAGCCATGTTGATACAAAGATAACCAAGTTAAGCTTTAGCTTATCTGGTAAGACACACGTGCTGACAATGAGAAACCAAATCATGCTCATGGTTTTCTGGTAAGCCATACTTATATTGCCACACATGTTGATACAAAGATATCCAAGTTAAGCTTTAGCTTATCTGATAAGCCACACGTGCTGACAATGAGAAACCAAATCAGGCTCATGGTTTTCTGGTAAGCCATACTTATATTGCCACACATGTTGATACAAAGATATCCAAGTTAAGCTTTAGCTTATCTGATAAGCCACACGTGCTGACAATGAGAAACCAAATCAGGCTCATAGTTTTCTGGTAGCCATGTTGATACAAAGATAACCAAGTTAAGCTTTAGCTTATCTGGTAAGACACACGTGCTGACAATGAGAAACCAAATCATGCTCATGGTTTTCTGGTAAGACATACTTATATTGCCACACATGTTGATACAAAGATATCCAAGTTAAGCTTTAGCTTATCTGATAAGCCACACGTGCTGACAATGAGAAACCAAATCAGGCTCATGGTTTTCTGGTAAGCCATACTTATATTGCCACACATGTTGATACAAAGATATCCAAGTTAAGCTTTAGCTTATCTGATAAGCCACACGTGCTGACAATGAGAAACCAAATCAGGCTCATAGTTTTCTGGTAAGCCACACATGTGCTGACAGTGAGATAACCAAGGTAGGCGCAAGGTTATTTGAGAAGCCCAATTAAGATAACAACATGTTTGGCTTAAGGTCTTCTACATCTTTGACTTTTGTGTGAAATCTCCCGAGATAGATACAAAAAGAAACAAAACATTCATATAGACATAGGATGTCCAGAAGGCCAATACCGATTAAGATCAGATAACCAACCCGTAAAGCTTCAAGAGAGAGAGACATTTAGTGGGGGAGGGGGGCATGTTCGTTTAAGATAACAGTAAAATTTCTCAATATACAAAGTGATGGACCTTGTATTATATGTAGTTTGAAACAGGTGGTAAGAACAAAACGGTTTTATTTAGCCAGACAAATCCCAATTGGCGCTGCAGATTCCCTTCCCTCACGACGGTGTTGTTATATAAGTAAATAAAAAGTGAAACCAGTGTCAGCGGGCGGGTGCAAAAACATGTCCCGGCATTGAACAGGATTTTTTTACGTGTTTTATGAAGGGAATAAAAAATGTCGCAAACTGTCCAGGTTACATGTTTTACGTGGTTTTATCACGAAATAGCTGCCGATGAAGCTCAGCTCTATATCTATACACACGTCGGGTCTAACAGATACGTACTGATTTATAGTCGCCCGTTCAACATCTATATTCAGCAGGTAGTCGCCGGCTAAGGAACGATGGGCCGGGCTTATGTTTATAAGTAGCTACCAATAGGCCGCTACAGGTTCCGAAGGCTTTAATGAGGAGTCGCGTATACATTTTCTTTCTATACAAGAAGACAAATACCCACAGGCTGGGTGATGGGACTACCTGCAGCCTCTTTCACTGAATATTGATGGCTACATATATACAGCCCGCAGTGCTGCTTGCCTGCTGAAACCTCAGCTTTTACAGCCACAGAAAGGCGACAGCGGGGCGTCTTTGTGATGTTCAGTACGAAACCTGATCGCGCAATCGGGAAGCTTTATTCGTGGGACTCGCCGATGGGCGAGCTTGCATTAATCTTTTTACCCCCATGAATTTCTCTCTTTATGATAACATGCATACCAACTTCTTTAGCCCATGTGTCGATGTGTTTGCTGAAATTGATCCTCACGTGTTTGCTTGGTTGTTAATAACTGTTCTGACACGGTGCGTATTTGATTTGATACACATTGTAGAACCATAGATCGAGATAATGATTATTAAACGGAAGGGCAGAATAATAGACCACTAGAATGCATTAATAGATGTAGAGAAGGAATAACAGATGAAGAAAACTGACATTAGATTAAACGTCAGCTAGTATGAACAAGACAGATAGACAGATAGACAGAAAGCGAAGGAGGTGAAGACAAAAATACAGCACTAAAGACAGGGCGGGTGATATATACATTTGAAGAAATCAAACACAACATTAAAAAAAAGACAGCATGACAGATAGGTAGATACTCCAAGTAAATATTCTTTAGGGTTGGGGGGGGGGAGAGATTATACAGACCGATTGATGCAACACATATCCGTACTAACATCGAGCCCGACAAAAATTATAGATAAAAGAACCACTTAATGAAACATTCAGTAGCCAAGCAACAGATATCCCATTGTGTGTGTGTGCGTATGTGTGTGTGAAAGAAGAGAGAGAAAGAGAAAACAAAACAAAAGGAAACAATCAAAACATGGATAGGAGAGTCGAGCTCAACAAGATCGACTCTCTCTTCTGGCGACCAGGGTTTGATCCCCGGCGTGGCTTTAATAGGGGCTGAATTAGTCCGTTTAAGTTCGGTGGTTTTCTCCGGGTATTAACGCTCATAAAACGCTCATACACAATGAACCGGTTAGATTACCGGGTGACCAAGGCGCTGTTTCACTGTGACCTGGATGCTGTTACACAGTGACTAAGCCGCTGTTACACAGGAACTTAGCCACTGGTACACGTTGACCTAAGCTCTGTTACACAGTGACCTTGTTACATGCTGACTTAGGCGGAGTCCCACACTGACATAGCCGCTCTTTAACGACGAACGCTACATGATCACAATATTGCAATGAATGGAAGAAAGTACGATGAATGAACGACAAACGTTATCACATATTTACAGAGAGAGAGAGAGAGAGGGGGGGGGGAGGAACAGACAGACAGAGACACAGACAGAGAGAGTGATGTAGTACGGTAAGTATGATCTGGGGGTGTTAGACGTAAGACACCAGAGTACATGTCCGCGATGGGACATTGCGTGCAACAACGCAAACCTCGTTCTTGTGACTCCGGTAGCCGTGATTTGGCCCTTGGACCATTGGGACATGTCTAAATGGCATCACAAATGCCAAGGAGATTACAATCGGGATCCATTCCAAGCACAAACAAGATAATGGGGGCCGTTCATTAACGTTGTATCGGTCAGTACGTCAAACGGCACGGCTAACAAAGGGCCTATAACAATAAAGATTGCAGTACTTAGGCCCGTTACCCGTCTATTTGGAGGTTAAGTCGACGATACTATAGACATCCTTGTCCAGAGAAGAATTTGATAGTTCCGTTATTGGCTTTAGGACGACCGGAATAGTCCCTGGCAGTGCGCCGAACTTGGGACATCGCTAGCACATAGCCCCATCAGCCGTCCGGATAGGTAGACTGCGACATGCGCTTAAGTTCTTTTACTATTCAGGGATACATAATTTATACCCAGCACCCGCTGTTGTTACAATTCAGCTTTGTTTAATTTAGCTAATCTCCCATAGCTCTCTCCTAGCTAATGGCGCAATCAATCAAACGCCGCACTTGCGTTCATTTTTGATCGTTTACCTTGTTTTGGTCGGCTATTATTATTCGATGCAATTATTATCCGGTTGATGAAACACCGCTTATCGTCGCTAACTATTAGATACGCTTATTTTCAGAAATTGTTCTACAATAGCTGTAATTTGCATGTTAAATACCCCTCTCAGCAATATTCACACGAGAAACTGTCATCTGTCCCGATTACGACATCTATTTTTGAAACTTCTTATTTTCGACGTTACGTCATACCTATAACATACCCATGTCAACCGACAGTCAGTGAATTTTCAAAGGCTCCTACGGCCTTGCTTATTATGGGTAACTTTATTCCCACAGTTTATAAAGCATTTCCATGAAGCATTTTGTAATTTGTTAACCATATACCCGCAGTTTGCTCATTATACCGATAGTATCATTTCTACTCCAAACGGACCTCTTCCCATTGAGTACTGTGGGACGACAGGGACTACCTGTCTCAGTTAACTGTCAAATTTTATAATCAAAATTTGTAACATTTCAAGGAAACACACTTCTGTTTACATTTTACATGCGCATGCTTGTAAAATATTACTTTATATTTCGTTTAGTCCTTATCACGAAACACTCATGTGTATGTAATTTGCCTTAAACAATTCCTGAACGAACTACATTGCCCTCTTCACTACATTCATACCTACGTCATCTGCTTATGTAGAAGCCCTGGTGCATTGTGGGCCGCAGTTTCGTACTTCTGTGTTTCCAATTTTGTGCATTGTGGCTGTCTTATTAAAGAAAGGACAACTTATACATTCACGATACAAAGCACACAGACATTTAAGAACCTTTGACTTGAGATTAAGTGATCCGATCAAATAATATATGCAAAAGTACACTTGGCATTAACTAAAAAGAACAAAAACTTACATTATATATGCATGAATTTTCTAGGCAGTAAAATTGAGGTAAATAAATGAAGTCTAAATAAATAATAATTCCTCTTTTAATATTTGCAGATATTTCACATATTTTTAGATTTTACTTCTACCTGCTATACCTATTGAAACTAAAGTAAAAAGAGTCATTACATCATTACTCTATCATGACTGATTTAAAAGCCTAAGTAGAGTCGTGATTCCACGGCTAATTTAACAGCCGAAGATAAAATGGAACAAAATATCCATCGTTCCAACGAAAAGATAAAACAAAACACTGAGCCCGGATAACGGACTGATCAAAGCGAATAAAAAATTCATCGGCAGATGATATCAGATATCAAACCTAAACCCTGTTGAACTAGGATTTAAGTTGGCGGATTTTCAAAAGTGAAAGAGATACTCTTGATGATTCTTGATTCGAAAAGTAGTGTCCTCGTTAGCGAGTGTCCTGAACGCGCGTCAGAGCAATTCAATATCCCAGTCATTATGCCAGCAGCAGCGGGGACGGCAAAAAAACCTAACCCACTCTGGGCAATCATATCGAACGTCAAATTACAAACGGTAGGAGCATTAAAAAATCTTATTAATCTCTCCTATATCATGGAGGATTAAGTTTGCGTTTGAGTAATTTCTACTTTGTGCAGAATTATGTCTAGCGAGGATCATCTCTGCGTGTTACACTGGACGCTCTTATCTTTCAGTGGGTCTGGGTGCGTTCCGCTTTAACGTGTCTTTAATACAATGTCAACTGAGTGCTTCCTCAGGCGAACACATCCCAGATGGTTTTCCTTGATAAACCTTGTCGCATGAAGTAAAAATATGTCTTGTGGACTTAACGCTATCCACATGATCTTGAGGTATTAATCATGGATCATTAATTAAAAAATGTCTGTTCTTGATTGTGTGTGCTCCTTAATTGCAACTCTTTGAAGTGACTAATTAAAAGTGGCAATGACTCACATTCACATACTTCATGGTTTTATACAAAGTACTGACACATATCATACGTCGCCGTGAGAAACAATACTTTGGAACGGAAAAAAGTTATTCGGTATAAGATAAGTAAAGATTCATTGAAACAAGAGTACTCGTCGCCCCTGCAGAATTACGTCTGTTATGCGACCACACGACAAATGCAGTGAAGTAGGAACGGTAGGCCAGTACATGTTGGCGATAGTCGCTACCAGTATATGCGTAATCTTAGCCTCGGCCAGCCAACCCGGATTCAAGCACATCGGTTCCTCCCGGAGATACCAGCCGTGCTAATCACACAGCCTGTCATCTCCACTACACTGGTTACCCTATGCTCATCTATTTACACACTTTTTTTCAAGAACACAAAGAATTTATATGAGATAATCGCCTCCGTTTTAATGCTGGCTTAACTGAGTACTATGCACATCTTCAGAATTCCATTTCGGTTGCAGACTTCGTGACAGGGTTTACGCGCTTTAACCCTGGTGTCAACCAGGCTTGGTGCACCGCTCGGTGTGGATCCGGGTTGTATGTAATCCCGCTGCAAGGTCAGAACATCGAGGAATCCCCGAAAAGCGCACACGTTTATGAGTGAAACACGCCCATTGGACACAGTCTTCCCATTGAGCCTGCAAAGCGCTCAATCTGTGTGGGGACCGAGCGTGAAAAATCTCACCGCCTCCACTGAGATTTGAACTCGCGATATTCTGGCTTTTAGCCCTGTGCCCTACCCCAGACCACAGAAGCCGGACATTTCCTCGGTTTGTTTATGATAAAGTCATGCATGTAATTAGTTAACCATACACCAACAGTTTGTTTACAATAACTATAACTATATGCTCTCAAGTTTTCGCTGTTTCATTGAAGAAAATGACAACTCATATTATATACGGGAGTGTGACATACGGTTATTCTCTTGTCAACCAGGCACCATATGTTGCACCTGTGAGTTTGAAATCATCCCCTTTGCTGGGTCATTCTGTTAAGGAACACCGAAAGGCGCACTCGTTTGTGAGTGCAACATGACTGTGGGGCATAGTCTTTCAATTAAGCCTGCAGACTTCTCACCGTGGGGGGAAGTCTACCGTAAATAATCTCACCAATCCTCGGTTGAGATTCGAACCTGGTATAAGTCCTGTACTCTACCCCTTAGCCTCTTAGCCAAATTTCTTTATAGGAATCGTGATGTCATGAATCAGGTAAGGGATTGGTAGATCGTGTACGTGACCTGACGTTTCTGTTTCACTGTGGGCTGTATACAAAAATAATGAAAAAGAAAGGTTTGATCTGCTCGCACATATATTTATAGACATATAGGATATTATAAGAGGGAAAGATACAGTCGGAGTCCGCTAATGGGATATGCTATACAGATCTGATGGACCTTATGAAGCCCCTTTTAACGGCAATTATCAAGCTTAATCCAGCATCTGCTTTTGGTCCCGGTGATTATTTACCAGATATTGCGGCGATACTGGGTCCTGTTTTCTTGAAATCGCTGCGCCTATGACAAAGTAAATTCTAAAACGATATCATTTTTTTTTTAAATTTTAGCTAATAGCTAGTGTAGGTAATTTGTTTTTAGGGCATCCCATGTGTACATTATAGCTGTAATATGATAAAGAAATTGTCAGAATACTGCAGCAATTTATAGTTGAAATAATATCTGAGGGAAAAAATGGTCACATCGCGCATTCACTTAAAGATGTATTTTAACCATTTCTCCGTATATCCGCTCGCAATCTTGATTAATGGAAAATAATTATAGTATCCTTTGTTAAATGCCATATCCCCATCTATGAAATGTAATTCTAGCTGAAATCACTTTAGGATTAATGCAAAAATTGCACTTGAATGTTTTCGTATTCCTAAATCTCCACGGGCAAAGAACAGAAATGGTATTAAATATTGATTACGCGTTCTTAGGTATCAGTGAAACGTAAAAAGCTCGCTAAGGTAAAATAAATTCCTGAATAACTGTCATCATCGAGTTACAGCGGTATTTATTAGTAATATTAGTATCACCATCATGCCAGAAATATATACTATAACGGCAGATGTCGCAAAATCATTGCTACCGCCATAACACGAGAGAGCAAACATAAACGTCTCGGCTTTCCATTTTTTAATTTAATTCACCATCTTGATAGAAAACTTAACCATTCACATGAAACATCTATGGGAGATGAAAAATGAAGCGTAACAGAATTAAGATGGCGGATCTAGGGTTCGCTAATTCCCCGGGAGTTGTTCTTTTTTCTGCCCGTACAGGAAACTGAGAGTCGAACAAAACACCGTTTCGGAGGGTAATTGCTTTCCTTTTCTCTAAAAAAATAATTAAAAAGCAACATTTCGATTTGAAAAGAAACAAAGAATGCGAGTTTGGATAATCTAGATCACGAATGAGATATTTTGCCCTTCCAAGAAGACTGAGGAATTCATTATGTCTTTCTATCAAGGCACATTTTTTTATATTGAAGCGCTTCGCCCGGTCCGGCTATAGATTCTATTTTTTAGTTCATATTCAGTTATACGTGGAAAGAAATAGATAACGAAACGCTGCCTAAAAAATTAGATACATATATCTAAAACCGTGTTACCTGGCCTGATAGACGTGCACGTTTCTCGCAAATTAAACTTCGCCTACATCTCAACCCCTCTGTCTCTCTTTCTCTCTCTCTCTCTCTCTCTTTGTGTGTGTGTTTGTCTGCCTGCTTTTTTTGTCTGTTCACAAAATATTTCAAATGTCATGACTTGATTATTTGGATTTTTCGTGGAAATTTAATATTAAGAACAAGAAGATCAATTTTTAGATACGGATGCAGTTTTTGTATGCTAGCTGTTATTTTTGTTCATATGCATTTACACTTTATTTTAAACAAGTGACTGCTTCCTAATAACTTTGAGTGGCTAGCTCAGTCTTGAAGTAAGATTTAAAACAAAAGATAAACTAGAAATATACATTCCAAGGAATTCAAGACTCCGCAAGGTGGGCCGGGGGAAGGGAATGGGTTGGTGTCCCTATCGTGGGATGCAGACGGCCGCTCACCCCAGAACCGAGAGCACACATTTTAAAAACATTCTGCGAACATTTAAATTCTGGTGCTGAAGTTCATACTTTGATGTTGCCGGTCAGGGGCGGATCCAGATTCAGAAAAAAGAGGGGTCCAACCCAGGAGGAATAATAACAACCCTAAACAAAGGTCCCCCAAGTCCGGAAAGGGGGGGGGGGGGGGTCCAGGCAGCAAAAATTGGTCTGAAACCCCTGAAATGTTGCAGTGACTGAAAAAAGGGGGAGGGGTCCGGACCCCCTGGACCCCTCCCCTGGATCCGCTTCTGTTGGTGTACACTTATCTCGTCCAAAGACGCTTTATTCCGATTCGCTCTGCTGTTCTACATAAACGTTTTGAGGTTGACACTTATGGAAAGGCCTCCTAAAAGCCTAGGAAACTCCTTTGGAATCGTATAAGTGACTTTTTAGGCGGTATCAACTTATAATAATCACCTTTTCGTTGTCTTTGGATGTTTTATGAAACTTCTGAAAGATTGTAGCACCAATGTAATGCTCAATTGCCCTACATATCCATAATTTTACCAAGAGCCCTAATGTTTACATAGAGAAGAAGTAACCATGATTAAAGGAAGTGTCCCATAGTCCTTTGCAACGGGATCTAGACTGGGACCCCTCTTTGATCTTATCGCTGTTGAAACTAGAAAAAGCGGGCGTTAAAAGGGGTCCGTGCAGTGTACCAGTCCATCATCGTCCGCTTACAACAAGTTAATAAAGTTTGTTATGTTTAAATCACGTGGTCTTAAAAGGATCAATAGGGGGTAATGTTTCATCATAATATTAAGGTAAGAACCTGGTTATGTTGCCAGAAAGACTCACTTACTACCAAAGACACGAATGGATGTATTTTGATGTGTATATCTAGCACTTTTAGAGTTTTTTTATACCTTCGACCATTTCACCATTACAAGGCCTAATTGTAAAGGTCATTCCCACAACTGTGATGGTATCACAGTTGTGAATTCCGCAACAAGGTGTACATAAGACGCATTTGAAATAACCACTGGAGACCCTCACTCAGAAGTACTGGGCGCTCGACCGTGACTTGAACAGGCGGAACGGTGACCTGTGTTTTGCTCACGAGGCTGGACCGTGTTAGCATTCACATACTGGCCCACATTCCAAGGTTCATTCGTGCATATGTGACTGCATATTTGTGAATATTCCTGGAAGTCATTTCTCGATCCAGGTCATGAGCCGGACTTACATCTACATCTAAATGTTTATTAATAGGCCCATTCCCGAAGCGCCCTGAAAATTTCATTGGATTCCATTCATGATTGCCTAAGTTATATTGTGCACAAACAAACACGCAAACACACAAAGGGAATGAACACATACCCTCCTGGCGGAGCGAATATTTATGATATTTGCGGAGGAATGTGCTCTTTGACTGTTGTCCTGTGTATCAGTAATCTAAATTTCTATACAAGATATTCTCAGATATGTCAGGGATTCAAGGTTTAGTAAAAACTTAGCTTCCAAAACTAATACAACTAATCCCCCCACTGACTGTACGCCAGACAAGCTCAGCAGATTATCAGTGAATATTAGACAAGATAAAACAAAGATAAGGCAAGATAAAATAAAGATAAGACAAAGAAAGAACATGGAAGATAAGATAATAAGATGAATGGCCATTATGGTATTTTATATGCTTTTGACACAATAACACAAAAATAAAATATGACTATATAACACTTACTGAGAGTAATTAAACCTCCTTCCGTAAGAAGAGGAGGCTGATATTGGTTAATGACATTATTTCTATATCAATATTTGGGTAAAACATTTTTTGTTGGTGGACATTCATAGATCCCCCAACGTACAAAACCATCATCGGTTTATTTTTTTTCTTTCATTTTTTTTCTTCTGCCTTTTTTTCTGTTTGCGCTCGATCTCAAATATTGCCGAATTTCAAAAGTTGAAATTTGGGCACAATATTAGGCATAGGTCAAAGATTTTAACTTAATCTTTATTTTGACCATGACCAGTTTCCCAAGGTTCTAAACTCCATAGCGGAATTTCCATTATCGCTCAGCTGCGGGTTTCAGGGTCGGGGAGGTTTCCAGTAATCGATTTGAGATTGCATACATCTAGATGTGCTAAGGACACTGATAAGCAACAGATAAGCTTTCATCATTTCACCATTGTGCGAAGACGTGGTGTCAATCTATCTTCCAAGTTGTGGGGGGGGGGGATGACTCGCGCACAGAAACACACACACATATATATATATATTTATATATATATATATATATTTATATATATATATATATATATATATATATATTTATATACATATATACATGTATATACCTTTTAGCGTCTGTATGACACATTTCAAATATATATACTTAATCATATTTCAACTATATTACAATTAGTTTTGAGGTTTTAGAAAATAAGGTATGATGTTTCCAGTATAAGTTAGGTCTAGATATAATATTTCTTAGTAAACTCATAAATGGAATCCAAAGTCTATATACATCTATTTATTTATATATTTCATTTGCAATATAAAAATATTGTTCTCTCAATATATACTTCCATCCCCCTCTATATTGACGCCCCTGGTGCGAAGTTTTTTACCCCTTCATAATACAGAGTAAAAAGAAAGAGTAAACAGGTTTGTACCCACATAATTTATACCATTAACTATTTTCCTTTATTTAGATAATCTCATAATGATAAACGGTGCAATAATGTTATATAATTACAAAATAGTCTAAGTATTAAACCTCTAAAGCTTATAATTACAAAATAGTCTAAGTATTAAACCTCTAAAGCTGGGTTCACACTGGGCTACGATTATGCCGATCCGTGGGAACCAACGATCGTATTAAATCTTCATGATCGTGAAATTTTTGTATAAGTTTCCAACTTTGGACGCGTTCATACGCTTAAATATGATACAATACGTTTTGTAAATACCTGGATAAGATGTACCAGGAAATATTAACCGATCACTTACCATTCTATGAAGATCCGTTACGATTCTATGACTGTCCGTTACGATCCGTTACGATCATCACAATTTGGATCTCCGATCTCTTATACTCTCTTACGTTCCCTTACGTTCATAAAGTTCTATTACCCATTTAGCTTTTTTTAAGATGCAGGACGGCGATTAGACACGATTGAGACAAGATCCGCATAAAAAGGAGGTAGATTTGCATTTCCTCCGTTTGTCTAATCACTCCACAGAGGAGACGCTCCATTGCGTTCTTCCACGCTCCTCCACGTTCTTCCATGATCTTAACACGATCTGTTAAGGTACCCACGCCTAAGTACGCATTACTACGCTCTGAAACGATTTTTGTTTAAATCGGCAGAATCGTGGCAAAATTTTAAGCAGGTTTAAAATCTTGACAGGATCATAAGGATGTCTCATGATGATGGAGATTCAACGCGATCACCACAATTTTGATGTATGATTTGTCACACTCTAAAGGATAAGAAGCGATCTTAACACGATTTTTAAAAGAAAATGACCGAACCGTGGTAATCGTGGTCTAGTGTTAACATAGTTTAATGAATTCAATTGACTCCCTTTAAGAAAGAAAGGAAAATGAAGATGATGATAATATATAGTTCCATGTGGAGGATTATGATGACAAGCAAGGAAGAATTCATGAAATTATGGCAGTAATCACCGTAATGTATTTTTATATAAACGATTCTTCACCATTATAAATGTCAAATTGCATTTATCCCAGCCGATGACTAGACCGTCGTCATTCACTGGTATTAGAAGAAACATTGAGTTTACCTACACGTTCATGCACAGATGTGACCTTATTGAAGCCGCCTTTCTTCTGGTGGGAGAATCGACCGGTGATGCAACCTTTGAATTGGTAAACCCTCACCCTTATTCTCTTCTCTCCGCTATGGATTCTTATATTTAGTGTGCTTATATACCACACATCAACATTTGAGCAAGGTTAGGGTAATATTTTGGATCTGGTGATCTCTAATATTGACGATAGTATGGGCTTTCGGGTACTTTCTTCGCCAGAAGTTGTCCAAGCGGTTTACTTGTCTTCCGTTCTATTTTTGTTTTTACTTTGTGTTCTGTTTGGTGGAGCTGCTTTTTATTCATCAATGTATATGTCCTATCCTACGTAAAGAGGAGGTGCCTGGTACGGAAGGATGTCATTTCTACAACGTTTACTCCAAGGGTCTAATTTGCACAACGTTCACTCCAAGGAAGGCTATCATTTGGCATATAGGTGTTCCTGTTTCGCTGGGACAGGGTCCATTTTGAGTGATTTTACTCCAGGAAAAAATATGTTTTGGGAAAATTCACTACGGCTGAGGAAAGGCCAATATGCCTGTAGGCTAATATGAAGGGTACCCCCACCGGATAATATCATTATCGTATTCGCTAAATGGTCAATTCCAACATTGTATAAAGAGTTTAAAGAGGTTAAATATGAAAAACCCGTTATAGACACAGAAAGAGTGGGCATTAAATATACATTTATAAAATACTGAATTCAGAAAAAAATCAGAGATATATATTACCATTTACAAAGCAAGCTTGTGTAAAAAATATATGTGGATTTGATATACTTTGAATATACGTTCTAAATGTTAAATGATATGAACGCGGCACCTGCGGCTTTGTGCTTGAAAGTCATGGTCAAGCGTACTTTCCATAACGTAGTTAGATTCATGACAAATACCTTGCCTAAAAAAATATTCAACATATACATTGGTTGAAATTTAGCCAGGGGCCCAAGGCGTCAGAGAGGCATCCCAATGGGAAAACTTACAGGTCCTGCATATAATGTGGCCAGAATATCAGAACGGAGGGCCACTACGCTCTCTGTGCTCTCCATATAATTAAACCTTGCATTCATGGAGAGTCTGCAAATGCAGTATTGCTTATAAATATGGTAAAATTGTTTTCTTCATTGAATGTCTAAGCTTAACATGAAAAGTGATTTATCACAGTTCCTCGCCCAGACGATCTGTCGCACCCTCCGACCAGAGGTCGTTTCTACTCAAAACGAGAAATCTGCATTCTAAGGAATGCAAGCCTCCGCCATTATGGGTCATGATTGTACATTTGATTATTCTTTTATGACGTTCCTGAATCCGGATCCTGTGCCGGATCCACACCAAAGTCTAATCGATTCTTCATTGGCCAATTTTCCCAAAAGCCTTTTCTAACATTTCATGAGATTCAGTCCATGACTGCATGAGTTATGTTGTGAACAAACACACAAACACACACACGACTGCGGATAAACACAAACTCATGGCAGCAAAACTCATCGAGGTAGGAATTGTGGGGACAGCCGGGACAACTTGTCTCAACAGTCAAACTTTAAATTCTCGATTGGTCGCAATAAAAAAATCTCCTGTTTCCATTTCACATGTCCATGCTTGCCAAATATTAATTATTCTATTAAGTCTTTACCGCAAAATATTCATGGTCATGTAATATGCCTTGGAACAATTCTCATCCACCATGTGTTAATCGACTACATTACCCTCTCAACTACATTTGTGCCTTCGCCACTGGTGTATATAGTAGTGCGGACCCCACATTTTTAACCAGAGTCGGTGAAAAAAAAATTATGACTGTACAAATAGGTAAGTACAACACCCACTCTCAGAATGTATTGTGACGTCATGCAGGTAACCTTGCCAATGCACCAGGACACCTTTTTTCCAGTAATTAGTTTAAATTTCGTGATCTGCCAGTGTACTTCAACAATTTCTCGTATTATTTTTAATGATTATGCCTAGTGTCCATTTAGTCGAATTTCAACAAAATGGAAGGTTTTCAACATTTTAAAATTCTTTTTTTTTTTTCAAAATTAAAAAGATTTCTGTTTAGAGTGTCAACATGGTAACGAATACTCGAAAATACATATAGAGTACCCGAGTCCAAATATTTACCGCCCGTTTTAGCTCTATATATACAGAGATCCCGGTAATCATACTTATTCATTGGCTTATGTGGTCCAAGGGTAGAGCACAAAACTCATATTAGGAAGATCGTGATTTCGAGTCGTAGCTGAGGCGGTGAGATTTTTTTACACGGCCCCCACTCAGGCTGAGCCCTCTGTGGGCTTAATGGGAAGGCTGTGTCCTACAAATGAGTGGGGGTTACTCGGTTGTATGACCCTGCAATAGGAATGATTACACACCAAGGGCCTGCAGGTACAGTAGTCACCGGGCCTGGTTGACACCAGGATATAAAATGAGAGGAAAATGCCCTGTTATGTAGTCCGAAACCGGAATGGACTTCTGTTCATACTTAGTTAAGCTAGCATTAAAAATGGAGACCTCCAAGAACAACAACAACAAAATTTTAAAGTTATAATATTCACAGAGTTTTTTTTAGTCCGGACTTGGACTCGGACTGGCACTTGGACTTGAACTCGACACTCCTAGACTGACTCAGAGTTCAAGATTTGATTCCATTGCTAGTACAATAAATAACTCTCTCACGTGAGGCCTGTCACAATAGAAAAAAATATTACAAAACAATGTAAGACTACATGGAGCTTTATGCATGGGTCGGGAGCTAACTGTTAGTTAGTTAACATAAAAATGAACTATGTAAACTATCATACAGAAATATACATGGTTATATCATATTTCAATTCTAAAATGCTTTTAATTAAGATACATACAGTGAAGCATCTCCTAGTGGGCACCTCCATAATCTGGCACCTCTATAGTGGACAGCTTGTGACAGTGCTTTTTTCTCCTTCTTATTACTTATGCAACAATCATGACCACCCCCCACCCCACCCCCCCCCCCCCCCCCTTTATAGTAAACACCTCTATAAAGTGGACAGTTTGGATCCGTCCAAAGATTGTCATGGTCACGAGTTGTCATTCCGAACATTCATACAACGTCATGGACGAGAGAACCAATGGTTTATCTGCAGACACCCGTGCGAACTGGGAACGGAATGACTGAAAAAAAAAATTGTGCACAAAATACACACAGAAGGTCAAATATGGTTTTATTTAGTATCATGAAACAAAGTAGTTGAGTGTGCCCTTCAAACTCCCTCTAATTTCCCATCATAATAAACGTGAACGGAGGACCCATGACTCTTTGTTCCCACTATGTATGGTGGTAAGCAATAATAAAAAATACGCTAAATTAGGTAATTTATAATAAATACTGCGTTATATGAAGATGATTAAGCCACCATAATGTTTAGCCACCATTTGATGTTTCCAACGCAGTAAATTATCCAGTCTAAACGGTTCTGAGTTTTTTGTTTGTCCTTTCATAATGCGCGACCCGGGTTGAGGGTCGCGCTGTAGATGATTTTCCTTATGTTTTAGACTTGAGTTCAAAAAGACAACGAAGAAGGCAGATCTGGACTTGAACTTGACTGGCCTGGACTCGGACCTGGACTCGGTTGGCGTGGACTTGACTAAAAATATACTGCTCCACACTATATCTTTGTTTCATTTCATAACCTGGTCATTGACCGATAGGCCGTAGATGACGGCTTTGTGCTCGGGTTAAAGGTCAAGGTGAAAGGCTCCCGTGACATAGTCAATAATTATGGATAAGTTCTCCGAGTCGTCTCCATAAGGTAAATACCGGGTTCATAATTACAGGGGTAATTAATTGTTGGAGCCGCCCATCAGTTATTTGGTTCCAGTCTTTTCCGAAAATGCTTCAGTGTGTTCGCAGCACAAACACTATCAAAATATAAACAGAATACAAACCCTTCAGTATAAAATATTAACACAAATATTTCCTTAATTTTGAGTTGTTTAAATGGAATATTATTCATTCACCAATATGTAAACGTTGCTGCGAGACTGATACACTCGTCAAGCAGCGGTTATACACTGCAGTCGTTCAGGATCTTCTTCGTTCTAACCGCTGTTTTGTATAGCAAGATTCTCCGGTTCTCATCAACAGGGCTCGCACAGGGCATACAGTTGAGTTGTAATCAGACCAACGAGAGGGGGGAGTCGCGGATTTAAAACGTTTAGCTGGATGCAAAATGCGATACCACGGAGAATCTTGAATAAAACTGTATCATTTTTGGAAAGTTTTTCTTAAGTTAAGATCATAGATAGTAGTTTGCAGTATCTCACAAGAGATTAAGTTTGTACACATGCATTTAGCAACTGATCATCAAAAAGACACATGGGTTATCATATACATTACAGCACACCTGTTTGTTCCGGTTTACATTGTATAATAACATGGTACCATTTTCTGACCTTAAACCCGAGACCTTTAATTCACTCTCAAAAGTGAAACAACTAAACCACTAGGGCCACACCCCGTCCATTATAAATTGGGTCTTTAAGAACACAGGAGGGAAGAGACTCAACAGTTCCAATCGCCATTTGCAATGCACTCGTAGATAGCCTGGTTTCTGAATACGCCAATCCCCGGGGGCCCTAATTAAGTAATAGTTCTACAAGGAACGAAGCTGATCCCTGGCGTGGGGTACTGGCAAACAAAGCTGAGACTATAGATACCTCCTCAGACCCGTTTGGACAATGCCCAAGGGAATACTCATCAGCCAGTGGACACTACTTCCTGGGCGGATAAGGGATCAGTTTTTATGTTCCGGTTGGACTTCGTCTTTAAAACCAGCTATCCATTGACATTTTCTGTAGTATTTATGTGATATCAGGCTCAGTCTGCGTACACATATGTGAACAGTAGGGAATTCCTGTTGAGAAATGTTCCTATAACGTCTCTGTGATGGGATTATGAGTTTGTTTATCTACAAGTAATTAGTAAATACGGCTCATGCGTCAATGTTCAAAAACAGTAACAAAATGAAACCTAAGTTGCTTGGTTGCATATGTCCGGAATTTGAAAGGTTTCCGCCAGATGTCCTTATTGAATTTGTTTCGTTTATTTTGGCTGCCCCTACATGTTATAAACACCCAGATAAAAACCAAACTAACGGCCTTTGGTAGGGTCCAGGGGATAATGTTACGTTTAGTTTGAAGTAACCGATTCCTGAATAAGCTTGGTGTGTAAACAGAATGACCAAGTATATAAAAAATGCAGAAAATAGGGACTCGGAGTCAGACAAACATATATAAATATATATATACACACACATGCATACAATGATATGGATTTACTGGACACACCAAGCGGACAAATATGGCTGTCTCTAGAAGTTTGACTTGTTGCCTTCTCCTCATTGGCGTCATAATTTCTCGTGATTTTTTATGCGCTCTTATAAAAAATAATCGATATGATTTGGCATTTGTCATTCAGCAGAGCAAAAAATCACAAAATACACTTGCTTGAGAGAAAACGAACAAAAAGAATAACAAAGACAAAATACAAAATCCCCAGTGTGTAAGTAGTAGATTTGATACCTGCACAATTTTCCAAGTCCAAGAAAAAGCGTATATAGCAATTCCAAAATGGAATGATTACATTTTATTCATATTAGCACTATACGTGAGAGGAATCTGAGCAACAAGCCCAGTAAAGATCATTTCCTCTCAATAAATTTTAACACATAATAAAAAATCTCGGTACCATTTTATGAAAGTTAATCTACGTTAGGCGTCATGTGGAAGTAGTCTGTCTTGGGTTGGTTTAAGTTTTCCCCCTAGTTGTCTCAGCTGCATTCTCCTAACATAATGCAAACTTTAGATACCTGAACACGTAAAATAAAACGGCTAATCTAAGAAAACGTGGGAGTTTTACCGAGCGCGATCTCATGAAATAAATGGAAAATCAGACTGTTAAGAAATACAGTAGTTGCGTGTGTATAGAGCGATCAATCTCGGTGGAATAACAAGGTTTTATTTCTTAATTTTATCCTGTAATTCATGCCAGATGATTTATCTTTCGTTTATTTCAGAAAAATGTTTGTTCACGACGAATGATGTGCCGACGCATGCTTAATTAATAGAATAAGGACGCCATTGTCGATGCTTGCATACAATGACGATGTTAAAACAACTATGATTCAGCGAGTTCTAATTATCAATGGCTCGCCTATTAACAGGAATTTCAAACCCTCATTAATAGTTAACATGATAATGATGTTGGTCTTTTGTTGAGCTCGCCTCTGGGATTTATAGATGATTTAACGCGTATGGTTTCAATGAACATTCATGACAGACCAAAACTTGAGGATAGTCCTTGCTATTGTCTTTTGACGCTTCACTGATCACGTTTGTGATAGGTGGAGACGATGTCACTCCTGTCTCCTGCTTTAAGCTGATATATTTACTAAACTTTTCAGTGATATTCGTAAAAAATCAATTATTTAAGCATGAAAATCATCTCTTGTTTATTAGAATACGAAATCCTGATTATCAGCGGCTTTCCTTTCTATCTTAGTACCATGCTGTATTAATAGTGAAATCATTTTTTTTATTAAACTGTTAAATGTATCAATGGAATATTTTTAATAAAACTGTTTCGCTTAGCCGTGACATTACTTGAAATTACACAGTATGTTACCCTTAGCAGCGACTCCCTTTTCTTCGTATAGTTATGTTACGCTTAGCAACGTCTCCCTGCTCTTCCTACATTACGCTTGACAGTGACTGTGACTGCCTTTTTCTTCTATATAGCTAGGTTACGCTTAGCAGCGACTCCGTTTCCTTTCTGTCTCACTCTGTCCGTCTGTCTGTCTATCTGTCTGTCTGTCTGTCTCTCTTTTCTCTCTCTCTCTCTCTCTCTCTCTCTCTCTCTCTCTCTCTCTCTCTCTCTCTCTCTCTCAGACAGACGCGCAGACAAGCAGAAAAACAGACAGGCAGAGAGACAGACGGACAGGAGCGAAAATCATCGAGAAACATACTATTTTTATGGCACGTGCGACAAAGAAATTAAAGAATGCCTTAAGGAATTGTAGTATTGTTAAAAATATGAAAAATTCCTATGTAATTCTTTTTCTGATAATCATGTTACCGCAGGGATTAACACTTACGACGTCGCGACAAAAGTTTGACGACTCATTTTATGTAAGAAAGAAAATTAGGTACTGTGATGGTGCAAACTATGTTAGTACGAGAGTAGAGCAAGTGGTCCGCAAATGACTAGCTGACAGTGATCGCATTGAGCGGAAAGGGGAAAAAACAGCTAGGTGGCTGCAAACAGAAACACGTTCACAAGAAAACAATTGAGGTAATCTTTCTCCGCTTTCTAATGGCAGTATTCGGTTACCCGTGGCCGTGTCTGGCGCGAGTCCTACAATTAGTATTCAGTGCGCTCCCGTGCGGATGTCACCAGTCCATTAAGACGGGGTTTGGCGTGACAAATGGATGAGGCATCTAAAGTTCTAAATCCCTCATCGTTTGGCCAGCCCCGCTCAATATGCGCTTCGGATGAGATTTTGAGTGGTGTTGTAATTACGTCAGGTATTCCACCCCTCTGTCCATACGGTTTTCTTGATTATTAAATTCATGGGAATGGAATCGCAATCATTCCAGCTCGCTGACAGTTGCATTAATCCGAAATATTATCAGGGATCGTTTTGTCAATGAATAATTATCGTCTCTCACCGCTGATGATGTATTACTTGTGTTAAGGTTTTGTTTGAATTTATTCTTTGTTTTTTATCGTATTGTAGCTTTTGACAAAGAATTTATGTAATTTTTTGCTTCCTCTGTGTATATATTAACGATCGAAGGGTAATTGTGGTTGTGAAAAGTTCTTATAAGGCCTGCGATATAAGGATTAATGAAGTTGTTTATCTACAGCTTGTTTGTAAACACAGCAGTGTTGACAAGCGGGAAAACATATAACCTAAGGTGATAGGTTGCATATATGCCAAGGTAGAAAGGTCACTTGTTGCAAAGCGCCATTTGCAAAGCTCTGGCTTGTATGACTTGCTGTCAGATGTCCTTGTTGAATTTGTTTTTGATTATTTTGGCGGGCCCTCACATTATAAACACGCTGGTATAAACAAAACAACAACCCGCGTGCGGTGATATCCACGTTTTCTGGCCTATTTTTATAAAAGCTCCAAGGGATAACCTTTGGTTTATTAAGGTCAGATTGAAGATTGGCCCCTTTAACTTCTCGCTACTTTTCATTTATGAATATTATTGTCGTGAAGCTTAATTTAAACAACACACAGGGAGGGAGCAAAAACTATATGGAAAGTCTAATATTCATTTGATAAAATCCTACGATACAAACAGGTATATAATGCAAAAATATTAAGGAAACTTTAATACACATGTGTTTGTACATTTCAAATTTTAAAAGACCAAAAGCCCCAAAATGCCCAAATTTTAGCATCTTTGGTATTTTAACATTTGTGAGTTTGTGTTTCTCAAACAAAACTCTCTCAGTCTGTAATCATCGATATCAGACCAATTAACAGCAGTAATGACTGAACTTGAAAGTTTTGGATTATAATAGGATACACAAACAGCACAAAACATGTAATTTCGAACAAACATTTAATTTTCAAAAGGTGGATGGAATGGGAAGTTACTCTACATCACAGGAACTTGACACAATGTTTGTGCGTATGTGTGTGTGTAAGGGGGGGGGGGGTCGATATACTAATACCGGACAGGCTTTTAATTTTACCTCCTTATGTTAATGAACGTGCACATCCCTGTGTTTCTGCAGACATCGTCATAATTGAGTCTAGTGTTTGTAATATTTGAATATTCATCTACATTCTATACGAAGTCTTGGCATGACCTCTCTTGCCAAAATGTAAGGTTTCATACCGTTTTCTTTTCGTGGGTACCAGTGGAAGCGGGACGCTAGAAAATGTTTGAAAAGTTATATTTAAGATGTTTTTGAGCGGATAACGGCATATTTTGGGTAAACAGGCACGAAAAATGAGGAAAAGCAGCTCGAACAACGATAAGATAGTCTAAAAGGTGGGGGGAGGGGGGAGGGGTAATCATCTAGTGCTAATTATATAGACTCCCCCCCCCCCCCTCTCCACACACACACCACGTTGTGTCAAGTACCTGTACTCTACAAGTAGGTCTAAGCAATGCTGCAATGGTTGCAATATGAATTTAGGTCTGAACGTGACTCTTAGATGCATTTCCTTTATTTTAATGAATGGGAAAGCAGAGCTGAATTTGTACGGTTGCATCAACCGAAGCTTGCATTTACAAGGAACGTAGATACTGTTTATGCCTTTATTTGGTGGTACACATGGAAATGCTAGATTTCTCTCACATCTGCCCTATACCAAAATGCCTGAGTTGCTAACGGGATCTTTTAGCGTCTGAGCATGGCTGACATTCGCAGCGACAAAGCCAGCTATTTTTTCAGCTTGATTTTAAATATATGTTCAGCTAACATTATTCTTTTATATTTTTACCATATTTATCAAATGTCAAGCTAGCTCGACCCGTTAGTAAAACATATACGTAGCCTCGCAGTAAAGTGACAGCATCGATCTGAGACCTGAACGGTTTAGACGTGTTCATATCGAAATGCAGTATTGAATTGATATAATTAAACAAGGACACCAATATTCTCTCCTGACAAACACTCTCTGAACGTTTAAAAAAAATCTGAAATCCGAAGAGTATCGGAACTACCAATGGTTCACTGTGTTACAACTTTATTCAGCAATAGAAACACAAGAAATATATCGACGATTTTTTACTTTTTCCAGAGGCGGTATATATAACTTCAATGGGATCCAGCATGTTTCTCCATAACTAATCTTCCATTTTGACTCACCACCTTAAAGATCAGTGTATAACAGACAAAACTAACTTCAAGTATCACTTCAGGACTGGCTTCAGTGTCCTGGGGTTAGAGCACAGGACTCAAAGCCGCGTGTTCGAATCTCAGACGAAAAACAGTGACTTCTCTTGCAGGTTTAGCGCTCTGTGGGCGTAATGGGAAGGCTGTCCCTCAACCGTTTGTCACTCAAAAGCGAGTGCGAATCGGGAGTTTCTCCCTGTAATAACCAACAGCTGGGATGGTTACACATCCAGGACCCACAGGTGTGGTAGTTACTGGGCCTGGATGACAGACTGGCAGCCGAATCAGGAATGAAAGGTAGCGTGTGCTACCACCCTGTCATACACTCCCAAACCGATATGGAATTTTACGATTGTACATTCAGGTTAATATAATTGAAGTAAGCATATAAATACAGGCGGTAACCTCCACCAATAAACTTGTAGAATTATGGCGTCATGGCGTTTGATGTCTTTTTGGACGAATCATCTCATGTATATCATCGACATCTTGTTGAAAATATACAACTAGCCAGATTTGACCGGTTAAATACTGAATTTATTACCGTTTATTACTGTTGGTTACCGTTGTTAATTTGCATTTGAAAATTTGAAAAAAAATGCACATATGACAAACAGTGTATTCATTATATGCAAATGGATCTGTTAACACGTTGAGCTTTGGTACAGGTATCTCGTCTGTACTTGCATAATGTTAGAGCGTTCTTATTAGGATTTCAAGGAAAAGTATCCTCAACACGTTAACCCACACTTCCTCTTTGCTGGCCCATGGGTTGCAGTCAGTATCAGGGGGACCAGACAATTTTGTCTGTCAGAGAATGCCCCGGTGTCCGTGGGGAAATTGAAACGAAAGACGGCAGATAGAACTTGTGTTGTTCTATCTCCATGCACGCACCGCTGGCAAATTAGCTGATGTCCTCAGACTGCGGCGAATACAAAATGCCCATCTAGACCATGGTTCGGGGGATATTAATAACCGCTCCGTCTATCTGCTAATCCCAGTCGCTCACGATCCATGAATGTTTTACATCAGCTTTCTTTGTTAATAAAGAACCATGTTGTAACTGCTCTCTCTCTCTCTCTCTTTCTCTCTCTCTCTCTCTCTCTCTCTCTCTCTCTCTCATGTGTATCTATTTGCTTAACTGGCTGTCAATCTGTGCCTTTTCTGTCTCTCCGTATCTTGTTGTTTTCCTGTCTGTTAGTTTGTCTGATCTCTCTCTCTCACACACACAAACACATACCCAAACACACATATATATATGTATATTGTGTATCTCTCTGCCAATCTGTTTCTTGACCATCTTTATGTCTGTTTGTTCTCTCTTTAATATCGTTAACTGCAGGGATTTAACGACAATAAAAGCTCACTCCCCGCGCTTTCTCTCTCTCTCTCTCTCTCTCTCTCTCTCTCTCTCTCTCTCTCTCTCTCTCAAACACACATACACACACATATATAATGCATATTTATCTGTATTTATTTGTATCCTGACCATTTGCATATTTGTTTGTCGTCTCTTTATATAATGTTTAATGCCGGAACTTAACAATTATAAGAGTCCCCCACCCCCTCTCTTTCTTTCTCTTTCTGTGTGTGTGCCTCAATCTCTCACGTTTAGACAAATATATACATGTTCAAGTAATGACACATCAACTTTCTATTAATGTACCATTGATGGTGCTTTGGCATTGTTAAAAATATACAGGAACCTGTGTTTGATAAATGACTTCCAGAGCAGTCGTGCTTTCAAACACTAACTGTAAATGTCATTGCGCAAAGGATATGATTAATAGTTGGAATTGGCAAGGCACAGGTTGAACACTTTATGACTATGTAAAACCCAGGAAAGTGACGATGATGTAATTAAAATATTCCCAATCAAACGCACACAAAGCATTTGCTGCTGAATTGTTCCTCAGTGTCTGTCGTCTGCCACGGATAACGTACACCAGTGGATAAAGTTTTGGGACGACTTTCCCCGCTCTTTATCGATCCGTTTGTAACAATAAGAAGCAAGCCAGAAGTATAACGTCATTTTAGAGAGACCCAGGTGGTTTTTGGGTAACCGGATGTGCCCTGGAGACCGGTGTGATGGTGGTAACTTTATCCCTCTGATGAAGATGTATTATTCTCCCTCAATATTTAGAGAGTTCCTGGGATAAACCAGACGAGGCGTCTTTAGTGTCAGTTAATGGATGTAACGGATCAAGCTTGTTGACAAACTAAATGTTACGCATAGAAGCGTGTATTAATAACAACCGCAGAAACCCGCGTCGGTTTACCCAAAGGATACTTCTTCTGTATCCGACTCAGAAAAGGTTGGTGGAGCCTAATTACTCAGGGAATAACTGAGAAGGTCAGAATTAATAGATCAGATGCCATTCTGAGTAATGCCCGGTCCGGGCTCCCTGGGACGACTATTTAAGGAATCATATGATTTACTTTTGATGACGGACGCGACGCCAGGAGACGCAGAAAAGGGTCTCTCCAGGGACGCTAGGCTGACTGGACAACAAGCTCGGAAACGTGACATTTTCAGGACATGGCTAAGCTGGCACTGAGCTAATGTTGCATGTTCTGATAAGCCGATCCTTGCCGGGACTTAGCCACTGCCAAGATATCGAATATAATGCTACTCAAGTTGCAAGTCTCCCGGGTTTTTATATCATTATTTTCCTGTGGTTTCTAAGGGGCCTTCTCCTCGCGTAATAAGCGTATTGCGCATTAATACTTGTCTCAAATACTACTTCGCATAATTGCATAATAAGCTGAAACAATGGTGCTGTTATTCTTTTGTTCAACATTGCGATATCGAATCATATTACTCCGCTTTCTTGGTTTATATTTCACATATTCTCTCTTCTCCTTATATTTACATTCAATAATTCATTGTCAACAGAATTTGTTGTTTGTATAATTATATGTTTGTTGTTACAATCAAAGTTTGCATATTTGCATATATATAATTTCAAATCGTAATATTGGGAGATTGGGTTCTGCAGATAAAATGATATTATTAGGCAAAAAAAAAAAAAAAATAAAAGGTATGTTTCTCAGGCACCGCCCGCGTTAATTTTAACCCTCCGCATCAATTTTTTTTCATTTTCAGGAAGATAATATAATACATTTTTGATCAGATATCCTTTGTTATGTAGTGCTTTTACATGTTTAGCATAAAGGTCTGTTATTTTCATGCTTTTCCCAGATCATATGACATTTCTATCGGAACATACAAAAAAGGTCAAAAATAAAACATCGCCCGCCACCACTGATTTCTGAAAATAAGTGCCTGAGAACCATACCTTTTTTGGCCTTATAGAAAATTGTCACCAAATAAATTAATATCAGTATGCCTCTTACTTCTTTTTTTCTTCCTTTCTTTTTTTCTCTATCTTGCCAAAATTGCTCTGAAACCCTAAAAAATTGCGGCTGCGAAAAAAAAGGGGGGGGGGGGGGGGTGGGGGGTCCGGACCCCATGGACCCCTCCCCTGGATCCGCTCCTGTATATATATATATATATATATATATATATATATATGTGTGTGTGTGTGTAAGAGGTGTGTATTATATCACACAAACAGGCAAACGTTTAGTATCAGAATAACCATAATTCCTATTGTCTTTTGCCCCTCATTCCCACACACAGACATTTTCATGCGGACACACGCAAGCAGACATACATTTATTAACATACATGGATATAAATCTTTATATAAATATACAAATGAGGGTATATGCGTATTATCCTATCATTGTTTGTTTCTCACGTACACGCAAACTTTCATTTTCACTCTACAAAATCAGGTCTGTTTTAGACAGACAAAAGTGTAACCATTCAGCAAAGAAGTTTTCGAGCGTTGAGGCCGTCTTAACCGCTTTATCGTCACGTATAGCCTGCCAGTTAGGCCTTTCTTATGGATCTTACAAAGTGAAGGTCCTCGCCATCTGTATGTGATCTGTTCAATTACTGACCTGTAAGAAGCCTTCGTCATTTGACATGTTATACGAAAAAGACATTCCAAAAAGATGCGGATAGATAATGGAGAGTAAAAAATGCCGCTGGTTCAGAAACAAGAATTGGGTTTAACCAGACTTGAGGCACGGCGGTATCCGGTAAAGCCGTACGTGATATTCCGAGCGGTATAGGTAAAACCACAGCTTATCAGGTACAGTGGCCGGTCAGCTAATTACAAGGTAAAATAATGGTTCTTATCAATCTCATCGAGAGACAAGCATCGCCTGGTAGAAAACCGTATCAGCAACCGGACTAGTTGGTGGTGGTCGTAATAGTGTTCTGCCACACACAGTGACACGTACATGCCACTGTTGTTAAATTGTAACCTTAGCTGGGAATCCTCTACCGCTAGGTTGCGTGAGGTATTATGTTTTACCCCTGGTTTGTCTGTCTGCAATTTTACGCAAAATATTCTGAACATATTTTTTTTTTATTTTTATAAATGGAGGGTTAGGATAACACCCAATTACCAATCCATAAAATTTTTATACGCCCGTCTATATGACAGTACGTATTATATATGGTATACCCACGGTCCGTCCGTCCGTCAGTGTCGCCGCGATAACTTACCAGGGGATCGATGGATTTTTACGAAGCTCACCATAACTACTTACCAATAGATTATCTTGCCCGAGTTGGATTTTTTGAAAATTTCACGCATATTTGATGAGGTCAGAGGTCACTAGGCTATTTTATGGTGTCGTCGCGATAATTTACGAGGCATATGATGGATCATGATCAAACTCAGGCGAGATATTATATTGATTAATATTTCTTTTCCAGCCAGGAAAAAAACACGCTTATTTAATGAGGTCAGAAGTCACCAGACTTTTTAGGCACCATAGTGACTTATAAAAAATCTTATGGACTTTAATGACACTCATTATAAATATTTACCAATACGATTTCTTTACTGAATAACATTCTCAGCAAAATTCGCGCATATTTAATGAGGTCAGAGGTCACCAGATACACGACATGCGTTTTATGTATCATTTGCGGTGTTCTTCTTAAATCTGGATCGCAATAATATGATATTGTATTTAAAGATTTGCGTTCCGTTTAGAAATACGAATATTTTTGTCCCTGTACAGATAGTTGTTTGTATTGTCTGGTTTGGTAACGACTTGCTATCCGTGTATATAGCAGTTTTGAAGTAAGGTATAAATACTGAATAAGTTAATCTAATATAACATATTAAAAGTTATCGATAAATTAAAAATGAAAAAAAAATATTAATTACACGGATTTGAGCAATACATTAAAATGACTAATCAAGATTACCCAGGTGCAAGGGTAGTGAATAACACATTAAGATAAATTAGGATTAAACATAAAGATAAATAAAGATTAATCAGGATCAAGTTCAAAGGAGATTAATTCAGATTAAGATAAATGAAGATGAATACAAGATATGCGAAAAGAAAAAAAATATTTAATCACTGTAGCTATCGCCGGTGGAAGTCATTTTCTGACTTCTATAGATTGAAGAGTGTTTTAGTCTTAATGACAGCAATACGTGTGCGTACGTGCGTGTGTGGGGTATTCTAGCGCGTGCCTCCTCCATTCAACTGTGTGCGAGTGTATATTATTAAACCGTACCAAGTTTGCCAGGTATGTATGATGTACAAATTGTAGAGTTGTATTCATTGATGCAGGTAATGTGACGTGACATTGACACAGTAGCTGCCACATCATAAACGCGGCGAGTATATCAACATAATCATCTCCAATGTAAACGAACATACATCGATCCAAATGATGTAAGCCTGGTGCAGCTGGGCTGCTGGCACTGGGGGAGACAAAAGCTTGCCGTCCTGCCAAAAGGCAATGTACCTACAGACCCAAAGCCTGATTTATGTCTGCAAAAGTGTTTCCGACCGAGTGTAAGCTCGCTGCTCCGTCACCTGCGTGCTAATTGCTTTGCTGGTTGTTTGGCTTTTTACCCAGGATGTGACACGAATTAATCCAATGTACAAAACTTGGCGAAACCGAGGTGTTCAACGATTTTACGCGGGCATTTCAGGAAAGGGGCAAGAAACGCGGTAACGTTTCCGTGACAATTTAATGCAAATATTTGTGCTAATTAACACTCTGGTAGTTACCGCCGTGCGAGCAGGTGGAAACGCTGCGAAAATTACGAAAAAAGACTGCTCCTATCGGGTTTACTGTTCAGAAATGTGAACTAGAATCTAGCACGGGTTGACGATGTTCGGTCCTCTCAGGTTTTCGATATTCCAAAAAACATCTTAAACCGCAGCTGATCCACGTCGTCATTCTGAAGAAGGCCCTATCTCAGTATATATATATATACACCCCCCCCCCCCCGACTTTTTAACAACAGGTTAGAATCAATGTAATCATTCCTCTGCCATCCAGAGAATAAGATTTATATATTGGAAATAAATTATTTGAATAGTTAGAATGATAGGCTTTTGTTAAATTTCTAATTTTCTGGATTTTTAACTATAAAATACTATATATATCTGATCCTAGTTTAGAATTATTGATTTCTGATCACATGATATTTTTTTTAAACTTATACTTAGCTGTAAACTGGAAAAAAATGTGATATTTCAATTTATGAGATATATATTCTCCTTCCCTCGCCTGCGAGACATCCCCCACTCTTGAAGATAAGTACCCGGTTTGACCACCAACCCTCCACCCCCCCCCCCCGCCCCCCCCCCATTTCTGTGAATTCTCGATTAAAAGATCATTCTCGACTTGTAGTGAGAATTAAACATACCTATCAAAGGTGTCTTATTCTCTTTAACTCTGCTAGAAAACCATGTATCTGATACATTTGCTGTGCAACTTGTTTCCTAAAACCTGGACCGGGTGTACGACAGTATTATCGGCATTAAACCATAAACTTCGCCGTTTATACGGCTATTT
This sequence comes from Sipunculus nudus, assembly GCA_026874595.1. Lineage (NCBI taxonomy): Eukaryota > Metazoa > Annelida > Sipuncula > Golfingiida > Sipunculidae > Sipunculus > Sipunculus nudus. Next base: position 51,028,115 of record CM049315.1, read on the forward strand.
CGTCAGTTTCAAACCAGACTTGTATTGTGCTTCAGAGAACAACAGAAAGCCCTGTAGGACAAAACAGACATTTTAGACAACGCATTACGCGGTCGGTTTACAACTTAAATACCATTAGGACAGGTAGAAATGATGTCTGCTTGGACCTTTCTCGTGTCGTGGATGCAGAACGTAAGGTTATATTCGTGCCGCGAGAGCAACACACTCGTGGGAGGGTCTTTAAATCTCAGTGATTCGAACTTATGTCTTGAGGTCTCAGTATCGTTAACAACCTTGGTTCAATCAATCATTAAACTTAAAATTTCTTATGCATTATTTTTCCTTTTTAAGTTTTGATTAAATGAGTAGTGCTTATGGCAGCTGAGCCTGAATGAGTCGGGGATACCGTTCTGTAATGAAGAAACGTCTGCATGGGCTTTGCTCAGGACTGAATTTTCTGATTACTTCAGCACAATGGCAATTTCTATTTAATTAAATCAGAAGGTCTTTGCGTAAGGCCGTAGCAAATAATCCGGATCGTAAATCGGTTTTCTCTGTCCGCCCTAGGCCACTTATCTGCATCAGTTTTAAGACCGCTTGCAAGCTGGTCTACAGTGGTTCGGTTTACTTAAGTCCTGGTTTACAGTCAACCGGTTCCAACTGCGTACAGCCAATACCGTTTCTAATCTGTATTTGGCCAGTTTTGCTGCCTTTCAACAAATCCTTCAAGCGAAATATCACTTTTAGAATAACTGTTTAACAACCAATTAAATGTTGACAGCAAGCTTACGTTTTATTGAATAAATTTATTCAGGCTTTTGTGAAGCAAACTGTAGTGAGGACGCAAACCGTACTACTTCCATTTAGATGCAAATCGATTTGAAAATCTGTGTTCACTGTATGTACAAATATTTCAGTTTGCAGTGTGTGAGCTATATTAGCAACTTACCTTTTAATATTCTCTGGTATGTATGTGGGGTTGGTGTGTACAGGTAAAGCTACCTGGGCCCACCCGTGTCCATGCAAGTGAAGATGTTAATGATGCAATCTTCGAATTGATGAACCGTTAAGGACTTTTATCTCATTTTTGATTTAACATACAGTAGAACCTCTCTTACTAGGCACCTTCATAAAGTGGCCACCTCTATATAGTTGACAACTTCATAAAGTGGGAACCACCATATAATGTTCAGTTCTGACAGTCCTGTTTTTCTCCTAATTTATTACGTTACGGTCATGACCTCCAAAAAATGGGTACCTTTAAAGAACAGAGGTTTGGCCGTATTTCTCTAGTTTGTGATCTTTTCTAACGATGTGTGAGTATTCGTCTCATATTATTCACTCATTTTTCTTCTCATTTTTTTCAGTCTTCTCTGGGCAATGAAATCCCCACCCACGGGCTTCCCCGGGGGAAAGAAAAGATGACGTCAGCGGCCGTCCGGACCAAACAGCAGACTCGCACAGACGGTGAGCCTTCATCAGCCCAATATAATTTACAAGTCAGTTCATTAGTACATTCTAGAATCTACATTCTACAGTATATTCATTTATATTCTATAATTTTTTTATAATTAAGTACACATTCTACGGGTTGTATACGTTCTGGAGTATACGTAAATGTGACATGTTACATGATGTAAGTGAAATTAAATCTCCAAAACTTAAATGTCTTTTGATTCTAACTGCATGTTGAACTTCATGTTTCATTTGTCTTTGTGTCTTACATTTAGTGATGATACGGTAATCCAGGCAGTGCTGTCCACATAGGGTTGTAAGTCATTGCGTATTTTTTTAACGGAAGTCACAAACAAAACCATAAGGCGCAAGACAGCACTTGAAAATGTATAAAAAATAGCAGCTGTGACATAAATACCGAATTAGAATAAAGATAATTTAATAAACATCCCCGATTCTATGTAAAATAGCTAGCGAATCAGAGGAAACGCATTAAAGGCAGGACGTAGCTCATTGGAGCAGGCGTTGGACTGTGCAGTCGAAGGGTCCCTGTTCGAATCGAGCCGGTGCTACATGGCATAACTGTGAAATCTCGCTATAACCTTAGAGATAGGAGTCTTAAGGCCAAAAAAGGTATGGTTCTCAGGCACCACGCGCGTTAATTTTAACCCCCGCATCAAATTTTTTTATTTTGATTTTCAGTTGAAACTGACCAATTTTGAGCTACAGCCGCTCGGACATTACTTTCAAAAAGATAAAAACAATACAATTTTGATAAGATTTCCTTTTTTATGTAGTGCTTTTATCTGTTAAGCAAAACAATTATGTTTTTAATCATGCTTTTCCCTGATCATATGACATTTTTATCGAAAAAAGGTAAACAATAAAAAAAATTGCCCTCTCGCACTGATTCTGAAAAAAAGTGACTGAGAACCCAATCTTCTTGTTTTGGCCTTATGCTTACATTTTAATAATACCATATGGTAACCTTCATCCTCATAAAATAGATAACGCCACCAACAGGCCTTGGTTTTATTCTTTAAAATAATGAAACCTGTTACAAGGGCGGATTTGCCGCCCCCCCCCCCCCCCCTTTCGACCAAAAGAATCTGGGAAATGGACTCGCAAAGCATAGCCGGATTTGCATCCCAGAGTGCGCAATTACAGCCTAAATGTTCCAACACTATGTGAGGGGGAATTCCCCTCCCTTACCGTCCTCCCTGCCCCCCCCCCCCCCAACCCTCTCCCTGTCCTCAAATACTGTATCCGCCACGGCCGTATAGTCACTCCCGTTTCCACTCACACTCCATTTGTTACGTGCGTTACATAAGAGGACGTCTCTGCTGGTTAGAGTTTGTGGGCTTAAAAATCTGCGGCCCACTATGCGCCGGGGCTTGTAAATACACCAGTGGCGTTGTTTCAAGGCAAATTACATAAATATGGGTGTCTTGTGGTTAGGACTTGACGAAATAAGTAATGTTTTGTAAGCATGCGCATTTGAAGGTAAATAGAAGGTATTTCTTTGAAATGTAACACATTTTGATTTTATAGTTGGACAGTTATGACAATTAGTCCCGGCTGTCCCACAGTGCCTAACAGGAAGAGATTAGTTTTTAGTAGAAACGACCTCTAGCGGAACGGTGCGTTTACATGTCACATTCAGAGTAATTACACACAGCCTGACTTAGGCGTTACACGTACATCCGTTACTCTCGTTCGTTACATTCAGGTTCATCAAATTTACATGTGTAACACTTACATTCATTACACCAACACCAACTACTTTAAGAGCTACTCATACTATTCCATAAACATGAAAATAAATTAAGCTCTTCTGTTCTGAATCCTAAACAATAATTTATTGTTCGTGCCCACTTTTGAAGTCTGGAAAGCCTTAATTAAAATACACGCAGCACGGCCTAAGTAACAAAAACTACGTTCCTCTACTGAACAAGCAGGAGCTCTCGCACATGGCACTCGCTAAAAGAAGATAAGCCGGGTCAGAAAGATATGTTGTTTTTAAAATACGACACATATATCAAGCTTACGGAGTTATAATTTTCTAGGGCCCTATCATATTTGTCGATTTTAGGAAAGCCCGGGGAAATGTGGTGTTGTTATATCTATAAAAAAGAAGTGCGCGTATATCATAGCCATTCACGGGGAGTTATGAACCCTATAAAAACGAGACAAGGCACACACGTTGGAGCAGATTTTGCATCGAGCGCAGCTACATGAAACAAATCTACTGTCAGCTTCAGGTGGCTGGCACAGCGGCGGCCGGAAAACGCTAGGACAAGCAATCTGATCTCGCGGTGGATCTGACAGAAAAAAACGACCACCGGTGCTCACACTACTTTTAACCTCCAAATATAACACCTGCCGTCTATATAAAAGCATCAAAGTTTAATTGTATTGCCGACTAGCCAGCTGGGATCGGCAGACGAACCTGCAGCGAAGGGCTCTGTAGTTGAGATACTGTAGCTGTTTTTAGATGCCGAAAAACGGCAGGGATATTATTTGTCCATTCGCGTGACTCGAGTTGTTCTATTTTTTAACAGGCTCTTGCGCTATCTGTATCAAAACCAGGTTTACCAGAGTCCCAAGGGGAAAGCTTTATACAATAATAGATATTATATCTCTCGTATTATAGCATAAAGCTTGAGAACGAATGTCTAGGTGAGGTTTTCACTATTTGTCATTTGAAAGGGATGAGACGTGGGCTATAGTTAAAGCCACCGACTCCAACACTTTCTCCTGGCTTTAATTTTCCTGCTGGAATGGAATTAACTGACTACAATATTGAATACCTTTTCCCTGCCTTCAAATCCAAGTTTGTAATTCCGTTACACTCCCTCCAAATCAATATTCTTAAATACCGTTAAATTCCCTGTAAATCCATATTCTTAAACACCGTTACACTCACTCAAAAATCAATGTTCTCAAATACCAATTCACTCTCTCCAATTCCTTATTGATAAATACCGTTACACTCCCTCCAAATCCATGTTCTCAAATACTAATACACTCCCTCCACATCCATGGTCTCAAATTCCGTTACACTCTCTCCAAATCCATATTCTTAAATATTGTTAAACTCCCTTCAAATACATATTCATAAATACCAATACACTCCCTCCAAATCCATGTTCTCATATACTGTAACACTCTCTCCAAATCCATATTTTCAAATACCGTTATACTCCCTGAAAATCCATATTCTTAAACAGCGTTATACACTCCCTAAAAATGCATATTCCTAATTACCGTTACAATCCTTCCAAAACCATGTTCTCAAAAATGTTACACTCCCTCAATATCCATGTTCTCAAATACCGTTACACTCCCTCCAAATCTATGTTGCCAATTATACTTTCTCTGCATCCAGTTCCACATTCTCAGATACCGTTTCATTTCAAATCAATGTTCAGAAATACTATTTTAGTTAAAATCCCACCTGTGATATGCAAGACGATACCTCCACTGAAAAAAAATCTTTACAAAATACTATGAGATGGCGAAAAAGTAACATGGGCTGTACCGGCGTTTGTGCTGGTGTCTAAATGACTGCAATCGTCTAAAAAAAGGAAATGTTGGTGGCACTTTCGTCCGGAAATCGGTAATCCTGAAGGCTTCCTAATTATTTTTATCAATATTTGCCATATTGCTTTTGGAAATTATTCTGAAGACAACGTAAGCCTCTTGCCATACGATAACGAAAAAAAATCTTTTTTCTTTATCTTTAACATTATATAAAATCATGCAAGAACTGTTCAAAACCAGATATGTGTTGATATTAGTAATCAGCAATCGCTTCCTTTTTATGTGAGACTGGATACACGGATGCCCTATTTTTTCATTAAACATTTACATAAAAGGTAATAGATAACCATGGCACCAAAGAACTATAACTGGAAGTAGCATATTAATTAGGTACAACCAACGCAACCACAGGAGGGGAATAAATACATCCCATGCCGTATCACACGAGACTTGTGATTTCGTAATTAGGCTTTCCTATAATACAACAGTTCTGTAGATAAAAAACTATAATCTCTCCAGCGCTGGCTTGACTTTTGTGGTAATCATTTTTGCGTGGTCAGAGTTAGGGCCTCGCCTGGAAACTTTGAGTAGTGTTCTTTGTTCCGGTCGCTCTTTACAGCAATTTTGGAAAATCAGAACAGACCAGTAATAAATAAATATAACATACCACAGTATGGATACAAAAAATCTTATTTATTTCAAACATAAAATGTTTGTATGTTTAGGTAATCATGATTTATTGTAATTAAAGGTACCACTCATCAACTTTAAATATCCTCAAGCTTCATGCTCGCTATGTACCCCCGTAGGGGTTTCCCCGATGAACCATTAAGGCCACACGAATAAAACAGACCTAATTGTTTCTATTTTTCGGGGTTCAACTTTTTATCAGCGAATCAGCACCAATTCCTCGGTATTAATGTTGTTAATGTCTGCTCTTGCTTAAATCCTTTCAAAGAAATTATCACCTCTTAAAATAATTATGTAAAATCATAACTCTTAAAGCTGTATCGAACGAGGGACTATTTGTTTATTTTGCCAATGAAGCGTTTAACGACTTGATCCATTCTCTTTGTATTATCTTAAAAAAGTGACAAATGTTCATATATATATAAATATATATATATATTTTATGTGTGTCCCAATTATTGGGACATCCGGTCACAACATATGTTCCATCTGTTCTTAATGTTAGTTATAGTAAGGGCAAACAAACCTCCTAATGCTAAATGGAACCATTAAACTGGAAAAAGGGTTCCAAAAGGAATCCTGGTTCAGGATGAAACAATGTGGTTCCTTTAAGTATTCTTCAAGAACCTTTTTTCTTAGAGATTACAAGAAACCTTTTATTATATCTGCAGATAATTACCCAAATAGATGAGCTTATAGTTCAAACAGCAATAAAATCTTAACACTTCTTCTTATTCTCCGTTTAATTTTTTTTTCTAAATTCCGGCATTTTTTTACAAACTATCTTTAGAAACTGGAGCTAAGTTTCTCTAATTTTAGACCGAATCAAAACCTTCCAGACATTCAAGATATATGTGCCGCATTTCTGCTTTCTGTATTGTACCTTTATCTTTTTTGGCTGATACTGATGTTACAGTGTAACGTGGATACCGGTATGGGTAGATTTCTGGCAAACAGATAAATAGGTCTATCCTGTACACTTCATGTCCTCTTTTTTGTGTAGCGCTGAAGGAAAAGGCACTTTGTCGTCAAGGTCATAAGGATAACCATAGAATGTTAACATTGGTTAAGAATACAGGAGTATTACTTAAAATTCAGATTTAGGATTGGTTCATCGCTTGAGGCTTAATTGACTTTTCTATTGAATCATGATGATGATGATGATGATGATGATGATGATAGACTGGTGATGATGTTGAGATTATGACGCTATCAATATGATTACAATGATAAGTAATTAGCAAGCATTCCGATTTCACGTTTTCTATGCACGTGCCGAGAATTCATTCAGAAATCATAAACTGCTGTTAATGAATATTAGAGGTTGAATTTTTAGAACTGGCGGGCCTTGGAGGCATAAGCGGGGTTCGAACCAGACTTTTTAACTCCCGGTTTAAACGCTTTAAGCACCAGGCTTAATAATACACCCCAACATATTTCAATAACTCTCCCTGTCCTCAAAGCCCTCCTTTATAAAAAAATTTGATCAAAATTCACCAATTTCTCTTAAGGTACACGAACGGACGGACAAAATATCATCTTGCATCCGTTATGGATCCGCATCAACTCTAAACTGCCACCAACACTTCCTTGCCTGAAGCCAACCCTCCACTCGCGGAATCCCATCAATACTTTTTTTAGATATCAGGCCAACAAGAACCGACAACGAGAGAACACCAAAGTGAATACATGACTTCGACCGATCTCCCCCGTGGAGGCGACTATACAAAGCATTATACATTGAAGACCAAAACTGACACGAAAACATCTACATCTACAGTTCTTCATAATCAATACGTCATATTCCTAATGCTTGCCGTGTTTTGAAACAGGAGGGGGCTTATGTACACGCAGTTCGTTTCAGCATGAAACGCAGGGAATAAAAAAACCTAAGCTATCCACTGGGAAACTTTCGCCCCCAAAAGACCTCTGTTTTAAACCTTCAAAAGCTTGTCGGTGGTCGCGTCGATGCCGATTTTCTGGCTTGCGTTAATGGTTCCTGTGATGCGGAGAATAAACGTGTTTAACGCTGTTGTGGGTGATAAGAGGAGACATCGCATAATCATCGTAATATGCCAGCCGTCGGCAATAGTGTCGGCCGCACTCAAAGGGTCTCCCGCAACCAGCGAAGCCTCCGAATAATAGCATTACTGATCAATTGACTAAGAGCATTTGTGACTAATAGTGTTATCAGAGCTCCTTTTTGGTTTCATGCCGGAATAGCCAGGCGGCTCTCCAGCCGTGCATCCCTACGGTGCTTTCTGTCTGACCGTTATTAAATTCAAAATTTAATTATACATTAAGTACCCAGGAATACTCCGGGATTATTGTGTGCGGATTATGTACGCTTGTACTCGGGATGAGAGGGATACTGGTTCCCTTTAAACCACACGTATTTGCGTGCTTAATTCCATTAATGATAAAAAGATTAAGCCACAGTGACGAATTCCTCATACACACTTGAGCGAAACTGTATACAGTAGCGGCCCCTCAACTAAGGATCACCCCCGAAACGCGACCACACCTCTGAGACGGCAAGGATTTCAGGTCCCAACTGAGGAGATGTTGATATATTTTACCAATCATTCTCACTATTACGACTACCTCGTCATTACGACCACACCACTATTACAACCACCCGCTAAATTATTATGGTCATCCCGCTACTACGATCCTCCCGCCATGACGACCACAGCACTATCCAGACTATAACACTATTTACAATTTACAGACCAGCTATGACGGCCACCAAGGTATTACAACACCCGTTATTATGACCACCCAGGTATTACAACACCCGTAATTATGGTCACCCAATTATGACAACACCCGTTATTACGGCTATTACAGCTATTACAACATCCGTTATTACGACCCCCTGCTGTTACAACACCCGTTATAATGGCCACCAAGCTATTACAACACCCGTTATTACGACCACCCTGCTATTTCAACATCCGTTATTTCGACCCCCTGCTATTACAACACCCGTTATTACAACCACCCCTGCTATCGCAACCATCCGTTATTACAGCCACCCGGCTTTTACATCCATCCTTTATAACGATCACCACGATGTAACCGATTGACCATTATTGTTGTCACGGCCGGGTAAATAACGAGCACTTAACGTTACCATTTCATAAAAAAAGATTTATTTGAGCGAACTGATGCACTTTCATACATATAATCGATATATTAGTATGGCCCAAATGTGGAATAGCAACCCGTTTGGCAACCCTGTTCCGCATTTATGATGACCCTACACTTCAATAAAGACAGAGCCTTTCAGTCATCATATTAAGAGTGTTAAAAAGTGTTTTTATTTGTATTTTGAAATATTCTTTTCGTCTCCCATAGTCATTAAATTTTTGTTTTCTTTGTTGCAGACATGATGCTCGACAGTCCGCCAAACGGCTACGTGCAGTGTTATAGGGACGGTCACATGACTGATGACGTCACAGATGATTTAGCACTGTACGAAGAACTACCGACGCAGACGAAACACGTGATCGAAGCGTAATATCACGTGATGGATCTGATTGATTGAACAATAAGCGTCTCCGTCTGATATTTCTTGGTGATATTAACTATACTACATGTGCATGAACATTTTCTTTGTAAACGGAATTTTATTCTAATCTCATAAACTGTGAAGTGTGGGCCACGTGGCCAAATCATGTGACCTATTCATATGACCTGAAGCGAACATAAACCGAGACAACACCAATTCAATGTTTACATATTGTTGCTCATCAGACGAATACTAATAGTGTTACAATTTAAAAGTTTGTAAATGTTTATGACATGAATTACAATGAGGTTACTACTGGATAATAAAGTACTGAGTGCAGGAGGTGCAGTAGCTATAATGTGAGTGTATCAATATTGATCCTAAGTGTATATGTTTGCGTATGATGATAAAATGAGAGATTGTGATATATTTAATACAAATTCACACCGAGAACATGCACCTCGTAGAACTGTCGCTAAATCATCTCATATTTTTTCCAGATATTTAAGACAGAATATGAGTACAGGGGCTATTAACAATTGCAAGTCCAAGTGCTTCGTTTATTTTATTTTAGAAACAATAAATTAAATACTGAATGTATATGCTTTAACAGGTAGACTGTGTATTGAATAATGCGGCATTCGACTGTCATTGTATCATTCATGTACTTTCGTTTGTATATACACATATTGCGCCTCATTTATATGCATTACCATATATGTAAATCAGCGAATACGTTGTCATCCGCGTTCCTGGATTTGTGATAGGAAAGTGTGGCCCGGGATCGAGGATGATACTTCACAATTTGCTCTAAAGACGGATCTGGGTATACTCCTTAATAATGCGCTACCATGTGAAAAATGAGAAATCTTATAAATATAGGACATCTACAACAATTTTTTCAGCATCATACCCACCTGCAAAAGACATGAGACGATGTTCACATAGCAGACTTTTTTACATTCCACTAGCACCACCTGGCGCCGGCCCCTGACACAGAGTGTTCGGGTCCGAGATGTCGACAAGAAAGAAAATATTTTGTTATATTTCAAATGATTAAGGTAAAACTTCTGGCTTGGCTTTAACAAAGACAAGATAACTGACCGATGCTCCGACTTGTATTTAATATCACTAACCAGCCCCAGCAACACAGACTCATTACACAGCAGACGGTCAGAAGGCGCAATGCGCATGTTCTTGGGAAAGGGTTATTAAGTTGGTTAGCTCGGGAATAACAAAATTTGGAATATAAAAGAATGACGTCATAGGGCAGAGACTGAGATATAATTACATTTAAATGCAAGAATGACCCCTTATGTCGTCGTAGGACGATTGACAAGATATTTTTTTTTCGCCGATAACCCCGAAGGTAGTCAATTAATATGTTACACATATATTCAGATCAAAGATTCAGTTAGCATTTTGCTTTCTGCATGTTTTTCGTTCATCGGAGTTGTTCGTCGAGCCTAAAATCAGTCACTATTGCCATAGTTGTATTATACATTATGCTTCTGTGGAACTGGTATTTATATGGTACCAATAGATGACAACGCAATGAGAGATACTTATTAAACTTCAAATGGGGTTAATGATACGCGTTAACATGTGCTTTTGGTTTTGCTAGGCGGGCCTGCATATTAACCAAATCAGATACAATTTTTTTTGTCGTTAAAAGTATGATCAAAGAAAATCGATGGCATCTTCCTAATAATAATAGCACTTCGGCTAATGGCTTAGATAGCTGTGTATCTTTATGCATCATATATGTTTTTATGTACATTTATCATTTCTATAAGATTGTACAGTATGGGCGTAAAGCATTTAAAGGACAAACTGGCCAATATTAGACTGTACCTAATATATACATGGGAGACTGCGTATGTGATAAAAACGTAAGGATGAAAAAATAATAATGTATGTTTCAAAGGTACACAGCAGAAGTTACTTTTCTATGTCCTTATTTCACATTAAATTCAACAAAGAAGTTACATATTAGGATTACGATACAGAGTATATGTAGTATATATTTAAGAGAAATGTCCATTTTGAAATGTCAAAAATATACGTTAAGCCAAACAAACAATCAATATTTTGATACTTTAGGCCACACAAACGTAGTTTTGTTCTACGGGGTCGCCGCTCCAGATTTTAAGTTGTCAAATATTTTATGTATTTTGTTTCGACAGGAAAAATTCCCGCAGAGTCCGCAGAACAGTTATTTATTTATTTTTTTTCGTGTGGCCTGTATATTTAAGGTATATGTTTACACAAGTGGGCCAATGGATTATCCGCACAGTCTGATGTTAACATGTTACACTATATGTTAGTAGTCGAAGGCTCACGATTTGTACGCTGTTACATGTTTACCAAGTGGCGCTTGCATTATATTGTGTATTTTGTGATAATTCTGGAATAAAGCGCCTCCTATATCTGACCAGATTTGAATCAGCGACATGGAAAAAGTATGTGCTGTGTGTCAATGTGCATTTTTGTTTGCTCCATGACAAAATATTATTGCCAGGTTGAAAATGTATGTTTCTGTCTGTTTGTGTGAGTAAATATAAACTGATGGTGTGGGTTTGATTGTTAGCCTGTCAGCCTGCGCATGCGTGATGCGTGTCTCCGAACAGGATTCAGCGATGTTGAAGAAATATAAAGAACCATAAACGACTGTTTTTAGTTCTGTTCCGGCGTAAGACTGCGATTACATTGATGCCATCCCTATTATTTAGCGCGTTAGGTACGGAAACGTCCTATCATTGAGTGCGTTAGGTATGGAAACGTCCTATCATTCAGCGCGTTACGTATGGAAATGTTCAATCATTCAGCGTGTTTGGTACGGAAACGTCCTGGGTGACATTTTAAAGAGGTGAAAGACATGAAAACACCACTGATAAATGTATATATATGGAAACACTCGGATACATCTGTATCCATATGCGTTTCCGTATCCGGACCCGTGTCCGGAGCGAAGTGGAAATGCAAATATACACAAGTTTGGTGGGTTAAAAACACACGGCAGTGACCTGTACATAAACTTACAATCTGAGATGCAAGTCTACACTAATCGAAGAAGAGTGACCTGGTTAAATTAATGCAATCCAATCGTTGTGTCGTTCAATGTCGTGTCTTGAAAAGCAAGATAAGACAATATTATATAAAAAAAGTTGTGAAAGCAGTAAAGAAATTGAATTTCATATGACCATTCAACATACAAATTGCATAAATAAAAAAATTGTATCTGACCTCTTGAAAAATATTTGTATCTAAAATTTCGTCGAATACTCAGAATGGTTTAATCTTAGGACACACAAATGTAACAAGCATTAGCATAAAATTAAACTGCACAACTATACATTATTTTAATAAAATCATATTAGAGAGACATAGACACTATGGAACAGTGGTTATATATTTTTATATAATGGTCCCCTGGTCTCCGTGCTAAAATAAAATTTCACTACAGTTTGCTTTACTTTTAACAAAATAAAAATAATTTCTATGACAGCCGTAAAATGTACGCTGTCGTAAGGTAGCAGAATGCATATAGCAAGGGTCAAGGTGATTTTGTAACAGTTAAACTGTAGCTTGGGCTACAGCAACTAAATTACAGGAAACCCCAGACCAGTGTGCTTATATAGAAATGGCCCTATCTAAATTGAATGAGAGGCACATTAGCGCGGGGAAATTGCTTGCGTGGTGGTCAGAGCAAAAGGTCTTCTTTTGCTACCCTATGGAGGCAGATTGTTGCTATGGCAACCAAGTCGTAGGTGTCAGCAACTTATATATACGAGACATACCCACGGACATACCCTCGTACTTTGTCACTTAAACGTTTTAAACGTACTCTACTGTCTGTTGTCAGTTAAAGAACAATCTAACTTCGCCTCCGTTTTTCACACCCATTCAGTGTCTGGGAGTAATAATACCTAACACAAAAACACGTGAGAAGGAATACTTAACAAATATTGTTCTTTGGTGTGAAACAGATGGGGGTTTGTCACACATGGCTACGTTTTATGAAGCAGACGTGGTAACATGGAGAAAAATGCTCGCCGTCTGGTGTGCCTGAGCTGACCACTTCTACAGAAGTCCTTATCATGCTTAAGCCAATCTTTCAAACAGTCTTTCATTTTTTTTCTGTTGTTTAATATTTGTGTTACCTGTTGCCTTGATGTCGCTGAAGAGAGGCAAACACTGAATATATCTAAATATATTCAGAGGTGTCTTTTAACAGATTTTAATATGAGGTGAGAGGCTCCCCCTGCCGGATGAACATGAAGGTCAAGGTCATGACCTGTAGTATGTGGTGCATATTGAATGAGGATGAAGGTTAATGTGGTTGTGGTTACGTGTGGTTGTGGTTTCGTGTGGTTATCTTCTGATTGGTTTTAGAGAGAGACAGACACAGAGAAAAAGACAGACTAAGGGAAAGAAAAAGAGGGTGACAGATAGAGATAAATAGACAGACAGGAGAGACAGAATGGATGACGAAGGGCGCAACTGTCCTCCTAATTTTGTGCGATTCAGTTACGAAATTGGGGCACACCAAGTAACTCATCCTTGAAATTTGATTAATCATGTATAGAGAAAATAAATGAACAGACAAACAGGAGAGAGAGAGAGAGAGAGAGAGAGAGAGAGAGAGAGAGAGAGAGAGAGAGAGAGACCAGCAAATTATCCATTATCAATAAGAGCACTTGAAGTAAACCTCTATTTTGTACACCTGCTAGTTGTCTACAAATAATTCTTCTCTCGCGAAAAAACGCAAGGGAAACAACTTGTTACCGCTAGGTAAAATACATTGTCGTTCTTTACTGTTATATAGATGTGAATTCATCATGAATTGATAAGTTGTACAGCCAGGCTGATAACAGTGTCAGTAGAAAACGTTTCTACCCTTGCCTGTCCTAGTTGATCAGCCCTGCAGGCTTATTAGGCCTATGTCCACAGTGTAACTGTTGAAAGTTTTTTTAATTAATGTTTCTCTTTTTGTTTAAGACCTTTTTGACCCGCTCCACATTAACAGAAAGCAGCTGACGACCTGCAACAGCTCCACCTGTCATGTTAAAAAACCGTCAAGGCCGCAAACTGTAACTTGAACTTGTGATTGATGCACTCTTTAAAAGCCCAGTCACCGTATGGAAAATCATATGAACCAGTGAGAAAAGGCAATGAATTTTATATTGGAGTTAGAGAAATTACCGACATAGGCCTATTGGGGTGTTTGTTGTTTCAGATCTCCTTCGTTTAAACTGCTGCATTCTGTGACAAGATTTCGGCTTTCAACCCAAGGGCAAGCACAGGGCAAAGAAACCGGACAAACGAGAACGGGGTGTCGCGGGTTTTAAACTTGGGGCTGGATGCACAATGCAATACCACGCTCTCTTTGGTCAGATTACAATCCTTTGCTGTGTGCCAGCCCTGGAGGTTGAACCCGGAGATTCTTGCCATAAAAAGCAGCGGTTACAGCGAAGGAGATCTGGAACGACAGCAGTGTTTTAATTACCGCTGTATGAGGAGTGTGCTCATGTGAAAATGTCACTGTGTGTCTGCTAAATTTGTGCAGCACGCGAGAGAGAGAGAGAGAGAGAGAGAGAGAGAGAGAGAGAGAGAGAGAGAGAGAAAGAGAGAGACAGAGACAGAGACAGAGAGACAGAGAGACAGAGAGAGAGAGAGAGACAAAGAGAGACAGAGAGACAGAGAAAGAGAGAGAGGAGCAATAATATATTCTCGTATGGACATACTTGCGCCTATAGGAAAAGAATAATTCACAAAAGAAACTCTGTATTTCATGAAACTTGGAACAAAGGAACACATGTCAACTAAAGGAAGTACGCCACGCCAGAGATATGTTATTCTGCCATAATGTTTAAACACAAAACATATATGAACTTCATTCCTAAGAGCGGACACATGAATCTGACAGTAACTTGTTGTTTCCAATGCGTTTCTCGCGTGAGAATTATTAAGCTTACACACCTGGTAGGTTTAAAATATCGGTTAAGTCTAGACTTATTTTACTGGTAATGGAGAGTGTAGCTTTCTATACTGTATTGCTCTCCCAACGTTTTCTCTATTTTGATCTTACTGTAAGTCTAAACATTATGATACAGTGGACAAATGAAAATTCGAGGACTGATTACCAATTCAACAACCCACCTCTCTATACCTCTACTCTACCTCTCCCTCGCTCCCTCCCTCCCTCCCTCCCTCCCATTCTCCGTCTCTCTCTCTCTCTCTCTCTCTCTCTCTCTCTCTCTCTCTCTCTCTCTCTCTCTCTCTGATTCTTTCTCTCAAACAAACAACTTTCTTGCCACTTAATTTTTTCTCTCTTTCTCATGATGTTTCTCACTATTTTTCTCTCTCTCTTTCTCACGTCTCACAATGTTTCTCATCCTTCTCTCTCTCTCTCTCTCTCTCTCTCTCTCTCTCTCATTCCCGAACTGTTTCTCAATACTTATCTCTGTCTTGCTGATCACGTTTCTCACTACTTCTCTTTTTCTTTCTCACAATGTTTCGCACTACTTCTCTCTCACTACTTTCCTCTCACTACTTCTCTCTCACTACTTATCTCTCTCTCTACTTATCTCTCACTACTTATCTCTCACACTACTTTTCTCTCACTACTTCTCTCTCTCACTACTTATTTCTCACTACTTCTTACTCTCTACTTCTCTCTCTCTACTTCTTTCTCTCTACTTCTCTCTCTCTACTTTTCTCTCACTTCTTCTCTCTCACTACTTCTCTCACTACTTTTCTCTCTCTACTTCTCTCTCACTACTTCTCTCCCTCTCTACTTCTCTTTCACTACTTCTCTCTCACTACTTCTCTCTCTCTTTCTACTTCTCTCTCTCTCACTACTTCTCTCTCTCTCTACTTCTCTCTCTCTACTTCTCTCTCTACTACTCTCTCTCTCTACTTCTCTCTTTCTACTTCTCTCTCTCTCTACTTCTCTCAACTACTCTCTCTCACACTACTTCTCTCTCTCTACTTCTCACTCTCTCTCTACTTCTCTCTCACTACTTCTCTCTCTCTTTCACTGCTTCTCTCTTTCTCTTCTTCTCTCTCTCTTTCACTACTTCTCTCCCACTACTTCTCTTTCACTACTTCTCTCTCACTACTTCTCTCTCTGTCTACTTATCTTTCTCTACTTCTCTCTCTCTACTTCTCTCTCACTACTTCTCTCTCACTACTTATCTCATTCTGCACTTCTCTCTCTCTACTTCTCTCTCTACTTCTCTCTCTCACTACTTCTCTCTCTCTACTTCTCTCTCACTACTACTCTCTCACTACTTCTCTCACTCTCTACTTCTCTCTCTCTACTTCTCTCTCTACTTCTTTCTCTCTACTTCTCTCTTTCTACTTTTCTCTCTCTCTCTACTTCTCTCTGACTACTTCTCCCTCACTATTTCTCTCTCTCTACTTCTCTCTCACTTCTTCTCTCTCTCTACTTCTCTCTCACTACTTCTCTCTCTCTTTCACAACTTCTCTCCCACAACTTCTCTTTCACTACTTCTCTCTCACTACTTCTCTCGTTGTCTACTTATCTTTCTCTACTTCTCTCTCTCTACTTCTCTCTCACTACTTCTCTATCACTACTTCTCTCACTCTGTACTTCTCTCTCTCTCTACTTCTCTCTCTACTACTCTCTCTCTCTACTTCTCTCTCTCTACTTCTCTCTCTCTACTTCTCTCCCTCTACTACTCTCTCACTCACTACTTCTCTCTCTCTACTTCTCACTCTCTCTCTCTACTTCTCTCTCACTACTTCTCTCTCTCTTTCACTACTTCTCTCTTTCTCTTCTTCTCCCTCTCTACTTCTCTCCCACCACTTCTCTTTCACTACTTCTCTTTCACTACTTCTCTCTCACTACTTCTCTCGCTGTCTACTTAACCTTCTCTATTTCTATCTCTCTACATCTCTCTCACTACTTCTCTCTCACTACTTCTCTCACACTCTACTTCTCTCTCTCTCTACTTCTCTCTCTTCTTCTCTCTCTCACTACTTCTCTCTCTCTACTTCTCTCTCACTACTTCTCTCTCACTACTTCTCTCATTCTCTACTTCTCTCTCTCTACTTCTCTCTCTACTTCTCTGTCTCACTACTTCTCTCTCTCTACTTCTCTCTCACTACTTCTCTCTCTACTTCTCTGTCTCACTTCTCTCTCACTACTTCTCTCACTCTCTACTTCTCTCTCTCTACTTCTCTCTCTACTTCTCTCTCTCACTACTTCTCTCTCTCTACTTCTCTCTCACTACTTCTCTCTCACTACTTCTCTCTCACTACTTCTCTCTCTCTCTCTACTTCTCTCACTCTCTACTTCTCTCTCTCTACTTCTCTCTCTACTTCTCTCTCTCTACTTCTCTCTCTCAACTTCTCTTTCACTACTTCTCTTTCACTACTTCTCTCTCACTACTTCTCTCGCTGTCTACTTAACCTTCTCTATTTCTATCTCTCTACATCTCTCTCACTACTTCTCTCTCACTACTTCTCTCACTCTCTTCATCTCTCTCTCTACTTCTCTGTCTCACTACTTCTCTCTCTCTACTTCTCTCTCACTACTTCTCTCTCTCTCTCACTACTTCTCTCTTTCTCTTCTTCTCTCTCTCTACTTCTCTCCCACTACTTCTCTTTCACTACTTCTCTTTCACTACTTCTCTCTCACTACTTCTCTCACTCTCTTCTTCTCTCTCTCTCTACTTCTCTCTCTACTTCTCTCTCACTACTTCTCTCTCTCTCACTACTTCTCTCTCTCTCACTACTTCTCTCTCTCTCTCACTACTTCTCTCTCTCTCTACTTCTCTCTCTCTACTTCTCTCTCTCTACTTCTCTCTCTCTCTCTACTTCTCTCTCACTACCTATCTCTCACTACTTCTCTTTCTCTACTTCTGTCTCTACTTCTCTCTCACTACTTCTCTCTCTCTCTCTCTCTACTTCTCTCTGTCTCTACTTCTCTCTCACTACTTCTCTCTACTTCTCTCTGTCTCTACTTCTCTCTCTCTCTACTTCTCTCTCTCTACTTTTCCTCACTACTTCTCTCTCTCACTACTTCTCTCTCTCTCTCTCTCACTACTTCTCTCTCTCTCAATTTCTCTCTCTACTTCTCTCTCTCTCTACTTCTCTCTCTCTACTTCTCTCTCTCTACTTCTCTCTCTCTCTCTACATCTTTCTCAGTACTTCACTCCCACTATTCTCTTTCTCTACTTCCCTCTCTACTTCTCGCTCACTACTTCTCTCTCTCAATTTCTCTCTCTACTTTTCTCTCTCTACTTCTCTCTCACTACTTCTCTCTCACTACTTCTCTCTCACTACTTCTCTTTCTCTACTTCTGTCTCTACTTCTCTCTCACTACTTCTCTCTCTCTCTCTCTCTCTCTCTCTCTCTCTCTCTCTCTCTCTCTCTCTCTACTTCTCTCTGTCTCTACTTCTCTCTCACTACTTCTCTCTACTTCTCTCTGTCTCTACTTCTCTCTCTCTCTCTACTTCTCTCTCTCTACTTCTCTCTCACTACTTCTCTCTCTCACTACTTCTCTCTCTCTCTCTCTCACTACTTCTCTCTCTCTCAATTTCTCTCTCTACTTCTCTCTCTCTACTTCTCTCTCTCTACTTCTCTCTCTCTCTCTACTTCTTTCTCAGTACTTCTCTCCCACTATTCTCTTTCTCTACTTCTCTCTCTCTCTACTTCTCTCTCACTACTTCTCTCTCACTAATTCTCTCTCACTACTTCTCTCTCTCTCTCTCTCTCTCTCTCTCTCTCTCTACATCTCTCTCTCTACTTCTCTCTCACTACCTCTCTCTCTCTACTTCTCTCTCACTACTTCCCTCTCACTACTTCTCTCCTTCTACTTCTCTCTCTACTTCTCTCTCTCTACTTCTCTCTCACAACTTCTCTCTCTCTCAATTTCTCTCTCTACTTCTCTCTCTCTCTCTACTTCTCTCTCTCTACTTCTCTCTCTCTTTCTACTTCTCTCTCTCTACTTCTCTATCTCTCTCTCTACTTCTCTCTCACTACTTCTCTTTCATTACTTTTCTCTCTCTCTACTTATCTCTTTCTACTTCTCTCTCTCTACATCTCTCTCACTACTTCTCTCTCTCTCTACATCTCTCTCACTACTTCTCTCTTTCCCTTCTTCGCTCTCTCTACGTCTCTCTCACTACTTCTCTTTCTCTCTACTTCTCTCTCACTACTTCTCTCTCACTATTTCTCTCTCTCTCTACATCTCTCGTTCTCTACTTCTCTCTCTACTTCTCTCTCTCTACTACTCTCTCACTAACTACTTCTATCTCTCTACTTCTCACTCTCTCTCTCTACTTCTCTCTCACTACTTCTCTTTCATTACTTTTCTCTCTCTCTACTTATCTCTCTCTCCTTCTCTCTCTCTACTTCTCTCTCTCTACTTCTCTCTCTCTCTCATTATTTTTCTCTCTCTCTCTACTTATCTCTCACTACTTATCTCTCTCTCTCTCTACTTCTCTCTCTCTACATCTCTCTCACTACTTCTCTCTCACTACTTCTCTCTCTCTCTCTACATCTCTCTCTCTCTACTTCTCTCTCACTACTTCTCTCTCTCTCACTACTTCTCTCTCTCTCTCACTACTTCTCTCTCTCTCAATTTCGATCTCTACTTCTCTCTCTCTCTACTTCTCTCTCACTACTTCTCTCTCTCTCAATTTCTCTCTCTACTTCTCTCTCTCTCTCTTCTTCTCTCTCTCTACTTCTCTCTCTCTTTCTACTTCTCTCTCTCTCTACTTCTCTCTCTCTCTCTCTACTTCTCTCTCACTACTTCTCTTTCATTACTTTTCTCTCTCTCTACTTATCTCTCTCTACTTATCTCTCTCTACTTCTCTCTTTCTACTTCTCTTTCACTACTTCTCTCTCACTACTTCTCTCTCTACTTCTCTCTCTACTTCTCTCTCACTACTTCTCTCTCACTTCTTCTTTCTCACTACTTCTCTCTCTCTCTCTACTTCTCTCTCTACTTATCTCTCTCTACTTCTCTCTTTCTACTTCTCTTTCACTACTTCTCTCTCACTACTTCTCTCTCTACTTCTCTCTCTACTTCTCTCTCACTACTTCTCTCTCTCTCTACTTCTCTCTCTCTACTTCTCTCTCTCTCTCTCTACTTCTCTCTCACTACTTCTCTTTCATTACTTTTCTCTCTCTTTACTTATCTCTCTCTACTTCTCTCTCTACTTCTCTTTCAGTACTTCTCTCTCACTACTTCTCTCTCTCTCACTACTTCTCTCTCTCTCTCTCACTACTTCTCTCTCTCAATTTCTCTCTCTACTTCTCTCTCTCTCTCTACTTCTCTCTCTCTCTACTTCTCTCTCTCTTCTTCTCTCTCTCTACTTCTCTCTCACTACTTCTCTCTCAATACTTCTCTCTCTCTACTTCTCTCTCTACTTCTCTCTCACTACTTCTCTCTCTCTCTCTCTCTCTACTTCTCTCTCTCTCTACTTCTCTCTCACTACTTCTCTCTCACTACTTCTCTCTGACTACTTCTCACTCTCTGTACTTCTCTCTCATTACTCTCTCTCTCTCTACTTCTCTCTCTACTTCTCTCTCACTACTTCTCTCTCTCTCTCTCTCTCTACTTCTCTCTCTCTCTACTTCTCTCTCACTACTTCTCTCTCACTACTTCTCTCTGACTACTTCTCACTCTCTGTACTTCTCTCTCTCTCTACTTCTCTCTCACTACTTCTCTCTCACTACTTCTCTCTGACTACTTCTCACTCTCTGTACTTCTCTCTCATTACTCTCTCTCTCTCTACTTCTCTCTCACTACTTCTCTCTCTCTACTTCTCTCTCTCTCTACTTCTCTCTCACTACTTCTCTCCCACTACTTCTCTCTCACTACTTCTCTCTCTCTGTCTCTACTTCACTCTCTCTACTTCTCTCTCATTACTTTTCTCTCTCTCTACTTATCTCTCACTACTTCTCTCTCTCTCTCTCTCTCTACTTCTCTCTTTCTACTTCACTCTCACTACTTCTCTCTCACTACTTCTCTCTCTCTCTACATCTCTCTCTCTCTCTCTACTTCTCTCTCACTACTTCTCTCTCACTACTTCTCTCTGACTACTTCTCTCTGACTACTTCTCTCTTTCTCTACTTCTCTCTCTCTCTACTTCTCTCTCACTACTTCTCTCTCTCTCTCTCTCTCTCTCTACTTCTCTCTCAATACTTCTCTCTCTCGACTTCTCTCTCATTACTTTTCTCTCTCTCTACTTATCTCTCACTACTTCTCTCTCTCTCTCTCTACTTCTCGCTCTCTACTTCTCTCTGTCTACATCTCTCTCTCTACTTCTCTCTCACTACTTCTGTCTCACTACTTCTCTCTCACTACTTCTCTCTCTCGACTTCTCTCTCACTATTTCTCCCTCTACATCTCTCTCACTACTTCTCTCTTTCTCTACATCTCTCTCTCTACTTCTCTCTCTCTAGTTCTCTCTCTCTCTACTTCTCTCTCACTACTTCTCTCTCACTACTTCATTCTCTCTACTTCTCTCTCTACTTCTCTCTCACTACTTCTCTCTCACTTCTTCTTTCTCACTACTCTCTCTCTCTACATCTCTCTCTCTACTTCTCTCTCTCTACTTCCCTCTCTACTTCTCTCTCTACTTCTCTTTCACTACTTCTCTCTCACTACTTCTCTGTCTCTCTACATCTCTCTCTCTACTTCTCTCTCTCTACTTCTCTCTCTCTCTCTCTACTTCTCTCTCACTACTTCTCTCTCACTACTTCTGTCTCTCTACTTCTCTCTCTACTTCTCTCTCTACTTCTCTCTCACTACTTCCCTCTCTCCCCCTCTCTCTCTCTACTTCTCTCTCTCTACTTCTCTCTCTCTCTCTCTCTACTTCTCTCTCACTACTTCTCTCTCACAACTTCTCTCTCACTACTTCTCACTTTCTCTACTTCTCTCTCACTACTTCTCTCTCTCTCTACTTCTCTCTCACTACTTCTCTCTCTCTCTACTTATCTCTCACTACTTCTCTCTCTCCCTTCTTTTCTCTCTATCTACTTCTTTCTCACTACTTCTCTCTATCTCTCTCTACTTCTCTCTCACTACTTCTCTCTCACTACTTCTATCTCATTACTTCTCTCTCACTACTTCTCTCTCTCTCTACTTCTCTCTCACTACTTCTCTCTCTCTACTTCTCTCTCACTACCTTTCTCTCTCTACTTCTCTCTCTCTCTACTTCTCTCTCACTACTTCTCTCTCTCTCTCTCTCTCTCCACTTCTCTCTCTCTCTACTTCTCTCTCTATCTACTTCTCTCTCTCCACTTCTCTCTCTCTACTTCTCTCTCTCTCACTACTTCTCACTCTTTCTACTTCTCTCTCTACTTCTCTATCTCTCTACTTATCTCTCACTACTTCTCTCTCTCTAATTTTCTCTCTCTCTACTTCTTTCTCACTACTTCTCTCTATCTCTCTCTACTTCTCTCCCATTACTTCTCTCTCACTACTTCTCTCTCACTACTTCTCTGTCTCTCTACATCTCTCTCTCTCTACTTCTCTCTCTCTCTACTTCTCTCTCTCTCTCTACTTCTCTCTCACTACTTCTCTCTCACTACTTCTCTCTCTCTACTTCTCTCTCTACTTCTCTCTCTACTTCTCTCTCACTACTTCCCTCTCTCCCCTCTCTCTCTCTACTTCTCTCCCTCTACTTCTCTCTCACTACTTCTCTCTCACTACTTCTCTTTCTCTCTCTACTTCTCTCTCTCTACTTCTCTCTCTCTACTTCTCTCTCTCTCTCTACTTCTCTCTCACTACTTCTCTCTCACAACTTCTCTCTCACTACTTCTCACTTTCTCTACTTCTCTCTCACTACTTCTCTCTCTCTCTACTTCTCTCTCACTACTTCTCTCTCTCTCTACTTATCTCTCACTACTTCTCTCTTTCCCTTCTTTTCTCTCTCTCTACTTCTTTCTCACTACTTCTCTCTATCTCTCTCTACTTCTCTCTCACTACTTCTCTCTCACTACTTCTATCTCATTACTTCTCTCTCACTACTTCTCTCTCTCTCTCTACTTCTCTCTCACTACTTCTCTCTCTCTACTTCTCTCTCACTACTTCTCTCTCTCTTCTTCTCTCTCTCTCTACTTTTCTCTCACTACTTCTCTCTCTCTCTCTCTCTCCACTTCTCTCTCTCTCTACTTCTCTCTCTATCTACTTCTCTCTCTCCACTTCTCTCTCTCTACTTCTCTCTCTCTCACTACTTCTCACTCTCTCTACTTCTCTCTCTACTTCTCTATCTCTCTACTTATCTCTCACTACTTCTCTCTCTCTACTTTTCTCTCTCTCTACTTCTTTCTCACTACTTCTCTCTATCTCTCTCTACTTCTCTCTCATTACTTCTCTCTCACTACTTCTCTCTCACTACCTCTCTCTCTCTCTACTTCACTCTCACTACTTCTCTCTCACTACTTCTCTCTCTCTACTTCTCTCTCACTACTTCTCTCTCACTACTTCTCTCTCTCTTGCTCACAATGTTTCTCGCTACTTCTCTCTCACTACTTCTCTCTCACTACTTCTCCCTCTCTTGCTCACAATGTTTCTTGCTACTTCTCTCTCACTATTTCTCTCTCTCTCTCTACTTCTCTCACTCTACTTCTCTCTCACTGCTTCTCTCTCACTACTTCTCTCTCTCTTGCTCACAATGTTTCTCGCTACTTTTCTCTCTCTGTTTCTTACAATGGTTCTCACCACTTCTCTCTCTCTCTATTTCTCACCATTGTTCTCACCACCTCTCTCTCTTTCTCAAAACGTTTCTCACTATTTCTCCCTCTCTTTCCCACAAAGTTTCGCATCACATTTCTCTCTCTCTCTATCTTTCTGTCTGTCTGTCTGTCTGTCTCTGTCTCTATCTCTCTCTCTGGCTCTCACTCTCTCTGTCTCTCTCTCTCTCTCTCTGTCTCTCTCTCTCTCTCTTTATCAAAATGTTTTTCAGTACCTCTTTCCCTTACAATGTTTCTTTATTTTTTCGTCTCTCTCTCTCTTCCACAATGCTCTGAGACTCGGAGAGTGTCAACTAGAGCTCACGGTTATATATGTACATGAGAAAAAAAATAAAAGTAATATGATATATACTGCAGATTTCCCTTGGTAATAAGCTTTGGAAAATTGATGGCAGCATCCCAGATAAATCATGGATAAATTAGGGATGCGGAGGATAGCTGTATCAGGTAACTGGTAGAGATGCATGGTTGATATCATTACCGTGACACTGAAGAAATGACAGTGGACCCTTATCAGCGTGCCGTAACGACCAGCATTAGTAGCCTATCAGCAGAGCTGACAGCCCTGAGAAACAGCCAGTCTGCTATCTGACTCCCGCGGCCAGCACTGTTATTATTTTTAATAAATCGATGCAGGAATCATTTATAATCATATCAGACCCTGATTACATAAGCGGCCTTATCGGGAGCGGCGGGTTAGTGTTGACAGGGCCGACTCCCAACAATACCCGCCAACGTGTACATTCTCATTACTAACTCTTCCGCGCAGAGATAAGACCAAAAACCTAACCCACTACATCATCTCCCAGTCTGACCATCGATTTTTCAGTGCTTTCTACTGTGAATTTTAGCCATAGTCAATATTGATATGCATTATTAAAAGAATTGCCTCTTTATTGCGCAAAGTGACAGTGGCGGCGGTCACGGAGCGCGGGAATACTATCAAACTGCTCACTTTGCATGCCTTTTTCATCAAATTTTGTGTAAATGCTTTTGTGTGTTTGATATGACAGAGTTACTTAACAAAATTTTACTGTCTCATGCAAGTGGTTTTTTTTGTCTTTGTTGTTTGTGGGTGTTACTGTTGTATAAATATTTTTCTTCTGCTTGTGGTGTTGTAAGACTATTTCCAACAAAATACTAAAAATCACTGGTTGAATGGTCTTTATTCATATGTGTTTTTCTATTCGCAGGCTTTACGTAACCGATAGTAAATGTCAGGTGTGCCTTCAAGAGATGTTAAATAAAAAACTATATTAACTAATATTTTTTTTATTTGTTGAATTCGTTCTGTATATATGTGTATATGGAGAAAAATATTAAAAATTAGAAATCTGCTTTCTAAGGAATGCAACCCTAATGAGTCCCTAATGTGGGCTGCTCCCAAAACCGTGTTTGTATTCATTTATTTGGCCCAAATTCCCAGGTTGATTCATCCACAAGTGACTCCACTTTTTTTATATTCCTTGATGGCGTTCCTGAATCCGGATCATGTGCCGGATCAACACCAAAACCTTATCGTTTCTTCATTGGCGCATTCTTGATATTCAGTTCATGATTGCATGAGTTATGTTGTGAATATACACACATAAACATACATATACAAACACACGGACGGGGATGAACGCATACCCTCCAGACGGTGGAAACAATTGGCATTCTTTATTTTTTAGTACACATGTTAAGAAAAAACAGGGTTACTCTGGTTACGCTTCTGACATAAGACAATCTACCGCGATGTCAGAATGGCATCATATGCCCTGATCAAAACTGCGTTGAAATCTCGATGAGATAAAATTATTTTCATCATTTGTATCAAATGCAACGCCTTATTTTTACGCTTTGGTTTGTTTATGGACATTTATTCTCCAACGTAAATGATTTACTCGCCGCCTCATGTTAACATTACCAACTGCATACAACGATATAATCACGGCCATTGCTGTGCATTTTTCAGCGCAACTATAGTGTCATGAATCAAATTACGCCCTTTCGGTCCCGTCAGAATCCCTAAAAGGTCGTGTTTTTTTATACGTGTACCTACAATTGGAATGAGGAACATGGAATGAATTAAGCCAATTGGACACATTTCCTGTGAAATGCGTCCAAGGCAGCCTCGCGCACATTCTTTGTGACCACGTGAGGATGTTATTTTAATCAACAAAACCTGCTGTGACAGCCATATAAAAATGTGTGGACTAACGTGATCTTTCTCCCAAACAGAAAACTCTCTTATTTCTACTCGGTATATATGAGAGCACATATGCCAGATAAGATAAGATAAGATAAGATATAGTTTATTGCTATATATATATGTAACAATATCATCACATACAATTGTATTTGGCTTGACCGGCTTGCTTAAACAAACACATTAAACGACAAGAGCAAGCACAGTCGTGTCGCCATTGATCGGCGCCATACAGGCGACAATATCAATTGGATTGCCCATTCTTATGTTTCATGGTCAAAATAAAATATCTTTCACGCCATTTGACGAACACTTGCATTCAACGTTTACCGTTCAGAATAATTTTTAGGGATGGATTTAGGAGCAGTTCCCCTTTTTGCGACCTAAATAAATAGGAAATAGTATAAGCGCGTATAATCCAGAAAACTGAGTCGTATTTTGCAGCATGATGCAATTACACCACCCAAGATTGCGCCATTGCAAACTAAACTTTCAAAAGGGTTATACATTATGTGAGGGGGAAATCTCTCTTACCCTTACCGTCTACCCTCCCCCCCCCCCCGAATCCTCAATTCTCCTGATTTTGTTATCTCACGAATTTTGACACATTTATAATAATTTCAGGTAATATCTCGCTTCGTTTTCATATTGCATCTTTACCACATTGTCCACAGATACTATATACAAGGTGTAACAGATATCTTTTGAACTGAAAGTATATATGTAGTGTTACGGAACCTAATATAAACAGATCACGTATGCGTTATGAACACAAATTTTGTAATGGAGATAAAAAAAACCAGATTCTGTAACACTAGACAGCGTGAAATGTCTAGGGGAATGAATAAAGAAGTCTGTGGTTTTTTTGTTAACAAATAACCATACTTTATTCTTAAAACAACCCTAACATTACAATGCACTAAATCAATACAATTATACAGTAAAACAGCGGTATAACAACAAATCAATACAATCACACAGTAAAATACACAAAGTGCACAGTACCTGGATACCACCACCGTCACAACGATAAGTTCTTTAAATGTATACTCTCGGAGAATGACAGTCCAGTGTAAAGCTATGGTAACAATCCCGAAAGTTAACTGAAGTCCAAATGAATAAAATCCAGAAGAAAGTCTGTGGGAAATCTATAATTGCCGCACTCGTCGGATAAGGTCCCAGAAACTGACATACGCTTCTGCGTCCGCTAGAAATCTTCTCTGCTGCTCTCTTTGGCTCTAAAGTACAGCCCCTTTATATACTCTTCACCTCAAGCGGAGAATTTTCCACTTCTCGAAAAGTCCAAAAGATCTTACACAACACAGTAAACACGCGTTACAGGAATCATCTAGAAGAACACTGCTGCGCGTGTCTCCCCACACAAGGGTCCACGTGACCTCAGCCAGGTGAGAAAGCCCCTAGCTAGCATGACAATGAGAGTTCAACCAGTACGGATTAAACATAGAGTGCAACAACAACACGAGTTACGCCCGTGTCACACAATAAAAAGAGCACCTGTAACAGTAGCATATTTAACACCAAAACATCGTGCCAATTTTTCTGAGTTCTATGTGTCAGTCTCAAGCTGATCTGAGTGGCCTTCTGGGTGGGCACTAGTTTAGCGGCTTAATGGTGTCCGGACTGGTACCCACCATATATTTGAGGTGGCGCCACCGCGTGTCTGTGTAAACAAATCGTGTCGTATGCTCCGGAATCCAAAGATTACGCAGGTTTTTTATTGCCAAATTTGTAGTTCTATCAATCTTTAGTTTAAATCACTCGAATTGAAATTATACAAAAGTTTAATAAAACATCATGAAACAAGGGATACGTATTGACAATTTTTTCTATAAGTTACATTAAAACCGTTTTATATATGTAGCAGCAAGCTGAAACGTATGTAAAGCTGACACACAGCACCTGAAGCAATAAAGGAAGGTCCGCTTGGCGTATGTTTTCACGAGCTTGTCTCCGGAAGTACTTTAGAACCGGCCTTTTCGACCTCCTTTAAATAGAGATAAAATGAGTCGATACTAGTCTAGCCACCAGTAAGCCGCTAAACTAGTGTCACCCTCTAGGGGAAAAATTTAGTTACTCATGTACTTTCTTTTCATTAATCAGTGAAGGCATGCGAATAGTCTTTTAAGCCTTTTATTACTGTTTTATATACAAATTTCACATGGTCAGGGGACAACATGATAATTAAAGAACTGTTTTGTTACACAAAGGTAAAAGAACAATAAAAAAGAAATTATACAGAAATTTTATTATTAAATTTCTGGGAAGAAATGTCCTAGTAGATTGAGCTCAAAATCGGAATAGATTTCTCCTGAAAATATTAAAAAGTCACCCGGGTTTCAAAACTGATGCACGCGGTGCCTAAGAAAGCAACTTGTTTTAGACCTGAAAGATTAATGCAGATTTAAAGTTTCTACTGTATCAGTATACTTTGCTGTCTGACATGTCTGTCTCCTTGGTTCCATGTGGACTATGTGAAATAGACCGGGAGACTCGTTGTCAATAGCTTATGACAAACATGGCGTCATCGATATGAGGAGTTTACCATCTGTAGGAAAGACCATCCACGTGTATTTTTTCTTTAGTTTGATCTTGGACGCCTGACTAGTCTCCAGCTAATAAAAACAACCGTTCATCAACGCGGCCAGGTCATTTCAGATAAGGTCATGATTTATAAGGTCACAGTTCAAAGAGTCACAGTTCATAAGGCAAAGTTTACCTCTATGGACCTGCTTTTCAGACTTGTATTAAAAGAAAATATAAACCCCCAAACTTTAAATCATGGTGATCTAGTTTATAGCATTTTATAATTTTACTCGTGTAAATAGTTAGTTTATCACCTCAATTGAAATGGCTGCAGTACAATTAGGAATACAACAGTACTGTCAAATTAAACTAGGTTTGTGTCTGTTATGGTTATATTTTGTTATTGTTTTACTACCATTTATCGTGTTAATACCTGTTATAATATATATGATAAGCTCTTCGATAGCATGAATCAATCATCATTAATTAGTATCAAGGGATTATCGAATCATCAGAATTGAATTATTCATATATATTATGCATAGCTGCTTTATGTTTTCGCTGCATTAACGAGTGTTATTCAATTTTGGTAAAATAACTCTACTTCTTTTTAAAACAATAAATCAACCTTTTTGGCATATGTGCTAGGTTTGCCTGATAATTATGATATTTTGCAACTTTTAAAAATTTGTCTCTGGATTTAGTTTATTCGTTATTATTCTTTGGTCAGAAAAGTGCCTTTGTAAGATCTGTTTATTTTCATTGGGGATCCGTTTCTGGATAATTCGTTTCAAACTTTTTTCCCGTGTACTATCGTTATCACTAACAATTTACGCACGGTCTTTTAGAGTCCGGTAATGTTGTAATACCTTTTTTTAACAAAATGTCGTTATCATTAGCATGTCTTAATAATACCAACCTATGAAATATGTAGTTTCTTTTATATGTGAATAGAGACACATGAAGCCGGACGTTACATGTCAAGAGCGGAGGAAATTGCAAAAGTTGAGACCGGAACTGTGCCTAAGACAGTAAGAAATACAACCGCAAGTCCCGGTTTATGGTAGAAAACATCACGTGACAGTTTTTAGCCAATCGGTTGAATGATAAATAAACTTTATATGTGCAAGAAGCTACAGGGGAAAAATATGCTGCAATTCGCTCCGTACTAATTTCTCCTTCATCAGAATTTCCGCCATAACGTTTTAAGAAGGTCTATGACCGATCATCAAATAGATGGCGCCTGTGCTAAACAACCAATTTAAACGGCCATTAGCTCGTACCACTAAACGTAAGCAGGAAATATACCGAAGGCTTTTTTTAACAGACGGTACAGATCTTGAGTAAAACTATACAACCCAGTTAACTGTCACCTTTTGATCTTGCCGTTTCCCCGCTTTCGGTCAGAACGGCGCCATTTTGTCGTAATCTTAGAGCACCATTACCCATTAGGAGGGACATGTGGCTACTTGGCCAGATAGAGGGGACAGTTTTATATGCGGGTGGCGCAGGAGAACCCCCCGAACAGGCAGCAGGGAAGCCTGGTAACGACTATATCTGTTCCGTCTGCGGCGAATAGGCATTTAATTGCTTAAAGAACGGTAATTCGTCGATCGTTCCTGTCTTCTTATCAGGTTCTTCCAGAGACGGCCTTATTGCGGCCTGTGGGCTCCGCGATCCCACAAGGCCGAGCCGGGTTCACAATCACGGGAACCCAATGTTTATCCTGGGAAATTTGACGACGTGCGATAGTCCCGGCTTGCTCCCCAGCTCCCTAAGCAAATATCCACTGGAACGCAAGTCGCCTCACTTTGAAGTCGGGCATTCATGCGCGGGCCTATAAGAAACGGCTTCTTTGAGACTTCATACATCGCTCTTTGTGCCCGCTGACACGCGCTCTGTTTTGAGAATTGTCAAAGCGCCCCTGAATTTTGTTTTATCACCGGGCGAAGGGACCTCAGAGACGGCTCGCTACTGGATCCTATGCATCTGATAATCCTTATTTAATGGTTTAATACCTGAATTTAGGAAAGCATACGGTGACTGTAAATACATTTTATGAATCTTTTATGTCCCCTTTATGACTGAATGAAATCTGCAATAACATTTTTGACCTGGCAAGGACGGGTTAAAGACGTTTTCTAACTTGGATTATTTTGTTTAGCCTCCGTGCAGATTATATTTACTCATACGTAAGATTTCGATATATATATATATATATATATATATATATATATATATATATATAAAATAAAACCTGTGTAATAAGAGCACCCGTTGGACTGGACAAAAGTTGTCTTAATTCACAGGTGGTATTATCAGAAAGGTCATATTTAACTAATATGAATGCTTTGGGTTCGCTCAATGGTGGTCTTAATAGTCAAGTGGCCTTATTAGACAGGTGGTTTTTCAGACAGGTTCCACTGTATATATATAACGTACAATTGACATAAATACTCAGCATACATAATATATATATATATGACATATGAATAATATATATATATATATATATATTACATATACATGTAACTGCGATTATGTGTATGTGGTTGTGCAATTTTAACACGCTAATCATTTACAAATTTCAAAATACATGGAGTTCATTTTGTCGTGCAAGAGACAATATATGATTTGCCTGTAGCTCTTGGTCAATTTAAGAAATCATTGTTTAGATTCAATAGGCCAAAAAAAAAAAATTATATTCACTTCAGATCCCACAAAGTATGTATTATTGTAGACCATATAGAATTTCCTATCTAATGGGATATGTTCAGGTAAAATTATACCAACATTGATTAAAAGTACTTTATCAAATTATTTATTAAATTTATTAAAAGTATCTTTCAATGAGAAGATTGTGGTTGATAATTTGATGTTTCAATTTTTCTTTAAAAATTAACATTCAGATAACTATATAGTTTCTACACTGACATGGAAATGACCCATTAATACTGAGATTATCAAGGAAATGACCATTTTTAGATTTTCAAACGACGATGATGCCTTAATGTAAGGGCTAATGGTAATATAAAGAAACTGAATACATGCAATATACTGATACAGTAGACTGTATACTGATAAATTAGCGTATTCCTGCGTTTTGTCAATTTTTTGGTTAAATTTACACACATAGTATAGAGCAGTTTTGATTCAGTTTTTCCTTATGATAAAAAACTACATTAGATATATATTTTCTGCACACGACAGTGCATGGTTCTTTACGTTTCCTTTAAAACATCAAATTCGTTATTCATGGTCCCGGTGAAAGTCCCGAGGTAAATGACCCACAGCAAATGTTCCACAGTAAATGCAACAAACGTGTCTCATTGAAGGAAACGGGAGAGAAGAAGACATCAGCAAGACGCTTCGCGGTCTACAAAGTGACAAATGTTGGTCGTCATGAGCGATAAGCGGATAATTTTCTGAGACAAAGATGTGGTCGGGGCAAATGCATGGCGACAGTCTTATAGGGACAATGCATTTTAGTCTACTTAGGCCGGTAAAGTATCCCCATAATACGCATTTGGGGGGCCGAACAGGTCGAAAGGGCGCCCTTATTCGGTAATTGGAGCATGTAAACTCTTATTGTCGCTTGTCGTGTGGAGGATAAGCAGATAGCTTTTCGTACTTGATCGGGTCCTCAATGGGAACCTCCACTGTAGATCTTAATTAGGGGAACTGCAGCGACCGATCCGGAAATGTGCTGGGCTCCCGAGAAACTCAGCGGCAGTCAGAGAATACACAGTGTGGTATATTGTGAGGAGGTCGCAAGACTAATGATGGCGGAAGCAACGAGGATCTGGTTTACCTCAGGGGCGCACGAACACACGCAAACTCAAGCTGCTTCAAGACAGAGATGAGGGATTTGCCCCGCAGTGCAATTCTTTTTCCAGGAAAACTCGGGGGACCTAAGTTATCCCATTTCTCCCCAGGACGGCAGTCTCGCACGAGAAAGCAGATCTATACAATTTGACCATTGCTCTACGTCCGCCATTTTTTTCCTACCATTTCTGGCGCCAATAATACATTGAGCGGCGGCATTCACAAAAGCCGACTCCTCAACAGAACAGGGCAAACGATAAATATTCAATACGCATATGGTACATGAGAAATTTCATCCGACATCTAACCTGCGGCTTCGGTTTTGAAGCTGTCAAGGAGCACCCACCAAAGGCATAAGCATCTTTGTCTTTTTATATCGGACAAGATGCCCGCGCATGATCCCGGCCTGACCGCTGTATACTTCAATTTTCTCGGTTTTTAATCTTAACATCCATTTTCCCAATGCCGGCATTACCCGGCGGGGGCCTGTTTTTATCATATTCTTGATAAAGCCATCACCCCCGGGCCTCTCAGTAATTCTGAGCTGCAGTCGTGACAGATCGGTTCTGTGTCAGTATTACAACTTCTGCATTTTATATAACCCTGCACTGAATAAAACATATCCGTTAAAATTGATAACCATCTGTGTATATTTTATCATGTTTTTGTTTCTGTTGGTTCTTATAGCAGAGTTTGATAAACATATAACAAAAGTGGAGGGTAACGCGAAATTAGTGTATAGGGCACAGCAATGTTCAAGTCCAATGGCATCGGTATCTTTTTTACACCTCCACCGGGAGGCGGAGGTATTATGTTTTCCTCCTAGTTCGTTCATTGGTTCGTTTGTGTGTTAGCAAGATTGTAAGGTTACGGCGAAGGAACAATTCATTAAATGTTTGAGGTAATCTGGATCATCACCATATGTTGTTGTTTTTTTATTTAAAGACTGTTGTTCTATTGTGACATAGAGCTTTACATTTGTCCCAGTTCGAGCTACCCATTGAAAGGACTAATGCTTGCTCTGCCATGCACCATGTTACTGAAGCAATGGCCCTGTATGCACACATGAACGTTTGATTCCGATATATATATATATATAGTGTTATTATTTTGTAATATTCCGAGTACAAGTCCGTGTCCAGGACCGATGGAGTCCAAGTCCTAAAAATGGACTCGAGTCCAAGTCCGGCCTCGAGCCCTACAGCACTGATTAACACAGGACGATCTTTATGCTTATGATCACCATCAATAGAAAGGTTTTAAGCCAAGTTCATTTTCAGCCGAAGTTGTGTCCCGTTATGCCCAGAAGTGACGCCTGATGGTATCTGATGTTCATCGATGACGTAAAGTGGGAACCACGTGATACATCACAAAACGCAATTGCGCAGAATCGGACTCACAAGAGTATGATTCTGCGTGTTTGTGGACTTCTAAATCCCCCCCCCCCAATGCACCATGACATTTACATACAGATGACGTAGTGATAAATGTAGTGAACAAGGTAAAGCCTGTATCTCATTAGGTCGCTTGCGACTGGTTGGAGACACAACAATTGCGAGAAAAAAACGCGAATTTACGACAATTTTTACTTGCAATTACACTGACTTGTTCTAACGACACGTTTGCGTACATCGCACCAGTGTTGCACAAATGTTCTAAGAACTGACGAATTTTGGCCGACAATTCCGCTGGAGTTTGTATATCTGTCGCGCGAATGTTGTGCAATGTTCACAGGACATTTACACGACATTTGTGAAATATTCGCACGATATACGAAAAAAAACAATCTACAATCATTCGCAATGTAGATGCTGGTCGCGAACCCCTCACAAAGTTGTCTCGCAGTTTTCGCACTTCTTGACTTGCGGAAACTGACTTTGGAATAGTTCGCGACAGGTTCGAGACACCAGCGACGCCTCGGAGACTATTTTGAGAGAAATTTTTTCGGGCAAATTTTTTAAACATATTCAAAATTTTTGCGACAAGGGAGCGACACATTGCGAATCACGCAAAAAAATTGAGAACCGCCTCGAATGTTCTAAGACACTTTTGAAAATCTCTCGCGAATGCAGTTCACAATTTGCCTCATGCTGTCTCGTGAGATACAGGCTTTAACTTAGTCCGTTCGAGTTCTTTGGATAAGAATTGACACTGTTATACTCCCAATGTCAACCGATGTCTACCAAAGTTTACTGAAGTGTCTCAATGAAACCTGACATTTCCTCGATAACATCTCAATTTCACCTCGATAGCTAGATAACAAATCGTGGAATTATAGCAGATTCAAAACATTTCCGAGATGTTCGCGATCTTATCTTTATTTTTTCTACCGATGTTGCTCCATATTTCACGATCACTCCCGAGGTTTCCTGATATTCACCGTATGTGATTGTTGAAACCGTTGTGGCATAGGAACATATCGCTCACAGCGTCAGCCAATGTGAAACCCCTTTATACAACATCAAGGCAGTATCGAGGTAAACATTACTTAAGTGGGAATTGAACCCACGTCTCTTTTGTTTTCTAAAGTATCTCCGACTAGTTGGACAACCAGCTGGCATAGCGTTAACCTTTGTTTTAATCCTGGATGATGATGAAGTGAAAATAAGACAGGCGGGGAATGAAATTGGACGGGAACATATGTATTCTCAGACGGTGTTCTGTCAAAAGTAACAGATGGTGGTTTTCAGTTTATGGAAATATTACATACAGCCAGTGCGTGATGTTTTCCCGATAAAAGCTGAAATATAGACACGGGCTGTCGTATGGTATATCTGAAAACAAATGGGGTAGATTCGTACTGAGTTTTCATGCTCGGCGTCCGCGAGAGATTAATGGCGACGTCAGCATGGAAGCCTCGTTCTCATGCTAAGACCCGGTGAACTGTGGGAAGGTGTGAAGCGCAGACCAATGGGGACGGTACGAAAACCGACATAAAAAAGACAGAGTAATGAACAACAACATAAATAAATGCTCTGTCATCAAGGCGTAAGACAGAAGTGAACAAACGAGCGACACGTTGCCCCCAACGGGATACTGTGCTCTACAAGTGTAACTGGGCTGTGATATTGGCCTGTCGTCGCTGATAGATGGCGTAACGCCTCGTGGACTATAGAAGTAAGGACCACTGCACACCAGGACATCCCAGTCCCTCTGGTAATAGTCCGCAGCCTGTTAAGGCGAACTTCGCACAGTATGGCTTTTCTTGCCAGGGGCAAATCGAACATATCTGATCCATCGTCTGGCAACATCAGGGAACTCGGAAGCAGGGACGAGCCAAAAAATGCGCCCATTTCTGGCAAGCCGAAATCAGAGCGCACCAGGTGATATAGTACTATCATTAATCTTCAATTTTTTACCGGTATTTAAATCATAACTTTCTTACGTATAATTCTAACTTCCTTATATTACATATATATATATATATATATATATATATATATATATATATATATATATATATATATATATATAAATATGTGCTACATACAATACACCGCCCGCATTTTTTTATATAACGAACCCTTTGATCCGGGAATTTCAAACTATTATGTTTATATATATAAATATATATATATATATATATATATATATATATATATATATATACAGTGAAACCTCAAAATAACGACCAACAACGGGACCTTAATCAAGTGGTCGTATTTTCGAGGTGGTCGACTAAGCGGGATCAGACAGAAAGAGCAATTTAGAATTTGGACCGTGAAAAAGTGGTCGTTATATTGAGGTGGCCGGTTAACTGAGGTGGTCGTTAGGCGAGATTTTACTGTTTATATATATATTTATATATAAGATATATATATATATATATATATCATTATATATATGTAGGGAAACCTTATGTATGTACATGTATACTTACGTAAAGTGCGCTATATTCGGCAGGGTCTTAATATCGTCATCCCAAAACTAAATGATCCCTTCCTCTGGCCCTGATTATTGAATCAGTCACTACGGTACACCGTTCGATCCAGGTCAGTTTGCTCTGCACATTTCAAGCAAGATAAAGCGCAAATAGTGCTTATGTGTATATAAATATGTTATAAAAGTTATGAAACCTCTGCTTCAGGTCATATTTTAATACACTTCACAGAGTGCACGTACCTCTGTACATGGTGGAATATCTGTTGAAATTATACACCGATATGTGCTATCTGAGCAACATGGCGTTCTGCAGAGGTCATGATCCTAAAAGTAATTCGATTTTGAAAGGGACAAGGCAAAATTTATTTCTTACGGACACATAAAATAAGTGCCGATATTAGGTCTCAAAAAAGTGAGTTATGGAGGATATAAGTCACCTAAATGCCGAAATGGTCCATTATTCGAGGAATCCAAAGGTCGTCAACATAATGTTGGGATGGTATCGTCAGTATATTGTTAAGTGTAGAACAATGCAAATGTTATGCACATTTAACCAGAATCAAAATTAAATAAAAATGTAATAGCTACCAATAAAAAATTAGTATGTTTTTGTTGTCCGTAGCATTACCGAAATTATGCTTGTAATGATAACAAAACACCAATGGGTCAGAGTATCCAGAATTCAAGGATACTATGTTTCAAAAAAATAAATTTTTGGAACTCGCAATGAAATTTCCTTCTTTTTAACATGTTTTACAGCAAAAGACCGCTTTTCCTATGGTCCGACATTTCGGTACGGGAGATGTGTTGGATGTTCGATCGTGTCTTGTGTATGACGTTCTAACTTTTGCCTACGTAAATCATACATCGTCATAACTTTATGCAGGCAAAATAATTCTTATAATAATTATTCACAGGCTTTTTTTATAATAAAACAGGTGTGTTACTACAACAGCCATGCTTGATATGAATATTATGACAAACCCGCAACATTTATAACATCATGAATAGCTAAAATGGACAATGCCTCCATAAGGCACATAATAAAATTGATTTTATGCTGTTGTTAACACTCGGTGTTTCAATAACATTTTAGCTAAAAGTCGCAAAAGCAATCCCAAAAGGGGCTCCGGGAACAGGTGATGCAAAGCATTTGTCTCATACAACAGCCGCCTATACCATATACCAAGTGGAAAAGCGGCCAATTACACCAATCCATTCCTTTTTATTTAAAAAAAAATCTTGGATTTACAGAAAATGGGTAAGAAATTCGGAGTCAGATGCCGACATGAAGAGGGCTTTTGAGTCTGTTACAAAAAAGGTGTATCAGTGTCATCTGCCGCAAAACAGTATGGAATACCTAGATTGACGCTCAGCGACTGAGTGTCTGGTCGGGTATCTTAAGATGGAAAAATGAGGAGGCCTGTTGTACATCGAGAGGAGCATGTAGCAGCCCATATAAGGTACATATCATACACGGCCAACCGTCGGTATCTCATTACAAGAACCCAGGTTTTCGGCTTAGCATGGGCAATAGCTTTTCAGAAGGAAACAATTGCTTCAAGGAATCTGGCCCTTCACTAAAATGGTGGCGAGGCTTTAAGAAACGACATCCTGAACTTTCACTAAGGAAGCCGAAATCGGTTGACCACGGTCGTGTTTCAAATGCCACACCTGAAATAACAGCACACTGCTTTAGTGGTTAAGGTCAATCCTTGAGAAAAACAATTTAATGGAATAACTGAAACAGTTATACAACTACGATGAGGCTGCTATAAAAATCAAAATGGTGCTCGTCAATGTAAAATTAAGCATTGCCATATGCTAGCACAAGATACTAGTCAACACATATTAGTTCTCAGTTGCATTAGTGCGGGGGGGGGGGGGGGTTGGCAATATATCCCTATGCTCTTCATCATCAGTAAGGACTGTTATATGGAATGCGCTACGAAACAGAGGGTCCACTAAATGCAACTTATAGTTCTTCATGAACCGGTTTCATTGATCAGGAAATGTATGCTGAATGGTTCGAGAAGAATTGTCTAGCTCATGCATTCAAAGAACGGCCGTTGTTGCTCTTGCAAGATGGCGCATACGCCCACATTTCTCCGAAGCTGATAGAAATGGCTATCGCTAATGATGCTCGACTTTCCCCCGAAACTGACGCATATACTGCAGCCCTGTGATGTTGTTGTGTACCGAATGTTGAAATCCGAGCAGAGTCGTGTAATGCAACAAAGAAAAATGCTAAGAAGTGATTTTTGAGTCAGTAAGCAGAAGTTTTCGGGAGTATTCAGAGAAATATTGCAGAAGACATTCTCCTCGGAGACCATCACTGAATCATTTCGTAAGTGTGGCGTATGCCCTTTCAATCCAGATGCTGTTAGCATGGAACTGATCCAGGGCCCTTCTAGAAATAGAGAATTCCTCAGCCCATGAGAAAATCCACTAGTCAAGGCGGTCTTATCCAAGAAAATCTTGAAAATATATTGACAACGCCCTCCCCGCCTCCCAAACACCCAGTGTTTGTTTGAAAACGTAGGACGTCAAGGGCTAGAGTATATAATATCTGGAAAAAGCAAATGAAATCAGAGAACATGACAAAGAAAAGAAGAAAAGAGATGAAGCAAAAAAGAAGAGAAAGATAGAACGAGAAAAAAAGGAAAAAAGGAGAACAGGAAAAGAAAGATAAGCAGAAACGTATTGAGGAGAAAAAGCAACGGAGGATTTTAGCTAAAGCTACGCAAGAGAAGACAAGGGAGGAAAATAAACGAAAGAACAGTTTGAGACATTGCAGCGGTCCTTGCAAAAGTGCAAGATAACACAAGCTTCCAAGCTTTCAGCAGGGACATCGAACGATCTTTCAATCAGAGTTAAGACATTTAAACCTACGTACGCTGGTCCAGAAGATAGACTCTATGCTGATCTTTTTGAAGCCATAGGTGGTTTCAGATGGTACAGACCATTGCCGATTCCTGCACAGTGAGATTGTCTACCAATGACGGCCAGTTATTTCATGTATGGTACTGAAGGTCATTTTGTTGAGGCCCGAGTGAATTTTTTATAGATTTTTTTTTGTTGGAGGTAACCGCCTCAATTTTTATGCTATTTTAAGTATTATGTACATCCGCAGCTTTCCATTTCAGTTTTGGACTACATGACAGGGGCTTACAGGCGAAAATTCTTGCGTGTATCATCCCTATTGCTGGGTCATAACACCGAGGAACCCCCGAAAGGTGCACTTGATCGTGTGTGAATGAAACACGACGGTTAGGCACAGTCTCCCATTAAGCCTGCAGAGCCCTCATCCTGGTTGGGGGCCGACC
The DNA here is from genome assembly GCA_026874595.1 of Sipunculus nudus. NCBI lineage: Eukaryota > Metazoa > Annelida > Sipuncula > Golfingiida > Sipunculidae > Sipunculus > Sipunculus nudus. The sequence goes on from CM049315.1 coordinate 51,067,803, forward strand.
GTGAAAATTTCTTAATGATAGTTTTCAGGGACAAGGACTGAGTGGCTGCTTTTCAAGAAGCACAGCTTATGCTAAGTTCAATGACTCATACCAGCGTGGTTCAAAATTGGGCAAAACGAAAAAAGCCAATTCTTTCAAAACGACACATTGCGTATCATCAAGTCGCACACTTACATGTGGCAAATACATGCCGTCGCATCTATACTTGCAGTGAAGCTTCGTTCATTCTATTCCGGGAAGGGTTCTCTGTCCGGTAATTTTAATCGCCTAGTACTGCCTAGGACACTCAAAATTTAGTTAACAGCATGTGAACGAACGTCAACAACAAAGACAGGTCCAGTTGGTGGGAGCCTAAGCACATTGTGCTATTACTTCCTTTCGAACCAGAGGAAATCGTCCAGGTAGGATATTCGGGGAATAGTAACCTGGGAAGAGAGAAGCAAAAAGCTCAGACTGAAATTGAACACAGAGAGATAGATACTGGAGCAGGTGAGCGAGAACAGGGAGAGCATGAGGAGGAGAAGACAAAGAAGGATGCGGGTCAGAGAGGAAGTGGACATCAGAATGCAGAGAAGGCAGCAGAAAAAAAAACAGAAACTGAGCATCGGGAGACAAAGATTGAAACAGACAAAACCGGAAGTGTGACAGGGGTGGAAGAGTTGGACAAATGCCAAAGAGTGGACGTGTTGCAGTGTGCAGAGACGCAAACCAGGGCATAGGTGTTCGGCAGGATACAGAGATGGATGGAGACCACAGCAGAGATGTCCATCTGAATACAGAGATGGAGGCAGACCAGAGCAGAGATGTACAGCATAATACAGAAATGGAGGCAGATGGGTAAAGAGCAAGCCAGCAAATCCATATTTTTTTGTTATTGTTAAAGATCAGCGAAGTATACCAAATATCTCTGTATAATGTTGAATATCTTTAAATTGATTTGGTTGCTCTCATGTGGAATATATTTTGTCATATACAGTTATTGCATGTTATTGATTGTAGCTGGTACAATAAAAAGTTACTATTTTCTTGCTATTCCTGAAAGATTCCTTCCTGGAGCCTTTCTCAAATGAAATATGGGACTGAATTTCTTCCGGCGGTTGTAAGTTCAACATATTAGTTAAGATACCATTCGCTGGTAATACTTACACATTTAACGTTTACCCTTATCGGAAAAGTTATCACTTTCCTTTTTCGGTTTTTTTCTTGTTCTATTTTTTCGTGCTTTTCACAATTTATTATGCAATACCTTGATGTCGCAGTTCTAATTACTGATACATATATTTGAAAGCATTAAACATATTACTATAAGATAAAAATATAAAACTGTTTATGTGTGGTAATGCCGCGTTTTTGTCTTTTATTTTTCCTGTACAGTTAATGTGCTATCCGTAATTTCCATTGCCTATATATATATGTTCTGTTATTTATATAAGGTTTCCTTGTTCGGATCATCATAGACGGAAGGTGTGGCAAACGCTAGCAGCACGAGTTAACACTTGTACGTCTGTTTATATCAGGTGTCTAATCATGATGTTAATTCAACTGCTGATTCCGTTTAGGTACAGTATTGCAAAAGACGATTAGATGGTTTTTTCATCATATTTCCAATGACGTATGAGGTTGACTTTGTAGATATTGTGTCTCGGTTTCGTCCATCTTTCAATTTTGAAAGAAGACTGGAAGACATCGAGAAGTTAACTCCTTCCCTGACCTCTGATTGTATAAATAAGGTTACTGTCAAACTATTACCAAACTGTCTCTTTATATTCTTCCCCCGAAACAAGAGTGTTATTCTTCAGTTTATTGTCAATAACGTTTTTTAACTTATGTAGGACGTTTCAAATGGGTTGGAGTAGTATCCGTCAATTTAAATAATCACCTGTTATATAAGCTGCATCAATCAAGTTTTTTTGCAGAATGAGTTAAACTTTGTAAAGTTGGCGAATGTCACCTGTATAAAAGCCTGAGATTGAGAATTACGTATCACAGTTGATATAATTTTCATTTCCATTTGCCATTATTCAACAAATAAAAATGACATTTTATTTTATTTGTAACCATATGTGCCCATTTTCAAGAGCTACCATGAAATAACAAGGGAAAGAAGTTTGAATAAAATTCTTTAGATGCAATGTTTGTTGTATAAGTTAATTTTTACCAGTGATAATTCCGTCATATTAAATGTGACGAACTTACGACACCCCGAAAAACTGATGACGGAGACAAGACCCCTTGACGATATAAGGACAATATTAGGATACAGATATTACCTAATTCCGTCATCTTGGACCTCGTGTTGTTAACCAAGTTCTGTAATCTTAAGACTCTGATATAAATTGTATTCTGAACAACGTTAAAATTCCTAAGAGATTTTACTTTTAAATGACACCACGGAATACGACGTGTGTCAGCAAAGTCTGCCATAACGCCCCATTGAAAACTGCAATGAGGAAAAAACTGAGGAACTTGGAGTTCGTTTTAAACCTACAATTGGGTCACCTGTCAATTACGGACACGTAAATTCGTATTGAAAGCAAAGTCAAAGTTAGAAAATCTATAACGGACAAACAGTTTTCGGTTCTGCGAGACACTGTTTATATCCATCATCCCTACGGGTAACTTTATTAGTGAAATTTCCAAAGCAATTTTATACAGAGATACAAAATGGAATAAATTTGGAAAGAAGATTCGTAATGGTCTCGTAAGGGGTGTACTACATTCAAATGAAACGTGTATATTAATATTACAATGTTTAACAAAATTCCTCCGAGGATAGTTTTGTTTTATATATATATAAATATATATATATATATATATATATATATATATATATATATTATATCCACTGGGTATGTATTCAATGAATAAGAATTGCATGTAGGAACGTAGGAAGTTTATTCACTTCCCTTTGAAAACATAATTTCAATTATCTGAAAGAGTAAAAAGAAATGTTCACGAGACACAAAGAATATAACGTTAAAATGTTTACCCTTAAAGTACATGTTTAGATCATACTGCTCTTTAACGTATTTTGCTGTATTTTTGGCTCATCACTGACGATTAAACCGCATTCCACGTTTTATTCATCTTCATGTTCCCGTCTTTGTTGTTATTACCTCCACCAGTCTTTTTTACCATTAAAGGTACATATATATATTAGCAAATAATATGTTTTTATCTTAGGAGGATATTGTTTATTTGTCATGAAACGCAATTGAATGGATGGATCCAGTATTGGGTTGTTTTAGCAGCAAAAAGTAAAGGTAAATTACATATTCATGAAAGAAAATGAAAAATTGTAAAAATATAATTAGTTGAGAATTCCCTTGTTATATATCCATTATTTTCAAAATAAATAAATAGGGCACGTTTTTTTAAACCTAGAGTACAATGAAGTCAATATTGTATAAAGACATATGTATATATTATGTGATTGTGTATCTTGTATTTGTTTTTTTTTTGTGTATATTAATTAAAAAAGGGCCTGTTTTGCCTTTGCGGAGCTGTGCGTTCTAGTTTCTCTATTTTTTATAAAATACAAATATTAATAACCTTGTAAAGGTTTTGGGAGCTCATATATTTAAATATTGAACTATGGAGTGGTGATTAATAAATTAATTTAAGGTGAATATGAGATAATTGTTGTCGGCGAATAATGCATGGGTAGGGTTCTATATTTACTGCTTTACATAAAGCCTCTGCAAGACGGTAATGACGCCACAGTGGTCAAGGGAATAAACTTTGAACATGCATTCCATCAATCCGTAAGTCCTTCACTGGCGTATTTTGACCTATATACCTACATAAAAATGTAAGACGAATACCTCAGAATAAAAGTAAGACCCCTTTGACTAACTCAGGTTTCAAAATACAGCTTTACCTAATGCTGAAAATCCGAGTAGGGTGGGCGCTACCCAATGAACACCCTTTTAGCTTTATTTACCTTTACGAATTATTACAAAATAACCATTGTTCGGGTGGTAGAAAAGGAATCTTGTGATTTTCTGAAACGAGCCATTTAACACCAGTGGACAGGAGATATGTTTTTCTCTTACTTTTGTAATACATTTTTTGTTCGATGTTCATTTTTTTCGTCTTCCTCATATTTTTTTAACCAAGCGAACGCCAAAACATTTTTTATCTCCAGCTAAACTGAGTCACAGTCAAAGCCGTGAAAATATAGTCTTGTGCCCAAAAAGACAAATGTATCATGGCCATGCATATGTTACACTTTTATTTGTTTTCGCTTTATTTTCTTTGAAATCTCAGGTTTCATTTCATAGGTCCCTGGAACATATCACTGGTATTACCTTCAAATATAATCCCAACTTCGTGAATAATTAAACATTCAGTATGGTACAGTTTTCACATCACATTCTTTCTCTGTGTGTAACATTTCTTCCAAACTATGTCTCAACACTAAGTTTTGGGGCTTACTCTTTTGGAAAGCTTACGTTATTCTTAATATCGCTCATGGAAGGGGTACTGTAGATTGGTACCCCACCTCAGTATGTTCTTGAAGGTTGGTATGGAAGGTGACCTAATCAACAAATAAACAGTAATATGCTGCTATTCAGATTTCTACCCTTCAGATCAAGGGTAGAACGAGTTTAATCAACAATTGCGCTACCTGGAAGTGGGACGGTGTTCCCTTTTATATGATTCGCTTAGCAGTGGATTGAAAAAGGGCAGTGTACCAATCTGGGGAGAAAGAAACATGGACGTAACCGATTTGGTCATAAAATCGTAAGTTAATATTTTACTGTAATGAACTTTATAAGATTTCGTTCGTGACATTCTTTTCCTTCCTGTTAAATTCTTAGAGGGATATAAGAGATCTGGGATCTTGTACCAAATGTACCAGGAAGCCTTTTTTCAACATTTCCAACACAGTTATTTTACTCACAGCCTGTTGAATAAACCATATTTCTCTCCTCTGAGAATAACAATATATTTAAAATCTTTCTCTCCTGGGCCTACAGAGGTTCCCGACTTATTGATCTATGCGTTAGATTCTATTAGCGGTCTAAGGTGGTTTCTCGTACGAGTGCTGTCAGTACCGGTTTAAAAAAATGACCGCCAGTACAGCCTGGTATTACGCTCCTAGCGCAGTCGTCCCTGATCCCCTTCGTTTTAACCGCTGCTTTTAATGGCAATATTCTCTGGGTTCTCCCTCCAATCAGTGGCGTCAATTTTTCTTCCAGGGTGGGGGGATGACTTTGTTTTTATACACACACACACACATACACACATATATATATATATACCTTTTTCAGCGTCTGTGAGTGACATATTCAAATAGATATATATATATAATTATGTATATATATATATATATATATATATATATATATACTTAATCATATTTCAAATAATTATAATGTTTTAGAAAATAAGTTATTTTGTGAATTCTAAGCAACGTTTAGGTATAACATTTTTAATAAATAGATGCAAAGTCTTTAATTCTATTTATTAATATATTTCATTTGCAATATTATAATATTATTCTCTTAAAAGTGGGGGATGATTACATTGACCATCCCCCCCCCCCTTGCCAAAAGGTGGGGGGTGGGGGGGTATATATACCCCCATCCCCCCCTATATTGATGCCTCTGCCTCCAATGCTGGAATTGTAATCAGACCAACGACAGCGTGGTATCGCATTGTGCATCCAGCTCCAAGCTTTAAACCCGCGACGCCCCGCTCTCGTGGTCTGATTCTTGGCCCTGTGCCAGAAACGGTGTAATCAGACCAATGGTTTCTCTTTGATTTATTGTCGATCAGAAAGTAAAAATAATTATACCAGCCAGAAGACTAGGGTGTGGTCCAGTGGTTACAGCGTTGCACTACTTATAGGAATGTTCGAATCCCTCCTGTTTCTCAATGGCATAATAATGAGACCTCCAAAGATCCTCAGAGAGAGAGAGAGACAGACAGAGAGACAGAGACAGAGAGAGAGAGAGAGACAGAAATTTATTCGACATAATAGTAATGTATTCATAAAAATATATTCAACATATTATTTTTTTATTATGTATTGAGACCCTTGTTAAGGATTTTAATCCGCTGACACAACAGCCACCTGTGACACATGGAGAATTCGTACATAATATGGAGGTTATTTGTTTTGCATTTTATAAAATTTGAGATTATATGATTTAATGAGGAAATTGGTAAGAAATTGAAAAGATTATTTTTTAAGATTATCTATTTTAAGGGGTTTTATTTCATTAACTTTTTTTGGCTGAGACCATATTTTTTTGTTACAGATTGCTTTCTGGAAGCATTTGTCTTTGTATGTATTTATAAAATGTTGCTTAGTTTAGCACTGAGACTATGAGTGAGGATTTTGTCAATAATAATTTGGTCGAGATTCGCTCTAGTGTCTTAATGACAGGTTATGCATGTTAAATCTGCAATGATATCGGCAAGTTTAAATCTTTGTACAAGCAATAAATTCAGTATACCATTAGTTGATAGGATTCATATAAGTGATTATTTACTTTTAAAAAATATATCAATAACATATATGACAGTTTCAGAAAATGTTCAATACCTGTTTATGATGATTCTCGAATTTATGTGTAGATTGATAAATATGTATTGTGTTTCATGTGTTTTGTCGATATATCACATTTTAATATGTTTTTTGCATGCTTACGCATTTAAGTGTTTGTAAATTTTAAATCATGTATTCTATGATTGTTATTTTATTCCAAGACGATATAGTAAAATACTGTAGGCTGAATAGGTTATCCTGATGAAAAATGTCTTATAAATAAATATATAAATGACTGGTCATAACTTCTTATTCATTCCTTGCCTTGTAAACATAACACCTGAAATAACCAGTCTTTCATATCATATCGTGATTTTCCAGTAGAAATTGCCACCAGTAGTGTCATAGACCTATCCTGTGAAAGGTATTCTAAGGAGAGCATTTTAAAGAAGTGTGACAGATTTTCCTGTCCTATAAATAACTAATAAATATAAATTTTATCGGCAAGGCCAAAGAGGTATGTCTTAGACACTTTTTTTCTTAGATAAGTGCGGGATAAGGGACGATGTTTATACCTTATTATGACATGTTTTTTGGGCTGTATCAGTATGCCAATATATCTGTACATATCGATAGGCCACGTCTATACGGTGACCAATACATTTGCATACTGTATTTTCGTATCGATGCTCACAAGTATAGATAGAAGTCATGAAACCATAACCTAAACTATAATGTGAGTTATTTTTTTTTAATTTAAGGTGCTTTTTATTTCTTATATTGACCTCGTAAGACTTAAATAAGACCATTGTCATATGATCAACTAGATGAGGTATGTTTATACAGTTGTCGGTACTTCCATAACAAGCCGGCTCCTGTGAGCGATGATACACTAATTTTAATCAGATTTTAATCAGAATTGATACACAAAGAAACATGGAGCGTGTCGTTAATACGTATTGGATATCGCTTTACGTATATCGTAATACGTATGGTAACTGAATAGGCTGACCGATACCCAGCCGTACAGGTTTCCGATAATAAGTTCATATGATCAGCGGACAAGATGATAATTTGCTAAACAGTTAGATAGAAACGCAACATAAAAAAAGGAAATTTTATTTTTTAAAAATTTTATTATTTTGTTTTCTGTCATGTCCGAGCGACTGAAGCTGAAAATCGCTCAATTTCTAATGAAATTTTTATGGGGGGGGGGGGGGGTCATAAACGATCTGTTCATTAAATCTAGGCCGATCGTCGATATGTCCATTTCTTCCAAAGGTTCTTGGCTGTTGTCATATTATGACTTTCTACTCTGCTTTTAGATAACGGCTTGTCGGGATTGGTCTGACTTCAACACATTTGTTCGTGAATTTTTGGAAAATCTGTCGCGCTTCGTGAATATGAGCGCAATATATTTTGATTCTGCACTGAAGGCGTGTTTAAATTCTTTTTCATGTTTTTCTTTAATCATTTTCCAAGTTGCTTGAGACTATTTAGGACAAAAGAAATACGAAAAATTGAAAAAACTAAATTTCATTACTGGAAGAAAGCATTTTCATTCTCAAAACCTAACACGCAAAAAACAGCCGTAGCTATTGTGTTTGTAATGTGTATTTGACATTTCTTTCCCTAAAAAATACTTCGCAGCAAGTTTGTTTTTCGTTGTAGTTAATCAGCACCTTGGAAGTCACGATCGACATTTCTTTTTTTTCGTTGGTTTTTGATTACTCCGTGTCTACTCAGAAATAGACTTGTCACCCGTCTGAAAATAGACGGTACTCTGTCTCATGTGGTGACAACAACAGTAATTTCACCTACTGACTTTCCGCTATTTGTCTTCAATGTCATATATGTTTTGTAATTACTTCTTCAGTGTCCATTAGTGCTCTATTTGCAGATGAGGGTTTGTGTAGTTAAGGTAGATCTACCTTCTGTTAAAGTAACAATGTTTACGAGTAGGAGGGACTGTTGATTGATGGAACGGCTTGCGGCCAACCCAATGTTTTTGGAAAACTATAATCACCCCGAGTTTTAAACATATTAGCTGCTTGGTAATACAAATACCAACAATTATATTAATAATTCATGTGATATTTCATAATATTATTATAAAATTAAATATATGATGTCATAAATATGATATAATTAAAATTATAATGGTTTATAATTAAATAAATAAATAATAATAATAATAATAAAAGTAATAATAATAATAATAATAATAATAATAAATGTTATAATAATACATGTAATAATAATAATAATAATAATAATGATAATAATAAAAATGCATGTAATAATAAAAAAATAATAATAATAACAATAATAATAAGACTTCTTGTAACTGTCATAGGTAAGTCACAGATCTGCACCTATCCCCCTACCCCCAATTCTCCAACTGAGCTTATATCAGCTTTTATCTTTAAAAGTTTGGGAAGAATTTAAGTTCAGTTAAAACAAATTAAATTCATTCGATCGTTCCTTCTTGATTTTTCATTAATGAATTAAAAATGCTGACATCACATTTTCGTAATTTGCATATTATTCAAAACTGTCACAAATATCGCAACCAAACTTGCCACGGCACTTTTACCTTATAAATGGCATCTGATTGTAAAGGTTTCAACATTTTATGTCAAATGGTTTATCCGGAAACGTAGCCTAACTGAAAAGTGCTGAGTGACCTATCTAATATGGTTCTGCATAAGTGAATTTAAAGCGATACCCCCAGAAATGTTGGGAACCAGATATTATAGGTTATTTTCCATCCATTTGTTTGTACCCCTTACAATTAAGAAGAAATCGACGTTCAAATTCGAAATATTTCGCAATTTTTGACCCCTTGGACCTTGATAATAGGCCAAGGTCACTGTAACTGTGTCAAATTACATCGACTGTAAATATGAGTGAAATCGAACTAAAATATGGCAGGATTATAATAATAAAAATAAAATGATAATAATAAGAAAAAAAATAATAAAAATAAGTTTCTCCAAATATGGATCGTTGGAGATAATAATACCAAAAACAAATATCTCCACCTATGGCTAGGAAGAGATAATAACAAAAAAAGAGTGGCACCCAGAGCGTACACCTTTGCCAAAGCTTAAAGAATTCTAATTGATCTGCAACTTTACCCAGAGCTACACCAAAACTTCATGGGGCCTTTCGTAGAAATCACTCTAAACTATACTATTTAATATGAATTGTACATGGACGGGCCACTACAACCCCACTTTCATAGCCACTCCGTGGATGTAACCTATTATTATTATTATTACCATTATTATTAATTTAATATTATTATAATTATTATTATTATCATCATTAATAATAAAAAAACTACGAAACTACGCTGCAGTTAATATATCTGACAAAATTTGATTCCATTATATTTATATAACTATATAAGCTTTATAAAGCTTTACTTATTAAAACAGAAATTTTGATAATTATTGAAGACAATAAAGATCATTGTAAAATCTTTTTATGCATAAAGGTAAATTAAATATTTCTAAAATGACGGTTGCATATCGTTAATCACGATTCGTGATTTGGCACCGCAAACTCAAGACATAACGCCGCAGTGGGGAAAACGTCTCTCGAATTAGAAGCCACCTAACCATCCTAGTCAGGTGGACGAAGCGCCTGACTTTAATTTAAAAATTAATCAGTCGAATTACTTGCACATGTATAGTTCACAATACTTTAATTCTGCAAGTTCCAGTATTTAGAATTTAGCTGCACATGCAGCCGTTAGGTACAGGATCAATTGAAATCCACCTCACTGCCACCGTATTCTACGGCATTGGCCTGTTTTAATTTATTATTTTTTTAGAGGGGTGTCCCCCTTTTTTTTAGCATTGCTTTTGTCCTTTCACCTTTTGCGATAATAAAAAGAACCTTTTTTCTAGCTTGCATGAAAAAGGACCTTATGACATTTTAAATATTGGACAGGAAAAAGTTCCATCCGACGGATTACAATTTGAATGACAAAAAGGCCACTCGACGGATTACAACATGAATGGAAAAAAAGACCGTCCGACCGATTGCAGCTTGCAAGAAAATATACTATACGAATTGTAGCTTGGAAAAAAAAGACCATCCGATAGGTGATAGCTTGGAGGGGGAAAAAGTACCATCCGACGGATTCAAAGCTTACATAAAAAAAAGGACCATCCGGCGGATGATAACAACTTGCATGAAAAAAGGGACCACCGACGAAGTACAATTTGAATGAAAAAGTACCACCCAAAGGATTACAACTTGCAAGAAAAAAGACATCCGACGGATTGCGGCTTGTATGTAAATCGACCATCAAAGAGATACCAGTTTGCATGAAAGGGATAATCCGACGGATAAAAATTATAAAAGGACCATTCAATGAATTACAGTTTGCATGAAAAAAAATTGACCAGAAGACCGTGTAAAGTTTGGAGGGGAAAAATACCATCCGATTAAAGCTTGTAATAAAAAGGATCATATGACAGCCTAGGTTTGGAAGGAACAAAGTACCATCCGATGGATAACATGCCGCTTGCATGAAAAAAATGGACCTGTTGGCGGGTTTCAGCTGCAGGAGAAAGGACCATCTGACGGATTGCAGCTTGAATCGAAAAAGGACCGTCTGACGGATTGCAGCTTGAATCGAAAAAGGACCGTCTGACGGATTGCAGCTTGAATCGAAAAAGGACCGTCTGACGGATTGCAGCTTGAATCGAAAAAGGACTATCCGATGGAATGCAGCTTGTATGAAAATGGGCCATAAGACAATAAAAAGCTTGGACGAACATAACTGCTTGAAGAACGACTAAAAAGTACACCAATTAAAACCCTTGACCGCTCTTGTTGGAATTGCACTATGTTCTTTAAGGCTGAAGAGCCAGTGCAAAGACTACCAAGCTTTTTTACCCCAAAAAATTTTCAAAATATAAAAAAAACACTGTCTGACTTATCGGAAAAAGGCCAATCTCTACCTGAAAAATCACAAGAGATTTGTTCTGATGGCCTAACGAATGGCTATCACCTATTACTTCCGGACTTCATGACACTGTATCATCCTTTTCGTACGACGACTTTCACATAAATTCAATTGATAACATTATGACACTTCTTTAAATTTGAGGGGGTAACAAGAAAACTCATGGACCCCACTCCAAAATTGCGGGAACAAATGTAGAGCTGTATATTCAGGGACTACATATTATCGTTTGCAGGACTTTCTTGTGTTTATGTGTACACAATGGCACGATTCAATAGTTCGGGTAACAGGTGAACTCTGGTTTCTACATAGCCTGTCACCAATACCCATGAATGGTCCAAAATGGGAAAAAAAATCATTTGGATTAGATGTATGTATGTGATTTTGATTACCTCTAAATACCATTGGTTAGTACATACCCTTATTATTAAAAAATTATTAAGACTATTAACTACTCAGAACTGGTTAAATTGCAAGGAGACAAACTAACCACCTCATGAAAATATTATTACAAAACCCCAATAAATAAATCGAAACATCGCCCAAGTTTCTTGTTGTTCTTCGACCCTGGCAAAATAAGAAACTGTGTTGTATGTGTCAGGGTCATGCGGATAGTGATGTAAGACTCGAGGCCGGACTTGGATCGATTCCACTTTTTTTAAGGACTTACACGGACTTGAATTCGAGAGTTCTTGACTTTGACTTGTACTCAGACTCGGAAGTAAAGACGAGAGAAATCAGAACGAGGCAGTCTCCATGTCCAGTAGAAGAAAAGCTCTGTCGCATACTGCAAAGACTTAAAGGGAAACACAAAAACTATATATATATATATATATGTGTGTGGGTGAACTATTAAAATATTATTATAAACGTTTGACGATATATACAAAGCCTCAACTTTGCATCGGGAGCTAAATGTAACTAAGCATTCAAGTTAAAAGCACGTGTAAGGCCAAAAAAAAATGTTAAGTTCGAAGGCACTTTTAAGAAATCAGTGCGCGAGGGCGATTTTTTTTATAACCTTTTTTGTATGTTTCGATAAAAAAAGTTCATATAATAAGGGAAAGGGATGATAATAACAGAATTGTTTTGGTAAACAATAAAAAGCACTACGTAACACATGAAATCTGATAAAAAAAATGTACTATTTTATCTTCTTGAAAGAAATGTTCGAGCGGCTGGAGCTCAAAATTTGTAAGTTTCTATTGAAAATCAAAATGAAAATATTTGATGCTGGGGGTTAAAATTGACGCGCGCGGTGCCTGAGAACCCTACCTTTTTTTTTGCCTAATCTAACATTACAATACTCAAATTTCCATTTTAGATTTCTTTTCAGAAGGAGATGTGCAAAAGACCGGAGGTGGACTCGGGTTCTTAATGAATTGAAGGAGGTTGACTTGAACTCGAACTTTATGGACTCGTTCTTGGACTCGAGTGGCCTGGACTCGGACTTGCACACGAACATGGATGGTGAGGACTCTACCACTTCACAGTATGCGGACAACATGTGGACATCTAAGAAGGATATTGTCCGGTGAGTAGAGAAAAAAAAGAGAAGAAAAAAAAAAATCGGTGGATGACGTCACGTGAGCATTAAGCCTTTCAGTAACATATGCATCTGCACGCTGCTAGTAAAATCTTAATCCTTTTGCCATTAACTTAAAGTCGGCGTTGAAACATCTGTCCTGCGATCCGTGCATTTAGCGGATTAACATGTAATGAAAGCACGCAACAAATAGTGACACTTTGTCAGGGATGAAGCCACTACATAAATAAAACGGTGTCTGTGCATTAGTCCAGTCTCACGGAAAGTGGTACGTCTTGGGAGAAACATTACTTTAAGATCTCCCACGTTTGCACGGCAGTGGCTGATTGTCTTCGGTAATTGGACCTCTGATTGATGGCCGGGAGATTCGCAGTGACAGCGACAGGGAATTAAGACTGCGCCTGGCATTTTGGTAACTGGGCGAAATTACATCAATATTTGATAACCCTATCGACCCGGTTAGCCCGTCTGCCTCATAGCGAGGATCCGCCAGGAAACCCCACGACAGCGCGGAAATGGAATGTTTAGGAACACAAAAACGTGAACAGCTCGTTACTGTATCAACGGTGGACCTCGCAGGGTGAGCAAAGGGACCCGCCTAATAAAACATAGGTCCGCAGAGAATCTAGTCATTTGCATATATGTGCGCGGAAATATACATAAAACCAGCTTAAACCCGCCAAACAAAGCTCCTTGTGTTCTTAACACTGGTATTTAGGAATGGAGCTGTTAATACCTGTCGTCTGCGCAGGTGGATTGCGCGGCACGAGATGATTGACGTTTCGTCTTAAGATAGAATCCTCCCCGAGATATTAAAATGTTTAATTAAGAAGCCGGCAGGTGAAACTCGCCCCCGGGATAGGACAACAAGAAAGGCTTTCCGACGATGGCCATTTGGTCCACTCAATCAAGACCCAGATGAATATGATACCAAACATATGCGGGCCCGCAACCGGAAATTCCGTCTAGGTGGGGGACACCTGGCCCTTCTTGGCAGTTTGCCAAAGTAAAAGGCGGGCTTGGTACACGCTGGCGTCACTTCGCAGATTCATTGTCCAATAGGAAACCCCGCCTGACCTTGTTCGGTTGTTTATTGGCGTCCAACTTAACATCCACCGTGCTAAATTTCTTCTAATGGGTGCCTTGAATTAACGCAGGAATTGCCTCCGCGTGGCAGATGGCATTCACTGCCAGAAGCGTTACCCCGGTGTTTGCCCCCATAAAATATCATCCAGTTAACAGCTGGTCAGTCAGAAAATAGTTCAACAATGGTCTGCCCGTGTTTACCGAACACACACGTCACATATGACCGTTTGCAATCATTTTTTTTTCAACAATCTATAGTCAGAGACCAGTTTGTCTAACACTGTAATATAAGATTTGGGAAAAAAAATGTACCCCTCCCCTCAGAAAAAGTGAATGAAAGGTTTATGTTAAACACTAAGAAACAATCCATTGCATTTTTTGAGGTAATCTGGATCACCAAAATACGGTTTTTTTCCATTCAAATCTTCCTCCCCCAGTAGTACTTCAGCCAGACCCCAAAATTTGGATCATCGGTACCATTTTGGTGACAAATTTTCACCATGTGTGCTTGATAGGTATACATGTGTAGGTTATAAAAATGCCTGATAGCAGTATGAAAGTGGTAGCTTTCAGTGAATAAATGGATGTTTTATGTCGGATGACGTATATATTTTTTTTTCATCTCAAGGAAAACCAACTTAAAAGTGGTTATAAGCCCCTTACTACTAAATATGTAAAACGTATCCAGTCAAATTTGGTCTCAAATGATAGCTTAAACCATACGCTTCAGTATGACATACTATTTATGGCCACTGGGTGTATACTGCTTAAGTAATACATTCTTATAGTTACACTCACCCCTATCAAAAACGACAAAGGAGTGGTTATATAAATTTACTTCATACAACTTTATATGCCAAACTTCTATCAAGCAAAATAATCTTTTCAATGATGTTTAATTTATGATTAATAGGTGTTTACCTACAGTTCAACTTTCTTATACCCTCACAGGGGCAGATCCAGGATTTAAAATGGAGGGGTCAACTCCAGGACGTATGGCAAGTTGTGAAAAAGGTCCCCAGGTCCGAAAAAAGGGAGGGGGGTTCCAGGACACAAAACTTTGTCTGAAACCTTTAAAAAAGTTGTGGCGACTGGAGAGGGGGGATCCCCCCCCCCTCCCCGCTTCTGCCTCACCCTTAAGAAAAATACTCCATATATAGAATACGTCAACATATATAACGTTATGTCGGTAACGGAATACATCAGGAACTGCCGCAACTGTTATCTCCAAGATCAGTGGTAATATTGATCACTGGAATGGTATTTTGTTTGTAAGCTATAGGCTGTTGTGCAAGCCAAACAAATATAACTCATTTCATTTCATGGCTTATTCATTGGAGATGATCATAAAATGACAAAATAAGTATGAGGTGTGCATCTAATATTATAAGAATTTTTCTCTACTCTATTTTAACTTTGCTAATCACAAGTGTTTGTATTCATAATGTTATGACTAATACCCAGCATATTGATCCCATGACTGGTATGTCAGTGTTAGTTGCAAGTATCGCCACTTATGTTGACTTGAGTCAAAATGATCTTTTTCAGTTCTTCCTACTCAAGTCAGGAAACAAAAAAAGATAGCTTTTATGTGAGGGATAGCGTAAACTTATATTTGCTTATTGTTGTATTTCATTTGCTATTTTACCTATACCATTTGAAAAATGCTTTACCAAACATTGATCATGTGACTTTTACGAGTATATAAACTACAGATGGCACCATTTATGTTTACCTATCTTCTGCGAGCAAAACCTGTACATTTCCATTTTTTTTCTGAATGGTAAGAAAATTTAATCTATATGTAGCTTACCGATTTTAATTGACTAGAGCTGAAATGGTATTTCCTAGTTTCAATCTCTATTGTTCCATCATTATTCGCGATTATGAACAATGCAAAATGTAAGACTTTTTTTTTCTTTTTGTTAACGACAGACTGCAATTATCAGTGTGATATATATCAAGGCACAATTCGTAATCGCTAGACCTGGGATGTTCAGACGTTGTGTATACAGGATCTCTTAAACTCTCCTTAGTCGATAAGAATTAGATGACTGACCAATATAGATTCAGCTGAGCATTATGACCAGCGGGGCACTTGGTAAAGTTAAACATTTAAAATCAACAGAAGAGGTAACAGGTTATAATGTATTTAAGATATAGAAGACTCTATAAAGAATTGTTTGTTACATTATTTCACAACTAGGCCTTTGTGTATTTTAAACTTCCAAATAATACTAATAATAAAACTAAGTAATATTCAATGTTAGTTTAAAGGGAAAATAAGTAATAGCAGTTAATAAGTTCATAATCATATAAATATGCAATCGCTTCCTGACAGAAAAACATCAAATCTGATGAGATCTGTTTTGCATGGTTGGAAAGATAACACCGAGTGGAATATTAAAATTATTTCGCCCTTTTTATTTTGGATTATCACCGGGGCTTTTATAAGTCAATTATATCTTATAGTTATTTCAAGCCTGGCTACCTTGCCAAATCAAGTCATAAGAAAGTTAGCACTTGCAAGGAATTAAAATAGAAATCACCAGGAGAATGAAAAATCAGTTTCTTTCATACTTATTATCATGTGTGTTTCTACTGAAATGTTTAAATAAAAGAAAATAATATAAAAACAAATCTGTTTTAGAATATGTATCTACAATTTGTGATTTAAAAGTTACAATTATAAGCTACTAAGCGAGAGATGATATTCTCTTAAGGGCAAAACCATAAACCCCATCGATATTATAATTGTTCGGCCAGTACAACAGTCAGTGATTAACATGATCTCCCTCAAACCTGGGGAATGACAGGGCACATGTTGCTTTGACTGTTCAGTGAAAAATTTGCATTTTAAAGATTAAAGCAAAAAGATCTTTATGGCACTCTCTGGTGTAAGTACATAGCCCAAGGCGAACCATGTATGTCTTCCAATCCGGTAATGTTGGTTGACACTGGACTGCTAGGGTTTTGTTTGAAACATAATCCCTAAACTCCTGAGTCAAAGCAGATTAGAATTAAATTAGATTTGTTAAACTTCAACAACTGGTTTTATTAATTTGGGCTTATCACTAGAATTTACATGACTTTGTATTAACATAAAAACCGGAACAGAATGAGTTATTGCACTAACTGGCTATATAGCAAACTGGTATTTATTCTCGTTAAAACACTATTTGCACAACGATTCAAATAAACATCTGTTTTCCGCTTTAGGAAATAATATTTATTTAGAAATCTCTCAGAAATGTTAACAGTATAAAACATAGGCAACTCAGAATGAATAACTTACAGCTCTGGGTCAAAATTAGTCCTGACAGAAAGGCAAACTGCAATATCTATCATTAATTTATGGTGCCACCCAAGCAAAATGTTTTAGGTACATTTACTGCTTTATATTTACTATTTTATATGTTAATTTTGTTGGAAACATTTACATGGATTTATTTCAGCAGACAACATAGCCCTCTCTCAGCCAAATGCTCTTTTATATTTCGTGTAAGAAAGCGAATTTGGTCAGAAGTGCAGATACGGCGGCCTAGTTTGTACGATATCACAAGTGACTTAGGCACCAATATAAAAAAAACATACAAATAGAAATATACAGCTTAAAATGACTTGTCGCCCTTTTCTTTTTATCAACCGGAGACATGCAGAAAACATATATTCAAACAACTAGCCGAGTACCCGTGCCTGCATACATGTCATGTGTGACATTCGGCTTGCGACATCCGAGTTTTAGTCTATACATCGGCCACCGATAGCAGACACGTGGAATAATTGGGAGGATTAACCAATCAGGATTCAATAAGTGCGCTAGTATGCGACACAAATGTACTCAAAAACATCAACCAGGCATTAATTTTTTTCTGCGGACAGTTGGTGGCAATGGGACATGTATCGGCTAATTGAAGAACGGAATAACACCTTTCTGTGACCACGCCCAAATCCACAAATTGTAGTTCGGTGCCAGACATGTTTTTTTTTCAGCTAAAAGACTTCAGACTTTATTAATAAAGTCTACGTTTGGTCTGGTCGTGGCTGGTCTTATCAGAAATACACCTTTTTTTAATAAATTAGCTAAAATTATACAAATTGCTATAATTCAGGGTGAAGAAAAGTAATCATATCTTTAGAATTTGGAAAGCTATATAAATGAATGACACACCAGATGAAAGCTATAAATGTCTACTATCAACTGACATCAAACTTGTTTTAAAACGGGCAATATTTAAGATGTTATAACTAAATAATATTTATATATAACTGTATCTCGCAAAATTGCAATTTTGGTGCAAGTACATTTCAAAACAGGCTGATATTTTACAGAAAGTTACCACTTTCATACAGCTATCAGGCATTTTTATTATCTACACACATACACCTTTCAAAAATCATTGATAGCAATTGTCACCTGTTTGGTACCGATGAACCCTCTGGCTGATGTACTACAGGTGCGGATCCAGGATTTAAGAAAAAGGGGGTCTAACCCAGGAGGAGTAATGTCAAAGCCTAAGAAAAGTTCCCCATGTATGTCCGGAAAAGCGGGGTTGATTCAGATCTTTATAAACCCCTTAAAAAAGGTTGCGGCCGTTGAAAAATGGGGGTCCGGACCCCCTGGACCCCTCCTTGTGGATTTGTTTCTGTCCACATTGTAAAACACGGCTATTTCTTTTGTCTCTGTAGAGGTCCAGAAATTTTTAAGTTAATCCGGATCACCATGATTTGATTTTCATTCAAAGGCTTCCTTTCCATTTAAATATACGGCTACACTCTAAGAAAAGAGAGTTACATGTAGAACCCTCAAGGTTTCTTCAGAGTGGAGCCAGTGGGGAAACCTTAGAGGTTTGAGGTAGAACCCTCTAGACAAGGTTCCATGAGGAACCCTCTCCCTAAGGGTTCTATATGTAAATGGGTGCTTCTTAGAACCCTACAGAAGGGTTCCTTATGAAAGCATTTGTTCATGAAAAGTTCTAGAGGGTCATATAAATGTATATATATATATATATATATATATATATATATATATAAGAAAGTAGTCTTGGATGTCATACCATATCATTAAGAATAAATCAACTGAATATATCTTTTGTGTCTGTTAGACCCAGAGTTAATGAAGCTGTTGATCCGCGACAAACCTTTCTGTGTTTTTGTATAGTTTGATTAAGCTCCTGGCCGAGGCTGTTGCCTCGGAAAACTTTCATGTATAACATATTTCGCGACAACTGTTCTATGTTTACTCATTAATTTGGCTACAGGGCCAATGCCCTTTCAGATTAAGATTTTTTGCCCTCATTCGTTGGAATAACCTTCCGACAGTGATTAGACAAGCTCTAGATATTCAGAAATGACTTAAAAAGCGTTTATTCATCGGACATTTAAATATTTAAGAGTAATTAATGGAGATATTAAATTCGGGAAAAACATTTTCGACAAATGTCATTTAATTGTTATTTAATTCTAAAGCGACACAGAATAATGCATTGAAAGCAAAGGTAGACCCAAGTTAGAGTCGACTGATGAAAAAGATATATAAATATTAATTATTATTACAAAAACCAAGGCAGATAAAAATGTTTTAAACAATTAGGCTGCACAACACACCCACCTTGCAGTAGCCTGATTAATTGGAAGTTTGATAGGACCATGTAATAAAAGAACAAGTGGCATATGATTTCTTCGATTATTAAATTGGATCAGTTTGAAAACCAGTATGCCTGATATTTCTGTCTCAATTATCTTTTTAACGCTTCATTAAATGTTCGTAATTATATTACCATCGTTTTCTTTGCATATTCATGGCTGAATAAAACGAGGCCATGGCTATAGAACACCATTTAATGAATCCCGTGGCTTTGTACAGGCGCACGCCACGTGTAACAAAGGTCAAGGCGTTTAGTTCATCGGCACGTTCAATGGCATGGGGGGGGGGATTTTCCAGAGCTAAATTTCTTATACCTAGATATCCCTAGTTTGTGAAAATGAATATTGGCATTCGAAATAAAGCTGATTTTTCGAGAAATGGCCCTTTTATCAAATTGGGTCAAAATGCCAAGTTAGCGACTGACGGAAATTTGATAAGGGGGTATAGTCCCAAAATCGGTGGTAACTTCCTAAATATTAGCCCTTTGATAGTAAAATAAACACCATTTCACTCCCCTATTATTGCTGAACAAGACAGTTATAACTGCGTTTGTATTTGGATGGGTTACATGCTTATTAAGTGCAGTTATGTCCAATTCACAAAATAATTTTGCATTTTTTTATGTGTGCGCATTTTTTACCAACAATTTTTACCAAATAAATCATATGTATTTCCTTCGTAATATGAGTTTATTTTATTGTTTCCTAGGGTCCCTAAATTATGAAATGAATGTTGGTGGTTGAAACAAGGTGGATTATTTTTTTAAATGGTCATTTTATTAAACCGCGTCAAAATGCCAAGTTTGCGGCGGAGGGAAATCGGTATAAGGGATACGGTCACGTCATTTTATATCTCTCTTATTGCTAAAGTGTGCACATTAAAAGAAATAGACACAGTTGTTTGAATCTACTTCATTATCTGAGTTTATTTTATTGTTTTCTATGGTCCCTAGATAATGAAAAGTAATGTTGGTAGTTGAAACAAGGTAACACTTGGAGAAATGGCCTGTTTATCAAACCGTGCCAAAGTGCCAGGTCTAGGGGACGAGGGAAACGGGATATGGGCACCAAAATCAACTGTAACTTCCGAACATCAAGTCCTAGCGCGATGAAATGAGTACCGTTTAAATTTTTATTGCTTAATAAAATATAAATTGATGTAGAAAATGCATATGTTTGCAGTGAAAGTCCTGAAGTAGTGGTCATTTATATGAAACGCGTCAAACTTAAAAAAAATTCAGCAGGCTACTTAAATGCAGAAAATATTTTACTGGTATATCTGAGTCTAGGCCATATTCTTCTACAAAAATGCAGGAATTATCATTGCAAAACATATTAAATTTAGACCACACACACACACACACGCACAAACACCCCCCCCCCCGAACACACACACACACACACACATATATTCCAATTCCAAGTCCTTGATGTCCGAGTCCAAATCCACCTTCACTTGAAAGCCGAGTCCAATGCAAATCTCGTTTTTTAATAGAAATTTTAAATGGATATTTACGAATGTAAACGTTAGTTTAAACTTGGTCTATACCTGACTATTATATTATACCTTTTGCAACGAATGCCGAACTATAGTTTGGTTAATATATATAGTCTAATTTTGTATGCCTAATTTTCTCTTCGTAGTTCACATATATGCATAAAAGTCTTTATTCAACTGGACTTGAAATGGACTCGATATACTTTCTCGAGTCCATGTATCTATGTGTATGCGAGTATATAAGGCCCAAAAATACTAAAAGGTTTGGTTCTCAGGCACCGCTCGCGTCAATTTTAAACCCCCGCAAAAAAAAAAATATTTTGATTTTCAATAGAAACTTAACAATTTTGAGCTCCATGCGCTCGGACATTTCTTTCAAGATGATAAAATCATACCATTTTGATCAAATTTCCTTTATTATGTAGTGCTTGTACTTGTTTAGCAAAATAAATCTGTTATTATCATGCCTTTCCCTTATCATTTGACATTTTTTATCGAAACATACAAACAAATAAAATAAAAAAAAGAAAAAAGCGCCTGCTCGCACTGATTTCTGAAAAAAGTGCCTGAGAACCAAACCTTATTTTTTTGCCTAATATGGATTAAATTTCTGTACGTATTGTAAGGTTGTCTGATAACCTTAGTTTACCAATACTGTACTATGTCTCATTCAGTCAACCCAGTTACAGAGTGTTTCGGGTCTGTATTAGATATCTGGATGGACAACCTTGCTCAGGCCGTTCAGGTGATGTTGATAGCATAGGTGCCCAATGACACCTTGAAAAGCAGACCTTAGTTTAATTAAGCGTTTTCAATTCAAGTTTAATAAGTCGTGATTTGGTAGAAACTTCAGTTCTTATTCAGTTAGATGTTAGGGGAAATATTATTACCAATTAATTTCAAATGACTGTAAATATTATATATAAAATCAGTTAGAAATGTCTAAGGAAAGTTCTATTCTTTGTTTGCACGATATTTTAGTGGCAAGTAAACTGGTACACAAATTAGTTGTATATTACTCGAATATATAAGTAATATAAGTGAATAAATTATTTAAACATGACTAGACCACTATTAACAGAAATTTTTATCGATTTTGTAATTTTTGGACATATATTTTAAATTCATTAACAATGACTAATGAAGAAGTTACAGCTATTTATGCTGGCTTAACCAAGTGAGTAGCCTCCTACATTTTAGATCTCCTTTTTATTAGATTTATTAGACTTTTTTTATGAATTGTGTTTCAAACCATCAAACTTATATATGTCTTAATTAGCAACATAGCAAGAAGAAAAGGGAATAGAATGGTACTTATTCCATGATCCTAAGACAAGTATTATGGAAGTTATATCTTCTCTCAGCAACGAACACTTTGACGCGGTTTGATAATAGGCCATTGATCCAAAATATCACCTTGTTTCAACTACCATCATTACTTTTCATAACCTAAGGACCATAAGAAATAATAAAATAACTCAGATTATAAAGTAAATCCAAACAAATTATATTTTGTGTCTAAACATTTGGATAAAATGTGCACACATTTAAAAATTTATAATTTATTTTTAGAATTGGGCACAACTGCCCTTAATAAGCAATCATCTTAATATGTACATGCACATTTATATCTAACTTATTTAGCAATAAGAGAAGAGTAAAACTATGTTTATTTCTCTACCATAGGACTAGTATTAAGGAAGTAAGAGTCGATTCTGTGGCCATTACCCCCTACCGATTTTCCTCAGCCGCAAACTTGATACTTTGACGCGATTTGATAAAAGGACATTACTCGAAACATCCACCCTGTTTCAACCACCAACATTCATTTTAATAAATAAAAGACCTTAGGAAACAATCAAATAAAATCAGATTACGAAAAAAATCCATATGCTTTATTGTGTCAAAAACTCTTGGTTGAAAGATGCGCACACATCCAAAAAACATTCAAGCTTATTTTGTGAATTGGATATAACTGCTCTTAATATGCATGAACTACATCCAAATACAAACCCAGTTATATCTATCTTATTTAAAAAAGAAAAGGAAAGTAAAATGGTGTTTACTTTACCACCATAGGGCTAATATTAAGTAAGTTACAGTCGATTTTGTGACCATACCCCATTAACAAATTTCCGTCAGTCGCAAACTTGGCACTTTGGTTTGATAAAAAAGGGCCAATTCTCGAAAAATCAGCTTTGTTTCAAGTGCAAACATTCATTTTCACAAACTAGGGACATCCAGGTATAAGAAAATTAGGGTCTAGAAAATTCCTCTCGGGGGGGGGGGGGGGGGGGGGAGCTATACCCCTACTGGCCCATGGACTAATTATCACACGACAGCGTTCATTTGAAACCTCAGATGCACCCTTTCGCCATAGGTCGTTTCTAATGAAAGCGATCCTCTTCCTGTTACGCACTGTTGGGCGGCGGAGACTACTTATCTCAACTGTCACACTTTAAAATCAATTTTTTTACAGTTTCATCACACACCTTTTGTTTACATTTTACATTCGCGTGCTTGCAACATATCATTTATTCCGTGAAGTCCTTACCACAAAAACATCCATGTTAATGTAAATTGCTTTAAAACAATTCTTATTCAACGTACTACAACGGACTACATTCCCCTTGTCACTACATTTATACCTACGCCATCTGTATATTTATAGAAGCTGCATTATGGGGGTTAGATGGTAATGCCCGCAAAAACCCTTACGAGCAGAGTCGTACTATAACGAGCCCGATTATGGACAGTGTGCCTCTAAGGCTGTTTTTTTTTTGCACTCAAATCCTTTTCATCATATTTGAGAACAATTGACCTAAGCCATCAACACTAACACATAAGTCACAAAACATTTGCAATCGTCAAGCTATCACTGGAAGCGTGCATCCTAACGCCCGCCGCCGGGCGATAATAAGAAATAGACTGTTGAATGCACGACCTTGAATTAGGTTACTGTCAAAAATAATTATCAGGTGCACGTCTGTCATATATTACCTTTACCCTGACCAATGGTCAATTTCTTTTAATATGAGCTTTATTGGAAATCTAATGCAAACTGTGAAAGAAGAGATAAAAAAAAAAAACAAATTCTGGTCGATAGTTCTGCATTCTGGTAAACCTGAGAAAGTCCCCCTCCGCGACCCCACCCCCCTTCCCCCACACAAAAAATGACCCCAGATATCCATGCAGAAGTCAAACGCATCAATCTCTATATAAGGTCTTATTATCCCCCGGGAGCTTAAATAGCAGTTTACAAAATTAAAACGAATGTTTCCATCAGATTTCCCTCTTTCAGTGTAATAATTGCGATGGTATAAGTCTACGCTCCCAGCCAGAAACACCAGGCAATCCTCATAGTAATGGAGCAATTCAACAAATCCGGTTTTAAGGTCATGCCGTAGCATAGATCACTGCAGTCATAATAATGCCAATAAAGTCGAAGAAATTACCACATTCACGACTTTTGTTTTGCCTGTATTTGTTGTATTTTCTGGATTAGTAAGCAGGGTTCACCCTTGTAGCCCTGGTAGAATTCGTTCATAAACAAAATAATAAATTCATCAATATCGCTGATGGGCATGATTTAATTGTTCAGAAACCCGGTACTAACAGAGTAAACATAGCGACTGTAAAACTTTTCCAAGTTGCCTTTAGTCATTTCCGGTATTAAGAGGCCAGTGGTTAGCGTGTCTGTACTGAGCCCGGTAAACTTGATGATGTGGGTTCGAATCGGGGAGTCTTATATCGTGCCGGACTTAAGAGTACAATAAATAGGATTAAACAGAGAATATCTTAGAGATCAAGGCTTGATTGGCATCTCCGCAAGCACTGTGATTTTTTTTGTTTTATTCAAATATATTTATACAGGGTAGCCCCTTCTGATCTGGAAAAAAATACTGATCTGAATGAAACAGGAAGCTGTGGTATTAAGCATAAACATAATAAAACATAATATAGGCATTGATAAACAGTATGTATAATAAATAATAAACCGGCTTCTGTGGTCTTAGGACACAGGACATACAGCTGAGCTCAAATCTTAGCCTAAAAACGATGAGGATTTTTCCACGATTGGTCGCCTCTAGGGTAAGCGCTCTGTGGGCTTAATGGGAAAACTGTACCCAACTGCCGTGAATCACTCACAAACAAGTGCGATTTAGGGGATTCCTCGGTATAAATACCATGCAATGAGATATTTACATCCCATCTCAACAGAACCGCAGGTGCGGCAATCCGAGCCCGCTTGACACCATGAAAACACGGTGTCACTGCCCTGTTACGTAGTGCCATAATGTAATCCTGCCGATGTATAACTCAAGATTATTTATCATTCTTAACATGAAATATAGGCGGTATACTCCACCAGAAATATAAAAAAGGAAACAAATACGTATATTAGATGAACATACTCAGAATATTAACCTCCTGCAGGGAATATTAAAGGTGCCCATTCACCTACCTTTTGATAAAGAATTTATATGATTTCGGGATTCCTCTGTATATATATAAATGATCTAAGGGTAATTTTGGTTGTGAAAAGATCAGTCTTAATAGGCTTTCGTGAAGGATTTATGAACTTGTTTATCAACAACATGATTCTTGACAAACGGAAAAAGGCATGTAACCTACGGTAGGTTTCATATATGCGGAGGTAGAAAGGTCACTTGTTGCAAAACGCCATTTGCAAAGCTCTGGCTTATCTGACTTGCTGCCAGATGCCCTTGTTGAATTTGTTTTGATTATTTTGGCCGGCCCCACATATTATTAACACGTTGATTTAAACAAACCAAGCAGCCTTTTTGAGGTGGTATCCACGATTTCTGGCCATTTGTATAAAGCTCCAAGGGATCACCTTTAGTTTATAAAGGTCAGATAGGTGATTGGGCCCCTTTGAAGGTATCGAATCTCAAATACCTGAAAGCAACAGTGATGCAAAGTTTGGACACCCGTTCAAACTCTATTCAAGAAACGCAGACGACTACAATGAAAGGAGGTGTGGAGATGCAATATTGATGAGACTGATATGTAATACAAGTGGGATAATGTACAGACAGAACGCTGCCTGTCCGCTTAGTAATATTCTTTCCGCGCCAGAAACTCGGGACCAGCGCGACATGAGACAAGTTAGGCGACCGCGGCGTCTGAGGCGTCAGTGACAGACAGTCCCTGCTACCTGCGGCTTTTCATGATCAGCGCCAGCAGGGTCTCCACATCGGACACCTATATATATCTCTCAGGTCGTCAGCTGTCTTCATCAGCCTCTAGGTGCTGTAGCAGTCACAGCTAAGTCTTTTAAGCATGCTGGCGCAGCCGGAATTAATGCACAGCTGCCGATGATAGCATTTTTGCAGAAACGGCTTAAGCAGTTATTTGTCTGGTGCAAACTCATATCTGACACCAAACTGTCGGTAGCGCTGACCTGATCGCTTGCCGCCGCCTGTTATTTTGTCGTTATGTATGCAGAACTAGGATAACAATAGATCGTGTATTAATCATGCATCGCTGACCTATTCATTATCACACGGTATACGCTTAAGATAACCTTAAAAAGTAGCGCCTATTAAACCAGTCAACCCACCTTCAAACAGTCAGTACGATTTACTTGAATATCATACACATTTTTATATGTAGTGACCGCATAAAATTATCAATAAAATTATTCCATATCACATTTCTCTCTAATTTCTATCAAGAAATGATGAAATCTGAATATGTGTAGTTAACCGCATGATAGTATCTCTCGGTAATAAATCGTTTATGAATATAAAAAGTTGGTGTTTGGAACTAATCTCCAGATAGTTCCATGATACTTATATTGATAGTATCCAGGAAATAAACCTGATTAATATCAGGCGTGTGCTCCAATGTAAATTTTAATTTAATAAAAAAACTGTTTTAAACGAAAATAAAATCTTACCAAAATATTAAAAAATTATCAGGATTTTTCAACTATAATATTGTATTATGTCCAGAGCTCATTATTTACACTCCCCACGAGGTGGGTATACACCGCGCGGTCGTTCTGTATCTCCTTTGCTTTAACCAATGCTTCCTGCAGGGAATGTCTGGCTATCATCTCCGGATGCTGGCACAGGGACAAATTGTAGTCAACTGAAACGAATGGGAGACGGTTAAATCTTGGCAGCAAAATACAACAGCCCCGCTAACAATGGTCTGATTAAAATTAGTACCCCTGGGACAGTGCCTAGTGGTGAAACCCGGCAAACCCTGCTAAAGCAAGCAGTGGTTTAGGCGAATTAAGTAAAAGAACGACTACAGTGTACAACTCTTTCATAAGTTTTGATAAGAAGTGTCAGTTATCAGCTCCTGTCAGGTGATTAATAAGAGAAAAAAAATATAGTTATTATCATGCCAGGAGTATCTGCCAGGTTCCACCTGCAACAAATTGATCTTTAATAATGAGATGCATCAATACTATCTTTTCTGTGTAATTTTCATATGCAATGGAGAATATTTAATTAAAATTATGATATTTCTGAGTCATTAAGGGATTCGCTTTAATGTTTAAACTATGAGGCAAAAGCAGAAATGTTCCACAGACTATGCATTAAAACATTAAGGAGCCGGTTGTCAATGCTTTTTCTCTTTTTTTATGCAACAATCGAAAAACAAAAAGACAATATTTGATTTGTGAACTTTATGGAGGTGTGGGTTCGAACCTGACTTCGACAGGTGTCTTTCATGCCGTATATTACCCAAAGTCTTTAAATAATTTGGGAAGATATTGGGGGGCTCTGCTTTCTGGTATCAGGCTGTCCCTAGCCTTATACGGACCGTGGGTGGATACGTCATTCGGGGAAGACTCTCAGTACTGACAGTCACTTCGGGAATATCCGAAGACTGTCCAGTGTTTTACGCTCGTTGGTTGCTGGCTCAGGTCACACCTTTATAAACTTAAGGTAATCCCTTGGAGCGTTTATAAAAATAGGCCAGGAAAGGTGGATACCACTTTACACAGGCTGCTAGTTTTGTTTATATCAACGTGTTTATTACATGTGAGGGCCCACCAAAATAATCAAAACAAATTCGACAAAGGCATCTGGTGGCAAGTCAAATAAGCCAAAGCTTTGCAAATGGCGTTTTGCAAAAGGTGACCATTCTACCTCCCCATATATGCAACCTACCACCGTAGGTAACATGTTTTTCCCATTGGTCAACATTGCTGTGTTTACAAAAATATTGTTGATAAACAAGTTCATACATCCTTCATGGAGGCGTTATAAAAACTTTCCATAACCAGAATTACCCTCAGACCATTAATATATACACAGAGGAAGCCAGAAATCAAATAAACTCTTCTTCAAAAGGTAGTTGAATGGGGAACTTTAATGTAGCCCCCTCACCTGAGAGGAAGGCGCAAGACTGGTACCTCCCTAAAAGGAGTCCGCAAAAATACCACCCTCAGCAGTATAAGGTAGAGTAAGTTACATTACAAAAAAGGGATATCGGTACCTCCATAAAAAAAATAAATTAAAAAAAAAATTATTTTGGGGGCGGATCCAGGTGATTTAGATATTCAACATCAAAGTTACCGAAACATTATTGTTCATTCTTAATAAGAAAAAATATACGCGAAAAATAGAAAAGCGGAAAATAGGACAGTCGATTCCATAGAGAACATTTTGTGTGTGTGTGCCATATGGTGAGAGTTCATCTGACCCTGTCATAAAAAACTGATATCCAGAGTTATTAACAATCACACTTAATTCTTAACGTGACGTTACGTTCATCTTTATTCAATAAGAAAAGCTATCTTGCTGTCTTGGCCCTATATTTTAAATATAGTCTACGCGGAACACAGTGTCAGGTAAGCTTATAAGTAACGAGCTGTGTTAAAATGCCTTACATGACATAAGAAGGACTGATATGAAGTTCGGACCTCCTTCCACGACTGTTTCCACTGAGAATTTACTTTTTTACATAGGTAAAAAATCGACATAATGTTCTCACTCTTCTTGCCTATACGTAGTGAAGCCGAATTGGTCCACTCCGATCAGGGTCAAACAAGTTACAGATTACCTACACTGCATGTTTATCTAATCTGATTTTATCCTAAGCGTATATGCATGTTTAATAATGAGATTACGACCACACCCAATCAGCTAGCAAAACTATTGACTTATCAACTTTGTCCGCGTGACTATCTAATAAATATTTATAGAACCTCAGAAATACTTGAAGGGACCTATACGATATTTGACGTCTATTAACTTAAGCTAATCCCTTGAACGTTTTATAAATAGAAATAAGCCAGTAAACAGTGATCCCACGGAACACAGAATGTTCGTTTTGTTTATATTCACTTGTTTATAACATGTGGGAGCTGGCCAAAATATTCCAAACTTATTCAGCAAGATTAAGTTTCTTAAACCAGACTGACTAAATGAAGTTTGCAACAAGTGGCCTTTCATTTTCCACACACATGAAACCAACCACCTTAGATTACATTGTTTCAGTTTGTCAACACGGACGCATGTATCATGTTAAAGAGCATTTTTTTAGTGGCAGGTCCAACTTTGTGGAATTCATTACCTTTGGAATTTAGACAAACCAAGAACCTAGCCACTTTTTAAAAAAGTGCTCGGAGACATACTTATTTTTGCAATATTTTGATGGCCTGTGACTTTGCAGTTTGTGCAGATTTTAATCTCTATAACGTGATTTTAAATACTTTTTTGGGTTCAATGTCTTTTATAGGTTTAATGGCATATCATAGTATATTGCTGGATTATGTGCATTACCAGTCTAGCCGAAGTAACATCTAAATTTTAGTCTGCATCTTTATTTTAATGAATATTTTTTTTCATAGTCAGTTATTTTTATGCTATTGCTTGCTTGTATTAGCTTTCTAGAGCACATCACCGTGGATTTATGCTTTACAAAATAAATTATTATTATTTTTTTTTTTACTAATACCTTGTAGTTCACATTTCCTTCACACTGGTGACATAATATTGTTTCTTAACAGGGATTACCCACAATTCAACAAAGTGTACACAGAGTAGACCAGGAACCACATTAATGCTAAAGAAAAAGAAAGACGAACAGCTGTTTTTTTATGGAAGCGTTTTGCTGCCACCTGGTAAAAGAAAAATAAATAATTATCTCGTACGTACGAGTCTCGTACGTACGAGATACTATCTCGTACGTGAGACATATTCAGCTACCCACCATTCATATCAATGGCTGTATATGCATTTAATAGTTTAAAAGATCCACTACCTTGTGCGTTGTGTCATAAATCTAGTTCTTAGACAAATCAGTTTAGAATATCAGAAACCTGCCCTACAAATATCCATTCTCAATTACTTAAAATAAGGCTATTTGGTACCTATACCTCTTGTCCGAACCCTTCTTTCAGTTTGGCAAAGGCAATATTAATTTCTTATTAAAATTATGACAGGCTCACAATTATTACATCATACGCTGCTAACAGAATTCAATCACCAATCTTTAAATTGGAGTTCTGTATATGACTGTATGACAGCAATTTGTTGATATATATTTAGTTTCCTTGAAATATTTCAGAAACCTGGACACAAAAAAATGATAAATCGAATAGCAATTTTAATATATACTTAAATAAATGAATAAGCGTGCGTGTGTTCGTTTTAACGGTGTTCAAGTGGTTTTTAAGGAGGTGGAGATGTTGTATATGATTAGTGTAAAAACATAACATATTTAACATATATATTACTTATACATATATCTGTTGGCCTGTTGTGTAGTCAGTTAATCAGCTCAGTACGATTTATTATGTCGTACGTACGAGATATTATGTCCAACGTACAAGATAGGATGTCGTACGTACGAGATAGTATGTCGTACGTACGAGATAGTATGTCGTACGTACGAGAGAGTATGTCGTACGTACGAGATAGTAAACGAATTTTACCATTGCCCTGATTATCCTCTGATTGAGGGGTGAAGTGATTGTGATCGATGATTATAATTGATTAGTAGAGTGATCATGATCGATGATTATACCTTTGAATGAAGCTAGTCCTATCACTCCACGCCGAAACTAATAACTGCCATGTAATTTGCTGTAACCAAAACAAGCCAGGGATGAGCCAATCATATAGTCAGTTTCTCTTAACAGCTTTATTCTACGTGCTGAATCGCTGAACAACTGTTCGAACACGACACGTGAAAATAAAGTCAGCATACAAACAAATCTCCAGTCATGAAGATAATATGATTTTTGAAAATCAACCAGGACATGACATCCGTTAATTGAGAAACTCCAATAACTGATCTAATGTAAAAAAATTAGGAGCAGGTTAACTTAACTTTAACAGTAAATGTCTATGCTCAATATTAGAAGCAGGCTCTTTAGGAAAATGTTAAAACGTGACGCAATTATCTTATTAAAATTTGCCCGACGTTTATGGGATCGGGGTCACATCAGGTTAAAATAGGTTAACATCTAGACACATCAGCCGACTTCGGGGTAACATGGGGTATATACGGGGATGTGATTCCGGTTCTTTGATTCCTCATCGATGTAACATCGTAATGACATCGGGATGAGATCGGGCACACCGGGCACATCGGTGTAACATCGGATGGCATAGGGACACATATGTTTAACCTCTGCAGCGTTGGTGTCCATTTATTAACTTTCTGGTTTTCCTTGCAGGCTTCTGTTGTAATTTTGAACTCGTTCTGCATTGGAGGCGGGGAACTCAAGTGTAGGCGTATTTATACACTTGAATGACCTAGCACTAAAATTAGGGAACCTTCCGACTGACCTATTTAAATTAATTGATTAATGCTGAAATATGTCACATTACAGGGGATTCTCCCACCCTTCCGCCAGAGTTCGTTTCTACTCAAAACCTAACTCTTGGGCACTGTAAGCACTACTTGTCTCAACTGTCAAACTTTAAAATTTGTTACATTTCAAAGAATCACCTTCTGTTTACATGTCACATATACATACATAATATTACTTATTCCGTAAAGTCCTTATCACGAAAACACCCGAGACTATGTAACTAGCCTTGAAACAATTACTGTCTAACACTTGGATGAACTGCATTATCCTCTTCAATTATACCTACGCCGCTGGCGTATTAGGAAGCCCCAGTGCATGGTTGGGGTGGGGGGGTGGGGTGGGGGTGGGGGGTCATATTCTGACTCAAACAGTCCCTAACCAGCAGAGTCGTGCTCTTTTGAGTCCGAGTCTGCGCATGCAGTGTGGGGATTGTCCCTCAAATGTAGAAAAGAATCTTCTCCCAGCATTTTCACCTGGAGGTTTCGTCCTGATATGAAGTACTCTTAATAGCCGCGTCCACAAAGAAAAGTTGATGACAGTTTTAACAATATGGTCAATTCTAATATTTTTTATCTTTTTGTTTATGTTTTAAGTGGTATGAGTGTATAACAGAGTAAAAGGCTCGCTACCATTTGATAGGCGACTTTACTAACGTAAAAAATTGCACACTCTCTCTCTCTCTCTCTCTCTCTCTCTCTCTCTATATATATATATATATATATATATATATATATATATATATATATATATATATATATATATACAATTACTCTGCCCCAAGCAGATAATAATTTTATGCTCGCCACACCATGTGTTTTGTGTGTTGGGCGCCAATAAAAGGAAACGATACTGGGGGGGGGGGGGGGGGGTTATACTAGTATATACACAAATATTTAAAGCCCAAGACATGCCTGGTTGAAAAGAAGGTAATGATAACCAAAATCAGAGTTAAAAACTGTCCCGATAAATAGTGAGAATACTTGGAGGGCGGACATCGTTATTACTATTAGTACGGCGGCGCTGGGCGATAATTAAGGTAACACTGTGTTCTGGGAAATCTGGTACTCTTAACGTATGGAAATCCATAGCCGGCAGCGTAAGGACCTTGCTAAATAAGCAGATTCATTTGAAACAAGTAGTTTAATTTTATCTGCAGTATAACCAGTTCATGAAGACGCGGAAGTAACTAGGAGAGGGCGAATATCCAATATGGCGGCACTGCTTACAAGAGGGCTGAAGTTCAAGGTCGCTAGATTTTGAATAATGATTACAGAGGACCTCACTTTGACAAGAAGGGTCACAGTTAGTAAATATATGTTACATACATCCCCATCCGTATTCTAACTAGACTAAAAACTCCATTAAATATTATATTAAGAGAGATTTGGGCGACCATAATGCACTGCAAACCGGAAGTAAGTACCGGCCAATAGCAGTCCAGGTCATTGTTTGAGAATACATGCCCGCGCTGGGACAAGATCACTCGTCAACTAGCACTCGGCAACCATCTACCACTAGTACCAGGAGAAACGACGACCAGTGGATTCATCTGTCAGAAAAAACGACAACCAGCAACGTACTATCTGGAAGAAAAACCCACCACCACCCCCTTCGCCGCCGACTCTGCACTCTGTGTTCTACTTGTTAGTGTTAAAATTTTATTGTTTCTAAACAGTATATTTGTCGAGGTGTAAACTGTTACTTTTACTCTACTACTTTTACTTTAAGTATGACCTATACAACTAGCCTTGAAACAATTACTGTTTAACACTTGAATGAACTACATTATCCTCTTCAATTATACCTACGCCGCTGGCGTATTATGAAGCCCCAATGCATTGTTGGGGGGTGGGGGGGGGGGGTCATATTCTGACTCATATAGTTCCTAACCAGTAGAGTCGTATACTCTTTTGAGTCCGAGTCTGCGCATGCAGTGTGGGGATTGTCCCTCAAATTTAGAAAAGAATCTTCTCCCAGCATTTTCACTTGGAGGTTTCGTCCTGATATGAAGTACTCTTAATAGCCGCGTCCACAAAGAAAAGATGATGACAGTTTTAACAATATGGTCAATTCTAATATTTTTTGTCTTTTTGTTTATGTTTTAAGTGGTATGAGTGTATAACAGAGTAAAAGGCTCGCTACCATTTGATAGGCGACTTTACTAACGTAAAAAATTGCACTCTCTCTCTCTCTCTCTCTCTCTCTCTCTCTCTCTCTCTCTCTCTCTCTATATATATATATATATATATATATATATATATAGTTTATGTTTTTCTTTTGTTTATACAAGGAGATATATAGTAGGGGTATGGAAGCGGAAAATTTTGTTTATACTTGACCATAATTATTATGGCATGCAACCATGTAAGAAATAAATACAAATTTGCCGTGACGTGAATATTAAAATATTGCCTTCAATTTTTGTAAAGGAGTCAAGCTGTTCGGTGATTTTGTGTTGGGTTCATACTATTCTCACACAGGTCTGAGGAAGTCCATTTTCTGTTTAAACAGATCCGTTAACAAGCCAGCACTCTTTCAATCTAGGGAGCAGCTGGCTGGCTTTTAAGCTGTCAGAGCAAAATGGGAGTGACACCATTCTCCCTATTAACACCACTCGTGTGCCAAACGCTATAGGTCACTCAACGTGTCTTAACTGAGTACACATCGTGCACGCGGATCAGGTGGCAAGGCCCCATACGTTAACGAGAAAGCTTTAAAAAGATGTAAGGCAGTGCGGGGCATTTACTGGCCCAGCTTTGTTGCAACGACGTTAAGCGCTACGACTACGAGTCTCCTTTATGATTTCACATTTGCAAACTCCCAACCCCCTTACGGGTCACTTTTGTTCCATATCTCATGGCGCTGTTTTCGAGGATGCTTTTCACTCCGCTGACTTCCGGTCTTGAGATGAAACTCTCGTGACGTCTGCTCTGAAATAAATCGCGCCATTGAGTCATTTTCCCCTCCAGGATCTGAAGAGCGTAATTACCCTCAGCCCATTATGACCACTTTCCACCAGAAATGAAGTGACGCCATTCAATATTAGGTCCCTCATATCGCTACATGGTTTGGCCGATTAAGCGATTTGTGAAAACATTCTGAACTGCGGAAACACTGACATCCTCTTAGCGTATCATTAAAATGATCATTAGTTTCACCACACTGCTAATCAAAACACTGCATACATTACGCTCCATATAATGGGTATTGTTGTCAGTCAATTAATGCATATGGTACTTTGGGAAATAGATGACATTTCAGGAACTCTCGATTATAATACACTTAATTCCAGTCACCTAGTACATTTTAGCCTGGTAACAGTAATAGAGGCATCTTGAAACCAAGTGGTATTGTTATTTGTCATCTGTATTGATTGTAGCTACATGCCTGCTAGCACATTTGATTATAGCTACATGCCTGCTAGCACATTTGGTCATAGCTACATGCCTGCTAGCACATTTGATTTTAGCCACTTGCCTGCTAGTACATATGTTCTGTGTTATTTATAGATACATGCTTGCTAGTACCATATTTGTTTGTCTATAGCTATAGGCATGCTTGCTAGCACGTGAATTTTAAACATGCTACATGCTACAACCTATGTGTGCCTCGTTTATAGCTGCTTCGTTGGTAGTTCCTGTATTCTGTACTGTTTACAGCTACAAGGCCGCTTACTCCGCTATTCTGTATGGATTTAGCTTTCTTGTAAGCTCCTGTATTCTGCATCATTTATAGCTGCTTTGTTGGTAGTACCTGTATTCTGTACTGTCCACAGCTACAAGTTATTTAGTTCCGCTATTGTGTATGGTTTAGCTTTCTAGGAAGCTCCTGTATTCTATATTGCTTCTCTCTTGCTGTCTCCAAGATCCTGTATTATTTGTTAAATAAACTATTATATTCACACTAGCTTTTGTATCCTGTATTAATTATAGAACATTTCTAGCAATCTGATGTATTGTGTATTGTAAAAGCCGAACTTTCTTACAAGCTCCTGTTATATATAATGTATTTATATCTATAATATATTCAACATACTTTTCCGTTACTTTCTTCTTGGTCCTGTACTCTATATTGTTCCCTCAAACTATCTTGCTGTATTTTTTAGCTACTTTCGTGCTAGCTCCTGTGTCCTGTATTGTGTATGGCAACTTTCTAATCTACTCATGTATTGTGTATTACTCTAGTAATATACAGTGGAACCCCATAATTGCGACCACCTTGGGGACTGACCAAAGTGGTCGTAATTTGGGGGTGGTCGTATTTGTGAGACTCTTAATTACCTGGATCAAATATTTGGGACCAAGAAAAGTGGTCGTATTTGTGGGGGTGGTCGCAATTTCGGGGTGGTCGCAAGGCGGGGTTCCACTGTATATTGTTTATGTATCTACCTGCTTACAGGCACCTGTACTCTACATTGTTTTAGCCAAGTTCTTGCTGTCAGTTTTATATTCGTTACTGTTTATAGGTTCATGCTTGCTTCATTACAAGCTTCATGAAGTTATTTTTTATTTTTATTATTTTTTTAAAATTTTTCTATAGATATAAGGTCAGGCTTACAATGCAAGACGCAACACGAAACTCTTAGGAAAGACTCCTCTGGGGTCTTTCCTATCTCCAGATACTTTCTGACCTTTCATTATCTAACCATTTTATTTCAGCTTAATATTTCATCTGATCATGTCATTATTTAAAAATGTTTTTTAAATAAAAATATATGTTTTCATATAAGATGCATTTACTTGTTATTTATTAAACATATGTATGCTCCATTTATTATCACTGTTGTCGTTATTATATTATTTATACCTACTGATGTAAGTAATACTACGTCTTCTTTTACTGTTACTTGGACAAATGCTTCTGCCACCTCTACTACCACTTCTTCTACTTTAAAAATTTATTATTATTATTATTATTATTATTATTATTATTATTATTATTATTATAAATACTACTACTACTACTGTCATTACTACTACTAGGACAACTAATATGACTGCTACCGCTAGGACATCTTTTTCCACAAAACTACTGTCATTATTGTTACTACAACGGCTACTTGTACTAATTCAACTAATAAAACTACTATCATACTAGTTTTTTTAACAACATCTACTACTATTACTACTACCATGTTGGTTGTAATGACACACAACAAGCATATTATGAAGTGTTTATTTTTTCACGTTTCCCTGACGCATTAACAATGTATGTGTTGTAGTAAGGTACAAAATAGTTTTAAAACAGTAAAATATTCAAGGTAATGACTTGCTGTCTGTGAAAGACATGCACAAGATTAATTAGTCTACATGCTATAAAACACCAGCATGTTATAAAAGCAGCACAATGGCGCGTAGAAAGCTTTTAGCGTTTACGGTACTAAAGGCCCCTTGTTTCCGTAAATAATTAACACAAATATTATAAAACTAACAACGTTTTGTGCAGGCAAAATAAAGTCAAACAGCCACGTAGGTTCAACAATCAATAACCGTTACCATGGATACAGAAATCTATTCAGTGACATGCGCAAATAACCAATATTCCATTTTTGTTGCTTTTTGCTTTTTAATTAATACATGTTTACCTTAAACCTGCGCGTTAATATTAAATCACCCAGGTTTTTGCACATCAAATCTGATTACTGCTTTACAGGTGTTTTGATCTTACGCATATCAACACCTCTACTAGATGGAATTTTACCACAAGTTTGATAACTGTATGGCATATGCCATCTGAGCCCACATAAAAAGGAGTGATTGTACTACACAATCGCTGGCCCTATTTGCCTGTGATCGATTTTTTCTTTTGTGAATGAGCTCTCTTAGTAGTCGGTATTAATGTTACAAATTCCTGTTCTTACCTTCATCCGTTCAAAAAATCATTATTTTATTTCAAATGCATTTTTATACATAAATTAAGGACTTTAGGTACGCGGGAGTAAGCGCCTGTGATTTTGAAAATGTCTTTCAGACGCTCAGTTCTGGATGGCCGCGTGTCCGATACGACCAAGAGGATCAAGACTAACTCTTGTAACAGTTACTAACAAATGCTGACAGCCTCAAACAAACCAGTTGTGCAAAAATGCGCTTACAATTGATACATGATGTTTACATGTAACTATAATCAGAGTTAATGATACCATATACAGTCATTTAATGGTGTGATAGTAACACAAAATACCAACACGTATTTGGCTCATTTATATACTCTTCATATATGATCACTCACATAGGAACTTTTCTTGATCCCATGGGACTCTCCGCTTTTACTTTGTATTGAAAGCCCTGATACAAGTGTCAAAGAAAACATATTGTAATTTATCCGTAAACATCATATAAAAATCCTGTCGAACAGTTTTTCATTCTTCCTGCAAGCTGGCTGAATTTCATGTAATGTGTTAGCGCCCTTTTGGCCCTCTGACAATAGAGAGTATCCGAAAAGGGTCAGGGTGCTTTACATCCTGTAGGGTCGGACTATCAGGCTCCATGAGGATGCAAATATTTTCGTCATTTTTGAATGCGCCTCATGGCCTACAGGTACCTTTTCACTTAATATAAACCATACCAATCGTTAGATTTTTCATTGTTTTCACTTGAGCTATGATGATGTAATACCCATGTTGTTTATCGATGAAAAACACTTTCACTAAAAATTCGCTTACTCTATATATACCTCACTTCTTTTTTTCCAAAACTATGTGTGATTTCTTGGACAGCATAATTTGCCATTCTTTGCTTTTTAAGGGAGGGAGTTTCCGGGGGAATTTTATTATTTTTTAGTTTTTTTTTTCATGTCATGTGAGTGTAACACATGAAAACAAGTCCCTGCGAAGAGCTCAGGATTAAAATATGCGACATTCAATTATAATAATATATATTATTATTATTATGGATTATAAAACATCCAAGGTTGCTGGTCCATGTGACCTCGCCTCGTGCAAATATCTATTTTGGATTATAGGAGCCTATTTTTGATATTTTACCTTTTTACTTTGGTTATTTTACCTTGTATACCAGAACAGACAGAATTCATGCAGCTAAATTCCGAAGCTACCATGGTCGACATGGAGGGTTTTCTAGTATAGAGCGTACTATAAAGATGAATAAAATTAATCTGTGTTGTGATATGGGTAAAAGACAACCGCGATTAAAGTGTACGACACGGTATGGTTACTTTGTAAAAAATCATTAAAACACATGTCTGTCGATTCCAGTCATATTAATAAGAGTGATGGATACTGAGGCCAATGTTTAAATGTTCGAAACGGTCAAGATACTGATGATTAACGCGAAAAGAAATGTCGCTATCGTGTCTTTAAGAGCTGCATCAGTTTGATGGGCATTACCAATACAATTTTAAATACCACTGTTACAAAACGTGATTACTGTTCAATATATGTTCTTATGGATTCATCTATATCAAACTCTATTCCTCTGAATTTTTTTCTATTTTTTCTGGCACATCTGTGATTTATAAAACTTCAGTCTGTTTGTAATTTATGTAAGGCGCAGACCCGCACGATGCGTATAGATATATAAACAATCATAAACCTACATAAACCTATAAAGAATTACAATAAAGCGACGATAATGCAGACGTTTTGGATATGAAGTTCTCAGGAATAAATTATGTATTGTTACATTTTCTAAAGATTTCTTAGGATAAATATGCAACACTATTTGAGATTCTTGTTTTGACAGTGTGAGATTCTTTAACATTAATCTGCGACCATTCCACTGACTATATATGCATTGGAAATTGGAGACAATTTAGTATACATATTGGTGATTGCTGGCTGTATGGGGTAAGGTTCCACAATAAACGTTTTATTACCAGATATGTAGCGTAGGTGTAAAAATGTGTTTTTTATTAAAGCTTTATTGGTGTGGGTATTATAGGTGCTTTTAATGTCTCTGAGGACGCCGTTTTAAACCTTTAACGCTACAAGCCGTAACAAGGAAAGTACCATGTTTTATAACATAAAAACAGAAACTAAACCTGACAAGCGCAATGAAAAATTTGAATAAAGAGTGTTCACAGTGTGACGTCATTCTATAAACAAGTGGTGTTTTTAAGTGAGCTTTTTCATATGAAAGCATGTTTATTTAAAGGGTAAAGGGATTCACTCGGGTTCTGGAAGTATCGGCGTACAATTTGTAATCGCTAACAGCTCCTGTGATCGGCCGGCTCAAATTAATCTTTAAACATGGCAAAGTGTGCTGCCAAGTATCACAATAGGTTTTCCGCTGGCCGACCTTTACAAGTAAAATCTATTGATCTCCCAGGTACTGATGGCTGGCGCTCTCCAGCCTCGCAGTCCGAATCGCAAGTCGCAGAGTAACGGAGCTCCTCACACAAGTAATCATATAGGTTTCATGCTGCTCACACAGCACAGCCAACTTGTAATTTCCCCCTGTCCGCCCAGCAACCTCCCCGTCCAAATACGCTCCATTTCAGTGTCAACAAAGGTGATTAAAGATAACCTTGGCACACGCAAGGTTCCGATGGAGAGTATCTTGGAAAATCATGTTTCTTTCTTTCATACTTTCTTTCTTTTTTTCATTTCTTGCTTTTTTTAAAGTTATTTTTTATATCGTCTCTTTACTCCTCTCTTGTTTTCTCTCTGTCTTTCACTCTTCTATCTAACTTATTTCGATATATTTGTCCTTTTCTCTGCCTCTGTTCCTCTTATTTCCTTAAGGTCTCTGTCTATCGTCTTATTTTCTTTTAGATTTAATTTTATATGTGCCCTTCTCTGAAAGTCTCATTTTATTTCTTATAGTTCTGGTCTTCTCTGTCTTTTTTATTTTCACTACGTGGATTTTTTTTATATCAGACTCTCTTTCGTTTTTTGTTTTCTTTACTCTCTTTCTTCCTCTACTTTATGTTTTCCCCAACTGGTATGGTCCAGATATTGCCACTTAACTAAGTCTTAACGGTAATGGTGAACGGTACATTACGGTAACCGCATTGCATCATGGGTAGAGATTTCTGAGGGTGATCGCCATCTTGTTGAGCGATATTTACGCGACATTGTTTGTTCAGCGTGTAATAAACCAGTTTGGAGTTTTGTTGGCATTTGTTTTCTACACCTACTACTCTGCCTCTCTTTGGTCTCTCTTTAAATATTTTCCCCTCTATTTCTTTCTGTGTTGTTTCCGTCTTACTTTATCGTTATATTTAATTTTCTCAATGAATCCCTCTATCTCTCTCCTATATTTCTTTTTCTCACTCTCTCCCCTTAATTTCTTCCTTTACCGTTATATTTGTCTCCGTCCCTTCCTGTCTCGTTCTCTTTCTTTTTGCTTCTTCTTTACCTTTTTTTGACTCTCCATGCAGACTTCCTGTTTGCCTTTCCTGTTTCCATTTTCTTCATTCTTTTTCTCTTTCTGGCTACCATTCCTGTTGTCGCTTCTAGTACTGGGGAGGATATATACGCTCATTTTCTGCTGCATTTGTTACTGTCCCCTCTGTGCCATTTTATCTATTTCCTGTTCTTTTGATTTCGTTTACACTGCTTTCTTACCGTTCTATTTACTGTCTATATCTTTACCTGCGCATTGCACAATATCATTATGATTCCATCGAATTAAAAAGCGGGTTTCTAAGATCAACTGACTCCTCTACTATTAACCAGTCATTCTTTAAAAAGATGTGGATAGAATTGCTTTCGTAATGTTTACATCTCGAATTATAGTCTTAACAACACGAGTATGTCTAACCACAATCAGTTCAGCTAATTTCCAAGCAACATATATACGCTAATTACCATCTGAAAGGGTATAAATGTATTTCTCTTAATCCTCATGTGGTAAACGCGCTTAATATTTTCATTAAAATTACAGTATTCCAAAGTAGAGTGACGTGTTTTAAACCTAACGTCAAAAATATGTAATAGGTGAAGCCTACGTGATCTGCCCCTCTCGGTAGTGAATATTTTCTTCGAAAGATGCGCAAGCGCAGTGAAGCTCCTTCCGTCTCCAGTATGTTTGTGTTCGATTAAGGCAGAATTGGGTTTGTATTTGCAATAGCTATTCATTGTTTATGAAACGATCCCAAGCAGGAAACACAAAGCAACCTTGAGTCAACAGAGTCAGCGTCGTGATTTCGATAGAGGGGCAACGAGCGATGAGGAAGCATCAGCTCTCTTTGACCAAAAAAAAAGGAAAGCAATTTTTCTTAAATTAGTTACGTGCGTGGACTCGATCTGCTTCGGCGCCGTCAAGGAAACCAAAGAAACAGACATGTTATATGTTGTAATAACAGGACCTCGCCTGGCAGGGGAAATTGAGCAATGTTTAGATGCAAATATGTGGTGATTAAAATACTGTATTTCAGTAACTGACACTTCGATAGTTAATTAAGTTCTCCTGAAAAGCTATAATTGCATTCAGAGAATTATCTAAAATGCCAGAATGTTTATTTATCGTATTGATTTTCAGCGCCATATAGAATAATGTCTTACGTAAACTCGCTCAAATCTGCACCGGCTTTACGCGGTATAAGATAAAGGTTTTATTGTTTAAATCAGTATTCATTTACTGCTGCTTGTTTTTTAAAATAGAACTTCCCATTTCTGAAACACTTCAAATTATTGTAGGCTTCATAACATAAATAGAAGAAAACCCCAATCTCTCTTTGTTTACAAAACCATCCCCCTGAATAGAATAAGAAAACAGAAGAATTAAAGTCAAAGTACACAAACACACGCATATATATATATATATATATATATATATATATATATATATATATATATATATATATATATATATTGTTGTTGTTAGTAT
Organism: Sipunculus nudus; assembly: GCA_026874595.1. Classification (NCBI taxonomy): domain Eukaryota; kingdom Metazoa; phylum Annelida; class Sipuncula; order Golfingiida; family Sipunculidae; genus Sipunculus; species Sipunculus nudus. The sequence goes on from CM049315.1 coordinate 51,110,659, forward strand.
ATGTCTAACATAAATTGCTGAAGAGAAAACTTAGTCTTTGCTTACTGAGCTAATGTTTCAGTACACTTGAGTAAGACATAATTGCCAGCTCAAATTTTGTAGTTGCTAATTCACCTTATATTTTTGGAGCTTGTTTAACCTGAATAATTGAACTGTTCACACAAACGTTAAAGTTAACGCGCTTAATATTTACATTATTCACATTCACCCCCCCCCCCCCCAACACACACTAAAACTTAACCTCCTTTAATTAGATTGAGCCTGTTCCTTTAAATTAAATAAACGAACAGAAAGTGCAGTCACAAGTAATTTTATGAAAGAAAAAAGTGAATTGGAAACAGAATGTTGTATAAATTTGCTTGAATAATAGCAGAGTAAAATTTTAACAATTATTTGCCGTCACTTCCCGTAAATTATTTATGGGTAATTCCCTGTTTTTCAAAAGTCTGACGTTGTTTTCTCATCTTTTTTACAAAGTTATCAAGATAAAAAATATACATACAAAATGCAACCATAAAGAACAAACATTATTATTTTCTTTATTTGTGTATTTCACGTGTTGTTTGTTTATTTCTAAAATGTTTGTGAAAGGAAATCTTTCGGTTCCTATTTCATTTATTCGCTCGATCATATATATCTCGGATTGTGATTATGACATATTTTGTAAATGTGTAACTAGATGGTTTCTCTGTCTGTCTTACACTATTTCTGCCCCCTCCCCACCCCCGCCTCTCTCTCTCTCTCTCTCTCTCTCTCTCTCTCTTTCTCTCTCTCCCTGACTGTCTGTATCTTCCTCTGCGTCTCTGTCTTTATTTCTCTCTCCCACAACGTGATCTAAAAGGAGAGATCACAGCCCTTAATTAATCCTTGTTGTTTAATTCATGTGACAAAGCTTTTATAAAAGGAAGACGTAAAACTAAATCTACGCGGAATTTACGGTCAGCTAAGCATAATACAATTTCTTTTCAGGCGCACTTTCGGCCGCCGCTCACTTTAATGAGTTTTCAGTTCTCTGAACATATGGAAAGCATTCATGAGTGATTAAGAGTTTAATTTAATCAGTTAAACCGGTGGTCTATTAAACAGTGTCGGCTTTATCGAGGCATCTCTTAATTAAAGGAGAGTTTAACCTCATTCGGGCCCGCTGAAGTGTAAGAAATTAGCATAATTTGGAAGAATACCGGGCCTTTTTATTATTTAAAATGGCTACTCATAATATCCGCACTGACGATTATGTAAACACGTCATTGGACAAAAATAACTGCTCTGAAATGTTCCTGGGAAATCACGTGACATATTCGTGTTGTAATTCTTCCATTACTCGAGGACAGTTCCTGATCAGGTCTCCTCGGAACTTCCATCCAGCAGATATTACCGGAGTAGTTTTTTGTCTCCTTTTAAATCCGTCAGATGGCAGCACAAAAACAAAGATAACAGAATCAGAGGCAAACGGTACAATTCATCAACCGCCATTCATTAAAGGCAAAGGTTTAATTAAATCACTGTCGACCACAGTCGTCGTTAGCGGCAGCGCGCTATTAGACTAACCTTGTATCTAATTTAACATGACTTCCACTGAGGCGCATTAATCAATTCTCAAGAGATAACTATTAAAGCACAACTATTTTGTCATTTTATCAGCAAAATGGCTGAATAAAAATCAAATGGATGAGGAAATTAAGTTTAATATGCATGTATATGGAGTATATTAGAAATGATTTATCAAAATATACAATCAATATATTATCTGTTGACTTCTTAATTTAAGCGGGGGGGGGGGGAATAGTCACATTTGAATGAGGTGCAAGGTCCCCCTTCCACAAAAATTAAAACGTAGGTCGATGACAGATGGCCTTATAGGAATCAGCGAATTTAAAAAAGGGGACAAAAAAATAAAAAAAATGTTCTTACTTTTCTTAAGAAAACAACTTTTTCAATAACTATTCACATACCAAACCTTGCCTGTTAAAGGGACCTATTCACATACCTAACCTTGCCTGTTAAAGGGACCTATTCACATACCAGGTATGTTCAATATACATGAAATATAGCGTTTTCACCTTAAATATAATTTTATCTGCTAAAACCTATTGATTTCTCCTGTACACACGTGGAGGAAAGCTTGCATCGGGCGCGAAGAGTGGCGGCAAACATAAACATAGTACGCACCTGGTGGCCGAACCGTGCAACTTCATAAGCAATTTTTTAACTGGTGTGTTCATTATGTTTTATCTCCTTGTTTATGACGTGTTATAAACATAACTTATAAAACAGGATGAATTGTTTAATGGAGTAGGTCTGTGTGCAGGGATGGGTTTCCTTAGAAACTTTGTTTTTATTCAGACAAATGAATGTATAGCAATCATATAATAACATATCATTGCAAATATTTATTTACCCTTCATGTTGGGAACTACAAAGAATTGCCACATCACTTGTAGAACTATTCTGCTAATGATTTCTTCTTAAATTAACTCAATGAACCCTTCACGTAAAAATATATAATTTTCAACGAATTTGAATATATGAGTAACCAAAATTTATGCTCCGTGCCATGAGTAAGCACCCTTTCATGTTTCTTTCTTTAAATCCATTTATTCGGGGGAAAAGAATTACTTGACCCCCCCCCCCCCCCACACACACACACACATAAAAATATTTTGCTACAATATAAAAGTAACAGCTTAAAACGCTCTAAAAACCTGTCAGAGTGGCATGCTATCCAATGTCGAGAACCATACTATAAATCTCAAAAGAGAAATAAGTATGTTCGCAATATTTCACAACGCCTCTCGGCCTACGGTTATGCTGTCACTTCAAATAAAACAGACCTATCTTTAGATATGTTTATATACATGTACTTTCTAACAACAACTCAATGATAAAAAAAGTTCCTTGTAACCCAGCATATTGGTTAATCCACTATGTTTAACTTATGTTGTGTAGGTTCACGTGCATTCTTTCGTGTTAATTCATCATTCGTAGCTTTATGCAGGGGCGTCAGTATAGGGGATGGGGGTGTATATCCCCTCACCTTTTGGCAAGTGGGGGATTTTTAATGTAATCACCCCCCGACCTTTCAGAGAATAATATTTATATATTGCAAATTCAATATATGTTAATAACCAGATGTATATAGACTTCGGTTACATTTATGAATTTACTATGAAATATTTTATGTTAACCTGGTGTCACACCACTAGAGATGTTAACGACCAGGTTTTTTTTAACTGTCAAGCCAACTGGCTGAAATTCATGCCTAAGTACACTCCTAAAGATAAATAAGCCATGATTTAACAAAATCAAATTAAAAAAAAAATGAAGGAAACATACACTTACATTTCTCTGGAGAGGCGCTCCATACATACAAGCACTGATGATAATAAAGATTCGATAATAATCACAGAAACGACCACCAAGTCCGTTCAACACAGTACACAGAGTTGTTCCTTGTTTACACTTATCCTGATCAAATGACACACTTCTGGCCAATCACCACTTCCTATTATGCCGACTGCCAACTATTACATGAATCTTAATGTGGACACGCCTCAAGAGAAAAAAAGCATGAGAAAAACCAAACTTACCAGGTGCACATCCTTTGAAGTCTACAACAAACAACCGTTACTTTAGAGGTCGACAAATAGAGACGGCTCCCACGGAATTACACTGTTCTGAAATTAACATCAAACGAGACATGTGCACACGTGCTCTCTAACCAAAGTACTCAGGCTAATATCTAAACATGATACCCTATATAAATGTACAGTAAATTATCAAAACAATCATCTGTTTTACTACCTACTAGAACTTGCCATATAATGACTAAGTCACAGTCCTCTGGTGACAACTGGTTTAGAAATAACATAATACTTTATTTTTAAAAGCCTTCAGCAAGCCTCATACTTAATTGGAATTTATTTGAAACGTGTCATAGCGATAAAATGATACCGATATAATGGGAGGGATATGAGCAGTTGCAGTGCATTTTACGGTTGACCTTTGTTACGAATGGAGTAGGCCTACCAGTCATATATTCGGGGCTTCTACAAAAGCAAACTGAAACGCAGAACTGTACTTAATGTTCTGTTTTCTTTATATTAACGTAAACAAACGTCGTAAATAATATATGTTTTATCCGACGCTATATTAGTTATTTTTTGGTGAAATCAAAAGTTTCCCAGAATAATCATCTCGGCACAGGGACCTACTTTTTTTCAAATATAGCTTTATTATACGTTGTAATGGTTCCGTGGGTGGGCAAATACAGTCCACCCTTACCATATCAAGATTGCCTTGTCAGAGGTCCCAATTTAGGAATGCATGACAAATCAACAGGGGCGTCAATACGGGGGGGGGGGGGGGGGAGGTATATAGCGTCAATGTAATCATCCCCCCCGCCCCCACTATTCAGAGAATAATATTTATATATTGCAAATATATATAATATTAATAAATAGAATAAGAGACTTTGTTGCCATTTATGAGTTTACGATGAAATATTATATCTAAACCTGGTGTAGAATTAACTTATTTTGTAAAATAATACCTTATTTTCTAAAACCTAATACTTAATTATAATATATCTGAAATGTGATTAAGTATATATATATATATATATATATATATATATATATATATATATGTATATAAAACATGTGTCAAACAGCCGCTTTTTTTTAATGTAATGACTGTCAATTATTTTCTCATTGAGTCGTAAATAAAAAAATATGATCGGTGGTTACTGCATGGGGTCCATCATCAAATCCGTCTTCACCAAAATATTGTTGTATACTTAAATCTTTCATTTACAAAGCTGCAACATTTACCGACTTTTCTCTGTTCTTATATCAGTAATAGGGGAGTTTTTATCAGTATAAATAATGGAAAATTGTGGAAATTGGTTTTTGAGGTCCGGGATCCGTGGGGTCCGGGTTTTACACACTGCCTGCCTCATTCTTAACAGGTCCACAAAAAAAAAAGATGTTCCGAAGCGATACATCATAAAAGAGATATACATGTATGTATGCAAAGCTTTATATTTGCACATATCTGTATCAGTAAGACTCACTTACTCAAATAAATATGAAACCACACCCTTATGTGAAGTCACCGTTGTCAAATACTCAAATTAATTCAGTAACCAGTTGTGGTAAAAGCTGAGGGAAAAAACTCGTTGACACGGGTCTAGTATACACGGGTATAAATGAATGATGCACGATGCATCATGCGATGCGTCACTAATGCTGTAAGAAAAGAAAAGTTCCAAGATAGAGCTGATTGTTAGAATGAATGTTAATGATCTGATCAAGGCACGCAGGTGTTACAATTACCCCCGCTTGAGACCCCCTCCCCCCGTAACTAATGAATACGCATACTTTCAGATTACTATTACCGAACTAATAGATCTCATATTACCCCTCATATAATTAATCTAAAATCGATTTGAGTCATCCCTTTACGATTTCGGATTACGCCCTCCAACCATGTTACGTATGTGTATAAATATACCTTTCTATGCATAGATGCAATTTCACTAACTTGTTTGACTAAATAGACTTTTTTTTTGTTTATTGAGACCATTGAGACTAACTTACCCGCATTACCTACAGCTTTGTGTGTGTGTGTGTGTTTTTTTTTTTTTTTTTTTTTTTTTTGCGGGCTTCCTCGTGGAGTGTGGCAGTCCTGCGTCTAACTGTCAGGCACTCCAGGGGCTACACAGATTCAATTAATCTCAGGTGTGTAACTGAACCAGCCAACAACTGGTTTAAACTCACTTGTTAACCATCGGACCTTCCCGAATAGACTATCCGTATTTGTCCCTTCTCTGGTCCCAAAAAGACGGAACCGTCAGATTCGAACTTACACCTGCCAAACCACAGGCTTAATAAGTAGTCACACACGCCAGCCACTCAAACACAGAGGTACACGCGTAAAATTCTGTCATTTCCTCAAAATCAGCGTGGACGTGGTGGTGTGTGTGTGGGGGGGGGGGGGGGAGTGTATTAACGGTATATGAATAAAGGGGGGGGGGATATTAACGGTACATGGATAAATTTAAACCGCACTCAGGCCACATACCCCAGGGGGTAATCTGAAATGGATTTCTGTTTACCTGTGAACGTGTGTGTGTGTGTGTGTGTGGGGGGGGGGGGACTTGGCATGTGGTTATTTTGGAGTCTTTACACCAGAGACCATTATAAGCAAGCGAGGACTTAAGCTGACTCGTGTAGGGCTCAGCCAAGCGCGAATTAATCTGCTCATCGGTTTGAACATATCCAACATTGATGCACGCATTAAGATGTCTTCCAGGAAACCCCAGTGAATGGCAGAGGACTCGGCGAGTTCTCCCCATATTTCTGTTCCACTAATGGCAAACAAAATGCCACCAGGTAACAAATTTCTTCATTTAGGCGGAAACCCTTCAGAACTGCAACGTGAGACAGTAAAAACGTTAATGGAGCTCTCTTTTCGGCCGCATCTTATTACATGGAAGTCAAACAACCACCGCTTTGTCTCTCTGGTCAAACGATACAGACGCTCATCAGGCTTAATGGCTCGATGCTGCCGTGAAATGCCTTGTTTCGAAGTGAATCAGACCTTAAAGATTAAGATCTCTTTGTGGTGATGCTAGGGCACTTCTTGTGCATGCAAGTGTGATTAAATGGTTGTGTGTTAGTTTGAAATGAAACAAAACATATCTGTCAGCTTCTCCCGCCCGGCCTGCTGGTGTCACGTGACACGGTGTCTTTTACTATGATTCCTGTCGTATTTTTAATGCCAGTTTCTGCTGTCTGATCGGGTTTCATCTCGATTCTTTTTATCTGAGTGGGTGTATTATACAGAGAGTTATATATATATATATATATATATATATATATATATATATATTTATATTTATATATATATATATATATATATATATATATATATATATATGTATATAAAGATAAAAAGTGAAGCCTTTTAAACAACTTAGTCTATCTCAAAGGCGTCACTTTTTCTCTTAACCAATAAATATATATATATATATATATATATATATATATATATATATATATATATATATATATATAAAGGTAGAAAAAAACAGGAACAGTAAAATTGACGGTGTTAGTTTCTACGTATGATTTCTCAAGTCAAATATAGAGAAGATAATATTGAACTGAAAAGAATTTCAAACCACTGGGATATGTAAAGGACGTATTAATAAAACTAGGCCTGCACGAAACACCTTTTTGTCCCGTCAAACTTACTTGATGCCTGTTATAACGTCTTTATTTCACGCCCGGAAAGCAGTAAATTTTTATCTTAAGTTTTTTTTTCAAAGGACGTCCTGCAAAACTTCTTTTTATCATGACGACTTCGGAAAGTTTGGTTTTCTTTAACACCGGTACCGTGTTTACTAAAGTTCGACCTACTGCTGAAAGCAGCTTTGTCCCCAGGCAATTATATTAGCATATATCAGTATTACAAGGATTTTGCAATTCCTTTAAAAAACATACTATGCATAAGAACAAGAACTGAGGATATGCTCTCACTGCTAGAAGAAGCAATCTTCTGGACGACAGGAATATGGTTGTCATTCAGGGGCGGATTTAGGATTTAGGAAAGGGAGGGGTCAAACCCAGGAGGACTAATGACAAAGCCTAAAAAAGTCCCAAGGTCAAGAAAAAAAGGGGGGGGGGGGGGCAGACCGCAAAAATCGGTCTGAAACTCTTAAAAAAAGGTTCCAGCGGCTGAAAAAAAGACGTGTTTTAGTGTACATCGCTCATAACAGCATTATACTATTTCTGTTAAAATTAACATATCTTAGGTAATGTATAACAAAGTAGACAATGTCCAAGGGAAACAAAGCGCACCGCTCGTGTCAGTATTATTCCCTCACATCAATTCTTTTGATTTTGATTTTCAGCAGAATTTTGCCGATTTTGATATACAGCCACTCGGACATTTCTTAAAATAAAATAAGACAATTTCGATAACTACTGTTTTGCTATTATGTGCTTTTACCTGTTGGCAAGCAATTCAGTTATCATCATGCTGTTCCCTGATCATATGACTTTTTTTTTATCGAAAATATATAATAACAAGAGCACTGCAATGCTGCCTCATACGCTTGTCGTGACTTGTAGCCCCTGATCTCAATAAATATATATGGGTTTTGCCGACAATCAAATTCAGGTGGAAAAACAATTCTTCAATATTTATAATGAGTCTCATGAAAATCGATCTGACTTTTGGAAAATCGTCAACACTAAAGTCTCGCAATCTCTGACCTCATCATACATGCATAGATTTCGCCGGGAATAAAACTTTTGCAAGTTAAATTATATTTCTGAAAGGGGCTCAATCACCTGTAAAGCATGTTGAATTAACACGAAAATACCTTCTTCCCTTTAAAATAAATCTGTACCTGCCAAAATATTGCCTTGCAACCGTTTGCTTACTCCTGTAAACGAGTTTTAAAAACAGTGGACCGGGAGCGATCACAGGTGTCAACATTTACACAGCGCGTGGGGCCGTGTGCATCGCCGAGCCACAGCACGTGTCAATCAGGAGATTGAAATACATGTTCCCGCTGGCAGGAGCTATGCGTGTTGCGGCTGACAATCGGACCTCCGGTCACGCGGTCTTGTTATCGTAAACAGACGCACGTGGACTATGTTTTCCAACAAGCAGAGCCATAACAGAGTGTTAAACAGCCGTATGTGAGGTACTGAGACTGTGTGCTGGGATAGTTTTATATAAAGCAAAACTGAACAGATACTGTTAAAGAATAGACATAATATCGCTCCTGATTATGTCCCTTTAATATTCCCGTTGTTTCATTAAAATGCATCATATTCCTGGTAAGTAATGGCGGCGACACCACAAAGTAGCATGGTGAGCTGAAAACTTATTAAATTTGATTTACATATTATTTATTACTTATTGAAAGGATTTTGCTTAAGATATTCTGTTGGTAATCATAGACATGGTAAGCTTCGTGAAAATCCATCAAGAGCTGGTAAGTTATCGCGACGACACTAAAAATTAACGGACGGGCGGACAGACCGTGTTTATACCATAACACGTCCCATATAAAATGTTATAAACAAGAGACCCGTGGGTCACATCGCTCAGCTGAAATTGATTATGAGAAATTTTTTATAAAAACCTAACATATTGAATTGCGGCAACAGTTAGTTTTTTTGTACATCATTATTTGAGAAATGTACACAATACCCCTATTTGGATTTGTTGCCTGTGTATTTTTATGGGCCACATGAAATATGCTGGAGCCTCTCATGATGACATATTTGTAGAAGTATTGGTATATAAAATAAGTGACTGTAATATGCATGTAAATTATAAAAAAAGGAGGAAAGTAGAGCTGAGATGATCAAAGTATAATTATACACAATTTATTAACTGAAATAAGAGGGTGTTAAAAATAATCAAATTTTCCATTTTTAAATTAGAATAAATCAAATTTGATGAGTGTGTTAAAATAAGCCAATCCTGTAAACATTGCTCTGTGCAACAAATGAAAATAGTGCCATGAATCAGTTTTATTAAGCAATAAGGAAAATTGGAAATTTGAATGTAATGGAGGTTTTTCCCTAATTTCTCGAAGGAACGAAGTCGCAGTGACCCAGGTATGAGATCTTTAGGACATCTAACGGTATGCCAAATTTCAAATTCGTAGGTTCAACGGTGTCAAAACGTGCCAGTCTTACGTACGTACAGACAGACAGACAGACGGACGCTGACCAATCACTATAGCTCATGCTGACTTAGTTACCCTCCCGCATGGAATCTCTGACAAAAGTGCCTGAGAAAGCACTTTTTTTTTACCTAAAATCATAAATACGAGCGTATTATGATAGAATTACCCGTCCTAGATTATCATGGGAAACAATAGGGTTACACCTCACTTCGCACGCAGAACATTTAAAATGCACTTAGTACATATCCGCACTGAATATATGGACTACAGTTATTTTTTGCATGTAATGTGTATGGTCATGCTACCTTTTATTCTCCTTGCTGCAGCAGCTAGAGCAGGTCTCAGAGAATGTTGTAATATTTCAGGTAGAGCAGTCGAATCCATCAAACATCCAGGTGATAATAATAACCCATGTAATAAATCTAAAACAATTAGCCCAAAGAACCCCCGAATTAGGGATAATAAATTTGATTTCTCACAGCGATGATCTGTTCGGACAAAAAAATTCCCAAAGATGAATTACACGTTATCTTTGTTCCAGTTATTTAACCATGTCACATCGCGAGCAGTGTTTATGAGCACTTCCGTGTTTTTAATGCCGTTTTAATTGAAATAATGTTGTGCGCCCGGCTTAGTCACTATGGCTATCGTTCCGTTGGCTGCGTCGGGATCTATCAAAGCCAAACCACTCCCGATGCATTAAGCTACGAGGATTTTTTACTTAATATTTCGAGCGGATTAATTCCAGTGCATGATCTATAAACGGGATTAACTTTTGTGTCAGGCCGGAGTGGTGGAAGATGTTTTTATATATTATTCCCCGATGAATGGACGGTTATGACGAGGCATAAGCTCGTACACATAACGCCACACGCTAGCAAACTCATCATGGCTTATTTTATTGATTGATAACTATTATAGCCAAGAGAAGACACATTACCGGCGCCATCTGTTGGCAAGCAAAGAACAGTTATCGTTCGGTAGAGCAGATCAAATCGTCTGCTGTCGAATTTGTTACAATACCTTTCCCTGGTAGCAGAGTGGAAAGGGTTCATGTGATTTTCACTTTCAAACCCGGTGTCATCCAAAATCTCAAATGTAATTTTACCAGAACTGATATACACTAAGTTTATATAAGGGCTCAGTTTAACGCAAAACCATTGATATATTACTCAGTACCAGTAAATTACCCGTTCTTGCGCTGGGCAGAGTTCACGTAGTTTCCAAAGGGTACGCAAAATTATGTCTGATGTTAAGTGTATCTAAAAAAAGACCCCCTTATGACACCCTTGGCATCGTTTCCGAGACATTGCCACAGTGGAGCTGAAGCACAACGGTTGAGTGCCCCCTCATCAGCTATGATACAGAATTTAAAGACGACTCATTCGTCTCATTTTTCTTTAATACCAGCACTATTATTCATGCAGGCATTATTCTATCATGTTTTTATCAATTTCTTTTTTACAGTTGTCCTTTTATATACACATCTTACACTTCATGAGTTTTAACTTACTTATATTAAACAGATATATAATATTTAAAGGGTCCTTTGTAAGATGCACCAAGAAGAAAATACTTTCAATGTAGGCAATTTTTTTTGTCATTCATAAATGCAATGTAAAATCTTTTCACAGTAAATGACCTTGCAGCTTCTGAATGTTATGCTTTTTGCAGAAAAAAAAATATGTAAATATTACCAAAATTTCATTTGAATTTGTTAAAGTTGTGAGAAGCATGATAATAACATGTCATTTATCCTGCTGTGATAACTTGGGATTTTCGTATTTAATATAAAATCTTTGTATTCACCATGACAGTAAAGTATTATTGATTCTATATTTTTCTATGATTTTCTTTTCGTCTCATTTTTCTTTAATACCAGCACTATTATTCATGCAGGCATTATTCTATCATGTTTTTATCAATTTCTTTTTTACAGTTGTCCTTTTATATACACATCTTACACTTCATGAGTTTTAACTTACTTATATTAAACAGATATATAATATTTAAAGGGTCCTTTGTAAGATGCACCAAGAAGAAAATACTTTCAATGTAGGCAATTTTTTTTGTCATTCATAAATGCAATGTAAAATCTTTTCACAGTAAATGACCTTGCAGCTTCTGAATGTTATGCTTTTCGCAGAAAAAAAAATATGTAAATATTACCAAAATTTCATTTGAATTTGTTAAAGTTGTGAGAAGCATGATAATAACATGTCATTTATCCTGCTGTGATAACTTGGGATTTTCGTATTTAATATAAAATCTTTGTATTCACCATGACAGTAAAGTATTATTGATTCTATGATTTTCTATAAATATCCTCAGAAGTTGAGTTTTCAAACCATCAGTTATGACTATTTCAAGTAAATAAATGTACCTTTTATTTTTTTTATTGGTTTATACTTTGGTAAAAAGACTCTTTTCCAGCATAGTCTCTGCTGGAGATAAACCTATTTGGTATAATTTTGATTGTTAGTATGTATGTGATTATCAAAAGTATGTCATTATTAAAAGAGCAAAAAGGCACTGCTTACCAAATAAGTATGTCTGACAGATCTGAATGACAAATAAACTTCAAAGAACATCAACAAAACAAAGTACAACAAGTACATATCACTATATAAACTATAAAATGTTTTATTCATTTCTGAAAAGACATGCACTACAAATATATGGCACTTCATGAATGGTGTTTTAACACTGGAAAAAAATCACAAAATAATCACAAAATGTCTGAGGTATAGCCTGTCACACAGATATCACATACAAAAATATAATGTATGTGATCTAGAATATGGTCACTTCTAAGTAAACAGTTAAGAATGAAACACAACACTTGATAAGAAACATATATATAAACATAAGACAAGACTGAAAGCAAAGAAATATTTTAGAACTTATAATTAAAATATTAACAAATAACAATTATGCATCATTTAACAAGTGTTTACATATACAAATAAACAAAATCTGTTGCTGTAGTACTGTGGTATATACCAATAAAAGTTAAGCAAACCTTTGGTTTTGAAAGAGGGAAATGAAAGCTGATTTCATATGATTGTCCTTTAATTTTCAATGTCAGCTGTTCATTGAACGTTCACCACTGTTCGATGGTTGCCTTGGTCTCCAGATTTCCGGTTTCCACTTCCATCGCTGGAATAGTACAGCCAGTTTGCAAAGCCAGGCTGTCTGTTCCAACCTGGATAGCGAGCTATAGTTCCTCCTTGGCTGGAGCTGCTGCCTTCTTCAAGCCTGAAAGATAAGATAATAATAATAACAATATTAATAGTAATAATAATAATAATAATAATAATAATATAAATAAACAAGGGCCTAAAAGCAAAAATGGTCCATATGTTTCACTAGGAAAATGCGGCATCATTGACAGACTTGGACCATTTTTGTAGAGGTCCCTCCTTACAGCAGGGGACAAACATATATTAACACATTAATAAGAATAATAAGAATATATATAAGGACAAAGCAGAATTTGGAAAATTGTTTTTTTTTTCAAGATTATTTTCATGTAAGATTGTGAACAAGGAAACAAAGCTAAGGAATAATATTTATCTAAACAAAGAAATTAAACATTTACTGGGAAAGTCAGGGAAAATTATAGTAATGTATGTGAACCTGCTAATTATCAGTTAATAAAAGCTATAAAAATTTGCTGAATAAAAGTTCTGTATATTACCTGAATGACATCTATATATATATCATGTCATCTCATGAAGTATTTATTGCACATAAATTTCAAAGCAAAATTTAATAATTTTTCTTTTACTAGCTAAGAATTACAGTGAAACCTGTGCAATAAGACCACCCATGATACTGAGCAAAAGTGGTCTTACTTAACAGGAAGTCTTATTAGACAGATCATTTATAACCAATGTGAATGCTTTAGGTTCACTCAAGGGTGGTCTCAATATAATGGTGGGCTTTCAGACATGTTTCACTGTATTTCAGATTAAAAGATTGGCATACTTTTGTGATTTCCTTTTGGAGCGACCACGGCACAGGACAACAAGAACCACCGTCAGGATGATGACAAAGAAGCCACTGATACATGAGATAGCGATGATCAGGGCAACATCCTGGCGACTCTCAACTCGTCTCTCATCACAGAACTCGCCACCATAGTTTGTGAAACACCTGAAAAAAAATATTATTTCATAATGATACTCACAGATCTATAAACATGTACTGTTGAAATTTTAAACTAATTATGGTAGTTTCTCTATTAGGAGCCTCACATCTATTTTACACTTATACATGGTGTATGATTCTTTGGGACGGGGTAAATCTGGAACCCCACCTTTAAGTTTTCACTTATGAATTGCAAATAAGAGAGGGCATACCAATCTTTGTTTTAAACTGCTTATAAGAGAGCCAGAGCTATTACAGGAGTCATCCTCTACAGTAAAAAGCTAAACACAGAAGTGGCCAGGTGTTGTAAAACTTTAAGTAAGTCAGAAATCATTCAGTTGGGAACCAATTTTGATGGCCAAGATGGTCAGACATATAAATTTTATGGTTATGAAAATAAATCATGTTAATTAGACATAAGGCAAAAGTGAAAGCTATTTTCTTAAGCTTAAGTGTATATGGCCTACAAAGGTACCATGCCATAATCATATTAAGTTAAGTAATAAATGCACTTACTTGCACTCGGGTTGGCCGTTTGAGGCTGGTTTGCATTCTCCATTGTTACACAGATCCAGGGCAGTGTATAATTCACAATTACTCTTAATTTCAACTGGAAAATAAATTATATACATTGCTGTTGTATGTCATCAATTGCATCTTTAGTGTACCATTCTAAAATAAAATTTAACTGGAGCTAAACCTGCTCTACACAAAGAGAATACATATTACAACAAGAACAATCTTTGTAAAGATTATACAGAAATATATAAGCTATAAGAATAAATGCATTTTAGCTGATGTCCTTTTTCTACTAGCCTCATTTCAGGTATATATTGTTACAGGTCATATAACTAGGGTGCCTATTGAATTTAAAATGTCTGTGAAAAAAAAGGCTGCAGATCAAAAACTTTCCTGTATCATTTTTTTTTAATATGACGTGTTACTGTACTCCTATTATTTGATAGGAGTATATAAACTTGATTATAAATATTAACAAAATCAGGAAAGTATTCAAATGTCATATTAACTATTCTTGAGTGATTTTTATGCTTAATAACATTTTAATCTGTAAAGTTGCTCAGTATATGAGAGCCAATAATATAATAAAATAATTTATATAAATATATAAAAACAAGAAAAACTGGAGGCATGGGACCATAAAGGTCCTCAATTAGGGCTGTGCGATTGCCAGTTCCTCCAAATGGCAGCCTTAGAGCCATATTGAATGTCAGATTGGTCTGAAATTTATTACCACAAATTATCTCAAACAGACAAATTTTTAGAAAAATCACAGCATTATCTAAAAAGTTATTGAGAAATTATTTCAAATATTTGCCAGGCAGCCATATTGGATTTAACAGGAATGTTTTATTTGAAAGCACTGACCCCCTAATGGGTGTCATTTTTGGGTAAAATATTCATAAAAGAAATCAGTAATTGTACTCTGGTGGCCATACTGGATATAAGGCAGGTCTGTAAATCAGATGCAGCTGGAGTCCTAACAGGCACCAACTGCCCCCTATATTTGAGAAAAGTGGAACATAGTATCACTGAAATACTGTGCTCGAAAGAAAATCATAGATTATGCTCTCGTGGCTTTATTGGTTTTTGGATGGGTCTGTTATTCAATAGAGCTAGAGCCCTCATGGGCCCCAATGATCCCTGTAAATTTGAGAAAGATCAAGCATGTTTTTGTTGAGATATTGCATGAGAGAAAACCACTGATTGTGCTCTGGCAGCCATATTGGAATTCAGATAGGTCTGTAATTTGATAGGGATTGAGTCCTCATAGACAACAATCATCCCTGTGAATATGACAAAGATCAAGCCTATTCTTGTCAAGATAACTTCACTGACAGATGAACAGAAGGAGTGACACAGTGATCATTATAGGGCACTGCTTTTCAAGCGAGGTCCTAAAAGATAAAGTATTTATTTAAAATAATTAAAGTGTTACCTTGTTTATTGGAGAGGAAGAGAACTGGATTGCCCTTGACAGGAACGTTCTGGTTACCAACAACGATCTTGCCATTGTTCTGCTCAATGACATCCTTGATTGCCGTGGCAACTCGCATCTGTTGTGCAGGTGTCAGGTCTTCGAGGAAGGTGACAACGTAGTCAACCACCAGGCTACCATCACTGGAATCAGTTTAGTTTAAATATTAAAAAAATATATATACAAATTAAAAAACAAAATCAACAATTTGCATATTACAATATGTATTCAACCATCATGATGTATTCAATAGTAAGTTTGAGTACTGTAAATAACAAACTACCAAGCTTCCACTCCACTTATCAGGTTTGATCTTTGTCAGGTGATAAAGTTTTATATACTGTGGTAGTCACGTGGATTTCAAATTTGTGATATTTGCTTAAGGGAAATTATCACCAAATTAAATTAGATGTCTCTTCTTCACAGTTGAATGGGCATTTAATCTAGCCTCATTAACAATTTATGCCTGTAATCCTTGCAGCCACACTTGCAGGTTAGAGAGTCAAAAGGCAAAATGATGGATATTATGATTAAGATGAGATCTTTAATATTATCTACCAATAGGGGACAAGAATTTCTACTCGTTCATGTGTCCTTGTCCAATAATTTGATAATGGATATATTATGTGTAAGATACAGCATGATTAGATCGTGAAAATGTAACCCACACTAAAAATTGAAAATTGTAAAAATTTAGCTTTGGGATGATGAAGTCAACCACACTAGAATTTTTTCTTGATTACTCTGTGGTTAAGCTATTTGTGCAACAATCGTGTAATGTGCATTTGCATAATATGCATATGCATTAAAGATTTATCTTTATCTTTTTTGATATTCACTTAATTTAAAGGGACCAGTTTCACATGTTTAATTAGAACCGAAAAGTAGTGAAAAACTTTATTGCTATTACTGATAAAACATACTATTGTTTCAAAGGAAGGAATGTGATCATATGAGTACTTACGCATATCCAAGGATGACGACATTACGGTAACCAGCCTGGGCCTTGAAAACATTCTCCAGCTGAAGTAACAATAAAAGTTAAGTGTGAATCAAACCCATTCCATCTCTTTACATTCATAGTATTATAGGGGCCCATTCCAATAGCTGATGTGTAATAAATAAAGATAATTTTATGAACAGGTTTATAAAAATAAGCCAAAACCACCAATCACAAGATGCACAGGCTTTCCATTTATGCAGGACTCGACATCAATTTCTGAGAGTATTTGCCTAGTAGGACAACATGAAATTTTAATTCTCCAACAAAATCAGTAATCATGGCCACATTTTTTTGTTTTTATATTTTTATATTTCTCTTTGGCATTTGCATCAATTAAAACATGCATGTAATTAAAGCTAGAGGTATGAAAATATGATTTGACTTCTCCTTAAAAAAGAAAGTGGCCGACTTAAGATTGGTCAAGATTCAAACCTTTGTGTAAGGTTTATGCTGCACCCACTTGCCCAGTCGGGCAAGTAGGAACCCACTGTTGGTTGCCCTACCACCATTTTTACTTGCCCTGAGCATGCGGTTAACCATTAATGTCAAGCCCTGTTATATCTTGGTGTTTGTGACATGTGGGGGCCCTGACAAAGTGACCGCCAATCATAATCCAAACATAATCTTGGGACATGGACACCCAGGATAGTGGCAGATCAGATGAACCAGAGGTTTTTGAATGACAATATGGGCAAGTGTAACATGTTTACTAACAGCTTGTAGATAAACAAGCTAATGAATGCATCAGTCACAGGGGCATTATATGAACTTTTCTTAGCAGGAATAATGTATATGAACTAACAGTCACTGAGCCAGAAATCAGATAGATTTTACAAATACGACAGGTGAATAACTGGCTTTAATCAGCAAAATATGCAAATCTTGACCAGTAGAAAATTTATACCTCTACCCATGCATGAGAAAGTGTTTTAACTGATAAACTCTACAATTTATCTCTAAAATGTAATTATTACCTTGTGTGTAACATTTACTGATGTGAGAAGTGAGTAAAATGCTTACACTATATGGTTAAAACATAGTTAAATACAGTCCTCAGTTGGCTCTTGTCCCTTTCACACACAAAACGTTTTCAAACTGATCCATGTTTATGCATTCAGACAGGCATCTAGCACCAATGCATGAGGTGTCCATTTTCACATGTGGAACAAAACTAACAGTATGCTGACACAAGCATTCTCTCTTACCCTGTGACCGAGTTGCTGATTGAAAACTAGGTCCAAACTGTTCTAGAGCATTCACATGACAACTTAGCAAACATAAAACAATTTGCATTCAAAACAGTTTGGAGCCACCTCCTGAGCTTAATCCAAAACGCTTTGGCCAAAAATGGTTTGAAAACGCTTTGGATTGCAGTGTGAACCCCCTAATGCACATTCAAAATGGTTTGAAACCAGTTTGCATTTGCCATGTGAAAGGGTCATATGTATCATTAAACAAAGAACAGAGTGAATTAAACAATGTTGTAATCCACTGATAAAAAGTCAAGATTTAAATGTAATATTCAGTGGTTAAATCAATACCAGCCAGTTGTTGAATGATTTATAATGGCTGAACTTACAGTGATCTGCAGCTGCAGTTTGAAAGTCTCATCTTTGCTGAATGAGAAATCAATGTCCAAAGTCATACGCTGCACAACACGAGAGCCACCTGTTGGAAGATACAAGAACTATCTCAATTATTTGTGCACAGAGACTTAGAGGTCAATATGAGATCAATATCTCTCCTAAATTGATCAAAAATATCAGCAAACATGTAATAATAATAATAATAATCAGCATCATCATCATCATCATGATACTAATAATACTAATAATAATAATCTTAATAAATCATAACAATATAGCAAGAAAAGTTAATGTAGGTAGACAACTGTGATAAGTGATTGCTCCAATATATAGGCATTGCGGCTGATAATATGTATAAATAATCATTAACTGGTACATCAGTATTGTTTATTCTTAATTTATACTGAAACAGACATCAAAAGCCTGTCCTTGTATTTCAAGGTAAACTGAATGCAGGCCAAACATCTGGAGCTGATAATATTAATGATAATAATAACAGCAATAATAGTCCTTTGATTAATCATAAAAGACCACTTGCAAGGCATACAGAGTTATTTTGAAACAATATAACTCCAAATATTACATACATTTCAAATGAAATATTGGTCACATATTCACTGACTGCACAACCTGGATAGAACACTGCTATGAAGATTTTTCTCAGTGTATCCAATATAAACCTACGAGAAAGGGATTGGGGGATGGGGGGTTACATACCTGTTGTGACAGCTGGTGGGGCTGGTGATGGACCAGCAGGTGCTCCTGTCGTAGGTGCTGGTGGGTTTGTTCTAGCTCTTGTTGTTGGAGCATCAGTATCTCCCTGTGTAGGTGCCACTGTGTCTCCACTTTCCTTCTTTGTAGTGGCTCCATCATTATCTCCCTGTGTAGGTGCCACTGTAGGTGCATCTGTTACTCCTTGTTCAGTAGGTGCCACTGTGTCTCCACTTTCCTTCTCTGTAGTGGTTGCTGATGTTATAACATCTTTCTTTTCTGGGGTAGTTCCTGTTACAGGCAAAGCTGTTGTCGGTACAGGTGTTTTTCCAGTGGTTTCAGTCTTAACAATTGCTGTAGTTGGAGCTGGCACTACAATAAAAGCGAAATTTCTGGATAATCACCAATGAAACCAGCTATAATTTTATCAAATAATCTGAAACCTATTCACACAGTCTATATAAATATTATCCTCTCAGCTAATATCATATAAACTTAAATAAGATATTCACACTTAAAATTTGTATATTTATTACTTTTATTCAAATCTTACAGTTGTATGAATCACATAATCTTTAATCTTATCACCTTAACTCCTTGGAAACCTACACACTGTTTTTGCCATGTTCTTATTATCTAAAATATAGAAAACATGAAATAAACATAAATAATATAAAAGAGAAAAATAATATAATATAAAATATAATGCTTTTATATGTTATTATAAATATATATTAGCATTTCTTTCTGATACTTATAATGATATATTATCAAATAAAGCATACCACAGTCTTTGCCATCTCTTATGTATCCGTCCTTGCAGTCACACTCAAAGGACCCTGGTGTGTTTACGCAAACTTCGAGCGTGTCACAGAGGCTGGTGTTTGTACACTCATTAATGTCCACAGCACAGTCATCACCTTCCCAGCCTGCCTTGCAATTCACGCATCCACGCACTCGGTCACAGGATATTACGTTTTCTCCGCAAGCACATTCTTCCTTACATTCCAAGCCCCAGTGGGAATCATCACAAGCTGTAAATTGATACATATACATACATGTATATATAATATATATACATGCATGAACAAAAAAAATGCTTATTTGCGATCAGAAATTTTTGTATCAGGGACATTTCAATGATGACCTTTTAGAAATCAGGTAAGATGGCTGCGTCATAAGTAAAAAAAAAAAATTAAAGGTAATAAAATTAACATACTCATTTAATTAGTAGAAAATTTTACTGTCACTTGATGAAGGGCTTCAATAGTGTATGATTTTGTCATGAGTCAGCTTATAGGTATGTATCCTATAAGATTCATGTATTTGTGACAAAATCATACAGAATGAAACAGTGCATCAATTTATCAGATGTACATACGACACTCTTCCTCCACAGATCATATCTACTCAAAACAAACTTTTTCCTGTTAGGGACTGTGAGACATCAAGGACTAGTTGTCTCAACTGTCAAACTTTTAAATCATCATTTGTTACATTTAAAGAAAACACCATGTTTACATTTCATATGCACATGCATACAAAATATTACTTATCCTGTGAAGTCCTTATTTATGTAATTTACCTTGAAACAATTCTTATCCAACATATATGAACAGACTACATTGCCCTCTTCACTACATTAATACCTATGACGCTGGTCTATTAAGAAGTCCTGGTGCATTGTGGGTGGAAGATTTTGATACCCATAAACCCTAACTAGCATAGTTGTATGCCGAGTCTGATATTGCGTGTGGAGCATTAATATCCTATATAAAATACAAACCCATCTCTAAGATATTTATATAAACATTTATATATTAATATATATTTGTGCTAAGAAAGCAGGCCTTATGTTCACAGGTCCTTTGGTCAGTTTATATAAACATTTATATATTAATATATATATGTGCTAAGAAAGCAGGCCTTACGTTCACAGGTCCTATGGTCAGTTTATATAAACATTTATATATTAATATATATATGTGCTAAGAAAGCAGGCCTTACGTTCACAGGTCCTCTGGTCAGTTTATATAAACATTTATATATTAATATATATATGTGCTAAGAAAGCAGGCCTTGCGTTCACAGGTCCTCTGGTCAGTTTATATAAACATTTATATATTAATATATATATATATGCTAAGTTAGCAGGACTTACGTT
Source organism: Sipunculus nudus (assembly GCA_026874595.1). Lineage (NCBI taxonomy): Eukaryota > Metazoa > Annelida > Sipuncula > Golfingiida > Sipunculidae > Sipunculus > Sipunculus nudus. The sequence continues at coordinate 51,131,983 of CM049315.1, forward strand.
CACAGGTCCTCTGGTCAGTTCCTAGTCTTGAGCCAGCGGGACATGAGCAGGTATAGCCGCCCTCTGTGTTTACACAGGTGTCACTGCACTTGTTCTTATCCTTGTTCTGGCATTCATTAATATCTGTAAGGTAAGTCACAGCATAATGTCAGGTTGTCAAGCACACCGTTGTTGAAAAAGTGGGACAAACTAGGACTTGAAATATTGAGAAATAGGACAAACAGAAGGAAATTATATGACTAAAACCACATGTAATTACATTATAAAATCATGTTTATTCTTAAAGTTCACAAATGAATATGAAATAGAAAAAGTGATAGTTCTGAATACACATTTAAACAAATTTTACATGGCACTCAGTTTGTTCCTACAATTTTAAGATCACATGGTGATCCACATTGCCAAATATATTTTACTTATAAAAATAAACAAGGACGATTTTACAGTAATTCCCAGCATTGTGACACTGAATGTAAAGGTGGAAAACATAAATGTAGGAGAAAGTTGGAATTTTCAAGATATAAGTAGGGAACAGTATGATCACTTAGCCTGTACTAATACTTACAAACACCATGATACACAATATATTAAAATACTGTTTTATGCATGTTATCAAGCAGAACCTCTTTCCAGGTGGACAATAATCAAAAATATGTTTAGAATTAGCCATTTTACATGCAAATTTTATTAGTCTTAAAAATGCCGTAGTACATGAAAGCAAGCTTTTTTGGCAGAGAAAGGCAATTTTATGTGATATAATTATATCCTCAAGCTGACCTTTAAACCTCTGAGGGAGCCTTGGGGAATTCCCTGTGGCTGGTTTTAATCAATCATATTTAGGAGTAATGTTTTATACAAAAGTACCTAAATAAACTTTAGATACAGGAAGCCAAAAGTACCATTTTCTTTTTGCCTGCCTCCTCTTCAATCTTTTTGAATTGCAATATGATTTTACCCTCTCTTAGATAGACAAACAATATAGATAGGCCATAAAGAATATAAAAAATATCTAGTTTTTCCTTTGTCATTTTTTTCTCATTTAAACCAGTTACACAAACAATAATGGAATCAGCTTCATACTCACCGAAACAGGTTACACCATCTCCCAGGAGACTGAAGCCATTCTTACAGATGCATCTGTCATTTCCATTATCCACAACACAGTCATATGAGCACTGCTTAGTACATTCAGCAGGGCTGACTACAAGTCACAAATTTCAAGCATATGAATATAGACTGAATTAAATAGTTGTGAAGATTAAGCTGTAAGGAGTTCACATATTATTCTTGCATATAAAATGAAGTTTTGCTAACACAATGACTTGTGGAACCTGCCAAAGGGGTTGTGTCAGTTAGCAGATTTTCGCGATAATTTCTTTTAGGCTGGCAATAAAAAGGTGGTCGTCTAACTGGGGTGGTCATGTTAGTGAGGTGGTCATCAGGCAAGATTTCAGTGTATTTAAAACAACAGCGGCCAGTGGCATTAAGTTTTCCAGGTTTAAAACATATACTAAATGTAATGGAAAATACAACTATTTCTAATTAATCCGGCATAATACACTTTTAACTTAGGAGATATATGGAGTTTTCTTGCGGATGATTCTACCCATGGACCATAAGTTTAAGCAATGGTGGCTTTGCACATAGATGACTTCAACTACCTATACTTAGAATTCTTTCTACTTATCCATGACATCCTGTTCAAGGGAATCCCGTCCAGAGATTCACATGACCTCTTTAACTCTAAAATGCCACAGAACATTTGCTTAGTGAACTCCCCCATCATACTATTCAACCATTAATGCATTTAAGTGACTGGATTCTGCTCCTGAATCAATTCTCAAATTCAAATTTGAAAGGACATCAATGTAATTTCTTGGAAATGTAAGCAGTGGTAAAAGGATAAGTTAATCTGGACCAAGAAGTAAAAGCATCATTAATGCTTTTGGTCATGATGTGAATCTCCAGCACTGTGGAAGGGACAGGTGAAGACATCTGTTGTTGGAAAATGGTATTACAAATACAAGTGCATAAGGATTTAATGTTTATATACGTTGAATTCTACATAAAAATTAAGTGGAGAAGTGGACAATGCAGCAAGGAAGGGGTGACTAAATTAAGGTGGCCTGGATAAAACCTGGCATACATGGTCCAGCTCTGACTACTGTTGAGTATGATACTTACTCTTAACACACTCTAGACCAGTGGCATCGATCTGGAAGCCCTCTTGGCAGGTACAGTTATAGCTGCCCTCAGTATTGACACAGTCTTGTGAACACTTGTCTAAGCTCTCCTCACACTCATCAATATCTGAAACAACAAATATTCCACATAAAGTCAACTATGTTTTAAATTTTGCAAGTCACCAAATACCAGCACTAGATGCTTATCTGTTCTACAGTGACCTATGGCAAGTATCTGCACACTCCTGGATGCAAAGGGTACCTATCTGTGTGGAAGACCTTGGCTGGAGGTCTTATCATAGATGTATATTTGGGAATGGGACATGCACACACAAACTTGGGCAACAAGTTCATTGCTTAAAAAAGAACATTTTATATTTAAGTTTTATATTTACCACAAAATATATGTAGAGTCAGTATTACCATCAAGTGTTTATCTTATTTTGTATGATGCCATCTTTTAACACAAAATAAGCATCAGACTGACTAATAAGTTAACTAGCACATGAAGAACACACAGTGACTTACCCACACACTTGCTGGTGCCTTGGAGACGGTATCCTGAGGGACATGTGCACCTGTAACTTCCAGGCTCGTTCTCGCATCCCTGTTCACAGTCATTGTCCTCATCCTTCAGACATTCATCCTTGTCTGTAATATAAGGAAGCACACATACTGTGGCTGCCTTCTTATTAGCAGGGTTAACATTTTCACAATCTCACCATGGAGTAACTTATACAGACTATATCCATTATTATATGAATTTATTATATTAATATGTACACAAATCGTAAAAACTTCACATGGACACCAGGGAGCACTTAACAAGTGGATATTCTTATTCATTATTGGCAGATTATTTGAAAGATTTTGATATAATTTATAATGGCGATCTGTGATACAAGACCTGTTATATAGTTATATATGTATCTTTCTCATTTCTACTTCCCTTCCATGATGGGGCCTCTTATTCATGAAGTTCAATTTTCCCGATTATCATTGATATCTCGAATTTGAAACCCTTGCAAACAAAAAAAGAACCACATTTAAGTGATCAGAGTTGGAACACACTGAGGTTATAAATCAAAGGGTAACAGATAAATTATTCAGGGATGGCACACCTAGTATAGGTGTATGAACATTTAAAAATAAAACCTTGTAACAGTGAGTGAGCTAAGATGAGTTTAAATGAAGGGTAAACCTTGAGGGTGCTTAGAAGAGCACGGAATGTTAGCTCTTAATGTGCTGTGTCTTTCTTTCCAATACAAAATATGGGGTAATGATCACTTTATATCAATTTTATTATAAATTTTGTTCAATACAGGTGGCAAAGTTCAAATAATATCAACATTCCTTATAAATCATCACATGAAAGCAAATCATGAAAAAGATAGGTTGGCATGGAAGGTGATGTTTATTAGAAGACTTTTTTAAAGCTTCTGCAGAACACAGCATATTCATACATTCCTCAGGACAGTACACAACAAACCAGTGAGGTAGTTTGAAAGTAATTAAAACCCTCCATTGTAGAACTGTTTAGGCTGGACCATCTCAAAATAATGACCACATATTCATGGTCCTTATTCATTTTCTTTCTTTTATATAAAACCTCGCTTAGATGACCACCTGGAAAATGTAACTTCTTTATTGAGGTTCCATTGGTGGTCGTAATTTCGAAGTTTTACTGTATTTGTAACTAATACTCACCAATACACCTGCTCTCCACCTCGTGGTACCCGCTTGGACAAGGACCACATGAGAACGAGATTCCTCGTACTGCTTCTTCCTCAGGGGTCAAGTCAGTACAGTTACGGTTTGAGCTGCTGCATGGATCGTCTTGGCAACCATCGGTCTGGTTCTGGCAGTTGTCACCTAAAACATAAATATTCAGTTATCTTTATATGAACATGTTTTAAATGTTCTCAACAGCAAAGTGTCCTTTTGTTAACAGTGAACTTTCAAGCCAGGTTGCCACTCTGGATTTTAAGGAGAAAAGTAAAAATTTAATAAGTAAAAATTAGAAGTATCATATTGCCTGAAAAAAAGTAGATATCAATGCCAAATGAAGCCATTTTTATATTAATTACAGCATGTGATACTTCTAAACAAGCTTCAGGCATGAAAGTGCATAAACATATATATTACAGTATTTCATATATCCAGTATTTTGTAAACATAAAATGGCAAGATCGCAGACAAAAAATCTTAGTTAATACAATGCCATTAATATGAAATAATGACAGAGCATGTCTACTGCACTTAACTGGTTTACACAACCAGCCAACAATAAAAATCACCGAAGATGTTGAAAAAAAAGTAAAAAACATACTAACCCCTAAAAAAATATGAGAAAAGTATAAAAAGAAGTCTTGCCTGAAGTTACTTTTAAAATGTATAGTGGCAGCATTGTGATAAGTGATGGCTGTCAATCATCACTCACCTGACCATCCAGGGCTGCATTCACATGCCCCTACACTGTAGCTGGGCACAGTGTCATCTTGGTCTGCTGAGTCAAAGCTGCAGTTACCATTACCAGAACAGCCACTACACATGATCACCTGTACCGTGAACTCTTCAGACACACTACCTAGGTCATCAATAGCAATAAACCTGCAAACAGAAAAACATGCACTCTTTAAATCAAAAGTTTAAATTTGCATGTCAAAAGAGTCTACTGTTAGTTAGTATGCAATTTTAATACTTCCAAAGTTATTATGTTCAAATGAAACCCTTCACATGAACTATAATTCGGCTGATTTAACCTTGAAGTTCCTGGCCATGGTCATCATTTTTCGATAACACCTGAAAACTTGGTTGAAACAACTTGTGTATCAAATTTGAGAACAAAATATTCTTTACTTCAAAAGATATTTTCAGGTTTGCAATAATTTTACATTTCGGCTGATTTGACCTTGAATATCAAGCTAAAGGTCTCCAGGTTTTCAAACTCTTCCAAGATTTTGGTAGAAATATTTTGTGTTTAAAATTTCAGGGGAAAATATGCAGCACTTCAAATGTAATTACATTCACAAGATATCTACAGACAAACAATTACAACAACAGCTAGCTGTTTGAAATCAAAAGTTTTGCATGTCAAATGGGCTGACAGATAATAAGTTTCATTCATCTGTCTTTGAAACCACAGGCCACATAGGGAGCCATCTGGGTAGCCATTTGTAGGCCCATCCTGGAAACCCAAGGTGCACTGAGAAACCATTGGCCCATCGGAGAAACCATTAGCCCAACTGAGAAACCATTGGCCCAACTGAGAAACCGCTGGTTCTAATGGAAAAACAACAGCTTAATATGCCAGCCTGTAAAACCATGTGCAAAACCATATTTAGTCACAACAGGGAAACCACATGCTAATGGCTGTATGTGGAACATCACAGACTCACCATGGAAACAGAAGGTAAACATGGAAAACCACAGGTCCTGTAGGGCCATAAACAGGCCTGCATGTACCTTTACTTAGGTAACACTTTGATCTAAGTTAATATTGCTTTATAAAGTAGAATTTTATCAACAACATGTGTTGACAATTTTTTGGAGATGAGCTCCCAACTGACTTATCCACCAGTGCCCAGATGCTCCGCCCTTTTAACCTAATTATTACAATAAGCCCCCAAAACACACCTACACATAAGGTCTTCAATGTCCATGATAGCAAGAGCTACTTACAATATAATAATTACGTCACAAAGGTCAATGACGCATGACGTCGTATTGACTGCTATCATCAACTTGTATTGCTGTCCTCATAACTGTTTTGCAATATTTAGGATTATTTGTCTCATACAAAATAACATGCCAGGTAAGACATTATTATTTACTCTGTAGTCAGAGTAATGGCTCCTGCAGCCTATGGCCTAGATTTTTTTAAACTGTCTCCTTTGTATAAAAAAAATCCCAGAAAAAATGCCAACCTGGTTACTGCCTACTGGTACAGACTACATGTGTTCTGTTTGACAGAGCTCTGTCAAATTATGCAAAATTTTGTTTTTGCCAGATGACTGACCCTTTACAATGTTTAAGGTCACCTGATTGGGTGCTCGTTAGTCCAATGCTTTTGATTCTTCATTGAATGAATATGAGATTAAGGTCACACAGAGTTCATGGATAGGTCAATTCAATACTCAAGTGTTATGTAAACACTGCATATTTACTGTACTGCACTGCATGTGGGCCTGTAAACTGGGAGAAAGCATACTCTCACTGACACCAGACTGTGCATAAAGATCTGGAACAAAATCTTAATGAACCATCTCAAAATTTAATCTACTGTCCTTAAGACCATGACCCATCATCAAACAAATATCACTCAAATTCATTGGGATCAACAGACAGAAAATCATGGTGAACCCATAACTATTAGCAGAAGGCAGCCTCGGCTTACCTGGGGGTAAATGGAGAGGCATCAGCTGGTGTCCAGGTGAAGATGGCTGTCTTATTGTCATAGGATGCTGAGTCAGGCATTTCATCTTCATTTACCATTGTGATCACGAAGGAGTTGTTGTTAGCATCTGTAGCTGTGACATTAAAGCTCACCTCCTCGCCAATCGTGGCCTGGACTGAAGTTGGGCCTGTGATCATCGGTGGGACATTTGCTGTAAAATTAATATAAATCTAAATCTTACAAGTTGGCTTCTACACTGTTCTCCTGTGATTTACTGATGGCAAGCATCTGTGAACCATGTTACACACTGCAATAGTAACTTACTTATTTTCCTGAGGCATATATTTTTCAACCTGTATGTTAATTGGCACCTTGAAAAACAAGCACCACAAAAGTGCATAATATGCCCATCATGTTTTGTGACCTCTGACCTCATTAAATATTTCCATATTTTGACAAGAACTGAATTCAGGTGAGAAATTCCATTGGAAAATTTCTATACAGAGTTTCATGAAAGTTATTCCATCAAATTCTGGTGACCACTAGCCTCATTGAATATGTGTAAATTTTACAAAGAATTGAACTCAAGTGGGATATAAACCATTGGTTTATATTTCTTTTGAGTTTCATCAAAATCCATCATATGCCAGGTAAGTTAATTGCAGCAACACAACAAAAAAAACTTGGTGACCTCATTAATTATGCTTGGATTTGTCTGAGAATCATCTGCAAGGGAGAAAGTGTATTGGGTAATAATTTTAGCAAGTATTATGAAAATTGATAAAATCCCTGGTAAGTTATCATGGCAACACATGTTCACAAATGAATGGATGATACCATTATTTGATCCGCCTTAGACAGGCATATAATATAAAGGTTGACAGCCTTTCACACAGTATTATGGTCCCAGGTCATAAAGACTCTTAGACCAGCCTTGAAGTAAAATTTTCCCACAGATTAAGATGTCTTAATTTAGAGTTAACACCAACCAAGACCATTTTTTAATATAACATAAACATTAACAATAATTACCACTAGCTTCTACATTCTTCTTGAACTCTTCATCTTCTTCCAGGGTTGCGTTGGCGATGCTTTCATCACCAGTTGAGCAGAAGTCATAGTAACACTGCTGGTTATCCTTACACAGCTTCTCAGCCTCTGCTCGCTTGGCCTCATCGACGCATGCCTCTGCTGCAGAGAACACTGGCTCAAAGTCAGGATTCTGGTAGGTGTCTGTGCTCTTACCATCAGCATAAGTGAAGATAGACTCATCCTGGGTAATGGCCCCTAGAAAAAACACCAAGCAATATATATATATATATAGTAAAACCTCACCTTACAACCACCTCAATTCAACCACCTCTCAACACCTACAAAATAACAACCACTTGTTCAAGGTCCTGGTAATATATATATACAAATAACTCAAATGGCATGGTTTAGGTATCTCAGAAGAAGTTTAAATATATAATATATGATATTAGAAAGATGTAACTGAAAGGTAAAATCAATTTGAATTCATTTGATAAACTAGACATTTCTTGGCACCGCTGGTGCCATAGTATCGCCAGACAAATGAGGTTTTGTGGTATTTTGTTGATATAATGTGATGTATTTGTATTTTAGCAATGAATGTGAGAAACATTTGTACAAAATATAGGAATATTTAAAGTGAAGGCAATTGTTATGTCAAAGGTTATGTATAAATAGAAGTATATATTTAATGATGTATTGAGTTGTATATGTATGTTTAGAGTAACTTGTTTGAGAAATAGACTGCATTCCAAAATATCCAACATTTGAAAAAAAAATTAAATTAAAAAAAAAATTAAATTAAATTAAATTTTAAAATTAAATTTAAAATTAAATATACCTCATTCCATAAACCATATCTATATACATGCATAACATGAAAGAAATCTGTCCATTACTGTTTGACTTATAATGCTCACAGTATATACTGTCAAGTGGCAATAATGGGGTATTCAAAGGCACAAAAAACAAGAAAAGGACTACAGGTGGCGCCACCTATATTCTGCAAAAGACAAAACTATCCAAGATCTTCGGTCAACTTGATTTTTGGACCAATCCATGCATCCCTTTTTAAGATATTCATGATTTTATGTGATTTTCACCATATATGGTAATATTCAAGGTCAAAGCCACTCTCAAAGGAAAGGTCATGACCCCAATTTTAATATACATCATCCCATAACCCATACCTATGTACATGCATAATATTAAAGAAATCTGTCAATCAGTTTTTGACTTGTGATGCTAAAAGTACTGTCAAGTGGCAATGATGGGGGTATTAAACGGCACAAAAACAAGAAAAGGATACTAGGTGGCACCACCAGTTTCCGGTACATGACATCACTATCCAAAATCTTTGTCCAACTTGATTTTTGGATAAATCCATGAAAGATTTCTTGAGATATTTAAGAATTTGTGTGATTTTCCCCAAAAATGGATCTATTCAAGGTCAAGGTCACTCTCCTAGTTGAGGTCATGACCCCATTTTAAATAGGCTTCGTCCTCTCACCTATATCTATAAATGTGTCAAGTTTGAAAAAGATCCTTGAAATATTTTTTGAGTTATTGTGTCCAAAAGAAATCTCTGCGGCGGCGGCGGCGCAACCGTGCCTAAACCATAGTTTCTCCAGACTATGTCTGGCGATACAACTATGATAGGTGACATTTTTTTTTTTTATTATTACTTATAATAAATATCTGACAGAAAATTTTAAAAAGAGACACTACATGTCAATGGGTAATTAAGGATGAGTCTATTTTAATAGAAGCTTTTTTAACCATCAGATTTAAAGTGTCCTGATGAAGGAGCTGAATTTTTAAAGAAACTTAAATATATGGACTCTTTGATTTCACAAAATAAAAACAAGGTAAAATCCAAAAGAATAAAACTCTCAGGTTGTGAAACTGCATCAGTGTATGAACTGCTGTAGGAGAGTAATCCTTTGCGGCCACTTCCATTTCTCTGCAGTAATATTAATGCTGTAAATAAACCTTCCACAGTGGACCCATTGCTCCAATGTTGCCTGTCATCCAAATAGAATTAGTGGATAAGGGTGTGGCCATCCCTAAAGCATTCCTCCAGCTTCTACTTATATGGATCTAATGGCCACCAAACTCTTCCTGAAGATAGATTCCCTCCTTGAGACTGTCCTCAGAGTACTTTCCTAACTCATTTCTTTACCCTTATCAAGCCCTGAACTCACAAAAATTTTGAAAATGCTCATGGGGGCTGCCATTTTTTTACACATACTAAAACCTGGATGTCGAAAGTAGAATTATGGGTATATTGCTAGTCATTTAAATAAGATTTTTTTCATAAATTGACACCAAGTATCATGATGTCATAATTAAAGCTCATCAGACCTCTTTTGACCAATGAAACTAAACCTAAGATATACAAATATAATACTCACAAAGTCTGCCGAACTTGTAGTATATATCTTCAGCACTTGAGTTGGCGGGCAAGGCTGGTTTTCCATTTGGTGGAGTCAAATCATTTTCAGGATCGTTGTCAATCAGACCCAAAAGACCAGTCAACTGTGCATCGGTTTCAAATGCCATTGTTGGCTGGGCTATCAGACTCTTGGCCCTTAAGCGGAAGAGCACACTCCAGTTTTCTGCAGGACGGGAAACAGGAATCTTAGTTGTTATAATATTACAAGTTGGGGTGATATGATTTATGTAAGAGAACTATTTTGATTACTGAGGGAGTCAATGTTGCTATTGATACTTCTAACAAGAATCTATTTAAATTCAAAATAAAACAATATTCATTTATTTGTACACCAATACCAAGAATGGAAGAGTTTTTTCCTGGTCATTCAAGACAAATGCAGCTGAAATAGTAGCCTTTAATAGTTACTGAAAGATAATGAATTACTTCTTAAACTAAAGCGGCCCTCACATATCTGCATTTTCCTCATGTTTTAACCGCACTTTGATCATGTTGTGATATTGTCTCAAAATGTCTGACTAATTTGCATGACAACAAACATAAATGTCTGACAAAGCAGACAATGCCTAAGAATGTGTACAGAGATGCAATATTTTGAACATGTTCAAAATATTTTGTGTTATCCAAGGTAAACACAATAAAAATGCAACAAAATGCACTGAAACACAAAAAAAATGGCCTTTATCGCACCAAATGCTTAAGTGTAAGGGCTTCTAAAATACTGTTTTTAATTCAGGCTTCATTGGTACTAGACATAGTTATTCAACAAAAATTTACTCTCTCATGCATAAAAGACTCTATTGATATATTATCAATAAGAGTTAGTTTATTTAATTCACACTATGTGATGCTGGTAGGTAACTGAGGTATTACTTTCAATAATGACTGAGATAAAGTCAGATATTTGCATTTGATTCTGATGGCTAATTCCTGTGCCTCAGCAATACACTAAAAACAAGTTTGTTTTGCTTCAGACCACCAGGTGGCACTGAAAGCAACTGAAGTGATACTGCTGATTTCAGTAAAGTAATGAGATGCTGACCTGGGAAGGTCACAAGGATTTGGGTAGGACTTTCTTTCTCAATAATAATTTCTCCTTCCTCCAATTCTGTTTCATCTGATGTCATGAATTCTGTCTTGAGCACACCATTCACCATCAGCTTTAAGGCTGTAATAACAAACATAATTTAAAGACCTCTGCTTATGACTATATATATATGTACAATGTTAATACATATACTATAATTGTTGACCAATTTATATTTCACAATTCCTTCTTTTATGTATTTAACACCATCCACCATCCACTATCATCGAAACTCAATCTGAAAACCTGTCCCCCTCTGTAAAACTATTAAAGTATAGTGGCAATACAGAACATTATAAACCTCGTTGTGTCAAACTCACTTAAGTCGAATACCCCGCTTAAGTCGAAGTTACAGACTTGATATTAGGGACAACTCTAGTTAAATTATTAACAAATAAAACCTGCTTGTGTCGAACTTTGGATGTGTTGAAGAATTCTGAGGGTCCCTTCAACTTCGACACAATGAGGAATTTATTTAATGATGATCCCAGTCATCTCCAATCCATGTTTCCTTTGAAATAATTATACTGATCTTAAAATTCACATGGATTTTTTTTAGAATTCTAAAGATGTGTGTGCAATGAAGAACACTTTACTTGTCCGGGAGTCATCCACCTCTACTTGAACTGCAGGCTGATCAGCTCCTTCTCTGGCGGTAAAGGCAGTGAACACAGTGGCCTGGGTAGGTATTCCTTCCTCGTTGGTAGCAATGGAGGTTCTACCTTGTAGGGTGAATGAGTTGTCAGATGACTTGATGAGGTGGTATTCACCGAGTCCATTGAAGGTGTAGGCCAGACCGTCAAGGGTGTTGATATGAGGGTCTCCATACATATTACCTGTTTATAAATAAAAATCTTGTCATCTCTTGATAAAACTGGACTAACTTAATGATGGAAAGGACTAAATTTAACACTGGTTTGGTTTCTAAACTATCATATCTGTTAAATGTTTCAAGTATAACATTAGGGGTTAAGCATCAAATTACATAAAGTATGGTGATATAATGTATCATCACTTCAGTCAAACAATTTAATCTGAAATAATTGCACAGTTTCTCTCATTAAAAGATAATATATTTCATACTGAAAATACCAACCATGCAGTCTGTAGGATAAATCATTAAAAAAAAAGATTAGGTTGTACCAAAAAAATTACAGAATCTATATATAAGGTAACGAAAAAAGGTATGGTTCTCAGGCATTTTTTTTTCAGAAAGGCTGTTTTTTTATTACTTTTTTGGTATGTTTCAATAAAAATGTCATGTATAATCAGGGAAAAAGCATGATGATAACATGTTTTTTTTTTCTAAAAAGCTAAAAGAACTACTTAACAAAGGAAAACTTATCCAAATTGTATTACTTTATCTTCTTGAAAGATGAAAATAAAAATAAAAACTTTTTACAGTTGACTTGGGCAGTGCCTGAGAACCATACCTTTTATTTTTTTGCCTAATGATTATTCTAAGGACACACAAGTGTATCCAGTTACAGGTGTAGAGAATATTTAAGCACATGCCTCTCCTGGGTGGACGGTATCCTCGACATGTCGCAATTGGACGACGTCTGTAGAAGTCACGACAGTACTGCTTGGAGTCCTTACAACAGAACTTATGTCCAGTCGTGTCACTGCCACCAACAACATAGGGATAGCCTGGACGTGGGTCTTTTCCAAAAGTAGTTATTAAGGTTCCAATATTCGACCTTTTTATCGTGGAGTAACAACATTTCTGATGAGAAAAAAAAAATTTTATATACTGAGAGAGCAAATGAGAAAAGAGAAAGGAAGAAAGGGAGAGAGATTATTTAACATAAAGATGCTGCAAGGGTGAATACAGTCATAGATAAACTATATATAAATATTATTCCAGGTGACTTCTTTTAAGGAATGCCTACTAATAAAGCACCAATCAATTATATGTGCTTTATATCTGAAGTAATATTTCTGTGTGAAGACACCATGATGTGTACAGACTGGGTATCCCTACACAACTCACAAGACGAACAGACTCCTGTTACTCATGGCAATATTCAATTCAGCTTACAAACATTTTGCCTTACATATTCGCAGCAAGAAATAATTAAATAGCCCCACAGCATGGCTTTGATCCATGACGCCAAAGCAAATTACATAATAGCGAATATTAGATAAAGTTGAGTCTAATATGAGTTTTATTTTTCTTTGGTGCATCTTAAAGCTTGTCAACTTAAATAAGGTTTCTCAACAGATTTGCAAACCGGCAACACTATAGTAGATGATTATTTGCATGTGCTCAGATTTTTGCATAAATTGTGGGCTTTGAGAATTTGGATGTTTCATTACAGCCCCAGTGTTGTATGTCTATAACAAGCAAGAGAACAATTGAGAAAACACAGATGAATGGAGAAAAAAAGTTTATAAACATTGTTTATAAATGAGAGGGTGATGAAGATATGAAGATAACAATGTATTGAGATAGACATACAATCATGAAAATCAACAGGGCATTAGATCAGAATAATATATATATCAGTTGTAATGATGGATCACACAATCTTGTTGACAGATATGGCTCTTTGCTACATTCTGTATAACAAATGTAGCAAGTCTTAACGAGACATTGAGTATGATAAATGTTAATCAAGGGCTGTTTGGGGTTCCCAATGATAAATTTTGTCATCTATTATTTTGTCTGTTTTTAGATATTACTAGGATATAAATGGCATGGTTTTTGCAGTTTTTTTTTTTAATTAAACAAATGTTTCATGGTTAACCACAGTGCCTGAGAAAAACTGATGATGACCTTGAATTTTGAGGTGAGGAGAAGAAACGTGATGATCTTAGTTTAAGACTGAAGCTTAAGCTGTGTTTCCATGAGTGAATATATGTGCATGTACCATTTCCAAGTGTACCCTTTTTTTAAGTTTTCTTTACACTTACTGCAAGTGTGTTATAATTCATAAGTTCATTAATTTACTGAAGTCAAGTAACACCAGCTAGATTCAAAGTGAACATGAGCTATTCTTACAGGGGTCCAGGCATTTGATGTAATGAATATTCCCTCCGTTTCCCCTTAATTGTCCCAGATAATTTATTTAAAATTAAAGGATTATTATTCTGGTCTATTTCAGATTAGGTAAAAAAAATTAATTATATGTTTCTCAGGCACTTTTTATGGTAAAATGATACAGGGAGGCCGCTTTTTATTTTTATTTTTTTTTTTAACCATTGTGCACTGGCACAGAAATGACAACCAATAGTTAAAATATGATATTAAATGACGCAACAGTCCAAGTATCATTAGGAGGGAAACTGACCGGTGGAGGAGTTGCAGATTTTATTTTTTTAGTAGGGATCAATGACGTTAGCAGAACACCACCTGACACTTGGGCAATAAAAACGTCTGACGCGGAGGGGTTTAAAGTGACGTGGGCGGTGCCTGGGAAACATATGATTAATTTATTTTGGCCTAATAACACACTAAAATGCCACCTTAGCCAAACATCTACTATAGATTCAGTATTTGGACACAAGACAAAACAGCAAATTGACAACTTTCTCTTCTGAGTCAAACGTATTTCCTGATGACTTTTCCTTTTCTCGGAAATTTTTTTTCGAAGTTTGTCAATTTCAAGGATGGTTGGAAGCCATGAGTTAAGAGTAAATTTGAAATCCCCTAAGAGGGAGATCATATACTCTTTTAACTGTCAATGAGAAAATGGGCAGAAAAAGAGGTCAGTCAAGAATACACAAAGAAAATGATGACACCATACCTGGCGAAGGGCTATTCTCCTGCTTCCAAATGTGTGCCTTATATAACGGCGTGATACATAGCACATGCGGTTGCCGATCTTAGAGAAGTACTTAAAAGAGCTCCTATCCAGCTTAGCTTGCTGTGAGTTGCATGGACAAGCAGGCAATTTGACCACAGACAGGTCCACTGTACTGGACAGCCATGTGCTGCATTTTCCTGCGGGGCTGTTGTCAATCACTGGTTTCTTGTCTTCGTATAACTTGAAGAACCAGCGTCCAGCCACACCTGTTGATGTGAATGAAAGATCATCAATACATTGGTCTTGACATTTGATCTTTTCTAACACTGACCTTTAACAGCTGATCTGACCAAATCTTTGACTTATGATCCCAAAAATTTATTTCTCTGAAACTAAGCCTAGTCAAGAAAACTAATTTAAATATAATGATATAAAAAGGGTTAAATAACAGATGATGAATGTGTTCCTCAACTGCACAAAAACTTGACCCTTGACCATAGTAACAGTGGATTGACTGTAAATTCCTAATCAGTATTCATCTCGAACACAGAACACTTAATCAGGTAAAGATAAAGATGATTTTTGACAACAGGTAAAATTTTGCCACTTGGGTTTTCACTAATTATGTAATGAAATTCTTATGAACAACCTCTCAAACAAGTGCAGGAGGATGGACGGTTTCAACGTATTTACTTTTAATTTAACAAAAGCAGATGATTTCATAAATGTACAAATATATTTATTAGTGTCATATATATTGAATAACAATCACAGCTTTCCTGATTATTACCCTTACTTTATTATCATTAAGGCTACATATGAGCCTTAATGGCATTAAAAGTTTGTTTCCATCATAAAGATTATTTACAGATAATCATGCACTGGTTTACTTTAAATGTGGATGCAGTGTGTTTAAATTATGGTGTATTTGAAAGAAAGTGTACAATAAATGCTAACAGCAAACTGCAAGTCACTTCCATTTTACATCAGTATATACATAGTTAAATACATACAAATATTATACATGAGAACTTATCACAGACCTGTGTTGCCTTTTAGCATGGTAACTCTGGCTGTTTTGCCTGATGCAAACACTTTAACAATGTTCTTGAACACATAGCCAGCCTGTATATCTCTCTCATATACTGCCGTATGTAAGTAGGTCGGGCGGTAGTTGACCATGTAATAGGCTAGGTTACCATCGCTCACCAAAACCATCTGGTAACTGCTTCCCTGTAAGTGAGATCAGATTTGAAGGTGTTAAAGAAAATAACTACAGAATATGATGTCAAAAGTACTGTGTATGGCTCAATACCTCAGTCAGGATTGGACAGCCAAAGCTTTTACACATAAGGGCTTATAAAATTCCAACAAATTTCCAGGACCTTTTCAGCATTTTCCAGGACAAAACGACAATCATTGTCAGTGGTGAAAGCGCCAATATAAGGCAAAACCATCGTAAATGGCAATTCTTCTTAATGGGGCCTAGCTATTATGATATCTAATGTCTATTAACTTTAGATAACCCCTTGAATCTGGTATAAAGATGCATGGGCCAGAAAACGTTAATCCCATTGAACTCAGGCTGTTCGTCTTGTTTTTGTCCACGTGTATATAACATGTGGGGGACCCCACCAAAATAATCAAAACACATTCAACATCTGGCACATGTGCAACCAACCACATGGGTTTTCTTGTTATAACATGTACCATGTTTACAAACAGCTGTCAGATAAACAAGCTCATGCATCTGTAACAGAGGCGTTATATGAACTTTTCTTGACAGGAATTATCTACAGATCATTAATATGTACGCAGGGTAAGCGAGAATTAACGAACATTCCACTAAAAACATAGGTGAATGGCTGGCTTTAAAGGACTCTAGTGATGAAACAGGAATATTAGATGCACTAAATCAACAACAATTAGGTTTACAACAAAAGTTTGGATCAGTAGATAAATATGCATGAATCATGATTTAAAATTTTTAAGAATGACAATAAATGTAGAATGTCTCAGATCAATTTAAAAACATACAAGATTTTAGGTTCACTGGCTGTGACCAAGACTTTTTCACTACATTGAAGTAAGAATACTCAAAAACCCTGTTTTTCAAGGACTTTACTGGCCTGGATTTTGAAATGGCCTACCCATGATATCAAGAACACTTAAAACCCTGACATTTACCCTCTTAAGCAAGATGAAACTGGCAGATATATTCTGTTCACTAAGACAATAAACACAGACAATGGGCTTCAATGATAGACCTGTGCATCAGTACTTTGTAAAAGTCAAATATAGTACTGGGATTGTCAGAACTGTCCTTGTAATTTTATGCTGACATTATCATATTGAAAAAGAAAGCAAATATGTTAAAGATGTAAACATATATATTAAAAAAATGCCTTATTCTAAACAGCCAACACAATTACTTGGAGTTTAAGCCCCAGATGCTGTCTAAGCAGTCTGTTTCTGCCGAGCTAAATTTTAATAAGACTTTGACTTAAGTTACAATATACAATGCTTCAAATATATTCAGAAACATATAATTAATGGTCCCTATGAGTTCTTACAGTGGTGAAACATTAAAGACTCCTAAGATATAAATATTACCCCACTCCAATGATTCTTTAAGTTTAGATTCAAAGCATTCAGTAAATATTGACATTCATTTTTTATATCCAAAGGATATGGTTATACTTTAAATACAAACATTTCTGACCTAATAAGTAAGCTGCTAATCAAATTCATAAAACGGTAGAGAAAAACCCAAGTACAGTGAAACCTGTGTTTGAGACCACCCACAGGAATAGCCAGAAGCGGTCTTAATTCACAGGTGGTCTTATTAGATAGGTCAGTTATTACTAATGTGAATGCTTTCAGTTCAACCAAGGGTGGTCTTGACTTAAAGGACAGGTGGTCTTAGAAGACAGGTGGTCTTTCATACAGATTCCACTGTAGTTGGCTAATGGTGGACCTTGAGACTCTCACATACCTTCTGATCACCGTATCTCAGGAAATAATTACTGCATGGTCCGGGCTGCATACCACTCCATGTCGTAACATATACATCCTTGGCTGTGAACTTGGCCCCAGCTCCGTACTTTCTTGCGAGAGCTGTTACCCTGTCTAACATGGATTTCTCCCAGCTGTATCTGGTATGTATATTGTAGTGGTGATAGAACATGAATGAACCTGCAATGATAAGACAAAATCAGATATTAACATCTACTCACCTAGTTATTATCAAAGATATTCTGTACAATGGAGACTGACCCAAAGTAGGATACCTTCGATATAATTTAAAATATTTACAGACTGGATCAACTTAAATTGTATTGTGTAGAACAAATTAAATTTCTCTTTTCATTGCTGAAATACTAAAAAGAAACCCTTTAAATACTGTGGTTTTTCTTTTTATGACCATAGCAAAAAGACTTAAATGTGACAATTACATGCCATCAATCCTGAACTTGCCTTGAGATCAACAATAATTTTTTTCTCAGCTAGATCAGAAATTAGTGATCACTCATCTTCAATATGGGTCTTTGTCTTGTATTAAGGATACAGCAACAAAAGGGGAAAATACAGTATGGATAATGGGCAGACTTATTTAACCATACACTTACCCCTGCACTTGCTGTCCTGTAGGGCAAAGAATGGTGCCAGCATGTAGCGATTTTTGGGCATTCTGGAGAATCCTTCGGCCCTGTAGGCATTGAATGTCATGTATCCTCTGTCTGAGAGCTGTCAAATAAAAAAAAGTAGTACAGATAACATTTATCCAACATCAAAATTATATACAGTGAACCCTGTTTAATATGACTAATCTGGGACTGGCCAAAAATGGTCTCAATCAACAGGCAGTTTTATAAGACAGGTCATGCAGTAATAACCAATGTGAATGCTTTCAGTTCACCCAAGGGGGGTCTTAATAGACAGCTGGCGTTTTAAGACAGGTGGCCATGCAGGAAGGTTTTACAGTATATTATCAAAGGGCCATCATTTTAGAATTTACGCAACATTGTTTAATTACTTGACAATGTCAGGGTATTTGATTTTAAAGGTATAGCTTATAATTTCACATGATTCAAGCAAATTAAAATGGCTCTGTCAATGCCAGAAATAAAAAAAAAAGAAATTTTGATAATTGAAAAAAAAAAGATCTTAGCTTGGAGATGGATGAAGAATATAAAGATTTTTTTATATGTTCACAGCTTCACATATGAATCTTGCCAATGAAATCAATTTAAATAAACACAAATTTGTGACCAAATGAGTATAAAAAAGTAATATGTCATGCCAGCATCAAACTTATTATTCTCAACATATCAGTTGATCTAATTAACTTATCAGCTGATCTTATTGACATAACAGTTGAACATATTAAATGTACCTGTATAACATTATATGTCTACTTATGACAAATAAAAAATATTATCCTCTATAATGTAGTTCATTGGACATAGAAAGTGAGTTGATAAAGAAGGTTACAGAGCAATAAATCTCCAACATCCTTAAAGAGTTTTCAGCAAACTCATTTATCATTTACGTTCTTTATTAATGCCAAATGCTCTTTCATGGTATACTTCACTTACATATAAGTGATTGAAACGTCTTCCAAATATACGGATGCCACTTCCCAGCGATATCTTTGGAGAGAGGTAGGCCTTCCTCAGGGTCGTTTGTGCATGGTACATTTTGTCCTTCTGGTATGTGCCAAAAGGCAGGAATGTGTCATCATCCTTATCTGTAAAAATACAAAAGTCAAGTCTGAGTCATTTTCTTTGTATGATCATTAGGCCTGTAATGATTCACCAGTACAGCGTTACATCACGATACCAAGTCAAATACTGCATCGTATTGTCAGATGTCCCTGTATCAATACACTGATGATATAGGACCATCCAACAGAAAGTGCCACATTTAATTAGTGTCCTCCAGAATTAAATGATAGTAAGCAGATTAGTGAGTGTAAGAGCATTTTCTTTACTATAATTTGATCAAGGGAGGGAGTTGTACTTACCATAAATAAAAAAATTAAATGTTATTACTGTTGGTCATAATTTTTATTTATGACAACACTGCTGAAGCTTTGTGAATGTTTTCTACTGAATCACTAATCACACCTGGTACAAATTTATTTTTCTTCTGTCATAGGCATAAGGAGATGGTCTCAGAAAAAAATCTTGGCAGATATTGTTATATTCCAAGGAGAGAACTAAAGCCCGATGCCACTGCCATTTTGCACAGCCACCAGCTGAGTAATGATCAAGTCAAGCCAAGTTTATCAGGAGGTACCGATGATATTTCATTAAGTGAGCCGATTTTGTGCAGCTCCGATTGGCTTGCAAAAAAGTTAATACAAAAAGATAATTTTTTACAATTAAAAATGCCCAAAACAAAGTTTTAGGTTTCTTTATATTTTTTTCTTGTTCCTGAAAGGAAAGGGTGTGCCTGCAGAAGCATCAAAGTGTTGGCTTATGAAACCACCAAGATAAACTCTACTAGATTCCTGATTGTAAACTAGTTAAATTGAAAATGGATGCAACATGTCACATGTATTTATAGATGGCTTGTTCAATAAAATGGCTCCAGGCTCTAGAGAAAACATTGTATTTCATGATGACCTTAGTTGCCTTTTTAAAGAACGGACACCTTTAGAGTAAGTGGAATGAGGTTTTAAGTCCACAGCCTAACATCCAGACCACATCCTATTCAATACTTACCAGCACATGTGATCTTGATGCCTGAGTCCTCTGACCAGGTGTACTTGGCAGTGTTGAGGGTTGTGTAGCTAAACACTCCGTTCTCTGACCTGATAACCATGTGGGCCTTCCAGTAGAAGTGGTACGGGCTCTGGCTGACTGTCCACCAACCTGACGCCACCTTGTGGATGTATAGGCCATTGGCCTCATGTCGGTACACTGCCATGTCTCTGTACTTCCTCAGTGTGTAGCGACCCTGCAGCCATTTCTCATTTGGAATGCTACTGCGCCCTTGTAGGTCAATAATCTTGCATTCTGTGATATAAAAAAAAATATTTTACATTCACATGACTAGAGCCATATTTATAGTAAACCTCACACTTAACTTACAGACATTATATTTCCTTTTATTTTTGTTTGTTTTAATTACACTTAGACTTAAATTACAGTACAAACATAATGTGTTCTAATTTAAAATTATGATTATTGTTTATATATATAATAATTTTCAAGGTAAAAACCAAAGTCAGCTTACATATGTAATATTTATTTAAAATTGGTTGGCTCAAACTAATATAATCATTTGCTGTTTTAATTTTATATTTGCTCACTTGTTTAATAGCAAAGCTGAAAGCACTTGAGTTTAGTTAACAAACAATCTGACAGGTGGTAGCACCTTCCTGTTTGCAATTGCAAATTAATCCAACAGTTATATAGAGAAATCAGGATTTTTATTATCAAAATCACAATGAAAAACTACTATATTCTATTTTCTTTATCTATAATGCAATAATTACCCTTGCTGCAGTCACTTCCTTCATAGCCCAGAGGACATGAACATGTGAATTTCTTGGCACGGTAGTCATTGAGACAGTATCCATGGCTTCCACAGCTGGACCTGGTGCAAGGGCAAACCCTGCCAAGCAGGTCGATGGCGACCTTCAGGGCTCTGCTGACAGTCGTTTTAACACCGTTGTCACAGTACTTGGTGTGGGACTGTACGCACATTAAAGTGGCTGACAACCCACTGTTATTAACAAAAATACAATACTTATTAGAAGCCTGCCTGATAGTAATATATATGTAAGGTGTTATGAATAAAATGAAACCTCATTAATATGGACACCCAGGGTTTCTAGCATATCAATAAAACAAAATATCCTGGAAATTATTTCCTGCTTGACACATCTTCAATGCTGTTACAGTGAAATTCTATTCAGTTAACGAAGGTAAAACTTATAATGTTACATGACAATGGTTTGTATGGATATAACCTAGTCTACAATATGGCCACAGATATAAAAAGGGATTCCCCTACTAAAAGTCACCACAGCAGATAATCAAGAGGAAAATATTACAGACTGATCACCTTTTGTTTGAGGTGTATCAAATACTCCTAACTTCTTTCTTGTCTGAGGCATCTTTTAAAAACTCATTTTGTGAGACTTAGAATCTATTTTATTACCTTTAATAAACAAATTCACCACAAATTTTTCATCTAAACGAATACAATATGATATTTTTTTCATTTTAAAGGATGGGCTCACTAAAATGAAAATGGTACAGCAAGTCAGGAATAAGAATGACTCCTGGAATAAAACTTATATTATTTAGCAATATAAATTCAAGATTACAATGAATCAGTGTTTCATGCAGATGACATATATAATTTTGCGAAATGAAATCCTGGGGGTTTAAAACTGAGAATCAAACTGATTTATGTTATTCTGAGTCATTTCTATGCTTAAGGTAGAGCACTAACTGAAAATCATGCTTATGTACAATAGTGCAAAGTGCTGCATAGTGTCTCCAAAGCAAAACTTTAACCCTGTGTGGTGGGCTCACATATCAGAGCATCTTAAATCCAGAAGGCTTGATCATGACGTGTTTCCTGTCATCAGACAATCTTCATCATCATTGTACACCAGTAGTGCCACCTGCAGGCAACAGACCTGTCACTGAAATAATAAGCTCTTATATAGACAACTTACCGACAGTAAGGTTTGTAGTCAAGTCTCAGTATCTGAAGTGGGGTGATGCCTTTCAGAGAGTCTGTGAATTTAGTAACACAGGCAAGAGCACTGGTGGACATGCAGCGATCCATTCTGCAGTAGGACTTCATGGCCATATCGATCTGTTTCACTGTCATGGCTGCTGCTTTGCCGATATCGCCGGAGCAGAGGATGGTCTTCTCAATAACGCACATCTTCACGCTGTACCATTCGCTGTAAACAAACAGATAATTAATAAATTAATCATACATCATAAACAAGTGACCCATGGGTCATGGTGCTCAGCTGACAAATCTAAATTCCAAATTATGCAACATTAAGTCTTAGAGACTTTTAAAGTAAATTTTCAGTACATTTCAGATAAACGAGTGAACCAAATAAAAGAAATTTTGAATGACTTTACTAATCTTTGAGCCATATATCTGATACTTGTTTTTACATCCCTTTAAAAAACTAGAAAAAAAAGAACATATAAATGCTATTTTTTGCTAAATTTATCTATGTTTAGTAATTATAATGACACAAACAATATCCTACCTGCAGTGGTCAGACAGGTCTCCTCCATTAGCCAGCAGGTCAGCTATTTTGCTCCAGAAGCCGGACCAGCATTTGGAAACCTCAGCAACCTTACATGTCTCTGGAACTGAAGACAGAATAACTTATAAGGCCTGACCTATGTCTATATCTTACATAGAATCAAGGTCACTACATGCCATTAGGTTGAAGATTAAATCCTGGTAGTTTCTCAGGGTAAAAAAATAAACTTTTCTTTCCTGTCACCTAGGCTCGTTGAGATAATACTTCTCTGAACTTTAGCTTACCAAAGATCTCTGAATACATCTAACTTTACTGGCTTTCTTTTTTGTTTTAAAAACAGTCCATTTTTCTTCATTTTTAATCAAACTGATTTCGATGACTAAAATTAAAACATAAATTTGAAACATCCCTGTTTATATATTTTTAAATTTTTTTGCTCCTGAGCAAAGCAGTACATCCTGATTAGTTACTATATTAAAAAAGCAACTTAATCCAATGTTCTCATCTGATCACACTTGATAAATCGGAACAATGAGTAACTGAGAGCTAGTTTACCAGTGGGTGGGGTAGGCTGGCGTGGTGTCCTGTGGTTACAGAATGGCCCCTCACAACAGTACGTGCACTTTCTTCCAACACAGCCTGGAACGCACGCTTTTCTGCATCCTTTGTTGATTCTGATGAAAGGATTCCTGATTCCACATTTTCCAGAGCTTCCTGAACTTCCAGATTTACCTTTGCTAGATTTAGCTTTGCTGGATTTAGCTTTGCTAGATTTAGCTTTGCTGGATTTTGCTTTGCTGGATTTTGCTTTGCTGGATTTTGCTTTGCTGGATTTTGCTTTGCTGGATTTTGCTTTGCTGGATTTAGCTTTGCTTCCACTATCACTGCCAGATTCCATGCAATCAAAATCAGACATGTCTGGCTCATCACTGTAGTCTTCGCTGGATTCCCTAGATTCTTCAGCAGCGCTGCCACTTTCAGCACTTCCAGACTTCCCTTTAGACGATCCTTTAGACGCTCCTTTAGACTTCCCTTTAGACTTTCCTTTAGACTTTGCAGATTTTCCACTTTTAGCCTTGGAAGTCTTTCCAGACTCATCAGAGCCTCCAGATTTTCCAGATTTTCCAGATTTGCTGGACTTATCAGAGTCACTGGATTTGCCAGATTTTCCAGAGCTTCCTGAACCAGAACCAGCTGGTCCCTTACCCTTGGCATACTCTACATCAGTGTAACAAACCTGAAATTAAAACAGTGCACCCAGTTTTTCAGTGAATAATGTCAAGAACACATAATGATAACTCACTAAGGTATTGAAATTTTCATACTAAGTAATTTCCATTGCAGAAACAAATAAAAAGGTTAAATTACTATTTTTTCTTTAGTAAAAATCTGTGATTGTATACTGCATCACTGAGTTTCATCAATTTGACATACTTTTCCATCAGAAAATCTGAATACCAACACAGATCCCTGCAATAAACAAGTGGTCCATGGGCCATGACGCTCAGCTGAATTCAAGGAGCCTTGAACAATGGGTGAAATGACTCCAGAGCTCAAAATCATGCATTTTGCAAACAGACCTTAGACATAGGTTACAGTGACTTATTCTACATCTAGCTGCTACCATGTGTGCCCAACTGACTAATAGAATGTTAAAATCATGTTTTTTTCAGCTTGCAGAAAACAGATCACAGTGACATTATTTCAAGTTTCCATGGGGATTTTTCTGGACTTCCCTGAAAGTCAGGTTAGAAGATTCTAGACCAAATGGATACAATTTGTGCCCCATCTGACTCACTGAGTGCTTAAAAATCATGTTTTCAGCCTGTAATTGCAAAATATAGGTCATCATGACCTAGTAATAGGTTTCCAAGGACATTTGCCTGGGAACTCTGGGAACAACCTGGATGTACAGTTAGAAGTTATGATTTGTGCCCTCTAAAGCCGCTTTATTTGAAGGTCTGAAAAATAGACCAAAAAAAAAAAAAAGAAAATATCCAAGCCCCATAGCTCAGAGAATATGTGTAACAGAGACCTAATTTCAGGTTTCAAAGATTTCTCATGGACCTCCAAGGTTCTTCAGATAGAAGATTCTAGGTCCAACAGTTACGATTTGTGCCCTGTTAACGGACGACAGCCACCTTTGAAGGTCTCAAACAAGAGAACAAAATGCATAAAAAAATTAAAAAATAAAGGATGCACCATCAGTCAGCAGGAACTCATGAAACACTCAATGATCAATATGCATGCAAAGAATCATGGTGATCAATGAATTAGTTATAAAGATACTGGAGCTTTAGTATCAAATTTTTAACTAGACATTTCTTGGCACCGCTGGTGCCATAGTATCGCCAGACAAATGAGGTTTTGTGGTATTTTGTTGATATAATGTGATGTATTTGTATTTTAGCAATGAATGTGAGAAACATTTGTACAAAATATAGGAATATTTAAAGTGAAGGCAATTGTTATGTAAAAGGTTATGTATAAATAGAAGTATATATTTAATGATGTATTGAGTTGTATATGTATGACCCCAAATCAATAAACTGCATTCCAAAATATCCAACATTTGAAAATAAAATAAAATTTAAAAAAAATAATTTAAATTAAATTAAATTTTAAAATTAAATTTAAAATTAAATATACCTCATTCCATAAACCATTTCTATATACATGCAAACATGAAAGAAATCTGTCCATTACTGTTTGACTTATAATGCTCACAGTATATACTGTCAAGTGGCAATGATCGGGTATTCAAAGACAAGAAAAGGACAACAGGTGGCGCCACCTATCTTCTGCAAAAGACAAAACTATCCAAGATCTTCCGGCAACTTGATTTTTGGACCAATCCATGCATCCCTTTTTAAGTATTCATGATTTTATGTGATTTTCACCATATATGGTAATATTCAAGGTCAAAGCCACTCTCAAAGGAAAGGTCATGACCCTAATTTTAATATACATCATCCCATAACCCATACCTATGTACATGCATAATATTAAAGAAATCTGTCAATCAGTTTTTGACTTGTGATGCTAAAAGTACTGTCAAGTGGCAATGATGGGAGTATTAAACGGCACAAAAACAAGAAAAGAATACTAGGTGACACCACCAGTTTCCGGTACATGACATCACTATCCAAGATCTTTGTCCAACTTGATTTTTGGATAAATCCATGAAAGATTTCTTGAGATATTTAAGAATTTGTGTGATTTTCCCCAAAAATGGATCTATTCAAGGTCAAGGTCACTCTCCTAGTTGAGTTCATGACCCCATTTTAAATAGGCTTCGTCCTCTCACCTATATCTATAAATGTGTCAAGTTTGAAAAAGATCCTTGAAATATTTTTTGAGTTATTGTGTCCAAAAGAAATCTCTGCGGCGGCGGCGGCGGCGCAACCGTGCCTAAACCATAGTATCTCCAGACTATGTCAGGCGATACAATTATTATGGGGAGTATAGCTGGGAGGATATGGGTAACAGAGACCTAATTTCAGGTTTCCAAGTAGATATTTTACAGACCTCACTGGATGTCAAGTTAGAAGATTTCAGGTCCAGCGGTAACGATTTGTGCCTGGTTAATAGACAGACAGATGGACAGACGGACAGACAAAGAGTGATTCCTTTCAGTCAGCTGAGCTAAACAAAGAGAGAGATCTATGAAAATCAGGAGCAGTGAATCTGTAGAACTATATTTTTTGTGTGTGATCTAAGGATCTAGTTACCTCATCATCTTTGCAGATGACAGCCTTGCCTTCATTACATTGCTTGTCATCTTTAGCATTCTTGCACTTCTGGCAGATATTTCCTGAAAAAGCATCAGTAAAATGACACATGTAGTTAAGTGTGTTTTTCATGAGACTTTTTTCCCCAAGGGAATGTAAACATTATAATTATTCTATATCATTCAGGAGGTGCATATCTTCCTCTTGGAGATAAAATAAATACAATGCCAAAACCATAAGTACATGCCTGTGGAATAAGCCTCAACAAAAGACCACTTAACTACACCTTACAAAATCACATATGGCATAGGAGTCAGGGAAAACAATGGTGCACACTCACATATATACACACAGAAAAAGACAATATCTGAAAACAAGTGAACAAATTATTAATAAATTGCATTTATATATATATTTGTTTTCCGCCACATTTGGTCACATTTCATTTAATTTCAGACCCTTGGCTTAGGCATTTGTGTCTGAAATTATTGTTCTTATAGTAAGGGTAATATTTCTGAAAATATAGCAAAGAAACTAGTCTAAAGATTATAATTACTGTGCTTCTTATATTATTACCAAATCAGATTTTTGTAAAAACTGAGTTTTAAATACTGAAAACTGAAAATAACCATTTAATTTCTATGGTGTGCCCTACCATTTAGTTTATCTGTGCCTTCATTGCAGAGGTTGCCACGGCAACAGGATCTGCACCACCCAAAGACACAGCCAGTGTTGCACTTATCTTCTTTGATGCAGCCCTTGTTGATCCGAACGTTGTCACTGGTTGGTCCGTTTCCTGCTCGGTTAGGATTATACACGACTCCCTTGTCATAGCGGTCTGTCATACAGATCTGCAACAGAGCATGATACAAGCTGCAGCTATTTCATAAAGCCTTAAAAATGTTTTGATAACTATTTACAGTATTGCCACTTTTGTGTGTCAGCGCCATCTAGTGCTAATGAAGTGAACTATTAAGAGTAGTGGGTACATTAGGTATTCCTTAGTATATCCTGAAAAGATGAACGAACTTAAAAGGAAGGTTGTATTAAGGTTGTATTATTATAAATAAAATATTTATTTAAAGTGTACTGAACAGGATGATCAACGTTCAAAAAGAAAATTCAAAACAAATAACAGATCAAAGCTTCCCCCATGCAAAATGCCACCTTTGAAAGAGAAAGAGAGAGTTAGATATCCATCATAGCACAAGTGTTTTAGAGCAAAAATGAATTAATTTTTATTTAAGCAAGAAAATTCGTGGAATAATGTCCTAGCTCTGCTTTCGCCTCTTGTTGTCCCCCTTTTGCCTTCTCAATATATTTTAGTGTTTATTCTCCTCTGGAGATGTCTCCACATGTCATAGTGTGTTTTAGTTTTCATTGTCCCCTGAAGATGTCTCCACAGGTCATAATTTTGTGTGATTGGGAAGAAAAGTGAAATTTTTTGTTTGTTTTGGAGATGGTGATAATAATTTTTCAGACAGACAATCCAAAACCATCCAAATCAAGGTCTGAATCAGAGCAATCATGAACAAAATTTGAATGAAACTGGATAATATTAAGGAAAGTTATCGCACAGAAACGAAAACGTGACGGACGGACAGACAAACCCAAGTCAATGTCCCCCATTCTGCAGACCTTGTCCTTCCTGTACAATTGATTGTAATTTAACCTTAATTCCCTGATGAATATTCCATTATTCTTAAACCCGGTCATATGAACCCTTCTTTATGATTACAGTATTTGGTCATACTAAAGTTTCTTTTGTGTATGTAGTTTTTTCTCTTGATAGAGTAGAACTTGGAATTTCCCAATCTCTTTTTTCTGAAAATTTGTTTTTCCAAAATTTGAATCAGGGAACTGAAATGTACCAAAAAGCTAGAAATATGAAATTCGAAAAATATATTTGAATACAAAATCATGCATGTTGTGTATCTATATACACAGAAACAAAATAAAAATTACTGCAAATGGGTCCTTGCTTTTTAAATGAAAATGAGATATAATAGGTTATGAAGAAGAAAACATCATGCACTGACTGGATTAGCATAATGGAACGTTGAAATACTCACATGTATTTGGCAGCAGTATATTTATTGAAAATGGTTAACCTCACATATCCGTAACCTCAATTATCTGAACAAAACTGATGTCCCCTGAACCATTCGGATATACGAGGTTCTACTGTACTTACTTCTCCTTCTCCGCAGACCTCTACATCCACATTACATTCTGCGTGTGATTTGGCACCACTGCACTTGTAGCAAATATGATCTGCAACAAGAAAATAATGGTATGGTATAATTAAGTGTCGTTATTCCATATATAACATTCTAATGGATGTACAAGTCAGCAATACATACATCAGCTGATAATATTTTTAATCATATGAACTTTATTCAGAAGTCTTAAGTGCAATGAATTTCAGTTTACCACCATGGTAAAGGGCTTTATGCAAGCTTGCTACTATGTGTTTGACATGACCGTTTAATGTAACTGTCATACTGGTGCTATATTTTATGATTTTTTCCTAAGAACAATGGGAGATCAGCTTTCAGTTAGCCCTTATCAAGGTAAGTTGGTACTGTGGTTGTCTTCTTATTTGCGGTGGTTTCAAATTTGCGATATTCACGGTCGCTCTCTGACTGCGAAATTGAAACCACGCAGTTTTGAATGCATACATACCAGGCTATGATCGTTAATTTCAGAAGCTGCCTGTAGTTGGCGACAGTTGAGATTAATCTTTAGCTATGTAGTGGTGTCCATAGAGCCTGGTGCATATACTTTAAGTGATTCAGGGAGAAAGCAGGGCCCAATGTAATAATATCGGTTGGCTTAGATGCAAAAACCGTGACCATTTGCAGGGATGTTTTTCCGGCCCCGGCATCCAGTGCGGCTTAAAATGAATATTAAGTAGAAGCTACTCTTTCACATTGTGCAGTATTTAGTTGTTGTTAATGAATAAAATTTGCCACTAAAGCAGGGAACGTAGCCGCTAGGGTAGCGCAACCTTGTAACTGTATAAAGGACTAATTCTGTCACTACCGAAATCATGGCACGCCAAACGATGTTTGATTGGTCAGTGATGACGTGAATTTTGAACATATTTGTAAGGTCACAGTTCATTATGGGGCCGAATTGCCATAGAACAGTGGAATATTAGTTGTTCTGAATGAGCCTTGGCCATGAACTAATTACAGCCAGAGGGGCCAATGCTTCCCACACGTGTCGGCTCAGCCGTCAGTGACTGTTTGAACATGCAATATCCTGTTGGAGAAATAGTAAACCTAGATAATAGTGGAATCCACGGTTTATGTAATAAATTGGTCATTAAAGTTTATATTTTCATATTTGAAAATAAAATATACTACTAGACCAATGATAGAACGTGAAAAAGGAACCCCGTGAAACGTTTAAAAATACAAAAACCGCGAAAATTCAGCCCAACCGATATAAAGGCAACCACAGTATATAACCCTTCCCCCAAACAACTTTTGAACCCTTTTTTTTTTCTACATGCAAATAAGTTTTACCACCACAACCCCATCATACTCCCATCCATTTGATTTATATTTGTAACATGCATTCTCTCAGTATTTGTGCCTAGTCACTTGCTATTTTATTAAGCTCATAATTATATAATTTTGTATAAAGTCTCCACAGGTTAATGTGGCATTTCTGCTGTTAAGTAACTTGTTTTTCATGGTGCTATTTTCCTTTTGTTGGCACTTTGGGCCACAATCATCAATTTTTATTTGTCATTAAGAATCAACAGAGGGAAATTAAGTCATTATTAACCCTCTGTTCCTTTGTTGTAATAAAATCTTATTAACTTGCCTACAGGCACTTTTCACCAAATTTCCTTTTCTGTCATTTGTGTGCACGAGTGTGGTGGGTGAGCATTAATAAAATTTTTTTTCACCAATCTTATGGCAAAGAAAAATTTCCCATTTTTATATGATATTATCTTAACTGATTAGTAAGTACAATATGACTTGTTTATAATGACCACACTTTGATCTGTCAATTTAAACTTGCCTTTCTCTCACATATTGATATCAAATACTCTCTGCAAACTGAATCTGCTTCACTTTATAAGTTTGACAAACCAGTGTTTAATAATTATATGACAAGCCTAAATTGTTGCTTGCTGGTAGGTGTCTGGACCAAAGTCAAAGACGTGAAACTCCATGTGACTTGCAAAGTCCAGGTTTTAATCTGCACACAAAATGGCAGCCCCCATCAGTGCTTTCAAATTTTCGCAAAGTCTTGGTATGATAAGGGCATGGGAATATGGCTAGAAGTACTCCTGGGACAGTCTTAAGCTAGAACCTATCTGAAGCCAATGTTGGTGGCCGTTAGATTGATATCTACCATGTAAAAGCCAGATGAAAGCTTTAGGGATGACCGCATAGGAGGGTTGTACATCACACATGACCTACCAGAGCACTGCTCCTCTAGGATTATACGTCACACATGACCTACCATAGCACTGCTCCTCTAGGATTATACGTCACACATGACCTACCATAGCACTGCTCCTCTAGGATTATATGTCACACATGACCTACCAAAGCACTGCTCCTCTAGGATTATACGTCACACTTGACCTACCAGAGCACTGCTCCTCTAGGATTATACGTCATACATGACCTACCAGAGCACTGCTCCTCTAGGATTATACGTCACACATGACCTACCATAGCACTGCTTCTCTAGGATTATACGTCACACATGACCTAACAGAGCACTGCTCCTCTAGGATTATACCTCACACATGACCTACCATAGCACTGCTCCTCTAGGATTATACGTCACACACGACCTACCAAAGCACTGCTCCTCTAGGATTATACGTCACACTTGACCTACCAGAGCACAGCTCCTCTAGGATTATACGTCACACACAACCTACCAGGCACTGCTCTCCAGGATTATACGTCACACACTACCTACCAGAGCACTGCTCCTCTAGGATTATACCTCACACATGACCTACCAGAGCACTGCTCCTCTAGGATTATACGTCACACTCGACCTACCAGGGCACTGCTTTTAGGATTATACGTCACACATGACCTACCAGAGCACTGCTCCTCCAGCTCCATGATCAGCCTCTTCTTCCAGTGAACGATCATGTCTCTGATTGGTCCGGCACGACAAGCCACCACCAGGCCTTCAAAGCAGAACTTGGCCGACAACACCTTCCTGTAATACAGCAGAACAGTTATTCTTAATCTCAGTGTGAACAATCCTGATTGGTTACAATCACAAAGTTTACAAAATCTGTGGGAGAAAATGTTGCATGGCTCTTTCCCCCAAAGTTCAAGACATAAAATTCCATTTTCTGTTCAAGAACCCAAGAGAAATTTCCTGAAAATCACTGTGGGTGTCCAGCTGGTTTCAAATATTACATATGCCAGTATATTTAGAGTGAATGAGGTAAAATATCCCCCAAAA
This sequence comes from Sipunculus nudus, assembly GCA_026874595.1. Classification (NCBI taxonomy): domain Eukaryota; kingdom Metazoa; phylum Annelida; class Sipuncula; order Golfingiida; family Sipunculidae; genus Sipunculus; species Sipunculus nudus. Next base: position 51,164,333 of record CM049315.1, read on the forward strand.
TTTCTCAAATGGAAATTGCCAAATTTTCTTAAATCATGAAATTTTCTGATGTTTCTCATGGCTGTTTATTAAACAAGCTTATTCACACATCACAGGGGCACTATTAGAATTTGTCTTAGCAGGAATTACAAGTAGTCCACTAGTAGGGCAAGTGCATAGCTGGTTTTAAGTAAGTCTAAAGCCACGAACCTGCACTCTTGTCTTCTCCAGTGTAGTGGGTTGGTCATGCGCTGTATAAATACTTCCTTCACCATAGAGACGCACTTGTTCACCTCCACCACAGAGCACTGCAAGCGTTCTGGAGAGAAAGTAACAGTGTTTTTATATCCATAGCATGAAAAAGTGCTACCACCATCATACAGTTATGATATATATTACGGAACTTCTATTGACTTTAAATGAACGGTCCTTATGTAGTGCTTTGTTTCTATGCATTTGTTCTTTATATTCCCAGTTAGTTTGTGCTTGTTCACAGGATAAGGTGCAATTTTTTTGCAACAAAGGTTGAAAAAAATAAGAAGCAAACATACCAGGTGTCGGATCAACACAGGTGCGAGCGCATCCATTGAAGCAGCACATCTTACCAATAACGCAGTCAGAGTTATCACTGCACTCTTGCTTACATGGGACAACAACATTTGGAGGAGCCGGAGCTGGACAGTTCTTGTCTGGAAGACAAAATTCAAATCAATAATAACAGCCCTTAAAAAAATTCTAAAGGAGCCAGCTTCTGTGACCTGGGGGTAGAGAACAGGGCTCGAAGCCAGGAGTTCGTGATTTCGAATCTCAGCCGAGGTGATGAGAATTTTCACAATGGGCCCCCACCCAGGGAGAGGACTCTGCAGGCAGACTGTGTCAAGCCGTTGTGTTTCATTCACAAACCAGTGTGCCTTTGGGGGGTTTCTTGGTGCTGTGACCAAGCAATGGGGATGACACATACCCAGGACCTGCAGGAGTGGTATACTGACCCTGGTATACACCAAGATTTATCATGTGTAAGCCCCTGTCATGTAGTCCGAAACCTTAATGGAATTCTGCAGATTTACATAGTACTAAGTTAAGCATGCAAGCGTTAAAAAAAAAATGGAAGTGGTTTCCTCCTCCAAAACATCTTAAGAAAAAACATTACCAAATAACATCTCTTTTTTTACTTTTTTTCCACAACCCCCTGATTTTTTCTTGGGTGCAAGTAGCCCTATCTTTAAGAATATAATGATCGACTATTGCATATGCTGCATATGCAGACTATTATAAATCACTGATGGTTGTGGAATTTCTTTAAAAAAACACAGCATTATGCTTCAAATGTGATACTCCATGCAATTAAATTTCAACATCATTTTGACAATACAAACTGCATAAACTAAATGCCTCCATTACTTATGAATTAAAGCCATTAAGGCAAACTTCACCGGCAAGACAGAGCTGCCATAACAGTACATACACAAAGACCCTTTCTGTCCCTTTTTTGGGAGTGAGGGTGACAATTAAACATGTTTGACAAATACTCACCGAGAACAGAGCAAGATCTCTCATAGCGTGCCTTCAGCTTGATCCACTTTGTTCGCTCAACTGACCAGTCAGCGTATGGACACGTCAAGGACTTTTGGCCGACACACAGCTGAACCTCAAAGAACTTCCTGTTGTGTTAAAAAAAGGTTTCAACAAACATTAAAACAGAATCAGAAACAATGCCTGATATACTATACACCATATGCATGGTAAAAAAACATTTAGCAGCAGGACTGGAATAAAAGGGAAAATAGAAATTTTGTTAAAAAATGCACATCAACAAATGTGTGAGCAAGTAGAGCAATACTGAATAATATCCTGGCTTAAAACCATAGGCGAAAATAATAAGGCACTTTGAATTAAATGTCATGAGTTGAATACCATTAACTGTTTATTGTTAAAATCCTCTAGGAATGAATATACAAGACTGAAAATATTTAAATGTATTTATGAAAATGTGTTGGGAAGTTACAGAATAATGAAGAACTCGAATTGAAATTTTAAATTTGAATTATATTTCTGTTACCACTTGAAGGGTAGATAGGATAGCTTTTCATTAAAACTTAGACTTTTACACTTTTATTTTCAAAATTTAATATTGTTTAATATTTAAGGAATCACATATAGCATAGATCCAGAAAACTCACTTGCAGATGGTCTGCCTGTCACCGATAGTAACCACAGATTCCAGGGACCGTACACACTTACGGATCTTGCTGATGTGACAAGTGGTACACACCACACCGAAGCGCTTCAGTTGTCCCCACCACAAGATCTTATCCAGGACAACCAGACCCTTGCCCTTGCACTTCAGTACTGTGTCAGACATACATCTGGCTACCTCCTTGTACATTCTGCATGCAGACAGAAAACCATGCAGGCAATAACAACATGAAATATCTTAGTTAAAACAAGCAACAGGACCTCGCTTTTTCAGGAAAAACAATCTTCATGTAAAATATTAAGCCATTGAGGGCTTTCAACTGAAATACAGAGCATTAAATAACATACTGGAAATTCTAGGACTTTTCTAGGATTTATTATCATTTTGATAAAATTTGAGATTTGAACACTTAAATTTTGCATATTGAATGCTTTGGACTTTCATGATTTTAAGGACCAGTGGGAACCTTGCTACAAAAATGTTCCTAAGTTTATATACTCAATCCATTTAAAGCCTGTTGACCAAACCAACACACACGTACTTCTTGTCAGCACTATGCATTTGAGTTTTATGATTTTTGTGTTTAAAACCTTAATAATTAGTTTTATTACAAAATTTATAATTTATATACATAGTGAACCATACATACCCGCACACTTTGACCTTTGACATTCTATTAGCTGGAGTAGCCCATGGTTTAAGGACATCAATCACCTTGGAGCTGAATGTACACTTGAACGCATCTTTAATTGAGCATTCAGCAACACCTACAAGAATTGAAATAGTTTAATCTAGTCATACTTAGTGTCTCAGAAAGAGAATTAAATATAAAACATTAAACATACAAAAATATAAAGTTTTGTAAAAAGTTTATATTTTTACCATCAAATACACAAAATCACTGATGCACGTAAGAAAAAAGAAAATATCAAATGTAACAATCATGCTAACAGAGGTGTTTACATAATTTTCTACCAGACAGCACAGCTGAATGACTGAGACAAGCTTAAGAGAACCCTCAGTTTATAAAGTTTTCAGAGGGACCCAAAATTTGATTCATGCAATTAAATTTTATGATGCTCTATAATCAAATAATTCAAATCCAAGAGAGTAAATAGAAAGACATATAAAAGTCATTAATTAATTTAAGAAGAAATCTGGGCTTGACTCACCACACAAGTCTCTAACTGGTTTCAGATAGATGTCGATCAGCCAGTCAACTGAGATCTTCAGACCACGGCGACAGCCAACCACCTTGGCTTTGATGCACTTGGTCACCTCAGCTGCCCATCTGAAGAAAAGTTAAAACTTATATGCAACTTTTTATTGACACATATGGCTATATCTTTTGTCCCTGTCAAGGCCCAGACCCATTGTTATGCAGGTAACCATTGAACGGCATTGCTGAACTTTGACAAACATTTCCTATGTCGATGTGCAGTTTGATAAGGATTTTGGCAGTGGTTACAACCTCTGACCACTTTCTTCAACAGCATACAAGAATAATAAAACTATTTCATGGGCCAATATTTAAACATGTCATATATTCAGTGCATATTTAAATTATATTTATAGTAAAACTCTACTGGAAAACTCAATTATGCAAAATACACAGAGGAAAGATTGATTTGAGTGGGGAGTATGTGTATAGTTTACTTCATGTACATACCCGCAATTGTCATCAGTTGTGATCTTTGTGCATTCAGCAATACTGATGATATCACACTCCCCTGTGAAAAAGATAAATGAAACCTTACTTACAATGTGACAATGGTGAAATTCACATGAAACTTTACACCCATTAGTATTTCAGACTGACTATCAGATGAATTTTGAAAAAAAATTATTTATCTGAAGTAAGGAATTCATGTAGCAGATTAACAAACATGGTATCACATCAAACATTATGCTATTCTGTTAAGTGCTCTGCTTTCTACAGCAGCAAGGAGACACTTTAAAGTTCCAGCACAAATATGACCCAGCAGATCACCGTCAAGGTTACTGGAGCTTGACTGAACAATCTGTCCATCAAATTTGATGAACAAATATGAAATGCATTAAAAGTGATTGCATTCACACAATCACATGACTGTTAAGGGATGACAAAAAAACAAAAACTACATGTCTAACTTATAGAGAGAGTGGACATATTATTCCTATGAAAGTTACAAAAGCTACATGGCTTATTTTTGGTAGAAATGTAAACTGATGTGAAGTCAACTGCTGTAAGCTAGCTCAACTGCTTAACTGGCTAATCTACTCAACACTGCCATCATGCATGGCATAATATGCAACAACACCTTGATCAGCCAAAAACAGGTACCAGTATATGCAAGTATTTTTAGTAGGCTAGAAAAATAGTAGTATACATATGACAGCTATTACCTGGTATTGGGTCAATACAGGTGGTGCCACAGCCCTTGGAGCAGCAGATCTTATCTCCTGTACAGTCGCTGTTGTCATCACAGCGTTTTGTGCAGGTAACTCCAGTTCCTGGTGTAACAGCTGGGCAGCGGTCATCTGAAATTATGACAATCAGTCATACAACATATGATCATCCTGATTAAAATGAAAATCTCTATAGCCATTTACCCTCCATGTCTCAAGCTGACCTAAAATATGAAAAAAGTAGATTTTACAAGCAGTAGGTAAATGGAATGAGTTAAAATTAATGTAACATGACCACTTTATATGGAGAGTATTTTTCTATATGAATTTGAGAACAGAAAGGTATTATAGAAATATACTCCAACAAAGCCTTCATATTATCACAGCATTTGAATCAATTGTCCACTGTCTCTAAATTCTTACAATCTGGTCAAAAGAAAAGCAGTCAAAACCATTTTAGCTTTCAATATGTGACTGTTGGGCAAATTGACTTGTTCCCTTTTACAGATGATGTGGCAACCATTATTATATTATTATAATATTACATTGTTATTATTATTAATATTATTATTTATATTATTATTATTATTATTTAAATAATATATAAGATTTTAATATAAACTTTTATTGTAGACATTTATTTGTCAGTCGATCAGGTGAAACTTAAACTTTCAACAATTGCAGTTTTGATTTTTGTCAATAGGAACATTTAGACTTACCCTTGACATAGCACTTGGATTTGTAGGTTGCCTTCAGTTTAGCCCAGGTATTGAAATCTACCTTCCAGTCTGCAGATGGGCAGTCCAAAGTCCACTGGCCAAGACACACCTCAACCTCAAAGAATTTCCTAAAATGTATTTCACAATATTTAGGGACCTTTCACATATCAACTCTTCAAAACATACTTTAATATTACACTGCTGTATATCTTGATTCTGAATGGCCTGCCATTTGCATGTCATAAACATCCTTTCATGATTACAATATGCATATAAGCAATCTGAGGTGCAATTTTTCTTTTTAAATAAAAATACATTTTAAATCAGAATATGCATAAATGTAAGCTTTATTTTGAAACAATCTTATCTATTTTCCATCAACTAATTAAGTTTCTTTTATTAATTATAAAACTTTTTAAATTTTTCAGATAAAAAAAAAGTTTCTGTGTAAATGCACAGAAAAGCATATTAACATGAATCTTAACATATTGGAGAAGTCTGGTCAGACACAGGACTCTTCATGTGTAAAATAAACATCATAGGGCTGCTTCAAATATAATTTGGATTTAAGTTGGTAACCATTATATGGTGTCACAACTGTAACAAGTTTTCAACTAAGCTTTTGGACTTAAGTCTAAAATAATGCAACTTAAACAAGCCCAGTGAGAGGTACAATTTGACATTGTCCCACATATTTTCCTTTGTTCTAACTGTACGTTAAAACCTTGTTGCAACACAGGGTCTTGCAGAAGTGAGGTTGCAAGTCAGGTTGCATGCAACTTTTCGAATAAGGCAAAGAAATAATTTATTCTCATTGGCACAGTTACTCCACCTCCCTGGATCCCTAGCAAACAAAAAATTCAAGTTTGATATTCTGAGATAGAACGAACGCAAGGCCTACAGGCCTAATGCGAACCTGTGCATATGGATATATACCAGGTATAACACTTCAATGCTGAACCACTACTTTTCATATATATGAACAATGCAAGTACTAAACATTTTGAACAAGAAACAATCCACAAACATCACTGCTGAAATTTCGGCATGGGTGCACACAACACAAAAATTATTGTAGGTGGCACCACCAGTCTTGTATACGACAAAGCTATTTGACATGTACAAATATGCCCAATTTCAGGCTGATATATCAAATTCTTCCGTAGAATTAAGCAGGCAAATACACTTTGAAAAAGTCATTGTAGATGGCAACACCTGTCTTGTGAACGAGAAAGCCATTAAAGACACATAGACAGGTCAGAATATCAGGCCAATACATCAAACTTACCTTGAGTCTGATGCACGGGGCTGACCAGGCTTAGGTGAGAAAGGCTGTTGCCCCGAGTGTACTGTGACAAATTACTGGCTCAGGCTACTGCACTGAGTGAACTCTTGACCTGCACCTGGCTAGACTGAGTGAACTTTTGACCTGTACCTGGCTGCACTGAGTGAACTCTTGACCTGTTGCATAATCTGACACAGTTGGCAGTCTGCCGAAGCTATAAATAAATCCAGGCTGACCTTTTGCCTATTGCCAAATCTGAAATTGTAGCCACACAATTGCATAAGCTCACAGATTGGCTCCATATGCAGCCCTGAGGGGCATGACACCCGTGAGGTGATCACATGATACTCATGAGGTGATCACATGCTACCCATGAGTTGATCACATGCTGCCCATGAGGTGATCACATGCCTTGTGCTTGGCTGCACTGATTGAACTGATGACCTATATTTGGCTGCACTGAATGAATTCTTGATCTGTTGCCAAATCTGAAACAGTTGGCAGTTTCTCAACCTATTCAAGAAACACACAATTTTGCCCTGTTATGTAACTCTGCTTAAATTTATCCAACACAAACCATTTGAACAAACTTGAGAGGGCTCGCCTCTGGGATCATTTCTGTAAAATATTGAACAATTTGGCTGGACTGTTTACAAGAAGAAGACTTTTTAAAGTTTTTTCAGCTTTTCCTCGTAAAATCTAAGTAAATGCAGATAGCAAAAATAAGCTGAATCCATCAACATTTGATATGTGACAGATAATTGCATAACATTTGGGGATGGTAGCTCCTGCTTTTCCTGAGAAATTATGAGTTAGTGTACAGATGATATGTAATATCATAAATCTACATTTTTTAAAAGCTTTTAAAAAATATTCTTGTCAATATTTTCCACAGATAACCTGAAATCTTAATGTCTAGAGGCATGATGTAATGGATGCTGATAAACTGGTGCTAGGCTAGATGTATCTGCTTCACACAGTTAACATATTAGGTAAAATGACTCAATTCAATCTTTATAATTCAGCCAAAATTCATTTTTTGGAACCATAAAAGACAATTATTATAAGAATGATTTCAGGGAATTATTCCTGCAAAATATTAAACAAACTGGCCTCAGTATCATCATCAGTCGAAAAACGTTTTGTAGGTTTATAACTCATATGGGAAAATACAGCAAAATGGCAAAGTTCAGCTTCCCATAACTCAGCCAAAAATCATTGAATCAAAACCATTTGAACAAACTTGAATTATCAACATCTAAGGATAATTAATGTGTGAGATTTAAGAATTTAGCCCAGTGGTTTTTGAGAAGAAGATTTTTGCAGAAACTTGGCTAACATGGGCTGTTATGGCACATAACTAAATTCAGCTTCCCATAACTCAGCCAAAAGTCACTGAACTAAGACCATTTGAACAAACTCGAATTATCAACATCTAAGGATAATTAATGTGTGAGATTTAAGAATTCGGCCCAGTGGTTTTTGAGAAGAAGATTTTTGTAGCCACTTAGCTAACATGGGCTGTTATGGCATATGACTAAATTCAGCTTCCCATAACTCAGCCAAAAGTCACTGAAATGAGACCATTTGAACAAACTTGAATTATCAACATCTAAGGATTATTAATGTGTGAGATTTAAGAATTTGGCCCAGTGGTTTTTGAGAAGAAGAATTTTGTAGCCACTTAGCTAAAATGGGCTGTTATGGCATATGACTAAATTCAGCTTCCCATAACTTAGCCAAAAGTCACTGAACTGAAACCATTTGAACAAACTTCAGAAAGCAATACCCTAGGATCATTTCTGTGCAATATTAAACAATTTGGCCATTTAGTTTCAGAGAAGAAGTTATTTGTAGTGGTCAGTATGATACGGGCACTGATGACCCCAGTACAAAAAAGGCAGATGACTCATGTGAGCAACATTGGCATAAAATTTGGTGATGATAGCTCAAGCCATTTCTGAGATTGTAATTTTAGTATGCTTTTTTGGACAGATGACTAAGTTTCTATTCCTGTAACTTGGCCAAAAATCACCGAACTTAAACGATTCGAACAAACTTGAGAGAGATTGTTCCAGGAATCATTTCTTTAAAATATTGGACAACTTGGCTGAACAGATTCGGAGAAGAGGATTTTTAAAGCTTTTTTAGCTTTTTCCCTATAAAATCTAAGAAAATGCAGTTAGCCAAAAAATAAGCAAAATCAGATAGAGTTTTTTAGATGACTAATTTTATGCATAAAATTTCGTGATGCTAGTTCTTGCCGTTTTCAAGATAGTATGGGTTAACGTACAGACGCCGGACGACGCCACACCATCGCATAAGCTCACAGGTTCGCTAATGAAGCGCGACACGCATGACCTACGACCAGGAGGCCGGGCATGTGGAACAAATCAGTTTTAACCCAATGAAATGTAATGTAAGCTATGAGGTTTGCTTGGCTTGTGTCAATCATAGCACCGCTTGTCTAATGGCTGGCGTGCCTTGGTGACACAAGCCTCGCAAACCTCACAGCTTGCATTCCATTCCATAGGGCTATAAACAATACTTGACACATACCTGCAGATGACCTGATCATCAGAGCTGACAGCGATGAGATCCTGGAAGCCACTGACACATTTCCTGGCCTCCTCCACTTGGCAGGTATCACACTCCATGCCGTACTTGGCCAGCTTGCTCCACCACACACCACGTGCCACCACACCAAGATCACCACACTTCACCTTGTATTTGCCTATACAAGTGTTTATTTCCTTCCAGGCACTGCAAGAGACAATCAAATATATATAAGCTTTAGATAAACCTATAACCTCAGTGTTTTAAATCCCGTCTAAGCTTCAAATGACTGTACAATGATTGAGAAACACTTCATGGTTTCAAGGTGAAAATAAAAACATGTCTCCCGGGGGGGGGGGGGGGGGGGGGGGGGGAGGTCCTGTTAACAAGATACTGTCAGTCTCATACACTGGTCAGTACTTACAGAAATCACTCCTAAAGATTAAAGTACCAAACAAATCAGCTGAAGAACAAATGAAAACATTAATATTAACAAAGTTTTACAGGAAAAACATAAAATATAGCAAAGCAACATTATATATGACAAATAATCTCGGTGTTATAATGATGATATATAATCAAGCAACAAGACATCTTTAATTTAAATATGGACCTAATGTTTTTCATAAACTGAAGAAATAAAACATATAATGCAGCGTTACATTTGGAACTTAAGTTCAAGAATAAAGAGCTTGCTATAATAATAATGCAGATTAGTAGCAAATAACAACTTAGCCTCATAGGGACAGCATTTGACTACAGAACCCATATTTCTAACTGCTATGCAACCCACATATCTATACATCCACATTCAAAATATTCCCATCAGCTAGTCAAGTAATAAAAGTTTATATGACAGCATAACAGGATAAATGGATATATGTAAGGTACATATGTGTCAATCACTGATTGAATCAGTACTCACTTGCAGACATAGAACTTGTTGCCCTTGCCTCCGAGCCAGCTGATGACTCCTGTAGCACTGAGCTCCGTGGTAACGCATCCCACTACCTTGGTTACTTCACACTCAGGGATTTCTAAAACGTCAGCACACAGTAAACATACTGGTAGCATCATCTTTAGTTTGTTACAGAAAAAATTTGAACTATAAAGTTTTGCAAACAAAGTTTTAAAATTTTGTTAGACATTATGGCTTGATTTAATATCATAGAGCTGGACCCTGTGTCCCTGGCATTATATCATGGGCCATCATCTATCAGTTTCCTGTGCATGTGTTTTTATATGGAGAAAAAGGTAACATTCCGTTAAATTGGAAGCAGATATAAATGCCATGATTTCTAAGATGGAATGAGCCTGGAATCATCATACCATCCTTGAAGTATTATCAACAGGTATTGGGAACTCACTGGGACTAGGGGTGGGACAGTCCCTAGTAGACTAGACATTGACTTATGACGCAGTATAGCATTCTCAAAATCCAGTAAATTCTCAAAATTTGCCTGTGAATATACCTTTGCATCTATTGATGATTGGTTTGATGTAGGTCAGCATGTACTCAAAGGCTGCACGGAGCTTGTACGGGCACCCGATGATGTTGGCTCTGATGCACTTGGTTATCAAGACTGCCGAGCTATGGAAAAGTAAAACATCATATAAAATCAGTAAATATAACAAAGATATTTACCAGTTTTGGAAGTATATTTAATTTTAACCTTAATTATTAATGTTGAATTATTAAAGATGAGAATGTCTAAAAATTAATAAAATCTTGATCATGCAGCTGACTGATTTTTTAATCATGTTATCAGGAATGTAATATTAGTAATATTAATTGTACACGGAAAAATGGCAAAGAGAAAACTACAGTGTCAAACTGCAATAGTTTGCAAATATGATACTTGCTAAAGACAGAAAACACTCATACAACATTGGTGATGAAACCAGGATAAACATTTATAATGACATTTGTCCATTTGATCACAGCAGTGTTTTTAAGTAGGGTACTGCTACAGCTACAACCTGGCTGAAACAATTTATTTTTCAATGATATAGCACACTGTGTGCCAGAAATTAAGTTGTGTCATGTAATTTAACTTACTCGCAGAGATCCTTGCCGACAATGGTCTTACATTTGGCTGCTTTGATGACGTCACACTTGCCTGGAAGAAGGATTTTACAAGTGACATTAAAATTAAGTTATATACAATGTATTGTTATAGATAACCTTTGAATGAAAACAAAATGGATACACATGTAGTAAACAGCTGATTGCATTGTGATTATCCAGGGGAAATGCTTTAACATAAGCATTTTGAGACAGAACTTACCAATCAGATTGCTACTCATAAGTACCTGTATCTGACTTAAATCCTTTCAATGAAAATGGATCATACACACACCCCGACATACAGTACACCATATCATACAATTATTAATACTGTAACTTGCCTAATGTTTGAGTGCTTTAATCTGAGTGGTTTTAGCTGATTATGAACAACATTTTAATGACCAATGAACCAAGTAAACCCATTAAGAAATCTTCTTACAACTTATTAAGTGTTATTTTTTTTTCTTGTGGTTCATGAGTCATCTGTCAAACGTGCTGACAAAGTGTATTAACTGCTCTTTTACCTGTCGGTGGGCCTGGGGCTATGCACCTCGTTCCACAACCATTATCGCAGCAGACTTCTCCCTCAAAGCAGTCATCGTTACTGCCGCACTCCACATCACATGACCCTATCTGTCCAGGTCTTAGTGCTGGGCACCGCAGATCTGCAGAACAACACAATCCTATTAATACAAGATTTGGTTTTAGGCCCTGTTTTCTGTGTATAAAAGATAGAATTTAAGATGTCATCTGTAACTCACTGATCCTTCAAATACTCAATTCAAATGGCAGGATGACACAAGTAACAAATATATGACATGGTTTACTACATTTATATAATAAACAACACTCAGAAAAATTAATCAAATGTATAATCTATAACTATTCTTAACTGCAAATTAAGTCTTCTCTCAATAAAATTATACTTAATCCAATGGTCATTTTAATTACATTTGGTAAAGTGATGTACTTGTGAATTTCTTTGAAAATACTTTTTTTTAAGTAATTAGAAAAGGATCTGTGTTTATCTAAGTAACATATGAAGTAGATGAATCAAATCACCAATAAAATATCAGATTTATTAATTTGCCATAAAATATGAACATACACCATTAGTTAAGATACCAGAGACAATGGAGAAAACATATACTGTACCTGTGATTTTGCAAGAGACTGCATATTTGGTCTTGATTTTCACCCACTCATCCAGTGTGGTCTTCCAGTCCAGGGCTGTACATTCTGCCGTTGTTTGTTTAAAGCACACTGAGGCCTTGTAATAATACCTAGAGTACACAAAAGGTATACGTACAGTACAAGAGTCTTGTTCATATAGTCAATGATGATAACAATATCTCAAGATGAACACTCTTGAATTAAGGCCAAACAAAAGAAGAAGTTCTACAGATTTGTCGCTCAAGCTTTTCCAGGATTTTTTGTTTGCAAATGCAGACTAGGTCCTGCTAATTTGTGCTCTTGTCTCAATTCCTTAAAGGAAACTGCAAGGATATGGTATGGATATTTCTGTGTTGATTATATCCCCATTTCAAGATGTGAAGGGAATTTTTTTATTTGTCCTGGAAAATTTGCAAATTCCACATATTTGTTTGGAGCGGGATATTAAAAAAGAAATTTGCTCAATTGCACTTTTTTTTCTCAAAGTAGAACAATTAATTTTTTGGTGTGGCATAATATGTATTTCTTAATTGTCAGACAGGACCATGGCATGGTTACAGTGAAATCTCTGTAATTGACACTACTGATTAACTTGAAGATAAGGTACAGTTTAAAGCTCTCATATTTGTGGATTATTTGTATTACCGTCTGCTTCAATATCTTGAATCATTCATATGATGCACTATATATTCAGTGAAACTGACCTTTTTGTTTCAGCTTAACTTGCTTTAATGAGTCATACTCAAAGTTACTTCCTACTAACATTACATACTGCATAAAAGTACCTGAAAACAGGACAGGTGGCATATAATTGATTTCACTTCACATATATCAGGAAGATACATAAAGTCACTGAATCATGACCTGGAATATATAACTATTAAAGGTATTAATGTGAACCCAAGGGTTTTCCCATGTTCATTCAGAATTTAAAAGTCCAACAAGAACTCTGAATATTATTATGACAAGAAGCTGCCAATGAGGAATTGAAGAGCAAGAGTTTGAATATCAACATTGTGGCCATGCTACAGCTCAGGCGCAGCAAGCCACTGTGGAATAATGGATTATACGGATCTGCTTACTTGCAGACAACACCGTTGCTGGCAGCAATTCCTTTCTGGAAGTCAGCGAGACACTTCTTAACCTTGTCAACCTTACAGTTGGTACAGGTGACCCCAATTCTCTCCAGCTGACCCCACCATATTGTCTTGTCAACAAAGTCAAAATCCAAACCGCTGCAGCGGATTATTTTCTTGGCTACGCAAGTGGTCACTTCATTATAAAGGCTGCAGATCAAAATAAGTAGTATTGAACAGAACAGAAGATTTCTATCGCTGTATATAACATGTTTCATAAAAAACCCTTCAAGAAACCAACTGAAGAACCCCAAAAAGAGGTCATGTAAACTAGATAATTTCAGTGTGTCTGGTAATTAAGACAAGCTACCATATTTACTTTCCTTTACTGCTTGATTTTTCTCAAGGCTTAAGGATTAAGGGCTGTAGTTGGTATTGTTCACTAATTAGAATATCTATACATTTGTTTCAAAGAATGGTGCATGATAATTAAAAATCTTGCTCGTTATGTATTATTCAGACGTTAAAGTATATAACAAAGAGCTTGTTGAAATTTCCAATCCCCTGCCCCTCCAAAGTCTCAAGATCTTCACTGCATAAATATTTTACCTTCACTGTAATATCTGTTTGACCAGTTAGCAAAGAAGTTTGGTCTATATTTAAATCAAATTTTATTAATAAATACAAAGCCATTCTATGCCAAGTATATATTATTGATGTGAAGTGTACAAACAAACCAGCTTAAATCATAAGTATATTATAATATATAATCTAAAAAAAAAAATATGATCAATTAACATAATTGGAATGAAGAAAACATAAGCAGCTGGTGGGTGTATTGGAGAACTACAAGAACCCCTTTGTCTCACTTACCCACAGACAGCGAACTTGTCCATTCTGCCATCAATCCATGCTGTGAGTACTGCACCGATCTTTGTTGTTGTGACACAGCCAAGGACCTCCTTGACAGAACAGCTACCAAAATCTGCAGCAGATAAATAAAAATAATATTGTTCAGGCTCCCTTTTTGTTGACAAAACATATATTTATTAAAAATAATACTGATACACAGTAAACAATTTCACATTATTATATACAGTAAAATTTTTAAAAAAATTACTACTTTGGACCTCAATAAAGTGGTTGCATTTTTGAGGTGGTCATCTAAGGGAGGTCTTATATAAAGAACAAAAAAGAATCAAGACCATGGACAAGTGGTCATTATATTGAAAAGGTCGCTAAACTAAAGGTGATCATCATGGAAGGTTTTACTGGGCTCTGGAAATGCACATTAATCAAAGTTTTTTTTTGTTATATTTTTTACAGACTTTTGATCTTTCTGCCTTAATCATTCCCACAATCCACAGATCAAGTGGGCCAGACAACCTGCAAACTCGCTCTATAATTAGTGAATTTACAATCAAATAAATATTTAAAACTGAAATGGCTGCCATGACAGATGCTACTAACTACTAAATTTCTTCGATTAATAATATATCATTGATAACATTATCTGAGTTTGATTTCTATGTAATGGAGAAATGTGTCAATGATGGATATATATAAAATTCTGGTTGATGTTATAGGACATAGATAGAGACACATGATATATAATGGTGATACAAAAAGAATATCTTATTGAAAGGTGACAGTATTTTTTTTAAACAATTAGTGAGCCAAAGAGCAAGACTTTTATGTAAATTTAAGAAATTTGGGAAATTCATGAGCCAAACAATACAAAATTTAAAATCATGTTGAGTCATGGAGGAGGTTAGGCAATATTCGAATTTGTTCTAAATATCTGGACCTTTGATTTAGGCAATAATTTAGCGACAGAAAGAAAGACTTGCATAGAGTTGTTTCAGATTCATGGTACTATATGATACAGAATACTAACTGTTTTATGAATTATTCATTTACATGCATGGATTTACCTTGACATCTGTCAGCGACAGGTTTGAGAAGAACCTCCAGGAACCAGCGCACGAATTGACGGACTCCTTTGTTACAGCCAACCGTCTTCAACTTCATGCAAGCAACAACCTCTGTCACATACCTGCAATTGTTTTAATAGAAGAATGACTGGTTATATACCACAACAAGTGTATATAATACAGACAGCACAACAGAGCAGTTTATTGGTAGAATAAATATCTTTTATTAATTCGAGCAAAAATAACTGGCTTTACTAAACAGGAGTTAGCCTCAGGTTTTATTCTTAATCTCCAATGATGGCAACATATTTATCTTTTCTTACTTTTTTTCAAGTTTGTTATACACAGAATAGCTTTAAAACTTATTAATAGAGCTATTTTATAAATTCAACTGGGACAAAAGGTGATGAAAGTTTTTTTTTAAATTTTCGAATAAATCAAACATGATCTGTGGCTGCAAGGTGATTTTTTGTCATTTTTAAATATTATTTTAAACTCAGGACATTTAGTATATCTAAACAACAAATGACAATATAACATTTTATCAGTATGAAATGACTGACAATAATCAGAATGGGTCGACTTATAAAGAAAACTAAACACTAAGAAAATTAGCAAATCTGACACAACAGGAAATTTACAAGCATTTGGAGCTTAAATGAGACACTGGAATGACTAATAATAAATATCTTACTTGCAAGAAGAAGTGGCATCAATGTTAAGACATGCTGCGGCCTCAGTGATAGAACATACACCTGCAAAATACACAGTTTAAAAATTATCTCAGTTAAATGTAAATATACCTGAATTATATTTTATAATCATATATATCACATTTCACAAATAATCATATCTTATGAACATATTTTCACATGTATTACACATAAAATTACAAATTTCATATTTAACATAAAATCCCACTATACAATGCAAATATGTAAATATATATATTTATTTTTCTCAAATCAAAATAGGCAGGCCCTGAATAATAACAGAGCAAATCAAAGATTAAATTTTCATACTGTTTACTATTATTTATTTATCCATGTGATTATCTTTAAAACTTCTATACATTTTCTTGCTGCAAAAATTTTAAATGTAGGCAGTCATTCTTGGGAGAAACTGCCGAATAATGAAAAAATAGAATTTACCTGGGGGTGAGATACAGGTCTTTCCACACCCGTTACTGCAGCATATTTTTCCATCTGTGCAAGCATTTTGCTCATCACACTCCTCAACACAGACTCCAGTGGTACCAGGCTGAACCTCAGGGCATCGGTCATCTGCAAAAAAAAAGAGGTTATAATGACCTAATTTGTGTTTCCAAGACCCGAAGGAGCTCAATCCCAGACCATTAATGTAGGGCTACACAGTGTAGTCACAGAGTGACTCCTACTATATCTTCATCATAATTATTAAAGTGCTTATTATTTTTTTATTTATTCTAAATTGGCATTTGTTCATCCATCCATGGATAAGTATCTCTCATGCTGATGTTATGTTTGCTAATGTACCTGGGCCACCTCTGATATTAGATGAAATTTGGCTTATTATCTCCACTTGATGCAGCTGCGTGGAATCTATTTACATCCATATCTCTGTTTATCATTGTACTTGATATCTCTATATTGGTTATAAAACATTGCTAAAAGATGGGTCTTGAAGAAAGGACAACAAGATTAATGCTAGAGTCAGTATGGATCCAGAAATGTAGAGGTAATGTTTGTGTTAGCATGTCTGTTAAATAATTGTTTACAAGATATTTAAGGCAGCTTTGGATTTCACTGATGAACTTGGGGAGAAATAATGTGGCCAATCCTGACTGTTTCCACCAAAAACATTGAAAGCTTGAAACTAACAAGTCATGCTGTATTACATTAAAGCCAGTTATTTACCTACCCCTTCTGCAGAATTTGTGTGATATTTGGTTTATTCTGCAAATATATTAATGTGGTGTATAGGTAATTCCTGTTAAGAAACATTCTTATAACACCTCTATGATGGAGGCATGGGCTTGTCTATCTTCAAGCTGTTTGTAAACACAGTACATGAGCCAATGTTGACAAACAGAAAACCCATGAAACCTAAAGTGGTTGGTTGCATATGTGCAGAAGTTGAGAATAGAATAGGCCCCTTTAAGACTGAAAGAAACCAGGGTGACACTGACCTACTACAACACACTGCTTCTTGTACTTGGCTTTGACTGAAGCCCAGGTGTCCAGAGTTGTCTTCCAATCCAGTTCAGCACAGTCAACAGACGTGGACCTCACACACAACTCTGCTTTGAAGAACTCACTAAGGACAGAAAATAAGCAATCGGTCACCAAATACTGCATCCAATAAAATCTCCATTTCTGTGGAATGTCACAATACCACTGGTATGGCTACTGTGCAGAAATCTCCATCACCAGTTTGCACACAGAAAACCCTCAATTTATGGATTTGTTAAGATTACTTTCAGAACCCCATAATACAATTTGCTATGATTTTCTAAGACAGAAACTTGTCATGAATGCTCTCACATGCTACATAATCAAAGAAAATCAGGGTTCATGGAATGCCAGGATAAGCATCTGAAAAGCTTGAAATCTCTTTTGGATGCCAAGTTCTGGGTGTCTGAGCATCAAAACTGGAGGTGCAAATGTCTTGCTGTAGCTGCATGGGACTGAGCAGATCAAACCTGTCTCTTCTAGCAACTGCTGAAAAAAAATATTCCATTGTGTAAACAATGTACTTACAACTGACAACTTACCCTTACATCCACTATACAACAGATAATCATAAAATTAAATTATATACTCTCTCCTTGGGACACCACAAAATACCATATGAAATCTGGACATCAGCATCCAATTTTTCTTTCAATTGAAAACAATAGGAAAATGCACATGCGGGGCCTGCTTTACGGTTTTTTAGAAGAATACAAGCAAAATTTCTTGGGAACAGGTTTAGAGGTTGTAATTCAGAGACTGCCCAGTAAAACCAGGAGGGAGTCAACCCTTTAAATTAATGCCCTCCCTGGTAAAGCAAACATTATAATGGGATCGCTGACCTGCAGATTGTGTTAGATCCAGATGCGATGGCATTTTGGAAGACCCTGATGCACTCGTTGATCTCCTGCACCTTGCATGTCATACACTGGATGCCAAGACGTCTCATGGAACTGTACCACATCTCCCGGCTGGCTATGTTAAAGTTCGGGCCTTGGCAGGTGACCGTCTTCTCCAGTACACATGTGCTGACCTCCTTGTACAAGCTGCAGTATACATTCAATCAATAATATGGTCTGTTAATTCTCTGATTCTTTTATGACAGTTCCTAGTTATTCTTAACAGTCTTACTGTGATTCTTACTCAGGTTTAACCTTGATATATAATAGTGCACTGTATTAACTGAATTAATCATTGATTTTTACAAGTTTTTTATTTTCAGTTCTTCATCTATCAGAAATTTACGGTTCATTAGATAGACCATAATACACATATAAAGAAAACAGAATTCCCTGGGTTTATTGTGATGATGATAATCATTTAAATAAGTGTAAATTAATGAATCTTTGCCTGGTTTAGTTTCAATATATAAAACTAGTGTTATTAACATTATACAGAGCTCAGAATTTATGTTAGTTTCAGCATTTTCAGATCATTAAATACATTTTATTAACACCACATTTATATCTGTTTTAATTCAACTGCACATATGTGAAGTTGAAAATGAATCTACAAAATATGCATATGTCAAAAAGCTTGCTAGAATAAAGAATATACATCTTCTGTCAATCATGGTCAGATCACTTACCTAAACCATGAACTGTATGTGACCTTAATAGCATATTCAATAAATGAATGATTATGAGCAGAGAAGTTGCATGCACCTAATCAGGTTACTTTGGCAATGTTAACAGTCAATCACCTGACTAGTGTAAAATTTGCATAATTTGGGTGATCTTGCCAAAACTAACTGGAACACCTAAAGATAGTATGTTACTACCAGTACCCGTGCCTGCATGTTTTTGGGGATAATTTTCTTTATGAAGGAGACAGTATAAAACGTTCCGGGACAAGGGTTGTAGGAGCAATTCGGCCAACTGAAATGCCTTACCTTGTACTGAATTTGTACCAAGTGAATAATTTAAAGTATGACAAAAGCACTTCACAACGATTGCAATCTATTCATCACTGGAGAACAGATATAAACAGGCAATTCCAGAAGATGATGTCAGTCAATGTAAAGTCCTAAGTGACCAACCTTTGTGTATTGTCTTACAATCAGCTCTTGCAACCATAGACACGGCAAGCCTTCTGTGTAGGATTGTTTTGGGGCTCATTTAAATAATTAGGTCAAAAGGGCAGAGCATAAGGGCCGTGTTAGGTTAGATTAATTGTCAGGGAAGTCCTATACTCACCCACAGATGTAGAGAGTGGAGTTTCCAGCAGTGAGTTCTCCGATGACTCTGCTAATTGTCTTGGTGCAGCACTTGGCTATCTCTGTCACAGCACAGTCGACAGAACCTTAAACAATGATATAAATAAATATGAAACTTGGTGACAAACTTACAATTTAAAAAAAAAATATAAGGCAAAAAACAGTGAACAGCATTAATTTATCCTTGCGCAACCAATAATTAAGTATCAACAACCCCGCCATTACCTTGACCTTTCAGCCTGATGTACAAGTTAAACTCAATTTACATAAAGATATAATTCTATCAGCAGATTTCACGGAAATATAAAATTTACATAAAGTATTTGATTAATATCTATCATCTTTCAATAAAAAAATTATGATTCTACAACACATTCCTACCACTATAGATCACTGTGGAAAACAAATAATAACAAGTGTACAGATAAATACTACAGACATTATTATTGCCAGTACACACCTCCACCGTTACAGACATCCTTGATGGGTTTGATGGCCACTTCCAGTGTATCATGTATGATCACTTTAAGGCGGTCATCACAGCCCACAATGTTGACTTTCACACACTCTCTGAGCTTCTCAACAACACTGAAATTAAAAAAAGATAATCTTAATTCAAAATGCTTGGTTATATAAATATCACTTCATAGCATTAATGCATTTCGTGATATAATGAAATTAATACCATACAGACAGTACATTAATTATTCAAACAGTTTCAGTATCTGTGTTCTATTCCTACTTTCCTTATTTTCTGTGAACTCGTCATGTTACATCATAATTTATAGTTACTGTCAATAGGAATGCATATTATTTAGGCTCATAATCATTAAACTTTCTATCATCTCACCAATATCATAGAATTTAGTCCATTTATGACTTTTAAGAATTTGAGGTTTCAATATTTGTTCATTAGTAAATGTTCATGGCTATTCTTCACCTTAGTTTTAATGATCATTTATTATTTTAAATTGCTGGTAAAAAAAATGATTTCAGGTATGATGTCTAATTCCTGATATCATAACAATACTACCATACAAACCTACCTGCAGTCTGTACCAACAATCTCAGTGCAGCGTTCAACTGCAGCCACATCACACTTGGCTGTAAAAACAAATGATTATACAAACTTACAGAAAACAACCATATATAAGCATTTTCAGTTTAAGCTGATTTCCTCAATGGTCATGTTTCTAGTATATCCTACCACCTTGAAATGCATGTACATTTTCTCCTTTTATCAATCCCACTGCAGTGCACAATAACTGAGCACCTTAGACCTCAAGTGGCCTATCACAATAACATTTAGTTTGAAGTTTGATCTGTAACTGAGAGATGGGTCATGAAGTTTAAATGTGAAAAGAAAATGGGCTAAACCATGCCTTTTCTACACTGAACATATGAAAAAAGGTTCATATCTGGCTCTGAGTAATTGTAAGAACAGCTTTACAGCCAGAGAGGTCCATCCCACATTTTCTCAGAATACTAGTAAAGACCACAGACACACAACCCCAGTATAGTTTCTTATTTCATTTATGGCAAATAATATAAAGTAATAACTGCAAAATCAAGATGGTCACTTGAATGAATGAATGTCAAAATGACTCCCTTAGGATAGGACAGTGACCACTTACAAAAACAGTATTAGAGTGATATATTCAAACATCGAAAAATGATAATATTCAGAAGAGGCTTACTTGCCTGCAAGAGGCATACAAATTGTAGTAAATCTGACTTTTTTTCTGGGATTATTTTCATTTAAGCTTTGACTGAAGTCTGTATTTTAGAGATTAATATTAATAATTAAGATCAATAACAAATATAATTTTCACCAGACTCGAAAATAACAATACCTTCAAAGATGATAACACATATCTGATTTCATCTAATTTTATCTTATCTTAAAGATCTACTTACGAGGTTTAGGAACCACAGGTGGCACACAGCTTGTGCCGCAGCCGTTGTCACAACAGATGAAACCGTCAGGACACTGACTGTCACGTCCACACTCTGCCTCATCACACAGCCCCAGTGACCATGGCAACTTAGCTGGACAGCGGTCATCTGTGTTTTCAGACAAGTACATCAATAAACCTTTTGTTAATAATAATTATTATACATTTAAAAAATAAGAGTACATGAGTGTGCTTCTCTATGCATAATACAACACAACCAAATTATGGTTGCCTAACAGGTCAAGGAAAAGTCTGATCACCTAATTTTTGCCAATCCCCTATATACTGACCAATCTTCTAAGAACCAACCAATTAAACTAAATATAACCTGTGTCTTCCCATGCATAAATCTCTATTGTGCTTATTTTACACCAAGACGTATATATGTTTTTGAATCATACCACAGGTTGAAAATGGCCACCATGCAGATACATTTTAGGTTTGTTTTTCAGATTAAGAAGTGGCAAATGGTCCATGGAGTTCAGCAAAATTTGTTAATCCACAGCTAGGCCTTTCATGTTAATCAGTAAATATACAGCCCTACAAGATCTTACTTTGTAATTCTATTTTTAATTCAGATAATACAAACACTCACTCTTAATTCTGCATCTCAAACCAAGGTTGGCTTTGATGGCTTCCCATGGGGCCAGCACAGTCGTCAGTTCTAGTGCTGAACAGTCAATGGTGGTCTTGCTGATGCAGGCCTTGACCTTGTAGAAGAACCTACAACCACAGACACAAGATGAAGGTTACAAAAGCAGTGAAGGTCACATGGAAATAACAAATAGTTTTTAAAGGTCTTCACCAGATAAGACCAATTTGAACATTTAACAGACTTTTTAGATCCACATGTTATATGTGATAATGGTAAAATTGCAAATACCACATGGATTTATTGGATGGGTTTTTTGTTTAGGTCAGGGCCATGTAGATATCAATATCTGTTATGTAATTAAATATATATTTATTTATTTTCTGTACTTTTCACCTACCTGCAGATGAGACTGCCTTGGATTCCAATAATGCCCTTGTTGTAATCAGCCAGACATTTCTGGACAGTATCGACCCTGCATTTAGTGCATACGAGACCACCACGCTGAAGCTGAGTCCACCATGTAATCTTGTCAATGGCATCGATGCTAACACCTCCGCAAACCACAGATTCTCTTGCCACACAGACTGAGATTTCCTGGTAGAGGCTGGAAGAAAAATTGTGAAAATAAAGCACCAAGCAGAACATTATACACTGACTTACAAAATATTATATATTACCAAATACATGATAAGTTTATTACAAAAGGTTCTCCAAAGGGTCTCAATTCGAGAAATATTCAAAATATATTGCAAAATTAACAGGCCCTAGTTTGTCTGTACTCACCCACAGAGCTTTGTCACATCACCGTTTCCTTTAGACCAGTCAGCAAGGAGGCCAATGACCTCGGTCTTCGACACGCACTTGAGGATCTTCTTGTAAGAGCAGCCCTGCAAGTCTATAAAAAAGAGAAATATGTCAATCGCAATATTAATCACTGAAGTTAAGTGTTGGTTAAGACTGCAGTTTCACTTGATTCAAAATTTCAGCAGAAAGTCTCATGTGTAATCAAGAAATCCAGTCAAGACTATATTTACAAAATCCAATATTTGAAGTTCCTACTACAGCTGGGTGGCTTTTCTTGTATGAACGGTAAGAGAGCATATAATACATATAGTACATATAACGGTATAAGTACAGTTTTTATAAAGAAGTACTCATTATGGTTAGTTGGTAACTTAAAAAGAATTGGATACCATTCACACACCTTGCTAAGATGACAATACTTTGTATATATCATGATAATATATTATAATGCCAACTGATTTCAGTTCAGATTATCTCTTTTTAAGCTCAATATTAACGTCAGAGTGAAAGCAAGAACTAGCTTACAGACCACTTTATTACCTGAGCATCTATCGAGGATGGACTTCAGGAAGCCATCAATGACATACTCGATCGTTGCACGGACACCACTGTTACAGGCCTTGATGTTGATCTTGACACATTCTCTCACAGCTGCTACATAGCTGAAACAGCAAAACAGCTTAAGTTTATAAAATTGTCCTGTTTCTCAATTTTTGTGATATATCACTATACTAACTGATGAATTTGGACAGTAATGGTTTTTAATGGCCATCAATACCATAAGATTCAAGGGGCACTGGTGGGTGTGCTGCCTAAGTCTTAATTATAATGTGTCAGTGGAGAGGCCCGAGAGGCTATTAAGATATATATACTAAAATTTCATATCTAATTACATAACTTCAACGAATGCACTTAGTTTTAAAACAAATATGTGCAACATGCTCATAACAGATCATAATGACCAGAAAATTCACTATTTTGACTGACTGCTATCATGCAACGTCAGGTGCTTCAGTTTCATAGCCTAATACTGTGGTTGCCTTTTTATTCGCGAGGGTTTTAATTTCGCAATATATTCACAAATGTAACATAATTGCGAATATGAACCCTCAGGAATAAGATGCCCCATCAACTAATATGAACAAGAGGGGATGATGCATCTGCACAAACAAAAAATTACTTCTAATACCTATGGAAACAACCTATATTCACAACCTAATATGTGCATGATATCCAAACCGGCCCATGCATACAAGCACTGATCATTGTTAAACACGCGGTAATCTGTAATCACACAAGATATTCCATTATGACACTAGTCAAAGTGAATGACTGAACCAGAAATGAGTGAGGTATTGTAGGATTTATTCTAAATTTAAAATCAATACAAATACTGCTGTACTTAGATTTTATAGGTTCTTTTGCAATCGCGAAAATGAAACCCTCGCAAAATGTTAAAAATAGAGAAATCGCGAAATTTCAGCCTGGTGAATATAAAGCCAACCACAGTAATTTATAGTTTCTACTGGCATGTACATATAGAAATAATCAATATTCCATTGCCAAACCAATAACTGATCGATAGTCTGATCATCACATTGAACATTTCTCCCTACAGCAAGTCTTATAACACAGCAAAATATAACAGACCTTTTCCACGAGCATGTGCATTGAATTAAATGGTCTTCTGCTGTGTTTGGGCCTAGACAGCATGCCTTGCAATTAGTTTTGTTCAATGAAAAAAAAGATACATGCCGGAGACTCTAACATATGGCTCTAAGATTATTTCCCAATTTTATCATTTGAGATATGAAAAACAATCTTTTTTTGTTGATATAAGAGACCGGACCACTTAGTGTCAGTCAGCACCTACAGATGTCACTATTGGGATGGAAAAGCTCCATTAATTGTAATTTTCAATAACACCTATCACAAAAACCTGAAACGGGGGAAATTATCATACTCAAATTAGAGAAAATTAGAAACATGGTTTATAAAAATGTTTTAACAATGATTCATTTATTTCACAAGATTGTTTATGGAAGAAATTTCATTATGTCAATTGACAAACCTGCAGCCATCTGTAGCAGTATTCTCAATACAGCCCTTTATTTTGAGGACATCGCAGGTTCCTGTTGATAAAAAGAGAAACTATAATTACATAACATACATTATTTTTAATTAATGTAGCTTAATTCAATGTACGTTAAAGCAGCAGAATAAAGTACAATGCAAAAGTAAATACATTTAAATGTAACTTCTGTTTAGGACAATATTAACAGCTGTTCTTTTTAATTTAATTGATCATAAATGCTAACAGTATACCCATGATTTTGAAATGGGACCTTTGACATGCATGTTTTGGTGTATATGAAAAATTACAGTCCCCAAGAGCCGTTTTGAGAAACCTGAAGATATAACCTGCCAGGATTCAATAAGCATGCAAGGATGCTACATGAAATTACTCCAAGGACAACATCCAAGTAAGAACCTATATGTATTGAGTTTAGTTGCAAGGGGATATATATCAGCACAGTTTAGAGGATAATAACACTTTTTTTTACCATGCCCAAATGCTCAAACTATAGTAGGACACCTATGTGTGAATACCGACTACACACCTGGAGGTTTAATGGGGTCAATGCAGGTGTGACCACAGCCATTACTGCAGCAGACTTTGCCATCAGGACAGGTACCATCAGGACATTCCTCAACACAGATACCTGCAGTTCCACTGGGAACAGGTGGACACAGCTCTGTAACATACAGAAACAAACATCAGCTGTTATAGTGCTATTTCAGAAGATGTTTATGACATATGGATAAATAAAAATCCAGGTCTTATAACAGATACAAATAATTATGAATTATACAAATTCTTTACAGTACCTGAAGTCTGCATTCATTGTTTATTTTAATTATTGTTATTATGATTATCTGTCGCTTTGAAAATAGGTATGTAAACCATAAAGCTGACAATGTGGTTCGGGTATATTTTGCATTTTCATTGTTTATTTATATATTATTATTATTTATACTGCAACAATATCTTAAATATGTACATGTCTGATGTGGTGAAATCATAATACAATATATTATTTTAAGTTTCATGGTAAATGTGCAATAATTACAAAATGTCATCAGCATAACAGTCTCTGGAACAGCATTGTACTAGTGTACTGACCAGAGCTTATATATACTATTCTAAGTATGAATGTATGTATGTGACTGCAACATGAAAAACTACACTGCAGTTACCTATGACTGTACTGGTGTACTTACCTGCACTGACGCACTGTTTCTGGTACTCCTTCTTCTCTGTGACCCATTTCCCAAGGCTTCCACTGATGTCAGTAACTGCACAGTCCACAGACTTCTTCCTCACACATAGTTCACTCTTGTATACTTCACTACAAGCAACAGGCACTCAACTGTTAAATATATGTCTTTTTAACTGAAACAATTTTCAGGGATTATGAAATAGCATCATGGTAGAAATAACTGACAAATGAAAGCAAAATTGATAACAGTAAAAA
The DNA here is from genome assembly GCA_026874595.1 of Sipunculus nudus. NCBI lineage: Eukaryota > Metazoa > Annelida > Sipuncula > Golfingiida > Sipunculidae > Sipunculus > Sipunculus nudus. The sequence continues at coordinate 51,191,023 of CM049315.1, forward strand.
TTTGTAAATAAAGAACTTTTCAAAGGTTGAGAATCTGAATTAATTATGGCATAAATGAATAATTTATCCATGATTTCCATTAATCTTTTACAAGAGCCTGATTGTTCATCCTTGGGTCAAGCATCTGAGTTTTACTCAGTACCTTCTAGTTTTAAATATTAGGCTGAGGGTATCATGCAAATGTCATTAGAGCAATAATTACACTATAAATTGAGTTAAAACTTTGCTGAATTTAATCTCTTCAGCCTCTTAAGTCATTATTCCTTAATGACTTGTCCTTTTAGTAATTAAAGTCATTCCGTTTAAAATATCTAACCTGCAAGTCTGGTTTTTGTCAGTGGTAATAATGTTTTCGAACTGAGTCACACATTTGTTGACCTCTGAAACATCACAGGGCACACAGACAACTCCGATACGCTTCAGGGTTGCGAACCATGTCTCTTCATCAATGATAGCAATTCTAGAGCTTGAGCATGTCACAGTCTTTGAGGCCACACAGGTACTCACCTCCTTGTACATGCTACAAAGTATAAACAAATATATAAATATAACAAATCTTTATATATATATAATAACATATAAACAAAAAAACAAACAAAAATACATATAAAACAGGGTTCATACTTCAATACCATATGTGTTTTTTTGTTTCTCAATATTAATAATGATTCTAATATAAGATGAAAGGAGCTCATTAAATAAATTTAAATACTGCTCTTCCATGTGACATTTTAGTCATCCATAACCAATCACACTGTTTATAGAAAAAAAAACAAAAAGAAATTTATGTCGGGCCAAAATAAAAATATATGTTTCTCAGGCACTTTTTTCAGAAAATGATGTGGGTGTTTTTTTTATTTTTATATTTTTGTAACAGTGAAAACAGCACTGAATATAATTCTTTCCCCTGCATTGACATAGAAATGACAACCAATGTTAAACATGAGATTATAAACAATTAACAGGTCAAATTAGACACAAGTTTGAAAGGATCCTCAAAATATGTGAAATTTCCATTTCTTTAACATATCATAATTATGTACACAGCAGATTATATGGGACCATAGGTGTCAATATCACATGGTGAACTTGGGAACATGCTGGCCCTGTCAACAGTCATGACATGGGGATCCCCCCTCGAAATGTGTGTGTGTTTTTTTTTTTAATAGTGTTCACACAGGTAACCAGATTACCAAGGGACACTTCAGAAATATAACCGTTTGGTGGGGGAGAGGATAAAATTCTGAATGAGGTGTCTGGAAAACATATTTAATTTTAGGGGCCTTATTTCATTTTTTTTGTATGATGTATATTGTTAACGGTAGTGTATGCTAAAGTTTATGTATAGTCTGCCATGTGCAATTTATAGGCCTGTTCTACACGATTAAATGAGAACACTGGTGTAGAATTTCCGATATGTCAGAAATAAAAAAAGAAGACTTATCCAGGTTTTTTTTCACAACTTGCAAAATGTATGTCTTTTTACAGATTTTAAGGACAAGAGTTCTTTTACTTGCCTGCAGAGGGCAGCAGCATTTGGCATTCCATTGGTGAAGTCAGCAATGGCTTTGGACATGGTCACATCAACCACACATCCCAGGACTTGTCTCACTGAGCAGCTGATATTGGCTAGATGAACAAAGGTAAATAAATAAAACAGAATTTAAGCATTCATGTTGATTATAGTACTTCTATGTAAGCATTGTTTGAATTAAGCTGAAAAAAATGAACCCTTGCTCCTTTGTCTGAAGGGTATTTACATCCAGAAAATTTAAATAAGTTAAGTGTAGTGTGAAACACTCAAACGCGAACAAATTGGTGGCAAGTTTTTTTTAATGATATTTAATTATTATACGATTCAAACCTACTCATCTTTCTTTAATCATTATTGTTACAACAGATAGCCATTAATTAGAAGCAGTGATTTGAAAGGCATATATATTGAAAATTATAACCAGAATAAAAATGGACAAACAAGAATGTTTAGTGTTTGCTGAAAAGCTCTTAAACATTTTCAGTCTGAGTCTATTTTCTGTGGACAGTCCTTAAGTGAATTAATCTGCTATTTTACCACTATTCCAATATCCTCTTAACTACAATTACAAGTTAAGTCAAGCAAACATGGCACTGGAGAGGCCCATGCAATTAATTCTATGTTCAGTGCATATAAATAGTTATAAATTTACCAAGTATAGTTTTGTGCAAAACATAATAAGCAAATTAACATTGGGCTCATCAGCGATAGTTCCCTGATATCCAAGTCAGCTTTATGTATGTTATAATGTTTGGTGTTTGTGTTCACAACATTACCTCCTCCTGAGCATGTGTTCTCAATGGGCTTCAGGTAGAAGTCTAGCAATTGTCTGATGGAGGCGCTCGAACGGAAATCGCATCCCTTGATGTTCACATTGACACATTCCCGGATCTTGATGATGGAACTGTAAAAAAAAAAGTCATCAAAGCTCTTGATCAAAGACAGGATTTATCAACAAAAACAGTTTTCATTATAAAAAGAGTTAAAAAAAGGCCCTTTTTTATTTAACAAACATCATTCCTAAGCTTGAATGCCAACTTCATGATGTTTCCCCTAGTCTCGTAAGTAGCAAAAATTGTTCGACTTACTCGCAGTCAGTTGCAATCAGTGTACTGCACTTCTTGAAGGCAAACAGGTCACACTTAGCTGAAAATAAAATGAAACAAACATGTTAAATATTACACACAGACATTAAATGCATGTAACAATACCTTTTGCTATAATTCCATATAATGTTAATGGTATTTAACACTGTCTCTAACAGATTCGTAAATTAGGACAGGAGGTATTAAAGTCCTGATTTTAAGTTGATTTGTTATTTTATGTGAAATTTTTAAGCAGCATTCAGTTAAGATTAAACAATGATATTAAGTGGTCTTCAATAAATAGCCTTCAACATTTGCATGTGCATTACGTTAAATTTAAACAGTATTTTGGGATAAAATACAACTAGACAAGTGAACTTACGTGGTGGTGGGGTGATCGGGCGCATACACTCATAGCCACAGCCATTGGGGCAGCAGGTCTCATCATCGTCACAGTCACTATTGCTACTACAGAGGACTTCACAGACCCCCAGTCCTGGCAGTCGAGGTGGACACTGAGCCACTGCAATCACAGATCATAACAAGCATTCTGAATTCTACTAGACCATGAACAAACAATATATCACAGACTATGTCACAATTATCTGTGAATTTGAAAAAATTTACTACTGAACAAATTACTTTTTTTTCATAAAATACACTGAAAAATTCATCACAACTAATCTCGATATTATTGCTGAATAAAATTACAAAAATTTTACATTCAAGTCTAATAAATAAATATCAAGAAAAAGTCCACTGAGCCAATAAAATTTAAGATTATCATACACTGAACAAACAATTTCTGTATAACCCAGCTAATATGTTTAAAGTTTAAAACAGATTTAATTTTATCAATACATCTGTGTGTTTTGCATGAGACATGTCATCCAGTAAATCACAACAAATAGTGGCTGCAATAAATACATTATTACCATAACCACATCCTTGTTGAAGTGAATATAAGAAGAGTCTGTTTTACCAAATCAACTGGTACTGTGTGTGTAATGTAAATGTACTTACCATTGAGTTTGCATCTGACTTTGAACCTTTGCTTGATCTCCAGCCAGGCTTCTAGAGTACTCCTCCACTCCAGTGCTGTACATTCAGATTCGCGAGCCTTCAGGCACAGCTCAGCCTTGTAGAAAGCCCTGAGATCAAAGAGCCACATCATAATCAGGAAAAGTATCTAACAACAGTGAAGAATGGAGTACTTTATTTAGAATAAGTTTTGGTACTTATGCTTTTATGGACTGTATTTCATTTCATTTTTTTAAAAATTATACATCTATGTTCTGGTGGAAAGTTAACCTGCCTAGTTATTCAAAAGTTGTATGTATTGTTCTTAATCTTAAAATCAGACCATCTTTTTGATTAAAATATCAATAATAAATACCTGAAGATGCAGTTCTGTGATAATAAGTCTTTGATTTAATGACACACAAATCAAATTTTGTAACCTTTTTCTGTTCATTAAACAGACACAAAAAAGTCAAGATAATTAATATTTCTGAATTATCAGGATAGATCTTCTGGAATCTGGACATGAAACATTTAGTGGGTTCACGTACTTGCAGATCACTCCATTTTCTTCTGTGATGTCAATCTTCTTGAAATCAGAGATGCACTTAGCGACCTCACTGACCTTACAGGTAGTGCACATGATACCAAAGCGGCTGAGCTGATCCCACCAGACTGTCTTGTCGATGAAGTCTATGTTGAAGCCTCTGCAAGCTACAGTGCGCTTCATGACACATGTAGTGACCTCCTTGTAGATTCTGTAGAGACGATGAAACATGTTTAATAGTGTTCCCATATACCTGCATAGAAACACTGTACCATAGGTTGTATGGCTAAATAATACATACATGTTAAAATGTTAAACTCTCTTGTTAAATTTTCAGTGGTACTGAAAATTTTAATATTGATTATCATACAATCAAAGTTAATGTAATAATAAAATATAGCTTCATATAAATTATTATTTTCAAGACAACAGATATCCACAGTATATATGAGATTCAACCTTATGTTAGAGATGTTAAAGATATGCTTTGGTAAGGTACACAAATTTAAACCTCTACATGATGCTGAATTCATTTTTAACTGATTCTGCCATTCCGACCTCTGAAAACTGACATGAGCACAGGGGCTATGAGATGCAGAGACAGGAAAGATGTGGGGGAAAACTTATAATTACTATTATTATAGCATATTTAAAAGTGCTCATTCAGTGAACTGCTCACAAGTGCTAATACAATAAAATTGTGATAATAAAAGAAAATAAATAGTGACTCTAACTAGAACCAAACATACATGTGGTTGGCCTTTTGTTCATGAGTGTTTAAAATTCGGGATTCTAGCAAATCACTGAGAAAATTAAATCTTTGTGAATAAGAAGCTTCCTCTATACAGGTGAACAGCTAGTAATTGATCCTATAGCCACATTGATATATATCATCCATAGTATCCATAGTATATCTAAAGTTTAAAAGCAAGAGACTGATATTATTATTAATAATCTAATTTATGTTAATTGTAAATCAAAAATTGATATTTATAGTAGTATCAGACATTCTGTATTTTTTATATTTTTGTTTCTCTAAGTTTCTTGTTATATTGTTAAGCTCTTTTAGCAAAAATTAAATTAATCAGTATAATAATTGATATAATTTGTGTGTTACTCTATGGTAAGATTGCAAGAACGATACCCTCGCAAAGCTTTGAAAAAGTGAAAATTGTGAAGATATATCCCTGGAAATATGAAGCAAACCACCATAATCGGGATGGAGGACTGATGTTCTGCAGTGGAGAACTCACCCGCACACAGCATCTGGCTGTAGGTCACCTTCAGTCCAATCACTGATGATTCCGATGAAACTGGAGCTTCTGATGCAGGCAAACACCTCCTTGACGGAGCAGCCAGTGATCTCTGTAAATGTATGTTATACCTTTATTTATCATTATCACACAACTGTGTGATGTAATTCCTTCATTATCATTACCAAATTGCAAACATGGTTTTATGATTATTTCATTTAAGCATGTGAATATGTAAATATGGTTATTAGATGGATATTAGACAATGCTTTCAATGGTACCACCAAGCTTAACCCCTTAAATTTCTGTTAAATCATGATGTGGTTACATAACATACTTTGAATTCAATAATTTGTTAAATAGTAAAAACAATTCCACCCATCTGTTATGGCACAGGTGTCACTCCTAATATTTCCCAATAAAGATATATATTAAAATAGATTTAAGAATATTTTTCCAACTAAACCTCAACATTTAATTAATTAAGTACTTGTAAACCAGCTCCAGGAATCTTGTCCTTTTGTCGTTTTTAACCTTGGGTCTGAACAAATATAGTTTATTTCTGAACAATTATTGTTTAATTTTACACAACACTAAAAACTATGAATGTGAAATTTCTGTTTGACACCATATTTATATTGCTACACTGATATGATTGTTGGGGATATTTACCACTGCATTTGTCTTTGATGGGTTTAAGGTATTTCTCCAGGATCCAGTCCATCACCATACGTACACCTTTGTTGCAGCCCTCAATGTTCTTTCTGATACAGGCTGAGACCTTGGTCACATACCTTAATAAACAGAAATATGTAAGAAAAATTATTGAAAGAAAAATAAATAAAACATAGTTAACGTGAACAGATCTGTTTTGAAAAGTCACATATAGCAACATAAGGATGATAAAATTTAGAAAAATCAATGAAAAGTAAAATGTCATACCATCTAAACATTATCATATACAATAACTGCTAAAATTATTTTTATTTTTATGGCTGCATAATATGTATGCATTTGACTGTTAATTTTCTCAAAATAATCAAGGACATACTCGCAAGCAGAGCTGGCATCAAGGTCAAAGCATTTCTTCACTTCTTCAATGTCACATTTTCCTGTAAAATAAAATGCAACAACATATGGAACCAGAGTTTTTTGTAGCCCTAAAAATTTATGTCTTGCAGCCTCTAAGTTTGAATCCATACTGACGGCATAAAGAAAAGTGCATGAAATTTTGGCACCTCAGGCAATGGAATAGAATATACTTACAATACGGATGTAAACTGACATATAAGAAAGTAGGTCACTTTATATATTTTTTAAAATTCTCCAAGAATGAAACCTTAAATATATTACAATAATTATTTTGAGGACATCCTAATCAAATCAATATATGTAGAACAATACAAGCATATAATTTTGAAGTGAAAATTAACGAGAAATATATGTGTGTTCACTGCAAATAATTATTTTAACACAAAGATAATGTGAGACAGCTTGAGGATCACAGAGCAACTGCACAATTTCTACACCTTATGTGAAATGGGGAGCATAATGAAATTTATATCTGATATATTGTCTGTGCTGAACTAAATTTATAATATAACTGGGCAGAGAGATATACAACCCATGTGCAACCATTACTTCAGTCAAGTTTGACTGTGCATGATTAATTACTATCAAATTATAATACAGACTATATATATAGTACATTATACAGTGAGAGCTCCAAATTAAGGCCACCAACAGGACATTGATAAAGTGGTCGGATTTTTTGGGTGGTCGCCTGAGAGAGGTCTGATGTAAAGAGCACAAAAGAGTTTGGACCATGAGAGAGTATTCATTATTTTGAGGTGTTTACTAAACAGAGGTAGCCATTGGGTTAGGTTTTACTGGACCTCAGTGCTTTTGAGTTTGTACACTGACCTGGTGGCTTGACACAGGTACTGCCACAGCTGAAAGGACAGCACACCCTACCAGGAGGACAGTCAGTGTTGTCTAGACATGAGCCGCGGCAAGGCACGATAGCACCAGGTTTAGGTGGTGGACACTTGTTATCTACAAAATACATGAGATCACTTAATAATTTATTACCTTGTTCCTATTTAACATTGCTACTGCCACTGGAAACATTTTGTAAATGGCTAGGAAATTTTGCTGATAGTGAATTTGTGTGATGATAATGTTTTAACTCACAACACTCTGTTCATCTGTGTACAAAATATTTATTAAAATATCCTGATCTACATGCAGATGTACAAGATCCTTTGTTTTTTAAGTTTGTACATCTGTCTTAAATTAAACTAGAAAGTGTCATCTATTAGTGTTGACATCTGGTGGATGATATTTGTACTATAAAGGATATTAAACATTAAAAAGGAAGAATTCCATACATTTTAGTGAAGATCCACAATTATGGACAATGCACCACAGCTTGCATAAGATTGAATCATGCTTTTAATGATCTATTGTCTGAAAGGTCATAGTAAAATTCTCACCAGCTATCACACAACTCTCTCGGTATCTAGCTCGCAAGGCAGCCCAGGAATCCATGATGACCTTGATGTCAAGGGCATCACAGTCAAGAGATCGCTCCTTAACACACAGCTCAGTCTCATAGAACTTGCTGTAAAAATAAGTTATCTCTGTAACCTTCAACAATATGTTAAATAGTATAATGTCTAATTAAAATTGGTGTTAAAATGCATTAAAAATATTAGTAAACCAGTCAATATTCACAGTGGACCATCTGTTTTTCAGCTATGCAGTGAGAAAAAATTAGCTTCCAACCTGACAACATCCCAGAACACAGGTTAAATCCAAAAAGATTAAAATCACAATATATGTATGTATATGCACAAGTAATATGTAGGTACAAACAAGTTAAGAAAAAACTAGAATACAAGTGACTGCATGTATCCGCCAAAATCAAGAGTGGAACGGGTGAAATGAGGCATGGATTGAGTGGCAAGGGGAAATAAGGTGAGGTGTGTTGCATATTAGCATGGATGTCTGCAGCCAAAATGTGTATGTAGGTGGCGCCACCTGCCAAAAAATCGAGAAAGCTAACCAAGATGTATAAACACGCAAAATTTTAGGCAGATAGGTCAAACCACTACTGAGATATGAGTGATTTTAGCCCAAGGCAGACAAACAGACGGAACAAAAATGGTTGCTGGTGGCCCCTCGAATTTTGTGTATGGTAAAGAGCTATTTGAGATCTATACACATGCAATATCGGTCCAATCGGTCAAACAGTTCCCGAGATATGAGTTTGGATGTCTGCAGCCTAAACTAAAATGTAGGTAGCGCCACCTGTCATAAAATCAAGAAAGCTGTCCCGAATGTATAAACCTGCAAAATTTTAGGCAGATATGTCAAACCACTGCCAATTATGATTGATTTTATCCCAAGTCAGACAAACAGAAGGACGCTGTGCAAAAATGGTTGCAGGTGGCGCCACCAGTTTTGCGTATGATGAAGAGCTATGTGAGATCTATACACATCTAAATTTTGGCCCAATCGGTCAAATGGTTCCCGAGATATGAGCTTGGATGTCTGCAGCGTAAACTAGAATGTAGGTTGCGCCACCTGTCATAAAATCAAGAAAGCTGTTCAGGATGTATAAACCTGCAAAATTTTAGGCAGATATGTGAAACTACTGCCGAGATATGAGTGATTTTATCCCACGGCAGAAAAACAGACGGACGCTGTGCAAAAATGGTTGCAGGTGTGCCACTAGTTTTGCATATGGTAAAGAGCTATGTGAGATCTATATACATGCAAATTTTCAGGAAGATATGTCACACCATTCCGGATATATAAGCATGGATGTCTGCAGTGTGAACGTGAAAGTAGGTGGCGCCACCTGTCATAAAATCAAGAAAGTTATCCAGGATGTATAAGCATACCAAATTTCAGGTGAATTATAGTCAAACCACTGCGAAGATATGAGTGATTTCAACCCAAGGCAGATGAAAAGATGGACACTGTGCAAACATAGTTGCAGGTGGCTCCACCATTTTTTGTGTATGTTATAAAGCTATCCAAGGGCTACATTTGTGCAAAAAAAATTTTTTAATCGGTCAAACGGTGCCCAAGATATGTGGGCTTATGTGTGGAAACAGACACACAAATGGATGCTGGGCAGAGAAGAAAGATCAGAGGTCAACGCAAATTGGTCAGACACCAGTTCACATGTGACCCAATAATTGGTGTAAGTTTCGGAAAAACCAGTCCAGTGGTCTCGTTTTGGCAGATACAATTATGTTAAATTATATACTGACGGTGAAAATGTGTCATGTTTTCTTCATTCAAAATTTACTAATTATTATTGCATGTGAAGGAAATTTACCGAGACAGTGCAACTAATTAGTAATGAATTTTATTGTGAAACAGAAATGGGTGTCTTATCTATTATGTTACAGTGTGACCTTTGTTCCTGAACCAATCACTTAAACACTACCAGTATATTTTTACATATCTGTTCAATGGAAGAGTACATTTACATTTACCTTACATTTTTTAATTTTTGTATTTTCCAAGTGTTTTACCTGCAGATAAACCCGGTTTCTGGGTCAGCATCAATGACACCATCAAAATCACTGACACACTTCTGCAAGTTCTGCACTTGGCATTTTGTGCACACAACACCAATCTTTCGTAGTTGACCAAACCAGATGTCCTTGCTGATGACAGTGAAGTCTGGTCCAGAGCAGGTGACAGTCTTGCTAGCTACACAGCGAGTTACTTCTTTGTACAAACTGAGTTGAAGGAAAAATAAACTTAAATCAAACATGTGACCTATTGAATACAAGTCTTATGCAGGGTTGGTAATCTTATCTTAATTTGTATTTACCTTTTCTGATACTTAATTTTTAATATCTAATTAAACTTCTATATAAGAATATACTACTGAGTACTTTAAAAAAACTTATTGCAATCGAAAATTTGTTTCCCCATTTATCCCCTGCTCCAGTATTTAAGACATACAATCTCTGACCAAATCAATAAACATTTAATCTAATTATATTGACAGTAATGAAACAGTTAATTCTGGATGGACACATTCAAATATAGAGATTATTCATTACTGAACCGAACAAATAAAAAAAGCCATTACCTAATACAAATATAAGAAAAATCTGAGAGCAGAAACAATTAAGTCTTTACTTCAAGGCAGTTATAACTTGAATAAAGTGAAGCACCCACCTGCACAGGTTAACTGTGTTTGGTGTGCCCTTGGACCAGTCTGTGATGACCTTGGACAGTGCTGTCTTGGTAACACAGCCAATGATATCTTTGACAGAGCATGTGATGACCTCTGCAATAGGATTTATTCCCTCAAGTTAACAATTATCTTAACAAGCATGATTAAAGATCATGATTTAAAGATATCAATAACATGTTCTTTTGCAAAAGAATCTATTAATAATAATGTATTGAAAAAAAAATCATCTCAAAATGATGGAGTGTCATGACAACAAGGATTTCATATTGCCGAGAAAATGCATAAAAAAAAATTTGAAATATCTGGAGAAAAAAATTTATTGGTTGTAACAGGCAACTGTCTATTATAAGCAAGGAACATTGGAGACACTCTGACAAGGTTTTACTCAACATAACTATCAAGCTTTCCACATGAGAAATCCAAAAAAGACAGCTAAATATGGATTCATCAACACCTATAGTTCACCAAAGAAGTATTGTTTAATTATTCAAATCCCTTTTTATAAGTGAGTTTAAGCCACCATGATACAGACTTCCTTCGCATCTGTACTTGTTGGATTTGAGTTACACTAAGACTAATTTTGCATTCATTATCACCTTCTTAACCATATTACATGTGGGAGGTGATAATTGTTCAAAGTTCCTTATAATAACCTGTCAATCAAAATCACATACCTCCTTCTTCACATTTGTCCTCAATGGGTTTGAGGTACACTTCCAGCAGGCGCATGATTGTGACCTTGATTTTGCCATCACAGCCTTCAATGTTGACGTCAATACACTTGCGGATCTTTCCAGCAACACTGATGGGAGAGTATAACAATACATTGAGGATACTGGTAAATTCAGTCATTGTTTATATAATTATATTATGAAAGTTTTTGATAACATTTTTAACAAGAGCACCCAAATGGTGCAAAATACACCCGTTGCATATCTTGTGACCTCTGACCTCATTGAATATGCATGAGAATTTTGCTAAGAATGTAAATCAGGTGAGGAACTGCATTGGTTAATATTCATTTTGAGTTTCATGAAAATCAATCAGTTTTTTTTGTAGGTCATCATGGCGCCACCAAAGTCTGGTGACAACTGACCTCATAAAATATGTGTGGATTTTGCCCATAATCAAACCCGCGTGAGATAATCTATTGGTAATTAGTTATTATTAGTTTCATGAAAATCCATCAAAGCAAATGCTTTCAATATTTAAATATGATAAAGAGGAACAAAATTTTACTCTTCACCAAACAGAATATCATTTATTACCTATATCTAAAACTGATAAATAATGTATAAAAATGCATTTAAAGAAATTGAAAAAAAAGGTGAAAATGAATTTGATACACGGTTAACATCTTTAATGCAAAGTTCTGAAGCCAGAATAGAGGACTTTAGGTGATAACTGCAGAATGGCAGTTGACAGGCACATGCCTTATGTTGAAATCAATGAGTAACTAAATAATAACAAGGTATTACAAAAAAATTAGAACCAGCCAACACAAACAGAATCAACCATCAATCATAAATTGGGTGATATCAGTCAACAAATGTTGTCCCATCAAAATTTATAATGTGTATAAGATGTTTAGCAAAAGGAATAGCTGCTAAACTTGTTACTCTTTGAAATCTATCTTCAGGAAGAAATGAATAAAACATATGGATGGAAAATTTCCAAGGTAATTAATTAACCCAACTCTTCACTTACTCGCAGTTGCTGCCAGAGATTTCCGTGCACTTCATCACAGACAGCAGGCTGCATTGTGCAGCTGTAAACAATTCACATTTTATAAATGTATGTATTCACACAATACATTGAAATTACAATATAATGTAGCAATATAATTTCTCTGACCTTGCTTTCCACATTTTCAGTAGTCCCTGGTTTACACTGGTGCTTTCTTTTTTTTTTGTCAAACAGGAACAAAGAACATTCTACCAGATAAAGGATAATATGTAAGGATTTTGGGAGACTCTAAAATGTAAGGCTTCAGTTCCAAAGTCTAATGCTTTACAAATAGTCTGAGGCCTCTCTCCCTGGAATCAATATTGAAAATATGATATGGTCAACTCACATTATAGTAAGTGGCGTGCATTTAATTGATTTATTGATGACTGGTTGTTTTCTTTCATAATCAATTTAACTGATTGCATTTTGCATAAACGATAACAGAAGATTATGTATGCATATCCAAAGATATCATATTATGCTAATAAGATATTCTTATTCTATCAGAGATATATGAAAGACAAGGCAAACACTAAACATAATTAAAACTTAACTTTGTGCAACAAATAAGTGTCATCAACTCGGCCATTATCTTGACCTTTTAATGAGATGTACAAGTTAGACTGAATTTACTAGGTCAGTATTTCAGTATGATTCTATACAGCATATTTTACTGTAATATAGATGGTATATAAAATAACTGATTAATAATCTATCATCAGTTGTTTTTTATCTTTAATCATCAAATATGTTACAATTGATTCCTACTACTATCTACAATATATTCCATGATTTTCTTCACGCCATTTTGAACTTTTCTACGATAATGATTCAGCCTCCCTTATTAAGTTTTTAGATATAACCTGACTCAGTACTCACGAGGCTTGGGTGGTGGTTTGACACAGATGTGTGAGCAGCCTCTGTGACAACAGATCTGACCTCTGGGACAGTCTTTGTTGATACCACACTGAACAGCACAGGGCAGTACAGAGCCAGGAGGCAGGACAGGGCAGCGGTCATCTGAAGGTAAAACACAAAACAATGACTACACAGTGCCATGTAGCTGATTATAGGAAGGACATCTGTCACCTGGAGGTAATGCCCAAAGCAATATATTAAATCATCATGTAACATATTTGTAGTGTGGATCAGGAAAAGTTTTAAATTAATGTACAAACCAACCAACCAGCCTAGGGAAAACCATAATATCCTTCTTGGGAGAGGTATATCTGATTTCAATACACAAAATAATGCCACTTTCTCATTAAGGCACCTTTTACACAAAGCAATAACTTTAAAGTCATATTTATTGTATAATAGGAAAACAAAAAAAGACCAGCCATAGCATCTAATACACAAAGCAATAACTACAAAGTCATATAGCTCATCTTTAAATAGTCAGAATGTTGCCTGAAATATTGATATATTCAAAACGGCAAAGTAAATGGGCAAAACAATATCTTTATAAGGTATGGAACAACTGATTTGGGCCTCACCTGTGATCACACACATAGCTGTGTACTTGACCTTGAGGGAGGCCCACACAGCACGCATATCAGCCCATTCACTGTCACCGCAGTCCACGGAGTAGGCCTTCAAGCATAACTCGGTTTCGAAGTATTTCCTGCAAAGGAATAAATGTGACCCTGATAAAATACCCAGTTAAACTTAATATCTCGATCAGTATTTCATAAATGATAACTCCATTTTTATTTTTTACTGAAACTGAAACAAAATAATAATTACCCTGACAAATATCATTCATGCATAATGCAATCATGAACCTGGATTGAACTGCAATTAAGATTCATATGACCACAGGTCAATGTTAACTGATCAGAGGCCCTGGTATCAATTAGTACTATTAAAATGGTAAACTAATGATGATGAAAATATAACAATATACAAAGAAAGGGTTCATTTAGTCTGAAAGTTCAGTCTAGAACTTTTCTGTGTATTTAACTGTTTAATTAAAAGAATACCTTTTAATCCTGCTTAAACAAATATTATATGCAAGCTGAAATAAATGTTAAATCAATGTTTGTAATTTTTCAATGAACACTGAAGAACCTCAGCCTGAAAATATAAATATAATATACATCATATAATGTATGGAATAGTCATATCTTGCAATATATTGTGAGTGGAATTTTGCAAATTATACTACAGCATGACATAATTTATCATTGCAGCCATAATAATGAACAGCACTTACTTGCACACATATCTGTCACCTGTGCTGACATATCCAATGAAGTCACGCACGCACTTATTGACCTTCTGGACTTGACATGAAGTACAGCTGATGCCAAACTGTTTGAGTTGTCCCCACCATGCCTCTACCTTAACAGCTTCGAAGTTCAAGCCTCTGCACTCCCTAACCTTCACACCCACACAGCTGGTGATGTTTGAATACAGACTGCAAGTACAAAGAATAATATCCAGTTCTAGCACTCAGTACTACATCATAAAATATTTAGGATCACACAGGAAATAATAAAAAAAACCTTCCCAGGTCTTATGAAACTTCCATGAATTCCAAGAAATATTAGAATCTTAGTAAAGAATCTATGTTTATATGACTGACTAATGGCACAAAATTCAGGATGTATTTAAAAATTCAATGAATTACCAGCTTTTCTGGTTTTGTATTAAAAGATAAAGATCTTCCAGACTGCTACTGTTAGCAGGTTTATATCAGCATAAACAATAATACAAAAAGCTAGGAAATATTTCGTAGGACTCTAGGAAGGTTTCATAGATCTTTCTCATTCTCGTTCATATTCCAGGATCTTCCAGGATTTCCAGGAAACATGTAATTGGAAATCAGGTGAGGAAGTCTAAACAGGAATTTACCTGCAGAGTTGAATGCTGTCTGGCCTGCCAGCTGACCAGTCTATGATGCTGTCAATGACTTTACCAGCTGTCACACAGCCAAAGATTTCTTTCACATCACAAGTGATCTCTGAATAGAAAAAATAAAACAACCATGTATAAGAAGAGTTATTACTGCAAAAAAATTAATTATGTTTATGAAGTGGCACAATGGTAATAAACAGTCGAAACAATGTCAGGGATTTTAATGCACTAAATGTTACCTTAATTATTGAAATGGGAAGCATCTATTTTTCTGGACCACTCTTCACAGAGTGATGAATATAGACTTTTAAACATTTTTTCCAATATTCTTCACAGAATACCAATGAAAAAGAAATTAA
Organism: Sipunculus nudus; assembly: GCA_026874595.1. Classification (NCBI taxonomy): domain Eukaryota; kingdom Metazoa; phylum Annelida; class Sipuncula; order Golfingiida; family Sipunculidae; genus Sipunculus; species Sipunculus nudus. Next base: position 51,206,635 of record CM049315.1, read on the forward strand.
AAAGTATATCAAACATAATATGTACCTGTCTGTCTTATTTTTCTTTAAGATTATATACAACCTACAGTGAAGACCTAAAGGAAATGATTTCATATCAAATCAAAGCAAGGCGTAGGAGATGCATGCTCTAAATATTTCAGTGCTATTTCAATGATCTGATTAAGCTTATATACAGAATACTTACATGACTGCATCTTAAGGCAGTAAAAAGAGAAATACAGTATATGAGTATCAGTATAATGCTGCTAAATCTAAACCTTATGATCCTTATTACTCTAAACTTTTTAACAAATACTACCGGTACCACGCTAAAAATGATACAGACGAAATGTGTTTTTACCTCCACATCTGTCTTTGACTGGGCCAAGGTACATGTCCAGGAAGTATTTAATGGCAATCTTAATATTGTCCTTGCATGCTCCGATCTTGACCTTGATGCACTCCCTAACATGGGTGATGTAACTGTAAAAAATACATGAAACATTATTTCCATTTCCAAAAATTTAAAACTACATACATTAAATAAACATCAAGTGTGATATAGAATAAGGACCATCTTGGTCAATTTTATATCAAGTACTTAAACATCATGAGTACAATGATAAAGACTTTCAGAAAAAAAGATTTTACCTTTTTTCATGTCCTTTTCACCATTTCTATAAAATTTCATGATTTATAATGTATTTAGATTTGACATTGCAAATTTCATAATTTTTAAGGGAGTACTAACCCTGCAAATCGTTTTGGTCTGGATTAGTCTTCTGCATGACCTTCAGCATAACTTAAGTATCAATACATAACCTTTGAGTCTAGCAGAAGACTTATAGAACCTTAAGCTTAGATGATATCATCATATAAACACCAGTGGTATTTAAACAACACTCACCCACAAGCATCTGTGGTAACATATTCAGTACATTTCTTCACTGCTACTAGGTCGCACACCTCTGTTGAGAAAGAAACAACTGCATATGTTAATCAGTTGTATACAACACATTATTGTTGACATAATAACAGGAACTATAAATATATAGAACACTGATTTTAATGATGCTGTATTACTGTTCAAACCCTGGTTGTTCTCAATGTTTTTCATAAGATTTACTTAATTATGATTGAACTCTGCATGACTTACAGAAATCCAGTCACTGGTCATCATTTCCTTTACCTCATCAAAAATCAGCCAATTTAAAAACCATGCAGTTGCAAACAGTGCTGTTAGCTCCAAGAAAGATGCTAAGCCTGTTCCCTCAGTAATGAAAAAAGGTATACTAGAAGAGAGTAAACAGTTCAAAATAAGGCAGCATGTGGTAACCAAATTAGTCATGATGCTGGTATTTGATCCATGGTCTGGGCATTGATCAAGATGCCACCATCATGCTCTTTACAATTTTACAATCTTGCTTGGAACTGGATCTGACACAAGTCTATGTAGTTAAAACCTCATGAATGCTTATCATCATACTATGATTTTTTTATATTTCATTATTGATTTCTAACTGTTAATTGTTAATTTAGGAACTCTTTTTATCTTCAAGTCCGCCTTGATTTTTGGTGATCAGTGGAAGAAGTGTACCTGGTTTTGGCCTGTCCACACATTTGCGTTCACATCCCACCTTGCAGCAAGACTGGTCATCACTGCAGTCAGAATCATCATCACAGTGGTGACACCTACCGGTGCAGGTGGAACAAACCAACTCCTGTCCTGCCCTCTGGGGGAGGGCCATGGCGGGACAGCGGTCATCATCTGTAACATAAAGTATATAACGTGTCATCAACGGATTATAATCATAGTGACCCTAAGGACAGATTGAGGGTTTACATTATTTGTTGGTCAAATTAAAATATGTCAAATGTTCTGTACTAACACATTGTTTTCTCTAGAACTTGGCAGTATCAGTGCTTAACCTACCCTACACTCTTAAAGGTTGGCTCCTAGGCTGCCCAAAATTTTGGACTACAGTAAAACCTTGCTTAAGGTCCACCTTGGTTTAGCGACCACCTCAAAATAACGACTACATTAAACAGGTCCCAATTCTTTTTCGCTCTTTATATAAGACCTTGCTTAGACGACCACCTCACAAATGCAACCATTTTTTAGAGGTCCTGTTGATGGTTGTAATTTTGAGGTATTACTGCATATACCAGAGAGTAAGCAAGGCAAATTTGAGTTCGCTTCCAATTCTGCCAAATTTAGATGCTACCAAAATTAGCCTCTTTTAGGAATAAAATATAGGCTCTTCCTATGCTTTTTTGGGTAACTTATGTTTGACATGCAAGCTCCATAAAATCATTCCTTTTGCAACATTATATAATTGGTTCCTTCTACATAAATTAAAGAGGTTTGTTTAATTTATACATAGAAAATATATCTCACAGGACTGACTCCTAACTGATACTGGCAAATCACTCTGTAAGTGAAAAGACATGATTGGTATCCAGCAATGATTATGCATACATATGAATACGTCATAATCAGGTGTACCATATTTCAACACTTACCATCATCTTTGTCATATGATTATTCACATACATGAATATGTTATTTGGGTCAAGATTAATACACCATTTACCATCATCTCAGGCTAATTTATCCCATAGTATTCATACTAGTACACCACTTTCTTGATGTCTCTTGTTTATTTCAGTTTAAGTGTGCAAAAGTGCATTATAGTCACTTCAGTATATACTATATGTCTTCTAGTCTGATTCTCAGCCTTCAATCATCACACCTAGCAATACACTGAGTTTAAACTCCACATCAGTTAAGTCAAGACGTGATATTATGGGGATATTATATCATATCTTTTTTTGCTGTTTGTACATTTAAAAACACTTGTAATCTGGTTGCTATATTTGCAGTGTGTAAAACTCTGCCATATATATTATTTGACTTTTATTTCATCATAAAATGCTCATCATGCAAAAATCAGTTCAGTGGAACCTGTCTGAAAGACCACCCATCGTACAAGACCACACATATATTAAGACCACCCTTGTGTGAACAGAAAGCAATCACATTGGTTGTAACAGACCTGTCTAATAAGACCACCTGTGAATTAAGACCACTTTTGGCTGGTCCCATGGGTGGTCTCATAACACAGGGTTTACTGTACTCACCATCCAATTCAATCCTGAAGGTAACAATGACTGTGCCTTCATCATTGTTAATCCGCAGGACGTATTCTCCCGCATCTCTATCGTTCAGGGTGAAAATGGTGATGGACAGCATAGAGTTCTCAAACTCTACATCGTACTTGGTCTTGTCATCAAGATCCACTTCTGACCGGACCAAGAAAAGGTCAAGGTCAGCCTTGGGGAAGCTGAGCACATGCATGGTGACCGTGGCCTTGTTACCCTTGATCTCTACATTTGGATTTCCTATAATCTGAGGTTGGACTGAAATTATATAAAATATATATCAAAATTATGTCAAAGATACCACTTGAGATGTATATAATGAACATTCCACAGCAAATAATGAATTATCATGGAAAAATTTAATGATACAATAAAAATATAAAATTTACAATATGGTTTTGTAAAACTGAGGATATAGCACGGAGATGTTTATACTTACACCGACAGCCTGCGCTCCTGACAGTCTCCAGCATGGCATAAGGTACCCGTCCCAACACACTGTAGAACTCTGTCATGGCATTTACAGTACAGCTACTGCTGGCGTTAGCCAGACAACGACTGCCAATCTCAGCAATGCTGGAAACCAAAAGAGTACATTTCACTGCCATGTTTATGACCCTATTTAATACTACCACTATTTTTTCCACAGTGTGTACTGCATGCAATCATTTGGGCAAATGGCAAAATTGTATAAATTTGTATCGTATAACAGGACACAGTACATTACTTCAACAGTTGGACCTGCCTACAGGCCATGATCCTTCAGTGGGTCAAAATATTTTGGAGCATTATAAATAACACAAAACATAAAAAATTTAATTTCATTCACACTGAGATATTCTGGAGCAGTATTCAAGATGGTTAAGCTGTGTGTTCTGCCATACATTAAGGACTGCTGTAGACATAAGGAATCTTTGCCTTTGCTAGGAGGGTATGTTGTCATTCCCATTTGTGTGTTTGTTTGTTCACAAAAATAACTCACACAATCATGAACAGAATCTCTTGAAATTTCCAGGGCATTTCAGTAATGGGCAAAGAAGAATCTATTAGATTTTGGTGTGGACCCAGCATATGATCCAGGAATGTCACCAAGGAATATTTACAAACGTACAGTCACTTATGTACAAATGAACCTGGGAATATCAATATATATATATATATATATATATATCAGTTAAATAGTTCAATGTTATGAATGTCCTCTTAGTGACAGTTATAAAGATGTTTATATAAACACAGAAATTCCCAACTGTGTCAAAGACAAAGGGACCATCAAAAACACTTTGACACAATTCTGAGGTTTGATACAAGCTGGTTTTGTTTGGTTACAGTTTCATTAAACTTTGCAGGAAGCAATGGCTTAAGACTTTGACCAATATCAGTAATTCAACATAGGTAGGTCTGACATAACAAATTCACAGAGAATCATACTTACTTGCAGAACCTTTTCCTCTCTTGGTTGTTCTTGGGGTTCATTATCGGTAGGGCCGCTGCAACCCACTGTGTGGTACACTGCTGCAGACTGTTCAGGTTGCATGGTGGGCATGTACATCTGCGCTCATCACAGACCACTTCGTATTTAGCTTTGAGTCTGGCCCAGGTAGACTTAACAATGGAAACATCCACACCTGGACACTCCAGTGATTTCTCACCGACACACAGTTTGAGCCCTTTGTAAGCTCTGGAAAGACCATGTGAATAGCAGTTTGCACATATGGTGTATTAAAATTACATCCTTTAAATTTTGACCATATGGTAAAAATAAGCAATGTCAAATATTGCTGAGTTATATTTACACATTTTAAATAATTCACCTCCCAGTAGGTAAAAAATATCATTTCTTGTTAGCCAATTGAGATTTAACTTATAATTATACCACACAATATGATTGTATGTACAGTACCTTAAGTTAATACAATACTACAAAACAATAAAATGAAGCAGGGTCTAGGTGACCAGTCTACTTAGGACAAAACTTACAGTTTTGCCACATTGTCCCTTGTACAAATAACTTCTTTCATTTGACCCTGAATATTACCTATAACATTATCTAGATAACCTTTTTTATTTTCAACATTATTATTTAGAAATCTAGGAATACAATAAAGGAAATTATCTGATTTTGTATCAGCCCTGTAATGTAGCAATGATTAAAATACAAAAGTTTACCTGCAAACAACATCCTGGTTTCCGATGACTGCAGACTGGAAATCAGAGATGCATTTGCGATATTCTCTGATTTGGCATTTGGTGCAGACGATGCCCCATTCTGCCAGAGCACTCCACCATACGCTTTCCTTGATGACACCGATGTCCAAGCCACTACAGACCAGGACGCGAGCCCTCACACAGAAGGTGACCTCCTTCATCAAGCTTAAATGAGAGTCACCAGTCGATGAATCAAATATAAAATTCAAATTACTAGTGGTATACTCATGCTTGAGACAAGAAACCTGTGATATCAGGGTTTTAGTATGTGCACAAAATGGCAGCCCCTATGAGTGGTTTCAAGAAACTGGGATAAATAAACCTGTCAGGGTTCCAATAAGGGCATGGGGACTTGACACAATAGTACTCCCAGGGCAGCGTCCAGGCAGGAATCATTCTGTGGAGAGATTTTGGTGGCAATGGGATATGTATACAATAAAGTTTAGGGCAGAATGGCGGTTTTTTCCTTGAATCCTCATATTATAGCAGGGTATGGTATCAGAATGGTGTAAATAAAAGACAAATACTGGATTTGCAAAGCTGTCTTCAGCCATTCTGATTTTAATTGACTAAACCTCTTGTGATTAAATTCCATTTACTGCCATGGTAGAGGGCTTTGAGTAAACTTACTTGCACAGGAAGGCATGGTCAGTGGATCCCTTTGAAAATGCAATGATGCCACTGATGATCTTGCTGGCCCTCAAACAGCCACCGATTTCTGCGATCTTACAGCTACCAAGCTCTACAAATTGATTAATGAATAGAAGTGTGACATATTTAAATATCATAAAGCAGTCATCAGATCAACAAGGTGGAATGTATACATGTATATATTTTACTTTCCTGTAGGTACCCTTCCCTTGAGCTAGTTATAGTTATATTGATAAATATAACAATATGGCTGGTAATAAATTTACAAATATAGAAGACCTCATTGTGACTGAGTGACCTGGAATAATTTAATCCACTTATTTAAATGTAAAATGCTTTGATGTCTTGTAAAATTTACCTCATATACTGCCAGGTAAAACTAATTTATGTCCAACATTGGGTCTGTCAAAGTCTCTCACTGGTGTATTTGACCAAGACTTAACAAGGTTTTATTAAACATGATTTTCATGTTTATTATGTAAACTGTCTAAAATAATCTAAAGAGACGCTGTGATACAGATGAATGTTTGTCTATGTTATATTAATTAAACATATTAATATAATACAAGAGAGTTTACTTTGCTGCTGGTAAGCTGAAACTCTCTTCTGTCACTAGACCAAAAAAAGGGTATAAGCTTCTCTGCGTATAAGTTTTCATGAAAAAATGTGAACAGGTGTTAAACAGAACAGAGGACATGATTTAAGAACCTGCCACTAAACAAGGTACAAATGTCTCAGGTTCAGATCTGTATTCATGAGAAGCATCTTATCATGTTGAGGATGAAGCTCACTTTATTCAAGAATGTAAATTATATTATGATTTGAGGTTAAATACATTAGACAAGACTTGCATTATCCAAGTGAACAAATGTTTATAAAATTACTTAATTTAGATAATCCATTTGAAATAACAAAAGTTGCTGCATATGTGTTTTATTTGTTTTTGAGGAGATGGAAAATGATAGATGGTTTAATTATGTATTTTAAACGGTACTCACTGATGATAGCAAAATAGATTCATTGTGTAGGTAGGTATGCAATAATGTTACATGTGTTTATGGCATAATTTATGTGTCATTATAAGACTGTTACTTTACATTAAATTGTTTAATTGTTAAATTGACTGTTTATTGAAATGTATATGTGTTTATGCTCACTGATGATGGCAATATAGATACATAGTGTATGTTGGTATGCAGTTATGTTTCTTGTGTTAATGGCATTGTTTATTAGAAAATATAAGACTGCTACCTTACATTATTAATGTATTTGTTTGATTGAATATTTATTTAAATGTTTGGAACTTCAGGCCTGAGGCCTTTTTCCTGAATAAACTTGTTCTGTTCTTCTGTTCATCTTACCATCACAGCTGTCCTTGATGGGACCAAGCCAGAGCATCAGCAGCTTCTCAATGACCACACGAACACGAGTGTCACACCATTGTATTTTGGCCTTCACACAAGCAGCGACCTTACTTATAGTCCTGAAATATTAAGAACAAAAATTAGGTTTAAAAAACATGAACACATGCACAGTCCAGAAATGTTATTTTTTTATAATTTCACAGTGACAGACACAAGATTCAGAAAAGCGTTAGTTACTGACTATATAGTCCATGGCCACAGTTCAGTGACATGAGGAGAAGTCAACAGTAACAGTCTTAAAGAGAACATGGGAAAAAACCTGATATTTTAACAATATCAGCCAAGGTAGCCAGTCTTGGAAATGAGGAAAACCCTGGCTTTTTAGCTATATTTTCCAAGCTAATAATGTGCATAGAAGCAAAGTTAGGGATTTATTGACTTTAGACTCCATGCTTTACAGTTAACATGGGTGCAAAGTTCTGTTTATTCATTTTATAGTCAATGGTGGTCATTGTCTTGAAAAATGAGGAAAACCATGGATTATTGGCTATATAGTCTATGTTTAAGGTCAATGAAGGGGAAAAGCTATGATAAGTTTACTATATAGTGCACTCCTAAATTTTACATAGGGCTACGTTCTGTTTATTGATTATACAGTCAATTGTTACTGTCTTGCAAAAGGAGGAACAACACAGTTAACAGACTCCTAAATGGTCACAGTCCGTCTAATAGTGGTAAGCCACAGATAATTAACAATATATGAAAAGATCACAGAGAAATGTTTTCTTTATTTTAAAATTGTTTTTCCCCCACCTCCTTGTTTATTAGGTTCACAACTTTTTTACATTATTATAACTTCTTTCCTTATTTAATAAATCTTACTGAGAGGAAACAGGGGTTGACCACTACAGTCACAACATTTGCTGCATATTCTACTTACTCGCAGTTGTCCTTTCCTTTAAGAACCATACATGCCCCGATACTAGCCACATTACATTGTCCTGTGAAGTAAAACAGTAATTTTAAATGCAAAAGTAAAATGAAATTTTAAATATATTTATTACACAGTTTCTAATAAAATTCAGATCTGTAGACAAAATCTGTGCAACTTTCCAAGAACATACTTTTAATCTGGATGCAGTTATCTTTTTTGCAACACAAAAGAGAATCACAGAAGCTATATTAATATGTTCAGTTAACCACATGCCCATGTTAATGAGCAGCATTCACATCATCATCAATAGCAAATGGCCATCTGCAGAGCACAGTGTAACAAATATCACATTTTGCAGGATGAGTGTTTGGCGCCAAGATCAAATACAGCTTAGACACTAATGTTACTTAATGTGCATTAAGAGAAAAGAAACAACATCACAATATGCAAAGGTTAAAAACCTCCGATGAATGACCATGACTGCTGAAAAAAATATTTTCAAGCAAATGACTAAGGCTCTATTCTTCACTGCCAAATATTCAAAGTAAACCAAGATCACCTAGAAAAGTCACATGACAAAACTTCGGAGCTGGTCATTTGAAAGAAACAGTAGGGATCGAGACTCAACCATGTGGCTATGTAGTCCAACTAATCCCTGTTCAAAGAACTTTACTTAGCATTCACTAGCAATCAATGGAAATGTTAAGGACTTTTATTGACCTCCCGTCATTTTTCTACAAATTATATGATATTTATGTATTTCAACCGAGCAGTTTTGAATTCTGGGACTTTCATGGATTTTGAAAACCTATAACAGCCCTGTAAAAACAATTTATCATTAGGTTTTACTACTAATTTCTGAACACTGACCTGATGGGATGGGTGGCAGCTTTTCATTGCAGAAACTTCCTCTACAGCAGTAGTGGTACCTGTTGCCAACAAAGCCAGGCTTACATTTAGCCATGCAGCGCTTTGTGATGCGAATTCCACAGTATTTTCCTTTTCCCTTGCTGCCACTTTTACCTTTGCTGCCACTTTTAGCTTTGCATTTACTGACTTCCTTGGATTTGGATTTGGATTTAGAACCTGTGCTTTCCTTGGATTTGGCTTTAGTTGTTTCCTTGGATTTGGCTTTAGTTGTTTCCTTGGATTTGGCTTTAGTTGTTTCCTTGGATTTGGCTTTAGTTGTTTCCTTGGATTTGGCTTTAGATGTTTCTTTGGATTTAGCTTTGGATTTAGCTTTTGATTTGGCTTTAGATGATTCTTCAGATTTGGCTTTGGATTTAGCTTTGGATTTGGCTTTAGATGATTCTTCAGATTTGGCTTTAGATTTGGCTTTGGATTTAGCTTTGGATTTTCCTTTGGATTCTTTGCTCTCCTTAGATTCCTTGCTTTCCTTGGATTTAGATTTTCCTTTGGAACTTTTGCCTGAGGATTCTTTACTGTCAGGATCGATCTCAATAATAGTTTCACATACCTGAAAAAAAAAATCTTTCACTAACATATGCAAATGATGGTCAAAGATATCAATTCAAACAAGATAAATATGGGCAGAGTAAGAAATGTTTATAAACATGTTGAATACAGGTTTATATACTATAGGTAATATTTTGGAGGAAATCAAAAAGGTAGGTTCTTCCAAAACATATGAATGTTAAAAGATTTTATAAAATAAACATATATGACTCAATCAAAATTATAATTTGATCCCAAAATAAAAAAAAATACATGCAGCAAACATGATGTTATCTTAGGCATTATCCATTCATTTAATCTTATCACATTTTCAGCTCATTACATTCAGTAAACACACTCAAAATTATGTAAAAGTATACAAACCAGGTATGAAAACAACAACTGTCTAAACCAGGAAAAGGGAAATTTCATGCAAGACATGAAGGGGATCTAACTTGCAACTTTACAATTTTCTGTCTTTTTTTACACAACAGTGGTGATATTACTGCCAAAAGTTTCTCTGACTTCCAAATAAAATTTAGAGTGCTGATCACTGATGGTAACAAGCTGATGTTTTAACTTGTTGCACGTATGAACAAGAATCAGGTCATAGTCTTATTAATATTCATGAGGAAGGTCAGGCAGCCGAAGAAAAGGTAGTATAATGCATTACGCATTAAGCCATGTTCAATGCATTATGCACAAAGCCAAATCATAGGGCAGTATTTGTCTTAAAAAGTATATAGTGGCAGAAATTATCTAACTGAGGTCTGGGAAACATATTCCACAAAGTCCAGTATTATCTGATTACAGAATAGTAACCAGAAAACAGAGACTGGGACCTGGTAAGACTGGCTCGTGTATTTGGAAAACTAAAATCTAGCAAAACAAGTTTTTATGAGGTTTAAGAATTTTTTACCTAAGGAATTTACAGTGGCTAATGTTACTGCAGAGTTATGAGTGCCCAAGCAAGTGCCAACCGTTTTGTAACATGTCAAGCAACCTAATGTTTTGTTGTGGAAGATAAAAATACTGAAAATATTTTCCTGCCAGAAAACAGGCTCCATTAAAGCAATGTATAAATATAAATAATTATGTTATATTATAATTCCGAACACATCTGATTGACCTTATAATCCTTTAAGTGGCTTGTTGGGTTGTTCTGTACTTACCTCACCAATCTCACATTCCTCGAAGTCCTCATTACACTCATCATTATCAGTCTCATCTTCACAGGAGTAACATATTGTTCTGCCTGCAAAACAAACAGATAACCCAAAGACAGTATTAATCTGTCAGCAATAATAAATAATATTAATATTTAAATACATATTCACCCAGTACCTAGTTTTACAATTCAAAATTTAATGATTTTTCCACATTTCCCCTCCATTTTTTCAAGGATGGGTCCAAAGCCTGTTGGGGAAAGAGTCTATTGAACTAGATTGAAGCCAAACCATATTATGTTAAAGCCTACATCAAACTACATGATGATATCTTAAAGCAACCTTTTGTTATTCCTCTACTATGTTTCTTTCATGTTTAAAAATAAAATTTAAATTTTTTTTTGAATCCAAATTTAAAAATTAAATTATAAGTTATTAAGAAAGTGATACTTGAAAAAAAAGGAAAAAAAGATTTTGAGATAGTGTTACGGGGTGACATAAAAGCCCTCTGCAAACAAATTATCATGAATCTTGTTTTAATTCTTTACTGTTTGTCACCATCTAGATTTATGCAAGCAGTGCAGGATATGTCATTTGTATGTTCTCTTTCACACCACAGATCAGGCCAGGTGCAAGTTTATTTCTACCATGTAAAGGCATAAGGAAACAGTTTCAGAACAAAATCTTGGCAGATACTATTATGTTTCTAGAAGAAAACAACAGTGTTTCATCATGTTTTCATAGTATGTCTTATAAAAGACTGGGTAGCTTTAAGAATGCCAAATTGAACCAGAATTCTCGTGTCAAATAATTTTCTAAGACAAGACTCCATGACACATTTTGGATACATTTTTACACATTTTATGCATGTCTGGAAACCGTGAAGTGATACAGTTATTAACACTTAAGGGCTTGCATGTACCTGACATTTTCTGAGTTTAATTATTGACTTACTTGGTTTGTCCACACATTTGCGCCTGCATCCATCCATGCAGCACATCTTGGTGTATGGGCAGTCACTGTTGCCATCACATTCATGGCAGTAACCCTGACACTTACCACAGACTGTCATGTTCTGTGCAGTATTTTCTGGGCAGCGCTCATCTGCCAATGTAAAACAAACCATACTTTAAAATTATTTTTATACATTTTTTATTTCAAACACAGAACGCATCACAGTACACAATAAAATGGCCTAAGGTGGAACAACTAAAAGAATTAAGGCCAAGGAAAATACTTAAGCAAGTGTTATTTCTTGCCTTAATTATATTTCAATTAGTAAGTATTGTAGAGTCATCATTTAAAGTATAGAGAAACAAAAAAATTTTTAAAAGGATCCCCCATTTTAGAGGAAGGTTCTAATCACAAACTTTTGCATGCTTTGTCAACTAACTTGCTTCATCCAACAGTCCTTTTTTGGCATTGTCAGCAGTTCATATCTCATAATTTAGTTAAGAGTTATTTATGTATCTTCCTCATTCCTTACACTGGCATTTGGAATGAGTCATTTTAACACTTTCGACATACTCATGTCACTCACCGAGTGCTCTAGTCACTGTGAAGTTCACGAATCTGAAGTCATCATCGCTTCCTATCTTCATCATGTAGTCTGCAAAGTCTTCACGCTCTAACCTCCTTATGGTAAATGTGAGTTTAGACCCATTCCTTCTGTACTCATAGCGATCTGACTGCTGAAGATCAACAATGTCCCCTTCTCGATACAGTGTGACTTGTGACCTTGCAGCCCCAACCATCAAAATCTGGATTTCAGCAGTGTTGCCATCCACTTCAACCTTAGGCTGGCCTAGGATATTCAGATCCACTACAAATAAAAAGAAATTTCCATTCACTGAAGTGAATACTTTGTGAAACTTAATTAAATTTTTTAAAAAATGTAATAGATCATAGGCACATTACCAGAAATTACTGCGGTCAACAAACGTGAAAAATAATACATATGACTTTATATAATGCATTCATAACTGAAACTCATATAATAATCTTAAAAGTCATAAAAAATAGGTCTTAGATATAATAAGTGAAGACACACAGAACCCTTTTATCAGAGGATAGGTCCATGGCCTGTTGGTGGCACTGTCTACTGAATGTGGATGAAAAGGACCACTCAACAAGAATGATATCAATTCATGGCTTCTTTCCTTTGAAGATTTTTATCACATATTTTATTTGTTGGAGGTAGCTACCTAAATTTTTTTTTAATGCTAGCTTAACTAAGTATAGGTACATCTGAAGAATTACATTCAGTGTTTTTTTTTACCATGGTGCAGGGCAGTATCATATGCTTCCTCTCATTTTATATCCTGGTGTTAACCAGGCCTGGTGACTTCTGCACCTGCAGGCCCTGGGTGTGTAATCAACCCCACTGTTAGATCATACCACCAAGAAACCTCCGAAAGGTGTACTTATTTGTGTGTTAAACTCTGCCGTTGGCCACAGCCTTTCCATTAATCTTACAGAGTGGACCCCACAGTAAAAAATCTCACTGCCTTGGCTGAGATTCTAACTCATGATCTCCCAGATTTGAGTCCTGTGCTCTTGTCCCCTGAGCCACAGAAGCTAGTTTTTTTTTTTTAGTCTGTGAAGTACCTGAACCTCTAGGCTTCATCCTACAGAGTCAGCGAAGCATAATATAGTTTTTCAAGAATAACAGAATGACCATGAACTAATATGAAGGTGCAAAGAGTCCTCACTTGTACAATTTCTTCTGGCCAACTGCTGGAAGAGCATGCTGTCCTTGCGGTCAGCTTCAATGATGTTCTTCATGGCACGGTAGTTACAGTTAATCGTCTTCTCCCAGAAGCATCCAGCGGCCTCATTGGCAAGACTGAAGGAAACAGGACATTGTTATTTATAAATAAACTCAAGGATATGCAGGCCACTGAAGGATTTCCCTAAATTTTTGGGTTGAGAAATAAGTCAATAGTAACATGCACAGCAAAATTTTAGATCTGATATGATAGTTAATTTAATATACTCTAATGAAATATTTTGAGTCCCCCTTGATTATTAGGCAGACCATTTCTGATAAAGCATGATCTACTGAGATCATCTATAGAAAGTAGTTAGACCACCAAAAACTTGTTTGAAATTATTATTAATAATAATAAAAAAAACTAGTTAAAAAAAACAAATTACTCACATTATATAAATATCCAAAGTGGTAAACACTCTAATTTGCTGTAACAATATTCACAGGAAATTAAGAAGTCCTCTTTACTGACAGATCTGATTTATTCAGGTACCCTCTGTAAAAAGATATATTAATGAAAATGTATCTACCTGCAGAAACGTGCAGATTGTGAGTCCGTGAGCCCCCGAGCCTCAGATGCCCAGTTTCTCCAGCACACCTTAACCTCTTCATAATCACATACAGGACAGTAGCACTGGTAATTTCTGCACTGCCTCTCATACCTGCTTCTTAGCTGGGCCCATGTGTCCATGATGATCTTGGTGTCAATACCTGGGCAATCCAGGGATTTCTGTCTGATGCACAACTGAGTCTCAAAGAATTTCCTGTAACAACACTATGCAAATTCAATTAATTGAATCTCAGCTGATTGCCCTAAATTCCCATTGATGAAAATAACCCACAATCACCTCAGGAATTTACCACAATAAACCAATTCAATACCCATTATCATGTACAGATTCAATAAAACTCAGAACACTTACTTTTTTATCAAAGCATGGTGTCAAATCACACATACAATGAAAAGGGGGCAGTTTGATCAGTATGTGCTTACACCTGGTGAAGGAACTTGGTACTATAAAACAGTTGGGTCAGATGTGCTGACATCTGGTGAAGGATTTTGGTACTAAGAGGAGATGGGTCTTAAGGTGAAAAAGATTTTTTATTTTTAATTTTTCAGATGATCAAAATCTAGAATCTGTGCTGGCAGGCAAAGGTTTGCTCCTTCAGCATTGAGTTGTTATTCATATTTTACATTAAGTAAACAATAGTTCCACTGTATACACATATTACAGAACCTCACCTGCATTTGATGCCATTGTCAGTGATAGTCGTGATGTTTTCAAACTCACTGATACACTCTCTGACGTCATCAACCTGGCACATGCTGCATGCGATGCCAAATCGTCTCAGCGTGGTCCACCATACCCTCTCGTCAACCAGGAAGTTGCCACCTTTACAGGCTACCACTGTACGCTTTACACATTTTGTTACTTGTTTGAACAAACTGTAATAGAAAAGGGGACACACTTGTAACTTGTTTGATTAACTATAATTCACAGAAAGCATATTTGAAGATTTCATTTTAAAAGTTTTTCACAGTTTAAAGGACATCAATTTGGACTCTGAAGGAATTTTTTTTTCTGCAGGGTTGACTTTACATGATTTTTCAGCCAAGGGTGCCAACTAAGCCTCCAATATTTGTTTTATTAAACATTCTCTTGCATATGCTTACTTTACAAAAATAAAATCTTTGATATCATGAATTGGTGTGTCAGTTAATCGATCATATCAATGATTTGTCATTTTCTTTTATAATTAAAATAATAATTAGGTTTTTTTGCTTTTTTGCAAAATCAATCATCAATGATTATGCACTCACATCATATCATCCCCATAAATAATTCTTATTTTGTAAGAGATATAAGAAAGATGGGGCAAAAAAACAGCCACAGCATTAAAGCATTAAAACTTCACCTTTTGCAACGTTTGTGTCACTGTCAATGACCCGACCAATACCTTGATCTTTTAGTGTGATGTGCAAGTAAGACTGAATGTACTCTGTCAATATATTAGGCATAATTCTATACAGTATATTTCACTTTGATAAAGATGTTACATAAATT
This sequence comes from Sipunculus nudus, assembly GCA_026874595.1. Taxonomy (NCBI): domain Eukaryota; kingdom Metazoa; phylum Annelida; class Sipuncula; order Golfingiida; family Sipunculidae; genus Sipunculus; species Sipunculus nudus. The sequence goes on from CM049315.1 coordinate 51,222,390, forward strand.
AATTAATAATGGATCATCATTAAGTATTATCTGTCAATCATCAAGTATAATTTTACAATTGATTCCTACCACTAAACTCATGCCAAAGCTTGTCTTGCTCCTCTTGGACTGTTACCCTTACGAAAATGGAAAGTACTCACATATATGTGCCTTATATGCCCCTTATAAGGGCCTTATATGTCCCTTATATTTCCCATATAAGTGCTGTGTATGTGAGTTATATGTATATTGCAGCTATATGTTTAGTCAGGCATTGTTATATGTGAGTTATAAGGGAGTTGTATGTTTGTTATATGTCAGTTATAAGGGAGTTGCACATGAGGCCATTCTGTACATTTCATTTATATGTGACTTGTATGGGAGATATAAGGGAGGTGAACATGAAGGGGTTCTGTATATGTCAGTTATATGTCAGTTATAAGTTTATATACTGTGAGCTCACTGTTCTACAAGATAGGACTTAGACATTTTCCAAGGGAACACAAATGCTGCAGAAACTTCTAAGTCCCAGCTCCATTATGGTTTTAAGAAAATGAATTATAATTGAATAATAAATACTGAAGAAGTATGTTAAAATGGGTATCAAAATAACCAGCTTCCTCAGAACTTTATGTATATTAGAAAAATAATACTATAAATAATTTTTTTTTCATCTGACTTATTCATTAAGAAGTGTAAAATATAGTAATCATGCATGCAGTAAAACATCATTTACACAAAACACAATACAAAAAAACAATTTGACTATATTTCACATTGGTTATAATTTGTGCCCTTGATAATTATAAGAAAAAATAATTCTTTTGGAATGTAGTGTATATACAAGTACTTCAGCATCTAATTGCAATTGATAACTACTTCATAAATACAGAACAAAGGGTACTGATGTAGTGTGAAACTGACCAATTATGGGAATACATAGGCATTAACCTAATATCATATTGGTTTTAGAAACAGCTCAGCACCCACACATTTTAGCAGTAAAATATTGCCACTGAAAATCAACAGCATTGATAAAAGCAGAGGTACTTAAAAAGAATAAGTATATGCATTCTTATTGTGACAATAACCAGCATTCTAATCAGTAAATTTCACTAGTATATGTAACTACCCCCCCCCCCCCCCCCCAGCAGACAAGCTTGCTGTACAAGCACTCTCTGCAATGGGCCATTGACCTTACTGTACCCTGCCCTGGAATAGTGGTGACTTCAAATGAATACTGTACAGGCTGTGCACAACTAAGGCATGCAGAGTCAGTTTACATCTGTGTGATAACATCCGGTAACCGTTAAGGGAGTACACACTTTGAAGAGAAGTTCTTTGTCAAGCTGCTCAAGCAGAAGGGGAATGTATAGCTGAAAAAATGTCTCATTGGTAAGTAATCTTGCATTATTTAAGTTATTTTTGCATAGTAAACCAGTGATTGCATAAAGATGACTTCACCTATCTTGGTTTGCCCTGCAAAAACAGAATTTGTGTGTTTCAAGATAACATTTCCTATTTGGTGGCCCATTTTTACAAAATACCACAATTTCTACAAAAAGCTGATGCTGTTGCCCCTATATAGTGACAATGTGCATGTTCTATGCACCAACAGGAAGCTAAGAACATATTCTTTTCAGAGGTGCTATTTGCAATAGGGTGTGGAAAAATCAAGAGTCAGGAGCAGGCCCTAAAGTTACATATTGATTTAATTTCTGAATGTCCCCTACCTGTGAAGGGTTGATCAGTTAACCTACATAATGCTTAATCGGCACACAAATGCTATGAGTACCACATACTACCATTTTATTTGTTGAACCTATACATGGCTATTGACCATGTTATTATTTAGCTGAACTCTGGGTCATGAAAAGAAAAGCTGCTACAAGGTAATTATGTTCCTTTCAATTTTCCAAATTGACTTGAATTTTTCTGTCTTGCTAGAGTGCCCAAAAGTTATAATATGATTAAAAATGTTTAATTATACAATATTTATAAGTTTTTTTTCAGGCAAAGTAAACATTAACACTGTTGATCATTGCTGAATTTACAGCCACTGTCTCAATTTTGATGAATGCTTTTTTTTTTAAAAATTGAAGAGAGGTTTGCTGTACTCAACCAAAACATATCAACTAATCAAATATGTTTTTACTATTGGAGTCTATCACACAAAAGCTCCTAAATTAAGCTTTAATTTAGTAATATGCCTTTCTACATGTCATTTACATATACTGTAAACACCAATTAATTAACAATTTGACACATAACACACTATGTTTCATAACAACCCATAAACCATTCATAACCATATGTATGAATTTAATCTGAATTTGACATCAGAAGATCAAGAACGCTCTTTATAAAGGTCATGAGCACTTTAAAGGGCTTGGTCCTCTGACTTTTCTTTTCCTTTGAAGTTTTTCTGACATATTCACTTTCATCACAAAAGAAAAAGCATAATAATTTGGGAATTTGTTTCACTAAGGATCAGATGATTTCATTAGGTACTGTTTTGATTCCCAAAGAGAAATCAAATCTGGTTCAATTTACAGGTTAATCAAGAGTGGGTTTTTAGTCCACCTTGAATGATTTCTTTTTACATGTACATGTATTAGTGCCATTTCACCATAAAAGATCAAGACGTCATTTTGAACATTACTGACCACCAATATATCATTGATGTACTGTTTTAGTAATATTATTGATGTGAGGCCCTTTTTTAGTTAAATAATTTGTCTACTTAAATGTCAAAATATGCAAGACTCCATGTTCTTAATTATTTATTTCCAACAACCTTTGTTTCTATGATTTGTAATGATTTCTTTACTTTTCTTAGAACCAGTATGAAGAAATGGTGCAGAAAGTATAAGGAGAGCCCAGATATCTCCAGCCCTTGCAAGAATTGTCTGGTAAGCATATTCAGTTTATCATATAAAGGAACATTTAAATCTTTTAGCAAATGGGAAATGTTATGAATTGTAAGGTTTTTTTTATCAAATAGCTGGAACTTACCATATTTGAAGTGCAAATTTGGTGGTTAACATTTATTGTGCATATGGGATATTAATATAACTGCTTACATGTTAAAATTGTTTCAACTGAGTAACCTACTTTCTGAACCTATGAGCATCTTTAGGCCACAGTGTCTGTCCCGTGACCAGTATATTTAATAATCTGTATGTTTGTATATACTCTGTATAACTGGAAAACTCTTCCTCTGTCAGTAATTGAGAAGTCCAACTGTATTAAATTATAATCCTTAATGTTAAACAGGCATATTTTCAGAACATTTAAAACCCCTATATAGAGAGCAGATGTACTTTCAGTGAAATAAATTCTTTTCATTTTTTGACTTGTGTGTTGCCTCCAGATAAGGTAAACTAATGTTAATGTTAAGAAAAGCAATACTAAGCATCAATGTCAAAAGATTATCTTTAAACTTATGTAATAAAATAATTAATTTGAGCAATAATGACTATATGTGTATACTTAGACTGGTAACATTTGTTTTTGCAGGTCAAACAGGAGGGGACAGAAAAGGATTTAGAGTGTGGCAAGGCTGTATATTTCCTTCCAGCCTTCATTCCCTAAAATGACAACACTCTCAAATCTGACTGAACCAGGGAGTTTTAAAAATCTTATGAAAATATTATTTTCAGTTTACAAATGTGTAAATAAACATTAATTTTGGCTACTGTATTTTCTTACTTTTATGTTTCATGTGTTTGCGTCCATGTGACTGTGTGAAGTTGATGACCCCCAGTGTGACTGCAGGCCAGCATTGATTTCAAGGAATTGCACAGTGCAGGAAGCTCACCACACACACACACAAAGCTTAATTTCTATCATCTAACGTAATTGCTTGTGGAATAAAGAAAAGAGTAAACACCTTTCAAAACAGAACATACAACAGATAGTAACTGAGCTATTGACAAACAGCACAGCAGGTGCATACACTGGACTTGTATGTGAGTTATATGTCATTTATAAGGGACATATATGGCACTTATAAGGCTCATATATGTCACATATATGGGAGTTATAAGGCACATATATGGGAGTTATAAGGCACATATATGGGACATATATGGGAGTTATAAGGGACATATATGGGATATATGGGAGTTATAGGGGACCTATATGTGGAAGCCTTATAAGTGACATATAAGGCCCATATATGTGACATATAAGGCTCCTACCTAATTTGCATATAAAATCCATATACCAGACATATATGTGACATATATGGGAGTTATAAGGTTGGATATAAGGGACATATATGGCACATATATGTGCCTTATATGTGCCATATAACTTTCACATATATGGCACTAATAAAAATTTTTGGTAAGGGTATAGCCAGGAATAAGAGCTTTGCTCAAGGTCCTTTCCAGGAAATTTTCAATTTTAGAGAAACTCAAGCACATTCACAGATTAGAATTTATACTTAAAAAATTTCCAAGGTTTTTTGAGCATGTGGGTAACCTACACTTGATCTGCATACTGTAAGAATATATTGTAACACAAGTAGAGGCACACTTTGTGAACTATTTGAATAAATTCAGCATACTGGAAATGAAGACATGCAAGATTTGTGAATAACAAATTACATTACAACAGATAACTTACCCACAGAGCTTGACCTTATCTGGTCTGCCCTCTCCAAGACCAATCAAGAGACCTCGGATTTCTTCATAATTGAGGCATTTAAGACTGTCCCGGATTACACAACCACCAACAGCTGTGGGAAAAAAAGACACAAGTTAACAAAATCATTAGCCAGTGACAAATAAACTGTTTGGTAATAGATTTTAAAAAGGTTACTTGACACACTGCAGGATCTCACACACAAATAAAATACAACACATAATTTAATGTTTAACCCAACCAAAATGGCTTAATATGCTGTAAGAATTTAGAATAGTAATTAATTAGCTGAATGTGACTATACTGCCATCCTCTACTAAAATACACAGGGAGCTGCTATGGCTACTAGTAGCTGAGCTTCGCAGGGGTTTTACTGCAATTGAAGTGTTCAATTTCACTGAAACTGTTTTATGTATATATATGTATGTATACAATATATATATTTATCTATATTTATATATACACCCAAATATCAGAAGTACCATATTTTGATAAAAGCCTGTTCTACAGAGTTTCTTATTCTTGTGTGGACACAGCTCTGATTTGGTGGGTTATAAGCTACTTTGATTGACAGGTCAGAGGCACAGACTTACCTCCGCTACAGAGATCATCGATGGGCTTGATGTAGACATTGAGGAAGTACTCTATGATGGCTTGGACTTTATCATCACAGCCAGACACCTTCATTTTCACACACCTCTTGAACACAGCAATAGCCCTGCAAATAAATAAATAAATAACTTCCAATGAGCCAAACTGTCAGATGTTTTAAGGATAACGTATCTGGAAGAGCACCCTAAAAATCTTAAATGTAAAAAGAATACTTATCATACTGTTGCAGGTCCATGCAATGACAGAAATAGAAAGTACATAAATTTGCCTTTACTAGTTTAATAAATTTAATAAAAAAAAAAAGGAAAAATAACTGTCAAACAAGCATTCCTTTGAACCAAATGAAACAGAATACTCTTTCTAGGACATTTTATTTGCCTATATAGCTTAGACAAATGCTTCATTAGTCAGATGTTTTATTCTAGTCAAACAACTAAGTGATCACCAGTTTAACTAAAGCCCATAGGCTGAAATAAGGTCTGTTTTTCATGGTTTTTTTCAGGTCTTTTGAGAAAAAATAATTCACTGACAAGAAAACTTTGAAAAGAAATGTGAAAGATAATATTTGTGCTTTTTTATATTTCAGGCACTCCTGAGAAGAGCTTAAGTGCTTGATAAATGTGTTTTAAACTTACTCGCATTGTCCAGACCTTGCACCAATCAGAGCTGTGAAGCACTCAGAGATCTCTGAGATATTACACTCTTCTGAAATGAACAAGAAATGGCTCTGATTTAAAATGCAAGTAAATTATTTTGGTACCCACAGTGTAAGTAAACACAGAGTCAGTAAGACGGACCTGAAATATTTAGATTTCCTCATAATGATGCAGGCCAACATTTTTTTCAACCTGTTTGTAAATAAATTTAAAGAACAAGACAAAAAAATATATGGAACATTTCAACAGACTTTTATTGCTAATGATTGTTCAGCAGGAAAATTTTATTACAATTTTTAAACTATTATACTTATTTGATGTTCTTGTGACCTGAATACAAATCACTGGTACATTATATGTGTACTTCTAATGGTAAGGCCTGTGACCTGCACTGATGCACCATACAAACATAAACCTTGAATTTCATGTCCTCTGCACTTGAATGATAAGTTAAGATTTTGAACAACACTGGTCCTTGCAGCTGTAAGAGGCAGAAGTTAATTAAATGAAAATATATAATCTGTATTTCTAAATAACAGCTATCAGGGCAACAAGGTGAAGATGATGCTAAAAGGAAGGGAATTATTTTATTTTATATTTGCTTCAAAAGTGACTGTGAGACTGTGACCAGATGAGGATTTCATGAAACACCTTAATAGTAACTGGGTGTGAAATAAGCCCAGCCCTAAATAAGCTCTTAGGCACAATGCTAATACAAAGTGTCCCGTCTTAAGAATGAATTGTTAGGACCAATAACAGACTGGCTCAAACCTGTGACTGAAGAAAAGGTATATTAGGTTTATAAGGGTAATCTGAAATTTTGGATGTTGTCAAGCTCATCATACTTTATATTTTTCCTTCTTGGCCCTTTGGACTTGTTCATCCTTGTAGCTTGTTAAACTCCATGGATATTAAACAACCCAAGCAGCCTCACTATTTGCTGGAACATTTATCTGATAGCTGCCCAAGAGCAGATCGCAATCAATCATGAATCAATAGGGCACACCATGCAATGATTACCTTGATTAATTATGGGGCATAATTATATGTTCGACTGCAGAACTTAATATTACCGGCCACATTCACTACTTTCATCTCAGAAGTTAAGTTTGTAGTGCTATCGTCTATTGCATTTTCTTTAGCAGTACGACTAGTCTTACTGCTGCACAGCCCATTAAAGTAAATCATTCCTATGGAAGGAAAGCACATGGGGAAGTGTGAACAAGCTTAGATATTTGCCAAGGGTCCTCTATGGAAGAACTGTATGAACATGTTACAAACACATTTCAGTTACAAGCCAAAGATATCTGTTCATTACATCACAATCATTATTCATTTTTGCGTCTGCGAGGAGGGTATAAGCTGATCCCTATTTGTGGTTGTGTCTTTGTTCACAACATAACTCATGCAATCATGAATGAAATCTCATGAAATTTTCAGGGCATCTCAGGTATGGTCAAATGAAGAATCAATTACATTTTGATCGGGATCCAGCACATGATCAAGATCCAGGAATGTCATCAAAGAATATTCACAAATGTGCAGTCATTTATGCATGAATCTTGGAATATGAGCAAATAAATAAGGGCAAACATAGTTTTATCCCACGATAGGAACCCCTACATGGTGATGACTCACATTCCTTAGAATGCAGATTTCCAGTAAAAGTGTGACATTCTCCTACTAATGTAAACACCAACCTGGTTTAGTGGCCACACATCGTCGCTCACAACCTTCGCGGCAGCACACCTGACCCGAGGGGCAGTCATCATTTTCTTGGCACTGTTCACATGATCCCATACATCTTCTACAAGGTGCTAGGGGTATCATCATGCCTGCTGTCATATTGCGGATGGGACAACGATCATCTGTAAATGAAGAGAGACAATATGTTCAAGTAACCTTTCTTGAAACAAAAATGCAACACTAATAAAAGAAGATAAAAAGAGCACTGCTAACTTGCAAAATACACCTGTCTTATGTCTTGTGACCTCTGACCTCATTATATATGCATGAATTTTGCCGACAATACAATTTAGGTGAGAAACTGTATTGGTTAATATTTATATCCATCTGAATATCAATCAGATCATTGGTAGGTCATCACGGCACCACCAAAGTCTGGTGACCACTGACCTTATTAGTTATGTATAAATTTTGCCGATAATCGAACTTACGCGAGATATTATATAAGTTAATATTTCTGTTGAGTTTCATCTAAATCCATCATATTCCTGAGAAGTTATCGCACCGACACCACAAAGTAGCCTTGTGACCTCTGACCTTGTTAAATATTTAATAATGGACAGACAGACAGATGGACATACCGTTGGTGTACCATAATACATCATGTCATAGAAGGGCTTAAAATAAATATCCGAGCTAAAAAATATCCTGATCACACCAGGCAACAAAAACTGACCTCGAACTTCCCTCTTGCGGATGGTGAAGTTTCCTGCTGTGGCCCCTTCAGAGTTACGTGCTACCAGTGTGTAGTCACCAAAGTCTCCCTGCTCGACATCATTGATCACCAGCATGTAAATATTATTACGGTAGGTAACTGAGTACCTGGAGGACCCATCGAGGTCAACTGTATCATCTCCTTTAGAAAGGGTGAATCTGGTCTCATGGAACGTGGCCGTTAAGACTTTGACTACCACTGTGTCATCATCCCTGTAGTGCACATAGGGTGCACCAAGGAACTTGGGAGCCACTGAAATGGTACAAAAACATTTAATATGTTACATTTGATTAAACTTTAAAATCTTTTAAAAAAATAAAAAAATTGCATCTATTGATATTATTAGTGCCAAAAATAAATATAACTTGACTGCAAATATGTAAATTTTAAAGTGAAAAATCAAACAAGATTCAGATTTCTTTTTTAATTAAAGCAAGCTAACTAAGAGATAGTAATACCTTAAGAAAATTTTACTTTTTTTAAATAAAAGATTCCATACAAAAGGTCTAAGATCACCTGAAGGAATGTAGGTGACAAGAAGATCTTTGATATAATGAGGACCTTTTTATTTATTTAAGATGTTAATGTACAAATGTCATATACTTCTTGTAGTAAAATTCCAACAGATACATAACTGGAAATGATTTGTATGCTAATTCTGAGGTCAGGAGTGAATGAGGTAATCCCTTACTTGTGCAACCAATACTCTTTGTCATGTTCAGGAATTCATTTGTTTCCTGTGCTGAAGCATTGAAGTATGGACGAATATTTCTAAATCGACAGTTGACAGTCGCAGCAGCCATGCACTTGACAGCAGTATTAGTCAGGCTATGAGAACAATTAAAATGCAGTATTAGTCAGGCTATGAGAACAATTAAAATGCATCTTGAAACACAATATTTCTATGGAGTTATATGACTACATAATGAATCCATTTTGTCATTATAATTAAACACTATTAATACTATGGATTAAGAAAACTGATCAAGGTGAAAATATCTGGTTTTGTTTTCAAAATTAGTTCACAGAGCTGTTTATTTCAATGCACAATATTTCAATGACCAAACTGTCACAAATAATTGCGGTTTTAAATGGGGCTTTGTGATCCAATGCACATGTTTACTTTAATATATAGAGAGAATCTAGAAAATATCCTGTTATTTTATGGTGACTCCAAATAAATATGGTAAACTGTTTTGTTTATATGAAGTTTCATTTTTAATAATGTTTATTTACAATGCTGTGTTGATTGCCTTTTAATATGTTGTTAATTTTCATTTAAATATTTAACATTTTTCACAAATATTTGCTGTATTCTTGAATTTGTAAAATTTATAATTTTAAATAAAATTTAAGAAAAAAGAAACATGAATAGCCTTTTATCCTACTACTATCATTTGTGAATGAGGGTGTGGTCATCACCAAAGTGTTCCTCTGGCTTCTACTTGGAAGATACAAGTCTAATGACCACTTAACTCCCTCTTCAGATAAATGTCTACCTTGAGACTGTCCTTGGGGTACTTAAAACTATCCTATCTTATTTCCATACCCTTATCAAACCCTGGCCTTATGAATATTTCAAAACCATCAGGGGGCTGCCATTTTGCATAATGACAAAAAAAATCGGATGTCTCAAGTCACATGATGAATAATTTGCATTCCCTACCTGCAGTACTGTTCTCTCATATCCACTGGTGACTGGCGCATCAGAGGCATTACACCATCACTCCAGGCGCTGTGACATTTCACAAATACATTAAGGTCACATGATGGGCAAGTACAGCGTTCTGCACAATGCATCTCATAGCGGGCCTTCAGACTGTACCAGCGCTTCAGTACCATACCCGGGTCCATTCCCTCACAGTCCAGAGACAGACGACGCATGCACACCTCAGTTTCCTTGAATACCCTGTGTGAGTAAAATTACATATTCTCGAAAATCAAAATATAAATACCAGCAAAAGTATGCAAAAATGTATTTAAGGTTATAAACCAAAGGAAGTAATTGATTTGGGGTAAAACAACTGGAGTGATTTAAATATCACTGTTGCTGTGATAAAATGCTTTTACTCTCCATTGGGTCCTCAAAATGCTGTAATATGATGTACTGATCGATCAATACTCCAACGAAGAAAATTTGTTATATTGAAGCAATGGATACAGCTCTGGACTTGTGACCACAAGGTTGTTGGTTTGCATCCCAATCTGGCTATTCCCCTTGCTAAGGCCTCTGGCTAAGGTCTCAACAACAAGAGTATGCCCTTTACACCCAAAAGTAAAATGGTACTAGTAATGAGCTGCACGCAAATTTAATGTAGAATGAATATAACATTCTAGTGCTTATTGTGGCTTCTTTGGCTGTAAGCACCACAGAGAGCCCAAAAGCTATGAGAATGATAAGGCCAAATGACCTGGAAAGAAATATGTAAAGTTTAATTAGACTTAAAGCCACTGAGACCACTGCTCTGTTCCTTCCTCTCTATTTACCTGCAGACTGAGTTGCTGTCCACCTTAATAGCCTCATCAAGAGTTTGTAAACATCTGGAAGCCTCGTTGATCTCGCAGGTAGTACATGTGACACCAATCTTCTTCATGAAATCCCAGGAAGAGCGCTCATCAACAAAATCAATGTCACGGCCACTGCACAGCAGCAGCTTGCTTCGGAAGCAGATTGTGATCTCTTTGAACAGGCTGGGGTAAAGAAACATAGGGTCAGTTTTAAAGAATCTTGTGGAATTCATTTAACACCATTAGGCCACAATTTATCTAGTTTTACAGAAATACTGACATTTATGTTAATAAATGCTGCTCTTGCCTCAATCCAGGCAATTAAATCATTTGCTGTGTTGAATATGCAAACTTTTCACTTAAACAGGAATCATTGAAAATGGATTAAACTTTGTGTGCTCCTATGCAGCATTTCAAGAATTGTCACACAATGTTGTATCCTCCCATGTGCAAAATTGGAAAATTTCAAATATTCTGCCTGAAGCAGTAAGTTAAAAATAAAGAAAAAATCTGAATTTGAAGTTAAAGATAATAAAGTTTTCTGCAAGGATGGAAAGTATAATTTTCACACAGAATTTTTCGTAGAGACTTTGAAAATTTACCTGCAGAGCAATACTCCATTCTTGCTACCACCAGACCACGCCACGATGGCATCAATGACCTTGGTAGAGGTCACACACCCACAAACCTCCTTGATAGTACAACTGCCAAGCCCTAAGAACGATTAGATTATACTTCCCTAAATTCAACTCAAATAAATAAAATTCTGAATAACTATCCAAAAAATACATCACTGCATCCTTGAATACAAAGCAGATAAATACATTCTGATTATAAAACAGGTTAAGTAATGATCTCTACAACACCTGTGTCACACTGCTATGCACATGCCATTTAACTAATTTTAACTCTGACAGTTGTGAATCTTAGGGTAACAGTACTTCAAAAATTAACATGATGATTACCAATTATATAATTAAATTATCAAATTCAAATGTGGAATATAACCATTTTTCAGCTGATGACTGCTGTTAACTTTTTTGACATATTTAACAAGTAGTTTGTTTCAGGTTGAATTTGGATATGTCAGGGGTTGAATTACTAGTGGCTTAAAACAAGAAACTGACCAGGCATGCATGCACAGCAGCTGAAAGCACAATCCATAGGTGGCAACACTTGTACTCAATGGAATCTGCACAAACTTGTGTCTGCAGCACTGTCATATTACTTCACTACTTATACTATGTAAGGTTGACAGATACATCTAATGTATTGTCACTATATGCTTGAACCATGGGAACATCCATGTTACACAGTAAAAGGTATGTCTGGGTGACTTAAGTTGTGTTTCCATGTGTGTGTATATGCATATACGCTTGAAAAATTGCTCACATGAATTCATAACTGGTGTTTCCATGTGTCCATCAGTGTATATGCACATGTGCATAGGGTCTGCATGAACCCAGTAATTCAGGATGAAATGATGTCACAGAAGATCTGCTGGATCCATTAATTGTATCATTATATACATCTGCCAGTTCATGCATATACACCCACATGGTAACAGCTATTTTTTCACGCACATTCACACATATGCATATACACACACATAGAAACACAGCTTTACCTGAACATATTTTTTCCAGTGGTTTGAAGTAGATTTCAATGTAGTGTTCTACATAAGCCTGGATCTTGTCATTGCAGTCCTCCATCTTCTCTCTCAGACAGGCCTTAATCCTGTCGATGGTACTGAAACAGAAAACCAGTGACAAGGACTCAGAATGAGGGAAGTTTCAATACAATTTAACGTTTTATTATAGGTCAGATCCTTTAAATTCCACTAAGAATAATTGAGATCAGATAAAAAAACAGAGCAATTGTTAAAATAAGATCTGGGTTCAAGTCCCAGTCAATGTAACTCATTTGCTTTAGGCTACACAAAAAAATAAGTGTTCAATGGAATCACATTGCTAATCACTGCTCTTGCCTTAGACTCTTGAAATTGATCATTACATGCATTAATAATTATTGCAACGTTTTCATCTGTATAAGATTTCAAGAATTGTTGAATATTTTTGTATCCTTCCTGCAAGGTGGCAAAATTTTATATAATTTTTCTTGACCAATAAATTAATTTGGTCCTAAAGTCTGTTGAACCATTTCTATTTTTGAGGCCTGATGGATATTATGCTTTTAATGACATAACATGAGGTCTAAGAAAACCTTGACTTTGCTTTATAATGGTTGATCCCTACATTTCTATAACACAAAGTGAAGGAAATAAAACTATCAACTTAGCAGGTATGTGAGGGCATTCATCCACTATGAAGTTTTCAGCAACACTGATAAAACATTAAAGTCATGTACAATCACACTTAAGTCTGAAGGGGAAATTGTGTGTTTATATGTTAGTTATTAAGATCTACTCACTCGCATTTGTCTTTACCAACTACATCCAGGCACTGTTTCATCTCAGAGACTCTACACACTGATGGCCCTGAAAGATATAAATGATTAACGATTAAACAAATTCATTTGTATATATATTTATATATATATGTGTGTGTGTGTGTGTGTGTTAACAAACTTATCAAGTAAAGGGTGAAGTAAATATTAAAAGTAGCACAGAAAGCATGACTGCCTGGCAGTAGGAAAATTGATCATTTTTTATGGAAATTATCTACATTATTATCTGAAATAGAATTCTGATTTTTTTGGCAGATAACAGGATAAAACTGAAAGTTTATTTCTCACTTGTTTACATTAATGTGTGGGCAAAATGATAAGTTTTCTCCAAGGCATTTTACATCATGTACATACTGATCAATATGAATGTGCTAGAAAAAAAAACATTAAATCTATACAAGGACTACATACAAAAAACATCACATTAAAACTATGCTTCCGGTGAATGATTAAAACATCAAAATCTTTCATGCAGCATTTAACAAAACATGCAAAAGGTAAAAATTTGGCAACAGATGGTGCAAGTAATGATCTCAAAGGGCTTCACATCAACAAAAACCCTCTAGCCCAATGCCACACTATGACAAAATGAACTGCCTCATGAGGACTTTTCTGTATTCATCTAGCAGGTTAAACAATTCTTGGACATGGGTTTCGTGTTTTCAAAATCATATAACATTTAATGAACTTTGTATTGTCATAAATGCTAATTACATTTAAAACAGATCAGCTTTAACCCATATATTTAACTGATTTGACATAATTTAGATGAACTAGTCCTTTTATCAGCCCATGACAAAATACATTTAATTTACAAAACAGATTTAAAGGACATCACAGTAACTACAACAAAGTTATTTGTGTTGGATAAACAAGTGTTTTCGGCAAGTGGTATTTTCTGTTGATGCCAAGCCACGCAGAACACATTCAAGTAAGGTATCAGTGATAAACCTGTAACTGCACATGCATACATGGTTACTAAATGTTAAGGTAAAATTAAAGGTAAAATTAAATAAGCTATTAATACCAGTTAAGGGCTTTCCCCAATGAGCTGACACATGCATCAAGTATATATATATAATATGACTATTACATGCTTTTATTATAGCATAAATATTATGTGAAATCAGGTAAAGCCATATTTCTTATTCTGAGATTGGATGATTTCAGATGATTTCCTAGATCCTGGCCTTATACTTCTACATATATAACTATTGTTCTATAAAATGACAGCAAATAAGCAGCACACCTGGCATGCTGAAAAAAAGATTCTGGGATCCACAAGTCCACAGCATACAAAATTTTACTATATGAAATTCTGAAAGCATTTGATCATATTAAGTTGTGTACATGAACTGCAATTACATTATATTCCTGATAATCAGTGCCTGGTATATGCCTAAAATTGCACATATAATTATGCTCACATGCAAGATGCAAATAACAGCTTTAATTGATGACACTGCATGCTGCAAAATGATTCTTAAAATAAATGTAATCCAATGTCAGTCATAGTATTAGATCCTTAAACTGAAAAACTGTAATTCATGCCGAGTGCACTTACCACCACATGATATAGACACCTGCAAATCACAAATCAAGAATATCTGATGATATGTATACCACATCAACAACGATACTGTTCATTCATATACAGTGTTCATTAGAAAGCCTTCGGAGCACAGTGATGAACAACAGGGTGGGTAAAGATATTTATTATTTATACATACATACAACAGGTAACAAGAGCATGCAGGGGTGAAGTAAAAGGCTTCAGCATAAGGGGTGTACAAATAAATATTTAAATGTAAAAAGACATGCTCACTTTCTCACTCCATTTCTCTTTCTCTCAATCTGGTACTGAAACAGGTTTTGATAAGAGTCCCTTTCACCAGGATACAAATACTAAACAGGTATACAGTAAACGTCATGTACCTGATACCTTGTACATAAGACACTGGACCTACATGAGATAAAATATACTGTATGCATTTACATGCAAAGTCAATGATCCTATGTTCTAAGTATAGATTTTTGGAAAAGTGAAATGAAATCTTAGTGCAATATACAACAAAATGTATGCTTCTACCAGTACTAAGAAAAGAAGGGCATCTTCTACACAACTTTTTTTTACAAAGATCAGGAATTGAGAAGATGGGATATCGAATGAACTAAGGGAACCAGTGCAAAAACTAAAACAGGGTTGTGTGTCTCACCACTGATCGGGATTTTATCATTACAAAGTGGTCCCCTGCAGCAGTAGGAGCATTTTGATCCCACACAGCCTGGCTGGCATTCTTTGCGACATCCCTTCACAATGATGATGGAGGAGCAGCCAGTGTTGCCTTTTCCTTTGCCTGTATTACTTTTGCCTTTACATTTTGTAAATGGGGGTCTCACTGTAGCAGGAGGACGAGTCGTTGGGGGAAGTGTCCTTGGTTGGACAGTTGATCTGATACGTTCAGGTGTAACTGGTGCTGGCGTTGGACGAGGTCTTGTAGGCCGGGGTGGTCTAGTTCTGGGTGTAGGTGCTGGTGTTGGACGAGGTCTTGTAGGCCGGGGTGGTCTAGTTCTGGGTGTAGGTGCTGGTGTTGGACGAGGTCTTGTAGGCCGGGGTGGTCTAGTTCTGGGTGTAGGTGCTGGTGTTGGACGAGGTCTTGTAGGTCTAGGTGGTCTAGTTCTGGGTGTAGGTGCTGGCGTTGGACGAGGTCTTGTAGGCCTGGGTGGTCTAGTTCTGGGTGTAGGTGCTGGCGTTGGACGAGGTCTTGTAGGCCTGGGTGGTCTAGTTCTGCGTGTAGGTGCTGGAGTAGGTCTTGTAGGCCTGGGAGGTTTTGTTGCTTTTTCTTTTGTGTTACCCTTTCCCTTGGTGTTGCCTTTTCCCTTTGTGTTGCCTTTTCCTTTAGTATTTCCCTTTGCTTTGGTGTTGCCCTTGGCCTTGGTGTTGCCTTTCGCCTTGGTATTGCCTTTTGCTTTAGTATTTCCCTTTGCTTTGGTGTTGCCTTTCGCCTTGGTATTGCCTTTTGCTTTAGTATTTCCCTTTGCCTTTGTGTTGCCTTTTGCCTTGGTGTTGCCTTTTGATTTTGATTTCTTTGCAGCTCGCCTCTTTCTGCTTTTTAGTTCTGTTGTTCCCTTGGCCTTAGGTGTATCAACTTCTGTAACTTCAATGACACACACCTGAAACATCAAATGTTAATCAGATAAATGTAACTACTGGATTTATTGGTAGATCACAAAAAATATACATATATAATGCCTTTATGGCTTCTTTAACAAGATCATAAGACATTTAAGCGAATGAAAGCACCAGGAAAAGTAGTACATATCCTTGTAAAATGTCTGACATCAAAGGTAAGTCAGAAATTATGTCGCATTATTAACTTAAAATACACTTCTTATTCCTTGTTTGTGTCGTATAACACCATATCAGAGTCAGAATCCATGGCTGTCGGATTGCCAAAGACAAATTTAATGGGATCCATTAATCATTTGAGAAATACCGTCAAATTGCAAGGTTTCAAGGGCTGGAATGTCGAGGGCTGGAATGTCAAGCCACCACTACAAACATGTCCTTACCTCGCCATCTTTACATTTTTCAATGCCTTCTCTGTTACACATATCATTATCAGATGCCCCATCACACTTGTAGCATACCTGTTTGCCTGGTCAAAACAGAGAGACAAAATAAACTTCTGTAGACAAGTCTACATCAAATATAATGAGAAGGACAAAGTAACAGATAACTATGTTAGATAACTGAATATTTATGAGTTAATGGGGAATTTCACATTCAATATTAAATAAAAAAGGGTTTCTATAGTTAATAAAATGTTATATCTATACATATATATACAGTAGAACTTGCAAATTATGGACACTGATGGAACTGGACATTTTGCCCCCAATAGTGAGGTGTCCTTAGTAGGGAGGTTATAGATATTGGGACCTACTTTAAAGGGACAGCCCATAAATTGCCGCAAATGGGAAGTACCCTTAGTAAAAAGGTACTTGTAAGGAGAGGTTCCACTGTATACATATATACCACAGGATCAAACCTTATCAATTAATGATATATTATTAGGAAAGTGAATAAAAGAATTTGTCATGAAAATAAAAGTATTTCTTTTTATCTCTAACACATTAAAATTGCGTATGACAGGATTAATTATCAAATTACTATAACAAATAGTAAACACAAAATCAAATATATAACAAATTCAGTAACATAATATCAAAAATGAGAATGCATTAAATGTATCAGTATTTTGGAAATCATTTGTTACATAATTGTTTGTATCATTCTAAATGAATTTTAAATTGGCAAACAACTGCCAAAATACAATATTTGATTATCTAAATTTCAGATTTTAATAAACAATGAGATGAAAACTGATCTTAAACTAGAAAATATAATTTTGATATGATGGAAATCTTTGTGTTAGCTGAAAACAGGTATAAGTAACAAAGCTGACGATACAACGACTGCAAACTGAAACAAAGCAAAACAACAAAAAAACAACAATGTAAGCTCAGCATAAGCAAGCAACATCACACAAAACATGCCACAGATTAATATGATTAATATCATGTATTAAGCACAAGGATTCAAAATTAAGCTACCTGAACTGTATTTGTAGGGGCCTTTCATTTTTTATAAAAGATTTTTTATTCAAAATGATGGTGTCTTTACGTGGCACAAAGCCAAATGTATAACATTATGTCATACTATATAACTCCTGTGATATCAAAACATTTTTATATGATGAGTGAACCAAGGAAAGTTATAATGGTACAATTAGCAGCTGTGAAGGTTATCTTTGTCGAGTTGTTTGACTATTTCCACCACCCTATGGCAAATTCTGCATGGTGATAATCTTCTATAACGTTCACATTTAAAAAAAAAATTTTCATAACGTAAAAAAAGTTGACTTTCTAATAATGATGTTTCTGGATATTATAATATTCCAAAAACCAGGAGAACAGGGGATGTTGAAACAGAAAATGTTTATTACAGAAGCTGTATGCACTTATATAATAATGAATTAAAGGAAGAGCCCTGCGCTGCACTATATATGTATGATTAATTTAAATAATATGTATGAGCAGGAGATCATATCATGAAAGTGTCACACATGCAGTACAATTTGTAATGTATATAGTGATGGGTACATGTTATTTTCAGAGGAATGTGACTCATTGTAATCATATATGAATTGAGAAATATGTTGGACAAGTTCATTTTTATTCAAGCCATTTTTATTCCTACATGAATTCTTGTGGTCTGTTATCAGAATCTTAGACTTAAGTCAGAATTAAGATTAAATACAAGTGTTAGTAACAACAGTTAAATATGCCTGGACAAGCCAATATATGACTTAAGTGACTTTACAGAAACAGCTCCCTGATAATAAGGAGGAAATTAAAAGTTCACAACACCACCAGACACCACCAATACAGCCATGTATTAGCAGAAAAACAAAGTCTGCATACTTTGCATGCAAAAAAAATCCAAGAATTCCAACAATTAGACAAACACAGACATGACAAATACTTTCTACTCTCCAATACTTAATCTGTAGCCCTATCATGCACACAGAAAGAACAGTTTCTTACATGTAAGGTTAAGTGTTTTATTAAGAAGTCAAATGTTTTCTCAGTAACTCTCATCAAGGATATCTTACTTTCAGACACAAATCGAACACATTCTAATACATAAGATTTTGAGCATTTTGCACATAGGCAAAAACAGGCAAAATAATAAGCTTGTGCAGAAGCCATTGTGTAAGAAGCAGTTAGCTACCGATTTCATTAGAATAACCATGCATTTACTGTTACAGGTCAAATTCCAAACTACACTTCCAGCATTATTACAAGTGCAACTGAACAATCATATAAGCCGTTATCAGTGAAGTGGAGCCAAGTCACATAAGAATGGCTCTTCCAAAAGATCAACTGAAAAATCAGGCAAGTTGCTTCATGAGATATGTGACCTCAGTTACATTATAAGCTCAGCTAAGCAGCACATATATTGTTTGATGGATTATTATACTAACCTTCTCAGCTTACTTTGGAGAATAACTCAAAATTCCTCCTGTGTTCTGCTCAGCTTTCTGTATTCCTGCAAACACTGCACCTCTTATTCCTTTTGGCAAACAGAGGGACGAAATAGAAATATCAACTATCCTCTCAAAAAGCAGACATCATGGTGTGGAGTGCTGTCCATCAATTACTGGACTTTCTTCCCAACACTTGAGCTGTCAGCTGATTTTTATGACTTGCTTTTTCAGGTTCCTGGAATGGAAGTTCTTTAACCTCTGTCTTCCTTTGGTATTTCTTTATGTATTTGTGATGGTGGGTATATTTTTTTTTAACTGACTGGCCCTGAAGGTGGTTGTATCTCTTTTCTCACTCTTCCTCTTCTCAATGGTGATATATTTGAAATATTCACCACAGGAACTGTTCCACTACATGTCCTCAGCCTTTTTTTAGGAGTCTTTTGTGCATGATGGTCCTACCAGAGCTTTCAGATAGTGGGACAACTTTGCAGATGATGTTCTGTTGCTGGTTTGCACTGGTTCAGTATGGATTAGCTAATTGTGGAATACCAAGAGATTTGATGTGCCAGATGTGTTAGATGATGAACACCTGTCGTGATCAAGTTCCCTCACACTAGCTAGCCATCTGTTTTGTTATTTTCAAGATATTGATGAGATATCTACCCATGACTTTTGGCTGTTGACTCATGATTACTGTCACAACCTCCTGGCAGGCCACTGCTTCTAATGGCAACATGAAAGTCAGCAAAATCCTATGACCGTGTATCATCCTCCACTGCCTGTATCTCGATCCGACAGAAAAATCTTGACATTCTTGACAACATTTTTAAGAATATTTTCCAAAGTGCTTAAGTTGAGGAAAATTGGTCTCACCTTTCCAAACATGCTGAACCATATGTTAACATGCTAAAGTTTGACTGTGTAAATGGTTAGAAAACAAAAAAAGTTTCAAAACTCTATCACAACACTTTTCCGACCATCCATAACAGACACATGCTTTCTCCCTGGAAATCAAAATATATGTTGTTTTTTTTCAGTCCACAGACAGTCTGAAGAAGATGCGACAACCCAACATCCAATTAATGAATTTGTTACCTGAAAACTTCTGTAAGACGGTGTACTTCATAGGAGACACTCCTACCTGTATGACAAGTCCTACAGCGGAAATACTGATATATCTGAACACACATTATATCTGACTTCAATGAATGACTGTGGATACATACCTGAAACAAAAATTTTATCCAGGGGACGAAAAGAATTAAACTGAAAAAAATAATGGTATGCATTATTATATTTTCTTCACTTACTTGGAGGACTGATACATTTGCGGTGACAGCCAGAGTGGCAGCAGATCTTGTCGGCAGGGCAGTCATCATTGTCTTCACACTCATGGCATTTACCCATACACTTGTGGCACATACCCATGGTGTATGGGAGACTCATCTTTGGACATCTTCTGTCTGTTCATAACACATTACATACCAGTAATTTAGTAGTCTGTAAAAGCATAATAAGTACATAATGCATAATAGTCTGGGGTTCATGAAATACAAAATACACATTAGGACAAACTGGTAATAATTTTACCTTTAAACAGAAGGTAATGTAAGATTTGTCTCATTGATGACTCTAGTCACTGAGATTGTGATGGGCCAACTTATTTACTGCTGCATATATATTACTGCTGCATATATATTAGAGGGTTGGTGTCATGTTGATAATATTATAATGTGCTAATAGAGAAATTTAACTGTTTTACTGAGTCTATAATTTCACCATTTTGTGTTTGTACTTGCAGTACTTTCCACTCATTTTCAGACTAGACACAGCTTTAATCAACGACAAAAGTTATATGGAAATATCACTGTCGTGCTGGATATCACAGCTGCTCTCACTTGAAAGATGCAATGATATGCCAATGGCTTTAAACCAGGTTTAGCTGACCTTGGGCATGAAGCCTGAGAAACAGTGTTGTAGGACAGTACCTAACCAGCAAACCTTAAAAGAGGAAGACCATTATAACAGATAATACTAAGACCAGTAAGTCTTTACACTGCAGAACTGAAACCATTAAAACACATGAAGCCATTAAGATCAATAATTATGTCTTTACACTGCAAAACTGAAGAACACTGAACAGATTAAACAAAGATCATGAAGTCTTTACATTGCAAAACTGGAGAAAGCTGAAGGGATGAAGCTAAGCTTTGTAATTAAGTCATTACATAGCAAAATTGGAGAAAGTTACTCCTATCACACATGTATTAAAATAGTGTGGGATAGCAGGGTAAATAATGTGCAAAATGTTTGTTCATAAACCAACAAGACTAAGAAGATTCTGACCTTCTAATGTCCTAATAATTCTTTTGCCAAGTAGCTTACAGAATATAGCTTTCAATGAGATTTCATCTTTACCTGTCAAGATGTTACGTACAATTTTTAAGGTTTAATAGCTACAATAGATATCCTGCTCATGGATGATGGGATGGAAAAATGCAAGGACTGCAGAAGAAGCTAAAATTATAATAAAATATTTGTAAGAATATTTCTTACCAAGCATTTTGGGTTTTTGCATGACTTCAAAGCTGGATTCTACCATGAACCCTCGAGCTAGAACCTCAAGTCTGAGCTTGTAGTCCCCGTAATCTTCATCCCTTAAGTCTTCCTTCTCAATCTTTAACATGAAACCTTCCATGTCAACGGAGTATGTGCTCGGGTCAACCTTGTTGTTTCCTCTGTACAACATAACAGATGGTCTAGGTCCCAACACGACTGCCTTAATGGTAGCACTGTTGTTCATGACTTTGGCATATGGTGTTCCAAGGAGAATCGGTTCACCTGAAAAAAAGGGAGTTGTGAAGTATTAACTGATGTTTGATTTTAGAAGGTTAAAGCAAAAAGATGGTGCAGTTTATTGACAGTACCCACAAATATTAAAGAAAGACTGCCATTTTCTCTGTATAAGAATAATCCCGACATCTGCATTTATTAAGATGTGAAGACCATTATATATAAGGATAACTTAGGACTTCTATGATGATATTTTTATTTCCTATAAGGCCACTGCTCTTACATCAAGTTTATGATCTGACACTACTTTATAAAGGAAACATTTTGTGTGAATCACCACAAAGTGCTAGAACCTGGGCAAGGAGTAAACTATGAATCATAATCTATGGGGCTACACTACTGGTTTATTTAAAGCTTAAGAAAGTATTTTTGTCCCCCACTTCCACAGAACAGGGGACATTGATTTGGGTTTGTCTGTCTGTCAGGTTTTTTGTTTCTATGTGATAATTTTCCAAAATATTATCCAATTTCATTCAAATTTGGGTCAAAGATTGCTCTAAGGCACATCATGGTTTTTTAGTGTCTGTCTGAAAATTTATTCTCATCAGATCCAAAACAAAATTATCAAGTTTTGGTCCTATTTTACAACCAAAATTATGACATGTGGAGACATCTTCAGGCGAAAATAAAAACTAAAACACATTATTAGGACAAGCATGAATGACAACAAAAGGAAAAGGCGGAGGACATGAATTCCATGAATTTGCTTAAGACTAGGTCCATGGCCAGTTGGTGGAACAGTATACTACATGAATGAGGACATACACCACCATTTGAAATTAATAATATTCTATCAAGCCTTCTGGATTCATGGTTTTATGTGGATAGAGATCATAATAATCAAATGGCCATAATTTGATGTGAGGACATCAGAGCAAAAGTCTGAAGTTAAGGTTTCAGTGTTTTGCTTTTAGGGCTATAACAAGGATTGAACTGGGTGCATTCAGCTAAAGGTTCAAATGCTTTATTGCAAGAGTGCACCCAATCAGAATAATTACTTACTGAAGCATTGCTGGTTCATGAGGGTTGCCACCAGCCTGTTCGGTGTACCATCACTGTTTGTGACAAGGGAATGCAGGGCGGAATAACGGCAGTTCATCATGTGACGTTTCATACAGTGGACTGCAGTACTGGACACACTGGGGGAACACATAGCAACAAAATGGTCAAATATATCAGTAATCATGTTTTTAGTTTGTGATGCTTCCCTTAGAAGTTCTTCAAGTATTACATAGTTATTTCCCCTGGGGGCACATAACATATCACAAAATAAATTATAAGTATGTCAGTAGCTTCAAAAACACTTTTGGATAGTCATGCAGGTGCTCTGAAGTATTAACAAAATAAAAAATAAACCATCCTTTGTGGTGATTATGTGTGAAGTTATCATATTTAAGAAATAAACCAGGACATATGTTACTGACAGAAAATCTAAACATATTATCATATACACAAGAAGAATTCATGTTGTTATGTTCTGTAGTACTTCAAAATACTGCGATGGCACACGTACTTGCAGAAGCGTTGCTGTACAGGTGATCCTGCTTGGATTGGTAGCATGGTCACTGCAGACTTGACCCAGTCCAGGTAACACTTGCTGAGTTGCCCGTAGTCACACCGGGGGCAGTGACAGCGGTCTGATGTACATTCTTCTTCATATTTGACCTTGATCTTGAGCCAGCTACCCAGTTCAACCCGCAAGTCTAGTCCGGGGCAATCCAATGTCTTCTGCTTCACACACAGCTTGGTTTCCATAAATTTCCTGACAAAAGAGATTTAATCATTAGAAAATATGACCACAACACTTTATTTTTTAACTTCTAGGGCAACAGTCAGAAGACTAAAAGGCCCTTGGCCCTGGAGAACTGGCAACAACTGATGAGTTGTTATTAAGTCCCCTAATAGGCAAAATAATGAGTATTAAGATCGAGTAATACCTCAATTGCTGAACAGTGACATTTAGTGTTCTATCAGAATAATAGAATCATTTTTATTTAGAAGATAAATATTAATATCACAAAAAACTTCCTGTATGCAGCAGTATAACTGACATTAAAAAAATCAAAATGTAAAATCACAGACCTATTACAATAAATGTAATAACAGATCTATAAGTATGAAATAAACTACTATCAATAAATATTATATATGATCACTTAGTTTATCATACATGTTGCCATATCATGAATCCATGCAGATAGAAAATAACCATACCTGCAGATCTCTTTATAGTCACACGACTTGATGACCTCTTTGAACTCTGAAACACACTCCCTGACTTCCTTGATCTCACACTTAGTGCAGGTGATGCCTGATCTTTTCAGTACCCCCCACCAGGTGGACTCACTGATCACGATGTTACCACCACCGATTGTTATGCCACCACAAGTCGCAACATTTCTCCTGAAGCAGGCTGTGATTTCCTTGTTCAAACTGAAGAAATAGAAAAACCAAACCTGTGGTAATGACCATCTGTATGGCAAAGAAGCCTCATCATGATCAACATTTAAAGCAAATCCTAAACTTTGTAAAGTGATATTTCTAACGATATTAATAGGACTGCAGATGGGCCATACATGTGCCCTTGAAATGATGCACAACTATGTTAGAATATAATTATAAAACCTATTGTTAAAATCATATGCAAAAAAGTAGTAAATAATCTACTTTTTGGGCCTAACTTTTCATGATTTAGTATTCAGTGCAGCAAAAAATCAGTTTTATTACGTAAACATCGATGTGAGCGTTTTCTGTATTAATGAGAATATTCTCTGTTAGTATTCACACGCCAGAAGCTCCACTTACAAAATTTTCCCTGAGTAGGCCTATCATCGCCCACTTCTGCCTCATTCTCTGTATCTAGGTCATGCCTCGCTTTGGTAGAACCACATTATTCTTCTGGCGTTTGTGCTAGACGGACGTGTCGACGGGCTACTCCCGTCAGTCGCTGTTGGTTTTCCCATGCTCGTTGCTTCACTTACTGTAAGTACGGCGATTCTGCCTGCCCACCAGGCCGGGCGGGCCCTCCGCCCCTGGCTCCGGCTGTCTTTTCTCCTTCGCGGTATTCCGGTCACACAAACCGTCACCTTTACGATCTTTACCGACGCGTCTCGGATGGGCTGGGGTGCCCACCTGGCCAATCTTCGTATTTCCGGCCTCTGGTCTCCTCGGTAGCGTCTGCTCCATATCAATATTTTGGAGCTCTGAGCAGTCCGTCGCGCGCTCGCAAGCTGGTCTCCGCGCTTCCTCGACAGTCATGTTCTAGTCATGACAGACAACACGACTGTTCTTGCATATAATAATCAACAGGCAGGGCGGCATTGGGTCACCCTCGCTTCTGCGGGAAACTTGTCGCCTGTTCGATCCGTGTATCCCTCTTGGTTTTACACTTCAGGCTCGTCATGTCCGCGGCGCCGTGAACGTCCTCGCCGACGCCCTTTCCCGGGATCGCCTCGGTACCCTTACCGCCGTTTCTCTCCCTCCGCCGGTTCTCCGGGGGATCTTTGGCGCTTGGGGGACTCCGGATTTCGACCTGTTCGAATTCCCAACCCTCCGCCCCTCGTTCCGTCCAGTCCACGGCTACGTCGCCCTCGCGTCCTTCTCTGGGACACGCCCCCGTCCGCCTGGACCGGCCGGTTCTTGTACGTGTTCCCGGCCCCGGCCCTGATCCCGCTGTTACTCTGTGTCTCTCGGCGGCACCTCTCACGGACCTCATCCTGATCGTCCCGTTTCATCCAGCGGCTCTGTGGTTTCCTTGATGTCATTCGTTTCTCGTCTGTCCACCCATTCTACTGCCGCTGTCGGTCGATCTGCCGCTCCGTCCTCGCACTGCTCGGTCGTACCCTCTGAGCGCTTTCTTACTGTCTCCGATCGCTCAAAGATCAGGGGTTTTCAACGCCGGTTGCGGCTCTTGCAGCGGCTCCCCCTCGACAATCTTCCGACCGTGTGTATGACTCCTGCTGGCTCATCTTCTCTCGATGAGCCAGGGAGCGTCATATAGATCCACTGGATCCGCCGGTCCAGTCGCTCCTTGATTTCCTCCTGCATTTATTACAGGATAAACGTTTACCCTTCCCCACTATTCGTGGCTATCGGGCGGCTCTTCTTCCCGTGCTTCGCCCCCTCTGTAGGGATTCGGTTCTCCGTCATCCCGTCGTTTCCGATTTTCTCCAGGGGGTCCGCGCTCGTTCGTCCCGCCCGCGGTACGTAGTTCCTTCTTGGCGCCTTGACATGTCCTCCGACTCCTCCGCGACGCTCCTTAATTATGAGCCGCTCTGCGCACCTGCTCCATCTGTCGCGTAAGAAGGCGTTCCTCCTGGCGCTCGCCACTGCTGGCCGGTGAGCTGAGCTTCATGCTCTCATGGCCGCTCCTAAATTTTCTCAAATTGCGGCTGACGGTTCATCCGCGGACTTCACTTTCCTCCGGACTTTTATCGTAAATCGCAGTCTTACGATGACCCGCAATTTCATGGCACGTTCCTGCCCTGCCTAACAGCCGGTACCGGTTCGGCCCAACGAATTTCCCCGTCCGGGCCTTAAGGTACTATCTTAAGGCTACAAAATCTCTCCGGGGGGGCCGTAAGAAACTTTTTATTTCTTCAAATTGGGTGCAGCCGATAAAACTAGATGTGTCGGAACGACATGAATGCCCCCGCCTTGGGCAAATTAGAAACATTTGTAAAATTTAAAAAATTTTTTAGGTTCAGGAGGTGTCGTATGGTCAAAAGTAGGTCAATAAGGGCAAAATGCAAACTCGACCTGTAACGGGTCATATCAAGCAACACACCAAAAATCATGCCAGTATATGCAGGCATTGTGAAAAAAAGTCCATACATGTGCATTTTCCATAAAAATTTCTGTCTTTCATGAAATTTTCTATGTTTAGGAGCCGTAAAACAATCAAAAGTAGGTCAACCGGGATGAAACGCAAACTCGATCTGTAACTGTCATTATCTGCCCACACAAAAAAAATCAGGGTGGTATCTGCAGGCATTGAGGAAAAAAAGTCAGTACATATGCATTTGTTATGAAAATTTATATTTTTCATGAAACTTTCTATGTTCAGGAGCAGTCAAATGGTCAAAAGTAGGTCAACTGAGACAAAACAAGAACTCGATCTGTAACTGGTCATTATCTGCCTACACACCAAAAATCAGGCCCGTATCTGCAGGCACTGCGAAAAAAAGTCCATACATGTGCACCTTTTTATGAAATTTTCTATGTTAGAGCACCATCAAAAGGTCAAAAAAAGGCCAACTGGGACAAAACGTGAACTTGATCTGTAACTGGTCATTATCTGCCCACACACCAAAAATCAGGCCAATATCTGCAGGTATTGTGAAGAAAAGTCTGTACAAGTGTATTTGTCATGAAAATATATATTTTACATGAAATTTTCTATGTTCAGGAGCCGTAAAACAGTCAAAAGTAGGTCAACCAGGACAAAATGCGAACTCCATCAGTAACTGGTCAATATCTGCCGACACACCAAAAATCAGGCCAATATCTGCAGGCATTGCAGAAAAAGTCCGTACATGTGTATTTGTCATGAAATTTCATATTTTTCCTGAAATTTTCTGTTCCGGAGCCGTAAAACAGTCAAAAGTAGGTCAACCGGGACGAAGCGCGAACTCAATCTGTAACTGGTCTATATCTGCTCACACACCAAAAATTAGGCCAATATCTGCAGGCAATGCGAAAAAAGTCTGCACATGTGTATCTGTCATGAATATTTATATTTTTCATGAAATTTTCTAAGTTTAGGAGCTGTAAAACGGTCAAAAGTAGGTCAACCAGGACGAAACGTGAACTCGATCTGTAACTGGTCTATATCTGCCGACACACCAAAAATCAGGCCAATATCTGCAGGCATTGCGAAAAAAAGTCCGTACATGTGTATCTGTCATGAATATTTCTATTTTTCATGAAAATTTCTAAGTTTAGGAGCCGTAAAACGGTCAAAAGTAGGTCAAGCGGGACGAAACCGAACTCGATCTGTAACTGGTCTATCTGTCCACACACCAAAAATCAGGCCAATATCTGCAGGCACTGCGAAAAAAATTCCGTACATGTGTATTTGTCATGAAATTTCATATTTTTCATGAAATTTTCTATGTTCAGGAGCCGTAAAACGGTCAAAAGTAGGTCAACCAGGACGAAACGCGAACTCGATCTGTAACTGGTCTATATCTGCTCACACACCAAAAATCAGGACAATATCTGCAGGCATTGCGAAAAAAAGTCCGTACATGTGTATCTGTCATGAATATTTCTATTTTTCATGAAATTTTCTAAGTTTAGGAGCCGTAAAACGGTCAAAAGTAGGTCAAGCGGGACGAAACGCGAACTCGATCTGTAACTGGTCTATATCTGCCCACACACCAAAATCAGGCCAATATCTGCAGGCATTGCGAAAAAAAGTCCGTACAACTGTTTGATTTCGGAATGACGGAAGGACGGAAGGACGGAAGGACGGAATGACGGACATTGGTAAAACTATATGCCCCGGCCACTTTGTGGCGGGGGCATAAAAAATAAGTCCTATTACTATCAGTAACTGGAGAAAGGCTGCTTTCATCGCCGCACATGACTCTTTACGTCCGGCTGAACTACAGTCCTTCCATGTCAGGGCTCATGAGGTCAGGGCTATCGCCTCATCCTTCACTCACCTTTCGGGCGTGTCTCCTGCCGCGCTGGTCTAAATGGGTATCTGGAAGTCCCCTTCCACGTTTACTCAATTTTACCTCAAGGACGTATGCCTGCAAGACTCCGGCCTTTATGCCATGGGTCCCGTGGTTGCCGCAGGCACTATCGTCAACGTCTCCCGCACATCTTCCTCAACGTCTACTCACGTTCGGCCCGCTACCTGCCTGCAGACGTCGTCTTCTGATGTGGTTTCTACTACTTGCTGACCGTATTTTCTTCATCCTCGTCGTTCCAGGTCAGTATCTCCCTCCCTATGGTTTATCTGTTTCTTCTCATTAATACAGAAAACGCTCACATCGATGTTTACGTAATAAAACCCCCCATTCCCCTCCCCGTGAATGGTGGTTTTGTTAGTAAACGGATGTGAGCTTTTCTGTATTACAATCATCTGTCCCTCCCCCGATACTTCCTACTTCGCCCTCGAATAATGTGGCTCTACCAAAGCGAGGCATGACCTAGATACCGAGAATGAGGCGGAAGTGGGCGATGATAGGCCTACTCAGGGAAAATTTTGTAAGTGGAGCTTCTGACGTGTGAATACTAACAGAGAATATTCTCATTAATACAGAAAAGCTCACATCCGTTTACTAACAAAACCACCATTCACGGGGAGGGGAATGGGGGGATTTTTATTTTTTTGTCAGCTTGTTAATGTGGCCCATTTGAAGTAATACAAATTACAAAGGTATGACTTGTTATATAAGAAGACCAGTTCCAGAAGATATAAATCTGACATTTTGGTCACGTATGACAAATAAATCATGTTTAAACAAGTGTATTACCTGCATATGGCCATCTTGTCTGGCCGTCCAGAACCCCATTTGATGATGATGTCCTTGACCTTTGATGAACTGATGCAGCCGGCCACTTCCCTGATTGAGCAGGTGCCAGTGATATCTAACAAAGAAAATGAGTATGTCAGTCATCAAATGTCAACTCTGCCTGCCTGATGTCATCTCTGTCTGACTGATGTCAGCTCTGTCTTACTGATGTCAACTCTGTCTGACTGATGTTATATCTGTCTCACTGCTGTCAACTCTGACTGATTTCAACACTGTCTGACTGATGTTAACTCTGTCTTACTCATGTCAACTCATTCTTACTGATGTGAAATCATCATACAGATGTAAACTCTGCCACACTGATGTTTATTTTAATCTTGACCATCCATGTACTTCACTTTTGCTTTTGAAATTTCTTGAAATACCTAGTATTACCTACACAGAAAACTTCAACACTTTTTTTTCTTACAAAAGTTCAATCAATTCTTACAGCCCATTACTCTTTATTAAAGAGGTATAGTACAGATAAATATATGCATTTGAAAACACATGTGAAAGGATTAACACTTGAAAATAAACAGACCAGAACAGGTATAAATGTTTTTGTTGGTAAAATACACACCTTTTAAATGTATATGATGACAGCACCTTTTAAAAACTTAACAGTTTTATGTCAAACTTCCAACATTTTATTCAAATGTTTTTTTAACACATCACCACTCCTGTCACCCAACTTGTGCATTTACATTTTAATCTACCATATACCTATTACCTACATAAGTAGTCCAGCTTTTATGATATTTTTCAGAATTAAAGACATCCAACTGAGCCAATCAAGCCAATCATTTTCAATATAACACAGGACCATGTCCATTATGATGACTTAAATACCAGACTTACTGGCACATCTGTCTGCCACAGGCTTCAGGTAGATTTCCATAAGGTGTTTGACAACCATACGGATGCCATAGTCACAGGCTTCAAGGTGGCTCTTGACACATTCCTTGCATCTTGCAATGTCCCTGTCACAATAAACATAACCAGTATAGTACAGAAACAATGTGATGAAAACATGGAAAATTCATACTCCAGTGTGGTAACGGTATGTTAACTGGACCATTATCTTTCAATTTTATTCATTTTATATCTAAATCTATTTGGTTTAAAGCTATTCAAATTTAATTTTCTACTTTATACTCTGCATACTTATCTTCATAATGATGGATCACTTTTAGCTTTTCTTGACCTCTAAGCATCCCATATTTGTCATTTTATCACTGATCACCGAGTGGTAGAAAACCCTGCTCAACCTTTTTAATTCAATTTATGCTAAAACACTGGCAAGGCATGTATGTCAGTCTCACTGAATTCCTTCACATATAAGTATGAGTCAAAAATCAACATTTTAAAACTAATTTTGATGTAAAGTGAAACAATCATTAACAAAAAAGTATACTTTTTTAAAGTATTAAGTGGCAGCACCTTTATAGATGTACAGGGCACAGCCTAACACTGTCTCATATACTCTACTGTTCTTGGTGGTACAAATTTTTATCATCTCATTTCAGCTTGAAACTTACCATAACTGTGGAATACTTACTGGCAGAGGTTGCCTGTGGTCTTCAAGAAGCAGTATGCCATACCAGTGATGTTGCACACAGCTAGTAAATGGCAGAAAATAATTGTTACAGTGAAATCAACTCAATTGTTTTTCAGTACTGACCAATTCAATACAAATAAAACTAAAAAATTAAATTTTTTTGTTTTCAGTAGAAAACTGTCCTCTTAAATTCGTAGAGTAAGAGTACATAATAACCAGTAAATGTGGTTAGGGTCTCAGGGATAATTATATTTATATTTCACACTTTGATAACATTATATATTACATATATTATTTTGCTTAAAAAAAAAATAATCTAGTTGGCTGATAAAATCTTTCATACAACTTGGAAACGTTGTCATACACCTGGTGATACAGTCCGTAAAACCTACCTAATCATCTGTTTTTTCTTTACATTTTCATAATACTAAAATGAGAGTCCTAATATTTTCCCCCTTAATAATTATTATTTCTGGTACACTGGTGAACCTGCTACCCTAAATTCTCACCACTTTAACTTATTTGAGTTAGCTGGCAGAGCCTAAGCCAACTATACACTGCTTGAGCAAATGTTTTTTACTGTAATTATTGCCTCTGCCAGGAGGTTATATGTTAATCCCTGTTCCTGTGGGTGTTTGTGTGTGTGTCTGTGTGTTTGTTCAAATTTTATTTTTATTTTTTTTATTTTTTAAAGGATAGGTCCATGGCCTGTTGGTGGCACTGTCTTCTGAGTGAGGATGATGGTATCCATATGATAAGAATGATATGTTATTACTGAGCCTTCTGAATTTCAGGTTGTATATGCACGGGGTTAGGAATAATCCAGAAGTCGTACCTGTCCATAAGACATTAAAGTATATATCTGAGGTTCAATTAGATTTCACCATTATGCCATTGAGGCACTGGTGGGGTTTGAACCTTGGACCTTCAGCTCTGAAGTCCAACGCCCTAACCACTAGGCTATGGCCTTCCCGTGTTTGTTCACAACATAACTCACACAATCATACACATTATCTGATGAAATTTTTAGGGTATAAACCAATGAAGAATCAATTAAAGTTTGGAGTGGATCCTGCACATGATCCGGATTCAGGAATGTTATCAGGGGATTTTCACAAATGTAGTCACTTTATGCACAAATGAAAATGGGAATATGGGCCAAATAGGTAAATGCAAACACAGTTTTGGGAGCATCCCAAACAAGGTACCACCACATGGCCAAGGCTTGCATTCCTTGGAATGCAGACTTAAAGTTACGACTACTATACTCACGAGGTGGGGGCACTGGCATTGGTGGATCGACGCACTTTGACTTGCAGCCGTACTGGCAGCAGACTTTACCATCAGGACATCCCCCTGAGCACTCATTGCAGCTGGCTGAACAGGTAGAACACGGCGCCATCTGTTTCTGGTGTGCCATCATGGCAGGACAACGGTTACCTAAAACAGACCATCAGTTCCATGTATTTTACATGTAAAAATAAATATTTCACATATATAATAATATACATATGATAAATATGCTGAATACATCAAATATCTATGATAAGATAAGAGTCCAGTTTAATGCACTGATATCATCATGATAAATTATAATAAGATCATGATGAACTACCATAATATTATGCTGTTAAAACAATCACTTCATAATTATGTGAATGGAAGTGCAGGAGTCCTCCAGTCCAATTAACTGATATAATATCATTAAGGACAAAATTATGAGATGAGCAAAACAGGTCAAGGAGACAGAAGACACAAAGAGAATATAATAAGATCCAGACCAGTTCAAAACTAAAAGTCAGTGGTAGGTATTGCTTTGGTGGTAAAAGATTCATACATAATCCTTTATGGGCACAAGTTAAGGACACTGACAATAATGTCAATACTTACCAATGTCACTGGGTCTCTCAACTGAGAACCTGATGGTTTCAGCAGTTGCACTGTTGTTGATATGAAGCTCGTAATCTCCGTAATCCATTGGTCTCAGGTTGTGAAGTATCAGGTCTACTCTGGAGCTGCTGGCATTAGAGGTGAACTTGACCTTGTTCTCAAGGTCCAGGTCAGCTCCATCCTTTGAAAGTCGCAATGACGGTTCGGGGAAGCTTGCCACCCATACACTGACCATGGACTCATTCCTGTCCAGCTGGACTTTAGGATGTCCAATCACAGCACTGTTCACTGTAATAAAAGAATAAGACCAAGAACATAACTGTAATATCACAATAAATATGTACAAAGGGCTGAATTAACAATTAATGTACTTTTACATTTGAAAAAAAATACATTATCATAGAGCCATTAACAATAAAACTCACTGACACAAATAACTGTGGGACCTTTTAAAAGTTTTTCATGTCATTTATGCTAGAGATGATTCATGACAGGTTGTAAAGAACTCAAGCAGTCTAGAAGAAAATATGTGGACACGATAACTGGGTAGTCCATTACAGAGATGGCATCAGGGTTAGTTTAACTGTGCAGTATTATTTATCTTCTATTTATATTGTATTAATTTTCATATTATTAATCATATTTAAACCTGTAACATTCATCATAAAATTTTAAAATAAAATTTTATTTTGTAAAAAAAATTTTATGTTTGACATCATTTCATTTAACCTGCAATTATTTTTTATTAAGAAAGGATTTTTGTAATTCTCTTGATTCAAATTTATCTAATATGATTTTTTATGTGATAACAATATCAAGATGAAAGAAAGATACAATAGTGCATGTCATGTGACAAACCTGAGCAACCACTGCTCATCAGTACTTTGACCATTTCCTTTTTCTCTGGTACAGCGACCTTGAAGTAATGACCAAGGGCATCGAACGTACAGTTCACGCTGGCTGCAGCAACACACCTGACAGCTTCTGATGCCGCACTATGTTAAAAACATGTATCTGGTAAATCATAATGGCAGTTATACGGTGGCCAATGTTTAAATAAACACAAGTGATTTGGAGAAAATGTTGCCTCATGACCTTTAGTGAATACAGAAACTGTGACTGCTTTAAGTTGTCCCAATCAGGGTTCATAATACATTGAAATGTTCATCTCACCAACTGAAAGATTTGCAGGCCCGGGAAAATTTGCCTTTCTGCTATCAATGCATTCTGTCATCATGATAAAAAACTTTCCATTTAGACATTTCTGCGGATGGTTAACCTATGTTATTGGTTCAGTGTCTGAATTGCTATGCTCAGCAATCTTTTTGTTATGTTAGCAGTTCTTGAATATAGCTCAGAGTAATATAACAAATTGGCCAATAACGTATTTCCTTACAAAGTAAAAATAGGGCTTGGGTTTAGACTCACGAGGCTCTATGATTTCAAAGGTGCTGAGAGGCCATAATAGCGTGGGGTACCAGTGTAGCCGAGGGGTTCCAAATTACCAAAACGTTTTTCATTATTTGCAATGTGGGAAACATCTGGGAGTTCATCTTTCCAATAGATTAATTGGTATAAAATGAAACAAGTGACCCATGGGTCATGACGCTCAGCTGACTGGGAAGAGATTCGCAAAAGGAAATTTTATCACCAGAATGGTAGTATACACCCATTCAACTGAAGCATCAAACAGATTAACCAACAGGCCAAGATTTAGTCTGTATTTATATATCTCAAAAATAGAGAAAAATGTGTAAACTTTTAAAACTAGAATACGGGTAACCGACAAGTGACTACATGTATCTGCCAAAATCGGATAGTGAGGCATGGATTGAGTGGCAAGGGGAAATAGAGTGAGGTATGTTGCATATTAGCATGGATGTCTGCAGCCTAAATGTGTATGTAGGTTGTGCCACCTACCACAAATCCAGAAAGCTGTCCAAGTTGTATACACCTGCAAAATTTTAGGCAGAAAAGTCAAACCACTACATGTATATGAGCGATTTTTGCCCATGGCAGACAAACAGACAAACACTGTGCAAAAATCTTTGCAGGTAACCCCTCCAGTTTTGTGTATGATAAAGACCTATGTGAGATCTAAACACATGCACAATTTTGGCCCAATCGGTCAAATGGTTCCTGAGATATGAGCTTGGATGTGTCCAGTGTTAACTAGAATGTAGGTGGCGCCACCTGTCATAAATTCAAGAAAGCTGTCCACGATGTATAAACCTGCCAAATTTTAGGCAGTTATGTCGAACCACTACAGAGAAATGAGTAATTTTAGGCCACGGCAGACTAACAGACAGACGCTGTGCAAACATTGTTACAGGTGGCGCCACCATTTTTTGTGTATGTTACAGAGCTATCAAAGGGCTACATTTGTATAAATTTTATTTCCTGATCGGTCAAACGGTTCCCGAGATATAAGCTTGGATGTCATCAGCGTGAACGTGAACGTAGGTGGCGCCACCTGTCATAAAATCAAGAAAGCTATCCTGGATGTATACACATGACGAATTTCAGGTGAATTAGTCAATTCACTGCAGAGATATGAGTGATTTTAACCCAAGGAAGATGAACAGATGGACACTGTGCAAACATGGTTACAGGTGGCGCCACCATTTTTTGTGTATGTTATAAAGCAATCCAAGGGCTACATTTGTATCAATTTTATTTCCTGATCGGTCAAACGGTTCCCGAGATATGAGGGTTTATGAGTGGAAACAGACCCACAAATGGACACTGGATAGAGAGGAAAGGTCAGAGGTCAATGCAAATTGGTTAGGCACCAGTTCACATGTGACCTGATAATAGGTGTAAGTTTGGGAAAAATTGGTCCATTTGTCTCCGAGGAGCTCTCTGGAAACGAACGCCGCTGCGGCGGAGGAACTCGGTCAAAAACATAGTATCCGCAAAACTTCGTTTTGGCGGATACAAAAATACAGGTGGCTCCACCAGTCTGCAGAAACTAATAAAAACACTTAATGGTCAATATCCATGCAAAAAATCATGGTGATCTCTGCATTAGTTGTTTAGATACTTCAGTTTTTGTATCAAATTGTCCATTATTCTGAGGGATACTTTGGAGTCCTATAGCTTGAAGGATATGGGTAACAGAGACCTAATTTCAAGTTTCCACAGGCACCTTTCATGGGCCTCCTTGCATGACAAGAATGAAGATTCTAGGTCCAGTTGTTGCGATTTGTACCCTGTTGACAGATAACCACATCTTTAAAGGTCTCAAAAAAAAGAAAAAAATTCGTAAAAATTTGAAAAAAAAATAGAGGTGGCACACCCAGTCTGCAGAAACTGATGGAACAGCTCATGATCAATATGTATGCCGAAAATCATGACCATCAGTGTTGTAGTTATTGAAATACTGCAGTTTTTGTATCAAATTTTCCATTATTCTGGGGGGGGGGGGTATTTTGGACCCATACAGCTTAAAGAATATGGGTAACAGAGACCTAATTTCAAGTTTCCATGGAGACTTTTCATGGGTTTCCCTGTGTGTCAAGAATAAAGATTCTTGGTCCAGTTTTTATGATTTGTGCCCTGTTAACAGATGTTCATATCTTTAAAGGTCTCAAAAATACAGAAAAATTTCGTAAAAAAAACCGAACAAATACAGGTGGTGCCACCAGTCTGCAGAAACTTATGAAACACTCCATGATCAATATCCATGCAAACAATTATGGTTATCTCTGCATTAGTTGTTCAGATACTTTAGCTTTTGTATCAAATTTTCCATTATTCTGATCTGTACTTTGGAGTGCCATAGCTCAAAGGATATGGGTAACAGAGACCAAATTTCAGGTTTCCATGGAGACTTATCATGGGTCTCCCTGTGTGTCAAGAACGAAGATTCTAGGTCCAGTCGTTACGATTTGTACCCTGTTGACAGATAACTACATCCTTAAAGGTCTCAAAAATGGAGAAAACAATTCGTGAACATTGAAAAATACAGGTGGCGCCACCGGTCTGCACAAACTGATGAAACATCTCATGATCAATATGTAGGTCGAAAATCATGACCATCAGTGATGTAGTTAATGAGATATTGAAGTTTTTGTATGAAATTTTTGACTATTCTGGGGGGTAATTTTGGGCCCCATAGCTCGAAGGATATGGGTAACAGAGACCTAATTTCTGGTTTCCATGGAGACTTTTCATAGGTCTCTCAGTGTGTCGAAAATGAAGATTCTAGGTCCAGTCGTTACGATTTGTGCCACGCTAACAGATGACAGCATCCTCAAAGGTCTCAAAAATAGAGGAAAAAATCGTAAAAAATCAAACAGTACAGGTGGCGCCACCAGTCTGCAGGAACTGATCGAACATCTCATGATCAATATATATGCCAAAAATGAAGACCATCAGTGATGTAGTTATTGAGATATTGAAGTTTTTGTATGAAATTTTTTACTATTCTGGGGGGTACTTTGGGGCCCCATAGCTCAAAGAATATGGGTAACAGAGACCTAATTTCTGGTTTCCAAGGAGATTTTTCATGGACCTCTCAGTGTGTCAAGAATTAAGATTCTAAGTCCAGTCTTTATGATTTGTGCCTTGTTAACAGATGTTCACATTTTTAAAGGTCTCAAAAATAGAGAAAAAAATTCGTAAAAAATCGAAAAATACAGGTGGCGCCACCAGTCTACAGGAAGTGATGTAACATCTCATGATCAATATGTATGCCAAAAATCATGACCATCAGTCAAGTAGTTAATGAGATATTGAAGTTTTTGTATGAAATTTTTTACTTTTCTGGGGGGTACTTTGGGGCCACATAGCTAGAAGGATATGGGTAACAGAGACCTTATTTCTGGTTTCCAAGGAGATTTTTTATGGACCTCTCAGAATCCCAAGTTACAAGGTTCTAGGTCCAGCGGTTACGATTTGTGCCTGGTTAACGGACGGACAGACGGACAGACGGACGACGGACAAAGAGTGATCGCTATAGCTCAGATGACTTTCAGTCAGCTGAGCTAAAAAAGCCTTTCTGTGCAAGTATTTGCCAGTCTGAGATAGGTAGAAAGACATTATTATGACCCCTGCTAATCTGTGGTGTCAAAATTAATCCACCAGTTAGAATTACCTAATGTCGTAGGTACATTAATTTTCACTGAAGGACTCTGTACCACATTATATTAAAATTAAAATGTAGCATTTTAGAGTATTTTGATTGATATTAATCAGTAAATTCCTTGGAACAAGCTTTATACACACTATTTTAATAAAATTTCTCATAAAATTTTATGATATGAGACATAGAGGACAACCATTGATCTAGTTGAGAGCATCAAGTGAATGTATGTAAGATCAGGTATTTGAATGAAGGTTAAGAATGTCTATAAAGAAATTAAAACAAAGGTACTACCTGCACAATTCCTGTCTTTCATCATCACTCTTTGGTACGAGTTTATCGCCTGCTGTGCTGTAGAAGGTATCGTAACAAGTTCCAACAGCCTCCAGATCACAGTTAGCACACTGGCAGCTCGAAGGAGAGCAGATCTTAGTGTAGCGTTTAGACAGACTGATCCACTTGTTGACTTCCACACGAACGTCAGAGCCAGGGCAGTCAAGGGATGACTTACTTACACACATCGTGGTCTCACGGAATTTCCTGTTACAATAACACATAAACTTATGAAGAAATATAAGAAGAGGGTAGGAAAAATAATTTGTTAAGACAGTCATTTGAGAAAATGGTGTGAGAAAACTTCACTTTAATCAAATTTAGGACAGGTACTGCACATAAGGTAAATTAATATATTTAAAAAAAGGCCTTCAGGCCTAATGCGAACCTGTGCAATGGGATATACATTATGTATAATGTTCTATGATAACATTCTTACCTGGTAATTACTTTTCAAGTACATGTGTGACATGAACATGTACAAAGCAAGTACTAAGAAATTTTAACCTGAGTACAAGCACCATTTGCACAAACATCACTCCTGAGATACTGACATGGATGTACATCCACTTGAATATGACCATTTTGCGCTGTTAGAGTTATCTGCTAATTTAAATGAACATGAAAAGCAACTGAGAAACATTACCTCAAATAATTACTGATATTTAGTATTGCATTAACCTCAGTCAGCACCAGAAATTTATGTGTAATACATAAATAAAGCCGATCTTACCTGCAGATAGCATCATTATCACCCGTCTTCACCACTTCTTCAAAGTCACTGACGCACTTTTTACATTTGGTCAGCTGACACTTAGTGCAGGAGATTCCTACTCGGCGAAGCTCTGCATACCAGCTGACTTTATCAATGTCTATCCCACCAATGCCTTCGCATCCTGCTTTCTTCGTGGCTAGACATGCCTCTACTTTCTCAGCAAAGCTTTTAGAATAAAAAAAAAAAGATTATCCCATCAGGGAAAATAATCTTATTTATTAATTGATTATTATAAATATTGCTGCAAAAGTGTTTCCCACAAAAAAAAACTTTATTTCATGGAGGACTTAATTTACTGTAAAGAATTTGTCATAGATTCAGCAACATATATAATAACATAAATTTTGCAAATAATAAACATATTAACTTTCAAACTTTAAATAATCTATGATGCATTCTATTACTTGTAGGTGAGGAGTGATCGATCTATCAAAGACATTTTTTCAGGGGTTATTGTCTGAAGGGGGGGGGGGGGGGGGGCAGCCCATGTGTATTATTTAGGCAAATACATTAGGAAAATGAAGGAAGGAAGTCTGAGAAAAACTATCAATGGAGAAAGTATCTAGGAAAAAATTGCCAATTGTATACGAGGTTAACTGATCAAGGATTTTATCTAACAGGTATGTGTGTAGGGGAGGGGAAAAACAAGGAGGGTGGGAATACGTAGGGGATATTCATGGATCAGGGGAGGGGGTGGGGGTAAATATTTGGAGGGTGTTATTTGCAGGAGGAGAGGGGGTGGGGTAACTGCAAACAGGGGAATGTAAGGGGGTATCTTCCCTGTAGCCACTGTTATGTATGTTAGTCATATATACCTGCAGATAAGTGCTGTGTCTCGTTGACCTCTGACCCAGCTTATAATTCCTGTCAGGATGTTGCTGGATTGGAAACAGCTGGTCTCTGTAAGGGAGCACCCAGTGATCTCTGAAATATACAATAAAGCATTTATGTACAATCAAATTTATATACTGCAATGGTCACCTGAGGGAACCACATCGCCTTCTTAAAGGTGAATTTAATGCATATATAAACATGTATTCATATAAATTTTATAATTTATATCAAATGAAACATGAGCTTGGCAGCATGCTGCCTTCTGAAGATATTAATGGGTGCAAATTTCTTAAGATTGACTAAGTAAAAAAAACATGAATGAATACAAGACACATTAACTAATTCTCTAATATATTAAAATCTTATAAAATTTCTTATCTTTTGTTTTACGGTTAACTAAATTGATAACAAATACCTGAGCATTTGTTCTTGAAGGGCTCTATGATGGTGTTGACCCAGTATTCTACAGCGAGGCGAGCACCATTATTACAGGCAGCCACAGCGTCACTTATGCATTTTTTACCCTGGGTGAGGGTGCTGCAATACAAAATTTTATTTAGAAATTCTGCTGAGAAATATTACTGGGGTCTGTTGCAATAACATTATTGTAGGTGCAAGTCAATGAGTACACTTGAACACCATTGGTACTATTTGTGACATCATAATTGTTACCATAGTGACCCACACATCCATCTAAATATGACCCGAGTGTCTTTCTTGCCACAGATGGTAAAAACAATCAATCACAATAGGTGTAACTATGAAACTTATTTTTTTTCTCATGTATAATGGCACTCATACCAACAAAAGCACTTAATGTTACATATTTGCATCTGGTGTGCAAATTATAAAAGAGAGAGAAAAAGATTAAACATCATATATAAAATACATAAGGAAGGTTTCCTTTCTTTTATATTTACAGAACTGTTTCAGTCTTTATTTCATTTCTGAAATCAAACTAGTTCCATATGTTATACTTACTTGCAGGTATCGTTTCCTGCCGAAGCCAAGCATTGTTCTATGTTTGACACATTACACACACCTGTGAGAGAATAAATAACCAGTGTGACCAGTCCATCAGAAACTCACACATGTAGACACACACTCAGAAAACATTCAAAGTATTGTTTCAGAGAAAAGTGT
This sequence comes from Sipunculus nudus, assembly GCA_026874595.1. Taxonomy (NCBI): domain Eukaryota; kingdom Metazoa; phylum Annelida; class Sipuncula; order Golfingiida; family Sipunculidae; genus Sipunculus; species Sipunculus nudus. The sequence continues at coordinate 51,263,776 of CM049315.1, forward strand.
GATCCTGCAACATAATACCTTATTCATCATGTCACTCCATTATGCTTGGTGGCAAAGATGAAGTTGGAGGTCAACAATTTAATCTGAATCGTACAGGAAGCTTCAAATGCACTTCTCCTGTCTGACCTAAGATTTCACCCAAAATTCAATTCCAAAATGAAGGCTAAAAATGCAAGTTATGCATTGCTAAAGTTAGCACATCTGATATATTGTTGAGTGACCATACACTCCTTTGGCAAACTTATGGTAAAAACAGACAAATATGCAAAATGGTGGTTACAAGCTGACATATCAAAACCCTTCTGCCAGAGGATGTTTCTACTCAAAACTAACCTCATCCAGTTGAGTACTGTGGGATGGCCAAGACTACTTGTCTAACTGTTAAACTTCACAATTAAAATTTATTGTAATTCAAGGTAAAACCTTCTTTTTACATTGCACATCAAGCTGCCTACCACATATTACTATGAAGTCCCTACCAGAAAACATACATGTTCATGTAATTTGCCTTAAAACAGTGTCCATTCAACATATTTCAACAGACCACAGTACCCCCTTCACTACATTTATACCTACAATACAGGTGTATTTAGAAGCCCCATTGCATTGTGGATAAAGTACTTCTTTACCCACAATCCCTAACCAGCAGAGTCATACTCTTATGTGTCAGATTCTGTGCAGTGTGACATATGAACTGACCTGTGTTGGGATCCACACAGGTTTTAACTCCACAGCTGCTGTACTGACAACAGACCTGATTTCCTGAACACTCTGAATCTTCATCACAGGTATTGACAGGACAGGCATTAATGGCAGGCAGACTGGCGGGGCAACGGTTGTCTACAATTTTGATAATAATCATTAAGGCTAATTACTCAGTGTGTGATCATAGTCTCTTGGAATGAATGTTCATACTCATGATCACTTAAGAGTCCACAAAACAGAAATGTTCATATCAATCATCAGTATGGATTAACTTAAAGTATTGAAAAATATCATTTAATTAACTATGTCTATCAACTGAGACAATAAATGCATGGTTAGGTAGTAACAGATATACTTTAGTGCATTGATAATAAGCAAAAGGAGTCTCCATGCTTCAAATACATTTTACTTGCCTTCAAATATCTTGACCACCACTAAAATTTCTGTGGCAATATTTTCCATGTGACACAGACAAACATAATCTATGAATTTGTTTGATTTGCTGTACCAGTTTTTGATAAATGATTTAATTTTTTTAATCATGACAAGACCATTGTTGATCATGTTAATTATTGTCACTGCCGATAATAATCACACTGGCATCAGGTAATTTTGATAAGATTATAAAATATAATAAATATATTGACACTGGTGTATATGTAACTGTCAATACAATATTTTACCTTGTATCATATGATATCTGAGCACACTATCATTTTTTAACGTTATTAACATTTAACCACACATGCCTTAGCAGTAGCTCTTTGAACCTAGAACATGCAATCAATGTCAGCAGTCAAAAGTTTCAAGAAGACTTACCTTTGATAGTGCAGGAGGCTTCAAAGCGGGCCCTGATCTTAGTCCACATGTTAAATGTTGACTGCCAGTCAAGCTCCTTACAGTTGACAGACTTGTGACTGACACACACTGACGCCTCAAAGTATTTCCTATACAGAATATTTACAGAGACATGTAAGCATGCAGTTACTTTAAAAATAATAGTAACAGAGACATTTAAACAATTGGTTACTTTATAACTTATTAACTTGATAAGCATACCCCAAAAAGGAAAGAATGTTTATTGTATATGTTAATATTAATATTCATGTGAAATAAGTTTTTTAAGCAATTCTGCCATAAAATTTTTTGGTTTATTAAATCTGGAAAGTGTACATTAATTAATATAAACTGCTACAAATTTTTTATGTTTACCACAATGACTTCACCCATCCATTAATAGTGGATCACATATAAACAGTATGAAAAGTGCAAAAAAAATAATACTTTTCTTCATGAATTAAACTGATTGGTCATTACAGATAGTATATATTTAACTGGTCTTAATATTATATTAGATGACATGATATATACACAGGATTTATTCACTCATATAATACTACATATTTTGCTGACCTGGTAAGTACAGAACAATATATTGTTATTATAACATGAAAACAGTTGCTGTACCAATCAATTTGTATAGCTTACTAACACAATTTAACAAAAACTTATTGACATCTACAAGACCAACATCTTTCTCTTTCTCTTTGCTTTGGCAAGAAAACTACACTGCATTATTGTCATAAGAGACATCAATCAATATAAAATGTAATAAATACAGGCAAAATTAATATCCAACAGATCTTACCTGCATACAAGTTCTCCGTTGGTTGACTTTTCTGCTTTCTGAAATTCCCGGACACACTCGGTGACACCAGACACATCACATTCAGTGCAGGACACACCAAATCGCTTCATCTTTCCCCACCACAAGTCCTTGGCAATCATTCCACTGTTGACACCCTGGCACTGTACAGCTGTGGCAGCAATGCATTTGCTGACTTCTTTGTATACACTGCAGGACAGAAGAAAACCTCTCATATTTAAAAGTATAATTAGTCTACATTATTCATTTATAATCACATAATTGTTGTTGGAATCTTCTGACCAGAAGAGCATGCAGGTAAAGCAAATTTTATTTGAATGCTTTAAAAAATGTCCTTGGGGAAAATAAAATGATTTGCAGTAGTGAACCACTAATGACTGGGAAGTCAGGAAGAATTTCTGTTGAGAGGCTGTCATGTGTGAAGTCCAGAATAAATGTGACTGTCATCATGTAACCATACTGTTACAGGGGTAGTCATTAAGTATAAAGTATTAATAATATAGTTAAAGCTTAATTAAATCAGGGATTCCAACACTAAAAAGCCACCAAAGCAAATCTACTGGTGGATATGTTGTTTAGACATAACACAAACATCTGACAGATAGACCATTTCCTCTTTGAACAATTATCTGATCAACATGGTCTTAGTTAAGATATGTGTTGATCAATTCTTACCTGCACAGCTTGAAATTATCAGGTCGGTCCTTGGACCATCCAACAAGGGTTTCAACCAACTTCTCCTTCGTGACACATCCAAACACTTCCTTGATGGAGCAACTTCCAAGTGCTACAAAATGTATCAAAACTGAATTATGTCAGATTCACATTAATTTAGATAAAAAAATGACCCACTCTAAAGTATGTGATGCAATTTTCAAAGAAAAGGAGAAATGCCCCATTCTGAATTCATGCTGATCAGGCTATATATATAAATTAGTGAAAATGCTGTAAAATTCAAGAAATATCCACAATAAAATGACTTTTTTTTTAAGATTTTAGGCTATGTTCCTAGGTACATGTATCAATATTCATTGGCAATACTTGTACTCATCTGTGCTTATCACACATACTGCATGGTCTGCCTAACAGGATGCTTAGCAAATCTGAGGTCAACTTTATCATGGTACAAATTTAAGAATTTAGGCAAAAAAAATAAAAAGTAAAGTTCTCAGGCACGACCCGCAACAATTTAAAACCCCCGCATCCAAAATTTTTATTTTGATTTTCAATAGAAACTTACCAATTTTGTGCTGCAACCGCTCGAACATTTCTTTCAAGGAGATAAAATCATACAATTTCCTTTTTCATGTAGGGCTTTTACTTGTTTAGCAAAATAAATCTGTTATTATCATGCTTTTCCCTAATCATTTGTCATTTTTATCAAAACATACCAAAAAATTTAAAAAATAAAAAACCATCCGCCCGCATTGATTTCCGAATAAAAGTGCCTGAGAACCATGCCTTTTTTTATTTTGGCCTTATATATGTATCTGTGCGAGGTAGCACCCATGCAGGCATTGAAAGACATGTATTTCATTTCTGTACCAATTTTTTATTTATTTTATATAATTTTCACTTTACTTAGTGGTATCACTAAGGCATGGAAGAGGCATAATTTATATACCATAAATTTATACCCGTAATGATTTCATACAGATCATCCGTAACAGATGTGCTGATACATGACTTAATATACATTTACTTTGTACTCTGCATTTCAATCCGGTCCTGGTTTGTTTGAATGAATGTTGTTATTAATTTACAATCACACTTACCAGTACACTTATCCTGTATAGGTTTGAGGTAGACCTGGAGCAGGTCCTCAACAGCGGACCTGATCTTGTAGTCACATGCCTGGATGTGCAGCTCCATGCACTCTCTTATCTTTACAGCACCACTGTTTGAAAAAGATTACAATTGTCAGAATTTTCAGACTGCTAGCTTAGTCCCCCCCCCCCCCCCCCCCCCCCCCGAGGTAAAGTTAAAGAGTCAAATTCTGCAAAATGAGTTCATAATTTGGACTTAAGTACTTGTATGTGTACATGCACATAAAAAATTTCTTGCAAACTTCCGTGCAGTCTTTATTTGTTATTAACCTTGAAGCTTTCAACCTGTGGTGGCAAATTTAACAGAGGTCCTGTTAAGACACACCAATATACCTATTTTGCAATATGGTAAACAGATGTCCATTTTTATCATTATAGTATTGCCATGGCAATGAGCACTGAAGGAGCCCGAAGTTGAATCAGCTAGGTAATGCCTACGAAGTACTAAAATTGAAAATGTGGTACTAATTTCAACCCTAGGTTACTCTGTACAATACTGTTTTGGGTTGGGTACTGTATAAAAGTTTCACATTTCTTTTAACTTATTCTCCACTGAATCTTTTTAAGATACTGAAAAGAGGCTGAAAAGATCTTGCATTCTATCTGAAATTTACATGAGGATTTAAATGTTTATTATGTCTCAATAAAATGATGATGAAAAACCCCTTGAAAATCCATATCATAACATATAATAGTTAAAATAACTTACTCGCACAGGTCAGTGACTGACATCTCTGTGCACTTCTTCATGGCCATGAGGTCACAGCGATCTGCACAATATAACACAAATCAAGGGCATTTGTCAGCTGGTGGTAAAACTTCCTTACAGTTTACAATCAAACTGATTTTATAAAACAGTTCATGGGTATGATAATAGTACATAACACTGCAATGTTACACACATTTGTAAAGTTAAGCCAGACATGCATCCTGCATCAAGTTTTTGTCGGCTGACTGACAAATATGACCTAGGCAGGACAGTAACATTTTGAGCAGGATATGACAGGAAAACATGGCCAATATTACTTATTTTACTTACACCTATGTACAAATTATTCATTTGCCATGCATAAATACTGGATCATTTGACAGAAACAGCTCAACCCAAAAAGATTAAATATAGGTGTAATTTGTGTCAAATAAAATAATTAATTTGTTTTTCTTTATATTAAACCAGATGTGAATAGTGTATTTAATATATTTGATAAATGTACTACTACAAATCTCAATCAACAGGAGACAAATTAAGATGTATGGGCGAGTTTGATGGATCTGTTAAAATTTAATTTAGCCAATAAAGACAATCTCTCTCTCTCTCTCTCTCTCTCTCTCTCTCACACACACACACACACACAGAGTAAAGCCTACCTCCTCCAGGCATCACACACTTGCTGGTGCATCCGTTGTGACAGCAGATGTGGCCGGTCTTACAGTCGTCATTGTTTTCACATTCACCACAGGACCCATTGCACAAGCCACAGGGCACACCATGGCCCATCTTTGACATGGGCATTGGAGCACAACGTGGGTCTACAAAACAGGAGAAGCAGACAACATATAGGAATCAGATATTTATAGTGTTCTCTATTTTTTACCATGTGGGTTACATTAAAAGAAACTTATTTTCATAAGAAAGTTGTTTTTAGAATACAGTTTTTTAGCTGAATCTTAGCTGTGCTCAGGCATCATGTCACAAGATATTGGAGTGACAACCATGCCGAAGGTGCAAGCTACTAGAGTTAACCTCATCCTCCCCCCCCCCCCCCCCCCACCATTACATAGCACCCTTACACTAATATAAATCTCAACAATCTTATTAATGCAGGGTTAACACACGGCTCCTTAAGAAATAAAGGAATACTATAGGAGCATATGAGGACTAAATAAAGGAATTTATAGGAATTTTAACCAGATATATATAGGAAAAACATTGGCGTTTTCACTACACCATTGTGTTTTACAAGGTTACTTACCATAACTCTTAGTTCTCCAATCCACATTTTCAAGTCTGTTTAAATAGTTTAGATAGCTGTACTTGTATAAGTGCAATATTTAAAAGTACATTTCTAAAAAAGGGCTAAATGTTTTCAACAACAGCAGGTCTATATAATTATATAATAATACATATATAATAATTATTCAATATTAACAGTTATATTGGAAACATGATTGTGAAGTAAATAGATGAAAATATAGTTGATGAAACCATAAAAGCTGGAAAACATAGGAAATTATAGGAGACAATTTTTTTCACAGGAAAATATAGGCATATATAGGTAATAAAGAAGTCTTCGAAAATCCCTGAGAAGCCTTTGGACATGTCGACACTACAGTAAATATACCTGATGCGGCTCTGGATGGCTGGACTCTAGCCATGGTTGTAGCAGGTCCTTCTGGGTTCACTATCATGATGCGGAAGTTTCCATAGGAACTGCTGTCCACATTGCTGATCACCACGGTGACATGGTCACTGGTGCTTGTGACTTGTGCATTATCAGTTGCGGTGACATTGCTAGCATCGAACACATACACTGCTGTCGGCTCAGGAAGAGAACTTATAGAAATTTTCACTGTGGCCGTGCCTTGGTCTTCATCAACTTCTACTGTCGGATGACCAAAGATGCGCACCGGAGCTGCAAAAGTATTAATACTCTCTCACTGTATGAAATTCAAAATAATTAATTTAAAATAACATGTTACAGTCACCTGAATAGTGACAATTTACTGCAAACTGACAGTCTATTTTCCCCAGTAAATGATGATTCATCAAAGTGATGCTTATTACCTGCTGTACTTGAACAAGGCACATTAGCACATTAGGCAGTCTAGGTTACATCACACACATCACATCAATATCATTAGGATACACAAGAATGACCAGTTTCAGTTACTTTTGTAGCTGTTCCAACAAGTAAATGGCATTAACAATGAATATATTTAATTTCATACTTAATATCACATATTCCCATCACATCATTAGAAAGTTGCTGACTTATTAATGAAATGTTAATTGGATGTAATTAATATATATATATATATATATATATATATATATATATATATATATATATATATATATATATATATATATATATATATATATATATATATATATATATATATATAAATTGTTACAGGTGCCCATTTTATTGTGTGCAGCAGTCTTGCATGTGTCTGTTTTATTGTTTGCAAGGGTATTCAATGTGTTGTTGACATTTGGTTTGTGTGGCAGGCATGGCTTGTGCTGTAGCGGCCTCACCTGGCCAGGTGTTGCAGGCTTGGTTTAATCCGTATTGGTTGAACCCTGGCATGAGATACACAGTGTTTTTTGGTATGTTCTTTGGGCGTGTTTATTATGTATTGTTAGGTTCTAAAGCTTTCGGATGAAAGGTTATAAATAGGGACTGTGTTTTAGAGCCAGGGAGGGAGGAGAGAAATATTCCAGCAGACACAGAAGAGTGTGTGTCAGTTTGCACTGGGACTTTTTCCGATACATGCAGCAGTTATAGATCTTCTTCAAAATTTATAACAGATTTTATATAGTCTTCAGTTTACTTTTCTGATTACTGCAAGGATTTCACTTTGGATTACAATAGATTGATTTTGTGATTACACAAAACTGTTATTCTGTGAGAAGATTTGTGTGAACTGTTCATCCGGCTTATACATTTTAAAGGACTTGTCGCTGTGACAGTGGTGGTATTCAGGTACTGTACACTTTGTTTATTACACTGTGAAATTGTATTGATTTGCTGTTGTACTGTTGTTATATTGTGTAATTGTATTGATTTAGTGCATTGAAATGTTAGGGTTGTTTTAAGAAAAAATTACAATTATTTGTTAACACAAGTGACCCATGGGTCATGACGCTCAGCTGACTGGGAAGAGATTCGCAAAAGGAAATTTTATCATCAGAATGGTAGTATATACCCATTCAACTGAAGCATCAAACAGATTAACCAACAGGCCAAGATTTAGTCTGTATTTATATATCTCAAAAATAGAGAAAAATGTGTAAACTTTTAAAACTAGAATACGGGTAACCGACAAGTGACTACATGTATCTGCCAAAATCGGATAGTGAAGCATGGACTGAGTTGCAAGGGGAAATAGAGTGAGGTATGTTGCATATTAGCATGGATGTCTGCAGCCTAAATGTGTATGTAGGTTGTGCCACCTACCACAAATCCAGAAAGCTGTCCAAGTTGTATACACCTGCAAAATTTTAGGCAGAAAAGTCAAACCACTACATGTATATGAGCGATTTTTGCCCATGGCAGACAAACAGACAAACACTGTGCAAAAATCTTTGCAGGTCACCCCTCCAGTTTTGTGTATGATAAAGACCTATGTGAGATCTAAACACATGCACAATTTTGGCCCAATCGGTCAAATGGTTCCTGAGATATGAGCTTGGATGTGTGCAGCGTTAACTAGAATGTAGGTGGCGCCACCTGTCATAAAATCAAGAAAGCTGTCCACGATGTATAAACCTGCAAAATTTTAGGCAGTTATGTCGAACCACTACAGAGAAATGAGTGATTTTAGGCCACGGCAGACTAACAGACAGACGCTGTGCAAACATTGTTACAGGTGGCGCCACCATTTTTTGTGTATGTTACAGAGCTATCAAAGGGCTACATTTGTATAAATTTTATTTCCTGATCGGTCAAACGGTTCCCAAGATATAAGCATGGATGTCATCAGCGTGAACATGAACGTAGGTGGCGCCACCTGTCATAAACTCAAGAAAGCTATCCTGGATGTATACGCATGACGAATTTCAGGTGAATTAGTCAATTCACTGCAGAGATATGATTGATTTTAACCCAAGGCAGATGAACAGATGGACACTGTGCAAACATGGTTACAGGTGGCGCCACCATTTTTTGTGTATGTTATAAAGCAATCCAAGGGCTACATTTGTATCAATTTTATTTCCTGATCGGTCAAACGGTTCCCGAGATATGAGGGTTTATGAGTGGAAACAGACCCACAAATGGACATTGGATAGAGAGGAAAGGTCAGAGGTCAACGCAAATTGGTTAGGCTCCAGTTCACATGTGACCCGATAATAGGTGGAAGTTTGGGAAAAATCGGTCCATTAGTCTCCGAGAAGCTCTCTGGAAACGAACGCCGCCGCGGTGGAGGAACTCGGTCAAAAACATAGTATCCGCAAAACTTCGTTTTGGCGGATACAAAAATACAGGTGGCTCCACCAGTCTGCAGAAACTAATAAAAACACTTAATGGTCAATATCCATGCAAAAAATCATGGTGATCTCTGCATTAGTTGTTCAGATACTTCAGTTTTTGTATCAAATTGTCCATTATTCTGAGGGATACTTCGGAGTCCTATAGCTTGAAGGATATGGGTAACAGAGACCTAATTTCAAGTTCCCACAGGCACCTTTCATGGGCCTCCTTGCATGACAAGAATGAAGATTCTAGGTCCAGTTGTTGCGATTTGTACCCTGTTGACAGATAACAACTTCTTTAAAGGTCTCAAAAAAAAGAAAAAAATTCGTAAAAATTTGAAAAAAAAATAAAGGTGGCACACCCAGTCTGCAGAAACTGATGGAACAGCTCATGATCAATATGTATGCCGAAAATCATGACCATCAGTGTTGTAGTTATTGAAATACTGCAGTTTTTGTATCAAATTTTCCATTATTCTGGGGGGGGGGGGGGGTATTTTGGACCCATACAGCTTAAAGAATATGGGTAACAGAGACCTAATTTCAAGTTTCCATGGAGACTTTTCATGGGTCTCCCTGTGTGTCAAGAATGAAGATTCTTGGTCCAGTTTTTATGATTTGTGCCCTGTTAACAGATGTTCATATCTTTAAAGGTCTCAAAAATACAGAAAAATTTCGTAAAAAAAACCGAACAAATACAGGTGGTGCCACCAGTCTGCAGAAACTTATGAAACACTCCATGATCAATATCCATGCAAACAATTATGGCTATCTCTGCATTAGTTGTTCAGATACTTTAGCTTTTGTATCAAATTTTCCATTATTCTGAGCTGTACTTTGGAGTGCCATAGCTCAAAGGATATGGGTAACAGAGACCAAATTTCAGGTTTCCATGGAGACTTATCATGGGTCTCCCTGTGTGTCAAGAACGAAGATTCTAGGTCCAGTCATTACGATTTGTACCCTGTTTACAGATAACTACATCCTTAAAGGTCTCAAAAAATGGAGAAAACAATTCGTGAACATTGAAAAATACAGGTGGCGCCACCAGTCTGCACAAACTGATGAAACATCTCATGATCAATATGTATGTCGAAAATCATGACCATCAGTGATATAGTTAATGAGATATTGAAGTTTTTGTATGAAATTTTTGACTATTCTGGGGGGTAATTTTGGGCCCCATAGCTCGAAGGATATGGGTAACAGAGACCTAATTTCTGGTTTCCATGGAGACTTTTCATAGGTCTCTCAGTGTGTTGAAAATGAAGATTCTAGGTCCAGTCGTTACGATTTGTGCCACGCTAACAGATGACAGCATCCTCAAAGGTCTCAAAAATAGAGGAAAAAATCGTAAAAAATCAAACAGTACAGGTGGCGCCACCAGTCTGCAGGAACTGATCGAACATCTCATGATCAATATGTATGCCAAAAATGAAGACCATCAGTGATGTAGTTATTGAAATATTGAAGTTTTTGTATGAAATTTTTTACTATTCTGGGGGGTACTTTGGGGCCCCATAGCTCGAAGGATATGGGTAACAGAGACCTAATTTCTGGTTTCCAAGGAGATTTTTCATGGACCTCTCAGTGTGTAAAGAATTTAGATTCTAAGTCCAGTCTTTATGATTTGTGCCTTGTTTACAGATGTTCACATTTTTAAAGGTCTCAAAAATAGAGAAAAAAATTCGTAAAAAATCGAAAAATACAGGTGGCGCCACCAGTCTGCAGGAAGTGATATAACATCTCATGATCAAAATGTATGCCAAAAATCATGACCATCAGTCAAGTAGTTAATGAGATATTGAAGTTTTTGTATGAAATTTTTGACTTTTCTGGGGGGTACTTTGGGGCCCCATAGCTCGAAGGATATGGGTAACAGAGACCTAATTTCTGGTTTCCAAGGAGATTTTTTATGGACCTCTCAGAATCCCAAGTTACAAGGTTCTAGGTCCAGCGGTTACGATTTGTGCCTGGTTAACGGACGGACAGACGGACGACAGACAAAGAGTGATCGCTATAGCTCAGATGACTTTCAGTCAGCTGAGCTAAAAAAACCACTGATGTCTTTATTAATTCGCCTAGACATTTCAAGCTGCCTAGTGTTACAGAATCTGATTTTTTTATCTTCATAACAAAATGTAGGCTCGTCACGACTACATGATCTGTTGATATTAGGTTCCGTAACAATATATATATACATACATATATATATATATATAAATATATATATATATCCTTTTGAAATGCTGCATATTACTAATATCCCATCGCTGAAGATAATTACAGATTGACTGTCTGAGAGAGCTGGACAAGACCTAAGCTTTAAATATTCATGCTCACCTCTGCAGTTTTGCCGTTGTAACACAGACATCATTCTGTCTTTGTGTTCAGACACTTCTTCGAAGTAGTCACTCACAGCTTGGTATGAACAGTTCATGGCACTCTGAGCCATGCAGCCAAGAGAAGAGGAACCAAGACTACAAGGGAAGAAACAGGTTTAATCAATGTGTATGCATTTGATACTGTAAGCAGTAGAACGTAATGGGGACAAGTTTTTTTTGTTTGGAAAAATTATCTTTCTGATAAACGGTCAGAGACTGGCAGCAAGTCAGAATGACAATTAATGCCATATTACTCAGGGGAACCCCATGTTTCTTTTGACCTACGTACATAATGGCCAACTGGTACTAGCTGCAGGTTTTCATACTTATGCCCCGGAGACATCGGCCTAGAACTAATTAATTAGGGGAACTGCTGAGCCTAAACACATACGTGACCTGTTATTACAACAAGGCCTACAGGCCTAATGCGAACCTGTGCAATGAGATTACACCAGGTATAATGCTTCAATGCTGTACCATTACTTTTCAAGAACATGTGTAACATGTATATGAACAATGCAAGTACTAAACACTTAGAACAAGAAACAATTAAACAAACATCACTGCTGCAATTCTGGCATGGGTGCACACAACACAAAAACTAAAATATGGGTAGTCAACAAACGACTACGTCTATCCACCAAAGTCAGAGTAGGAAAGGTGAAGTGGGGCATGGATTGAGTGGCAAGGGGAAATAGAGTGAGGTGTGTTGCATAATAGCCTGGATGTCTGCAGCCGAAATGTGTATGTAGGTTACGCCACCTACCACAAAATCCAGAAAGCTGTCCAAGATGTATAAACATGCAAAATTTAGGCAGATAAGTCAAACAACTACTGAGATATAAGGGATTTTAGCCCATGGCACAAGAACAGACAGACGCTGTGCAAAAATGGTGGCAATTTGGTCCACCAGTTTTGCGTATGATAAAGGGCTATGTGAGCAAAGTTTTTGCCAAATCGGTCAAATGGTTCCTGAGATATGAGCTTGGATGTCTGTAGCATAAATTTGAATGTAGGTGGCGCCACCTGTCATAAAACAAGAAAGTTGTCAAGGATGTATAAACCTGCAAAATTTCAGGTGGATAAGTCAAAACACTACCCAGATATGAGTAATTTTATCCCAAGGCCGATGAACAGATGGACGCTGTGCAAAAATGGTTGCAGGTGGCGCCACCAGTCTTGTAAACTATAAAGCTACCCGATATGTATAAACATACCCAATTTTAGGCTGATGTATCAAATTCCTCTGTAGAAATAAGCAGGCGCATACACTGCAAAAGTCAATGTTGGTGGTACCACCTGTCTTGTAAATAAGAATACCATCAAAGACGCATAGACAGGTATAAGTCCAATACATGCACTGGGCTGACAAGGCTTAGGTGAGTAAGGCATTTGCCCCCCGAGTGACCTGTGACAAATTGCTGCCTCAAGCTACTGCACTGAGTGAACTCTGGACCTGCACCTGGCTAGACTGAGTGAACTTTCGACCTGTACCAGGCTGCACTGAGTGAACTCTTGACCTGTTGCATTATCTGACACAGTTGGCAGTCTGCCAAAGCTATAAATAGATTCAGGCTGAACTTTGGTGCTAAATATGATGCAGTGAGCAGTCTGCCAAAGCTATAAATAGAATGCAGCTACTGCACTGAGTGAACTCTTGACCTATACCTGGCTGCACTTCTCCCAATCCTGGCACTGCGCCAAAACTATTTATAGAGCTGACATCATCTTGGCTAATGGCCAACATCAAGGCACTGGCATCTGTCAATGGTAAACCAAGTGCTGCCATCTGTAAACAAAAGTGGTCCCTACTTGAAATAACTCTGAAATTTATTTTCCTTATACAAAATGCTTTTCAGCTGACTTTTTATAAAAAAAGGAATCAGGAATATATGTAAAATTATTACGGATGCATACTGAATGCAAAATTAAAATACAGATATATATCACTGATGGCAAATTCTTGAATTAAGTTGAGTAGGGATACCAATAATTATAATCCATGTACAGTTGTCTTTATAAAGCCACAGAGAGCTGAATATCCGTGATTGTAACATTGCATGGTATGATGAATAACTTAATTCATAAATCTAACTTTTTTAAAAGCTTTTAAAAAAACTTTTTTGTCAATATTAACCAAATATAACCTGAAATCTAAATGTCTAGTGGCATGATGTAATAGATGCTGATAAACTGGTGCCAGGCTAGATGTAACAGCATCACACAGCTAACATATATGGTAAAATGACTCAATTCAATCTCCATAGTTCAGCCAAAAATCATTCATGTGGAACCATTAATGACAATTATTATAAGAATTGTTGTAGGGATAATTCTTGTAAAATATTTAACAAACTGGCTTCCGTGGCATCAGTCGAAAAACGTTTCGCAAGTTTATAACTCATATAGGAAGATACAGCAAACTGGCAAAGTTCAGCTTCCCATAACTCAGCCAAAAAGCACTGAACCCAAATCATTTGAACAAACTTGAATTATCAACATCTAAGGATAATTAATGTGTGAGATTTAAGAATTTGGCCCAGTGGTTTTTGAGAAGAAGATCTTTGTAGCCACTGAGCTAAAATGGGCTGTTATGGCATATGACTAAATTCAGCTTCCCATAACTTAGTCAAAAGTCACTGAAAAGAGACCATTTGAACAAACTTCAGAAAGCACTACCCTATGATCATTTCTGTGTGATATTAAACATTTTGGCCATATGGTTTAAGAGAAGAAGTTTTTTGTAACCCTCAGTGTGATACAGGCACTAATGACCCCGTGCAAAAAAGGCCGATGCAGGTGGCACCACCAATACCTCAATTTAAGATATGACATATGTGACCAACATTGGCATAAAATTTGGTGATGATAGCTCCAGCCGTTTCTGAGATTTAAATTTTAATATGCTTTTTTGCACAGTTAACAAAGTTCAACCTCCTGTAACTCGGCCAAAAATCTCCAAACTGGAACCATTCAAACAAACTTGAGAAAGATTGTTCCAGGGATCATTTTTGTAAAATATTGGACAATTTGGCTGGACAGTTTCGGAGAAGAAGATTTTTAAAACTTTATTAGCTTTTTCCCTATAAAATCTAAGAAAATGCAGTTAGAAAAAAAAAACAAAATCTGATATAGTTTTTTGGATGACTGATTATTTGCAAAAAATTTGGTGATGCTAGCTTCTGCTGTTTTTGAGATAGCTATGGTTGACGTACAGACGGCGCACGTCAGACGACGCCGCACCATCGCATAAGCTCACAGGTTCGCTAAAAATTCATGCGTAATATTTATATGCTTGAATAGTATTTTGTAAAAACGAATATATTTATGGTCCCCCATTTCTAGAAAATGAATTTTTCGAAAGAACATTCAGCATTCAGAAAAATATAGCTTTCTACTATATCTGTAAAAGAATTCTGTAGTGTATTATCCTGGAAGTTCTTATAGCCTCAGCCTGGACAGGTTGAGTATAAAACGATGGATGAAGTGCTTTCCTGCTCTACACTTTGCTGATACATGTCCCTTTGCCACATAACTCTCTGCAGATAGATTCCCCTTAGAAGCTGTCCTCAGGATACTTTTTGTATCAGATCCCTGCACCTTTAACATACCCAGACAGGTTTATAACCCGCAGTTTCTTAAAAAATGCTCATATAGGGGCTGCATTATTGCATACACATTAAAACCTGGATGTCACAAACTGAGTGTCAGAATTATGGGAAGAGGCTTGTATAAGAATTTTGTGGTGAATTATCTTAAGAGCTCTTGTTGCCTGAGCTAAGATATTCTGAGGATATAAGGATGGATAAAGTGATAATATTGTGTAGTTATGTACACGGCAAATAAGCTGTTTCAGATAACACTTTACCTGGATCTGATGGACATTGGAAAGACAAAGCTTTATAGGTGAATAAACATTACATCAGTTGGCGATTTTTCAACAAATTGAATTGTGGAAAAGTACCTGGCTTTTGTAGTTGCATCTCATACAGTGATCATGCAATCAACATAAATATTGATTAGAAGTAGTAATGTGTGGCCTGGTGTTTAAAGCACTGAATATTCAATCTAAAGTATCTTGTTTTATTAGTGCCAAAAACTCCAAGGCAAAAATGGTGAAGTTACTACAGTCTCTAAGGTATGTCTGAATGTGTTAACTATAGTTAAATATAAATCTGTATAAATGACTATAAGGCCAAAATAAAGAAATCTTTAATCCAGAAGGCTTAAAAATCCTTTTTATTGTATGGTTTTCATTGTCCTCAATAGATGGTATCATCTGTAGGCCAAGGGGTTACCCTTTACAAAATTATTATAGACAAACCATCTAATATAATGAGCATTTTAAAATTATTTAATTTACTCAATTCTAACTGTTCTAACTTACTCGCAGAATTGTTCTTGCGGATCACTGCCTTTGGGAGGCAACATGTGCATTCCTTTCTCCACAAAGCTGGCGTAGCAGACACCTATATCCTCTATGTTACATTTAGGACACATGCACTTGGGACGGCCACACTGACTCTTGTAACGCACGCTGAGCGAGTGCCATTCCTTCCACACCTCCATGATATCGTCTCCACTACAGTGCATGGAGCGGTGAGCCAGGCACTTCTCAGCTTCCAAATATCCCCTGTTTTAATACACAAATCAAACCATGTACTCATAAATGTTTTCAAACATATATCTGGTGTTGGAGCTGAGAGGAAATATTGGACTCTGCCAGTGTGGTACAAATTACCCGAACCGGAGTAGTGGGCACGTCATTCAGCACAACAAACATCAGCCAAAAAAGGGATGGCACAACATACTGAGTTGTAAATGATCTATATAATATCCCAAGTTTTTATTTTCAAAGCACTTTATGATGAACTGTACCTCAGTTTGCCTTTGTATGGTACTATTTGAACACTGATTTCCTTTGTTAGGTTCTAACTTAGTAGTTAGTCTACATGATCACTATTTGTATTGTAAGACATATAATAAAAAATTTCCATAAATTTCTATAGCAAACATATCCTCATCTGCTGAATGTCTACTAAAGCTTCAAAAGCTTCTATGCCAAAAAAATGAGATAGTCTTACTAAAAATATAGATCATGGTGACCTTATTTAAGGTGTCCAGAGGGATTTTTCAAAGACCTCCCTAGATGTCAATTTAGAAGACTCTAGGTCCAACAGTTATGACCGGATGTTCAGATGACAGACAACAGGGTTTATTTTAATTTTAAACAAACATCCTAAATCACACTTGGTTACTCTTATGTACAAAACTAAACTTTAGTTAATGAGACAGAATCAACATGCTGAAATAGCAGATATATCAAATATATATATGTTGTGGTACTTACCTGCAGATGATGCCATCATTGCCAATGTACATCATGGCTTTGAAGTGACGGAGACAATCTCGTGCCTCATCAATCAGACATGCTGTGCACTGGATACCAACAGACTTCAGGTGTTTAAACCACATCATCTTATCCATCCGGTCCATGTGGATTCCATGGCATGTCATGGTCATCATACTCACACATTTTGCCATCTCTTTATCAATGCTAAAATGAAAGAAAAAAAGTTTGCAAAATTCTCAAAGATTCTAAAAACAGATGTAACAGTGATAGCTTATTTTCTATTAGGAGCTGATTATCTTTATTAACAATCTTATGGTATTTTTCCCCAGGTGAGAAGAAAATCCATTCTGGCAACATCAAGCTATGTTTGATTAAGCAGGCTTTTTTCCATGGTTATAAACAGAACAAACATCCAGCAACATACTTTTATTCAAGTGTACTTGTTATTATTGCCCGGGACATCTTAAACATTGTAACAACATATCCCTGTCAAACATGAATTATATCAAGTTACTAACGTGCAGAGAGCCGGCCTGTTGGGAAGTCCAATAGCCCAGGAAGACAGCAGCTGCATGACCTTGGGGTTGAATACACATCCCATCACCTTCTGAGCTGAGCAACCCAAGCCCACATCTGTAATAAAATGTAACATATAGTTACCCATCTGCCAAAGATTACATCTGTAACAAAATGTAACATTCAGTAACTCATCAACTCAAACCACATCTGTAACAAAATGTAGCATATAGTTACCATCTACCAAAGATTACATCTGTAACAAAGTGTAAAATTCAGTAACTCATCAACTCAAGCCAACATCTGTAACAAAATGTAATAACCTCAAAATGAGCTACCAAAACCAATAAAAAGAACAAAATGTCATAACCTCAAAATGTGCAACCAAAGAAAACATTTGAGAAAACAACATGCAACATTAAATACTTCAACCACCCAAATCAACATCTTAATGAATATACCAAATTTAGCATACTATCTGCTTGAGAGATGACAATATTTGCACTTATACTTACTGTCACAGTTGTCATGGATGGGCTTGATGAACTTTTCCATGGCACCCTTTATAAACATGTTCATTTCTTCACCACAGCCTGCTGTCTTCATTAACATACAAGCCTTCATCTGTGCTGCTTGCCTAAGAAAAAACGAGGAACACAGTATAATACCAGTTTCTTTAATAATAACTGCAGTAAACATACACATATTAAAACTACTGTATCACCTTTCACCAGCACCAGAACAACATCAATTACCTATAAACAACTTACAAAATTAACTTACTATGCAAACAAGAGGAACAAATGTTAACTTTTGGTCACAAAAATGGGAGTTTTGCATTGTATCCATGATCCTGTGCTGTTTTTCCTTTCAGGGGCATTTGTCATAACTTTATCTCAGTCTTGTCCACAAAACTTGTTCAGCAGTTGCAAATTAGAGAAAGTTTAAAAATAATTAGTTGTGAAAGTTCTGGTGGTTGAATTATTAGAGGGATCTAATTAGTTGTGAAAGTTCTGGTGGTTGAATTATTAGAGGGATCTAATAGTTAGAATAAATACCATATTGTCAGAAGTTAAGACTGGCAGATAATAAAGGATACTTAAAGGAAAAAGATTTAAAAAAGAGGAAAAATACATGTATGCTATAAAAATGAATTCTTGATTGTTGTGTAAATCACCAGGAATTTGTGATTGTACAAGTTGAAAATTTGATATATCTTGACAGCACATCACATTGTGGTAAAGACTAAGGAGATGTTAAGTTTGGACGATAACATAGGAACAGATAAAGCAGAAAAAACACATTAGACATTATTTAACTTGGTGCACTTGGTTAGTGGACAATAAACAAAGTTATATACTTTGTGTGTGTGTACTGAGAGAGAGAAATAGTGAGAGAGAGACAGAGACAGAGAGAGAGAGAGAGAGAGAGAAAATTAGTATGTATTTATATATGCATGTACTTTAAGTTATACTTAGTATACATTTAGATATTTGGAATTTGGTCTTGTGATGATAGTATTGTGATATTTTTAAATGTTAGATAATAAATTAAGCAATAAAAACATTTTGGTGATAGCTGCTGAAATTTGTAAATAAATACACGTTTATTACAAATACTCTAATTAAATCCATGATGCAGACACACACAGAATGTACAAGCTTGACAGTGATTTGCTATAACATTCACTGAAAATCTCCTATCTTATGATAACTACTAAATTTACAACCCATTCAGGTTCAATATCAGACTTAGAAAGGATATTTGTGGATCTCATTGCCTTTTGTCTGATTTAGGCATTATAATTCAATTCACAAATCATTTACCTGCAAGGAGAAGTCTCCCTCATGTGCATACAGCTAGCCAGGCCTGCCAGACTACAAACACCTGAAATGAATCACAAAGGCTGTGATGTATATATTGTACTTTTAAACAAATTATTATTATAATAAATCTAATCCATTTCAAGCACAGATTTGAGGAGAAAGCCCTCAAAGAGTATATATTATTTCCATCTATATCTGGATCTGCACAAAAATTTGTCCCGAATATGATCTATTGTTCCTTAGCAAATGCCCCCCCCCCCCCTCCATCCACAGGTTGAGGAGTTTATTTCTACATGAATATTTGGTCAAGGCTTTAAGGAAGCCTTTCATAGGTCCAATCCTCTAATGCATTACCATTGATTAAATATTGCTATTTTTGTATTTTTCTACCCATGTTTGCCCCAGAGATTCAATATGGCTGATTTTCAAAAACTGATCCTTGGTCACAGCAATAGTCAGAAGTGACAGATATGCACCTGATATTGAATACTGAACTTTTAAAGAGTTGTCTTTTTTTAAGTTTTGCAAAGGACAAAACAGATACCCTTAAACTTCCACACATACAGTCAACCATCTCTGGTTTCATGCTTTTTTATTAATTATCTACATGGGAGCATGCACAATGTTTACTAACAGCTTGTAGAAAAACAAACAGTTTGTTGATAAATAAGCTCATATTTCTGTCACAGGGGAATTATAAATAAGAACCTTTCTTTCCACTAATTGCCTACATTTCATGAATATGTAAACACAGTAAGTCAGATAATCACATAAATTCTACAAATAAAGCAGGTGAATAGCTGGGTTATATGTTATAATGACTGACTGATCCTGGTCATGCTGCACTTACCTTGTGTACGTTTAACACAGATGCTGCCACAGCCTGAGGAGCAGCAAGCCTCTGTATCCTGGCAGTCCTCATCCTCCCTGCACATCTGTTCACATGGTCCCAGGGCTGTTACTGGTAACACTGGGCAGTGCTCATCTGTAGACAGAAACACAAAGTCAGTTATTTAAGTCTTCAGTTAGTATTTAGTAATGTAAGAAAAGGCATTACTATATCTTGAAACTTTACTGAAAGTCTTAAACAACTTTTGGTAATATTTAGTGTTTCAATATATATACTAATTGCTTTTATAGTCATTTCAGTCACTTTTTGGTACTTTTCAGTATTTTTTCATTACTTTTCAGTATCTTTTTGGTAACTTTTCAGATTTTTTGGTATTTAGTATTTATTTGATTATATTTTGTCACTAAGTGGTGCTTTTCAGTCACTTTTCATCATTCTTTATAAAGTGTCATAAAGAGCACACAATTTGCTAACTTTACTGACAGTCTATTTTTTATTTGAAGTTTGACTGTTGAGACATGTAGTGACACCTGTTCCCACAATACCTTACTGGATTATTTTCGGTAGAAACAACCTCTGACAGAGGGGTGGTAGTCTGGGGTACTAGAGGGAGAGTACATGAATCCTGTGCTATTAAACTAGGAAATCAAGAAATATTGGCATAGTGGAACAAGGTGTTTACTTATGAAAGTAATTAAATTTTTTAACTATATTTCAGAGGTACATGATCATCCATAACATCTTCATTAGCTAAAAGAGACTCATGTTAAAATGTTAAAAAACAAGAAACAAACGACCTTTCAGGGTCAAAGACCATTAAAGTATTTATACACACATGTATGATGCATATGAGTTTAAATTCTCATGTATACCTGCTAGTGATCAAGCATATAAAGAAGGTAGAGAGATATCCGAACCTGATTGGATGTTAATTTATAACAATTGATTAGTTCTCCAGAGTGCATGCAACAAATCATCGCCGGGGTTCAACATTTATTAATCAGTCTCTTCACATGCGCCATGCTTAGATGGAGCAGCATGTTGCAAGAAACCATCCTTTTTCTGTCACCTCCCATCCTCCACTCTCCGTCAAATTATGGTTGTATGCTTGTTAATTTAGCTTCTTTTTGTTGTAAAATTACTTTAGCAATGATTCTTTCTTTGTGCTCTATTTTGCACCATATTAAAGATATGCACTGCTTGATTTCTACACCCTTTGTGTTATTATGCTGTGTTGGCCTATTTTGGTTCCCCTAGCTTTATGTCATATGATGTGTTTAGAATTATAATTGTATTACTTGATGTTTGAATTCACCTGCCAGTGCCCCTTGAGAAGCTTTAATGCACTATCATAACTAGCTGGTACATATTAATATCCTCATCCAAGCAATCTTGGACTGTTTACTTTTATGCCTGCAGCTGGAATGATTGACGTTTAATTTGGGCACTGCCAGCTGGCTATTGTGTCATGGCAATAAATGACATAAGTGACAGGCCTTGTTACTATCTTTGTTTGATAGAATGAATATGTGGTTGTATTTATATCAATTACAACTGTCATTTGAAGGTACTCACTTTTCCTCTTGAGGGTAAACTTGATATTGATTGATCCCTTAGAGTTCTTAACCACCAGGTTGTAATCATCATAATCATCACCAAACACCCTCATGATTGTCATGTTGGCCATGCTGTGACTGAAGTTGAAGTACATCTTGTCTGCCAGAGTCAGCTCCCTGCCATCCTTGTAAATGTCAAAGTCTGGCAGCGGGAAACTGAAGATATGGCTTCTGATGTGAGCAATCGCAAGACTGGTGTTGACCGTGATCTGCGGCTGACCAAGCACCACTGGTTCATCTGAAAATATATAATCAAAATTTTTAAAAATGACTTAAAAATCATTCAATGGAATCACCAATTTTTATGGAATCATCCTAATTTTTAGAGTTTATTTTTTGTCTATGAGCAGCAAGTCTATGGTTATGTTGGTACCTGTGCTCTTGCTAAGATCACCTCAAAGAATTCATAGAGGTGTCATTCAAAACTTGAAGTACATTTTTGTGTTTCACTTCCTGAAAGCTTGCAGAAAGGAATCCTTCTTGTGCAAGTCTCAGATTAAAAGATAAATTTCAAACAAAGTATTACAGTTCTGTTTTAAATAAGAAAGAAGCATTGTAGATCAGCAAACCCCCAAAAAGGTCCTGGAATATTATCATTGAGTTTATTGTGAGCTCACTTACAAGTTCCTCACTCCTACTGGGTGCTTAGATAAGCTATAGTTTGAAAAATTCATTTCACTAATGTTCAAGGACAATGAAAACTTCAGGTGATAATTCATGGATACATATATCTAAAGTTAGACAGAACACAGAGCTTGATTGAGGTGTAAAATCTTTATTAGGTTTTAAAGTCACATAAAATGACCTTTTAACAGATTTCTAATGAAGATTTTTTCTTCAAAGGATGCCATCTTAATTATAAATCCCCTTCCACTGACTTCAAGACTAATCAAGTGACTGAGATATAACCTTAACAGCCACACATGTAACAGTAGATTTCCATTCTAAAGCAGATTATGCCATATGTCATAGGGTGAAAATGAGCCTTATTTTGCTAGAAGAAACCCTTACTTGAGCAATTGTATGGAGCTACCCGCTCAACCACATTCATCATGTTTCTGTCTGCCATCAGGTACTCCCTCAAGTAGTTGTAGGGACATTGTCTCACGGCATTAGACACACACTCACCAAGCTCCTCAGTGGAACTGAAATATTATACATATACAGTGAAACCTGTGTTATGAGACCACTCATGGGACTGAACAAAAGTGGTCTTAATTCACAGGTGGTCTTATAAGACAGGTGGTCTTTCAGACAGGTTCCACTGTGTCTGGCTAGATCAGCATCAATCCTTAAGAAATGATAAAACCCAAGCATACAGCATAAATATACCAATAACACTTTCAAAATAATGCATGAAGCTTACTTACAACAAAGAAAGGACTATGGTTAAATTTTCTGGTGATGCCAAAATATAAATGATTTTTTCAGCAAAATTACACAATACTGAAAAACATTCTGAGTATGCACTAGCACTGTTTTCAAGATTTAAATGTTTTGAATATCACAAAGAAGTTAAATTTCCATGATTTGACTTAAGATTTGCTATTTGATTTTAATCAGTTCAAGTTTTTTCAGAAAAGTTACTTCCTAGTTTCCTCAGGCTATCAATTAGTTAAAAACTGTACTCTTCACCTAAAGTTCCAAAACATCTAACAACATAATCTTACAATATATGATCAAATTCCATATAAGAAAATGCTTCCTCTGTTTAAAACTGGCTTACCTGCAGAAATCATCTTTGTCACTCATCTGAAGTCCAAAGGTGTCCATCTGCCATGTTTTGAGGCACACGTGAGCCTGAGTCACATTACAGGCAACGGCACACTGGTAACCATACATACTGTTCAGTTTACCCCACCGCTCCATCGGCATTTGTATGTCATGGTCACCACATTTCATCACGCGCTGGGCAAGGCACAGTTCTGTCTCATGATACTTTCTGCATACAAATTGAGAGTATAATTTTTCTAAATTCCATTATAGCAGAAATACTCTTTTCTTTGAAAATAAATAAACAACTATGCTGCACCCAATTTTTTCTCATGGTACTTTCTGGATACAAATAAAGAGGAAAATTATTCAAAGTTCCATTATAGCAGAAATATTCTCTAATTTTGAAAACAAATTAACAACTAGGCAAGGTCCAATTTTGTCTCATGGTACTTTCTGGATACAAATGAAGATAGTAAGAATTCTAAGTTCCATTAAAGCAGAAATAATCTTTTATTAACCACTATGCCGTGCAAAATTTGCTCTTTTTTCTCTGTACTTGAAAATGAAATTAAAACAGAAACAGAATATTTTTTTAATTTCACATTCTAAATTCAATTTAACTTACAGTTTAAATTTATCTACTATAATTTTAATATGCATATCTCACTATGCCAACCTTAAAAGCATAGGCCCTTTTTCTATAAGCTACTGGTAATTTAAATAATTCTTGACACATTTTGTTTAAATTTATTACCTGCAGATGTCGCTGCTTTGGCCTTTTGTGACAACCTCATTGAACTCGCGGACACACTGCTTGATCTTGTGAACATCACAAGTGTCACAAGTAATGTCATGTTTCTTCAGATCATCCGACCAAGCCATTGGGTTTGCTCCACCAAAACGTACTCCACGGCAATACACAGTCTGGTGGGCCACACACTTGTGTACCTCAGGGAATAAGCTGGATTATAAAGGTTTAATATGATTTATAAGATCTCTTTCAAAAACAGGACTACAATAATTAAATACAGACTACACACTCAGACATTACGAGTACCATTTTTAAAATTATATCAATTAGATTACAGTGGCCTTCAAAGATGCAATAAGATCAAAATGAAGAATATCATGTTTTATTATGTGTAAAGATTTGTATAACGTGTGCACCTGAAGTATGTGCTATATGACATGAGGTGTATCAGCATGTGAAATAATCATGTTATTTTTTGTCCACTTTCTACCATCATTTACAGAACATTTAACCATTATCTCAACAAAAAGACAACAAATTACTGTCAAACTGAAACAGAATTAGCTCATAAACACAATGGAATAACAATTTATGTAAAAAAAATGTTAATAGCATGAAATCTTTTTTATGAATTTTCCTCTGAATTCTTACTCATTATTTGACTGTTAAATTTCTGTACTATTTGGTGGTGGATTCCACGTATATATTCTGAACATTCTAGATTCCTGGCATGATTAAAATTTAATGTCAGCCTAAAATAAATAACTTCCAGGGAATTTATGAACATATGCTCTACATATGCATCAAAATCTGGGTTACAGAAAAGGACTACAAAAAGAGAGAAGTAATTAAGCTACCAGAGGAATACCCTATCATGTGGAATTCCCCCGTCCCTTACCATATGTATGCCTTCACTCAAATGATCCATCAACATGTATTGCATATGCATACATACTGCATGCACATATATGGAATATTTCCATGATATCTGAGTTTGTCCAGTTCCTAGCTGCATACACATTAATACCACATATGAACTGCATGGAATGCTACCTTGATGGTTACTTTCCTTCCCGTCCTTACTGAAATAATTCAACTTTTCCTTGAAATAAGTACTAATTCCACAAAGATGGGGTAGGTATATACATGTGTCTAGTGATTGTAAAGACACTTGACTTACCGACAGAGTGCTTTTTTGTTTGGCATATGCATGTCCCATCCTGTCAGCACGTCAACCATGCTGCGGGTGAAAAAGCAGCTAAACACCTGCTTGACTGAGCAGCCAATGGCACCTGAAACAAAACCATAGGCACTTAGTGATGTGGGTACCTAATTCTGTCTTCTTTTTTAACCATAGAGACACTACTTCTGAAAAATAGCGCCACCTAGTGTATATTCAGTGAAATAACAGCATAACCTGTGAGAGAAACATTCATCCAAAACAATCCTTTGTTTACCCTGAGATAATTGGATGGATTACAAAAATGCTTAGCAGCCTTCCAATCTACCCAATTGTTCTTTTTTTGTGAGGGTCAAATGGAGGGGGAAAGCTTGTTAAGCACATAAATAATATAATTAAAATAAATAAATAAAATGAAATTTCTGAACATTTTAATACTCTTATTTGTCATTTTTACAATGTTTTATATTTCCAAGTATTTCTTTTCTTTGAAATAAAAAAAATTAACAAAGAAAACAAAAACAAAAATTCAAAGTGGCCATAATAAACAAATTTCAAAAAGGAGGAAGCACTGTGCACAGGCAGAAATGTCAGAAGACGAGAATTAAGAGCAATGTTTCTAGAGGGTCCCTAGGCTTGTAAAATGTATGATTAATCCTTGTACTGTGGGCCACTTCAAATTAAATTCCTGAAAAAGAGGGCTTATAAGCAATGACTTACCAACACAGTTTTCCTTGAGGGGCTTGACATACATGTCAATGAGTTTTTCCATTACAAACTGTACCCGTTCACTGCATCCCCGGATGTTCATCTTTACACATTCAGTGATTTCACCAGCAAGGCTGTCATAAAATAAATAAATATATAAAGTTGGCCATTTCTCATGAGCAATTATTAATATGCTGATTTGTGATAGTATAACCTGAGGCAAGTCCACAACTACAAATCTCATTAATTCTTATAAGGTTAATTTCATTAAGGTTTTTGATCTGTGGTTAGTTTTGTTGGTCATCTTACTTGGCTTTCAGTTACGAGACACATAATTATCATTAAAATTACAATATGCTCTTATTATAATACTATTAATAATAAGAATAGGCAATAATACTTACACACAATCAGACCACCAATTGCACATTGATACAGTGGTTGCATTTTTGAGGTGGTGATTGTCTAAGCAAGGTGTGATATAAAGAACAAATTAGAATTGGGACTGTGAAATAGAAGTCGTTCTTTTGAAGTGCGTGATAAACTGAGGAAAGTTATGTTAATCATCAGTAATGCATGAACCTACCTGCAGGTGGAGCCAGTTTTTCTAAGGCATATGGCCACTGATGCAAGGTCACATTTTCCTGAGGAAAGTAAAACAAAATAAATTGTCAAACAAGGTATAACTTAGCATCTGTAAATTATAAGGAGCATATAGGTTAACAGAATATGAAATGCAAAAGTATTTCATACTGATGACACTAATATTTCTTTAGCTGGAAGTAAAAATATTATGTTTTCCCTTTGGTTGTTTCATTTGTTTGTTTGTCTTTTAGTAACTTTATGCCAAAAAGTAATGAACAAATTTTGATTAAATTTTTAGGAAGGTAAGGGTTGCATCAAAGGAACAATCCAATAACTTTTGGAGGTAATCTTGTTTCATTAGTGTCAATGGCTTCTATTCCGCTGTGAAACAGGGAGATTCAATTAAAACATGGTTCATGCCACCCATTGACAGAAATTAGGGTCAGTGCTTGTCCTGCCATTAACTAGAAAATCCTTTGTTATGAAGCAAGGCACTGTGTACACACAGAATTCTGAATCCCTTGGGAGTTTGTAGGCCGCAACCACTTATTCTTGTTTTAAGATAAAAGGATTTTAAAGGAAAAAAGACATTTAGATCAGTTCAGTTGTACTTTCCCTTGTTTTTCACATTGTAGATTTTCATGTTGGATTTCAATACTGGATTGGACCTAGTTAATAGAGGCTAATTGCACATGAATCTCAGATATGAAGAATGTAAAATATAACATATATATATAGTATAGGTTACTTACCAGGCCTGGGTGGCAGGCGCTCATTGCACAGTTTTCCTTTGCAGCAGAAAGTGCACTTTTTGCCAACACACCTTTCTTTGCATTCTTTCTTGCATCTCTTAGTAACAGAGACAACCTTGCAGTAACAGGAGTCACAGTTGGGCTTACATTCTTTGGGTGGTCTGGAAACCTCTTTGCTCTTTCCTGAGCACTCTTTACTTTTTCCTGAGCACTCTTTGCTTTTTCCAGAGCACTCTTTGCTTTTACCTGAGCATTCTTTGCTTTTTCCTGAGCACTCTTTGCTTTTACCTGAGCACTCTTTGCTTTTTCCTGAGCACTCTTTGCTTTTACCTGAGCATTCTTTGCTTTTTCCTGAGCACTCTTTGCTCTTTTCAGAGCACTCTTTGCTTTTTCCAGAGCACTCTTTGCTTTTTCCTGAGCACTCTTTGCTCTTTCCTGAACACTCTTTGCTTTTTCCTGAGCACTCTTTGCTTTTTCCTGAGCACTCTTTGCTTTTTCCTGAGCATTCTTTACTCTTTCCTTTGCTTCCTTTACTCTTTGCTTTACTCTTTCCTTTGCTTCCTTTACTCTTTGCTTTACTCTTTCCTTTGCTTCCTTTACTCTTTGCTTTGCTCTTTGATGTGGTGTCTTTACTCTTTCCTTTGCTCGTTTTTCCTGATGACTCCTTGGTATCTTCTGAGGACTCTTCACTGTCTTCTGAGGACACTTCTCTTGAATCATCACTAGAGCCACTTCTGGAGGATTCTTCTTTGGAATTTTTACCGTAGTAAACCACAGTCTCACATACCTGAAAACATTATCATATCATGAACACTTTATGGTACCTGTGATAAAATATTAAGGCACTCAGCATACAATGCTTTCTTATTGGTGCAGGGAAAGATCTACATGTTTACTGTGGCACATATGAAATTATTACAGATTTGAACTGGCTGCCATGGTTCAGTTCAGAATATAATATATTTTTAGTCTTAGTTTTATCCACTACTGTTTATTTTTTTAACCTTGGTTGATTTCCTGAAGTTTCAGCAAAAAGAGCAAACAATGCATTAGCTTGTATCCATGCTGATAATAAAGGTTAAAATGTTCAGAAAAGTTGACAAAAGGTCATATCATAAGAGCACACAGTGTGTGCAATATTGATGCATTCACAAACTTGTGAACTATCCATGTAAAAAAACATGTCATCAGGCCTGCAAAAGATAAAAGACCAACACACAGTCAGTGCCCTGGACAAAAAAAAAGCCAAACTAATTTGTGAATCAGGCCAAAACATTTTCTTCATCTATAGGCAACCTGCTCCTTGGTGAGAAGGCAAAAAGGAAAAGAAGTTACCTCTTCGGCTTCACAGTCTTCTGTTCCCATATCATTACACAGCTCATTATCATCAGCAGAAGAACAGGTATAGCAAGATGTCTCCACAATGGCTGAAACAAGACAAATACTCAAGGGTATAACAATCAAAGGATCTGCATTTACTCAAAGGCATGCAATTCAATGAACATTGATTCCTGAATCTTGAATTAATTTATTCAGATTATTTCAATTTTTAATGGGGAAAGCTATTTACAATTTTTTTTATACAGTATGCTATTACATGACCAGTCAATACACGCTGTTAAATGGTTGGCACACCTGACTAGTGAGTTGATATACACTTTATTATACAGTAAACATAGATGTGGGTTTATACCTACATGAAAATGTAAAGACTCTGCCCAAGCCAGACTTTTCACTGAACATCTTGACTTTGGGGATATACATTGGAGTTGTTTTTTTTCTGGCTAACAGCAAGATAAACACCTCATGTATAATACAGAAATATACATTTAACTGTACCTCACTATAAACAAGCAGTATAAAAAGCTACTCACGTCTGCCTTCAACCATAACAGATGCTGCTGTCATTCCAACGGTGTTCTTAAGAAGGATCAAATA
Source organism: Sipunculus nudus (assembly GCA_026874595.1). Classification (NCBI taxonomy): domain Eukaryota; kingdom Metazoa; phylum Annelida; class Sipuncula; order Golfingiida; family Sipunculidae; genus Sipunculus; species Sipunculus nudus. The sequence goes on from CM049315.1 coordinate 51,293,345, forward strand.
TCTGCCAAAATCTGCAGTCGTTATATCCTGCATCCTTATCTCTACCATTGATGTGGTCACCCTTATGTCAAAGCGGTCGGTTGAAGCATTCCTGCCATCTTTAAACAGGTAAATATCCGGCACAGGGAGTGCAAATATTACCAGTCTGATCAGAATGGTAGACCCTTCTATGTCTGTTTCTGCTTTTCCAAACACCATTGGCATTGCTGTAAGTATAAGAATTTAAATATGTGCAGTTTTTCAATACACAAACTTTAATGGATACCTGCGTTTTGGTTTTTACAAAGTTGTCAAAGAGTTAAAAAATGCTCCCATATTAAGAAGGACTTTGTCTCTGGTAAATGATATGGGAAATGTGTTGCTTGATGTTATAATATCAGTATTATTAAGAGCTCATATAAATATAATACTTTAAATCATTTACAGAGAGTATATGTTATAATTAAAAAAACACACTGGCATAATAGGCAAGCTTTGATTTAAACAATAAAGTGAACAGTTTTCCCTGCTTGCTTACCAATATTACTAACTAAACATCTGAATTACTCTTTGATCTGACACAAAATAGAATGAAATATAAATACAAGGAATTAGAATGAAATATATATACAAGGAAGACTATCTTTACACACACCTGTATTTTGGACATACAGACATCTGTATTTTATACATAAAGACATTTGTATTTTGGACATACAAATATCTGTATTTTGGACATAAAGACATTTGTAATTTGGACATACAGATATCTGTATTTTGGACATACACACCTCTGTATTTTGGACATACTGACATCTGTATTTTGGACTACAGGGGAGGTCCTGCAATAATTATTCTTGTAAGTCCATAATAAGGACACCTATCTAATTTCAAAAGCAAAAGCCTTGTTATCTAAAGTGTTTGTACTATAGAGGTTCTACTGTATTCCATAATGGCAAACAAGGTATTTTTAAAGTAACTGACAACTCACAACTTTGACATAATCTCAACACAATGTTGGTCAGCTTTTCCACACTTGTCAGCCTCTTTCTGGCCTCCTCGTAGGCACACTGCCCTAAACTCTCCACAGAACAGGCAGCAGCACTCAGTGAATGACTGTAACAGACAAACAATAAGGCTACAAAATGAGAACATCAGTTTAATATTTCACCCGAGGTACAGCATATTTTCTATTTAAGCCACCTGTCTAATGAGGCTCATAAGTTACATTTCCATACCCTGTCCATGATTCCCTCATTACTGGTAGACCCTATGATATAACAGCACAAGCAAGCCCACCATGCATATGGCATTGAAATTTAGTTGAAGAAAAATAAGACAACAATGGTCATAACAGCTTGTTTTCTACGTTCATCATAAAAATTAATTTCTTGCTTTTACATACAAGTTTTAAAACTAGAAATAAGACCAAAGCCCATGATCTTATAAATCATAGATAAGTTTAGGAAAATAAACAAAATATATATAGGGCATCAGGCTGCAGAAGACTGTATAATTTATCAAATATTCCCCAAGTGCAATCTCACTGAGAGCAGTCCAACAGGAACTACACCATGCAAAGCTTTGTACCATATTTGTCAGTTCACAACACTAAGCATGTATCTAGGTATTTGTTAATTTATTAGGGTTGGCTATTGGCATTCAACAATAACTATTACATGAATTATAGGGTTTCACTGGTACATTTTGATTACTATGTAATATGCAATTTTTTTCTTAATTGTGGTAGAATGTACTTTTAGCTGAATGTTTCACTATTCTGGAACCAAGAGACTGAAAGTGAAACTTCAGGGTGCAATGATATTTTCGCCGTTGTTCTAGGAAAATTTAAGATATAATGTATTTTGCTAGATCTGGCAGAGAAAAATGGCTCCCTTTTCATATGATCATAAAGATTTTGCAAGAAATGTGCGAGCCTATCCATTCACACAACTGTGAACAGTGGCCAAAAAAAATCATAAATATATATCCTAAACAACTGGGAGGTCAATGCAGATATAAAGGCAGAAAATAAATCAACTGTAAACAGTCCATTATTTTAGATATATACTAAATAAATGACTCTGGAATATAAACATCATTTTTTTCTGCTTTCAACAGAACAAATCATGAAAAACACAAATGTCAATGTTTTTAATAAAGAATCTTCTAAATGTTTCTTTAACAGGACTAAAAGTAAATAAGTATTCAAAGAAGAAAAGATAGCATATGTATTTCAGTGAATAAATTAATTTATTAATTTGATCCTCTATTGTCCATTTGTCCATTTTGGTATCATAAAGAACAGATCACTTACGCACAGAATGGCTGAACATGTGATGTATTAGCCAGGTCCAGATCAGTGACAGATGTTCTCCACTCATCATGACACATTGTAGCCTTGGATTCATTGCAGGATTTGCTGCAGAAGCCCCCTAGAGTTACTGCCAATGATTTCATGCCAAGGATGAAGCTTTCCTTGTCTTGCGACATTGGGCAGTTCTTCAACTTCTTGTGTACACACATTCGGGCTGCGGCATACAACCTGCCAAGATCAGGTTAAAAGCTGGTGTAAATATTACAATAGCATAAATTTAATTATTTAGTTCACACAGATGACTAATTATATATATATATTACATACATATATTACATACATATATATTACTTAAGGGAATGTGTGCCAATATGGTGACTTTAATGATGTCACATTGATTTGTAGGCCCTCTCAAGCACTTTAATCACTCAAAAATGTAAATGAAAACCTTTCACCCCGGCCCTTAAGTGTGTCTGCTAGAGGGCCATTGTGATACACAAAACATGCAGTGTGTGATCGATACACAGTTGTGGGGCACAGCCTTTAAAATGAGAATGCATAGAGCTGACCCAGGAAGTGGGTCCACCCATGAAAAATCTCACCACTCTTTAGAACTGAATTTTGAATTCATGATCTCGCATCTTTGAGTTGTGTGTTCTACCCCTAAATCACAGAACTGGTCTGTCCATTAAACTGTGAATTTATCCCTTTTCTGGTGCTTTCTAATATCCAAAGCGTAAGTATGAACAGCTCTATAACAAAAAATTAAAAATCTCACACAGGTTCAAATGCTGTTAAGAGCAAATGAAGTAAATACACTTTGTACATATTATGTCTGGCATCTGTGCTAAACAGGAACATTTTGTGCTTACAAGTGTTTTATTATATGTAAAATTTGTGAGTTTGTTTACCTGCATGTGGGTTCGCTGAATGTTGTTAAATAATTATTCTGCACCATTACTGAAGTCAATTCTGTCAAACACTGTTGGACTTCTGATATGCGGCAATCATCTGAAGGAAAAAAATATTATATTTCTCATTTCAAATTAACATTTATAAAGGTGTAGCTTTAGAAAAAAAAGAAAATAAGCATAACAATGAATAAAAAAAAAAATAAACTGTTTCCAAATTTTTGGAATGGTTGTCATTATTATAACTGAACTTTGGTGAAATCTGCCCTTTTTCCTGCCCCCCCCCCCCCCCCAACACACACACACTGAGATAATATATCAATTTGCACATGGGGTAGTTTCAGTCAGCTGAAGCAGGACCTTGGGCCAATGCACAGAAATATTCATCTACACATATCGCATAGTGCAAATGTAACAATTAAGATGTAAATTTAGTGTATATGAGAAAGAAAATAGTTTTGGGCTTAAACAGTTTAGATATTATGTAAACTGAGTAAAAATGTCAATTGACAAGGCACAATAAACTGCAGCTGAAAAAAACCTTAAATCTGAAAAAGCTTCAGTAGAACTCCTTTCTCTGTAATTTTGAAAATTCTCTTAATCTTCCCTTAGTAAATACATTTTTTTCATTTTTAAATGCTTTCAAAACTGTGGGAAACACTGAAAACATTTTTTTATTTTCTAGCTCAGCCGTGAACCCTGGTGATAAATGGTAATGTACTAACCGTCTTCCTTTTCCACAGTAACAAATACTGCTGAAGGGCTGGTCATTTGATTATCAAAAATTATCATGTATCTGCCAAAGTCGTCATCCACCACCTGGGTAATAGTTATTTCCACCAGAGTTGTAGTGACTGTAACCTGATAGCGACCACTCAGGGTGATCTCTCTGCCATCTTTCACAAGATGAACTTTATGCTGAGGAAATCCAAATACAGTCTGTTTGATGCGAATATCTGTGCTGGTCACACTGATGTCTGCTTTGCCAAACACCAAGGGCGCCACTATAGTAAATAAAAAAAGATATCACATTACACAACTAATCATGTTTGTACTGGACCTTAACTCAGTACAGTGCACACCTCCAACAAGATGAAACAATGTAATGGGATAAGCGCTTGTACTTATGGTACTTACACATTTTAACATCTTACTTGGCCCATGTTCCACAATACCATGTTCTTCCCCCCCCCCCTGGTTTAACCAGGTTTTACATTATTTGGTTTTACATTACCAGTAATCCTGCAAATATGCAAACCAGCAAACTAACAGGTAAAAGCAAGACTTTCTTGGTAGAGGTGATACCTACCCATCTCTCACACTGTTCACTGTGCCACAAATTCATACAAAATATTCCACTCTCTGAGTTTACTTAGTATTTTAATCAATATAAAGAAAATGCACTATTTTTGCCAGAATTATGGGGAAAAAATATTTCATCACTTGTTAAAATTTCATTTCAAGATTAAGATATTAAATCCAGCTCTGGATTTTTCTAAAGAAAAGGATTCATAATGATGAAATACCATTTTTTTTTAAACTTAAAGGCCTGTAAAAAAATTTCAAAAGTTGATGAAACACTCTTGAATAAAAAAACAGTTTAGAAATTTAAAGATCAACACCTCAGAGATTTAGCTAGATCATGTCTTAGTTAGTAGGAAGTTACAAGAAAAAGTTTAAAGTATAATGCTTACCTTGGCCACAATAATCTGAAGCTCCACTTGTTAGATTTGAAAAACTCATGAGCTTGGACTGTGTTTGGTCAAAGGAACACTGGGCATAACTGACCATGAAACAGGCTGCAACCTTGTATGATGCACTATGAACAAAAATAAATTTGGTCATTTCTGTTCTCCCTTGCAAACAAATATCAATACATGCGTTTTTCATAAGTAAATGTGTAACTTGTCAGGTTATCTTGAGGGAATAGGAGGCAGGTGTGTAGATCCATGCATTATTACCACCTCAAATATTCATAATTGCCTTTTTTCTTAGAAAAACAGCAAATACAAGTCTCTCTTATTATGGATTTTAGAGCTGTTGGCTATTAAAAAATATTTGCTGCTTGCATGGTTTTCAATTGCATTGATAACATCAGATATTTATACAAAAAATTAGATCACTGCACAGCTATATTATAAGAATTGTATTTTCTAAGGCCATTAAAGAAAGCTAAATAATAAACATAACAGGTACATTAAATTTCATGTTTGTGTACATACAATTTTGAACTGTTATGGAGGTAGCAATTAAAGAAAAATTATTCTATCTAAATATACTGGGTCATAGATTTTAAAATAGCTTTAAAACAAAGGTCACACAGAAAAATCAAAGGACCTTTTTTAGACTTTCAAGGATCATAAGGATAAGACTTAATAGATCGACTATATTATAAGGACAATTTTGACATATAAAATCATACAGTGATAATAGTTTTATATTTTATAATATCAACAAATGTTAAATCAAAGAGCTATCACAAAATCAATGTGTTACCCACACCCTATAATGTGATTCAGCGAGTTTGAAATTGGCTATATTATTGAAAGGCAAATTATTAAGAAAAGTGATCAATGTGAATATGAAATCACTGCACAGATATACAGTAATTTTTGCTGTAGCCTCATCATTATCTTAACCCATGCCTATAGCTTTAAAAGTCAGAATGAGTGATATTATAAATAAAAACAGATCTTTAAAGTTTAATGCAGATCTTGAGCCTCACAAATGTGATGCCACCCATGGTACATCCTTTTATTTAAATATATTTTGTTGGAGGCAACTGCTTCCACTTTTATTCCTAAATTAACTGCGCATATGTACATCTGCAGAATTCCATTCCAGTTTCAGACTATGTGGCAGACCAGTGTGACACACTTCCTCTCATTTTATATCCTGGCATTCACTAGGCCCGGTGACTCCTGCACCTGCAGGCCCTGGGTGAGTGATCGTCCCTATTGCTGGGTCATACCACTGAGGAACCCCCAAAGGGCGCACTCCCAGCTTTGAGTCCTGTGCTGTTCCCATGTGCCAGTTCAAGAAGCCATTTCAAGGTACACCTGGTTTTAATGGTTTTTTTTTTACAATTTTCATTCAAAACTGTTACAGCTAAGTGTACATCATCCCCCATGTATCTCTTCATAAAACGTAAAGCACCTACCTGCAGTAAGTTTCAACCTGTTCTGGATCGCTCATGTTCAGAGCAGCAACAGCAGTACTCCATTCTGAATAGCACTTGGTGACCTTCGTCTGGTCACAGACCTTACTGCAGTAGCCTCCTATTATCGCCGTTATACCTGTCAGAGCTGAAGTAATTAGCTGTTTTTCATCAGACTCTGGGCAGCTCTGGACCTTTTCACGCAGGCATACCTTTGTCTCTTGGTACATGCTGAAAACAAATTGTTGAATAATAATTTAATAGTCTTTACTGACAATATATTACAACTTAATTGCTTCATTTCTGTTTGGGACAATATAACATGAATCACAAATTTGATACTGAATTCTTCTTTAAACTCAACTTAGACTGAATATAAAATAAAACTGGTCCAATAATATCTTCATAAAGCATATGTTTATGTAACAAATTTACCTTTCTTCAGCAGTCCAGAGCAATTATATAATAATAAACCCTGAGTTAAGATAAATAGGCCATTTCAACCTATTTAAGTATTTATAAATTAAATGTTTCAGGTTGACAACTGAGTGATTATGGTCCGTCCCAAAACCATTGGCGTTTGTTAGACAACAGTGATGTCACAGATGTCACATGCAGTGATCTGTCACACGTCACCTGCAATTGACTGACGTCATAAGTTTGACAGGCTTGTTTATTATCAGTTGTCAGGCAAGGAACAAGTCATAAAGGCTATAACTTTTGTCATATTTTGGAATGTCTCATACAAATAAAAGCAAGGTAAGGCATTACTTTTTGCGCAGGTAGTTGGCAGAATAGCTCCTGCAACCTTCAGACAAGAAATGTTTACACTGCTTTAATTGTATGAAAAATTATCCCAGAAAAACATGTGGACACGGGTACTGGGCCAAATTGGACTATACTGTATACACATTGGGAAATCACCTTATTCTTAAAAATATTATTACAAATACTTCAGTAGTGTGGAAATTAAAAATATTCATAGTAACAGAATCAGCAAAGATTTCTGAACTTCAAACATTCGACTTTGCACCAACTTTGTTGGATAAACTACTAAACGTGAGAGAAAATAGGTGGCGCCACCAACTTTTGGCCAAAATGTTGACCAAAAGTAGATCTACTCAAGGTATTAAACTCCATGACAACCAGGCACGTAAGATATGTCGGTGAACGAATTTTTATTTCAACTTAAATCTACTGTAACTGATTTCACAAGTTTAAGGCCCCGATGATCTTGTTGGTGCAGCAATAATCCTCGACTTCGTGTTATCTGGTTACAAGTTAGATCGACTATAGTATAACTATAAGTAGTATAACGAGGCGCTCTCACAGGAGCTGAACACTGACACCTGTCAAGTGACATCCACAGCATGCACAGCGGCTGTTTGGCCTCCATTCAACTAAGTATTACTTGTTCTGAGCACATGAATCCCGATCATGTCAATGTTAGCATGCTTAGACATTGTTACAAGCGCCTTTCGGTCTTTGATTTCAGCGTATGTCGCTTGAAGTGCCAGACGACATCGAGAGGTCAAGGATACCAGTCACGTGACGCCTACTGTTCGTCTAGTCACCCTTCCGTCAGAGGGCGCAGTGTGCAGGTGTAATCTCTTACACATACACACGGTGGCACTCCGCTACCCGTGAGGCACGCTGCGTGGATCACAGGTACCTGACACGTAAATTCAGAATAAATCCAGAAGCGGATCCAGGGGGGGGGGGGGGGCAAGGGGTCCGGACCCCCTCTTTTTCATCAGAAACAACGTTTTTTTAAGGGCTTCAGACAAAATTTTGCGGCCTGGACCCCCCCCCCCCCTTTTCCAGACCTGGGGACCTTTTTTTTAGGGACTCACAAGTCCTCCTGGGTTGGACCCCCCCCTTTTCCCAAATCCTTGATCCGCCCCTGAAATCAGTCGTTTTCTTACAACATAAACGATATATACATCCTCCGAGTAACCTATAGGTTTCAGACCACACGGGCTATCATGAATAAACTTTGTGCAAGTTTACAAACCAACTTTTACTGGTTGGACCCCCCCCCCATAGGCCCATCGGACTCTTATTAAATTTTAGCCCATAAGAATGAACTCCTCAATTGCTTTTTTTTAGTGACTGACGCATTGTGGAGTCCATAGATTGCACCTGTAGTTAACTGTGATTATAACATTCCATACACAACTGTGAGATTTAACATATATCCATTGATTAATGTTAAGTACATCTATGTGTATTGTATATTTGACCACTAGAAACATTACTGTTCTGTTCTCAGCCCTATTTTGCACCAAGGAAGTTAGAATATGAACATAATAGTACACGGGCCTAAAGCCTTATACAGGAGTGTCACCAAATGCAAGATGTCTACCGGGCTGTTAATGTTTCAATTCTCTCTGGACAAATACTATATCAGTTGTTGATGTTACAGGTGCTTCATGCTTTCCAGAATGGTTATTTTTTTAATACAGGCCATTCGACATACAACATTATGTGCAGAAGCGGATCCGGGGGGGGGGGGGGGGTCCAGGGGGTCCGGACCCCCCCTTTTTCACCCGAAGCAACCTTTTTTAAGGGGTTTTGGACGTAATTTTGCGGCCTGGACCCCCCCTTTTCCAGACCTGATGACCTTTTTTTTAGGAATTTCATTAGTCCTCCTGGGTTGGACCCCCCCTTTTCCTAAATCCTGGATCCGCCCCTGATGTGAACATTGGTTTGCTAAAACCATAGGAAATATTTTTATTTAACAGATCGTATCGTGCTATAACCCCAGGTAGCCCTTTGGTGGGCCGGCGACACAACAGAAACCTGAAACCTGTTGCATCGACGTCGGCGGCTAATTAAAGTTTAGTAAGCATTCTTAAATCTTGGCTTGGACCCTCTTTTTAAAAATCCTTGACGCGCCCCTGTTTAGCGTTTTTTACATAATAGTACCTGCAAGACTCCCTGCTGTAGACAGTGGAAAAGTTGCCTGTACTTAAACGCTGGAGCAATGTCGAAACACACTGTTCACCTTCGGCAAGCTCACACACACCTATAAAAGAAAAGAGAATGAACGAATCAGCTGGATTTCTTTAATTAACAAGAATTTGAAATAATTGTATGTCTGATGAGATTTCTAGTTCAACAAATTTTTACATAAGCGATATACATATATATATATATATATATATATATATATATATATATATATATATATATATATATATATATATATATATAACAACTTCACTATTTGCGTGTAATTCAACCAAGCATAAAAAACTAGCTGATGTATAAGGCAAATCTACCATTCTCTATGGAATGCATTATTGATATAAGAAGTAATTATGACTTAGTTATGTAATGTTATGATAGAATAATGTATATTGAATACTTTAGAAAACTGTCGTAATAAGAAACATAAGTTGTATATATATGGAAGCTGGTCTTACGTGCAGCCCCGTCAGCGATATCTCGCGAAAAGAAGCACAAATTAAATTATATTACATTTTTTATTACTTTAGCATATATTCTGAACTGTGCAATTATATATATTTGTATATTTATATATATATATATATATATATATATATATATATATATATATATTCTTCACAAATTTAGTTGATCTTTCCAGATTTGCATCAAAATAGAACAAAACAGAAAACTATGATTCGAGGAAGGCGTGGTAAAAAAAAATCACCGCATTATTTCGCCCTAAACTTTGCAGATACACGTCCAGTTGAGACCAGCTCTCCCCGTAGATACATTCCTGTCTGGACGATGACCTCGGAGTACAATGTGCCTGTTTACTTTTCCCAGTTCCTCCAAATTATTTCCCGAGGGCTGTCATTTTCCTGATATACTCAACTAAACTAGAATTTTACGTAAGTCAAATAACAGACGTCACACATAACTAGTGTGCAGCAAGGGTAAGGTCCGCTTGTTCATATATAATAATGGATATACATGTACTCTGTGTACTCTGTGGTGAGATCGCGATCGAAATTGGAACCCTTGCGAAACGATGAAAAATTTAAAATCAGGCCCTGCGTATATGAAGAAAAAAAAATTGCACTGCAACATGAGGTAAAATCGCCCTTCCACCTTTCATCTACTCGAAACGAATCTCTTCCTGTTAGGCGCTGTGGCACGGCCGGGACTACTTGTCTGAACTTTCAAACTTTAAAAATCGAAATTTGTTACCTTTTCAGGAAATATCTTCTATTTATATTTCACATGCGCATGCTTAGAAAATATTACTTATTCCATGAACTCCTTACCAGAAAAAACACCAAAGTCTTTGTAATTTGCCTTAAAATAATTATAATCCAATATGTTGACCAGACTACATTTACCTTCTTCACTACACTTTTACGTACGTCGCTGATGTATGTAGAAGCCGCGGTGCATTGTGGGGGTCAGATTGTGACGCCCATACTTTTTTTTTTGGGGGGGGGGTCCGATTCTGCGCAATGTGAAGGTAAAACCTACCATTATTTCCTCCCGCATCCACATCCACCGGGAGGCGGATCTCCTGGCCGGCACCGTTCGCCACCACCAGGATGTAACTTCCGGCCGTGGTCTGGCTGAGCTGTCTGATTTCAAATACGATGGAACCTGCTCTGATGGAGACGACCAAGGACGCTGATATTTTCACCAAGACGCCATTCCTGATGATCCTCGCCACCTTTTGTGCCCCGAAGATATAGAATGACGCTTTAAATGTAGTCGCTGTCCTCTCCAACCTGGGCTGGCCGATCACGAATGGCATAACTAGAAAATTATGAAGAAACATTTGTTACTCTTTAGCCTTGATATCACTTTATCCCATGCCATTCTTTTTCTGTGTAATTAGGTTTTTATCATGTTTTAAACAGCATTCAAAAATATTCCTTTGAGGTGTCTATGTTGCCATAATTAACCAATTTAGATTATACTCAAGATATTAAAGAACTCGTACTGCATGTATCGAGGCTGTGTGATAATGATTGGTCTTTCTCAACTTGTAGTTCACCAGATGAAATGCAATATATATATGGCGCTTACTTCGTTGACTAATTTGATTAATAATAATAATCAAATTAATAATAATAATTATTATTATTATTATAATTATAATAATAATAATAATGTTTTTTTTTATTATTGTTATTATTATTATTAAAATTATGTTGTTTTTGTTATTATTGTTATTATATTATCCAAATTTAAAATTTAATCAGATCTATAATCTTTCTTCTTCCATTTAAGAATGATGATATAGAGTGCCCGTACTGTTTCTATTCGTAAAATTTAATTAAAAGTTACGTAATGACCACTCACAAGTGCATGTGACTCTGTTCAACAAGTTTACCATCTTTGACAAGGTAGTTTGGACATCTCCAGAAGAACATTGGGCAGTTGAGGTAGACACACACGTGACAATCTTCGAAAAATTGCTGAAAAAAAAAATAAAATAAAACCACGGTTTGAATATAATCCTTGTGTAACACGGGCGTAGAAAAGGGGTTCCGCAGGGACAACATGAAGATCTGTTCTGGGAACGTTATTACTGAAGATGTGTCGTGAGATACATAAGAAACTGGAGATAAGGAATCTTATATCCCAAACTAATGATTTATAAGTTGATTGTTATAACTGACACAAAATTCCCAATTTATATTTATAATGTGCAATTGTTCCTCTTGAATGTATGTGTATAAATACTGACCCCCCCCCTCCCGGCCCGGTGGATTAGGTTTCACTAATGCCATGTTCATGAGTAGGACATATAAAGTAGGTGCATGTATATATGATAGCACGAAGGTTTGGAAGTCGCCTGCATGCTGGGGAAGACGTGGTCTAGGGGTAGAGCTAGAGCCCGGCTTTTACCATTAAAAATGCTCGAAACAAAAGTTCTGAATGTTTTGTCAGTCATCGGTTTTCATTCACAAGCGGGTGCGCCTTCTCGGGATTCCTCGGCTTATTAAACAGCAATTTTTACACATCCAATATACCCGCAGATGCGGTACATTGAGAATTGTTGGCGCAACGGTAAACGTGGGTTGCCGCCGTGTCATGAAGTCCTGAACCTACATGGAATTCTGCAGATGTACATATAGTACCTAATAAAAGCCAACGTTTGAAATGTGGAGGCGGTTGCCTCCACACAAAAAAAAATTAATTAAAAAAAAATATATATGTTGGACTTCGGAACTGAAGGTCCCAGATTTGATATCCGACAGAATCCCCGAGACAAATGGTGAAATCCTCATAGAACCTAGTATATTCGCTCTAAAGTCTTTTGACTATACAGTCTCGGCTCCCGCTGGCTTGGCTCTTTGGTTGGCATCGCGTCTATTGTCTCCTCAAAATTTAGAGTCTAAAGAGACAACCTGGGCGGTGATCCCAAATCATCTCAACAGTGTCTGTCTAATGACTTTAAAAAACTAGATCCTAGTCCTAGCTTATGACTTCTGGATTGCCCCCAGTCCGATAGAATAAAAACTTAAACCAATGACAAACAAAATTTCACTATAGCAAGTAGAAATCTGAATTCAAAGGAATGCAAGCCCCCGCCATGTGTCGATCCGTATCGTAGGATGCTCAGGTCATTTCGGTAAAGGGGGGAATGAAGAATCGATTAGATTTTGGTGTGGATCCGGCACATGATGCGGATCCAGGAGCGTCATCTAGGAATATCCACAAATGTACCGTCACTTATGCACGAATGACTTGGGAATATAAATGAGCTCAATTAGTGATCGCAAAGACATTGCGAAGGCTTGCATTCCTTTAAATGAAGATTTCTAGTTGCACAGTGATATGTGTATATACATATGTGTGTTAATTTTGAACATTTTAACTCACTCACTACTCTTTTTCATATGCTCACCTGCAAATCTGACCCGGGCTGACGGAGAGCGTACGGTTGGCTTCTGAGATACAGCTGTCAGATCGACGTATGCTGCAAACCTGAGGTGGTTCTGTTGAGGATAAAGGTAACATGCTTCAACAGCCGTAAACCAAGAGTTTTTGCAATACCGACAATACCGACTAGTATATTTAGTGCTTTAATATGTCGTCAGCTGGCAGTACTTGTTCCCCGAGTTTGCTTCATGTGACACTCGCAGCTTGGCTCCTGGGACAGTGGACCGCGCACAAACAGGAACTGAACCTAGTTTCGGCTCTGTATTTTATATTTGTGCAACAAAAGCACTGCGTTATATGCCGTAAATCAAAGACCGTTATTATTAATTGTGTTAAATCTTTCAAATTATCTACCAGAAATGAAACCAAGAGTTCGATGTTCCCCTCGGCCCCCGACCAACTGTTTGTTACGATTTTATTTTTTTAAAATGATTAATTTAATAATGGATATACTATCTGTATGTTATTGTAAATAATTAGTAAAAACATTAGTGAAAATGGAACCCACTGGAATAGTAAAAATCCCGAAATTTTTACTCCATATATATATATATATATATATATATATATATATATATATACCACAGTAGGCCTATATTTCCAAACTTCCATGGTCACCCCTTGGTGTAACAAAAGTTTTACCTATATTGATATGAGAGCAATTCTTGTCAGGGCTATCGATAATCATATCGGACTTTAGAACCCTGGGAATGACGTCACCACATAACTTACCTGGCACCGTCACAATGACCTTGACGTGGAATCCTACGGCGTTCTCTACATAGAAGATATATGTTCCCGCGTCAGAGATAGCCAAGTCAGAAGCTCTAATGGTCAAAGTATTCTGTGACACCTGAACTTGGAAACGAGACGGTAGGTCCACGGTGATGCTACCTCTGACAACTTTCCTCACAGAAACTGCGCCAAATACAATGGCTTTGACCAAGAAAAGGTTCCCTTCAAATTTAATGTCAGGCCTTGCGAACTGGAATGGAAAGTCTGCAAGTACAGAGAAGATTATTTATTTATTTATTTATTTATTGCATTCCTGTTTAAATATGTATAGTGTTAAAATATTATTCAACTATGTTTAGTGTTAACATGCCCAGGACATTTTGATTAATTTGAAAATCAAGTCAATTTGTTATGTAAATATTAAGTCATTCTTTGACTTAAGCAAGGGTCAATGAAAATTACTACTACTGCTACTGCTACGGCAGTTATTGCCAGTACCACTATCAGAACTGCTTCATCGAATAATAATAATAATAATAATAATAATAATAATAATAATAATAATAATAATAATGTCTATTAAAGATAACAGTAAAAGTAATAATCATCATCATCATTACAAATGTGAATCACATACTAAGTTTACTTCTAAATACATAATGATAATAATAATAACAATCATACCAATACTAATAAAATTAATAATACTAACACGTTACTTAGCTGACGAATCCGCATTAATAAACGGGGAAAACAACATAGATTTAATTTACAGATTGATAATAATTGTAATAATACTATGACTGGACTATTTATACACTGTATTAAGTATAACAATAACAATTTCTATTTACATATCGGTAGTTAAGTAATTAGAATTATAATTATGATAACTTTTAAAAGTATGATTGGATTTTTAGCATGACACGTTTTAGTCAGTATATCATCAATGATTCACTTCATCATTATAATTACTGTTCCTTTTTTATTATTTTGTTATTTGTAAACACTACGTAATATTTTGACACACCCATAACATTAAACACCCACGTAACACTACTCTTTTCTTACATGAGTTTACTTTCTCCGGAGAGCAAACACTTCAAATTGACGCTCCTTAAATATCTTTATACCCTAATACCTACACTGTTTACTTGACCCAATTTTATTCCATTTGATAAAAAAAGTCTTAGCTACTACCAATGACTCGTCATTTTAGCGCTATTAATGTATTTGAGCAAAATGTAGGAAGGGGGCAAGCAACGGTCTGAAGTAACTTACATGTGCACGTGGTCTTGCTAGCAACAGTTGCCATGAGTGACTGCACTGACGTCAGCAAGGTTTTGGTCTCATCCATGAAACATTTACTTGTTGCGGAGGATACACATCTCAAAGCGGTAGTAAAGGTGCTAAAATACACAAAAATTTGTATAAATGAACTTGATGTATGTTTATATATAATGATTATATTTTAATAATATATTTTATATATAATAATATATATTGATATATAAAGTGATAGATGTCAACAAAACTAAATAAAAAAAAACATGTATGGCATAAGGCTATAGGCCTACATTAAAGCTGTGTTTCCATGTGCGTGTATTTGAGTATATACACGTAAAAAATAGATGTTTTCATGTGCGTGTATATGTATGAAATGGCGTCAGTATATATTTATATATAATGGTACAGTGGCTCTAACTGCGCCTGTATCTGTTCAAAGTCAAAACTACTTTCAAAGAGTAAATTATTTGCCATAGATTTATAAGTAACTGTAGTGTCCAGAAGTGTCAGAATATGTAAACAACGGCAACACATCTAACTAAACAAACTTTAAATGACCGCCATCTCTTTTGAGCTCTAGCATATTGTAGCATAAGACACAGGCGCTTGACTTGCTATTACTGTAGATTTCGGTTAAATTTGTTACTTCTATGGTTCATTTCCTTATAACTATCACCTATCTAACATTTTTCTAGCAATTTTATACACTATATGGTCCATTTCTTTATTATTTACTTATTATTTATCACGTATATTTATCTATCACACACAGCCATCGCTCGCTGAACAGATGGCATTTCTCCCGTACATTCTGGGGTGTCTATGGCTATGATTTATATTTTTGGGAGTACGTTTAGATGTATGCTGATCGAACAGTCATTGAATGGATTCTCGATCAAAAATATCATGACATGTATTAATTACATTAATGTTAATGAATTGAAGATGCGCAATATAAAATTGGTTTATCGTAAGTGCTTAGTCTGAATGCGGGCTTCACGTGAGTGGTCAAGTCAAGTTTGTACAAGTGTGTTCCGTATGAATTGAAAAACAATACTGTAGTAATTCGGGCTTGTAAGTATTTTTCAAGTATTCGTTCAATTAGCTGTAACATCATAAAATATGTGATCATAAAATGAGTAATTTAATTCTTTCAAGATAACCGTCTGGTGGGGGGGGGGGGGGGGGGGGTCATTAAATGTGCGGGGTACCAACCCATTGATATAAGCGAAGACCGTTACCTGCACACGCTTTCTGTAGCCTGGGAGACTTTAGCGGTGGCATCACTCACGCATGTGGCGGCTGCGCTGACGTCACAGGTATCTCTTGGGGGCCCTGTAAGGATAGAGTAGTAAAGCTATATATATATATATATATATATATATATATATATATATATATATATATATATATATTAAGACGCAGTCATGTTTGTAATATAGCCCTAACATTCGTATTTAGACCTTTTTAATGTCTTGTCTCTCTATCGTATATGCATATGATATTAAAAAATTACAAAGATAATACAATTTATCGATATTTTCATCAAAGCAGCGAGTCCAATAAATTTACCGATGGCTCTGCCCGGGAGAGATCCGGGTTAAAGAGGTTTGCAAACGTGACGGAATTTATCTTCACATTAACGAGCTTAAATATGATTCAAGCTCTCTTTAAATGAAAAAAATGAATCATTTAAAACGTCTAATTTAAATGCAGGATGGTGCGGCAAAGCAAACTAACCGTAAATAAACAGTAATCGTGTCCAAGGTACCTCAACCTAACGGATGGCAACTAATGTAATGAATTACCGTAAAAATCAATAATCGTGTCCAAGGTACCTCAGCCTAATTGATGGGAACTTATATTATTATACTCTTTATGGTAGCAATTAAATTAGATTTGCTTACCATTTATTAATGGCACGGTGACGTCGACATTGATGCTTGCAGAGCTTCCTGCAATCTCCACTTTATAGTCCCCAGCGTCAGACCTCCTTACGTCATATACTCTGAAGTACAGCACGTTCCTAATGATGGTGACTTGGAAGTTATCAGTAATATCTCTTATTATCGTCCCTTTACGAACTTTGACAACTGTGCCTCCAACGACGTATTGAGTAGCCACGAAATGCCCCTGTTCCAGCCTGGTGAAAATTTTGCCCAAGAGGATAGGGTTTGCTGAAAAAAAGAAGATACTGATTATAAACATTGACTCATTACGGACAAATGAATCTGAACAAACTTTTCGTACCATCGGCTTTATGTATGAGGATAATTTAAATTTTTAGCAATAAAAAGTAAACACCATCTTAAGGATCTTTCAGTGAATTTTGATTAATATTGATTTTTAATTTTACATCATGTTATATAATAGGTGAATTACCTAAATTTATTCATGTGTGAAAACCTGAAAATGGAATCTAATCAGGGTTCTTTGCATGTTCCGCTCTGACCTGATCAGTAAACTGTTATATTTGATATGGCAGTGTACATGATTTAGTGTAAAACAGGCCTAGTACCAGTCGGTTGACCTCTTGTATATGTATATATATATATATATATATATATATATATATATATATATATATATATGAATTGATTTTAAAATCATAATCGATGATTGAAAAATAAAAACGAACGATGATCGATTATTTTATGTACCTTTTTATATTACCTTTTATCTACTATGTACTATTACCTAAAACATTGACCCCAGTACATAATCTGACATGTACAATGGTATTCATTATCACAACAACCCACCCTCATCTAAGTTCGACTTTTTGGCTGCGATAGGTTCGGTTTTGATTCCTATCGTCACTTTGTGTTCGTATTTCTCTGACAGGTTCTATAGATTCTTTGCATGTGCATAAATCGATTAAATCGATTATGCTAGAATACAATCTATATAATCGATTTTGAAAAATAACGACCAATCATCGATTTTATAGATAATCGGTACACCATTAATATATATATATATATATATATATATATGTATATATGTATATATATATATATATATATATATATAAATGAAGATTATTCTTACGGAAGGCGCACGTGGTCACTCGGGTGGTTATATTTGTCAGTCTGGTCATGAAAGTCGACAGATCCTGGTACTCGCAAACCTGGGCGTTACTGCTCACACAGGTGAACAGCGTGGAGTATTCTCTGTGAAAACAATAAATGATAAAAAATAACGAGAACACATTTTATTTTATTCCGCTATATAGAATAAAAGAAATCATGACCCCCCCCCCTTCCCGATAAGCTTTACAATTTTATAAAATGTTCATTTCTTAAATACAGAAATCAAACTATATTCTCTATCATTAACATAAACAAATATCACTGTTAACATTTTTCTGTGATTCTAAGTAAATTATATACCTAATGAAAGATAAATACACTTTATCCGAATGGTAAGATAAATGCTAAAACGAATAAATGTATCCTCTTGACACAAAGCTTTGTTATGAGATATAAAGAGAACGTTTCATTGTATGTATTTAACTCTCGTGAGCAATGTTATAGGTAAATACTGCAGTGTGTTAATAATATGAATACCACAGTTGAGGTTATTGTTTAAACTACCATTACCGGCAGCAAGCTTAAGGTATACATGTAATGCTTACAAGAACATATCAGAACAGAATTCTTTCAACCAAAGGACGCTAGATGGCGCTTATGCGCATCTGCGGTGTAAATATGCTGATGATTTATGTGAATGTATACATTTAATATTGTTTTACTCCTCTTACGTGCAAAGGTCTTGGCCTGTCGCAGAGCTTGTTCCCCAAAAGGTCTCGAAATTGGTAACACATGTCAAGGCGCTCTGAATGTTGCAAGTTGAACTCTGACCTAATTTGAAAACGATAACAGAAAAATAATGGAGTTATAAAAAATCCGCATATTTATTCATACTACCATACATTTTTTTCCAGTTTAGAGTTCAGACAATGCTACATTATACTCATCTTACATGGAATTTTATAATACATATATTAAGGGATTTACATATTATCATGATATACATACTCTTCAGTATGAAACGAGTGGAATTTGAGGAATGGATATGTTTAGTACTAAACCTAAGAATACACCTAAGAAGTGTATTAAACATGACCTATTGAATTATTTGTTGTTCATGATAAATATATGTCAAACATTGGAAATGGGAATAAAGGTAAATACTATTAAAAGTTAAATATAAACCCAATTAATTATTATTATTATATATATATATATATATATATATATATATATATATATATATATATATATATATAATTTAGAATATGTTAAAAGTTGTCTTGCAGCAGATGACCATGCAGTGAGCTGCAACAGTGGGTATCGCCAATCAACTAGGGCATGACAGCTGCAGAGCTGTACCAGGCAACCGGAGTGAGTAGCTCGGATTATTTCAGGTACAGTTCATGATCAGTATTTCTCGCTAGCGACGTCAATACGGTTAAGATATAACTTCTAGGAATTAGGGCTGACCAGGTAAGAATATAGGCTAATGGACCCTTCTAGAATAGGGGTGTTAGAGTCAGAGTGAACATAGTAATCTATAGTATATTAAGTTAATATAAATTGATGATCAGTTATTGGGAACATTATATAGATTAATATTTTTCAAGTAATACGTTTCAGTAAATGGGCAGTTTAATTAATTTAATAAGTGACCACAGGTAACCATCTCTCGTCCCTAATATTACAATATTGTACAGGAACATGTAAGAGAGGTTACCTGTTTGGCAATGATATGTTTGGGTGTCCGGTGATCCTTCTCTTGGGAGCCGGGCCCCAAGAGCCAGGCCGGACACATGTAACCACGTTCTCCGAAAAAACCTTCATCAAAGTTCATCGCTCGTCGTATTAATGATCTCGCGAATTGTCACCAGCCCCAACCATGGACCTGGTGAAACTGGTGGAGAATCCGGGTTCCACGGTAAGATGAATTTTTTCGAAACGTGAAATGTGTTCGGCTAACGCGCGGCGGTAATACTAAGCAAAATTTATGCAGTAGTGGCGTGTATTAAGAACTTTTATTCGATTATTCAAATATCATGAACTTTTTAATGCAAAATTGTCATGTAACAAGAACATCCTGGAGGGCAGTTATATACAAAGCCCCCAACCGGTAAGCCCAATTATCATTGAGAGATTGTTAATAGATATCGAGGATACTTCATATATGCTAGAATGTATAAACACGACCTCGAATCCCACTTTACGGGTACGGCCAGTTATAATCTGGTTTGAAATAATTCCCTCGACTATTTAATGCATAACATTTATTAAGAGGGGCCCTGTGCCTAATGTCTTAGTAAATATGGCAAACCTTACCTTAACTTAAAAAGGATTGAGTGGGTGGAATATAGAAGTGCATGGGTTATAAAATGAAACCAGATGAACATATATATGCAGGGTGGGTCAGGTGAGGAAGATAGAAGTAATTATGTGATTTTTACTTTCAACGGTTGAGTTTTGAAACACATTTTAGCGAACTTGCACCAAGCTGGGGAAAAGGGGGGGGGGTGGGGAGGGGGGGCGGGAGGGAAATTAGTGAATTGGTACATGCGCCCTTGACATTCAACGGTAGGAGTGGGTAATATATATAATAGGTATTGAAATAGGTATGAGTGTACATGCACCCAGCATGGGGAAAGTGGAGGGTATGTTAGTGATGTGGTACAGGCGACCTTGACCTTGACCCTTGGGGAGGTTGACAGAAGTCCTTAAACATCATAAAGTCAAATTCAACGCAGATAGGCTGGGGGTAGTGGAAAATATATCATGGGAAAATATTGAAGGTTGTGTGCGTGAACTGGAAAATGTGAAGCTATTACAGATTATGACCTTGACCTTGTTACTTTACCTGGTTCTGGAAGTCCTAACACTGAGGGGAAAATGCACATATGCTCTTCGTTATTATACATTTGAACTTAAGCTGTGTCAATATAAAAAAAAAACTCCCATCTGTGCCCATTTAAATATTACACAAATCGCGTTTATAATACCGTAAATACTGCATTGAAGCAACACTCGAACAAAATACACTATATACTTTGCATAATTGTGGCAATGTTCAACCATAAAACTATGAAAGTTTTTTTCTGTATCATGTCCATGACATTTTAAATTCAAGCAATATTTATACACAATTGAACACAATTAGAAAAATCGTTATGTACATAACCAGTCAATATGGTACCAAATCATGTTGTTTGTGTGTATATTATCATCTTTATTTCACATGTTTGTAATAAGAAGATACCAGAATATTCATTAATCCTTTATGAATAAACATGACCAGCCTATGAGTTGGAATAAAAAGCGCATACCTTGTCTGCTGAGTACGACTTTCAGACTCTTGATACGATCGCCTAGACTCATGTTAAACACATACTGGCCCAGGTCGCTCTCGTTCGGTGTGTCAATTGTGAACTTGAAGAGCTGATTCTCCCAGCCGAATGAGCGCCTGTTGTCACCAGTAAAGGCCTGTCCATCTTTAGTAGCCTTTAGTGTGGGCGCTGGGTTGCTGTAGGTAAGCCAGGTGGCCTTCCACACCCGTGGATCAGACTGGTCCACGCTCATATCCCCAATCACGTATGGTCCGTCTGTTAATAAAAACATATAATAATGTTACAGTATGAGTTCTCTCAGAAAAACAGATTACCCCCGCCTTCCCCATATACACGATTTCGACTTTTCTCTCTAGGTGCTCAGCGCTATTTATCAGAAATTACGCCAGTTTATCATGCAGCCGGTGAACTCGGCCCATGACGAATCCGTCACGGGCGAACTAAGCCAGAGTCGCGCGCGGTCCTGACATAACGCAAGATCGGGTAATATGCTTGGTACAGATGAAATAACAACTTACATTCGCAGTTCGTCAGGGCGCCCAAAGCGTTAGTCAGGGAAGTAACACTTCCTTTTAGTTCGTTGTATTTGCATCCTTGGGCCCCGGTCACAGCGCATTCCATGGCACCTGTCAGCGAGCTGAAATCAAATACATTTCCTTGCAATATAATTTTGAATATTTAAAATAAAAAAAAATGAATTAATATATGTATTAATATTTAGAATTTATTTTTCAGTTCTCTCTTATGTGTTAACGATAGGTCATGACCTTTCAAGGACGCAGGTGCATGTATGTATTACCATTAAACCTGAAAACCGGAAGGCTTATCAAGAACATATCTTTCTTAAAATACGGTTTTATCCATCATCTTTCAATATATATAGTGATACCAACAGACCATGGACTTGGCCGGTAGAAAATTAAACTAGTATTCTATATTAACATCCCAAGAAAACAGAATCTGACATACACACCTAAGTTTGCTTGTTGTTAAAGTGTGTTATCTGCATGTTAAAATGATTTTAAACATAAATATCTTACTCAAGTATTCGAATCCGAATAATTCTCGCTGATCATTCGTGTTCTAAATCAGGACTCGAGTTCTCTTGTTGGCCTTCATTTTGAGACATTTATGCAGTGGTACAACCATTAGTTCGATCAGTTTCTCACTAATACAGATAAGCCGATATTGCCCATTAAAATGTCATAGCACTCATTAAAAAGCGTCTCCCTAAAATCTAAGGAGTATATTATACCTTGATGTATGCGAGGAATATGGGAAACACCTATTATATTTCCAATTTTGTGATAGTTTTCCCTTAAAATAAACCAGCGGGGTACCCAAAATTTCCTACATGCGACCTGTGACATCCGGGTTTTAGTGTGAAGGGGGCCTACGCAAAATGGCATAAGCCACGTGTGGTTCCGGGAAAGTGGGGGATAAAACGGAAGAGTTCAGCGGGGGGATGCGACCCGAAAGGACAGCGCCCGGGCGAGAATCTGTCTGCGAAGAGAGCTTTGGGACATGTACGGGCAAATCCTATAGCACAATTATGCTCTTTTGGACCACGCCCTTATCCTCAAATTTCAGTAGGATGTTTCCTTGAGGATTGTACAAAGTCTGCTACCCGTTTCAGCCCTGCAAGTCTTTTAAAAACTCTAAAAGGATTCGGTTTAGCCAGATATAGGCATATACATTAACTTATTGTGTGTGAGTAACTCCTTATACATTTTATGATATATGTATAGTTAAATATAAAGTTAATACGTATTTTTAAAAAAAAATTGAAATAAGTCAAATAAATATTATAAATCTATAACCGTGAGGTTCATGTTTGAGCGGCTGAAGTTCAAAATCAGTAAATTTTTACTGAAAATCAAAATACAATTTTTTTTAAAGGGGGTGCATTAAAGTTAAATGCACGCGGTGCTTGAGAAGCCAACTCTTCTTCAGCTTCACTTGTCCTGAATAATCTCTGATACAGACCTGCATGACGTCTGATCAGCTCCGGCGACGCACTTCTGTACCTCTATGATGTTACAGCCTTAAATACATAATAAATATACTTAAACAGTGGCAAATATCAAGCAGCGTATATACATATAAATATACCATATATATTGTTATTGTTTTTATGATGATGATTATGATTATAACTATTACTAATATTAGTATCATTATTATTATTACTTCTATCTTTCGCTCCCATTTTGCTCTGTTTATCTGCTGCCTGCATGGAATGTTGGCTATAGAAGAACTTTGACATGGCACCAAAATTCCAATCGGCCATTGGTCCAACATTTAATTCGGCCTTCTCGTGGGCTGTTTCGGGGAAACCAAGACAAAACAAATAGCTCTTTAGAAACATGTATACATATATTGTAGGTAAAGCGTTGTGTTAAGAGCATAATATACCAATACAACTATATAGTCCGTTCCATTCCCTCATGGTTATACCTATTTATTGCTAGGAAAATTTCTATGTTACATTTCGAGGGAGAAAATGTTAATAAATTAAGGATAGAAGATTAATTGACCTTATTTTAAGCACGAGGAATAAACTCCTACCTTACACAGTATTTAAGAAACAGAACGTCTTAGGATATGAGAAGTCAGTCTATATTTTGCAACATATCAGACCCACTTGTTGCGGTCAAAGTCATTGGTCTCATGCAAAAAGAGAATTGTGTTGAAAGTTGACATTAAATGGTGTCATGTGAACACTAAAAAAATAAACCAGCCAAAACAAAGATGGCTGCTCATGCAGTTACACATAAGATCTGTCCGATCTTGGGGAGAGTATAAACAGTTCTAAATCATAAACTGGAGATTGAATTTTAAATTCTTGATTGTCGCTTATTTTGTCGCTTCTATATGCAGTTTTATAGGAGACTTAGACAATTAGAAAATAGAAAATTATTTCTAAAACAAGGGGACACACGTTGGTGGAATAGAGCATATATTACGTACATAATCGAATAATTTACGTGAGTTTTGGAATAATATGTAATGATATATAAAATTCCCCTCGCAAAGACCGAAGTACATACAGGCCTTATACACGCAAATAAAATCAAGTTCAATTGCAATTGTTCCTGCCTGGAGCCTCACAAAAAACAAGGCTATAATGATTAATGCTCTATTGTATAGTAATATTATAAAATGATAATATAATAAATACTGCAGCCTCATGAGTTGTACAGATGAACGAATGAAAGAAAAATTAATGTTTTAGTTAATTCATCTTTTATATATCTAGGGTATAAAAGTCGATGAATTCAATCCTGTAACTTTATAGACATAAAATCGTGTCATTAGACTAGATTCTAGTAGTTCATGCGAAACGAGAAATATTCATACAAATACATGTGCATGCAGGACAAACAAAGAAGTGGGCTTTGCTACTCTCCGTAAACATAAACATAACTAAACATAAATATATAGTGGTAAATGGAATACATTTTCTCATCCAGAAATTAATAGACTAACAATTGTGACGTCACTTACCCGTGTTCTGCGCAGCCGCGAGCGTGACGCAGGCCGCCAGCAGCAGGAGCTGCTTTTTACCCATCCCTTGGGTCACGTGGTTCGTCGCTCTGGATATGACAAAACAAAATTATGAAATTATTGGGTTTACTAAATTTACCGTTCTATTTAAATAAGCTTGGCGTAAAAATTCACATTACGTTAAAGAGGGTATCTTAAAAATGACTTCATTTTGAATTAGGCATACGGTAATGCCGCCTCTGCATCTTATCGCCATCTTATGTAGCTTCATTGAAACACGTGTGAGGTAAACATTCATACTGAATAATTATTAATGTATTGCAGTGCTACTGCAATATATGAAATACCAAAATTTGAATATAGTCACCGTACAATTTAAACGAGAGATATTTAGGACATCTCTGTCGTTCAAAGTTTGAATGCTAGATGGCAAAGGCGATATAACCGTAAATAAAGATAACCAAGGAACCTCCATTAGCACAACAACATCTCACAATTATGATTAAAGTTATAACAGGAGAGCTTCATTTTAGAGAGATTCATTTGCAAGAGCTAATGTAACCATAAAATAGTAGAAGGAACCAGTCTATTGGCATTCGCCTCTGAAGTTATATAGAGAATACTAGGGAAAAGCTACATTTATTTATGGGGTTTAAAAAAAATTATACAGGAGTCAATAGGCCTACATTATGAGAAATGCTATATAAAAGTGTTTGCTTTCGGCGTCGTTAACTATCTTGTCGAAACAAAACTTATACATGGAGTGGAGGCACAGTTTTCTACAGTACATTTTAGTTTGCATATACCTGTCATATTAGTTACTGAGTCATGTCGCGGATCACTTGATTGTTTGCCGTTATAGTATTGTGTAAATATATCTGGCAACGGGGGTCTGCCCACACCTTTGTACATGATAATCACAAAATAAACTTAAGTGAACCCTGTTATATAATCTTGTGATTTCTACTTTAGTGTTTGCTACTATATATGATGTTTTACCAAGTCGGACCTTTCGGCAATGGGCCATGCCAAGTGTATGGAGATCAAATTGTCCCAATGATTGCCTCCGCCATGAGGGTATGCGTTCTTTCCGTTTCGTGTGTATGTGTGCTGGTTCAAAACATAACTCACACAATCATGAATGGAATCTCATGATTTTGGTGTGCATCCGGCTATTGATCCGGATCCAGGAAGGTCATGAAGGAGCATTCACAAATGTACAGTAACTTATGCACGAATACACATGGGAATATTGGCCTAATTAGTGAATGGCAGAGGCTTCAATTCATTAGAATGCTGAGTTCTAGTTATACATGCAGTTAATTTAAATAACACGTTAAAGGTGTCGAAGCACAGAGAGGGGAAAAACTATGCAAGGTTGCAGCCTGAAGGTAAAACGCACTATACCGTCAGGCAATAACAGACATTTTGCATACATGCAAAACCAAGCAAAAAGATAACTTGTGTTTAATTCAGAAAAAAAAACATGTATGTTTGTGTAACATAACATGAAGACGTGTGATATACACACACACACACATATATATATAGGAGCTATATTTTATATATGCTTTTAGAGTACATTGTCTCTGTACCTCACTAAATATATGTGCATTTATTAATTTTCTGTTTTAATGAAGAAGTCTACGTGTAACGTGGAACACAGCAATAGATAGTACATGTTTTGATCAGCACTGTGCCTTTATTTAGGTTCCATTATAATTAACTGAATTTGAATTAGGTATCATAGATTTAATACATTGAACTTTGATAAGAAAGTGATTCCTGCTACCAATATTGTACCCCCGTTTTAGTTTTTCTGAATACTTTCTCTAAATTCTCATTAATCTCTAAAATCTCATTAATATCAGTAATAATGTATACAAAATGTACATAAATATAGTTTTCTTGCCATCCCGAAGGATCATGACTAAGCTTGAAGTTTTAATTAAAAAAATTTTGCTACACTAAAAGTCTTATTATATTAAATGAACAACAAACAATATTTTAAAATGAAATTAGATCACTGTCATAATCACACGCTCCATTTTCCCTAAAATTGTCGGTACATGTTTGCCACCTTGGAAATCATGCTTTGTCATAAAAGCTCTTATAAATAAACTGGTGTTTTGAGCGCTCTTTATTAATTAATCCATTAATAGACCAAATGAACCTAATTATTGAAGAGTACTTAAAACTGCAATCTTACCGTTGTGTTGCACTTCGAGCAAAGCCTGGGAGAGAGAGAGTAAGCTTATTAGTACAGCCTCGTATGCTCCTTACCCGGCGTGTGAGGCAAAACCTGCCGGGTCTCACATTGTATATGCCCTCACGTGCAAACACGATTGTTTGCCTTTTCCCCGTGAGGGCAAGATCAAACTATATGCAAGCGAAATTTGAGGCCTATTTACCCAGAGCGGGAGTTTCTTAAGAATCTTGTACAAGTACGGACCTACGCCCTGTATTGTCCACACAGCATATGTAATCGCACCGGGTTTACGTGACTGTCCCATGCAATCAAGGATTTGTATTGTATAAATTCGGGTAACCTGGTGTGTTTATCAATCTAAGGCATCTATTTAGAAATAAATAACCTGAAAACAGAACGCGCATGTACTTTTCGTGAGGACCGGTAACCCAATAAATACGTTACATTCAGAGGAAAACAAAAAACTGCTACAACCAATGCAGCTATTTTGCCTTTTGTGTCTCATATAAAAGGTCCTTATAAATTCGGCGAGTTGTGGACTGAATTGTACCAACAGTGCCATTTTACAGACTTGTGTTTTTTTATAATTCTGTTACATAATGGTTTTGAACGGGATAATGTCTGCACGGAGAATAAAATTATATTTGCACCAGAGCTTTCGTTTAGATGCGCGTCACGTCACGCGTTCGGTGACTCCTTTGCTTTTAGTTCTGAGCCTTGTAATATTTAGCGTGCAACCTTGTTAGTTATTCATATATCCAATCTATCATAGCACACATTGTGTACACTGGGCCAGCCTAAACTAGCATAAAGATCATTTTAAAAGGGTTATTTGCATAAAAATTCAAAGCCAACTTCACACGACAATGAAACTCACCATTAAACACCTCTGCGTGATATATTTTTTTTCAGTTTCTATCGCATTCATGAAACATGCTATGGACACAAAATAATCGACGTCCGAAGGATAATATTTTTTACCATTTGGTGGCTTCTCTTGACCCATTTCTGTCGCTTCACATATGCATGTAAAAGACCCCGCGATTCATGTGACAGATGCCTTTGTTGGTCTAATATCCAGGGGTTCACCGAGTATATACTCACTGTAAAACCGCACAGGGTTGGAATCCCTCATAACATTATCTGCTGTGTTTGAATGCACAGCCTTGGTAGCGGTAAGCTTGTGTATAGATTTTCCTTCCGGTTAATCTTAATACATGCAATCTCATTCAGAACAGAAAAAAAGGCTTGTTGATATTTAACTAACGTCTCTGCGTTAATAATAATAATAAAATAATAATAATAATAATAATAATAATAATAATAATAATAGTAATAGTAATAGTTATAATAATGTATGTAACCATGAGAATAATAATGATAATAATTCTTACATAGCGAATTACCACTATATTATATTGTGATGTTAAAATACATTTTTAAAAACAAAATGATGTGGCAGATAGATTGGACCAAGGTTGTTGAAAGTTGCATTGTCCATAAAATAAGCAGGACTCGATCCGATTCAAAACTGAAGACTGCTTTAAATATCAATTTTTAAATATCATCTGCAGGATTTATATAGTTTCACGGAGGAAATGATGTTTCACATGAGGATACGGGTAGACTGGTACCCCGCTCTATTATGGCACCGCTGCTCTAGGCAAATCATGCTTGGCATAGGGGCATAATAAAGCAGGGTACCAGTCTAGGGTACGGGATGAATGTCTAGTCGCGAGAATGTCCATGGGAGGACTTAGAGGGGGCCGTACCATCATTTACCACCCAAGAATTTGGGAAATAATACAATATACGATAAATACCGAAAAGCAGCGTCGTATTTTCTGCCTCATGCCGATTATTTCTGTATGCTTATGTATGCGAATGTTACGTAAATGTCCTATGGCATTCCCGTACACATATTTACCTGCGCTGCGGTTTTGAGCCCTCTTTTTTCAGATCCCGCATTCGCTGTTCGGTGTCACCAAGCTTTTTACAGACTATCAATTGGGCAATTGCTATATAGGAAACTTTAATACAGTTGCATATGGACCTTATCGGAAAAGATTAAAATATAAAGTAAATGCAGAACGCATGTGTAAGTTTAATTAGTATAAAAATTCTTTAACTATAAAGTTATTAATCTATGGTACATATTCCTGTTACCAGAAACGGTTCAGGGTGATGTTTTACTGAGTACGACAACGAAAACATATATCTCAGGTACTTCTACATACGAGACACCGGAGCCCAGTTGGGTAAATCATTTGGGATTCTCCTGGTCGCAAGACCACTTTCAGAAGACTTTAATCTATGGGGTGCCCAGGCTGGAGACAAATTTAAGACCCGATCGTGTGCTTTACATGAGTAGAAGGATTTCCTCGTCTTTTACATATGGAACCCGTGCTTAATTTTATTTGGCTCGTACAGTCTGTATACTGTACAGTGAATTAAATTGAATAAAGGGTTCTGTTTGATTTATTCTGTTGTCGTGATCTTAATACAAACACTAGCATCAGTCTTGTGGACTGAGCGCCGGTGTTGGATTTCTCCCGATCATGACAACAGTAGACGCTCCATTTGTTGTGGGCAGCTGTGTACTATTGCGACAACCAGGTCGTTCTGTCCGGCATGTCACCAAGGTGTTTGCCAAATGTTTTGTAATGTGTGTATGGAGGGTCTGCAAAGTCTTTGACCTTTAACCTGTGAATTTCATCACAACTGCAGTACAGTCTCCGGGTCACATTTCAGGAGACCAAACATATTCTCTACCGGTTGTATTTGCGAAAACAAGGATTCCCCATGTAATGTAATTTTTTTAGTTGGCATGTATTGAAAATACAATATTTTTCCGTATTTGTTTTACAGAAATATCTGGCCTAGGTTAATAAATTGCAAGACATTTCTATGTTTTATTAATCAGAACATTGCATAAAAAGATTACAGAACAGCTCATATGTTTAGCAGCTATTGAAGAAATAACCATTTATTTGGTTAAAGACCCTCTTACGCGAAATCTGAGTTATCTTCCCGAATTCATGGATCTCGGCATGACATGAAATTTGATATCTACATTTCACTACGAGTATGTACGAGTTCAGTACGGATATACAACCAGGAGTGAACGAGTGCAGCCGAGTGCGCTAAACGACTGGTACCGAGTTGAGTACGAGCTATACGAGCTTATTACGAGCCTGAATGTGTTTAGTACAAGCTCAAACGAGTTCGACACGCCTTCAGGGCACGGCATTCGTGGATGACCGGAATTCCTGGCAGCTTAACTGGTCATGTGACCAGAGGCCTGTTGTTAAGGAGGAAACATTTCGTTTGTTATTCCTAGGACAGTCACTATAGACGATTCCCTGGCGGACTATACAACAGTGCCGCTGCTGGGCCATGCTGTCAATTTATGTTCAAGGGTGGGGTGGATGACTCAAAAGCGAAGGTTGGGGAAAAATTTTGTATAAACCTGTACGAATATTGAAATATCACAAGGCCACGAATCAGACCGGGGGGGGGGGGGGGGGGTCCAACCCTGCTCTTAACCAACGACTTTTTCTTTAGACAATTTTTATGCATGACACCGGTTGACCCCTTCCCTGCAAAAAATTCTGGATCAGCGCCTGGACCAACGAGTGCGGATGTCACATGTTAAAATTTTGAACTGGATGCACAATGCGACACCCCACTCATTTCTTTGCCCTGTGCCAGCCCTGGCAGGGACGGATCCAGGATGGGGGAAATGTAGGGGTCCAACCCAGGAAGACCAATGAGAAACTTAGAAAAGGTCCTCGGAATAAAGGGAGGGGTCGAGACCGAAAAATATCGGTATGACTCGCTTAACAAAAGGTTGCAGCAGCTGGAAGGGGGGGGGGGGTCCGGACCCCATGGACCTCCCCCTTGATCCACTTTTGACTGGTGGTGAGACCCAGAGAATTTTGCTCTACAAAGCAGCAGTTACAACGAGGGAGATCTTGGACGAATCCCGGACGACTGCGGTGTATAATCGCGGCTTGAGGAGCGTATGCCATCATATACTTTGGCCGACTAAAAGTAACTTGTGACCGTACAAGGTACCCCATATGTATATGAGCCCATGCGAAAAAAAACATACTGAACGTAAAAACAGTCGATTGGTCAGCCATAACTATAGCTCATGTAAATTCATTTATACAAACATACAAAATATTCTTTAAATTCTTAGTTTTATAGAAATATGACCCTTGTTACAAACAACACAGCAACAGATGTACTCGGAGCGCCCTGTGTGTTACAAAACTGAATAGAATATCAACTTTACTGTGATACAAGGTCTATTATGTGGCGGATTGCGTGAAACGAAATAGGGTAAACATGTAAGTATTGTTTATTTGAAGCTAAACAGTGCAAGTAGGTTTACCACCCCAGATCGACGACACTGATCCTTTTTAGGAATATGCTGTTGATGAAGAGGCATAAAAACTTACAAACAGTCACGTCACGCCGTGTCTCGTGACCCGGTTTGTACAATGTAGGTCTACAATGTCATTGACGTGCACCCGATGGTTCTGCAAGGCCGCCGCGCTTGTACTTAAAGTCCTGGGGCCAATCCTGAAATTTTAAGTTTTGCTGCACCCCCCGTCATTATTAGGTTTGAATGCCATTTTCTGTTAAAGTGATTCATGGAGGTCATATTTCAAAACATTACCCCTCTGGAAAAGTGTCCAAAAGGCTTGAAATCGGCAATTTTATAATCTAATCTCCGTACATAAATTCTTGAAAATATATGTGTTAATGTCAAGGGTTCCCTCTACGAAATTGTTACGACGAGATATTTTTACTACCAAATTTAATCAAAGCTACCGCCTTACCTAATTTTAATGTGTTAAATCCATTAAAATTAATTTCAAAACTCCCTTTTGAATTTTTAACCTTAAAATTTTAAAAATAAAAGTTTAAAATATGAAAAGGCATATAACTGTTAAACGTTACTGTTATTTGAGATATAAAGAGGCAAGATTAGTTTTAATCATCAATTGGACGGGCCAAATGGATATAAAAACCTTACTTTTGCCATTCAGCGTATTCCAGGCTTAAAGTTTACAATTTTAAGCTTCTCAAAGTAAATAAATAAGTGTTTTTTGTTATGATTATAATATTCATAAGTTTTTTGGTAGAGTAAAACTTTGATGTTTACATTCCATGGTTGTGTACTTTTTAATTCGACTAAAATGAAGTTACAAAAAAATTTGAAGTTTTAACATGAACTTTTATATTAAAAAGAAATAAAAATTCACAGAATTTTAAAGTCTTGCTGGCATTTGCAAAGATAAAATCACAGCAGATACAGTTTA
This sequence comes from Sipunculus nudus, assembly GCA_026874595.1. Lineage (NCBI taxonomy): Eukaryota > Metazoa > Annelida > Sipuncula > Golfingiida > Sipunculidae > Sipunculus > Sipunculus nudus. Next base: position 51,326,041 of record CM049315.1, read on the forward strand.
ATATATAAATTTGATGAACAAATAAATCCAGAGTTATAATTGCTTTCAACACATTTCTGCTTTGCACCCTTAAACGGGTAGCATTTAGAATTATATGGGGATAACCCTTCTTTGGTTGAAACCACTTGGGGGCTAAGTAACTTTTAGTTTCATAAAATAAATCTACATATGAGTATTTGCATGCAGTGTTGTATAAGTTAAATATAATAAAGACCATAGTAGAGCTGCTATTCATAAGTTTGAAATTAACACATTTAAATTAAATTTTATTTTTGTCAGAGAGGCTGGCATTTTTAGCCCAATCATTCAAATTTTAGTTAAAACACTGTTTGTTTATATTTGATTGAAACCTCTGATTGCAACCTCTGATTGAAACCTATATTTATACCGAGTATTTCGCGAGACTTGGACAGAATACATTTGGTCCTATTTTCCATTCCTTTTACATTTTGGAATAAAATAAAATGTTCAAAGTTTGACTTTTATTCTCTACATATTATTTTTAAAAGTCCAAAATTCATCAGAATACCAGCCAAAATCCTGATTCGGATTGTGAACATACAAAATAACAAAGAATGAATAGGCAGCCCATTTTTTAAAATTAAAAACGATACACCTGTTCGAAACTTAGACCAGAAGCGGATCCGGGGGGGGGGGGGTGGGGTCCAGGAAGTCCGGACCACCCCTTTTTCATCAGAAACAACGTTTTTTAAGGGCTTCGGACAAAATTTTGCGGCTTAGACCCCCCCTTTTCCAGACATGGGGACCTTTTTTAGGGTTTTCATTAGTCTTCCTGGGTTGGACCCACCCTTTTCCTAAATCCTGGATACGCCCCTGTAGACAAAGTCATTAGTTGGGTCAAGGGGTCAGGATAGCTGTAAACACGATTTGACATGAGAGGCAGTCATTGCTATCAGGAAATCTGTACTTTGATGACATGATTCGGGACTGGTCAAAGAATCCAAAGACACTGAAAAAGGAAACACGTAATAAACTTCCCTAATGGTAGGTCTCTTGTTACAAATTAGCTTTGTCCTCCTTTTCAGTATAATTTTGAGCCGTTGATGCTATTGTCAGAAATTTCAAGGCATTAATGATTTTTTTACTAGTATTTTACGCCACGTTTGCATGACGGTTCTAAAGTACTGGTCAGTATGAATGGCGATTGATTAAGACAGATGCAGATGAACGGAATCCTGTTGCATTTTCAATTTAATGACAATTTAACTATGCTGGATATTTGAGAGAGAATACCTCTTTACTGATATAATATATACCTTGGCCGTTGTCGCAAGTACTCGACAGGGCACGCTTTTTTTCTAAAATCGCACACCATATATGTTATACTGAACCTATGACGATCCTTTAATGTCTTCGGGTATTCACATATATCTTTTAATTATACATGCGTTAATTCTGATAAACGATAACTGTCAATAATGTACTGCTGAGAATAGACGTTTGACCTAGAGCAGGTTGAACTGTATAGTTGTGAATCTTTGTACACCGCCAGCTATACTGTCCCCCCCCCCCCCCAACCCCCCATCGTGAATGGAAATTATATATAGTAGATTATTAAAAGATAGTCCAAAATATAAAGAACATTTGACAGATAAAACTTTTTTGACGTTAATATGGATTGATAATAATTCTTTATATTTCTGATTCTTTGTTTTGCCGAAAAAAACTATTTATTACCACCTTCTTTAATGGTCAAACAAAAAAAATTATCTTGGGTATCTGCCCAGGATATCTGAGAACTTGCGACACACCAAATTGTGGGATAATCATTGAAGCCGCCTTGGAACCGATCTCCTGTATACACTTAATCAAACGAATCACTATATTTTGTAAACTTTGTGAATTCTGAAGGATTGATTGGGCCATATATAGCTGTATGTTTCTCGTGTCTCGAATATATGTTTACTTGCAAAGAATGTAAGTATGTCCATGAAGATTTGTAAAGAAACCCCTGTATTTGAACTTGCAAAACGGCTGGAAGGATATTATAAAAGGACCAGCCACGAAACTAAGTCCGAGTCAAAGCAATCGAAGCTAAAAGAAATAAAACCAGTTTATATGAGAGAATCATTCACTTCTTGCCTTTCAGTTAAAATACGTTATTTTTAATCATATTAATAATTTTACCTGAGACGCTTTATTGAACAGATGACAGTTTGTAATATAAATTAACAGAAGAAAGAACAGTTGTATAACATTAATCAATATTATTATTTTTTTTACAATTGTTTTTGGTGGAGGTATCAGCCTCAATTTTTTATGCTCTCTTATCTAATAAGTATATGTACATCTGAGGAGTTCCATTTCGGTTTGGGACTACGTGAAAGGGCGGTAGCACTCGCTTCCTATCAGATTATTTTTGTATCCTGGTGTCACCCAGGCCCGGTGTCTACCGTACCTGCGGGTCCTCCCATGCGTAATCATCCCCAAGCTGGGTCATAACACCGGAGACCCCCCAAAAAACACACTCGACTGTGAGTGATGCACAGTTGTGGGGCACACCCATCCCATTAAGCGTGCAGAGCACTCAATCTGCGTGTGGGCCGACTGTGAATATCTCACCGCCTCGGCTGAGAATTGAACTCACGACCTCCCGGCTTTGAGTCTAGTGCTCTACCCCTGAGCAACAGAAGCCGGTTTAATCCATTTTATGATCTTTATATCTCTTTTTAATTAGTCTTTACCTTTCATCTTGTATAAAAATGATTTTAATACCAGCTATCCAGTCTGCGAGTGTCTAACTCTGAAGTTTGCGGAACTTATGACCCCAACTGTAAATAAGTAACAGGTCCACTAGTTATCAAATCACCTGGGTACCATGGCTTAAGGCTTTTACACAAATTACTATAAAATCAAGAAAACGTTTGATAATTTAAAATTAGGATTTAATAGTTTAAGCTAAACGTAAAGATAAACTTTGCTCTCCTCTAGGTTCGGCAGTTTTTTCACACAAAGCCTTTGGCCTGAAATTTGTTCAAAATAAGGTTCTCTTTTGAATGCTTACCTTTACTTTTATTCAAAGATTGGATATTTGAGTTTTTAAATTTGATAAAATAAGCTAAACATACATAATTCTAAAATTCAGGGTTAATTAAAATATTTAAATTGAACTAGATTTAAATCAAATTTAGAAATATTAAAAAATGAATTGTCCATGCCGTATCAGTGAATTAGACCCACCATTATTCTGATGTGCTTCAGCTCAAAAGCCAATTAATATTCAAAATATAAACGTTATTTGATATTTATTTAATCCAATTAACTATTTTAAAAAGTGAATTTTAAATTCAAAACGAGACATGGTACTGAATTGACTATATTACTCGATCAAATTAATGATTAGGACTGATTTTACCTGTTTATATCCAAAGCAAAATAGTATAATTTTAAAAATAGATGCCTTTTGACATTCATATTTATGTTTAATTTATATTCATTTTAAAATCCAAATCAAAAGTAAAAATTCATTTGTAACTTCATTTCAGTTTAATCAAAGGAAACACAAACAAATTGCCCCTTGCCGTTCATATGAAATGTATACATTAAAGTTTTGCTTGCCTGCAGAAGATGATGTATACCCTTATTATAAACATATAATTACTTAACTTTAAATAGTTGAAAATTGTTAACTTTCAGGCTTGAAATACGCTGAATTACAAAAATCAACATTTTTATTCCATTCTGCCCATCAAATTGATGATTAAAACTTATCTTGCCTCTTTATTTTCCAAAAAATTATATGCCATTTTATATTCATATTTTTTTAATTTAAAATTTGAAGATTTAACATTTGAAATAGAATTTCGAAATTAACTTTATTTATCAAAATTAAAAAAGTGGTAGCCCTGATTGAATTTAGCTGTAAATATTTCTCCACATAACAATAACGTAAATTGAACCCTTGACATTAACCCATATATTTAAAAAAAATAAAGAGAGAGAGAGAGCCAAGTGGTAAGGCCACCGACCGGAAATCGGAAGATCGTGGGTTCGATTCCCACCGTCAGTGAACCGACTTTTCTGTGTATACCATAACCATCTATAAACAATGAACCAGCTTGGCTAATCAAACATCTATATATAACATATGAAGCACACTATATTAGGCCATTAGTTCTTCCAGCTGCATGGAAAGTCGCCGTGCCGACACATGTTGTGGGTGAGACTATGACGTCACTACCGTGACGTCACTTCGCTTGTTCCTATAAATGTGTGCAAATACACAGAAGGGAAGGGAATCTAGCGTAGCCAAGTGGTAAGGCCACCGACCGGAAATCGGAAGATCGTGGGTTCGATTTCCACCGTCAGTGAACCGACTTTATTGTGTATACCATTTCCATCTATATATATATATTCGTTTGCATGACTTGGTTAAGCCTCTCACGCACGAGATGGACCTACGTTCGTACAAGGCACCGCAAAAACCTCTACCAAACTACCCTAATACTACAGCTTTATCATGTATACATCATTCATAACGTTATAATCGTGAATCTGATACAGACCGAGTGCGATCTCTGCTGCTGTGTTTAACAAGAATGTCAACAATACAATGATTGTTGAGTTATACTTACATGAAAGGCTATATATATGCGACGTAAACTTTTATTTTGGTGTAAACCATATTTTATTGCAAACTTGCAATGAGGATAAAAAAGAGGGTAAAACCCTTTATAAATTCTTCTCCTCAAACGTTTATTTTATTATATTGTAATCGATCACCAGCTTTCTGGTTCGGGCAGCTGGGCACTGACCCGTGACGTACGCAATTACCATGCAGGACTTTTGATATAGAGCGCCGTTTTTTCCGCGAATGTCGTTTTTCCGAAAAATTATTTTCCCCCGAAATTTTCAATGGAGAACCGAAATTTTATTTCTTGTTCACGAAATATTTTTCAAGCATGTAAAAACTTCACATGAATTTATGAAATGACGTGTCAAAAGGGCCAGCAGTGCGGTGTTTTAGCCTATTGGTGACCCTAATAATATGTACATGTATACTGGAGGTTCAAAAGGCTTTCTATGTGTAAATGGTAATCGATTGATTTCAACTGATATTCCAAAGAATTAATTTATCAATCAAATCGTTGATATTTCATTTAAAAAGTTATCTAGAAAATAATTTTTATATCTTTAAACCGTAAACATACAGAATATACCCCCGTATATATTTATACAGGTTTTATTCTAAGGAAGTATCATAAGGCCAATAAAAATAAAAGGTATGGTTCTCAGGCACCGCCCGCATCAATATTAATCCCCCGCATCAAACATTTTTATTTTGATTTTCAATAGAAACTTACCAATTTTGAGCTGCAGCCGCTCGGACATTTCTTTCAAGAAGATACAATTATACAATTTCCTTTGTTTTGTAGAGCTTTTACGTGTTTAGCAAAATAAATCTGCTATTATCATGATTTTTCCTTATCATTTGACATTTTTATCGAAACATACAAAAAAGATCAAAAATAAAAAAAACCGCCCGCCATGCAGCACTGATTTCTGAAAAAAAAGTGCCTGAGAAACATATCTTTTTTTTATTGTGGCCTAAGAATTGTAACATTCCACTTAAGAGTCTCGGTTACCACCACCGTTTGTTGACTCAATTGTTCTGAAGATTGGACAGAATGTTTCATAACAGGTTAAATCCGGTGTGACAGATTGCCTACAATATTATATAAATTAAAAACACCTGACCAGTTTCAATGAGATATAGCAATTTTGTTTATAATTATTCAAGAGCAGGTTACGGAACTTTGTATTTCTGCTTATTTATCTATATTCCGCAATATTCCGAGACGCAGATAGACGTTCTATAAACATGGAGTAGTCATCGAGAGGGCCCTGGTATCTTTTCTCATTATTCTTTCTTTTTAGGCTTTCATCCACAATATATAAATATGTGTGAATATGGCACTGAAGCTTATGCGTGGAACTTTTTAACCCCATAAGCAGTACGCTGCCGATGACATCCATGTATATACTTCCAGTCGCACAATTTACCACCATTCCGAAAAGCTAATGTTGCGTTTTCATTCATGCTATCCGGACACGGTTCTTTGCTCTGTAACAGTCCTTGCTATACAAAGCAGCGGTTACAATGAGGGAGATCTTGGATGAGTGTAGTGGTTATATCCGTTGCGTGAGGAGCGTAGTCAAAGAAATCACCAGTCGGACATGAATAATCTCCAACTAGATACATTGTCATATATCTCTTTCGGGGGTATTTCCAGGGTGTTAAGGTTTGGGAGTTTAAATCCCGCCATATACCGGGAGAAATTATATTTAATGTAACTGCGTTTTCCTCAAATTTTAAGGCTAAACTATCTTTCTTGAGTTTTGGAACTTTTAGTGTATCTTTTTACTCGGAGTAAATGGTAAAAAAATCTGGATTCGCCCGTGTTGTTTTAATAATATATATATCTGGTATTAATCTATCCAACGTCTCACGCTTACGATCTGGTATGCATGAAGGTCTGTCATTGATTATTAACACTATATAATCATGTATATAAATTGTAATCGGTTAATCTTTTAAGATATCCTAATATTAATTAATTGAACGTTCGCACGTAGAATAATATTTATCATTATTTTTATAATATTATTCGATCGGAAGAGCTGTTCTAGTTGTTGGTCCTACCAAAGGATTTTGTAGGTCAATCTCTTCAGCCGGACTATATGCCTGACGGCGTGCGTATGTAAGAAAATAATTATCTGTTTGAACTGCAGCGGGAGATTTGGGACCTCCAATAAACTCCTTTAAAGCCTCCTCTCTCTTTTTCGACATGCACTCTCTAACCCATTAATGATGTATATAAAAAATTAAAGCAGCGCTTACCAGGTTTATGAAAACTACCAGAAAGAAGTTTTCAGGCGACAATCGAAACTGGATAGACCGAGGCGGTGCTGCACCGTTCCTATAGTGAGGCACAGTGGAAGCAGGTACACAGACCCGGTACCTTTAATTTATAGCAATGACCCCACCCGCCCAAATATGTCAACAAAGTGCCTTTCATTTCCAAGGGTGCGCACGAAGCGTCGGTGTTTATTCTTATATCTACTATCGCTTAATCCAAGACGGTACGGGGGTATTCATTCTGGCTGGCACGGTGTTGGTTTGGCGTACACACTGGAGACCCTGGTTCATGCCGGGTTAGTTGAATGTTGTTTACTCTTACCGTATGCTTTATTATAGCTTGCCATTCCCATACACTTATGGTATACTCGTCACTTATGTAGGCTTCACTTGTTTAGTCATCATCGCATGAGCTTCTAAGTGCTACTATATCCACATATGTAAGGTTTTATTTGAACAGACCGCGGCCTGGTTGTATAACAATTGGTTCTTATGCCCGAAGTTGATCATTTTTATGTTCTGTACAAATAATTACTGGTGAGATTACGTAATAAAAATGTATGTTTTGTATTAAGATGTTTTTGGTGGAGATAACCGCCTCCATTTTTAGCTCAGCTGACTGAAAGTCATCTGAGCTATAGCGATCACTCTTTGTCCGTCGTCCGTCTGTCCGTCTGTCTGTCTGTCCGTCTGTCCGTCTGTCCGTCCGTTAACCAGGCACAAATCGTAACCGCTGGACCTAGAACCTTGTAACTTGGGATTCTGAGAGGTCCATAAAAAATCTCCTTGGAAACCAGAAATTAGGTCTCTGTTACCCATATCCTTCGAGCTATGTGGCCCCAAAGTACCCCCCAGAAAAGTCAAAAATTTCATACAAAAACTTCAATATCTCATTAACTACTTGACTGATGGTCATGATATTTGGCATACATATTGATCATGAGATGTTACATCACTTCCTGAAGACTGGTGGCGCCACCTGTATTTTTCGATTTTTTACGAATTTTTTTCTCTATTTTTGAGACCTTTAAAAATGTGAACATCTGTTAACAAGGCACAAATCATAAAGACTGGACTTAGAATCTTAATTCTTGACACACTGAGAGGTCCATGAAAAATCTCCTTGGAAACCAGAAATTAGGTCTCTGTTACCCATATCCTTTGAGCTATGGGGCCCCAAAGTACCCCCCAGAATTGTAAAAAATTTCATACAAAAACTTCAATATCTCAATAACTACATCACTGATGGTCTTCATTTTTGGCATACATATTGATCATGAGATGTTCGATCAGTTCCTGCAGACTGGTGGCGCCACCTGTACTGTTTGATTTTTTACGATTTTTTCCTCTATTTTTGAGACCTTTGAGGATGCTGTCATCTGTTAGCGTGGCACAAATCGTAACGACTGGACCTAGAATCTTCATTTTCGACACACTGAGAGACCTATGAAAAGTCTCTATGGAAACCAGAAATTAGGTCTCTGTTACCCATATCCTCCGAGCTATGGGGCCCAAAATTACCCCCCAGAATAGTCAAAAATTTCATACAAAAACTTCAATATCTCATTAACTACATCACTGATGGTCATGATTTTTGACATACATATTGATCATGAGATGTTTCATCAGTTTGTGCAGACTGGTGGCGCCACCTGTATTTTTCAATGTTCACAAATTGTTTTCTCCATTTTTGAGACCTTTAAGGATGTAGTTATCTGTCAACAGGGTACAAATCGTAACGATTGGACCTAGAATCTTCGTTCTTGACACACAGGGAGACCCATGATAAGTCTCCATGGAAACCTGAAATTTGGTCTCTGTTACCCATATCCTTTGAGTTATGGCACTCCAAAGTACAGCTCAGAATAATGGAAAATTTGATACAAAAGCTAAAGTATCTGAACAACTAATGCAGAGATAACCATAATTGTTTGCATGGATATTGATCATGGAGTGTTTCATAAGTTTCTGTAGACTGGTGGCACCACCTGTATTTGTTCGTTTTTTTTTACGAAATTTTTCTGTATTTTTGAGACCTTTAAAGATATGAACATCTGTTAACAGGGCACAAATCATAAAAACTGGACCAAGAATCTTCATTCTTGACACACAGGGAGACCCATGAAAAGTCTCCATGGAAACTTGAAATTAGGTCTCTGTTACCCATATTCTTTAAGCTGTATGGGTCCAAAATACCCCCCCCCCCCCCCAGAATAATGGAAAATTTGATACAAAAACTGCAGTATTTCAATAACTACAACACTGATGGTCATGATTTTCGGCATACATATTGATCATGAGCTGTTCCATCAGTTTCTGCAGACTGGGTGTGCCACCTCTATTTTTTTTTCAAATTTTTACGATTTTTTTTTTGAGACCTTTAAAGATGTGGTTATCTGTCAACAGGGTACAAATCGCAACAACTGGACCTAGAATCTTCATTCTTGTCATGCAAGGAGGCCCATGAAAGGTGCCTGTGGAAACTTGAAATTAGGTCTCTGTTACCCATATCCTTCAAGCTATAGGACTCCGAAGTATCCCTCAGAATAATGGACAATTTGATACAAAAACTGAAGTATCTGAACAACTAATGCAGAGATCACCATGATTTTTTGCATGGATATTGACCATTAAGTGTTTTTATTAGTTTCTGCAGACTGGTGGAGCCACCTGTATTTTTGTATCCGCCAAAACGAAGTTTTGCGGGTACTATGTTTTTGACAGAGTTCCTCCGCCGCGGCGGCGTTCGTTTCCAGAGAGCTCCTCGGAGACTAATGGACCGATTTTTCCCAAACTTACACCTATTATCGGGTCATATGTGAACTGGTTCCTAACCAATTTGCATTGACCTCTGACCTTTTCTCTCTATCCAGTGTCCATTTGTGGGTCTGTTTCCACTCATAAACCCTCATATCTCGGGAACCGTTTGACCGATCAGGAAATAAAATTGATACAAATGTAGCCCTTGGATTGCTTATAACATACACAAAAAATGGTGGCGCCACCTGTAACCATGTTTGCACAGTGTCCATCTGTTCATCTGCCTTGGGTTAAAGTCACTCATATTGACTAATTCACCTGAAATTCGTCATGTGTATACATCCAGGATAGCTTTCTTGATTTTATGACAGGTGGCGCCACCTACGTTCACGTTCACGCTGATGACATCCAAGCTTATATCTCGGGAACCGTTTGACCGATCAGGAAATAAAGTTTATACAAATGTAGCCCTATGATAGCTCTGTAACATACACAAAAATGGTGGCGCCACCTGTAACAATGTTTGCACAGGGTCTGTCTGTTAGTCTGCCGTGGCCTAAAATCACTTATTTCTCTGTAGTGGTTCGACATAACTGCCTAAAATTTTGCAGGTTTATACATCGTGGACAGCTTTCTTGATTTTATGACAGGTGGCGCCACCTACATTCTAGTTAACGCTGGACACCTCCAAGCTCATATCTTAGGAACCATTTGACCGATCCGGAAAATTGTGCATGTGTTTAGATCTCACATAGGTCTTTATCATACACAAAACTGGAGGGGTTACCTGCAAAGATTTTTGCACAGTGTTTGTCTGTTTGTCTGCCATGGGCAAAAAATCGCTCATATACATGTAGTGGTTTGACTTTTCTGCCTAAAATTTTGCAGGTGTATACAACTTGGACAGCTTTCTGGATTTGTGGTAGGTGGCACAACCTACATACACATTTAGGCTGCAGACATCCATGCTAATATGCAACATACCTCACTCTATTTCCCCTTGCCACTCAATCCATGCCTCACTATCCGATTTTGCAGATACATGTAGTCACTTGTCGGTTACCTGTATTCTAGTTTTAAAAGTTTACACATTTTTCTCTATTTTTGAGATATATAAATACAGACTAAATCTTGGCCTGTTGGTTAATCTGTTTGATGCTTCAGTTGAATGGGTATATACTACCATTCTGATGATAAAATTTCCTTTTGCGAATCTCTTCCCAGTCAGCTGAGCGTCATGACCCATGGGTCACTTGTTTATGCTCTCTTATCTAAATCTTAATCTAAGTATGTACATCTGCAGGGTTCCATTTCAGTTTGGGACTACTTGACAGGGCGTAGCACTCGCTTCCTATCATATTATTTTTGTATTCAGGTGTCACCCAGGCCCTGTGTCTACCGCACCTGCAGGTCCTGGGTGTGTAATTATCCCCATTGCTGGGTCAAAACACCGAGGAACTCCTAAAAGACGCACTCGTTTGTGAGTGATACGCGGCTGTGGAGCACAGCCTTCCCATTAAGCCTGCAGAGCACTCACCCTGGGACCCCCCGTGAAAATCTCACCGCCTCGGCTGAGATGTGAAATCAAGACCTCCCGAGCATGTTTTCACTTCCCATTAAATTTCAAACGGACAGGAAAAGCTGTATATTGTATGAATTTGTTTATAAATCCCAAGATGCATCTGGATTCTTGCAATGAGTGATGTCTTAGTCTTATTGGTACAAACCTACCATTTGTCGGCCAAGGAACTGGTAAAATAAGAAAGGAAATGTATTCCTATTATTATTTTCGATTTCAAGATAAAGTCTCTGACATTATACTTTTTATCTCATGGGGTCACATTGTTTTAACTAGGATTAATTCGAAAGTGCCGTTTCACCTGGCCGGCTGAAATGAAAAGCTTAAACCGAGGAGGCTTACCTCCGTGCAAGATGTCTGCCCGTCGGATGGATTTAGGCTGGCTGATGCAGACATGTGAGAGCGTGGTCCAGACAAGCTTAAGTCATTTAGAATGTCATTGAAACACCCCCTAATGTGCGTGAAAATCGCTCCAGTTGCACATACATATGTTTCCCCATATACGCACATACACATATATACGCTGACAGACAGATGGAAACGTCACAATTTCAAAATCATTTGAGTGAATAGGATTGTAAGCAAGCTAAGGAGGTACCGCTGCGAGTCACGCCCCCACCCCCTCCCCCACACCCCCTCCCCTCGTGCAATTGCATGCAACACTAAAGACAGAGATTTGTTTCCCATTCCAATCACTAAATATCTGCCAGTGAAAATAATGATATGAAATTGGAAAAATAGTTAATGTTTTCATCAAAAGTATTGCATTGCTTTATTCCTATAAGTTCTACAGGGGTTTATCGGGAGGACAATATTTTTCTAAGTGTCATCAAGAGAGATTTTAGTAAAATAAATCATCTTGGATTTCACACAAATGATCATTGAATTATCATACACACATATATATATATATATATATATATATATATATATATATATATATTTATATATATATACACTTGCACCGTTTGCCCAGCGAGTAATTCCCCCCCCCCCCCTTTTTTGTCTCTGTGATGCCCAGAGCCATTATAATGGAGAGCTAAACAGTGACTGGAGTTGATGAACCGTGACAAACATCCCTGCATGTGTATATGTTTAGATCCTGGCGGGGGGTGTGGCATTTGCTTACTTTCTTCTTTTATCTAATTTAATCTAAATCTAATTCATCCCACATCACGATCATCAGTTCCATGTTTATTACATCGCGATCATAGGGACCAACTTGTTCTCACTTCCCTATCATCAACAGCGGGCAACATATTCTTCGTTATTTTTTAAAGAACGCTTTTGTGTATTTCTGTTTATCTCAGCAATTGCTAAAACTCATATGGAGCACGGATGCCAATGGGTCGACTTTAGACAGTTTCGAAAGAAATTTCAACCGATCAGTTTTAAGATATTTGATTAATTTAGATGTAATAGGTTTTGCCCTTCTGCCTATAATTGTGACTTTGAGTGATCGTAGATATATATGTGCTTTCTGTGCTCTTTATACTGTGGTTGCCTTTTTGTTCGCGAAAAAAGGGCAAATTTGCGACTTTCGCAAGTCGATAAGCAAAGTGTGATATTATAAATAATAATTGATCTTTTATGTAACTATTTATCTAAGATAACTATCATAAATAATTAGATCTTTAGAATTATCCTCCAAGTATAAACACTGATTTTTACTCGTTCGATTTCAATTGGGTCTCCGTACATTTTTTTTATTTTACGCACGGTTTACTTTGTATAACTATTTCATGAAATGATGAATATATCCTTTGTAGGTTATTGTATGGTGAGATCGCGAAAATTGAACCCCGCTAAACAGGGAAAACGCAAAAATCGTGAAATATTAACCTCGCGAATATGAAGTCATCAACAGTATCTGTGTAATTACGTATAGTCGTTTATGCGCGCTATCCGGCCTGACGCCGGTTTAACTTATGGTGGCAGTATTTCCTACACCACTTGTAACCTGTGCTGGTGTGAGAAAATTGATATCTCGGAACAACTTTTAATGTCAATCTTTAAATTGTCTTATCGTGATCAAGTAAAATAAACACCGCACCTCTGCGCTTCTATTACATTAATGTCGTTCCGTATGCTGACGCTGACCTGTCGAGAGACATTTCCCCGAGCAGATTGATGATTCACGTCTCTTTAAAGTATCAAGTATGTTTGTATTACTAAGGTGTGCTGCGGCTTCAAGTTTTTATCACATTATTATTCATTTGTTTTGGAAGATTTTTGGGTGGGGGCGTACGTACAGTGTTTTAAGTGGCAATCTCTGTATTAAGCACATGCCTGTTTCGGACGGTATCAGGGCTTGTACGCGCGTGTGGGATGTGAAACAGTCACTTTTCTTTGTGATTATTTTTCGTGAATAAAGCTTGAATAATTACTTGAGAAAACAAATGTCTTGAATGATTAAAAAAACTACTCTTAGGCCAAAAAAAAAAGATATGGTTCTGAGGCACCGCCCGCGTCAATTTTAACCCCACCCGCATCAAAGGTTTTTATTTTGATTTTATCTTTCAAGAAAATAAATAAAACAATTTATGTAGTGCTTTTACCTGTTCTGCAAAAAAAAATGTTATTTTCATGCTTTTCCCTGATGATATGGCATTTTTATCGAAACATACAAAAAAAGGTCAAAAATAAAATACCGCCCGCCCGCACTGATTTCTGAAAAAGTGCCTGAGAACCATACCTTTTTTTTTTTTTTTTTTGCCTTATTTTACACAGGTTCATATGTCAATATTAAATCTATTGTATCATATGTTTTTAAATTGTAGCATGATTTCATCGAAGAACAGCGTTTGCTGAATGAGCTATTTTGTTGAAATATATTGTATTAATAAATAAAAAAATAAATAAATAAAACTCTTCAAACTTTATGTCGTTTTTCAGGTTCTATCTCGGGAAAGAAATTAGTCATGGAAAAACCTACGCTGTGAGATATAGGCTTCTGGGAAACCCTTGAACAATTACTTGTTGTTCACAACATTTCCCGCAGGGCAGACCATGTTTTTCAAGGTGGTGAAGGTGATAGTGCTGCTGAAGTCACATAATTCCAAGTGTTGATTGTATAACCCTTAAATACCTCTCTGACATACCTGGCCCTTCGTTCTAACGGTTACCACTTGGTTCAACAATAACACTTATACACAGACCCCGGCGTACCTGTTAGGTGTTTGTCATACGGGCGGGGCCTGCACGGGATAAAGGGGTACGAACTTGCTAACTTGCGGGGTCAGACATCCGATTATATTAAGCCTGGGTGGAAGCCAAGTAAAACATGGAAGCATGAAACGCTGGTCCCCTACTTAGCGTGACGGGGTGTTGTCCTATAGAGAACACACGCCTTCCAGTAGAGTATTTATTTTTTATTGGTTTACGGTCAGCAGCTAGGACGCACACCTCAGCATTTCCCCTGCTTTGTCAGCATTTAATCTATACGTGACCCTGTTTGTCTGTCTGTCTTTCTCTTTCTTTCCCAAACCTCCAATAAATCAACTAATAAATAAGATAATCATTTAGTTAATCAGTTAATTAATCAATCAATCAATCAAACAATTAATCAAATAATCAATCAACCAAATAATCAATAACCGATAAATCAAACGGTCGGTCTTTCTGCCAGACTGTCGTTCAGTCCATAAATCAATTAAATCTATAAACCAATCAATCAGTTTATTAATAAATCAGTCAATAATTAGATATATAGATAAAAAAATCAATCAGCAAGTCAGTCAGTCACTCAGTTAATCAATCAAGCAGTCAATCAAATCAGTCAACCGACCAGTCATTCATTCAATCAATCAGTCAACCAACCAACCAATCAAACAAACAATCAATCAATCAATCAATCAATCAATGAGTCCACAAATCATTCAAATCAGTCTTGAAACCAACCAATTACAAAAAAAAAAATCATCAGTCAATTAATCAGTCTATAAATCAATCAAGTATTCTTTCAAATTAGTCAATCAATCAACCATTCATTCAATCAATCAATCAAATCAGTCTAACAATTAGTCATTAGTACTCATTTCGACTATGATAACCCGCAGGAGTTGGCTCAAATATGGGAAATTTTCGTGGGTTGTGTAATGAAAATGAAGGTTGAAAATGAAGGAAATGCATTTTTCGACAGTTTATAATAAAGTAACCTCCAAAGCGAGGCATTTTTGTGGTTCTATATAATTAGTTTGCTTTCAACACATGGCTTACACGATCGTTTTCGAGCAGACGTCCCCGCGAAACTAGCGACACCTGTCGGCGGCGATTGACACCTTGGGAACAGTGTCCGGATAAAGAAGGATAACGTTTAAGGTTATCTCTTTTTATAGTCGCCAGCCTAGGTCTGGCGACTATAGGCTAATCGTCGTGTCTGTTTGTTTGTTTGTTTGTCTGTTTGCCCACACGCTACAGGTCGCAATTTTGCAGCAATTGATCTGAAACTTATAGGTCAAGTGTGAAATCGGTATCCCTCGGACCCTATTGTTTTTGGCCTTGATCGGTCCAAGGGCAAGGTCACGGTTCTTGGCAAACACTGGCGACTATGTCATGATTACATCTTGCACTTGTTCTAAAGGTTTTCAGTGGTCTCATCTTAATTATCCGATTAACAGAACAACATAAATTGGCCACTAGGTGTCAAAGTCCTACCGTGGCATGTTCTGGAATGCGACTGGCCCTACATATGGATTTGGTGTCAGGTAGGGCGATTGACAACCGTACGTTGGTGATCATAGTATAACAACTGGAGCAACCACAGTTTTCCCCAGAACAAGATAACTTTATCGAGTTTTAGTATAAAGAGTTTCTGCAAAATTCATACATAATCATCCAGATTTACATTCTTACTTTAGCTTACTATTTCCTGATTTGCTACGTCTTTTGGCTGTATTAAGAATGCCCATGTGTTCTCAATTGTCGCTTTCGCGAAATTATAAAATACCCTCATTCGAATCGAATTTCCACCATAACCTCAGCTGGTCCTTTACAACATGTTAAGACGTTAACCGGAGTATGTACATGGAACATCTGCTCTGGCGATTACAATGTCAGGGATGCATAAAACAGCATCAGCACTTTGATGAATATTAACCGACGAAGCACCAGTCATCGAGCGAGAATATGCCCAGTTAGTATTCTGCCATAAGTATTGCCTTGAATCCAAAGTTTTATGAGAATGCCTTTTGACACGCCTGACTCTGACGTGAAATTCCAGGATTTTAAAATAAGAAGATAGGGGTGAGGGGTGTGGGCTGGGGATGGATGGGAATTCTGCATCTTTAAGATACTCCTAATAAATGCACACCAACGTATGTACGCACACCTGCAGAGAGAGAGAGAGAGAGAGAGAGAGAGAGAGAGAGAGAGAGAGAGAGAGAGAGAAGGGAGGGGGGGGGGGGGGGGGAGTTCAGTATAATGGTGAAGTATTCAAACATATTTGAAAAAGAATTTTACAGTTTTTCATAAGCAAAATCATGGCCCAGGAAATAAGTGAACGCGGCCCCTGGCAGTTGCTCTCAAAGTGAACCTTAATTAATAAACTTTTTATTTAAATATGATTATTATAACACAACGTAGTCTAATGTCAAAAATATCTACATAATGGTTATGAGCATTCCGAAGCAACATGATTTAAAAATAGTTCGTCAATGAAATTTTGAAATAGGTAACATGCCTATGTATTTTTGTTTTAATTCAGAGCCCTTTAATAATTTATGCTAATCCGGCCCGGTTCTGTGGCTCTGTAAACGCACAAAAATATGTTGTTTGTTTTAGACTTAGTGTTTTCGATGTTTATGATTTTTTTACACACAAATCCATAGGAAGTTTAATTTCCCCCTCATAGCTTCATCAAATAAGTAACGTGGTGCATCTCAGATGTTCAATACAAACTGGGGGGGGGGGGGGGGAGAATAATATTATTATAAATTATTTCGAGTTATCATTTCAAGATAACGAAGTAAATGAAGAAATTGCTATGTCCTAAATCAGTAACCATAGTGAACTGTACAAACAAGTATTTTTGTGCAACGTCATATAATTGCAATTTTCACTAAGTGAGTTATATAATTTGACTCTATAGCATTATTAAAACGCATACGCATGTTAATGGAAAGTGGATAGAGTATTCCTCTGGAAAATGACTCCTCTTCTCCTGCAGCGCTTTACTAAAGAGTTTTACTGCATGTGTACCATATTCGCATACGTGTTCATGGCATCACAGGCGTCCGTTTTCTAGCTGCATAAACATCCGTGTACCGCGCATACGCATACGTACTGCATGCACATATATCATATATATGGAATACTAGCTTAGTCAATGCAATAAGCGGGAAATAAAATCTCGCACGGCATTAAAGTCTATTACGCCAAGATGGGTCCATTGAAATTGTTCAATGGCTCATACATTGGTAGTTCAATTAAAAATCACTTTTTGAGATAATGAGGCTTAATTAGTTTGAATGAAACTAAAATGATACCTTACAGACTTTTTGGACACAATTTGAGAAAAGCAGTCTATTTTTCATAACATCCCAGCAGTATTGATAATGGTCAAGATTATTGATCACAAACATTACTCTTAAAAGTCCTTAATAGGGTATCTGTGTTTTATATATTCTTAAAAAATATAATAAATAAATAAACATCTTGAGATTGGCAACCCATGGGCGATGCTATATAAAATCTTCACCAGGTTATAAAACTCAAGATGAAACCAGCAACGTGTGTAATATAGATGTTGGTTCGAGTTTTTCATGCTTTATATTTCTTTAGCATTTAGGGTATTTTGTGTGTGTGTGTGTGGGGGGGGGGGGGGTTAATTAATCAATTGGCTGAACAATTGACCATATGGCAATTATATGTAGGGACCAAATATAATATAACTGGGCAGCACTGAAGTCTGTCATCCTCAAATTAATAGAAGGGCCATTAATATGTGGCTTCCTTTTATTGATCAAATAGGATTTCAAATTTATAATCGCGCTAAGATGTTTTGTTTTCCGCAGAGAGAAAATTGTGATATCAGATGCTTTGCACAGTTCGCCCCGGGACGTGGTGCAATCTTGAGACTGTAAGAGAAACTGACTTTTTGTTCTTATATGAGATACCTGAGGCGCCTCTTTCTCACTTTTAAACGCAATCGGTCATGGCTATGTGCTGCAACTGTCAAATGTGGACAGGTATGTATGAAATACAAATTTATTTACAAGTTATTCAGAAGAAATATTGCCTAAATCTGACCATACGACAGGCATTGCGGCAAGTGTGCCACCTATCTTCGCCTAGCTGAACTAAAGTGGATCTATTTCAGGGAATAGATTTCGAAGGAAATCAAAATTATTACTTCAGTCAATCAACCAATCATGCAAATGCCAACGCCAAGAATTCTTAACGTCTTACTGAAAAGGTTGATAGCAAGAATGCTGATTAAGTGACGCTTAAGGGGTCATTATCATACCTCCTCAAGGATGTAAATCACCGTTGAGTATTTGTTTGGTTCGTCTGTAAGCAACTATAGGAACAACATAAGAACTACCTGTTACTTCTTTTAAATAGTCTGGATCACCATGATGTTTTCTTCAACAATGCTTTATTATTGTGAGATAGAGTAATTTGTTAAAATTCGGTTGAGGGCGAGATTTATTCACTTGTATATATATCTGTTCTAGCGAGCAGAGCTGATCTGTCGTAAAACCACGGAATCGAGTGGTAAAACGCTCGGCTCAATGCGCTGGCGACCCAGGTTCGATCCCCGGCGTAGCTATGAGAGTGGATTGTAGTACCCCGTCCAAGGTAGCTTGTTTTCCCTGGTCCTCCGGTTTCCTCCAATCTTACAAGACTCACGAGCGTCACAATTTGAGCCATTTTCAGTTTCGCATTAGATATCAGTTTTTTGTATAACCCATGTGAAATAAAAAACGTTTAAATTAAAAAAAGAAAAATACCAAAATACCATGAAACACATTTTCTGGGTTTACATCCACATATTTCCTGCGCTTGTGCAGCAGATTACAAATTAAGTTTGATTATGATCTAGGCAGGGGGCATATATGTGGTCTCTGACTACTTTTTAATTTCAAATTTAATATATAGTATGGTTGCAAATAATATAGTTAATGTCCTGTCAGATCATCATATTTAAGTGCACGTTAAATGCAGCTGAAAAAAATGACCCTGGATGGAGTGCCGAGAACTGGAAACAGAAGGACAATACAAGAAGAACTCATGCGTGGAAATCGTGATTAATTGTCCTGCCTCCCGCTCAAGCAGGCAAAGATTACTTAGAGTGGTTCATTATGTAAACCACAGACACAAGAGCGAGGTTTTTTCCTGCGGTGTGCTGTCAACTGTCTCTTATGGGAGGATGTGTGAATGCCATGCCTGGAGAGAGTATAATTATCCATCCCTTACCTACACCTGTATTATCTATATACACAAACACACGGGTGTTGTTAATGACTGGTGAATAAACGACCGTTCTGGAGTTCTTCCAAGCGGTGACGTGTTCATTTTGTGGTTTCTGAAAACTTGCCGTACTACTTTTACGACCTTATTTGTCCATTACCGTAAGCATTCCAAATTACTCAATGGATCGACCGAAATTCAAAGACAGGTGAGTACACGTATTTTGAAATTCCTGTTCTTATTTATAAGAAAATATCAGAAAACTGCCAAATTCTTATATTGTATAGGTACAATATTTGATAGGATTTCTATGTGGCTAGATAAAGAGTCTTAATGCTAATACATGCAGGGAAATTTTGCTGTGTGATGTTGTTAGCACACTGATACATATGTCAGTGTACAGGGTATATATGACACATACACACATGCAAGCCCACACTCACATACATATGATACCACCGTGGTATGAAGTAACGGACATAACCACACCCATTCACACAGCGACGTACACATGTATACAGATACAGCAAGGAATCATGGTTAAACAGATCACCAACATTCGCAAAGTACCGAAATCTCGTTGGAGCTCATGCATAAGATATATATATATATATATATATATATATATATATATATATATATATATATTTAATTATTTAAAAAGATATTAGACACAAATATATATATATAATATATAATATATATATATATATATATATATATATATATATATATATATATATATATATATATATATATATATATATTACTTTTCTAATGGAATAAAAAAAACCCTGCTTTGATTCGTTAATTAAGACAGAAGCTGAATCTGGCAAAATTTTAAACATGAACGACTGAAAGCTGACAAGGCGAGAAAACGTTTATTGCAGAAGGAAAAGAATATTGCATAAGGCAAAGACATGTCAATATTGAACAGACGGATATCTCAGGATAAATGCTTCCTCTGTTCTCAAAATACATTATCATTGGAATAATCCTATAAAACAGTGTGTTTTATGATCAGACATTTTCCAGGGAATTTTTAAGATGCCATCTACATTTATTACGGTTGTGCAATAAAAACAAATGAAAAAGTGTTACAATGAAGAATCTAATCTTACCGGTTTGATTTTGTGAATTAAAACCATAATACGCTGCTAAGTACGTAGTTCTTATGGAAGTTGTGACGTCACACATTATGCAGAATCAGCCTCACAAGAGTACGACTTTGACTGGCCCAGTCAATGAAATGGCTCTGACAGAGATATCAAACGGCTCTCACTGTGTCGCACTTAGTGTCGGTACTGCTACCACGCGGCAACTTACATAACTCGTAAGTTAGAACTGAGTTATGTCGCGTCTATCGGTACAAGGAATCACCTTTCATTTGAAGCATTTAAGCATTAAACATCAACACACTAAAGCCCAGGCAGGGCTAGAGTACGACTCTGCTGTTAATGGGTGTGCATGGGCTCCGAAATCTGCAGCCCACAATGCCCCTGGGCTTCTACATACACAGATGGCGTAGTTATAAATGTAATAAAGAGGGCGATGTAGTCCGTCCAAGTACGTTGGATAAGAATTGTTTCAAGGCAATTACATAAACATGGGTATTTTGTGACAAGGACTTCAAGGAATAAGTAATATTTTGCAAGCGTGCGCATGTGAAATATAAAAAGAAGGCGTTTCTTGAAATGTAACAGATTTGGATTATAAAGTTTGACAGTTGAGACAAGTAGTCCCACCAGTCCCACAGTGTCAAACAGAAGGCTAATTTTAGAAGAAACGACTGGTGACGTCATAGCTATCACAACTATACTTCAAATTTTCAATCCTTGTAATTTACACATGCAGTATATAAATATATTTTAGTGTTCTTATCAGAATACATTTCCCCTTGCTTTTTTTTAAATACTTAAACTACATTGCTAGTGTATGTTATAATTTTTCCTTATTTTTCCCATTTTTCTAAATGTGCAGTAATTGCGTTAGTTATGTTGCGAACAAACAAACCGAAAAACATACCATCACACACACACACACATGTATACACGAACGAGGATGAACGTACGCATACCGCACGGCGGAGACAAACAGGTATCATAGTATGAGAGACACTATTAACATCCCAAACGAGGTAATAGGTGTATGAATGATCGAGATTGTTGCGGTGGCCAGACACTGTCTCACTTGATGAACATGCACACATTACCTGGCTCCAAAAAAATGGATAGTAAAAATAAAAGCGTGAGTCATTCCCGGAGCAGGCGACGTGCCAGACAGGGATGTCGGCTTCCATTGGATGTCTTTAATAAGGAGACCCAAGTCCCGAAAACATACGAGTGCTTGATCAAATAGCTCCAAACTAGAAAGCCATCAGAGACCGCATACCTCCGCAAATAACAGGAGAACATCGATAATCTAATGAATTATCTGTATATCATCTTCGAGTTACATGCCTAGGTCAAATTAGCAAAAAAATATTTTGCGGATATGCATCATCTGGTAACAAACATTAATAAAATATGAACGTTATGTTAAATAAACACGCAGTGTTAATATAAAATTGATTTGGCAGTAGATACTCCATGTGACGTATATGACGTTAAAAGATTTTAATATTCATGAGCTCTTGAAGGTCCCCATGATAATATTACGTAAAGCAAAAGAAAGCAGGAAGTCACTGCCGCTCCTGCACGGTGTCACGCTCCGTCACCATCGCGACCATTGGCGCATGACCGCCTTATTTTAGCTCGCTGCCCATTATTATCTTCTCTTGTGTTAAACAAGAACATATATGAAGAAATTTATTGGAATCATTATAGCAATTACTTAAGCGAACATCTTACGCAAACGTGAGCTAGCAATATAGTCACAACATTCTATCCACCATCGCGGTATCAGGTTACGCTTGGGCTTGTTAGTATATTACAAATATCAGCCTGTTAATGGCACATTTCCTCAAAAAATTCCAGGAAAAGCGAGTTTGTGTAACTAATTATTGCTGAACCCTAAATTAGATCATATACATAACGCTACGTCTCCCATAACCCTCGGAGAAGTAACGCTAACGCAGCATTCTATGTACGAGATTTGAGCGTTGAACTTTCTGTGTACAGGATATTGGGCGTAAGTTGAACTTTTTTCTGTCATCTGTCTTCGTTACGTTAAGAAATTCGATAACATGTTGATTTTTTACGTCTGAGTTACGACCCTCTTCCCTTTCAAGCAAAAAAAAAAAGTAATTTATAGTACACAAAATATTTCTTCGGCATTATGTGTACGATTTTCCGGACGTTGACGTAACGCAGTTGTATTGCAATGTAGTAGTACAGCGACGTAGTATGGACTTTATATCGTATACGTAGTATTGACGTAAGGACTTTATATCCATAAGGGTATTAAATATTGATCCGTTTTCCTCAGGAAATATTTTTACTGGTCAATCTTCCAGAAAATAGAGACTACATGAAAATATTTTTTTCACATTATCATGGTTTTGTGAGACAACAGATGGCATCATATTGAACTGTACTGCATGTAATAAGTTTTCTTGATCTCTACAGATAATTCTAGTTAATGTTAGTTTTGTTTGGAATTCATCTTCATACAATGAATTCTCCGGTTGCCACGAAGGAAGTAGCTACCAGAGGCTAGAGAGCATGATTAGTTGCATCAGCAGCAGATAGTGGCCCTAAAAAAAATAAACATAGCGCGAACGCCATCTGGTGGCCGTTCCGCGCAATTCAACAAATCAATTTTTTGTCAGGCTGTGTATCTTCTGTGTTTTTTTTTAATTTCTTCTCCGAGTTTGGAAGCGCAAGCTAAAGATCCGATCTCAGATTAAGCAGTCTTTTTATGGTAAACACACATACGTTTATGGTAAACTGACACAGATGCGGTTTACTCAGACACAAACAATAACAGCGTGTAAAACAGGTGAATTGAAGCTAGTTGGTCCGTGTGCCGGGATGTCTTCCTGGAAAAAAATAGTATTCAGCAAAAAATGAATCAATAGCGTGGGATAATACACGAATAATTGCAAATGTTTATGTACCTTTAATATTTTTTTTTCGAAAGGAGAACATCATTTAGTCACGTTACCGAGAACTTGTACCAGGCACACTAACAAAACCTTAATAAATACAAAAACATCGTTTTCGTAGTAAAAGTTTCGTTCTTAAGTGATCGATTTTTTGTATTTCTTTACAGCACCACCATGTCCAACTCTTCATCACAAGTGCGGAGTCTGGTGGAAAACCTGCTGATGTGTCCTATCTGCATGGACTCCCTGGTCCACCGTAACCCTCGGATGCTGGAATGTCTGCACACGTTCTGCTACAGCTGTCTGTCCCAGCATGTGGAGTACGCCACGGCAAGAGGTACCACGAGCGTCATATCCTGTCCAGTCTGCCGCTCCAAAACAAAACGACCGATCCGTGAACTTCCGGTCAACCCTTCAATCTCGCAGATTAATGATCTAGTTGGTTTTAAATCACGCACCGATACATGCGTCAAATGCTGGAGCCGAGACGTAGACCAGTCTCTCCAGTGTCCTATCTGCCTCGTTCCCATGCATAATGTGTCCCCTGTGGCTTTGGATTGCTATCATACCTTCTGTCACAGGTGCCTGCAGAGAATCGTAACAGCAAATCAGAGTTTTACATTCTTTGGAATCATTCGCTCAAACATTAAGTGTCCGGTATGCCGGAACAAGACGCATCTCCCAAGCGGAGGGGTGAAGAAACTACCAATAAATTTCGCCATCAGCCAAACCCGAGACATGCTTGAGGCCGTGAAACAGATGGATGTATGCAGCAAGTGTTGGGAGTTCTTAAACATAGAGCAAGCCGAGTGCGCATGTTTGGTGTGCCAACGGTTCTTCTGTGAGAACTGCTACCATGTACACAATTCCTATCCACAATTCGCTAAACACCACACGCGAAAACTGCGGCAGCCCGAACCAGCCTGGTGCCAGAAACATAGGAAGACTTGTGCATATATGTGTAACCATTGCTCCTCTGATATCTGTACCGACTGTGTCCTGGGAGGCCTTCATGACTCTCACAAAGACGCCATTGAAGACCTTGACTTTGGAAACAACTGGCTCGAGAAACTGCAGGCACGCAAATGGCGTGACAGCAAAGAAAACGTGTCCGATAGTTCCCCACACGTGAACGCAGACTCGTTAATTGAGCTAGTAGACCCTCCACAAAGTGCGAACATTTCTGAAAGGGGAGAAACCTCGGTTATGCCTCGACCTGATTTAGGATCTGTTGGTGACGACAATAGCGTGGTACCATCTAATGGACGCAGACGGCAGAGTCTTGTCCAATCAGATGATTCAGCAGTGTTTTCCTCCCCGCAACGTCACGTGGGATCATTCTTGGGCACAAACGTGTTCTTCGGTGACCCAAGGAGCTCCGGCATACATGTCCGAACACTGGGCTCGGAAGATGAGGATATGTTTTCACTGGGGCGTCGTCCAATAGAGAGCGACTACCACACCACGACGCACAGCGTGTACGAACCAGTCAGCGATGACGGCCTTGACCCCCTTGGGTCACTGCCAACTTCCGGAGCCTCGCCATCTGAGGGACGCCATAGACCTCTTCTTGTATCATGCATCCAAGGCTCTGACCTACCAATCGTTTATCCCAAGGATGTTGTTGCACTTATGGATGGGACAACTGTGGTAGCCGACCTTGGACTGACGTTCCTCTTCCGTATGAACCAAAGGGGTTCCCTCCTTTGCACCTATGGCCCGCAGTCTGGGACAAAGAGTAACAGAAAAGTCCAGAGTGTGGCCGCCGACGACCGTGACATCTTCTTTTGTTGCTTGGGTCCATCAAGTATCAGCAAGGTGCCTGTCGACCCGACAGCCCGACCAAGCCAATGCATGTCTTACCCAATCACAAGTCACGGACTCACGTCGATTGCTGTGGATTCATCGGGAAATTTCCTGGTCGGGGACTGCCATAGCAAAAGACTGATCAAGTATAGCTCAAGGAACTGCGAAGTGCTCTGGCTTTGGCAGCTCAGTATCAAACCAATGTACGTCACCGTGGCAGAGTTTGGAGGACAGGAGCACTACCTGATCACGGACATGGAAGAGGGTGTGTTTGAAATTTGGAAAGTGAAAGATAATGAGTTAACAGAAGTTATCCCTGAGGCCGTGTATGATCCCGGAGTGGCTCGACCATGTGCGACATCTGTCGGACCGAACGGTAACATTCTGTTGGCGGACCAGGCAAACCATACCGTCTCGGAATACAAACCTGACGGCTCGTTCGTTCGACATTTGTTGACGTATTCTGATGGCATACGTCACCCAACTGGTCTGTCATACAACAAACATACGCGGCGGCTTTGGCTGACGGAATGTCAACTATCAACGCTGAAAGGTCCATGTGCTATTAAGGTTTTCAGCTTCCCTGTTCAATATTAGTTCTATATAAAATGTAACGATGTTTAAAGTTGCAAATACCCGTACCTTGACTAATATGATGTATTTTATGTCGCATATGATGCAATATCCTCTCACTTGCTACCATGTGACTGCTTGCTTCAGTCTGGCTCAGGTTTATCCTCTCTATTTTTGTAAATTTGCAGTTTCAATATGTCATTTGGCTGTACACATAGGGACTTATTTAGATTAGGCCTCAGACGATCTTTGTGGTCAATGAAAGTTGTAACTGGTAACGCTCCAATTCAGCGTATTTCTTTGTTCAAAGTGGCGCATTTAATATTCTTCTCACGAGTCGCTCCCGCCGATAGGACACGTGAAAGTAGTGGTCTTTATGACAGCCTTATTTAAACTGGTTAGAGGCGGTGACAAATGATATATATTAATCCACCGTCTTCGTATATAAGCCTATGAAGAAAACCGTTACCGAGGTGTTAAGATGCCTGTGCTTGGTCATCAGAAACATTTATAAACACAGGATGCAGGGCAGATATTATCTTCATTTAAGATCAACTTATTGGCACTTCTGTCGCGATATAATACCTGCTTTTATAACTTGTATATCAACATCCTCGATAATGTAAATATTGATATACGGTTTAACCTGTGTAATAAAACGAACCATGGGGCTGGCCAGAAATGGTTTTAATTCACATGTTGTCTTATCAGATAGGTCAGATATAACTTGTGTGATTGCTTTCGGTTCTAAGGGTCGTCTTATTAGACAGGCCCTGTTTTAGACAGATCACACTGTATTGATAATTCGGTAAATCGTTATCGGGTTATCCCTCATTAATATGGCAAGTAATTATAAAGTTTATAGTACATGATTGTTTAAATATAGGTTTGGGCGTTATCACCGTATATTAATGGCGTATACATTCATATGTTTTTCACTTTTATGCTAATGTTTACGAAAAGAAGAGTTTATTCATAGGATTTGTTAATGAATCAGATTTCACCTTGTACTAACTACAGAAATATCCCCCTTGAAACATATAACATCTATATACTAATTTCAGGATAGGGGTAGTATTATTATTTCCGTGATGAAGTATATATCCTGGTTGGAGGACACTGGTGATATACGAATCGTAGGAATAGCTTAATTAATGTATACATAATGATATCCTTGTTCCAGGATACGGGTGATTTCTTAGCTGAAGGATGATTATGGCAACACACGTTTAAGTAATAGTATCGATAACATAATGATATCCTAGACCATGACATGTATATTGCTAACACAGTGATATCCCAGTTTTACCCACTGCTGACACAAAAATATCTCACAAGGGAAGGTGTAATGATGGCGTCAGGTTACCAGGGTCAAACCTCATACTGAAAACACAGGATCATCAAATATTTAACATGGGGTAACAGGGTCGTTGCTAGGGAGCCCGGGAGACGACTTGGTCAAACTATTTATTTATCCATGCGCACGGATTACTTTATTGCACGTATTAATAAATATTTGACTATGTCGTCTCCCGGGCTCCGAATGTTGCAGTATACTGCTTCAATCAAATAATTTCGGTGGATCAGATGGGTTGAATATCATACACATGATACAGCTATGGATTTCCATAGTAAATGTGACAATGATCGCATATGAATTGTCTAGAACTTGTGAAGTCGTAAGTCTTGATTAAATATTTAATCAGTGAGGCATTAGAATAGTTTCCAAGATTATATTTGGTAATTTTTTTGTGGGAATGAAATTAAAGTGATGTTCATATACCATCAACACTTTCTTTTGTATTTCTACATTAGTTATTATTCTCTAATACTTCGAACAATTTTTCCCCCAAAACAATTACACGTTATACCGGATATACATAACATAACGGGAGGGGGGGGGGGGGGTAAAACCTCAGAGTGGTCGGAATCACCGGACACTGAAGATTTAAGATGTAATGGCAGGGTCATCCGACACTGCAGAGTAACGACTACTAACGTTACTAAAGAGAAAATGAGGCCCTTCACAGCTCTCTTGTTACAAGTAAAGAATACACTTTTAATTACTCAAACTTGCCATTAAATAGTAACGCAGGCTTTACCAACGTGTACAGGTTGAGCGCCAACACTCTTAACACTGGCGATACTATTTTGCACAGGTTACGAACGCTGTGATTCTTAGTCCAAACAGACAAACGTCAGCTATACTAACATGCACAGGTTTCAAATGTTGCGTTTCTCTGTACAAACACGTCAATAGCCGCCATGTTCCCATAAAATATCCCTAATTTGTATCCTAAACCTCTCTTTCAACCTCTTGGGTCTAAGCACAAATTAAATCAATGTCACCCAGTAAGTTATCCCTTTCTGGTGCCCTTGGAGAGAGGTTGCCGTTACCAAGTAAGGACCAGGTTGCCTTTGGTTTAGCGTGGAAATATAGTTTTTGATGGCGCACTCAATGTTTTAGCATTCAGGCACAAATATGAATTTGTTTTATTTGATTAGTTTCAACTGATAACCTAACCTTTACTTTTGACAGTGTGGTTGGGTTTTGTAGTTAGTTTCACAAAGAAAGGTTCCTTTACCATAATAAATGTAATGAAATAGCGGGCAGATATTTTGTTTCAACCCGTCCGTTTTGAATGTTCTTGTGCCCAGTATTATGTTTAACACAGGGAAGAGTATAACGGAGAGATTATATGCGTAAGAATGTGTGTGTATATATATATATATATATATATCATTGTTTCATTATTTTATTAAACGGAATTTATCATTGACAATATTGAATTCGTAGTATGCATTTTTTATTTGCATTTAATTAACTGAATTGAAACAAGTAGGACTTATCACAAATGGATATTATTTTTTCACATTCTTTTATTAATAATTCAGTGATCAGACTATTTAAACAGAAATGCGACTAGACTTTAATTTTGATACTTCTTTTATAATTATTGCATGTATTGAATAAATGGACCGGACCGCTTAGACCGGTACACAATTGGTAACGGACCACCAACAGCTGGACTGGATCTCTTTCATGCTGGACCTGACCACCCTCTTCCTGTCCGCACCTCCACCTTTGAAAGAAAGGTAGTTTCTTTTTCCTGGGCTAGGGTTAGAGCTGTTCGTTAGAATTAGGACACAGTCTTTCTTATTTCTCTGTGTACGATTTCAGCCGCAACCGCATCCACAGAAGTTGGACGCGCAGCTTTTTGCCAGAAAGAAGTAATGTACAAAAGCTTCGATAGATGGCACTACTGTTCATAGCGCGCATGTTATATACAAACACACCTTGTGTTTGATTGTATATAAATACGCAGTTTGAATAGATGGCACTACTGTTCATAGCGCGCATGTTATATACAAACACAAATTGTGTTTGATTGTATATAAATACGCAGTTTGAATTTTATCAAAAGTCTTAATGAAAACCGCGAATTCACCATTACACCTACCAATATAAGCAGTTTTCTTGAGAAGGTTATATTAAGAATATATTCATCCATAGCTATACGGCTATGTATATATATATATATATATATATATATATATATATATATATATATATATATATGTTGTCTCGTTTTCCGTATATAATACTGGATATCTTTAAGGTATACTGCTCTTGTAAGATGTTTACAGGAACTCATTTCACTGTTTCAGGCTATATTCATAATCTTATCTTCAGAGTGATGTCTGTCCTGTATGTACATATCATTGTATAATTTTTTAACTTGCTAATTTGATATCAAGCTTATTTTCCACCAACATTGCCTCTGTCAGATTAAGATACCTCACGGATCTTTATTAGATATTGTTATTCAGTTTCACTTATTCATGTCAGAAATCTAACATGCATATAGTCTGTTTTACAGTTTCTTTGGATAAGGGTGTAAAAACCTGTTTTTTTTCTACATTACGTGACTAAACGTTAAATAACAGTGTTGTAAAAACTTATCAACCCTATATATATATATATATATATATATATATATATATATATATATATATATATATATTTATATATATAATTTCCAAATATATATATATGTGTGTGAGTATATTCTATCAGTGTCTAGTCGCATATAAATGAGCCTTAGCAATTTTTTACACATCCAGGCATTGCAAGTTTTATTATATTTTTTTCTGGTTAGCCGCAACTGGTATCTGCGGCGTGTTACACTTATTATAAAAAAAATGCTCGAGAATGAGTCATTGACATAATGAAGAGCTCCTGGACATCATGTGTCTGAGCCACAGAAAATAACACATATACGAAAATTATTATTAATAAGAATATGGCAAGGAGAGGATTTTATCACAATTTTCTCTTTATTTTGGTCTCTCTCCTTTAATTTATGTCCTGTCTTCCTGATTGCCTTTTCTGTCTGTCTGTCTGTCTGTGTCTCTCTCTCTGTCTCTCACTCTGTCTCTCTGTCTCTCTCTGTCTCTCTCTCTGTCTCTCTCTCTCTCTCTATATATATATATATATATTTATATAGTACTCGATTCCTGACATGGACTTCCACTGTGTCGGGAATCTGAGTTGATCTTCAATCGTTGGTTTGCAGTCGGACTGGTGCTCGGACTTTAAGAATTCAGAGTCGTGAAATAATTATATAACAGAATTTTACAAAACAAGACTAAATTGTTAGCTTATAATGCATTTAAACATTATTTGAACTTCATATTTAAACTTACATAAAAAAAGATAATCTAAATTTTACAGTATAAAACACTGAGTCGGACTCGACCGTGACAATGTGGACTCGACTACAACACTAATATACTAGTATAAGAACCTTTCATTTAACTGTCAATCCAGACAACTGACCACTGGTCAAGGGACACTGTGAACAACTAGACTGGTTCTTCTTCCTGGTAACTATGTTATAATAATTTCAGTAAGCCTTTCAGAAAATAAACAAATAGTAA
The DNA here is from genome assembly GCA_026874595.1 of Sipunculus nudus. NCBI lineage: Eukaryota > Metazoa > Annelida > Sipuncula > Golfingiida > Sipunculidae > Sipunculus > Sipunculus nudus. Next base: position 51,357,037 of record CM049315.1, read on the forward strand.
ACATGGGACTAGTATTTTTATACCTCCACCTGGTGGCGAGATGATTTATGTTTTACACTTGGTTGTTTGGTTTGTCTGTGTGCAATTTTACGAAGAAAGTTCTGGACAGATTTAGATAAAATAGAATAAAAACGAAGAAACAATCCTTCAAGCTTTGGAGGTAATATGAAATACCGCCACATGTTATTATATATATCCCGTTAGAACATATACGGATATGTCAATATAAGAGAGCTATATTCATCTGCATCAAGGTTGGTTTAGTCCTGGAGATGACATTGGATATGTTTGTTACGTAGGGCTGCACAACAACTTATATGTTGATGGTCCTCCTGGTGGAGGGTTTGTGGTCTCTGACTACATTTTGTTTTTATATAGGACAAACCAAACATGTGGCCAATCATCGCTGGTTTTAGATTCAGTGCAGGCGGAAATATAATACCGCTCAAACCCGGGTGAGAATTATTTAAAAAGAACAACCCTTTTAAGAAATTACCCTTTTATCTTTCAAATATATATGCCACTTATATGTCACACTCTAAATAACGGGAGAGGTAGTTAATATCAGTATTTAATGGTTATATATATTTTTTTACAAAAGAGGCCCAAGCTTGAGATAAGTGATCAGTTTTATACATAAAGGAAATAATTATAGACCGTGTTAAACGTGCCAGGATGTAATTTGTTTGGAAATTTAACAGACGTACGCCCATGTCATTCGTTATCTATATATTCCATCTCATCCCCGACAGGAAGATATGGCACGATTCACTTTAAGCCGAAAAAATATTCGCAGCGAAAAAAAAAAGAAAATCCTGTAAATTCATTTTTGAGTGAATATCATATAATATTTTACCACATGCTGTACAAGTATGACACGGGCAGTACAGTCCACAATAATCATCTCAAAGTTAAGAATATATACAGACTGACCTCAAGCTTTAAACAAATCGTGAGTACATTCAACATACACCATCCGAATAAAGCACCGACATTACGAAGTTTTTAGAAGCATTGACATTTTCTAATTTTGAAACATTCATCCATAGCGTATATGAAGAATTAACGAATTAAGTGCATGCACAGGCAGCATAACGTGTTGATTCAGGCGACTGCAGAGAAATTTGTGTGTGTATAGCACCCAGTTTGTCGGACAGGCGTAGTGGTGCAGTTTTTAATATGACAGTATGGTTTGAAGGAATGCTGGGAAAATAACTGGTGCTTCAGTAGAAAATTTTACCGATTTGTAAAAAAAAAAGAAGCTACGCTCAAAGCCAAATTTGTACTCTGAGATTTGTTACACCCATTGCATAATTGTTTTATGTAGACGCTTTAGAACGTTTATCTATCCATGATTGTAATAAATCGGAAATGATTTTCTGTATAAGGCGAGAAAAAAATTAACATAGCCCTTTGTCCCGTTTTCTAATCCTCTAGCCATTTATCAATAAGGTATTGTTTAAATAAAAGCTCCGGAATACATCGTATTCGGGTTTGGTACACAGACAAACATTATCAGAGTTTGACAGATTTCCAGTGATATACACTCTTAGGAAAAAAGGATTCCAACTAGAACCCGAAAGGGTTCTTCAGAGTGGACTGAGTGGGGAACCTTTTAAGGTTCCAGCTAGAACCTTCAAGCGGGGTTCTTTTTGGAACCTCCCTAAGGTTCTTTTATGGAACCTACAAGGTTCCATAAAGAAACTCCTTAGAGGTTCTGAGAAGAACCCTCTAAGGTTCTTCACGGTGGACTGAGTGGGGAACCTTGAAAGGTTCTTGGTGGAACCAATGTGTAGGGTTCTTCAAAGAACCTTCAATGCATTTTTATTTAAGAAGACAGTCTAGGATGTCCTTTTATACGTTTAGGATAAATTAATTACGTCATATGTCCATACATATTTGATAGAGTGTTGATTGATATGCAAAAAAAATAAAAAAGCATTTCTAAAAGAAGATGGGTACCTGCACAGATCATAGCTGAAATCATATATATATATTTGTATCCTTTAAATGTGATGAATCCTTGGAGGCAAAATGAAAACACTGTTTTTTTTAAAGGAAACACATTTTTATTAAGTTGTAAAGACCAGTCTGTGAAAAAAGAGCAATTACAAAAAGCATTAGCTAATAAATGCACATAATTGATATAACTGACATTTGCTATACAGAGTTCGCGAACACCTCGCACAGTTCTGATTCGTTTTCTCAAACTTAAATAAATTCCCTTGTTATTGTTCAGCGTAGAGTTTTTAAAATACAGGCAAATGTTGTGTTTTGCCTGCAAGAATGTCAGTTTTCTTGGTATATACTAACAATGAAATTGAATATTTCGCACTGTCTCTCTTATCTGCACACACCAACATCCCTATAAGAATAGAACATCCACGATGCACAGAGTGTTCTGTTTTTTTTGTGTGGATTTGATATCCGGTGAACGTCAAGAATATTTTTTTATGAATTACTTGTATGTTCTCAGGTATTTGTCTATCTCTTGCGAGTCCAGGTCCTCTTGTGTAGTAATTCTGTATTATAAAAATAAAACTTATCTGCTTTACAAAATAAAATATATGAAGTCGCAGCAACATATAATCGATACACAATAGGTGATGCAACAAGTGTCTTGCACGATGTTTGTATGGCTATATACAGCTGATACGCCTTGGTGAGCGATTCAAACGAATTCCAGTTCCATAGGCAAATGTATTGTTTCTATGTATACAAATCTTCAAACGAAATGCCTGCATAGAATCGATTAGCTGCATGATCGGCGATAAAGTCCAAACGCTGCGACGGTCGAACTAATCTCTGATTCCGTGTCATCATATCCCTTAATTGCGTGATGCGTACTTGGCAAGGAAAGGTACGGAGAATCGATCTGTAAAAAATAAGAGATGAAATTATATTACCAGCAGTTGAGAATTAATTAACATACGATGTTTCTGGTCTGTGAAGTCGCTTATTGGAACTCGCTCTCACCCCCCCCCCCTCTCTCTCTCTGAGCGGGGATTGCATTTTGAATGTTGATGTTGTTAACATTACAATGTTTTAGCAAGCGTCCCGAAATATCTTTGACACGAAAAATGTTAAGTCATATGAACTGCAGATGATGAATACAATAACAATTACAAACACGTACTTTTCACAAAGGTATTTTAAAATAGAATGCGTAATTTTTCTTACTTTTTTTAATTGACTTATAATACTTATTACCTTGATTTCAAATTATTTTAATCCTCTTATATAGTTATAGGTGGTTAACACAGACAAAAATAACTTTTTTTTTGCTTTGTGATACACAATGCCAAGTGCATGATTAAAACCATTTTTTTTATGATTTAGAAATAACTCCTGAACAACGTACCATATAATCATCGTCAGCCCAATGACAACGAAAATCCACTCTTCCTTTTTCATTTCATTCTTGCTAGCCAGGCAGATGTATCTGGTTCCTGCAAAGAGAAAGAATGGATGGGTAACCAGTATATTCTGTACTTGGTAATACACGTAATTAATCAATGCAACACCAGGTTAATTAGAGGACGCCTTAAACGAATGTGTAATAAAGCGTAACCAAACAGTGAGAGGTCCAGTTCTGTCCCGCATGTCCATATGTATTGAAAACCCCAATACTAAGGTCTCCAAAACGAATATAAACATAACAAAATAGAATGCATACGTGTACATTGGATTACAAAGGCGTATCAATATAATTAATAAGCAACCTTGTCTTTTTCTTTAAAATGTATGGCATGTCCCTCAAAATTAGATGTAAATACAGACATAAAATAAAATAGATTTTTGTTTTGTGATACACAATTCCATGTATATTGGTACCACTTGACAGGTTACAATTTAAGTATAACTCTGGAATAACTTTTAATACACGATATATAAACTTACCTTTTCATAGGAAAATTCCTGTCAAATTGTTTTTCGTTTGCTCTCTTAATAGCCAGGCAGATGTATCTTGTCACTGCAAAGAGGAATGCATGTGTTAATTAAGTAAAGTCTACGCTTGGTAATAATTAGCCACTATACAACATCGAGTTAATTAGTGAACACCTTCAGTCAATGTGCAATTGGGTGTGACTTTATATTGAGAGAGTCCGTTTTGTCCCAAGGCCAAAGTGTTGAAAATCCCGAGCAGTTTACAAAACAGTGCTCTTATTTCTACCATTTGCTGAATTAACTTAAAATAGCAAGACTTGTGTTCTTTTGCCTAATGTAAAATAAATGATTTGTCGAACAGCCTAAAGAAATGACAAAGGATAGAGACTTGTAAAGATTGTATACAGGTTAATAATGTTATGAATGTATTCCATGTATAATCGTCCAGCTTGTTCAGTTTCAGTCACTCAAGCCGATTTTCACTTTTGTTTGGTTACTGTTCCTTTACAATGCTGGAACTGTTTCTAATTCCGCTTGTGTTACTATGATCTTTTATTACTTTTCTGCAACGATTATTGCATGCAATTTCATGTTTATTATGGGACTTTGTCCAGGTTTTGATTAATTGAACGTAACTCCGTTCGCAGAGAGAGACTGATTCACTGGACAGTTAATCTCTAGACATATATCTTTGACGTACTTCACATAAAATTAAATTATATATAAACATCAGTCTTACCTCATATACTGTGTTTCCTCTTCTCACATATCAAGCAACCAAAACAACCCAACCGTTGACTTCCTTAGTTCAAATAAAGCTGCGCATGCGCGTCTTAATCATATTGGTATCCGGTCAAGGCACGGGTTCCATCTAGAACCTCATTTTGAGTTATGATCATGGCACGGACCTCCAGGTTTTATCTGGAACCTATTTATGGGGAAAAGAGTTCCAGAAAGAACCTTTTGGGTTCTTAAAGGAACCATTAGGAACCCTTTTTTTCTTAGAGTGAAGCTAAGTTTCCCTGTGTCGAGTCAACTTTGTATGAGTTTCTGCCTCATTTTCAGAGGTCCCGATCCCGGCTTTCGTTTGATCTCGTCCATTAAACTAATCAAACAAAATTTCAGGTTTTGTTTAGTATGAATTATACAATGCATACATATGGTATTTCTCATCTGTTTAACCTTTCTTCCTTCACAAAACAGGTTTTATAAATATAAACATTTACTTTACATGGATTGTACAAGAGCTATTCTAACTAATCAAGGCACTCTCCATGGCTCCGATGATTGCGTTCGGTAGTATGTATGGGGGAGGAAACCGGAGAACCCGGAGAAAACCATCGGCCTTGGACGGGCAACTACAACCCACTCTCATAGCCACACCGGGGATCGAACCAGGGTCGCCAGCGGACAGAGCCGAGCGTTTTACCCCTCGACTGTCCAAGCCTTATATGCTTACAATGGTTGTTTGTTTGTCTGTTTCAACTGCTATATATGAGTAAATTACAGTTAGAGAAAATAAACGTTTATATGTTCTCGAGGGCTCTGTCTTGGATCCCCCGGTCTCTGATCCCCAGTTCTCGTTCTAGATCTCGGTGCTGCTCGATCTCGTTTACGTCACTGCAGATACCATATTCTAAATTTAAAGTAACGATATCTTTTTGCGATGATTATTTTTAATGGAAAAGGTCCTGCCCCATGATCTTATGTTTTTACCAATTTACCCTTGGCAAAACACAAACAGGGTGTATGGGCTACTGATGTTTAGATAATGTATGGGCGTGATATTTTTACGTTAGTTGGGTCACGTGGACTGTTGTTTATTCCTTGAGCTGTGCGCGACCACAAACGGACATAAACACAGGATACGGATGCTAAATAGGTCTGTTGGTACCTGTTGCATGGGAGATGAACGGTAAGGCTTAATTTGCTCTTAATGAAATTATTCATAATACTGTTTGTTTTTATTGACTTTGATCACTCATTATTTAAGCAATTTATCTGTGTTATTATATAATTATGTTACATTATAGTTTTGTTATAAGATAACTGTCAATACACGTGCAGCCGTTGCCGCATGCGCTGTTAGTCACCGAGTTAATTATAGAGTTAGGGTATGATTGTTATTGTCTGGCATAAACCATTAGTGTATGGACAATAAGTGGTCTGTGTGAACGTCACAATTAAGTTAGTGCAATATACCATTTGTATGAGGACATTACTGTTGCAGTCAAAGTGTAGGCAATGTTGAGCATTCCTTTTGCTGAAAGGGAAGCTAATGTTCTATACATATTCATCAACATATACGTCACATGAAGTTTGACAAAAGGTAAGTTCACATACTAGAAGAGCAGGGCCAATAATAAAATATATGTATATATGAAAGAAAATGAAATAGTAACAGACCTTTAGGGCGCACCGACTTGAATCCCGCATGATATCACAGCTATAGAGAGTTCACTGGAATACAATATCAACTAATCTATCTCAACAGATAACCTTGAACCGGGTTAGCTTTTCTTTGTTGTATGCTGAAAGCGCTTTTAATCTGATTGACCGAGATAGGTTCCGCGATAACGAAAAATTGTGTTTCCGTTTGTGTAACTACGACTGATCCTCTCAAAATTTGTACTTGGCCATTTTTGCCTAAGTAGGTAGCATTATGGCAATTATATCATAGTACATTGTCAATACTTGCAGTATGCTTTTAACTCTTACTTTCGACATTCGGGTTAAAATCTTTATCAAAGATGGTAACACGTCAATGGTTTTGAAAAGTTTGCGAGGAAAGAATCAGACAGAGGTATTTAAATATGATTAAAAGGCACTTAAATATTCCAAGCTCCGAGGAGAGTCTCGAGACGGAAATCTCACGGCGGTGAGAAAGTTTGGTTACGATTGGACTTGTATCGGTCGAGAAGTTGAATTACTAGGGTATAGAATGCATGCGTGATACCAGAGGACAGTTACTTGAAATGTTAAATGACGTGCTCAGGAGATACTGTACTTTAAAGATAGCCTCGTCTCTACATCAGAACAGGTGTATATTAATTAGTGAGCTGATATGTTAAGCCAAAAAAAAAAAAAATAAAATAAATAAATAAAAGGTGTGCTATTCAGGCACAGGCCGCATAAATTTAAACTTCCGCATCAAAAATTTTTATTTTGATTTTCAATGAAAACTTATCAATTTTGAGCTCCAGCAGCTCGGAAATTTCTTTAAAGCAGATAAAACCATACAATTTTGATAAAATTCCCTTTGTTATGTATTGCTTTTACTTTTTTAACAAAATAAATCTGTTATTATCATGCTTTTTCCTTATCATTTGACATTTCTATCGAAACATACAAAAAAAAAAATAAAAAAAAAAATAAAAAACCGCCCGCCGGCATTGATTTCTGAAAAAAAGCCTGAGAACCAAACTTACTTTTTTTGCCTTATTTGGGTATTTTAACACGGTCCAGAGTAGCATATGCAAAAATTCGGTGATATAAAAACATGATCATAATTTATCTATTGGTAGCTGGAGCAGCTTAATATAATGTTCCTCGCGTGGCCTGAACACTTAACAATGACCAAAAAGAAGTTATAAATACTAGCTATCGAACTATCCACGTGGTATGTAAGGTTCAACAGTCTAGAGCACCGAGTTTGGGTCTCCCCATTTTGTAATGATCTTCATAAAGTGCTCACACAAGAAGTTAAGGCGAAGCACTTCATAGTACCTTGCGCCTATTCTCAGTTGAGATTTCCTGAATGTTATTATATAAATATATATATATATATATATATATATATATATATATATTTAGTCGTGAGATTGTCAGGTATAGGCCAAGGTATATACCAAGATATTTTCGTAGAATATCTAGGTACAAGTACCTTCATAGGTACAGATAAGTTTATTTCAATTTTAACAAAGAATAACTGTATAAAGTTAATCTATTCGAAAAAAAATCATGTCTAGATTCAGTGTCAGACATGTATCTGGATAAGAAATTAAGAGGAACATATAGTTCAAGGGTTAAGAACAGTTACCTGGTATTTAATACATATATGAAGGTACAGGTAGCTTTAATTTTGTACCTAGGTATTCTGGCCCAAAGCCTGATATATATATATATATATATATATATATATATATATATGTATATATATATATATATACTCTTATGCATATTATCTCTCCTTTTACTCATATATCTTCGAAACCCCACCATCCTTGCACCCATGCTATTAAAATTATGTTTCCACGCCCAGGCGGCTAGTTGTCCAAACCTGCTCTTTGGTCAATGTAATGGTAAAGTGGAGGGTGAATGACGGATGTCCAGCATTTAGGGAAAGGTCCTGGTTTCATGGCTACGTGCACGTACACACTTGCTCTCGAATGGAGCGTGATATCTTTATTACACCGATAATTATTCCATGTAACCCTGAACGTGTAACGGACTCAAGGCTCTCAGCTTACAGCTTTACGCCGAAGTATCAAAAACATCTTATCTCTAATTGATGGCCTCATGACCAACACACACAACGACATTTTGCTGTTTCAGGAAAAAGAACGCACCTGACTACCCAGTCAATAATGAAACGTAAACTTATTAGTAAAATCACCTCGGCATGCATTGCGCTGGTATTTCGTGTTCACGTGAAGCAGTTCACGTAATAACATTTCTTCGATGGCACAAGAATTAAAAAACGGAACCAAAGAATATTTTTATGATATCAAATTTTATATTCATATATTATATATTATAATATTATTAAACTTTAAGCAGTTAACGTCGTAACATTTCTTTCGTTGCAGAAGCATTTGAAATGGAACCAAAGAATATTTTTATCATATTCACCCGTTTAAGTTTTCCCCTTATAACAAAACATATGTATCACCTTTATTTGTTGCATTTTCGCCTGAAAACACGGGTGTGCGAGGTCAACCAGGGGTGGTTACAGGGTCTTAGAAAGGGGGAGGGGGTTGTCAGCACCTTACAATAAGTAAAGACGGGAGTAAAGAAAGTTCTTATAGACGTAATTTATAACTAGGGGAGAAAACGAAGCAACACGATGCTTTTCGGTGTTAAACATGTATAATTCCTAGATTTTTTATGTCGAAAAATGGATTGCTCGCGCCCCCTTACAAATCCGTCCGTATCTGTCAACCGCAGCCTGAAATAAACACGTGCGCAGTCCGCGGAGGGGAAATTAAGAATAAATTGTTTAGTCTATAGACGCTAATAGGCACTAATAGGGTCAGACAAACATTGCACTGTGTTATATGTCATATCGTCTGTATTAACCACAAGCCTCAGACGCACGCTTATCTATACAGTCACGGCAGTATATGACGCTGAATTCTAGATAATATCAGGGAAATCTCTGAACAGTCCGTGAGAGGAAATATATACTGTACAATAATTTCTGGTATAAAGAAAATTAATTTTGTACTATTTCGAAGCCTCAGAAACCAGCCTTTTAATTTTTTTTCATCTTATTTTGTGAAATAATATAAAAAGTATATATATATATTTATAGTTATATACTTGACATATATATAACACCACATATGTCGTGACATAACACGAGGCTTATATTCGTTTGATTCCTTACACATAATATATATTTATATACGCCCTGGCTATACCATCGAGCACTTTGCCATCGGTGCATTACAAACAGCATAGATAGAACAATTGCATATTTATATATATATATATATATATATATATATATATATATATATATATATATATATATATATATATGTATATACACACACAAACATAAGAATTTACCTAACATGTCACTTTAATGCTCAGTTTTAAACCTGCCTAATTACTAATAGGGCTGGGAACATGCTAACCTAAATTAATTATTCATATCCTGTCTGTTCGAGTAACACACACCCACCAAACGCCCGCACACGCCACAACTTTTGTCTCAACTTACTTCCACGATTGACCTTTCCACTGAAAATGTGTAAAACACGAAAAATAAGCCTGCATGGTTCCCCAGGTTTTATTCAGCTATGCACTCACGTTGATAAACCCTCTTTTCTTGGAATTAAGTGTTACTGTTGGTATATGACGTATATTTATCAGCAGTTCCTGTAGATTCTTTATCAAAGAGTTATTCGGTCCACGCTGTTACTGTTTAAAAGTATATAAGATTCGGTCAACATACTGTAGAACAATCATTGAACTGACCAGGGAACTTCTAGTTAACCGCCGAAAAGGTAAGATCGGTTGTCTTCTCATGTATATATAAAATACTGCTATATAAGCTTATGTTTTCTGTTAAGTTTGAATCTTTGGGGCAATGTCTTGCTTTATTCCCTGAATGGAAATGATAATATACCATGTTACCTTTGGTGAAATAACATTACTAGTCTACCATATCTTTGGTTTATAGTCCTAAAAATAATTCAGATTCAATAGAAAACGAAAAGACCAACATTTCTATGTGAACTACTGAGTAACTTGATTCGGCACTTGTTTTCTTCTTTCTTTTATTATACTTTGACCGTTATTTGTTTTCCCTTCTACTGCTTTTAGCACTTTTCTTTTCATGGGGCGGGAACAATATCTAGTAACCTTATTTTTATATATGATTTGACGGAAATTACTAACTGGAGCATGCATTAAAGACCTGATGATTTAAAAGTCACTTATATTTTACCACTTGTTTTTCAACTTGCTTTAGACTCTTTCCTATGGGAGTCATACAGTAAAGATAATGAATGTTTTCGTCGTGATCAGCCATTGTCCAATAATCTTGTTTCTGAAGTGTGTTATATTAAATGTTATTTTTACCTGTGAATATAATCGTATCATTCTGGTTAAAAAAATCTTTAAAAACATACCCATTTCTCATATATTAAAGCAACTGGATTTCATATAAAATAGATTTTCTTTTGATCGTGATTGTTTAGATAACATGACTAGAGACCAGTGGTTACGGAAATGGGCAATGATACAATGTAATTTAATTTTTGATCGATTATTATAAAGATTCCAGGATCGGACGAATATTGTATTTATCGGTTTACTGCTTCCGAATAGGGCTTCCAAGATTTTGCCTTGTCTCAATGTCCTTGGAGTCGTCATACTTCTGCAGGAACAAAAATAATTTTCGATATAATATATATATATCGGAGTTGTCGTCTCAAAACTTCTAAAATATCGTCATCCTCTAGGAGACAAAGATTATTGGTCGCTTAAATTTGATGGACGTGAAGAGATAATTATTATTTGCTCACTCAGAACATTGATTGACAGTTGGAAAAAATAGCGTGCCAAGCCATGCGTAGTAATACTTTGACGACGCATGCTTCTCACCCTCTCACTCAGCTGTTTCTAGGCCAGTAAGTACAGGGACAACAGTCAGTTACATAGAATGTAAGGATCATATTTCATGCCACGAACCTCAATGTCATATCTCTGCGTAATGGCCCCACAGTGCACGTCAAGTCACATTAACTATGATACATGGGCGTGTCAAAAAATGCGACATCCTGTTATGAAAGTTTCATAGTTAATTATAAAAGAACTTCTACATTCAGATCCTGCCTTTCAAATTATTTTTTTGAATTGCTGTTTAACGGACCTTGTTTGACGCAGTAGATTTTGAATGAATATTAACTCAGCTGATAAAGAGTGCTAATTGGTTTTTACATTAGTGTAGGAAATTCACAAAAAGGATAAAGTAATAATGTTACTTAAACTGATAATACTGGGTGACACTTGAACGTGTTAGCAAAGAATCAGTTCTTTATAGTATATATAATGACAGTTATGAGTAGGGGCCTTATATGATGACAATATGTGAGGGGCACAGGCCAAAGGCGCAAGCACAGAAGCCTCCCAAGGGCAACTCCCCTCATAAAATAAGGAACTCCGCTCAAAATCTTCCCAGGACACACATTCCCCATTATGACTGGGAGGACGAAAAAGAATATTGCAATATGGCATATATATATATATATATATATATATATATATATATATATATATATATATATATACATTCCACTTCGTAAAGGTCTAACTGCAGACAAAGGAACTGGTCTAAAATTATTACTGTTTCTTGTTCCTCTAATTTGGAGCATTTCCAAGGAACATGCTGAACAGCACATAGTCATGTCTGAAAATACGAACTCGTGTCTCCCGGGGAGAATTTCAGGCCAAGGTAGAGCGTCCTTGATGGTTTTTGTTCGTCCAGACACGAGGACTTTTCCAACATAACCTTGAAATAGACCCATAATTAATTACGTGTTGGGGCTTAGCCAATCAGCATGCTCTCGCTACCTCATTGGTGCTAAGTTATTTTATAATGCCCACGTGAAACTACTGATCAGTGCAAATATAGTGCCATAACAATTTTAAAGGTCGATCTGCGTGAGGATAAAATATAGAATCCGGCTTAATAACGGAAAAGTGAAGCTTTAAGATTAAGGTAACACTGTTTATCTTTATGCATGCAGTGTACGCATCCTTGTGAAAATGGGAAAATATAATTTAAGGGAAAACCAGCCTATAATATATCTTTTTCTGAATACTATGTACTGAATGGACAATCACACTAATCAGTTAGTCTCAATGTTAGAGCATTTCTTCTAGTTCAAGATGTCTCAAACAGTTGATTGAGCAATTGTTATGGGTTTAACGTATTTCAAAGCTATGACTTGTTTTCTCATCGAGTGAAATAAATAAATGGAATCGTCCAAGTATACAATTTCGGAGAGTGAAGTCCTGATTTATACCAAAATTAAATATTGGACAATACTGTGACAATCCAAGTACATGTAATTTATTAGACGTGTGTTGCACGTAGGAAAATGTAAGAATAAACAGTCGATCCTGAAATCTGTGAATCCATTTATGCCCAAGTTCATGTAAGTTTTCTACCCATCAAACCAACGCAATATAAACTTTAACACATTATTCTTCATTCAGAGTATTTATGGAATTTTCTTGTAAACTTTTATGGAAAATTGGGTATTGAGGAAGGGACTAGTTGTTCAATGTTTCGGTTCATCCGTTTTCCGGATATTGACATACAGAGGCAGAATCATCGAGGCATGTTTTATTCATTTTAGTTACGCCTGTTTATACAATATTTCTATTAATGCAACAGTAATAACTTTTTCGAATTAATTTTTGCCTAAAGTTGCTTATGATATATGCTCTCCGAGTGAAGTTTAAATTCTTTAATCAAATTTCTTTACACAAAAATAGAGGCGACGATGCACAGATCCGCTCTCACTTGAACTTTTCAGTTCGGTTTTCCATTCATCGTTCGCTATCACTCTAACCGTTGGAGTGCTGATATAACGCTCTTGGATGACGTAAACTTTTATGACATTACAATTTAAATTTCAGATGAACATCGTGGCAGCTTTGAGCGTTCTCGTGATGGCGTCTGCCGCCAATATCTGTCTCGGGGAACAAGGTAAGTCGTATATATGAAATCCCTATCAGGGTAATTGTTAGGTTTAACATTCACCTTATCATGACAGTTTGTATGTATCTCATATATACAGTAAAACCCAGTCCAACGATCACCGGGTAAACCCGGCCTCAGAGCTAGCTATACTTCCCCCTTATGGTCCCATTCCTCCAACATGCAATTCTAATACGAGGACCCGGTTCAACTATATAGATGTTCGTGTTCAGTGGGATTTAATCTCTTTTTTTCTCTCTCTCTCTCTCTCACACAATATATATATATATATATATATATATATATATATATATATATATATATATACTAAACGTTAAGCACGTTGGAGCATCGTGTTATTACTCGGAGTTTCACGCCGTTGCCGGTGTCGGCACCCGGGCGATCACACGATGCTCCAGCGTGCTTAACGTTTATTTAACCTGCTCTACCTTAGCTGTATCGAGCACTCTACTGCAAGCACTGGAACCTACTTAGGATGATATATATATATATATATATATATATATATATATATATATATATATATGTTCCAACGACTACCCACAGCGTTATGCTTCTCCCTTTTATGTAATTCTAATACGAAGACCCGAACTAGATGTTCGTTTTCAGTGGAATTTACTCTCTCTCTCTGTCTTTCTTTCTCTCTCTCTCTCACTATATATATATATATACATATATATATATATATATATATATATATATATATATATATCCAACGACTACCTGGTAAACTTGGCCACAGCTTTATGTTTCTTGCAGTTTTTTGTTGATAGCATTGTACGAATCCTTAGTTAATTAAACATAACGTTACTCTTACCAGTATTCAGTATTAGAATAACTGAAGCTGTGAGCCGGTTTGGTTTCCAGTTAATTGGAACAATTAACAAAGTGTGGCTGCAGTATATATGCCTGCAACCCACTCAGCTAGGTAGCGCTTAAACACGACCAGTAGCGTCGGAAACTTCATACATGACAGATCTCAATCTACGAATTCTGTATACGGATGCAGCGGATATAGGCTGCGGGAGGATGCGGGATTATTGTTTATATATTTTACCTGTGTTGTTGACATAATGCAAGCAAACATACAATACAGCTTTGTTTTTCGTCGTGCCCCCCTATATGGAAACAATAGAAAGTTTTATTCAAGAACTAGTTCCCTTTTAACTTTCTTAGAAAATATTAAGTTTCCATCCTGCCTTAGTATAACTGTTTTTATGCTTGAATGAACCGGATGTGTGTGTTTGGGGGGGGGGGGGGGTATTAGGACTGATCATTACACTTTACAAATTTGTTTCACCAGAATTTGGGTACATACATGGGAATTTTGTGACAGATAAAGTGTTTTACTTAAGTACTTTGTGAATCTATAGAGATTTAGAGATATAGAGATACAGTTGTTTGTATTAATAAAATACGTTGATATTATGAACCGGCTTGGGCGGTATTACCTTTTTACGGACCAAGCCGGTTAATTACAAGCACTGCTTGATCCCTCCCCAACCACCTATCTAACCAACCTTCCTACACATTAAACAAGGTTCCCTTACTTTACTGCTTGTACATCTATGCTATAATCAACAAGAAAATGACTTATACCAACTTTTCCTTCATATTACTAAATGTTAAGTGCGGTGTAAATTTTAATTTGAATTTAAACTCTACTTATTTTACAAAAAAGAGTTATAAATGACTAATGCTCGCCCTCTCCATGGAACAGATGGTGGCATTTTAGTCTCCAGAGATGGAGCCAACCGGAAAAATCACTAACCTTTGGCTTACCACTAAAACCAACTCTTATAGCCACGTCAGGGATTGAACCCGGTTCGCCAGCGGATAAAACCGTGCGTGTTAGCACTCTATTTTCCAGGCCCACGAAAACAGAATTTTGTGTGATCACTTTATCTGTTAGTAACTTGAAAAATGAGGTCAGACTGGACAACATCGCGACATTTCACGGCCGAACCACACATGCCGCCAGAGGTCGTTTCTACTCGAAACGAATCTCCTCCTTTTTGGAACAGTGAGACGGCCGAGGAGACGTGTCTCATCTGTCAAACTTTAAATAAAGAATATTTCAAATGAAAATATTTTATTAAGGCCTTTATTTCACTTGCGTATGCTTTGAAAATATTTAAGTACTTACCACAAAAACACCCATGTTTATATATTTTGCCTTGGAACAATTCTAATCCAACATATTTGAACGGACTGCATAACCCTTTTCACAACATTTTTACTTACGTCGCAAGTGTATACAGAAGCCGCGGTGCATTGTGTGGAACAGATTGTGACGTCAACAAACCTGGTGTCATAGGTTGTCGCCAGTGTAGTCGTTATTTGTCGTAGATGTGGTCGTAGGTTGTCGTAGATAATTGTCCTTTATCGCGGCGATTGTGTCGCCGGTCGTCGGCAGCTTGTCGTAGATTGTCGTCAGTCAGTCTACCAGTTGTAGCTTGTCGTAGACTATTAATTGTCGTAGCGAAGTTACAGTCGCCTGTTTTTCGGCGACCATAAGGCGCCTGTAGTCGCCTGTTTAGTCGCCTTAGTGGGACAGCCCCATAACTTCACTTGTCAGCGTGATTTACAAGTCACGCTGAATTTACTGGGTCAACAGTTAAGGTATAATCCTACACAGCTTATTCCACGGTAATATAGAAGAATACATAGAATAATCCATTAATAATCGAAAATCGGTCGTTTCTTTCTTTCAATCTCGAAAAAATTAACAATAAATTCCTACCACAAATACACATACGTTTGGCTGTTTACCATGTATTCATAATTGTTCTTTTTGGTTTGTAAATGTAACTGATAAGGATTTTCTGTTTGGGTTTGCAAGGAGCTCTGTAGTTCAGGAACAACCATATATCCGTAATATGGTAATTATAATTCAGGGTAAAAAAACCTATGCAGATATATCGAAGAAGATAAAACACAGGTTGTAATTTTATGAAAGAAGAAAGTGCAAGTTAAACAAAGGAACCCTTTCATAAAAATATTGATAACGCTGCACGTTTTATGTAAATCCTATCAGCGTAAAGTAAAAACTGTCATAATATTGCACTATGCCCTTGTAACAAATATCCTCACGTGCAGACCATCACATGAAATATCCTAACGCCCAGCGTATCACGTATAACAAATATCCTCACGCGCAGCGTACCACATATAGCAAATATCCTCACATATAACATATATCCTCACGCGCAGCGTACCATGCATAACAAATATCCTCAAGTACAGCGTATCTTGTTAAACAACATCCTCAGCTACAGGGTATCACATACAAAAAAATATCATTACATGCAGCATAGCACGTATAAAAATTGTTTGCAGCGTATCACGGGATATTGGTATCCTAGGCAAAGGTATCCACGTATCATATCCTCAGGCGTATCACGTATAACAAGTATCCTATCCTCAGGCGTATCACGTATAACGAGTATCGTATCCTCAGGCGTATCACGTATAAAAGTATCCTATACTCAGGCGTATCACGTATAACGAGTGTCCCATCCTCAGGCGTATCACGTATAAAAGTATCCCATCCGCAGGCATGTTACGTATAACGAGTATCCTTTATTCAGGCGTATCACGTAGAAAAAGTATCCTATCCTTAGGCGTATCACGTATACAACAAGTATCCTATGCTCAGGCGTATATCACGTAGATACACTCACGTCAAGCGTGTCAAGTATAATATAAGTACTGTAATGAGAATCGAACCTCATCTGGTAGGTATATTAGATAAAGACCATCACATATAACAGTAACCAAAACGTTAAGCATATACGTCATATACCAAGCGCTCTTAAAATGTATAAAATTTAAAACATGAAAGGTGTCCTATATTTGTAAGAAGTTAAAAACTGTTTTGATTATACCATTCTTTATCAAATCCATTTTTAGCGTGCCGCTCTGGTGATATACTGCACTGTGGAGAGTTGAATACACCCGGCCCTCATTGTATGGACTGTCTCCGTTATTTGTGGGAGGACGTGGGGTGTAAGCCCGAGGGGACAAAAGGTCCGGACAACGAACCGGTGTCCGTGAAAACCTGGAATGATATGTCCGTCAAAGAGGTCAAAGAAAACATGAAGGAATACCCTATGATGGCTGACATTATGCCGTTATACTGCCATGGCTCAGAGGAAAACGGTGAGAGACTTTTAAATTCAAGGAACGAGGCCACAACATATTTTGCCTTTTACAATGTACATTAACATAAACACGACAAGCCCGTAATGTGACCCTTCTTAAAGAACAACCTCCAACCCCCCCCCCCCCCCCCCCCTTCCACGGCCCATAAGAATCGACATCGCGACTACCCCGCCTGAACAATCACCCCGCCATCACGACCGCGCTACAAGGTCCATCTCCCCGCAATCACGACCAACCCAACAGGTCACTCACCCCGCCATCACGACCATCTCACCAAGTCAATCACACCGCCTTCACAACCGTCCGACCAGGATAATCTCCCTGCCTTCATGACCGCCCAACAAGGACAATCACCCCGCCTTCACGTATATATCACAACAGGACAATCACCCCGCCATCACGAAAACTCCACCAGGACAATCACCCCGCCATCACAAAAACCCCAACAGGACAATCACCCCGCCATCACAACCACCTCACCAGGACAATCACCCCGCCATCACAACCACCTCACCAGGACAATCACCCCGCCATCACGAAATTCCCACCAGGACAATCACCCCGCCATCACGAAAATCCCACCAGGATAATCACCCCGCAATCACGAAAATCCCACCAGGACAATCACCCCGCCATCACGAAAACCCCATCTGGACAATCACTCCGCCATCACGTAAATCCCACCAGGACAATCACCCCGCCATCACGAAAATCCCACCAGGATAATCACCCCGCCATCACGAAAATCCCTCCAGGACAATCACCCCGCCATCACGAAAATCCCGCCATGCAGGACAATCACCCCGCCATCATGAAATCCCCACAAGTACAATCACTCTGCCATCACGAAAATCCCGCCAGGACCATAACCCCTCCATCACGACCATCCGTCAATCAATCTGCCATTACGACTATCCAAACAGGTCAATCACTTCGCCACCACAACCACTCCATCAGGTCAATCATTCCGCCATCACGTCCATCCTACAGGACAATTATATCGCCGTCACAATTCCACCAGGTCAATCACACCATAATCACAACAATCCTACTAGGACAATCAACCCGCCATTACGACAACCCTTACATCACGGTCACTCCGGTATTACTATCCACCTGGGACGGTCAACATGGACAACCGGCTTGGACGCTAATCCCGCATTCACGACCTACCGGATAAAAGAATAACCAATGGCAACATGATTTTTGTTTAAAAATGCAAATAAGTTCTGATAAATAACTCTAGGTCTTCAAAAGGTCTTCTTGAATTTCAAAATAAATTGCATCAAGCGTATACAATACAGTCGTTTGCTGATTTTTAAGATAATACAAGCGTAAACAATAGAGCCATTTGCTTATTTTAAAGAATATACGATGGAATTGAGCTGTGGCATAGTCAAACTTTTTGTGTAGAATAATGTCGGAAAAATTTCATAAATTTCGGTGAATAATGTAGGGAAATTGAAATTTACCCCAAATACAATAACAGGAATTATTTTTCTCACATTTTCATAACAGTGCATGACTCATTTTGAGACTACAGATGTGCATGGAGTCTATAAAAACATAAGCATATTAATGATGTGCGAACACCTATACTTGTAAAAGCATTAAAAAAATGATGAAAGTAAAAAAAAAAAAAAAAAAAAAAAAAACCGGTCAAAGGTCAGAGTTGAACGCGACTTTGGTAACTATAAGGTTCATTATTTAGCTACATAATATATGCCACAATTCTTAAGCAATATTTATTCCATCCATTACAGTAGAGGAGTCCACAACGAATCTGCCAGACGATTACCCTGAAACAACTACAGCTGGAAGTGAAACTGAAGCGATAATGACAGCTGCAGTTCTTCCGACTATCAGCAATAAAAAGAGCTGCCGCTCTGGCAGTAGTATACCGTACTGTGGAGAGTTAGCCACAACCGGGCCTCATTGTATGGAGTGTCTCCGTGCTCTGTGGAAACAGGTTGGATGTAAACCAGAGGGTTCGATGGGTCCAGATTCGTCATCAATACAGGTTGAGTTCTGGAATAAACGCAGTGTACAAAAAGTTAAAGAAAGCATGGACTTCTACAGTGGGATTCCAGTTGCATGCTCTGGTACGGATAAACAAGGTACGTGTTGACATTAGTATATTTTTTTAGGTTTTAATATTTTTGAAATACTTTTTTTATATTTATATGAAAGTTAAAGGTACATCTACATTTGTCTTAAAACGATTGAGGGTCAATACGAAGTTCCCCGGCAAAACATCCTGGTTCACGAACTACTACCTACAATTCACCTGTTATATACGATGGTATGGTTCTGCGTGTGAGTGTAACACAGTTCACGTGTTTATGTACCATAAAAGACGTGACCAGAGGTCAGATCTTGCGTATGGGAAACAACTACAAAACAAAGAGAAGAAACAGAAAAGGATTACCGGTTGCGTGGAAGCTTGAAAAAGCTTGATTTTTTTTAAGTGGCGCGTTATGGATACTAGGTCACGTGCGCGTTATGTGACTGTTTTGTTCTAATGATCGCGCCCGATGCAAACTTATAAACTCTTGTTTACAGAAATAAGTAAACGGTTTGGTATCAAATTACCATAATATTTCAAGGATAAACACTAAATTAAATGTATATTTTTCATACCTGGTCTGTGAATGTCCCTGAAATATAACTGCTGACTGATTATTCCCGGAAAAGCCGTTCGTGGTGGTTCGCTGTAAATTTTATCAATTTAATTACTTAAGATGGGTATAACATTTGAATGGTACATATATTACCTCGAGCATTCAGTTTCCATATCTTCATGTGAATTCTGGGTATATTATGGAGTTATACAGCATTTATGACTCATAATCATTTTATAAATGTTAATAGTACCTCAGATTTTGAACATACAGTACAGCGGTTTGGATGTGACACCAGTATTTTTATGCCGTCACGCACTCCATAGTGCCTTCATTATGATGCGAATAAAGAGCATCCCTCTGGTCGACACATGTTAAAGGACATTATAAATTACTAGAATGAGACCTGTTCACTTTTGTGCGCTTAAAGATCAGTTTAGGTCCATCAAATAGATGGTGTGGCAAGTTCGACCAATAGATACAGCGTAGCTCAGTTTCTGATGGACACTGCTGCGGTAGCCCCCTCGCGAAATATATTAAATGACTCAAGATTTACAGGAACATCTTAACATCTGGGGTGTGTTGCAATAAGGCAACGTAAGTCATGTCGGTGATTTAAGCCAAGTGGCATCTGTACGTCACAATGGTAACAATTATGACGTCACAATTGTAACCTTGGTATTTAGGCCCGCTACTGAACTAAAGTCAAGTGAAATTCTTTTGCAACAGGCCCCTAATGTTCCCGACAGTTAAGGACCAACAGCTGGCATTTCCAATGCTTGGTTACGGTGGAGTTATAATATAAACCTATTTATTTTACAAATAGTTATTATAAATAATCGAGGCACTCTCCATGGCTCGGTTGATGGCGTTCGGCAGTCTGCTGGGGGAAACCGGAGTACCCGGAGAAAACCACCGGATTTGGACGGGCAACTACAACCCACTCTCATAGCCACGCCGGGGATCGAACCCGGGTCGCCAGCGGAGAGAGCCAAGCGTTTTACCACTCAGCTGTTCAGGCCCCTGTTACGTGACCAAGACCCAGTGGTGCCACTGTCAGTTATAATACAGATTCAAATAAAAACTGAGATGATTCATGCTGTAATGGACCATCTGATTTGATAACATTAAGAAATTTTCACCATGGACATTTTTGATAAAATGTCATTGACATATATGGAATGTTGTCTTAAGATACCGAGGTTTTTAAAATAAAGGCTCTTAAAATCAAATCATTTTTAAATTCATTTTTAGGTGCCACTGATATGGCGTCACAGGAGAAGTTTACTACGGACGTTAATGTACAAGATGCTTCCGTAAATTCTGCCGTCAAGACATCTGCGATCCCTGAGAAACGGCCAGACGCCCGGCCTACTTCTGTGACATCAGATCCGACAGTGACGTCACGCGGTTTCATCAGGACCAGCATCGGGTTGCCTGGCGATTCATCTGGCAAGGAAACAAGAGGAGTACATTCAAATTCCACCGCGACTAGTTTGAAGCTGACCAAGGAATCTACACGGAAGACTGTCATGTATAGCTCACTGGCGGGTGCTCTACTCGCTGTAGGATCTCTGAGCAGTTTTGCACTATATGGGTAAATTTTGCGTCATCATGTCATTTTGCGCATGCGCAGCAATGCTCTCCTCCTCGGAAATAATACCCTTAATAAAAAAAAAAGAAACTAATTTAAGGAACGAAGAACGATCTCTGCAACATGTTTTTTTTTTTGTTTCTTCAATTTGACCATTCGTTATTTACAGAGACAGGCACTTTACGTGTAAATCCAGAATAGGCCAGTAATTTTATTTTGAAAAGAAATAAACGATAAACAAAGCCTCCGAGTAAGCTATACTATACTCGGATGGTGTTTATATCATTTGTTCCAAGGAAAAATCACTGAATTATTCTGGTTTAGACGTCAGGTGCCTGTGCTTGCAGAAAAAGACTTGAGGTCAAGGACAAAACGATGAAGTCTTACATGAACTCAATTTCTCAGAGTATTCATTGTTAGAGCTTTATTATTGCAAAATATAGACTGATTAAAGTTAATTATTCATCCTTATTACTAAAGAAAGTAGTCTGTGTTAAGAAGTGTAATTTAATTATATTCATAATTGTTAAAATTTATTTGTAGAGAACATCTTAAAAACATTATACTGTTTATTATTTATTCACATAACGAAGTTATGAAAGCTATTTACGTTCTACATTCAGTATCTATCTTTTCAGTCTGTACAAAAAAAGGAAGAGGACCGAAAAATCAGGTTAGTGTGCAGCCCTATACTTTTTTCCTCTTTGACTATCATTTAATATAATAGCTATCGCGTTACGTCTAGAGAGAATATGTGTAACTTACAGGAGAATTTATAAGTGGAGGTTATATATATATATATACATAGAAATGCACAACTTTAACATTTTTAATAAATAAATAAAGTTTGCGTGTGTGTTTTTCCTTGAAGCTTAAATTCAACAGAATACTTCAGTTAAACACTATAGGATAGATACCTTTTTCAATATACAATCGACACTGTCCATTATCATATTTACAGACGTATCCTTTATGTACAAAATTATATTGGTCTCAGTTGCCAGGGTCCAGGAATAATGATTAAAAGTATAAAAAAATGATATGACAAAATATTGAGAAAAATCCATTGACATTTGGAATCCATAAATGAGAATGCCTGTAAACGGGTTTCAGTTAACCTGAATGCTTTTGAGCTCGATAATCTATATATATATATATATATATATATATATATATATATATATATATATATATATATATATTGGGTTAAGGTTCCACACCTGGAAGTGATGACGATGCAGAGGCCCCAGCGTCCACACCAAGATCTCAGATGGTTTCACCCCATGCTTATAAATACATGAACGGAGGTGCCCACGGAGGCGACCAAGTGTTCGTGTACCCTGAGGACCCAGCCTTGAAAGGAGACACCACTGAAACGTTGCTCAATGCGACGAGAGAACAAAATAATCTTCTTCGTGATAAACTGTAAGGAAAATCAACAAAAACGATAATAGGCCACGCTCCGAAAGTATTGAAAAGAAAAAAAATGTAGGTTTTAAAATGGGATGAATTTATTTAAAAAATGAAATATTATTATGTTGTGATTAAAAAAATTACTGTTATGTATATTAAGATATGTGATGTATTTATTGTTAACAAAACGTACATTCTACTTAAAAAAAATGTTTTTTTTCGGAGTTTCACACCGGAATAAAATATTGACTGCTCATTAGTAACAAAAATAACTAAATGTGACCTTGATTATATATATATATATATATATATATATATATACATATATATATATATATATATATATATAGATATGCAAATGTCCTGAAAAGTCAGATCGGGTAGTGTTGTTAAACCCGGCTATCAGCATGCCGCGAATTATTATTCTGACTTTTGATAAACAATTTTCCACGGGAAACGTATCTCAAATCTCTTTTCATTTTTTAAATAAACACCAAAAATGCCAACAGTTGTAGGACTGAAACAGAAAGTATATGTATTATAGCACACTTAAGATATTCTGCTATGTGCCAGGATTTAAATAGCCAGAGACACGTAGATGGCATATGGGAATCTAACTGACGAAAAACAGGTAGACAGCTAATGATATCGATTCGCATAATATGATTGGCAAATGAAAATTTTGGTATTTCCCACTTCTTACGACACCTTTAAACTGATTGGCCAAAGATAATGAATGGTCGCCATTGTATATTGTTTATATATTTTTAATACTGATTGTATAAGGAATACATCCAATTTTCACCCGATTCATCAACCGAAATCGCATACAGATTGATGAAATCGGTATCTGGTTGTACATGGGTCCAGGTCATTACAACAACCTAGGCACTAGTACTACGCCCTTACACCTATTGTTTCCAATGAATCAATATGCTTTTTCCACGTGCATGCGCACTTCTGTGTTCGGGTCTGACAAACCAGGATCTTAGGTTTATTAAAAGAATTCAATTACGAACTCCGATCCCTTCATCTCCATTGAAAGACAATAATTTTATAACGGTTAGTCCTCTGTGATAAATGACATCACCTTTGCAACTAGAAATCTGCATTCTGATGAATGCAGGCCTCCGCCTTTCACTTATTCGGCCCATATTCTCAGGTTCATTCGTGCATAAGTGACTGTACATTTGTCAATATCCCTTTATGATGTAAATGGACCCGGGTCATGTGCCGAATCCACACCAAAAAGGATTCTTCGTTGGGACATTCCCGAAATGCCTTGAAAATTTCATAAGATTCTGTTTGTGTTGTGAAGAAACATACCCACACAAATACATGTAGAGGAATGAACGTACACACTGGAGGGGGCAATAATACAGACACGATCTCACATTGCCGTTCGTGGCTGACAGGGGTCTCTGGTGTTGTAGTAATTAATAGTGCATTCTAGTCAGACATCACTAAATCAGAATCCCTTTATTTGATAACGTTTGCAACTACAACTATGACACTACATGTGAGACGTCCCCCAGCACTAGATGACCGGTTAATGCAGTCATTTTTATAGAATTGTGATTTTATAGAAACGTGTTTTGTGCCTAATTTTCAGCTTGTCTTTTAACATGTTCCATTTTGTAATAAATCATGTCACTTCAATAACGTGTGTTGTTTTGTTTCACAAGAAGCAGGATGTTTTACTGCATCCGTCTACCGTACTATTCTATATATTTATATTTTCTTTTTGTCTCCTTTGTCTCGAACAGTTTTTCCAAAATGAAGTTTATTATTAGTCTCATCAAATTCATAGACTGGTCTAGTCGGTATGCCAAACTTTCGCTTTATTGTGACACCTAGGACAGGTGCTGCCATCTGATGGCAATCAGTGTTCGGACCGTCATGCCTTACATTTGTGTTATAGGTTCCTGCTTTATTAGGTCTATGGAGACAGGAAATTACCAATTAGTTACACATATTTAGTGTCCACGTACTTGATAGAGAGATGGCGCATTATGAATAGAAAAGCTTATTCAGTTTTGGAGGAAATCGGTATGGAGATGGAGGGGTACGCTCCTTTGGTGCAGTCAAAATCTAAATACATTGACTTTAAATAAGCTATTTAGTATGAAAGAAATCATAAGCACGATAGCACATTTAATACAAAAATGTAACACTTAATTTAAAAAAAAAATAGCGACTGTCTCTTTGTAATAAAACATACAAAACTAGAAATTTGCATTCTAATGAAGCCAAGCCTCCGCTATTCTCTTTTTAGGGAAATATTCCTATGCTTGTTCGTGCGTAAATGAATGTACATTTGTGAATATTCCTTGATGGCGTTCATGAATCCGGATCATGTGTCGGATCCACACCAAAATCATATCGATTCTTCATTACATCATTCTCGAAATGCTCCAAATATTCCATGAGATTCCGTTCATGTCTGTGGGAGTTATGTTGTAAACACACGACCGGGAATGAACAGATATCCTTCCGGCGGAGACAACTACGTATGCTTGCTGTTGTGGGTAAACTTTATGGGTTTTGCGAGAATGTTAAGTACAGAGATAATAGACTGAACCAAGAGACCCCACCATCCCCGGGCTTTTGTTCATACCTTCGTCCAAGTTGAATAAGTTATACGTGAGGACACATCTGTCTTACACTACCAAGAATACCCATCAAATATAAATGTCAGCTTCCAAAACACAATTGTTAGAGAGATGTAAAAACGAATTATCCGGAATAAGGTATTTTATAAATGAATTTTTAGACGGACAGATAAAGAAAGAGATGGTTTTGTATAGGTGAAAATTCTTTCTTCATAAAACTAGTCATAAGAAATGAAAATAAAACACAAATAAAATACAAATCGAAATTCTAAGGAATGCAAGTAGCCCCCGTTTCCTTATTCGGCCCATATTCCCAGGTCCATTCGTGCATAAGTGTCTGTACATTTGTGATTATTCCTTGATGACGTTCCTACATTCGGCTAATGTACCAAATGCCCTGAAAATTTCAAGAGATTCCGTTCACGATTGCGTGAGTTATGTTGTGAACAAACACCCAACTACACGCACGCACGCACACAGAAATACAAGCGGGGATGAACGCATACCCTTCTGGTGGCGGCAATATAGTGGAGAAGGCACAGAAAGAAAAGTCGGAAGGACAAGGAGAAATACATTAAGGGGAGAGAACCGTAATACAAAACTTAATTCACTGAACTTGACCAGACCTGGGATGCAATCTACTAAACTGCTTGAGCACCTCGGCGATTTGCTTTCAAAAGTTTGTTTTTAATTTATTCATGATCGTATAAAAGTTTTTTTTTTTAATTTTATTTATATATAACGAGAAAGTTTTTTTTTATCACACATGTGAAAAATTCATGTACAATATCCAACAGATGGCGCTCCATTCTAACTTCTTGTTTGACCTGTTATAAAAGATGCTATAAAAAGAAAACCCCTATAAAACGCATACCTAATATCTTTTTTAGTATCCCCTTTCAAATTTATTGATACCTTGAATAGCTGTTGTTCTATAACATAATGAAGCATGTCTCTTATCTGTTTGTACCCTGACTGTCCATGTAAAAGGCGTTTAGAAAGTATAGCATTCTGTTTACATTCTAGCAATAGTCGAGCTTTGCGCTTAAAAGTATTGTTACAAAATGGTATTTTGTTAAGGATTAAGGAGGGATATTTCAGTAGAAACAGTTTTCTTTAATAAGCTAGCTTCCTATCAATTATTAAACATGGGTCGGGGGTTAATTTTGGCAGTGTCACCATTTTATATGACAGGGATCAGTTATATTTCGATCGATCCTTGTCAAGCGTGTTTGTTATTCAAACAAGCGTAGCTAGGGTTTCAATATGATAATATTTGTCGCTACTGCAGAGGTATTTGGACGAATAATATCGCAAGGAAATTTTATTATTACTTATTGTCTATTGACGGGGCTGTCAATGCATAATATAGAGGATATTTATCCAATTGTCTGTCATATCGTTAGGGTTTTATAGTCTAGATATAAGTGATGAAGTAAAATATCGGTATTTGGGCATATATAGCAGGAATGGTCATTGATAAATTGTCCAACTCCATAAGTTTCGTCGGTAATTTCAGCGTTCGAGAGCTGACAGATTGATGATTTGTTTACATCATGCGGACCAGCCGATGCGGGACGTTTACATTGCCGAGGTTAAATGGGGCTTTCAGAAGCTTGTACATTCGGTTACAAGTGGCTTATTGTATATATATTACCTTTGTAAGGTCAACGGGATCATAATTGCGCGAGGTAATGGCCGGACTTGAGTAAAATCCGGGAAGATAGCCGAAAATATCCGTCTAGTAAGTCTTGTTTTGAAGTCGGCGCCATTTGTCATGCTAAATGTTGATGACCTAGTTAAAACGAGGCTAGTTGGATACCCGGATGTAGCGTTTTACTATTTAAGGAGCGGGCGCAGCCGATTGGCTCAGTTGCATAACTCCGCCTCCGGCTAGCAGGTCAGAGATTACGCTGAATATTTAACAGCCGTCTCTCTCTGGCGAGCTTTCCGCCTCAGGCTGGACAAACATCATCCTAATGACGGGTGCCTGTCCTCCTGGGAGTAGGGAGTTGCCAGGGAGAGATAAAAACATGTTAAAATATCTCCATAGAATAAAATAATGGGTTATTTATGCCCCTGGGATCTTTTAGATCCCTGGGATCATGTCTGTCCCTGGGAACGTCTTTACACGAGTCGAATGTTTTGACGATGCCGGGTTGGGTGGATAGCGTGATGACGTCACGCCCTTTGTCATTGATAACTTTTCCACCGTTAACTTTCCTTCAGTGGAAACTTTTCATTCATGTAACTTTTCCACCAGTTAACTTTTCTTCAGTGGGAATCAGCCAGACTATATTGGGCAACCATCCCATCTAAGGCTATTAGTTTTACTGACGCTCAACGTAATATGTTTTGGTTTTAATGAAAGCCGGGGCTCATTATTGTGCAAGATTTTACGAGTGTTTCTATAATTTACCATCCGTTTGGGAGATAGATATTTCGGCACGGGCCATCAAGAGTGATGTACTTCGTTGTGCCCATGGTCCATATGAGCTGGACATAGTTATTTTTTTGTATACACAGAAGTAATCCATTGTTTCGGACAAAAATTACTGTAACCCGGGCGTTTAATCGGAGGATTTCTCGAGTTTGAAACTGACAGGCTCGCCGTTTGTTTACTTTAGTCAGCTGTCAGCATGGAATCGCTGTGCTCCCTCTCCCGTTGGTTGCACAGAAAAAGTGTCGCTGTGATCCTTAATTCGGAGAAATTAGGACAGTCCTGTAGATTGATTACGGCAGTAATTAAATAACTAGGTGAAATAATTATGATTCTTAAGTCTACGGAGATATTTGAACGGTTTTTTTATATAACCTAATGTTACTGTTAAAAATGAATGTTTACAACCTCTTGTATATGAGAACTGTAAATAATTTGTGGAAAAAACTATGTAACTTTGATATAACTGGTAATGTTTCCAGTACATCTGATAACAGTCAACTGTGCATAATGGCTTGTGTCTTAAACAGATTTTCTGTCATGATGACTGATCTTCAGGAAGGATTTAAATCAAATGTTATATCATTGACATCGTATATTTACTCAGCCATACTGGGAATGGGATAGCTTCTTAAGATTTGTCACTATAGACTAGCCAGTTCCTTCATAAAACTTGGACTTTAGGGAATTTATCAGGAATTCCGGAATGATGGTAACATTAAGATATTAGAGAATTTGGGGTTTATTAGAGGATTTGTGTGGGTAAACTAGACGAGAATTTTCTAGGGATGGGAATTTCAGCTATCATAAGTTCATGTTTGATGCGATCACACCATTTGTTAAACCTGTTCCAAATTAAATGTATTAAACTTTTAAAAAGGTCTTGTGAATAATTAGGGAAGAGATCTGGACTGATTAGGCGTGTGTCATGGAAATTAGTGTAATTAAGTAATCCTTTACATGATGCCCTGATCCCTTAAATGATAACTTTACTTATATCCTGACAACTTGTGCGAATGGAAGTGGCCAATAATAACCACTTAGTATGAAAGGGTGTTTTGGGGGTTGCCCTTGTTGTGTGTGTATGTGTGTTTGCCCAGTAACAGACGGACGGACAAACCGGGAACGCGCGACAGAATTGAACCCTCCCTGTGCTGCCCGCCGCCCGGACCCGCCGGCCGGGGCGTCGCTCTAGGCCATTTGCCGCTAGGTGGCCAGGCGCCCCAACTTTCCCCCCGCGCCATCGGTGGCCGGGGGAGCCGGTTCCCCACAGATGGGCGGGCGCCACATTTGGTGTCAGAAGCGGGATATCTTTTTGTTAGACAGTGTGACCAGTGAAATTTTAATTTTGGGGGGACTTTCAACGATAGTATTTGGTGATGGTCTTAGGCAATTAGACGCGACAATTACTTGCAAGGTTTTACCCTTGGTCATTTATAGGTTATGTTGACTTGATTAGGGTAACCGTTTACTACTCTCTAATGAATAGGATCCTATTTAATGATAGAGGATGGATTAATATGGAAAGCTATAATGTACACTTAAGTAGCTCTGGTTAGAGAGCCATTGTGTTGTATAGGGATATAGCTAGTGATTGGTCCAAGAATACACATTGGGGTGGATCCTGTTTAATTTGTTGGGTGGAAAGAAATTCCATTATCTTATATCCTGAGAAAATAATTCCAGAAAGTATTCCTGAATCTTACTACATAGAGAAAAAAAAAATCATAAAATTATAAAGTTATTTAAGGAAGTGTAAAACCTGCCTGCCTTGCTGGTAAAAGGAGTGATTGTACTCTTGTATAGCAGCAGTAGCAGTAGTAGCAGCAGCAGTAGCAGCAGCAGTAGCAGCAGCAGACTTTGCTGGCTTACAGTCGTGAAAGTCATTCGCACTCTGCCGTGAAAGAAGATCAAAGCAGTGTCGCTGTTACTGAAGAGAAAGACTTCCGAATATCGCTGGACTTAACTGCCTGAGTAACTTTTTACAAGTTAAAACAGGTGTTTTAACATACAAGTCATAACCTGAGAATTGTGGATTACTCATTATGGCTGAACAAGGACAAGGTGTACAAACCCTTGCAGAACCAAGCATCAGCAAGCAGAGGACGTAACAGATAACTGTCCAGATTCTCCTGAAGCAAGGGTTCAGGAAATGACTTTGCCTCCTCTCAGCACTATGAACTTTCCTTGTGAAAGGCGTGGTGGAAGAAACCGTGATCACCCGCCTGGACTTGATAGAGGTGATGGTGCTCATGCTAGAACTGATCCTGATTACCAACGGTACATAGCACCTGTTTCAAGTTCCCCTTATCCATTCAATATACCAACATTCAATGGATCTGGGAGATGGGGCACATTTATAAAACAGTTCGAGGCAATCGCCCTTAACCTCGCCTGGTCTCAACCGGAGATGCTACACTATCTTCTGGTGTCCCTGAAAGGGGATGCAGCAGATTTTGCCTTTGAATTAGAGCCAGCTGTCCTTTCTGATTACAAAGCACTAACTCATGAATTGAGCTTAAGATTCACTGTACACACTACACGTGAAATCAGTCAAAATTTTTTTTACACCAGACGCTTAAAGAAGCATGAGACGCCCAGAGAATACGCTGCTGCCCTCAAGAGCTTAGTTCAGAGAGCTTATCCCCGTGGACTGTCTGCTGAGGTAAGGGATGATATGCTCCTGAAACAATTTTTTTGACGGAATCGATGACCCTGATGCATGCTATCAGGTACGACCCCTGCAACGACAAAGGTGTATTGATGAGGCAGTGGACAAACTACAAGAGTTTTATAATTACAAACAGCTTAAACAAGATAATCGCCAGAGAGGGGCAATTAGAACTGTGAATGATGGATTTCTTTCAAAACCAAATCCTGTAAAGAAAGAGGCTGTCTCACCTGACCCAAACGCTTATCTACAACAACTTTGTGAAACAGTGAAAAGCTTGACCACTACACTGTCAAAACTGCTGCAGAATCAGACTGTTGTGGGTCAAGGTCAAGGTACCGTACAACCTTCTGCACCTATGAAAAAATTCAAGTGTTTCAACTGTGGAGAGATGGGACATATCTCCAGGAAATGTCCATACAGATCTGGCTCAGAGATCAGAAGACCGAGTGGTGATGCCAACAAGACGGAAAACTAACTCGGGTTGACTCTGACGGCCAAGGGCCAACCCTGGATATTACACAGGGACTTAACTCTGAACATTGTACAAATGAACTTGAGAAAAATGTTAGTTTATATATTGATGCCTCCATTTATGGGGTAAAAGGACCTTTTCTATTGGACACTGGAGCAAGTCGCACTATCATCTCAAAGAAAAGTTTTGACCATATATCAACATCTTTTAGTGGGTGTTTATCTAATATTGCGGATTCTTCCTATCAACTGCAACTAGCCAATGGAACTCCCTTGAGAGTATGGGGTTGTTATAATATGCCAATTAAGACTCAGACTGTTAGTATCTGGCATCCAGTTATAGTGGCTGATGTGTGTGACTTTGGAATACTGGGCTTAGATTTTCTTAGAGACAGTCAGTGTCAAATTGATTTAGACTTACAACACGTGTACCTCAAGGATATTAGGGTATCTTGTTATTATAAACAATTTGAACCGGGCCTAAGAGAAATCCAATTAACTCAGGACTTTATTATTCCAGCCATGACTGAAACGATTTTGCCTGCTATGGTTAAACTCAAACGTATGAACAATTGTTTGATCAAGCCAAATCGTTTAGCTGAAGAACGATATAACATTAAGATAGCCAGTGTGTTAGTAAACATCAATGATGGACATATACCTGTGCGGATATTAAATCCTATGAACAGTGATTTATATCTACGTCAATTTACTAAACTTGGAGTTGTTGAGCCAGTTTCGGTTCCAACATCTAGTATACCAGACACTGCTGGACTGGTTGGACAAGTTTGTGTAAATTCAGGACCAGAATCCCTGTCATTATCACGGCCGGATAGTGATATGGGACAGTTCAAGCAAATACCAGAATCCATTATTGACACGATTGTGCAGGCATCGGAATTTCTAACAGATAATGACTATCAATGCCTGGTGTCCTTATTGTCAGAGTACCAGAGTATATTTGCCAGTGATAGTACAGATCTAGGCCAGACAGATATTGTGGAACACTCGATTGATACTGGTGACCACCAACCAATTAGGCATCGACCTAGGAGAACACCATTGGCCGTTAAAGGGGAGGAACAAACTGAGATACAGAGAATGCTCAACCAGGGGGTCATTAAAGAATCGTCATCACCCTGGGCCGCACCAGTGGTACTCGTAAGAAAGAAAGATGGATCCACACGCTTCTGTGTCGACTATCGGAAATTAAATGAAATCACAAAGAAAGACTCTTACCCTTTACCTAGAATTGACGACTGTCTCGATGCGTTGTCGGGATCGAAGTATTTCTCAACAATGGACTTAGCAAGTGGATATTGGCAAATCAAAGTTAAACAGCAGGACCAA
Source organism: Sipunculus nudus (assembly GCA_026874595.1). NCBI lineage: Eukaryota > Metazoa > Annelida > Sipuncula > Golfingiida > Sipunculidae > Sipunculus > Sipunculus nudus. The sequence goes on from CM049315.1 coordinate 51,389,724, forward strand.
CCTAAAACCGCATTTGTCACAAAATCTGGACTTTATGAGTTCAAGGTCATGCCCTTCGGTTTGGTGAACGCACCAAGTACATTTGAACGTTGTATGGAAATGATCTTAAGAAACCTGCAATGGCAAACATTTCTTATTTATTTAGATGACATAATTGTATTCAGTAGAGACTTTGATGAGCATCTGCTCAGGTTGCGAGAGATCTTCACCAGAATTAAAGCTGCTGGTCTTAAACTGAAGCCCTCTAAGTGTTGTTTCCTACAAAGAGAAGTGAAATTTTTAGGACACATAGTGTCAGAGACAGGTATAAAAACTGATCCTGATAAAATTAAAGCAGTTAAAGACTGGACTATCCCGAGTACTGTAAAACAGTTACGCTCATTTTTAGGATTTTGTTCCTATTATAGACGTTTTATTAAGGGATTTTCAGATATCGCTGCACCGTTGAATAGATTGATCAGTAAAGATGTGCCGTTTGTCTGGAGCAAGGACTGTCAACAGGCCTTTGAGTGCCTACAAGAAAGACTGATAACAGCTCCTATTATGTCATACCCTACAGAGACAGATACGTTTTTGTTGGACACTGATGCTTCTGACTTTGCAATAGGTGCTGTTCTATCACAGATTCAGAATGGCGAAGAAAGGGTTATTGCTTATGCCAGTCGTTCCTTGAATAAGGCAGAACGCAATTACTGTGTTACCAGGAAAGAATTACTAGCTATAGTAAATTTTATCCAGCATTTCAGGAACTATTTGTTTGGGCGTAAATTTCTTGTAAGATCAGATCACCAGCCTCTGAAATGGGTGTTTAACCTGCGTGAACCTAGTGGACAAGTGGCCAGATGGCTCGAGTTATTGTCAGCATATGACTTTTCTATAGATTATCGACCTGGAAAGAAACATGGAAATGCCGACTGCATTTCGCGGATATCCTGTGACCCAAGGACCTGTGATTGTAGTTCTAGTAACAATTCTTATTTACCATGTGGACCCTGCTCTAAATGTGATAGAAACACAGAGGTCATGAAACTGAAGTTAGCTAGAGTGATAACTAGGACTAATGAGACACCAAAATCTCCCAACTGTGAGTCGGAAGTGAACTGGACATTCCAATTTTCTAACCAGGAGATACGAAAAATGCAGGAAGGTGATCCTGATATTTCTCCAGTGTTGCTATGGAGAAAGGACTTTAGTGAGAGACCTGCAGATGATCAAGTAGTTTTCCGAAGTCCGATTACGCGGAATCTTTGGCTCAACTCGGACTTATTGGAAGTAACTGATGGGGTTCTATGGATAAAAAGAACTGACAAGTATGATAAACAGGAAAAATGCATAGTTGTTCCAAAGGAGATGCAAAAAGATATTTTGGAGTTAACTCATAATGCACTCCAGGCAGGTCACTTGGGATACAAGAAAACTTTAGCCAGAATATCTCAGAATTTCTTTTGGTACAAGATGAGAGAGACTGTACATAACTGGATAAAATCCTGTGAAATATGTGCTGCTAATAACCAATCTCCTAAACACCGTAAGGCTCCAAGGGGAAATATGAATGTGGGGACTACTTAGATAGACTTTGCACTGATGTTATGGGACCATTTCCTCTGACCCCAAGGGGTAACAAGTATATTTTAGTGGTTCAGGATTATTTTACAAAGTAGGTAGAGATATTTGCTATGCCAGACCAAACCGCAGAGACTTGTGCTGATAGGATTGTAAATGAAGTTTTTCCAAGGTTTGGAATTCCGTTACTCATTCACTCAGACCAAGGTAGAAATTATGAAGCAGACTTATTTTAGGAATTGTGCCGACTGCTTCATATAAAGAAAACCCGTACTACACCTGGACATCCAGCGGGTAATGGGATGGTTGAGAGATTCAACAGGACATTATTAAAAATGATCAAATCATACTTAAAAAATCAACAGCATAACTGGGATCTATACTTAGACTGGTTAGCCAGTGCCTATCGCTCAGCTGTGCATGAGAGCACTGGATTCACTCCAAACATGTTAATGTTGGGTAGAGAACTACGAATGCCAGTAGAACTTATCTATGGGAATCCTTCTAAGTGTGAAAATCAGTCTTATGGGAATTATGTGCAAGATTTACAAGATAAAATCTCACAAGCTCATCAGCTAGTGCGTAAAACTTTGAATGGGAAAATTAAAAGACAAGAAAATTTTAATACAAAGTTAGGATATAGAGTGTATCAACCAGGAACATTAGTATGGTTGTTAAATGAGGCCAGAACAGTGGGAAAGTGCCCTAAGCTTCAGCATAACTGGTCTGGACCATTTATAGTTATAGAGAAACTGAGTGACCTGGTCTACTGCATACAGGTCAAGAAGTCAGGCATCACAAAGGCTGTACATTATGATAAACTCAAACTGTTTGAAGGGAGAACAACTCCGGTATGGCGGAGAAAGAAAAAAAAGGAATTATCTAATTAGCTAGTAGTCATTAGATATTTATTATCATTTTGTTAGCAGCAGCACCATGCTGGAGTACACCTGCTGTAAGTGTGGGAAAACCGGCCCAAGAGTTGTCATCTCACGCCATGTGTATAAACACATACCCTATGACCAAAGGCCATACACATGCCCAGCAGGGTGCGATTGGTACGGGAGGTATTTGGCCAGCTACCGGAAACATCGATGCTCTAAAGAACACAAACAACAGGTCAACAAAGTAGGTCAACAAAATGATGCTGAGAAACCCAAAAACAACCCAGAGGCACAGAACATTGAGAACAATTTCATCCGAACCTCAAAACCAACAACCACTACATCAGCCAAGACATCTACCATCATATCAACCACCACCATCACCATACCATCAACAGTTTCTACCAAGTCAGTAAGCTCATCCAGTCAACCTCGACCAGAAAAAAGGAAGCCAAGTGAACCAGCTCTGGAATCCAGCCTGTCCGCTTTTAAAAGAATTTGCCAGGATCCGACTACTTTTTCTTTTTCCCCGATCTCCCCAGTCAGCCATCCAGATGAGAGCAAACTCACTCCTCTCATTGATGAAGCGCCACCATCCTCCATTTGCCAGCCAGCTGTGACCACCTGCACCCTAGTTCCATCATTACCCAGTCAGCCTGTCATCACCAGCACCTCCAACGTTCAGATCAACAATTCACAGCCTCCAATAGAATCCACCGAGCCAATCAATTCATCGTCAACATCAACCAATGTAAGAAATTCATTCCTTCACCGCCACACAATTGAGAAATTACGAGATTCTATGAGAAACAGCCAGCCTTGCAAGGTTCCTCCACCGTCTATCACTCATCTCACCTCAACCCTCCGAGAAGAACTCCACACCGGCCGTCGAGATATGACACATCATTTCCATAGACTGTCTGAAGTAATGAAAACTCAAAGCAGAGAACAAACCCAACAACTTGGAAAGTGCTGTTATATTATTTCAACTATGTCCCAAAATATTCAAGGATTGACTCAGCTCGTCAAGGAAACTCATCAACAGAACGTCAACTATAGCCCATCAGCCATCAGACTTCAACTTGCAGGTTTATTTGACAATTTATTCCAAACTCTAGCACCTCTACATAAACACCAAGATTTGTCCTATAATTATTCTCCCACTTGTGCCAAGTGCAGAAAAACTGAAGATATGCTCAACCGAATCGTCGCCATCACACATCCTGGACTTCATAACATGAACATTCGATATTAGTTATTCATCACCACTCCACCTGGATGTTATTTATGTTAATCATACCTGGCCTATAATCTGATTCCTTTTGTGCTCATTACTGGATTACCCTACCACAGATGTCATCTGCATACCCTGATGTTCCCTACTGGATTACCTTTCCCTACTGGATAACCTTTCCTGGACTAAGAAGGTTTATGTTATGATGGACTCATTGTACTCACTGTATTAGCTATATATGAATGTTTAATGATTAATCTGTGTCGAAACATTGTGAAATGTAGTGACTAATATCTTTGCCAAGTTATGGAAGGGTTGTTTTTTTTAGTTAGCACAGAATGGAGATACGGCTCCATAAGGAAGTGTCTTTTGGATGACACTTGTGCTGTTTATAGTTATACTAGTATGGTCTAAACGGAAGACACTAGTATGGTCTGTGTCATGACACAGTGTATTTTTATTTTGTCAATATGGTCTGGAACAGATCGCGAGCTGTCTCAGAATTGTTGAATGGAATGTGCATTCATAAATTCCAATAGGACGCTATTGGTACCTATATTGGCAAGTGGTCATGGGCTGCCACTTAAAATAAGTTATGGCGTTTAATTCTCTCCAGACGCGTAGGGGAGAGCCATACGGTGCCTTGAAACCCGTACGGTAGTACTCTAACTTGGCCTTGATATAAATCAAACTATTTCATAGACACAACAGACCATGCACAGTGAAAAATCCAAAGGTTATATCCATATTCTGCACTCTAAATGGATACATTTCAAAATTACAGTGGCAAAGATATTATCAAAACATTTCCTTAATATAGGTTATACCTCTAAATCAGAATCTATGAGAGCATTAGATTCTTGAGGAGGGGGTATTGTTACAAAATGGTATTTTGTTAAGGATTAAGGAGGGATATTTCAGTAGAAACAGTTTTCTTTAATAAGCTAGCTTCCTATCAATTATTAAATATGGGTCGGGGGTTAATTTTGGCAGTGTCACCATTTTATATGACAGGGATCAGTAATATTTCGATCGATCCTTGTCAATCGCGTGGAAATTTTATTATTACTTATTGTCTATTGACGGGGCTGTCAATGCATAATATAGAGGATATTTATCCAATTGTCTGTCATATCGTTAGGGTTTTATAGTCTAGATATAAGTGATAAAGTAAAATATCGGTATTTGGGCATATATTGCAGGAATGGTCATTGATAAATTGTCCAACTCCATAAGTTTCGTCGGTAATTTCAGCGTTCGAGAGCTGACAGATTGATGATTTGTTTACATCATGCGGACCAGCCGATGCGGGACGTTTACATTGCCGAGGTTAAATGGGGCTTTCAGAAGCTTGTACATTCGGTTACAAGTGGCTTATTGTATATATATTACCTTTGTATGGTCAACGGGATCATAATTGCGCGAGGTAATGGCCGGACTTGAGAGAAATCCGGGAAGATAGCCGAAAATATCCGTCTAGTAAGTCTTGTTTTGAAGTCGGCGCCATTTGTCATGCTAAATGTTGATGACCTAGTTAAAACGAGGCTAGTTGGATACCCGGATGTAGCGTTTTACTATTTAAGGAGCGGGCGCAGCCGATTGGCTCAGTTGCATAACTCCGCCTCCGGCTTGCAGGTCAGAGATTACGCTGAATATTTAACAGCCGTCTCTCCCTGGCTAGCTTTCCGCCTCAGGCTGGACAAACATCATCCTAATGACGGGTGCCTGTCCTCCTGGGAGTAGGGAGTTGCCAGGGAGAGATAAAAACATGTTAAAATATCTCCATAGAATAAAATAATGGGTTATTTATGCCCCTGGCATATGATCCTTTAAATCCCTGGGATCATGTCTGTCGCTGGGAATGTCTTTACACGAGTCGAATGTTTTACGATGCCGGGATGGGTGGATGGACGTGATGACGTCACGCCCTTTGTCATTGATAACTTTTCCACCGTTAACTTTCCTTCAGTGGAAACTATTCATTCATGTAACTTTTCCACCAGTTAACTTTTCTTCAGTGGGAATCAGCCAGACTATATTGGGCTACCATCCCATCTAAGGCTACTAGTTTTACTGACGCTCAACGTAATATGTTTTAGTTTTAATGAAAGCCGGGGCACATTATTGTGCAAGATTTTACGAGTGTTTCTATAATTTACCATCCGTTTGGGAGATAGATATTTCGGCACGGGTCATCAAGAGTGATGTACTTCGTTGTGCCCATGGTCCATATGAGCTGGACATAGTTATTTTTTTGTATACACAGAAGTAATCCATTGTTTCGGACATAAATTACTATAACCCGGGCGTTTAATCGGGAGATTTCTCGAGTTTGAAACTGACAGGCTCGCCGTTTGTTAACTTTAGTCAGCTGTCAGCATGGAATCGCTGTGCTCCCTCTCCCGTTGGTTGCACAGAAAAAGTGTCGCTGTGATCCTTAATTCGGAGAAATTGGGACAGTCCTGTAGATTGTTTACGGCAGTAATTAAATAACTAGGTGAAATAATTATGATTCTTAAGTCTACGGAGATATTTGAACGGTTTTTTTATATAACCTAATGTTACTGTTAAAAATGAATTATCAGGAATTCCGGAATGATGGTAACATTAAGATATTAGAGAATTTGGGGTTTATTAGAGGATTTGTGTGGGTAAACTGGACGAGAATTTTCTAGGGATGGGAATTTCAGCTATCATAAGTTCATGTTTGATGCGATCACACCATTTGTTAAACCTGTTCCAAATTAAATGTTTTAAACTTTTAAAAAGGTCTTGTGAATAATTAGGGAAGAGATCTGGACTGATTAGGCGTGTGTCATGGAAATTAGTGTAATTAAGTAATCCTTTACATGATGCCCTGATCCCTTAAATGATAACTTTACTTATATCCTGACAACTTGTGCGAATGGAAGTGGCCAATAATAACCACTTAGTATGAAAGGGTGTTTTGGGGGTTGCCCTTGTTGTGTGTGTATGTGTGTTTGTCCAGTAACAGACGGACGGACAACTGGGAACGCGCGACAGAACTGAACCTTCCCTGTGCTGCCCGCCGCCCGGACCCGCCGGCCGGGGCGTCGCTCTAGGCCATTTGCCGCTCGGTGGCCAGCCGCCCCAACTTCCCCCCGCGCCATCGGTGGCCGGGGGAGCCGGTTCCCCACAGATGGGCGGGCGCCACAGTATGCATACTTTTAATTTTACTTGACATTTAAGCTTAAGTACTTAAATATAAAACAGTATAGCTATAATTTAATATAATTTTCAATATTGATTTGACAGACACTTTCAAAATTTAAACCGTCACATTTTTACTTGTGTTTATGCTTTTGAGGAAAAGTACGTTTGTTTGAAAACGATATTATACTACCGAGAGAGTCGGTATAACAATCGGCAAACGGACACACACACACAGAGAAATAATAGACAAACAACATTCAGGGGACAGGGAGGCAGAGGTAAATGAGTAATTTCTATCAACATTTCTCGGAAAAATAAAAATAAAAAAAAAAACCATACGTAGTGAGGTGTGATGCGATGACTATGACTGAATTTTCACCTACTTACAATTTAATTATTTTCAAGACAACCCCAAAAAACTGACCTCGCCATATAACTTAATTTAATAATTTTCTTGACAACCACGAGAGGTCGCACATCATCGTTACCATAATTTTTTTTTTATCGGGATCACAATGCAAATTTGATTTACCCTTTATCAAATAGGTCCGCTACATTCCACCAGATGTCACCACCAGATGCAAATTAAAACATAAAACACATACAGTCTGCATCTATATGGACACGTCTTGATCGGGATCATTTCCAAAAGGCAAACCTTATCAGATATCATCCATCATTTACATTTAAGTCATAAAATTAGTGTACAGAGACAAGGCTAATGATGTTAATTTCGTATCGGTCTTGGGGTTCTAGATAGGGCTCTCTGTCTGTACGCTTGTTGTAGGGATGTTCATGAAGGTTTATGAAGGCTTTGGCGCCGGGTTGGTTTGGTTGACTTCCCCTTCCCCTATAGTCATAGACTCTTAAATGTCAGAAAGCCGAAATGGAGCTACTTGCTCTCGGCTCGGACTGCAAGGATTTCTTAGTTGCGTGGCATCTTGGTCCACGCCCTTCCGCCATAAGTCACTTCTGTTCTAAACAAACTATTCCAGTCAGGGGTTGTGGGACTGCCGGGACTACTTCTCAAACTTCAAACTCAAAATTTGCCACAGATGCTTCTGTTAACATAGCCCGATTTAATCAGACTTAATATTATTAGGGCAGGTCCTAATAATATTGAATCCGATTAAATCGGGCTAACATTGCCTATTATTAGGCAGGGCCTAATAATATTGAATCCGATTAAATCGGACTAACATTGCGTATGCGCATTCTCCCAATATATACTGGATATATACCTAATCAACATTTTGGATAACCAAATTCGGAAAGGACCTACCTGGGCCCTGATAAAATTTGCCTGTCTCATTCGTACACCCTTGAAACATATTAATCCAGGCCGAGGGAAATTGCTCTAATTAAACCCCAGGTCAGCCTTAAGACTTTTGTTACTTGCTAAAAGATATCTTTAACAACTAGATGTGTCGGAACGACACGAATGCCCCCGCCTGGGGCAAATTAGAAAACATTTGTTAAATTTTGAAAAAAAATTTAAGTTCAGGAGTCATATGGTCAAACGTAGGTCAACAAGGTTGCAAAATGCAAACTCGATCTGTTACGGGTCATTATCAAACAACACACCAAAAATCATGCAAGTATCTGCAGGGACTGTGAAAAAAAGTCCATACATGTGCATTTTCCAGAAAAATTTCTGTCTTTCATGAAATTTTCTATGTTTAGGAGCCGTAAAACAATCAAAAGTAGGTCAACCGGGATGAAACGTGAACTCGATCTGTAACTGTCATTATCTGCCCACACATAAAAAATCAGGCCCGTATCTGCAGGCATTGGGAAAAAAAAGTCCGTACATGTGCACTTTTTTATGAAATTTTCTATGTTAGAGCACCGTCAAACGGTCAAAAGTAGGTAAACTGGAACAAAACATGAACTCGATCTGTAACTGGTCATTACCTGTCCACACACCAAAAATCAGGCCAATATCTGCAGGTATTGCAAAAAAAAGGTCAGTACATGTGTATATGTCATGAAAATTTTTATTTTCATAAAAACTTCTATGTTCAGGAGCCGTAAAACGGTCAAAAGTAGGTCAACTGGGACGAAATGCGAACTCGATCTGTAATTGGTCATTATCTGACCACACACTAAAAATCAGGCCAATATCTGCAGGCATTGCGAAAAAAAGTCCGTACATATGTATTTGTCATGAAAATTAATATTTTTTCATGAAATTTTCTAAGTTAAGGAGCCGTAAAACGGTCAAAAATAGGTCAACCTGGACAAAACGCGAACTCGATCTGTAACTGGTCATTATCTGCCCACACACTAAAAATCAGGCCAATATCTGCAGGCATTGCGAAAAAAAGTCCGTACAACTGTTTTATTTCGGAAGGACGGAAGGACGGAATGACGGACATGGGTAAAACTATATGCCCCGGCCACTTTGTGGCGGGGGCATAAAAATGTGTATAAAAATGAGATGGTTGATAAAAGTACTCAGCATAATATTCTCTGTTCCTACAACTCGGTTTTAACCAGATTAAAGTACTATTCCCTAAATAAATTGCGAATAATGGGTTCACTTCAGTGTTCAAATGATGTCAAAAATAACATTCTCACTAAGCAGCTAGAAAGCACTCATATACCGCATACCTCCGCCAACACCCAAATTTAATCATACGTCATCCCGACATTCAACATAAATTCACCGACGTTCATTTAAAACACTACGTAATATAGACTATTAACTTAATTTCAAACAATTGGATATTGACCATCCTTCCACCAAATCCAGTGAAAATCATTAGGAAACTTATAAATATGTTAAGCGTCTATCGTTTTGTGTCTGTATTATGGGGAGCTTGGCACTTCATTTCTGAAAAAAGAAAATCAATCCTTAGCCACTTTGCACATTAAATCTACATGTCAAGCTTTGTTAAACTATGATATAAAATGCGGGAGTCAATGTACTTGAAAATAAACACGTGTTAGACTTTTATTTGAAAAGTCGAAGTTATAAAAAAATTGACAAACAGGTGTTCATAATATTCGACATAAGCATGCCGAATTTAATGTAAACTAATTAAAAGAAAAAAAATGTGAATGTCAAAGGGATGAATTTGAAATATCTTAAAATAAACTGAACATTTTGAAGAGTTACTGGTTTACTAAAATCTTCACAGATGGCGCTGGTAATAATTGAAATTAAGAAGGTTACATGTGTGATTGGTTTTACAATAATTACGTAAAGTTCCTGCTATTATTATGCATCCTGGTCACTTTTCACAAATAGATCGCTGAAGTGATGACGCTGATTACAACAAACTTTACAAAAAGCAAAGTTTTTTCAATATAGCCTCATGATAATATTGTTCAAACAGAATTTTTTTATTTGCATTTTTATCAGTAGGGGGCGCCATTTAAGCGTCAAGTTCATCCCTCAAACAAGTGGCCAGGCTGTGACGTAACATGGAGGGGAGGGGCGGAATGGGCCCAATTAAAGTAAAAAGTAGGCTGTAGATGAGCTAGGTCACCAGGAGAGCAACCAAACCAACACGCAGATTATTCAGTCTCCACAGGCCGCCCGTGCAAAGAGTCGGCTTGTCGCTACCATGAAACGTCATAATGACGTCACTGCAGTTGCACCCAACTTCAACAATGCTCGCGTCACAATGACGACAAGACCATCTCAGTTAGTCACTAGATAGCCCATGAACATTTAAGGTACCTTCCCTTTTCCTTGTTGGCAAAAACGTTTCAATTGATTTTAATAAAATTTTGTTTAGGATTCTCACGAGTCTGAGATTTTCGTTGCATTTGACCGGGCTCGTTATTTCAATTATGTCTATGGTGGAGCAGAATAATAGAAAGCCCCAAAGAAACTCACTGACCCTGCAGATTAAACTTGTATTTGTCAAAACTTTGACAAGGGAGTCACGTAATTTTGCTACCGGAAGAACACAAAATACTAGTACATTCATTTAATATCTTCCTGGGTTTGTCGTCATCGGTATATAGAATAATGCTTTTTGGTGATTTTCAAAGAAAAGACGTCAGAACGCTTCCTTTACCGGAGAAGGCATACGGCGACGTCCTGTTTCTGTTCACGTCTTGTCATGATCTCTCCAAGGATGGTTCCGACTTTGTTTCAGATGACAGTATCGCAGTTCTGTTTCCCCCTTGTTAAGGGAAATCAAGCGAAGCTTTGAAGATTTTTTTTCCTTGTTTCCTAAGGAAAAAGAGAATGAATACTGACAACCCCCCCCACACACACACGTACACAAATAAGGACAACCACTTAAAATCTGCTCCCTTTATTATATGTAAACACAACAAAATCCCTCGCAAAATTGTCTTCGCTCCATACATGCATTATTCATTCTAAATTGGTCAATGTGTGATGTATAACGGGAAGATTATTGAGGACTAATTAACAGACAAATCTAGAAATTAAATATAAATGTGTATTATTTCACCAAAAAGTGAGGGGACAAAAGGTAATTTGTCGAACCATCATAATAAAGTAAGGGGACATATCCCATGTCCCTCCCTGATACAAGGCCCACGTTGTGATCAGCATCTGTCATATCTTCTGCCTCCTGTCCGTAACCTAAAGCTGCGTGTCTACGGATGAGGACGCGGTTTAATCGCGCACAAGGAATAAGAAAGATTGTGTCCATTTATGCGGTGCGCAGTGCGCTGCGGGTGCTGCTGCGGATACGTTTTTGCCGACCGGACCGTGTAGCCACAGGTACGGAAACGCATGCGGATACGTATGTGGAAACGCCATTTTTTGAAGAGATGAAAGACCTTAAACCGCACTGACGAACGTTTATAATGGACACACATGAAATCTTATCCCCATCCCCTTATGTTTCCGCATTGCTAATGCACCGTGTCCGAAGAAGTGGACACGCAGCTTAATTCTGGCGAAAGAACTGGTTTACAGTTATTTGAAAAAAAAAATCACATAAAATGAAACGCCCCTATCTCAGATGAAACAAGAGGAGGAGGTTCGGGACCCGATCACAGATCCGTGTTATCAGGCTGAATTGGTACGACTTGAACAAATAGCTGACATTATTATTTTGGGTATTGGAGGATTAAGTCAGGATGCAAGACGGACAAGATGTCACCGAGGTCTGAGGGCGAACGAGTCCGGAAGACACCAGAATGTAACGGTTCGGGTGGGCGCTCCAGGTATTCATGTTAACCTCGTAATTAAAGATACGTATTTAAGATACGTTTGTCTTATATCCTGGTTTCTGTCGTTAATGTGAGCTAAGTGTGGATGCGTGTTTACACGAGCACGTGTCCATACGGACAAACAGATACAGATATCGAGGTGACATTTCTGAGGACTCGTCTGCATGAATACTCAAAGAAACATCAAAGCTAGTGTTTTTACATTTCACATTTACATGTGAAAGCTTAGCTTCCAATGTCAGCGCATTGCTCAGGTGCACTGAATCATTACGACGGGTTTCAAGAATAAGTACCGTGCGGCATCCGTCAGTTTGTAATCAGTATTGATGGTCACATAAATAATTGAATAAAACTGAGTCATACTCCAATATTTAATGGACTTAAGGATTTTAACGGTGCATGCCATCAGCTTGTACACTACGGACCTCATGATTATCCTCGTGGACCAGAGGTAAAAAAGACTATATGTGACATTGTAGAACAGTATTTGCTAGCCCATGGTTACGTCCAAGAGACGATCAATTAAACTTCGGTATCAGGCACAAAGTTCTCCGTTTGGGTATGAACCAACAAAGGACTTGGAAGCACGGCAGGTAGGGTACTTTACATTAAAGAATTGCCTGAGGATTCCTGTGGAGCTGGACGTTGACGTAAGGTTCTGCAGAGAAGAGGATGGGAAATGTATGGAGATCACAGCCTCATTAATCAAAGGCCATGGTCGAATTGCAGGTTCAGATCCAGATCCAGAGCCCACCGCGTAGTGACCATGGGGACACCGGACGCAATGAAGGTAGCTAAGACGCAAATTCCCGTGACGAACAAGGAGCAGCTGCGTTAAGCTCAACGGAAGGATTTAACATTCGACAGAGTTTGTAGGTGGAATGTGCGTTGTGACGAAACAACCTGGGGATATGTTTCACCGATAGGTATTTGACAAAGAACGGGGTCATATACAGGGAATTCCTTTCTTCCAGAGATCAGAATTCGATAATTCAACGGCACCTACCACGGAATCTGCGAGATAGGGTTATGGTGGGGACGCACGACTCGAACTTCGGATATCACATGGGATGTAAGATTCTACTAACTAGGGATCAACTGTGATGTCACAAGAGATTGACAGTCTTGTGATATATGTACCTATTCTGTAAAGAAGGAAAAGCAACCCACTTGGTAGTATACCGATCATCTGTGTCCCCTATGATCGTATCAGTATTGAACCAGTGGGATCAATGCCTGCATCAGACCTTAAGTACAGATGGATAATCACAATAGGCTCTGCGCTATCCGGAAGCAGACAACCGTAATAGCTGAAGCCCTAATGAATGTAGGGTACCAAGAGATATTCTTATATACAACTACACCCTATCAGCCAATTTGCAATGGTCTGGTCGAAATGTCAATGAAATTCTGAAAAAGATTTTACAAAGGATGTGCAAGGAGAAACTGCGGGACTGGGAAAGATATGTACCACCATTGCTCTTATCGTGAGGTACCACAGAAGAGCCTAAGTTTCCCCTGTTATTTGGTTGCACAACATGAGCATATACTACGAGAATTGTGCACAGAAAAGGTCACAGACAAAACTATCAGTGTGTCTCGGAACGTAGGGACAAGCTGAAAGAGACCCGCAGATATTCACTAGAACAGGGGAAGGCTCAGGTAAAGCAACGCATGTACCTTGACCGAAAAACCAGAATCAGACGGCTGGCATTTCAGGGGGGGGGGGGGGGGGAGCAAAGATCTTTTCCTACTGACACTAACAGGCTACTTATGCAGCAGGGGGTCCCGTTCCTAGTCACAGAAAAGGTGTATTATCGATTCGATTCGACGTTGTTACGGAACCTAATAACAACAGATCACGTAGTCGTGACGAGCATAAATTTTGTTACGGAGATAAATAACAAGTGACCCATGGGTCATGACGCTCAGCTGACTGGGAAGAGATTCACAAAAGGAAATTTTGTCATCAGAATGGTGGATACCCATTCAACTGAAGCATCAAACAGATTAACCAACAGGCCAAGATTTAGTCTGTATTTATATATCTGAAAAATAGAGAAAAAATGTGTAAACTTTAAAAACTAGAATACAGGTAGCCGACAAGTGACTATGTGTATCCGCCAAAATCAGAGTGGAACGGGTGAAGTGAGGCACGGATTGAGTGGCAAGGGGAAACAGAGTGAGGTATGTTGCATATTAGCATAGATGTCTGCAGCCTAAATGAGTATGTAGGTTGTGCCACCTACCACAAATCCAGAAAGCTGTCCAAGTTGTATACATATGCAAAATTTTAGGCAGAAAAGTCAAACCACTACATGGATATGAGTGATTTAAGCCCACGGCAGACAAACAGACAGACGCTGTGCAAAAATGGTTGCAGGTGGCCCCTCCAGTTTTGTGTATGATGAAGACCTATGTAAGATCTAAACACAAGCACAATTTTGGCCTAATCGGTCAAATCGTTCCTGAGATATTAGCTTGGATGTGTGCAGCGTTAACTAGAATGTCGGTGGCGCCACCTGTAAAAAAATAAAGAAAGCTGTCCAGGATGTATAAACCTGCAAAATTTTAGACAGTTATGTCAAACCACTACAGAGAAATGAGTGATTTTAGGCCACGGCAGACAAACAGACAGATGCTGTGCAAAATGTGCAAAAATGATTGCAGGTGGCCCATTCAGTTTTGTGTATGATAAAGACCTATGTGAGATCTATACACATGCAAAATTTTGGTCCAATCGTTCAAACGGTTCCCGAGATATGAGCTTGGATGTCTGCAGCATAAACTGGAATAAAGGTGGCGCCACCTGTCATAAAATCAAGAAAGCTATCCAGGATGTATAAAACTGCAAAATTTTAGGCAGATATGTCAAACCACTGCCAAGATGTGAGTGACTTTATTGCATGGCAGACAAACAGACAGACGCTGTGCAAAAATGGTTGCAGTTGGTGCCACCAGTTTTGCGTATGATAAGGAGCTATGTTAGATCTATACACATGCAAAATTTTGGCCCAATCGGTCAAACGGTTCCCGAGATATGAGCTTGGATGTCATCAGCGGGAACGAGAAGGTAGATGGCGCCACCTGTCATAAAATCAAGAAAGCTATCCAGGATGTATACGCATGCCGAATTTCAGGTAAATAAGTCAATTCACTGCAGAGATATGAGTGATTTTGACCAAAGGCAGATGAACAGATGGACAGTGCAAACATGGTTACACGTGGCGCCACCATTTTTTGTGTATGTTATAGAGCTATCCAAGGACTGTATTTGTATAAATTTTATTTCCTGATCAGTCAAGCGGTTCCCGAGATATGAGCTTGGATGTCATCAGCGTGAACGTGAATGTAGGTGGTGCCATCTGTCATAAAATCAAGAAAGCTATCCAGGATGTATAA
Organism: Sipunculus nudus; assembly: GCA_026874595.1. Lineage (NCBI taxonomy): Eukaryota > Metazoa > Annelida > Sipuncula > Golfingiida > Sipunculidae > Sipunculus > Sipunculus nudus. Next base: position 51,405,147 of record CM049315.1, read on the forward strand.
AACTACAAAATTTTAGGCAGATATGTCAAACCACAGCCGAGATATGAGTGACATTATCGCACGGCAGACAAACAGACAGACGCTGTGCAAAAATGGTTGCAGGTGGCGCCACCAGTTTTGCGTATGATAAGGAGCTATGTTAGATCTATACACATGCAAAATTTTGGTCGATCGGTCAAACGGTTCCCGAGATATGAGCTTGGATGTCATCAGCGGGAACGAGAAGGTAGGTGGCGCCACCTATCATAAAATCAAGAAAGCTATCCAGGATGTATACGCATGCCGAATTTCAGGTAAATTAGTCAATTCACTGCAGAGATATGAGTGATTTTGACAAAAGGCAGATGAACAGATGGACAGTGCAAACATGGTTACAGGTGGCGCCACCATTTTTTGTGTATGTTATAGAGCTATCCAAGGACTACATTTGTATAAATTTTATTTCCTGATCAGTCAAGCGGTTCCCGAGATATGAGCTTGGATGGCATCAGCGTGAACGTGAATGTAGGTGGTGCCATCTGTCATAAAATCAAGAAAGCTATCCAGGATGTATAAAACTACAAAATTTTAGGCAGATATGTCAAACCACAGCCGAGATATGAGTGACATTATCGCACGGCAGACAAACAGACAGACGCTGTGCAAAAATGGTTGCAGGTGGCGCCACCAGTTTAGCGTATGATAAAGAGCTATGTTAGATCTATACACATGCAAAATTTTGGTCGATCGGTCAAACGATTCCCGAGATATGAGCTTGGATGTCATCAGCGTGAATGAGAATGTAGGTGGCGCTACCTGTCATAAAATCAAGAAAGCTATCCAGGATGTATACGCATGCCGAATTTCAGGTGAATTAGTCAATTCACTGCAGAGATATGAGTGATTTTAACCAAAGGCAAATGAACAGATGGACACTGTGCAAACATGGTTACAGGTGGCGCCACCATTTTTTGTGTATCCTATAGAGCTATCCAAGGGCTACATTTGTATAAATTTTATTTCCTGATTAGTCAAACGGTTCCCGAGATATGAGTTTGGAAAGATCATAAAATCAATTCCCAGAGGAGCTCTCTGGAAACGAACGTGGCAACGGCGGAGGAACCCGGTCAAAAACATAGTATCCGCAAAACTTCGTTTTGGCGGGTACAAAAATACAGGTGGCTCCACCAGTCTGCAGAAACTAATATAAACACTTAATGATCAATATCCATGCAAAGAATCATGGTGATCTCCGCATTAGTTGTTCAGATACTTCAGCTTTTGTATCAAATTGTCCATTATTCTGAGCGATACTTCGGAGTCCTATATATAGCTTGAAGGATATGGGTAACAGAGACCTAAGTTTAAGTTTCCACAGGCACTTTTCATGGGCCTCCTTGCATGACAAGAATGAAGATTCTAGGTCCACTTGTTGCGATTTGTACCCTGTTGACAGATAACTACATCTTTAAAGGCATCAAAAAAAGAGAAAAAAAAATCGTAAAAATTTGAAAAAAAAAATAGAGGTGACGCAGCCAGTCTGCAGAAACTGATGGAACAGGTCATGATCAATATGTATGCTGAAAATCATGACCATCAGTGTTGTAGTTATTGAGATACTGCAGTTTTTGTATCAAATTTTCCATTATTCTGGGGGGTAATTTGGAGCAATACAGCTTAAAGAATATGGGTAACAGAGACCTAATTTCAGGTTTCCATGGAGACTTTTCATGGGTCTCCCTGTGTGTCAAGAATGAAGATTCTAGGTCCAGTTTTAATGATTTGTGCCCTGTTAACAGATGTTCAAAACTTTAAAGGTCTCAAAAATAGAGAAAAAATTCGAAAAAAAAAACCGTGGTGCCACCAGTCTGCAGAAACTAATGAAACACTCCATGATCAATATCCATGAAAACAATTATGGTGATCTCTGCATTAGTTGTTCAGATACTTCAGCTTTTGTATCAAATTTTCCATTATTCTGAGCAGTACTTTGGAGTGCCATAGCTCAAAGGATATGGGTAACAGAGACCTAATTTCAGGTTTCCATGGAGACTTATCATGGATCTCCCTGTGTGTCAAGAATGAAGATTCTAGGTGCAGTCTTTATGATTTGTGCCCTGTTAACAACTGTTCACATTTTTAAAGGTCTCAAAAATAGAGAAAACCATTCGTAAAAAATCGAAAAATACAGGTGGCTCCACCAGTCTGCAGGAAGTGATGGAACATCTCATGATCAATACGTATGCCAAAAATCATGACCATCAGTCAAGTAGTTAATGATAGATTGAAGTTTTTGTATGAAATTTTTTACTTTTATGGGGCGTACTTTGGGGCCCGTTAGCTCAAAGGATATGGGTAACAGAGATCTAATTTATGGTTTCCATGGAGACTTTTAATAGGTCTCTCAGTGTGTCGAGAATGAAGATTCTAGCTCCAGCGGTTACGATTTGTGCCACGTTAACAGATGACAGCATCTTTAAACGTCTCAAAAATAGAGGAAAAAATCGAGGAAAAATACAGGTGGCGCCACCAGTCTGCAGGAACTTATGGAACATCTCATGATCAATATGTATGCCAAAAATCATGACCATCAGTGATGTTGTTGTTGAGATATTGAAGTTTTTGTATGAAATTTTTTACTATTCTGGGGGTACTTTGAGCCCCATAGCTCAAAGGATATGGGTAACAGAGACCTAATTTCTGGTTTCCAAGGAGATTTTTCATGGACTCTCAGTGTATCAAGAATTAAGATTCTAGGTCTAGTCTTTACGATTTGTGCCTTGTTAACAGATGTTCACATTTTTAAAGGTCTCAAAAATAGAGAAAAAAATTCGTAAAAAAATCGAAAAATACAGGTGGCGCCACCAGTCTGCAGGAAGTGATGGGACATCTCATGATCAATATGTATGCCAAAAATCATGACCATCAGTCAAGTAGTTAATGAGATATTGCAGTTTTTGTATGAAATGTTTTACTTTTCTGGGGGGTACTTTGGGGCCCCATAGCTCGAAGGATATGGGTAACAGAGACCTAATTTCTCCTTTCCAAGGAGTTTTTTCACGGACCTCTCAGAATCCCAAGTTACAAGGTTCTAGGTCCAGTGGTTACGATTTGTGCCTGGTTAACGGACGGACAGACGGACAGACGGACAGACGGACGGCGGACAAAGAGTGATCGCTATAGCTCAGATGACTTCAGTCAGCTGAGCTAAAAATCAGATTTTGTTACACTGGGCAGCGTGAAATGTCTAGGGAACTGGAGAAAGAAGTCAGACACTGACTTCTTTCTGACTTTTTTGGAAACAAATAATTATAATTTATTCTTAAAACAACCCTAACATTACAATACACTAAATCAATACAATTTCATTGTATAACAACAGTTCAACAGCAAATCAATACAAGTACACAATATAATAAATAAAGTGTACATTACCTGGATACCACCACTGTCACAGCTCAATAAGTCCTTTAAAGCATTTAATCCAGATGAACAGTTCACATAAATCTTATCAGAGAATAATATTCCAATTCAATCACAAATTCAATCTCTTGTTATCCAAAAGTGAAGTTCTGGTAGTGATCCTAAAGGCAAACTGAAGACTATATAAAACCCGTTTCAAATTTCGAATAAGATCTATAGCTGCTGCAATTATTGGAAAGGTCCACAGACTGACTCACACTCTTCTGTGTCCGCTGGAATAATATTTCTCTCTCCTCTCGGCTCTAAACACAGCCCCTATTTATAACTTTTCAAAGAACGGAACAAGACACGCGCTCATAGAGCGCGAATAGCCCAGAAAATTCCAGATTAGCACGAACGCTGTGTCTTTACACATCAGAGTTCAACCAATGCGGATTACACCGTGTCAGCACCCGACCAGGCGAAGTTGCTACAGCAACGAGCCACGCCCGCCCCACACGAATCAAGTGCCAACAACACATGTAACACCCCTGCGCACAATAACACCGACATCTGTAACAACGTTTCCTGGAGCAACATGTTACGGAAGTGCATAGAAAGGACATGCAGCAATCGGGACTGCGTTAAAAAACAAGTGACGCTCAGCTAAATTTGACTGGATGCTCATTTCTTTATCTATGGTATATTAATATTTATGCCGAGGACGTCACGTGACTTGAAGTGATCGGACAGGGGTTCCTTCGGCTCCAAGGAAAATATTTGAAGAAAAGTTATCAACAAGGTAAAAATACACATATAATTCATTAATGGTGTGACAGACTGTACATAACGAAGATGGGATTTAGTACTGAGTTGTTGCGTGCTCGAATTAGAGGTTTTGTGCAGCCAAAAACCAAATAAAAATTCTCAGTGAGAACCATTGCCTTGAGATTGACAACTCTGTCCTTGACCTTGCGCTTGGCAACCCTGCTGGCTACTTTGTTGACACAGGATGGGGGAGTGGAAGTAAACCCAGGCCCCAACAACAAGGGTACAGCTTCACGGGACAACCAAGGTACACTTTTGGCGCATGTCCGGGTTACGAGAAGCACAAGTGCTGACAGGTTGCCGAAAGAAAACCCGGGCACTGACATCTCAGGACAGGTGAGCGAAAATAGAAGTCCGCCTCAAAACCTGAACCCCCAAGCCAGACCTTTCGAATTGACAAATACCCAGCCAGAAACTCAAACACCCCCGGATGAAAACACTAATCTACTGGACGCAAACGGAATGTCACTGGTTGAGGTTGTGCAGAAATTAACTGACCAAATAACTTTCTTACAAGCTGAGATGACAGAAATGAAAAATGAAAACAAAAAACTTAAGGCCAAGGTAGACAAATTAGAGGAATGCTCTAAACGGGACAATTTAATATTCCATGGTATAGATGAGGATGCTGGAAAAGAAACATGGGCGGACTGTGAAAATAAAGTTAGAAAGGTGATCAGGGATGAGATGAAGATGGAGGATGATGACATCGAGATAGAGAGGGCTCATAGGCTGCCATGGAAAATTCTAGGGAAACCTAAGCCTGTTATAGTGAAATTTGGAAAGTATAAGCAAAGAGAGAGGATCCTTGTGCAAGCACGGAGAGAACTAAAGAAAACCAAGTCCAACATTTATGTCCAGGAAGATTTCAGTGAGCGAGTGAGAGAGGTAAGAAAGCATCTGAGAGGAAAACGAACAGAGTTTAATGAGGCTAATCCGGACATTAAGGCACAACTAAGATATGACAAACTGATTGTGGGGGATGAAGTATATGTTTGGGATGAAGAAAATAACAACATAAAATGTATCAGAAAGAGAAATGTGTCACACTCTGACAGGGGAGAGATACATACAGAAAACCAATAACGATTAGGCCAGGGTCAAGTAAAATGTAATAATGAAGAAGAACATGCATGCAGTCCAGTTGGTTGTTATGTGTCAGAATGTAAAGAGAGTAATGGTTCTATGTGTCCTGATTGTGGAGACCTATTGGTTAATGCTGAAACTGTATGTCATACTGATTTAAATTGTTCATATGCTTATCATAATGTTGATGTTAATAATGATACTACACCAAGTACAAATATAAATTGTATACAATTTTCTCGTTCAAGGTCTGCACATGGAGAAAATGATGCACATACTTTTCTCACTGCACTGCACTCCTGCACTAAACATGATGATAACTGTGATGCACTTTGCACTGAGAACCAGCCTGTAGAAGATTTGACATCTTGTGCACATACAGTCAGTTGTCAGGTAAGCACATTTGTCAAAACTTATCCAGTTGTCAATTTGCACCATGAAGCTCCATTGGGTAAACAAAATACTATTTTACATTTAACCTCTTGGAATGCTCAAGGTTTAAAATCAAAACTAAACTCGCCTGAACTTAGACAAATGGTAAAACAGTCTGACATTTTGTGTATTGTGGAAATATGGGCAGTAACACCAGATGAATTTTTTAATTACTTTGTTGATTTTAACTGTTACAGTGTTGTCAGGAAAATATTATCCAGAGGGGGTGTCCTGGTTTGTTTAAGAAAGCGATGTTATTTTCATGTTTTAAAGGTTTTCAAATACACTGATGTCATTGCATTTATTATTGATGGTACTTCATGCAGCTTAGTGAAAAATGTACTATTGGTATGTGTATATATTGTTCCAGAGGGGTCACCTATTCATAATGAGACAGATGAAAGTGATGGTATGGTAAGATTAGAAAATATGTTATATGGAAATAATTTCACAGTTTGGGGATATGAGTATCATAATTATGGGTGATTTTAATGCCAGGATTGGTCACTTACCTGATTTTATTGAAAGCGATAACTTGGAGTTTACTGGAATTGGTGATTCTTATCCCATGGATGATTTTAAACTTACTAGAAACTCCAAAAATGGAAAGATAAATAAGTTTGGTTTTTCTTTACAAAACCTTTGTTGTTCATTAAATTTACATATACTTAATGGTAGAGTTGCACCAGATTCAGTAGGGGAGTTCACTTGTATAACTCATGCTGGGCAAAGTGTGGTTGATTATGTTATGATAAGCTCTGATATTTTTAAGACTGTGAAATCATTTAAAATTTCTACTGTAGATATTTCAGATCATTTTCCATTGTTTTGTGTATTAGATATAAAATCCAGTAACATTATCAATGAACCTAGAGAATTTACTATGTGTACTATTCCACGTGTTAAATATAAATTGAAGACTCAAGATGTTATTGAAATAAGAAGTATATTTAACCAAGAAGATTGTTACATTTACAAGCAGGCATTCCAACAGTGGGTTCAATATGATATTAATGAAGCTGTGAACCTGTAACAAATATAGTGAAAAGAGTTTCAAGGAAAGAGAAAGGAAATTCAGATGTTAAAAGTTTATGTCAGCCTAAATGGTGGGATGAGGATTGTACTACAGCAAAGGTTTATAAATTCAATGCACCGAATAGTTACAGTTTCACATACCCTGGATGACTTGAAGGCTTATAGAATATTAAGACAAAAGTTTAAGAATATATGTGCTGAAAAGAAAGAAAAACATGAAAATAATTCCATATCAAGAGTGTTGAACACTAAAAATATTAATGAATTATGGAGATATCTAAAGAACTTTAAACAACAAAGAATATTAACTGGTATTGATGCAGATTGTTGGTATAAATATTTTAAAGATTTGCTGAATGGTAGTAGAAATGAAATTGAAGGAGATAGAAACAATATGGTGAATGCATATATAGCAGAACATTTTGATGAAAATAAGCATTGTGGTAATCTTAATAATGATATCACTACACATGAGACTGAAACTGCAGTTAAGCAGATGGCGACAGGTAAAGCACCAGGTCCAGATGGTTTGACACTTGATGTGATAAAATTTATTATCAAATTTTTACTTCCACTGTTAGAAAAATTGTACAATAGTATACTATACACAGGTTTTTTCCCAGATGAATGGAGCAAAGGAATTATATATCCTTTGTACAAAAGTGGACAGATAAACGATCCGGCTAATTACAGGGGAATAACTTTATTAAATGTATTTGGTAAATTATTCACTAAATTCTGAATAATAGATTGTTGGTTTATGTGGAGGACTCAGATATATTGGCAGAGGCACAGGCAGGGTATAGGAAGGGTTATTGTACAATTTATAATGCTTTTGTTTTGCAGGGGTTAATACAAAAATATTTAAGTAAAAGAAGGGGGAGATTTTATTGCATTTATATCGATTTTTCTAAGGCTTTTGATTGTGTCCAACATGATATTTTATGGTATATTTTATTAAAACAGGGTATTAATGGAAAAAATTTAAAAGTCATCAGGTCAATGTACTCCAAAATGCAATCATGTATTCTTACAGATAATGGAACTACAGGATATTTTTCTTGCACTTTAGGGACGAGACAGGGATGTATGGTAAGTCCATTATTATTTTCTATATTTATAAATTAGTTTTATTTGACACTGAATAGTTCTGGGTGTCAGGGAATTTATATTAATGAACACCTTCCAAATTTAGTTACTCTTATGTTTGCAGATGATATGGTGAATTTTCCAGATACACCGGGAAGACTTCAGAGACAAATAGATCATATTGCCAATTTTTGCCGTAATTATGGTATGAAAGTAAATTTAAATAAAACTAAAGTTATGGTTTGTCGTCGTGGAGGTATTTTACGATAATCTGAAAAATGGCTTTTTGAAGGTAAGAAACTAGATGTTGTATCTCACTACAAATACCTTGGAATCACCTTTACTAATAAACTTTCTTGGACAAAACACAAAAGCAACAAGTAATACAAGCAAATAAAGTAGTATGTATGATAAAAAAATAATTATAAATACCAGCATCTAAATATTAATCAGCTTTTTAAGCTCTTCGATATTATGATTGTACCAATTATTTTATATGGAAGTGAGCTTTGGGGCTTTAGTAGAGTTGAGTTGATAGAAAGAGTTCAATATAAATTCTGGAAATATATTTTAAAAGTAAATAGTAGCACTGTAAATGCAGCAGTATTAGGAGACTGTGGGCGTCTTCCTTTATTTATAAAATATTCTGAGCGCTGTTTGAAATATTGGCTTAGACTTCTTCATATGGATGAAAGTAGGTATCCCAAACACATTTATAATATGTTGGTAAAGCTAGATTATAAGGGAAAAACAACATGGGCTACCCATATGAGATCCTTGTTATTTCACACTTGATTTGGTTATGTGTGGATGGCACAACATGTTGGAGATTCTAATAGTTTTTTCATATGTATCAAACAACGACTAAAAGATATGGCAGTACAAGAATGGCATAATGATATAAATATTAGCAGTAAATTATATGCTTATGGAGTTTTCAAATCTATGCTTACACTTGAAAAATATTTAATATGTGTTACTAACAAAGGTTACAGAAATGCATTGGCCAGATTTAGATGTTCTAGTCATAAATTAGCCATAGAAGTTGGCCGTCAATTGGGTATCAACAGAGAAGAGAGGATCTGTGAATATTGTTTTAAGAAAGGTTTTAATATTATTGAAGATGAAGCACATTTTTTGCTAGAATGTCCTATGTACACGGATTTGCGTAATAAATATTTGCCAATAACGTACCATGAACCTAATGAATATAATTTTAGAAAATTGCTTAATATGGACGAAATGTTTCAGATAGTTCAATTAGCAGCCTACATTTTTCATGCTTTCAAGAAAAGATCAATGTTTTTGGTGTATAATGCCACATCATAATAATCATGTACCGTCAAACAGAAATCCATATATATGCTCACTATTTCATCAGATATATTTAAGAAGCTTGTTATTTAAATGTTTTGAAATCATTTATTTATCTCTTTACTTATTTAATTATTTGACGTTCCTTCATATCTTTGAGTACTATTGATGTATTATTCTTGTAGGAACTTTGGGCCTGAGGCCTTTTTCTTGAATAAAACACTTGTTCTGTTCTATTAATATTTATGATAATATTATCTGTGAGCATAGCCTATGCTTTTGTTGCTATGCTGAAAAATTGACAGAAAATAACAACTTCAGGATTCATCATAGACCTGCCCAGGATCCCCCTGGATTTAACAATAGAAGGTTCCAAGGTAAATGGATACAATTTGTACCCTGTCTGTCTTGGTGCTCAAAATCATGTTCCTGGTCTATAGCTCACAGAATGTATGTCACCATGACCCAGTTTCAGGTTTCTTAGGAGAAATTGCCTAGGACTTCCCTTGAATGTCATGATAGATGAGTCTAGGGCTAATGGACAACAATTTGTGCCCTGTCCGACTCCTCAAAATCATACTTCTGGCCAGTAGCTTGTAGAATATAGGTCACCATGACCTTATTTTAAATTTCAAAAGAGATTTGCCCAGGAATTAGGCCTAATGAATACAATTTGTACCCATCTGACGTTAAAGGTTCTCAAATCATTTTTTGCGTGTCACGTGTAGTTTTCCAGTAGGATTTGCCAAGATCTCCCAGGATGCTGTGTTGGAAGATTTTAGGGCTTTATGATTCAATTTGTGCCCTATCTGACTTTATTTGACATGTATTATAAGAATTAATTTTCCTAATTCCAGGATTCAAAGAAGACATGCTAAAGACCTCACTTGAATTTTTAATATAAAGTTCAAAGGAAAATATATACAATTTGTACCTTGTCCGCACGGATGCTTAAATTTATATTATTTTTGGTTTATAGCACATAGAATAAAGCCTGTGCACCCTGACATAATTTCTGGTTTCCAAAGAGATTTGCCTATAACCTATAACTTACAGTCAGCTGAGCTAAAAATGTGCCATGGTCAAATCTGGGCCAAATTCAAGGTACTGATTTAATATATATGCTAATAACTTAAAATATGAAAAAAATTTTGGTAATTAATTGAATTTTGATTAAAAAAATGTTATAACCCTGAAATGTCTTTAACTTCAGGCATTCTCAAGTTCAGGGAGTAAATATATTTCCTGATTTTTTATAAAGTGCATTATGTTCGGGCCCTTAACTTTAAAAAATTACAATATATTGAACTAATTTTTTATACGTACATAGAAAATATATATAGGAAGAGATGTATTAACATTAACAAAAATGTGTACAGTGGTTTTGATACTATGCAGTCTTGAAGTGTGGCAATTGGTTTTTAATGGATAATTGAGGGTTTTCCTTAATATCTCAAAGGAACGAAGTTGTAGTGACTCAATTTTCGGTATGGAATGAGATTTTAGCTTCGTAGGTCCAACGGTTTCAAAACGTGTCCTGTTAAAGAACGGCCGGAGGGACGAAGGAGAAAGAACCATGACTATAGCTCAGATGACTTACAGTCAGCAGAGCTAAAAAAATGAACTTTCTAATGCCCTTGTTCTTTGTGCTTAGTTTATTGCTTTAGTCACTACATTTTTTTGTTTTTTTCTAAGCATTTTAAAACAAGCTGAAAGTAATGGCAGAACGAATGAAAAAGTTAAACCATGCTTTACTCCTTTAGGTTTCTTAGGAAAGTGAAGAATAAATTTACCCCCCCTAAATTTACCCCCCCCCCCATAAAAAACATTTAATCAGTATACGGAGTGGATAAATATGCCCCTGTGCCATATGGCAAACCTAAGCTTAGCCACCCCTGTTATCATATCTTTGCATCAAATAGCAGGAAACTAATTTGCAGTTGTTAAACGACTATGTAAACCTTGTTATCTCATGCCTAAATTCTCAAGGTCTGACTTTCATAGTAATTGATAGGTGGTAAAATATTACGCACCATGTGCTATTCATAAAAAAAATCCCAACTGTTCAAAATATTTCTGGAATATATTGCGTACGATCAATTTTCTGCACGAATCCCTAATTGTTGTTTATTTAAGAACATTGCAAAAGAGATTTGATTATATAAGAAAAAAGAAAGGAAAGAGAGTTGTTTTTATAATCTCTATTTGCTTATATAATTAAACAATAATATAATGGCAACTTTTGTTAAAGATTTGAAAATCAGATTAAGCGAGAATATGAAATATTATCTCATTTGATATCCTATATCCTATAGTATATTTATTTATATTAGTTCCCTTCATCCCCAGACAATTCTTAAAGTATACAATGGACATAACCTTTAAAAAGTTGCTTAATTTAGACAACACTGAAGACTGTTTGTAAATTTAAACTGATGCTAAATTCATTTGATGGTGGGGGGGGGGGGGCGGCTATGTTAGGTATATATAAATATACCCGCCTTTATGCAAGCATATCTCACAGTACAGGCCTGTCTGTATAGACCTATTTCCCCGCGCTCATTGTAATATGATCTGACCATATTGATATGCACTGAGTTTCCTGCTGGCGACACAAAATTGCCCAGCAGTGGGCACTCCTATGAGCTGCCGCCGGGCTTCCTTCACTCAAAATGTTCACAATCAAACTAAATTTTAGTTAGCAGAGAATCTCATATGCCCAGCAATTAACAACAGCAGGTGTATATGAGAAAATTAATCACAGATGATGGTAGAGTGCTGCTAGATCCATATGCAGTCTGGCCGAGCAAATATGTACAAGGCCTATCTTGTGCTGCTTTGTTACCTTCGGCAGTTCTTTTTTTGTCCTTACAAAGCCTCAGGCCTGAGATTTTTCCAAAATCAGGTTCTTTTCTAAATGCTTACTTCACGGTCGTTTTATTAATTATTAACAATCTGAGATTATAAATTTGAAAAATTAATTCCAATGAAGATGAATAATACAAATAAAATTATTTTTCAATGCAATAATCACACTATAATAAGGTTTTGCTATCCCATGCACAACATAAAATTAAAACTGCTGACTTCAATAGATGAAGGTAATGTATATAAACGTATTCAAAATTTTAATTAAACCAAGAGAATCTCAAATGCAATGTTTTAGGCTATAAACAAAAAATGTGATGACACTTAAATTTCATTGAATTCTGTAAAGCAATTTAAGTTTAAGACTAACCTCATCATCACCTCATCATATATCATTATTATATAATACATTTCCATAAAATTTTATTTTTTCAACTTTCAATATAAAATTAAGGTTTAAGTAAAATGTTTTAAGAAAAACTAGACTTTAAACAAATTTATAAAAAATAAATGAATACCCCCATGTCGTTTCAGTGGAACATACCCACCACAAATTTACTGTGCTTCAGCTCAAAAACCTAATTTATACTAAAAATTTAAATTTTATTTGATATTTATTTAATTCAATTTATTATCTTCAAAATAATAGTGAATTTTTAAATTTAAAACGATACTTGTGACTGAATTGACGATTTTACTCGACTAAGCTGATCGAATTGATGATTAGGACGAGTTTGCCTGTTTATGCCCCAAAATAACAGTAAGGTTTTAAAATTAAGATGCATTTTTATAAATTAAAACTTTCAATAAAAATATAAAGGTGAACATTTTGAAATATTTTGAAATATCCAAGCTCGAACCAAGGTGCATTAACCCATTATAGGGCTATTTTATAAAATCTCTGTAAAGATGTTAGTTTTGAAAATTGTGTAATGATATGCCTTTTGATTTGTTCTGCCTTGATGTGTATCTAACTGCACAGCAGCAAGATACCATGATTTTATTGACGTTTTGAAAGGCATGAGTGTTTGCTTGAATACTGGAGTGTTACAAATGCTGGAGGCACAGGGGAGCCTATAAAGGACGGCTTTTGACAGAAATACAGTGCTGTTTTGTGTATATATATATATATATATATATATATATATATATATCCCAGAATTTTTCGAGGGAGGGGTTAACTGTTACACTGTTGAGGAACTAATGCCCTGAAAGGTTCCACAGCTCCTAAAAGGGGAGGGTGGGGTGGGGTTGGAGTGCTGGGGGCGGTGGGGTGGGGGTTAGGGTTTAGACTTAAATTGTAAAAAAACTAAAGAAAAGTAATGAAAAAATATATATAATTTCTCGCAGTGAGGAGTGGGGAGGGGATAACCCCTATCATCCCTATCTTCCAGGGGCGCATTGGGGCGAGAAAACACGCCTTGGAATTTTTAGGGAAAGCACAACAAGTTTAATTCCATCGGATCACCAGCCAAAACAGTCATGTTGTTTATAACACCCCCCCCCCCCCACCCGCCCCGCTCCAATAAATACCCTATCAGCTCACAAAGAAATGTGCCAAAAGACGGTGACCCGTTGGTCAAGTCCATCCCTGATATCTTCCTATCCGGGTGACGCAATAGATTTCCAGTAAGAGTCAGGCGGTCGCGAGGTCTTCTAATATTGCGTTGACAGTAAAGGAACTATATTCCTTAGGACCACTGACTGCTGGGCAACTTCTCGATCCGTGACTAGTACTTCGTCAGTTATTGCTCACTCATGTGCTGATGCTGTTGTATGCGGGTTTAAGTTGTGATTCAATGAACTCGCGACACTCTCGAAGGCTGCAAGCGGATGTTATGGATGTATGTACACACCCTGGTTACCAACATCGAACAGGATCAGCTATGATAAAGGTATCATAGTATATTTATGTGATCATGTATGTTCCTGCCCTCATGCACATGCATGCTAAATTAATGTGATGGTGAACCAGCCTTTACTGCAAATTACTCATGACGTCCCGGAACACAGTGGTTGGTTACCACACAGTGGTTGGTTTGTATGTAATTATGCATGATTATGTGTGAAATGGCAAAAGTGTTTGGTCGAAAGTGGATCTAGCCATCCTTCCACCTCCTGAAAAGACGCAGGTCACTTTGCCTGGAACCATATATATATATATATATATATATATATATATATATATATATATATATATATATGACATATGACACACATGTTCACACATATAAACGCACCTGTCATGTGGCACATGCATTAGTTCATAGGAGCTTGAATTGTTATTAGTGTAGATTTCGGTATTATTTTTATTCTTCTGGGTCATTTCCTGATAAGTGTTTCTTATCCGACATTTTCCTAGCTTTTTCACACTATATGGTCCATCTCTGTATTATTTACTTAATAATATTATTAACGATAGGCAGGCGAGATGCCCCGTCATTGCCTTAATAATGCATCGCACACTGAGAAAATTAAGAATACAGTTCGCTTCAAAAAAGTTACTAACAAAGGTTACAGAAATGCATTGGCCAGATTTAGATGTTCTAGTCATAAATTAGCCATAGAAGTTGGCCGTCAATTGGGTATCAACAGAGAAGAGAGGATCTGTGAATATTGTTTTAAGAAAGGTTTTAATATTATTGAAGATGAAGCACATTTTTTGCTAGAATGTCCTATGTACACGGATTTGCGTAATAAATATTTGCCAATAACATACCATGAACCTAATGAATATAATTTTAGAAAATTGCTTAATATGGACGAAATGTTTCAGATAGTTCAATTAGCAGCCTACATTTTTCATGCTTTCAAGAAAAGATCAATGTTTTTGGTGTATAATGCCACATCATAATAATCATGTACCGTCAAACAGAAATCCATATATATGCTCACTATTTCATCAGATATATTTAAGAAGCTTGTTATTTAAATGTTTTGAAATCATTTATTTATCTCTTTACTTATTTAATTATTTGACGTTCCTTCATATCTTTGAGTACTATTGATGTATTATTCTTGTAGGAACTTTGGGCCTGAGGCCTTTTTCTTGAATAAAACACTTGTTCTGTTCTATTAATATTTATGATAATATTATCTGTGAGCATAGCCTATGCTTTTGTTGCTATGCTGAAAAATTGACAGAAAATAACAACTTCAGGATTCATCATAGACCTGCCCAGGATCCCCCTGGATTTAACAATAGAAGGTTCCAAGGAAAATGGATACAATTTGTACCCTGTCTGTCTTGGTGCTCAAAATCATGTTCCTGGTCTATAGCTCACAGAATGTATGTCACCATGACCCAGTTTCAGGTTTCTTAGGAGAAATTGCCTAGGACTTCCCTTGAATGTCATGATAGATGAGTCTAGGGCTAATGGACAACAATTTGTGCCCTGTCCGACTCCTCAAAATCATACTTCTGGCCAGTAGCTTGTAGAATATAGGTCACCATGACCTTATTTTAAATTTCAAAAGAGATTTGCCAAGGACCTATGCCTAATGAATACAATTTGTACCCATCTGACGTTAAAGGTTCTCAAATCATTTTTTGCGTGTCACGTGTAGTTTTCCAGTAGGATTTGCCAAGATCTCCCAGGATGCTGTGTTGGAAGATTTTAGGGCTTTATGATTCAATTTGTGCCCTATCTGACTTTATTTGACATGTATTATAAGAATTAATTTTCCTAATTCCAGGATTCAAAGAAGACATGCTAAAGACCTCACTTGAATTTTTAATATAAAGTTCAAAGGAAAATAGATACAATTTGTACCTTGTCCGCACGGATGCTTAAATTTATATTATTTTTTGTTTATAGCACATAGAATAAAGCCTGTGCACCCTGACATAATTTCTGGTTTCCAAAGAGATTTGCCTATAACCTATAACTTACAGTCAGCTGAGCTAAAAATGTGCCATGGTCAAATCTGGGCCAAATTCAAGGTACTGATTTAATATATATGCTAATAACTTAAAATATGAAAAAAATTTTGGTAATTAATTGAATTTTGATTAAAAAAATGTTATAACCCTGAAATGTCTTTAACTTCAGGCATTCTCAAGTTCAGGGAGTAAATATATTTCCTGATTTTTTATAAAGTGCATTATGTTCGGGCCCTTAACTTTAAAAAATTACAATATATTGAACTAATTTTTTATACGTACATAGAAAATATATATAGGAAGAGATGTATTAATATTAAAAAAAATGTGTACAGTGGTTTTGATACTATGCAGTCTTGAAGTGTGGCAATTGGTCTTTAATGGATAATTGAGGGTTTTCCTTAATATCTAAAAGGAACGAAGTTGTAGTGACTCAATTTTCGGTATGGAATGAGATTTTAGCTTCGTAGGTCCAACGGTTTCAAAACGTGTCCTGTTAAAGAACGGCCGGAGGGACGAAGGAGAAAGAACCATGACTATAGCTCAGATGACTTACAGTCAGCAGAGCTAAAAAAATAAACTTTCTAATGCCCTTGTTCTGTGTGCTTAGTTTATTGCTTTAGTCACTACATTTTTTGTTTTTTTTTTCTAAGCATTTTAAAACAAGCTGAAAGTAATGGCAGAACGAATGAAAAAGTTAAACCATGCTTTACTCCTTTAGGTTTCTTAGGAAAGTGAAGAATAAATTTACCCCCCTAAATTTACCCCCCCCCCCCCATAAAAACATTTAATCAGTATACGGAGTGGATAAATATGCCCCTGTGCCATATGGCAAACCTAAATATATAATCTAACGATTTGTAAATAGGATATTTAACAAAATGATAATAAAGATAATCATGCGCGCCTCATTACTTATCAAGTACTTAATTCCTAATATTCATTGGTAGTTGTGAAAAAACAGCATAGGAGATCATAGTTTATCAGAGCTTAGCCACCCCTGTTATCATATCTTTGCATCAAATAGCAGGAAACTAATTTACAGTTGTTAAACGACTATGTAAACCTTGTTATCTCATGCCTAAATTCTCAAGGTCTGACTTTTCGAGTAATTGATAGGTGGTAAAATATTACGCACCATGTGCTATTCATAAAAAAAACATCCCAACTGTTCAAAATATTTCTGAAATATATTGCGTACGATCAATTTTCTGCACGAATCCCTAATTGTTGTTTATTTAAGAACATTGCAAAAGAGATTTGATTATATAAGAAAAAAGAAAGGAAAGAGAGTTGTTTGTATAATCTCTATTTGCTTATATAATTAAACAATAATATAATGGCAACTTTTGTTAAAGATTTGAAAATCAGATTCAGCGAGAATATGAAATATTATCTCATTTGATATCCTATATCCTATAGTATATTTATTTATATTAGTTCCCTTCATCCCCAGACAATTCTTAAAGTATACAATGGACATAACCTTTAAAAAGTTGCTTAATTTGGACAACACTGAAGACTGTTTGTAAATTTAAACTGATGCCAAATTCATTTGATGGTGGGGGGGGGGGGGGCGGCTATGTTAGGTATATATAAATATACCCGCCTTTATGCAAGCATATCTCACAATACGGGCCTGTCTGTATAGACCTATTTCCCCGCGCTCATTGTAATATGATCTGACCATATTGGTATGCACTGAGTTTCCTGCTGGCGACACAAAATTGCCCAGCAGTGGGCACTCCTATGAGCTGCCTCCGGGCTTCCTTCACTCAGAATGTTCACAATCAAACTAAATTTTAGTTAGCAGAGAATCTCATATGCCCAGCAATTAACAACAGCAGGTGTATATGAGAAAATTAACCACAGATGATGGTAGAGTGCTGCTCAATCTATATGCAGTCTGGCCGAGCAAATATGTACAAGGCCTATCGTGTGCTGCTTTGTTACCTTCGGCAGTTCTTTTTTTGTCCTTACAAAGCCTCAGGCCTGAGATTTTTCCAAAATCAGGTTCTTTTCTAAATGCTTACTTCACGGTCGTTTTATTAATTATTAACAATCTGAGATTATAAATTTGAAAAATTAATTCCAATGAAGATGAATAATACAAATAAAATTATTTTTCAATGCAATAATCACACTATAATAAGGTTTTGCTATCCCATGCACAACATAAAATTAAAACTGCTGACTTCAATAGATGAAGGTAATGTATATAAACTTATTCAAAATTTTAATTAAACCAAGAGAATCTCAAATGCAATGTTTTAGGCTATAAACAAAAAATGTGATGACACTTAAATTTCATTGAATTCTGTAAAGCAATTTAAGTTTAAGACTAACCTCATCATCACCTCATCATATATCATTATCATATAATACATTTCCATAAAATTTTATTTTTTCAACTTTCAATATAAAATTAAGGTTTAAGTAAAATGTTTTAAGAAAAACTAGACTTTAAACAAATTTATAAAAAATAAATGAATACCCCCATGTCGTTTCAGTGGAACATACCCACCACAAATTTACTGTGCTTCAGCTCAAAAACCTAATTTATACTAAAAATTTAAATTTTATTTGATATTTATTTAATTCAATTAATTATCTTCAAAATTATAGTGAATTTTTAAATTTAAAACGATACTTGTGACTGAATTGACGATTTTACTCGACTAAGCTGATCGAATTGATGATTAGGACTGGTTTGCCTGTTTATGCCCCAAAATAACAGTAAGGTTTTAAAATTAAGATGCATTTTTATAAATTAAAACTTTCATTAAAAATATAAAGGTGAACATTTTGAAATATTTTGAAATATCCAAGCGTGAACCAAGGTGCATTAACCCATTATAGGGCTATTTTATAAAATCTCTGTAAAGATGTTAGTTTTTAAAATTGTGTAATGATATGCCTTTTGATTTGTTCTGCCTTGATGTGTATCTAACTGCACAGCAGCAAGATACCATGATTTTATTGACGTTTTGAAAGGCATGAGTGTTTGCTTGAATACTGGAGTGTTACAAAGGCTGGAGGCACAGGGGAGCCTATAAAGGACGGCTTTTGACAGAAATACAGTGCTGTTTTGTGTATATATATATATATATATATATATATATATATATATATATGTATATATCCCAGAATTTTTCGAGGGAGGGGTTAACTGTTACACTGTTGAGGAACTAATGCCCTGAAAGGTTCCACAGCTCCTAAAAGGGGAGGGTGGGGTGGGGTTGGAGTGCTGGGGGCGGTGGGGTGGGGGTTAGGGTTTAGACTTAAATTGTAAAAAAACTAAAGAAAAGTAATGAAAAAATATATATAATTTCTCGCAGTGAGGAGTGTGGAGGGGATAACCCCTATCATCCCTATCTTCCAGGGGCGCATTGGGGCGAGAAAACACGCCTTGGAATTTTTAGGGAAAGCACAACAAGTTTAATTCCATCGGATCACCAGCCAAAACAGTCATGTTGTTTATAACACCCCCCCCCCACCCGCCCCGCTCCAATAAATACCCTATCAGCTCACAAAGAAATGTGCCAAAAGACGGTGTCCCGTTGGCCAAGTCCATCCCTGATATCTTCCTATCCGGGTGACGCAATAGATTTCCAGTAAGAGTTAGGCGGTCGCGAGGTCTTCTAATATTACGTTGATAGTAAAGGAACTATATTCCTTAGGACCACTGACTGCTGGGCAACTTCTCGATCCGTGACTAGTACTTCGTCAGTTATTGCTCACTCATGTGCTGATGCTGTTGTATGCGGGTTTAAGTTGTGATTCAATGAACTCGCGACACTCTCGAAGGCTGCAAGCGGATGTTATGGATGTATGTACACACCCTGGTTACCAACATCGAACAGGATCAGCTATGATAAAGGTATCATAGTATATTTATGTGATCATGTATGTTCCTGCCCTCATGCACATGCATGCTAAATTAATGTGATGGTGAACCAGCCTTTACTGCAAATAACTCATGACGTCCCGGAACACAGTGGTTGGTTACCACACAGTGGTTGGTTTGTATGTAATTATACATGATTATGTGTGAAATGGCAAAAGTGTTTGGTCGAAAGTGGATCTAGCCATCCTTCCACCTCCTGAAAAGACGCAGGTCACTTTGCCTGGAACCTTATATATATATATATATATATATATATATATATATATATATATGACATATGACACACATGTTCACACATATAAACGCACCTGTCATGTGGCACATGCATTAGTTCATAGGAGCTTGAATTGTTATTAGTGTAGATTTCGGTGTTATTTTTATTCTTCTGGGTCATTTCCTGATAAGTGTTTCTTATCCGACATTTTCCTAGCTTTTTCACACTATATGGTCCATCTCTATATTATTTACTTAATAATATTATTAACGATAGGCAGGCGAGATGCCCCGTCATTGCCTTAATAGTGCATCGCACACTGAGAAAATTAAGAATACAGTTCGCTTCAAATTCATGTTAACCCAAACGGAACATTACTGGAGGTTCAAATCAAATAAAATTTTGGCATAAAGTGTTGAAAATTGGGCAAATATTACTTTTGTTTGACCAAAATATATTCAATAAAATCTGGTGGGAGGGAAGATAATTATTTTATTCTAGGAGGGGCTGTTATTAGACCTTTTTCACATTTAATTAGCAACACCTATCGGTGATATTTAACCTCAATGGTTCGGGGTAATATACGTGTATGGGCGTCAACGGCGGAAAGGGTAGAGTTTTGGGCCCTGTTGCATTAACAAGACTTAACACCAATATCACCCATTATTGACCTATGCTCCTACCATGAAAGACAAAAGTGTGTTGCAATATAAAATAAAACCAAGAGGATACCTTATTTTATCTAATGTTTAATATATATTTTAGGTATATATTAACCTATTCAATGCTGTGGCACTCGGGTATACTTGCATTCTGTTTACTATCTATTAGTCAACTGAACACTCAAAAAAAAATCTCATGAACAAGATTACCCTCGTCTCCTGTTCACGCAGTGCGCATGCTCATGAAAATGTCTGTAGTTCTCCTTATCATAAAGAGGAAGGGGGGGGGGGGGTTCGCTTCTAACAGCCGTTTTCTCATATATGCGGGGAAATGTCGGTTTTTCAGACTAATCTATGGGATTCTTTGCTACCATTGCGCATAGCCCGGCACAACGCGCACTCAGCATCCACTCATCTTGCTACTATTATGCGCTCAAAGGCTATTGAGCGCAAAGTGCGCGGTAACAAATAGCAGTCGCACAGTAGCATTTGCTACCCTTGCGCATTGCTTGCCACATCGCGCAATGAGCTGCAACTGGACTTGCTACCATCAGACACAAACCGCCTCATACGCGCAAACTGCGCGGTAGCAAATCAGAACTGCGCGGTAGCAAATGGCTGTCATCGTAATGCGCATTGTGCGCGGTAGCACACAGACCTGCGCGGAGCAAGTTGCTTTCAGCTCCTAAGCATGGGGACTATGCCTATGCGATCGCAAAATCTGCTACTATTAACGTAGTGCAAGTCTTACTGTCAGAGGTCGCTCGGACAAGACCACTCAAAGCAATATGCGCGGTAGCAACTAACTGTCGCAAACTAGCAAACAGATGTGCGCGTTAGCAAAGGCCATGGGCCATATTAAGCTGCGATCGCAATGTGCGCGCTAGCAAACAGACCTGCGCGGTAGCAAGTTGCTTTCAGCTCCTATGCATGGGGACTATGTCTTTGCGATCGCAAATTCTGCGACTATTAACGTAGTGCAAGTCTTTACTGTCAGAGGTCGCTCGGACACGACCACTCAAAGCAATATGCGCGGTAGCAATTAACTGTCGCAAAGTAGCAAACAGATGTGCGCGTTAGCAAATGCCATGGGTCATATTCAGCTGCGATCGCAATGCGCAATGTGCGCGGTAGCAAACAGACCAGCGTGGTAGGACGTTGTTGTTGCCTGCTACCATGGGGACTATGAATTTGCGATCGCAAATTCTGCTATTGTAAACGTGTTGCAAGTATTTGCTGCCAGGGGTCGCTCGGACACGACCATTCAAAGCAATATGCGCGGGAGCAATTAACTGTCGCAAAGTAGCAAATACATATGCGCGGTAGCAAGTGGCATCGACCATTTTTAGCTGCGATTGCAATGCGCAATCTGCGCGGTAGCAAATCAGATATGCGCGGTAGCGAGAACCTCATGGAGGCTATCTATTGCGATTGAAACTTTTGATGCTATAGTTTCAGTCCAATCTTTGTAAACCATAGGTCGACCGGATAGGCCTGCAACAAGCTTTGCACTAGGCGCGTAAGGAATTAGTAGTCGCATTGACCTGCGCAGTAGCAGGGTTTACTGGCCATATTAACTAGTGACAGCAAAGCGCAATGTGCACGGTAGCAAAGACACCTGCGGAATAGCAGGTTCTGTTACTGACTAATCATAGACATAATTCTTGAACAATATATGCTACAGTTCATTGCATTTTTTTTATTCAATAACTAATGATGTATTAACATTTAATTTTGAAAAACAAAACCTTTGTCGCCCTTCTCTTACAAAATCTTCGTGGTTTGAACATATTTATATTAACAAGATTACAAAGTAGCCATTGGCTAATAGACATGCTCTTCTGTAAGCATGTATATATGTTACCAATGACGATCACAATATATAAACATTTACGCATAAGGTGACTTTTAAGCATAAGGTGACATATATGCACGTGTTAAAATATATACAACATAATATAAGCGACAAATAATCTTACAGAATGACTAAACATTAACTGACGTGAAAACAATATAGCAGGATAACCGTTTACTATATTCTGCACTAGAAGCGGGTTCAAGATATAAGTAGTAAGGCACTCTGGTATATATACATTGTATCACTTAAAAAAGTTTTGTTTGTGTATAATAAACGGTGTTAAGGCTATGCGTATCTTATCTCTTGAAAGTCTGATGCGGGAATTCTCCTATGTAATATGAACTCTTTCACTTTTCTTTTTCAGTTTTAGTTGTAGGGTCAAGTCTGATACAGAAATTTACATAGTATTTTTCTTCGTCAAATGCTGTTTTAATGAACATGAACATGTCGGATCGATTTCGGTTGTACCTTGAACATTGTAATAAATAGTGTTGCGTGCTTTACTTCAGCTGCAGTATACAGTTACATATTGGGCTCTCCGTTTTCCCGGTTTTCAATAAGTACGTACTCAGTCATGGGAAAAGCTTCGAATCTATTGATAATTATCTCTTCTTTTCTGACGGAAAAATAGAAACATGTGCCTCCTGGCTTCTTTGCTTTAAAAAAATAATTTTCAGGGCGCGCTCGAAAAAATTAAAACAATTAATATTTCTTATTTCAATGGGCAATTTATTCCACACTTTACACGAACTTGGCAAAAAAGATTTTTATTGTTCTTTTAGCATAAGTGGTGTATATGTGTTGTTTTTTATTTCGCAGATTATAAGAGTTGGAATCCTCGCGCCCCCTGGAATTAGTTTCCTTTAATAAATTGGCGATAGCTTATTGACCATTTTTGAAAATGTGAGAAATATTTCGAAATCTCTTCTTAAGGACAGTTGAGGCCAATACAGCTCATCCTACATTTTGTTCGAGTAGTTGTGATTAAAGCGCCGGTGCAGATATGTGCGGCTCTTCTCTGGATGCTTTTTACTTGATTAGTTTATTTCGCTGTGCAGCTCTTATATACTTGTGACCCGTATTCTAAAACAAGAAGAACCATTGTTTTGTACAACCGTTCCAGTATTTTCATAGTCATGTTGAATTTATAATATTTTAAAATGGCATTTTTTGGAAGTTTTAAGACCAAAAATTATTATTTTGTTCGAACAATGACAAGTCTTTTGTAAGTATATCCCCGAGGTGTTTTACGCTGGTCATGTCATTCAGTTTGACGTCATCAAAATACAGCAGTGGATGAGTATTGTACGATTTTTACTTGACAAACATATAACTTTAGTTTTCGTTGGGTTCATTTGTAAATGCCATTTCTTAGCCCACTGGCTCAAGCGCTGCAAGTCACTGTTGAGAGAATCTGCTGATTCGTCCGGGTTGTCAGTAACAATATATACAGGTGTCATCAGCTTACATTTTAATATTATTTTTCATGTGCAATTCAATATCGCTAACATAAACAAGAAACAAGAGTAGTCCCAGTATAGAACCCTGCGGCACACCTGAAAATATATATATATTAACTATTTGACTCTGGGCCCTATAGAACTATGCATTGTTTACAATTAGTTAAGTAGCTTTCAATATATTTAAACAGAGACCCTGTTCTTCTGAAGCATTCTACTTGCTTCTATGCTGGTCGAGCCATAGAAGTCGGCTTACGTGACCTCATTAAATTGATGTACCGATTTCAAATTACCCCCCTTTCAGATTACCGGGGGGGGGGGTAATCTGAAATCGATTTCAGATTATCCCCCCCCAATTGATTAATTATGATTATTTAGATGCTTATCTTAACTACATTACCTTAAGTAACCTGAAAACAACAACAAAAAACAACACCTACTTCTACTAGTACTACTACTTTTTATAATAATAACAATAGAAAAAATAACGATGATAATTATTATCATCAAATTTTCATTATACCTGTAATACAAAAGGTAAAAAACATTCTCTCTCCATTTAAATTATAAATACACCAACTATAAATGAAACATACAGTCTTGCACATTAACTGGGTATATGATAATTACATCCATAATTTAAATGCTATCTTTCGTGATAATGAAGTACGGCAACTGGCAAGCATACTGCAGCTATCTTCCTGGCTTGTTTAGTGAGGTCGTTAAAGTCGGACATTAGGTTTGTACATGGAAAAAATGGTAGACAGTTTATTTAGGTTTTTATTCGACACAATTACTTCTTTGGAAAGGCAAAATAAAAAACCCGCTAAAATTCGATCGGAGGAAATTTTGACGAATTTAAATTAAAAAAAAAATTAAATTAAAAAGTCCAGTATTTTGTCATGGTAGAAGAACAATTTATACATACCTTTATCGCGTTTTATATGTATTTTTAATATGTCGTGTCTCTATGTTGTAGTGACCCACTTGAATGGTTTTCCTTCTTTTATTTTAACATAAATCAATGTTTAACAAATAAAATATATTTATTTTAGTGTTACAAAGCCACTGATTATTAATCATTTTTAATTTTAGACCGCTGAATCCATTAGCGAGAGAGAGAGAGAGAGAGAGAGAGAGAGAGAGAGAATATTTTATTAGACATAAAAGTAAAGCATCCATACAAAATATATTCAATATGTTTGTCAATATTTTTGTTTTTATTATGTCTAGGGACTGTTGTTAAGGATTTTATTGCGCCGACACAACAGCCCCCTGTGCATGAACCATGGAGAGAGAGAGAAAATGTACAAAAATATGGTGGTTAAATGATTATACATTCTTAATATTTGCGACTATATGTTTAAATGAGTAAATTGGTAACAAACTGGGAAGATTTACAACTTGAATTACTGAAATTATAGTTTGTTATTGGTAAAAGCTAATTTTTTATGGCTTAGACTAATTCTTGTTGCAGATGTTGCAGCTTATCTGAAGGCATTTGTCTTTATAATGATTTATAAAATGTTGTTTGATGTAGCAAATCAAACCTTGAAGACTATGAGTGAACATTTTGTCAACAATGATTTAGTCGGTTTCATTTATGACTTTTGATGTTATGTTTCTCAGAAAGCTGTCTGCTATCTTAGGTCTGGTTTTATTTGTAACAAGGGTATCTTTATGTCTTGTGTCATGTTCGTGTGTCATAGTCCTTGTTGAAAAATTAAATATTTGTAAATATTTTGATACTGATTCATGGCAGTAATTATAGTCAAATTTTAATATATTTTGTCTGAAAATGTCGTTAATTTTTAGGATTTTTAATAATTTAACAATCGGTTCACTGTTGGCATTGTATTTGCTATTTGTGATAATTCTTATAGCATTTTTTGGAGTGAGTCAATCTCGTGTGTGAACAGAATTCGTCCCCAGGCTTCAACCATTTATTTCACGTCTGATGTGAAACTTGGGAGTTTCAAGACTGCGAAAATAATAAAAAAAAAGAGATAAAATGATATACAGTGAAACCCCTCTGGGGAGGACATTCACGGGACTGGACAATTTGTTCGTTGTAGCGTGGTGTCCGCCCCAGAGGGAATCGGGCACAGGAAGTCCGGCTGCGGCAACATGTCGGAGACTCAAGTTTTGGATTTTATCAACCATAAAAACCGGTATTTTTCCTTTAATATTCAACCTTAAATATATGTTACAGCCCGTCTAAACAAAGCTGAAAAAAGTTCAACTTTCTCCGCTTTGCAGCCCCGCAAAAATGCTCAGCCGTTTATTTGCAGCGCTTTGCGGCGCAGGGCAGTGTTCGGTGTGGCCTGGCCTTAATGGGGTTTAAAAATTAGTAAAAACGCTCCGTCAGGCCAAAATGTGTCCGTTAGGCGGGGTGTCCGCCTGCAACCCGCGGTTTCACTGTATCATAAATCGAATAAGTGTCACACACACACACACACACACACACATATATATAGGATATAGACGTGAATGTACCTTGTTCCTTGTAGCAATATGTGATGTGAATATCGATTTCATTAATAAAGAGGAAAGTCAGTATCATTTTCCTATTATCGCTTACATGAACCTGCTTTTCATTGAAGTACTGCATGACGTACATGCGTATAATCATTTCTAATCAAGTCGTTAAAGGCAAAACAAAAAAAAATATACAATGCATTTATTTTTATAAATCATCAAGGTTATATTTAAACTTTGATTCAGATCCCTATTCGTTAGCAATCAATGTTTTACATCGATACGACCGATACAGCATGCAACACATTTCGGTTATCGTATCGATGTCGCGTATCGATTCGTATCGATATTTCGATATATATATATTGATACAGCCCTAGTTTCTATCTTACAAAGTGCCTGCAATTATAAATGAATACACCTGCCAAGTTAATTAAAATGGGATGTGAGTAACGTTTTGAGATAATACGTGTTACGAAGAGGTTACGGACAGAGAGACCCATGTACGGCCCGACGGAGCTGACCACTTTATCACCAGCCAGATGAGGATGTTGTAAATAAATATATCTGGAGCGGTGAGCTCTTAGCTACTTACACAAAAAGTAATCATATCAGCTTGATCGGTGAGGGGGACAATATGAAATGTAGGGGGGTAACCTGAAATCAGGTTCAGGCTACCCCCGGGGGTAATCTGAAATCGATTTCAGATTAATGTGGGGTAACCTGAGAGGGGGGGGGGGGGGCGTAATCTGAAGTCCTTGCACCGGTATAAATATCATGACAGAGTGCAAATATTACATTAATGTCAGAATCGTTCTTATATGAATCTTCTGTTTATACACAATATTGCACATTTATTTTGGGGTTGGTCAAATGTTTGCCTGTAAAACTTTCTCCATTAATTCATATTTTGTGATTAGCATTAGTTCTAATTCTGATGAACATCCAACACTTTCAGGATTAGAACTGTCAAGATTTCATTCCAATGTCCTGATTTCAAGTACTTATGCATTACTCTATAATAATTTATATCTCGCAGAAATTCTATATGTTTATATTTATAATATAAAGTCACTGATTCATATGAGATGCATTTGCTGTTCACTTCTCATACTTCATTGCATTGCTGTTGTCCGTTCCATCTATGTCTCTACATGTTATATTAAAATATTAAGGTATCCTGTAGCCTGAATGTAGCATATATTAATAGTGACAAACACCAACTGGAGTATTTCAGCCCAAAGGGTTAGGGAAAACCGTATCCTAGATATAGCATATATATATAGTGACAAACACTTAAAGGGGTGTGTCAGGCCCGAAGGGTTAGGGTTATCCCGTATTCCGGGTATAACATATATATTATAAGTGACAAACACTTACGGGGGTATTTTATGCCCGAAGGGTTAGGGTAACCCGTATTTAGATATGGCATACATTAATAGTGACAAACAATTATTAGAGTATTTCATGCCCGAAGAGTTACGGTAACCCGTATTCTGGATATAGCATATATTAATAGTGACAAACACTTACTGGAGTATTTCATGCCCGAAGGGTTACGGTAACCCGTATCCCGGAAATAGCATTTATTAATAGTGACAAACACTTACAGGAATATTTCATGCCCGAAGGGGTAGGGTAACCCGTATCCCGGAAATAGCATTTATTAATAGTGACAAACACGTACTGGATTATTTCATGCCCGATGGGTTAGGGTAACCCGTATCTCAGATATAGCATACATTAATAGAGACAAACACTTACCGGGGTATTACATACCCGAAGGGTTAGGGTAACCCGTATCCCGGATATAGCATATATTAATAGTGACAAACACTAACTGCAGTATTTCATGCCCGAAGGGTTAGGGTAACCGGTATCCCGGATATAGCAGAAATTAATAGTGACAGAAACTTACTGGAGTATTTCATGCCCGAAGGGTTAGGGTAACCCGTAACCTGGATATAGCATATGTTAATAGTGACAAACACGTACTGGAGTATTTCATACCCGAAGGGTTAGGGTAACCCGTATCCCGGATATAGCATATATTAATAGAGACAAACACTAACTGGAGTATTTCATACCCGAAGGGTTAGGGTAACTAGTATCCCGGATATAGCATATATTAGTAGTGACAAACACTAACTGGAGTATTTCATGCCCGAAGGGTTAGGGTAACCCGTATCCCGGATATAGCAGAAATTAATAGTGACAGAAACATACAGGGGTATTTCATGCCCGAAGGGTTAGGGTAACCCGTAACCTGGATATAGCATATATTAATAGTGACAAACACGTACTGGAGTATTTCATACCCGAAGGGTTAGGGTAACCCGTATCCCGGATATAGCATATATTAATAGAGACAAACACTAACTGGAGTATTTCATACCCGAAGGGTTAGGGTAACTAGTATCCCGGATATAGCATATATTAGTAGTGACAAACAATAACTGGAGTATTTCATGCCCGAAGGGTTAGGGTAACCCGTATCCCGGATATAGCAGAAATTAATAGTGACAGAAACATACAGGAGAATTTCATGCCCGAAGGGTTAGGGTAACCCGTAACCTGGATATAGCATATATTAATAGTGACAAACACGTACAGGGATATTTCATTCCCGAAGGGTTAGGGTAACCCGTATCCCTGATATATCATATATTAATAGTGACAAACACTTACTGGAGTATTTCATGCCCGACGGGTTAGGGTTACCCGTATCCTGGATATAGCATATATTAATAGTGACAAACACTTACAGGATTATGTCATGCCCGAAGGGTTAGGGGAACCCGAATTCCGGTTATAGCATATATTGATAATGACAAACACTTGCAGGAGTATTTCATGCCGGAAGGGTAAGGGTAACAGGTATCCTGGATATAGCATAAATTAATAATGACAAACAATTATTGGAGTATTTCATGCCCGAAGGTTTAGGGTAACCCGAATCCTGGATATAGCGTATATTAATAGTGACAAACACTTACTGGAGTATTTCATGCCCGAAGGTTTAGGGTAACCCGAATCCTGGATATAGCGTATATTAATAGTGACAAACACTTACTGGAGTAATTCATGCCCGAAGGGTTACGGATACCCGTATCCCGGATATTGCATATATGAATAGTGACAAACACTATCTGGAGTATTTCATGCCCGAAGGGTAAGGGTAACCAGTATCCCGGATATAGCATATATTAATAATGAAAACACTTACTGGAGTATTTCATGCCCGAAGGGTTAGGGTCACCCGTATCCTGGATATAGCTTATATTATTAATGGCTAACACATACTGGAGTATTTCATTCCCGAAGGGTTAGGGTAACCCGTATCTCAGATATAGCATACATTAATATTGACAAACACATACTGGAGTATTTCATACCCGAAGCGTTAGGGTAACTCGTTTCCCGGATAAAGCTTATATTAGTAGTGACAAACACGTACTGGAGTATTTCATACCCGAAGGGTTAGGGTAACCCGTATCACCGATATAGCAGAAATTAATAGTGACAGAAATTTACAGGAGTATTTCATGCCCGAAGGGTTAGGGTAACCCTTAACCTGGATATAGTATATATTAATAGTGACAGAAACATACAGGAGTATTTCATGCCCGAAGGGTTAGGGTAACCCGTATCCTGGATATAGCTTATATTAATTATGGCAAACACGTGCTGAAGTATTTCATTTCCGAAGGGTTAGGGTAATCCGTATCTCAGATATAGCATACATTAATAGTGACAAACACATACTGGAGTATTTCATACCCGAAGGGTTAGGGTAACTCGTATCCCGGATATAGCTTATATTAGTAGTGACAAACACGTATTGGAGTATTTCATACCCGATGGGTTAGGGTAACTAGTATCCCGGATATAGCATATATTAGTAGTGATAAACACTAAATGGAGTATTTCATGCCCGAAGGGTTAGGGTAACCCGTATCCCGGATATAGCAGAAACTAATAGTGACAGAAACATACAGGAGTATTTCATGCCCGAAGGGTTAGGGTAACCCGTAACCTGGATATAGCATATATTAATAGTGACAAACACATATAGCGGTATTTCATTCCCGAAGGGTAAGGGTAACCAGGATCCTGGATATAGCACATATTAATAATAACAAACACTTACCTGAGTATTTCATGCCCGAAGGGTTAAAATAACCCGTATCCTGGATATAGCTTATATTATTCATGGCAAACACGTACTGGAGTATTTCATGCCCGAAGGGTTAGGGTAACCCGTATCCCGGATATAGCATATATTAATAGAGACAAACACTAACTGGAGTATTTCAGACCCGAAGTGTTAGGGTAACTCGGATCCCGGATATAGCATATATTAGTAGTGACAAACACTAACTGGAGTATTTCATGCCCGAAGGGTTAGGGTATCCCGTAACTTGGATATAGCATACATTAATAGTGACAAACACGTACAGAAGTATTTCATTCCTGAAGGGTTAGGGTAACCCGTATCCCTGATATATCATATATTAATAGTGACAAACACTTACTGGAGTATTTCATGCCCGAATGATTAGGGAAACCCGTATCCCGGTTATAGGATATATTGATAATGACAAACACTAACAGGAGTATTTCATGCCGGAAGGGTAAGGGTAACAAGTATCCTGGATATAGCATAAATTAATAATTACAAACAATTATTGGAGTATTTCATGCCCGAAGGTGTAGGGTAACCCGAATCCCGGATATAGCATATATCAATAGTGACAGACACTTACTGGAGTATTTCATGCCCGAAGGGTTAGGGTAACCCGTATCCCGGATATTGCATATATTGATAGTGTCAAACACTTACTGGGGTATATCATGCCCAAAGGGTTTGGGTAACCCGTATCCTGGATATAGCGTATATTAATAATGACAAACACTTACTGGAGTATTTCTTGCCCGAAGGGTTAGGGTAACCGGTATCCCGGATACAGCATACATTAGTAATGACAAACAATTATTGGAGTATTTCATGCCCGAAGGTTTAGGGTAACCCGAATCCCGGATATAGCATATATCAATAGTGACAAACACTTACTGGAATATTTCATACCCGAAGGGTAAGGGTAACCCGTATCCCGGATATTGCATATATTGATAGTGACAAACACTTACTGGAGTATTTCATGCCCGAAGGGTTAGGGTAACCCGTATCTCGGATATAGCATATATTATTAATGGCAAACACGTACTGGAGTATTTCATTCCCGAAGCGTTAGGGTAACCCGTTTCTCAGATATAGCATACATTAATAGTGACAAACACTTACTGGAGTATTTCATGCCCGAAGGGTTAGGGTCACCCGTATCCCGGATATAGCAGAAATTAATGGTGACAGAAACATACAGGAGTATTTCATGCCCGAAGGTTTAGGGTAACCCGAATCCTGGATATAGCGTATATTAATAGTGACAAATACTTACTGGAGTATTTCATGCCCGAAGGGTTACGGTAACCCGTATCCCGGATATTGCACATATGAATAGTGACAAACACTATCAGGAGTATTTCATGCCCGAAGGGTAAGGGTAACCAGTATTCCGGATATAGCTTATATTATTAATGGCAAACACGTACTGAAGTATTTCATTCCCGAAGGGTTAGGGTAACCCGTATCTTAGATATAGCATACATTAATAGTGACAAACACATACTGGAGTATTTCATACCCGAAGGGTTAGGGAAACTCGTATCCCGGATATAGCTTATATTAGTAGTGACAAACACGTACTGGAGTATTTCATGCCCCACGGGTTAGGGTAACCCGTATCCTGGATTTAGCATATATTAATAGTGACAAACATTTCCTGGAGTATTTCATGCCCGAAGGGTTATGGTAACCCGTCTCCTGGATATAGCATATATTATTGGTGACAAAAACTTACAGGATTATGTCATGCCCGAAGGATTAGGGAAACCCGTATCCCGGTTATAGCATATATTGATAATGACAAACACTTACAGGAGTATTTCATGCCGGAAGGGTAAGGGTATCAAGTATCCTGGATATAGCATAAATTAATAATGAGAAACAATTATTGGAGTATTTCATGGCCGAAGGTTTAGGGTAACCCGAATCCTGGATATAGCGTATATGAATAGTGACAAACACTTACTAGAGTATTTCATGCCCGAAGGGTTAGGGTAACCCGTATCCCGGATATTGCGTTTATGAATAGTGACAAACACTTACTGGAGTATTTCATGCCCGAAGGGTAAGGGTAACCAGGATCCCGGATATAGCACATATTAATAATAACAAACACTTACCTGAGTATTTCATGCCCGAAGGGTTAGGGTAACCCGTATCCTGGATATAGCTTATATTATTAATGGCAAACACGTACTGAAGTATTTCATTCCCGAAGGGTTAGGGTAACCCGTATCTTAGATATAGCATACATTAATAGTGACAAACACATACTGGAGTATTTCATACCCGAAGGGTTAGGGTAACTCGTATCCCGGATATAGCTTATATTAATAGTGACAAACACGTACTGGAGTATTTCATACCCGAAGGGTTAGGGTAACCCGTATCCAGGATATAGCAGAAATTAATAGTGACAGAAACTTTCAGGAGTATTTCATGCCCGAAGGGTTAGGGTTACCCGTAACCTGGATATAGCATATATTAATAGTGACAAACACGTACAGGGGTATTTTGTTCCCGAAGGGTTAGGGTAACCCGTATCCCTGATATATCATATATTAATAGTGACAAACACTTACTGGAGTATTTCATGCCCAACGTGTTAGGGTAACCCGTATCCTGGATTTAGCATATATTAATAGTGACAAACATTTCCTGGAGTATTTCATGCCCGAAGGGTTAGGGTAACCCGTCTCCTGGATATAGCATATATTATTGGTGACAAAAACTTACAGGATTATGTCATGCCCGAAGGATTAGGGAAACCCGTATCCCGGTTATAGCATATATTGATAATGACAAACACTTACATGAGTATTTCATGCCGGAAGGGTAAGGGTATCAAGTATCCTGGATATAGCATAAATTAATAATGAGAAACAATTATTGGAGTATTTCATGGCCGAAGGTTTAGGGTAACCCGAATCCTGGATATAGCGTATATGAATAGTGACAAACACTTACTAGAGTATTTCATGCCCGAAGGGTTAGGGTAACCCGTATCCCGGATATTGCGTATATGAATAGTGACAAACACTTACTGGAGTATTTCATGCCCGAAGGGTAAGGGTAACCAGGATCCCGGATATAGCACATATTAATAATAACAAACACTTACCTGAGTATTTCATGCCCGAAGGGTTAGGGTAACCCGTATCCTGGATATAGCTTATATTATTAATGGCAAACACGTACTGAAGTATTTCATTCCCGAAGGGTTAGGGTAACCTGTATCTTAGATATAGCATACATTAATAGTGACAAACACATACTGGAGTATTTCATACCCGAAGGGTAAGGGTAACTCGTATCCCGGATATAGCTTATATTAGTAGTGACAAACACGTACTGGAGTATTTCATACCCGAAGGGTTAGGGTAACCCGTATCCAGGATATAGCAGAAATTAATAGTGACAGAAACTTTCAGGAGTAGTTCATGCCCGAAGGGTTAGGGTAACCCGTAACCTGGATATATCATATATTAATAGTGACAAACACGTACAGGGGTATTTCGTTTCCGAAGGGTTAGGGTAACCCGTATCCCTGATATATCATATATTAATAGTGACAAACACTTACTGGAGTATTTCATGCCCAATGGGTTAGTGTAACCCGTATCCTGGATTTAGCATATATTAATAGTGACAAACATTTCCTGGAGTATTTCATGCCCGAAGGGTTAGGGTAACCCGTCTCCTGGATATAGCATATATTATTGGTGACAAAAACTTACAGGATTATGTCATGCCCGAAGGATTAGGGAAACCCGTATCCCGGTTATAGCATATATTGATAATGACAAACACTTACATGAGTATTTCATGCCGGAAGGGTAAGGGTATCAAGTATCCTGGATATAGCATAAATTAATAATGAGAAACAATTATTGGAGTATTTCATGGCCGAAGGTTTAGGGTAACCCGAATCCTGGATATAGCGTATATGAATAGTGACAAACACTTACTAGAGTATTTCATGCCCGAAGGGTTAGGGTAACCCGTATCCCGGATAATGCGTATATGAATAGTGACAAACACTTACTGGAGTATTTCAGACCCGAAGGGTTAGAGTAACTCGTATCCCGGATATAGCATATATTAGTAGTGACAAACACTAACTGGAGTATTTCATGCCCGAAGGGTTAGGGTAACCCGTATCCCGGATATAGCAGAAATTAAAAGTGACAAAAACTTACAGGAGTATTTCATGCCCGAAGGGTTAGGGTAACCCGTAACTTGGATATAGCATATATTAAAAGTGACAAACACGTACAGGGGTATTTCATTCCTGAAGGGTTAGGGTAACCCGTATCCCTGATATATCATATATTAATAGTGACAAACACTTACTGGAGTATTTCATGCCCGAAGGGTTAGGGAAACCCGTATCCCGGTTATAGCATATATTAATTATGACAAACACTAACAGGAGTATTTCATGCCGGAAAGGTAAGGGTAACAAGTATCCTGGATATAGCATAAATTAATAATGACAAACAATTATTGGAGTATTTCATGCCCGAAGGGTTAGGGTAACCCGTATCCCGGATATTGCGTATATGAATAGTGACAAACACTTACTGGAGTATTTCATGCCCGAAGGGTAAGGGTAACCAGGATCCCGGATATAGCACATATTAATAATAACAAACACTTACCTGAGTATTTCATGCCCGAAGGGTTAGGGTAACCCGTATCCTGGATATAGCTTATATTATTAATGGCAGACACGTACTGGAGTATTTCATTCCCGTAGGGTTAGGGTAACCCGTATCCCGGATATAGCCTATATTAATAGAGACAAAGACTAACTGGAGTATTTCAGACCCGAAGGGTTAGGGTAACTCGTATCCCGGATATAGCATATATTAGTAGTGACAAACACTAACTGGAGTATTTCATGCCCGAAGGGTTAGGGTAACCCGTATCCCGGATATAGCAGAAATTAAAAGTGACAAAAACTTACAGGAGTATTTCATGCCCGAAGGGTTAGGGTAACCCGTAACTTGGATATAGCATATATTAATAGTGACAAACACGTACAGGGGTATTTCATTCCTGAAAAGTTAGGGTAACCCGTATCCCTGATATATCATATATTAATAGTGACAAACACTTACTGGAGTATTTCATGCCCGAAGGGTTAGGGAAACCCGTATCCCGGTAATAGCATATATTAATAATGACAAACACTAACAGGAGTATTTCATGCCGGAAGGGTAAGGGTAACAAGTATCCTGGATATAGCATAAATTAATAATGACAAACAATTATTGGAGTATTTCATGCCCGAAGGTTTAGGGTATCCCGAATCCTGGATAGAGCGTATATTAAAAGTGACAAACACTTACTGGAGTATTTCATGCCCGAAGGGTTAGGGTAACCCGTATCCCGGATATTGCATATATTGATAGTGACAAACACTTACTGGGGTATATCATGCCCAAAGGGTTTGGGAAACCCTATCCTGGATATAGCGTATATTAATAATTACAAACACTTACTGGAGTATTTCATGCCCGAAGGGTTACGGTATCCCGTATCCCCGATATTGCATATATGAATAGTAACAAACACTATCAGGAGTATTTCATGCCCGAATGGTAAGGGTAACCAGGATCCCGGATATAGCACATATTAATACTAACAAACACTTACCTGAGTATTTCATGCCCGAAGGGTTAGGGTAACCGGTATCCCGGATATAGCATACATTAATAATGACAAAAAATTATTGGAGTATTTCATGCCCGAAGGTTTAGGGTAACCCGAATCCCGGATATAGCATATATCAATAGTGACAAACACTTACTGGAGTATTTCATGCCCGAAGGGTTAGGGTAACCCGTATCTCGGATATAGCATATATTATTAATGGCAAACACGTACTGGAGTATTTCATTCCCGAAGCGTTAGGGTAACCCGTTTCTCAGATATAGCATACATTAATAGTGACAAACACTTACTGGAGTATTTCATGCCCGAAGGGTTAGTGTCACCCGTATCCCGGATATAGCATAAATTAATGGTGACAGAAACATACAGGAGTATTTCATGCCCGAAGGTTTAGGGTAACCCGAATCCTGGATATAGCGTATATTAATAGTGACAAATACTTACTGGAGTATTTCATGCCCGAAGGGTTACGGTAACCCGTATCCCGGATATTGCACATATGAATAGTGACAAACACTATCAGGAGTATTTCATGCCCGAAGGGTAAGGGTAACCAGTATCCCGGATATAGCATACATTAATAATGAAAAGACTTACTGAAGTATTTCATGCCCGAAGGGTTAGGGTAACCCGTATCCTGGATATGGCTTATATTATTAATGGCAAACACGTACTGAAGTATTTCATTCCCGAAGGGTTAGGGTAACCCGTATCTTAGATATAGCATACATTAATAGTGACAAACACATACTGGAGTATTTCATACCCGAAGGGTTAGGGTAACTCGTATCCCGGATATAGCTTATATTAGTAGTGACAAACACGTACAGGAGTATTTCATACCCGAAGGGTTAGGGTAACCCGTATCCAGGATATAGCAGAAATTAATAGTAACAGAAACTTTCAGGAGTAGTTCATGCCCGAAGGGTTAGGGTAACCCGTAACCTGGATATAGCATATATTAATAGTGACAAACACGTACAGGGGTATTTCGTTCCCGAAGGGTTAGGGTAACCCGTATCCCTGATATATCATATATTAATAGTGACAAACACTTACTGGAGTATTTCATGCCCAACGTGTTAGGGTAACCCGTATCCTGGATTTAGCATATATTAATAGTGACAAACATTTCTTGGAGTATTTCATGCCCGAAGGGTTAGGGTAACCCGTCTCCTGGATATAGCATATATTATTGGTGACAAAAACTTACAGGATTATGTCATGCCCGAAGGATTAGGGAAACCCGTATCCCGGTTATAGCATATATTGATAATGACAAACACTTACAGGAGTATTTCATGCCCGAAGGGTTAGGGTAACCCGTATCTCGGATATAGCATATATTATTAATGGCAAACACGTACTGGAGTATTTCATTCCCGAAGCGTTAGGGTAACCCGTTTCTCAGATATAGCATACATTAATAGTGACAAACACTTACTGGAGTATTTCATGCCCGAAGGGTTAGGGTCACCCGTATCCCGGATATAGCAGAAATTAATGGTGACAGAAACATACAGGAGTATTTCATGCCCGAAGGTTTAGGGTAACCCGAATCCTGGATATAGCGTATATTAATAGTGACAAATACTTACTGGAGTATTTCATGCCCGAAGGGTTACGGTAACCCTTATCCCGGATATTGCACATATGAATAGTGACAAACACTATCAGGAGTATTTCATGCCCGAAGGGTAAGGGTAACCAGTATCCCGGATATAGCATACATTAATAATGAAAAGACTTACTGGAGTATTTCATGCCCGAAGGGTTAGGGTAACCCGTATCCTGGATATAGCTTATATTATTAATGGCAAACACGTACTGAAGTATTTCATTCCCGAAGGGTTAGGGTAACCCGTATCTTAGATATAGCATACATTAATAGTGACAAACACATACTGGAGTATTTCATACCCGAAGGGTTAGGGTAACTCGTATCCCGGATATAGCTTATATTAGTAGTGACAAACACGTACTGGAGTATTTCATACCCGAAGGGTTAG
The DNA here is from genome assembly GCA_026874595.1 of Sipunculus nudus. NCBI lineage: Eukaryota > Metazoa > Annelida > Sipuncula > Golfingiida > Sipunculidae > Sipunculus > Sipunculus nudus. The sequence continues at coordinate 51,443,516 of CM049315.1, forward strand.
GGTAACCCGTATCCAGGATATAGCAGAAATTAATAGTGACAGAAACTTTCAGGAGTATTTCATGCCCGAAGGGTTAGGGTAACCCGTAACCTGGATATAGCATATATTAATAGTGACAAGCACGTACAGGGGTATTTCGTTCCCGAAGGGTTAGGGTAACCCGTATCCCTGATATATCATATATTAATAGTGACAAACACTTACTGGAGTATTTCATGCCCAACGTGTTATGGTAACCCGTATCCTGGATTTAGCATATATTAATAGTGACAAACATTTCCTGGAGTATTTCATGCCCGAAGGGTTAGGGTAACCCGTCTCCTGGATATAGCATATATTATTGGTGACAAAAACTTACAGGATTATGTCATGCCCGAAGGATTAGGGAAACCCGTATCCCGGTTATAGCATATATTGATAATGACAAACACTTACAGGAGTATTTCATGCCGGAAGGGAAAGGGTATCAAGTATCCTGGATATAGCATAAATTAATAATGAGAAACAATTATTGGAGTATTTCATGGCTGAAGGTTTAGGGTAACCCGAATCCTGGATATAGCGTATATGAATAGTGACAAACACTTACTAGAGTATTTCATGCCCGAAGGGTTAGGGTAACCCGTATCCCGGATATTGCGTATATGAATAGTGACAAACACTTACTGGAGTATTTCATGCCCGAAGGGTAAGGGTAACCAGGATCCGGGATATAGCACATATTAATAATAACAAACACTTACCTGAGTATTTCATGCCCGAAGGGTTAGGGTAACCCGTATCCTGCATATAGCTTATATTATTAATGGCAAACACGTACTGAAGTATTTCATTCCCGAAGGGTTAGGGTAACCTGTATCTTAGATATAGCATACATTAATAGTGACAAACACATACTGGAGTATTTCATACCCGAAGGGTTAGGGTAACTCGTATCCCGGATATAGCTTATATTAGAAGTGACAAACACGTACTGGAGTATTTCATACCCGAAGGGTTAGGGTAACCCGTATCCAGGATATAGCAGAAATTAATAGTGACAGAAACTTTCAGGAGTATTTCATGCCCGAAGGGTTAGGGTAACCCGTAACCTGGATATATCATATATTAATAGTGACAAACACGTACAGGGGTATTTCTTTTCCGAAGGGTTAGGGTAACCCGTATGCCTGATATATCATATATTAATAGTGACAAACACTTACTGGAGTATTTCATGCCCAATGGGTTAGTGTAACCCGTATCCTGGATTTAGCATATATTAATAGTGACAAACATTTCCTGGAGTATTTCATGCCCGAAGGGTTAGGGTAACCCGTCTCCTGGATATAGCATATATTATTGGTGACAAAAACTTACAGGATTATGTCATGCCCGAAGGATTAGGGAAACCCGTATCCCGGTTATAGCATATATTGATAATGACAAACACTTACAGGAGTATTTCATGCCGGAAGGGTAAGGGTATCAAGTATCCTGGATATAGCATAAATTAATAATGAGAAAAAATTATTGGAGTATTTCATGGCCGAAGGTTTAGGGTAACCCGAATCCTGGATATAGCGTATATGAATAGTGACAAACACTTACTAGAGTATTTCATGCCCGAAGGGTTAGGGTAACCCGTATCCCGGATATTGCGTATATGAATAGTGACAAACACTTACTGGAGTATTTCATGCCCGAAGGGTAAGGGTAACCAGGATCCCGGATATAGCACATATTAATAATAACAAACACTTACCTGAGTATTTCATGCCCGAAGGGTTAGGGTAACCCGTATCCTGGATATAGCTTATATTATTAATGGCAAACACGTACTGGAGTATTTCATTCCCGTAGGGTTAGGGTAACCCGTATCCCGGATATAGCATATATTAATAGAGACAAAGGCTAACTGGAGTATTTCATACCCGAAGGGTTAGAGTAACTCGTATCCCGGATATAGCATATATTAGTAGTGACAAACACTAACTGGAGTATTTCATGCCCGAAGGGTAAGCGTAACCCGTATCCCGGATATAGCAGAAATTAATAGTGACAAAAACTTACAGGAGTATTTCATGCCCGATGGGTTAGGGTAACCCGTAACTTGGATATAGCATATATTAAGAGTGACAAACACGTACAGGGGTATTTCATTCCTGAAGGGTAAGGGTATCCCTGATATATCATATATTAATAGTGACAAACACTTACTGGAGTATTTCATGCCCGAAGGGTTAGGGAAACCCGTATCCCGGTTATAGCATATATTAAAAATGGCAAACACTAACAGGAGTATTTCATGCCGGAAGGGTAAGGGTAACAAGTATCCCGGATATAGCACATATTAATAATAACAGACACTTACCTGAGTATTTCATGCCCGAAGGGTTAGGGTAACCCGTATCCTGGATATAGCTTATATTATTAATGGCAGACACGTACTGGAGTATTTCATTCCCGTAGGGTTAGGGTAACCCGTATCCCGGATATAGCATATATTAATAGAGACAAAGACTAACTGGAGTATTTCAGACCCGAAGGGTTAGGGTAACTCGTATCCCGGATATAGCATATATTAGTAGTGACAAACACTAACTGGAGTATTTCATGCCCGAAGGGTTAGGGTAACCCGTATCCCGGATATAGCAGAAATTAATAGTGACAAAAACTTACAGGAGTATTTCATGCCCGAAGGGTTAGGGTAACCCGTAACTTGGATAAAGCATATATTAATAGTGACAAACACGTACAGGGGTATTTCATTCCTGAAGGGTTAGGGTAACCCGTATCCCTGATATATCATATATTAATAGTGACAAACACTTACTGGAGTATTTCATGCCCGAAGGGTTAGGGAAACCCGTATCCCGGTAATAGCATATATTAATAATGACAAACACTAACAGGAGTATTTCATGCCGGAAGGGAAAGGGTAACAAGTATCCTGGATATAGCATAAATTAATAATGACAAACAATTATTGGAGTATTTCATGCCCGAAGGTTTAGGGTAACCCGAATCCTGGATATAGCGTATATTAAAAGTGACAAACACTTACTGGAGTATTTCATGCCCGAAGGGTTAGGGTAACCCGTATCCCGGATATTGCATATATTGATAGTGACAAACACTTACTGGGATATATCATGCCCAAAGGGTTTGGGAAACCCTATCCTGGATATAGCGTATATTAATAATTACAAACACTTACTGGAGTATTTCATGCACGAAGGGTTACGGTATCCCGTATCCCGGATATTGCATATATGGATAGTAACAAACACTATCAGGAGTATTTCATGCCCGAATGGTAAGGGTAACCAGGATTCCGGATATAGCACATATTAATACTAACAAACACTTACCTGAGTATTTCATGCCCGAAGGGTTAGGGTAACCGGTATCCCGGATGTAGCATACATTAATAATGACAAACAATTATTGGAGTATTTCATGCCCGAAGGTTTAGGGTAACCCGAATCCCGGATATAGCATATATCAATAGTGACAAACACTTACTGGAGTATTTCATACCCGAAGGGTAAGGGTAACCCGTATCCCGGATATTGCATATATTGATAGTGACAAACACTTACTGGAGTATTTCATGCCCGAAGGGTTAGTGTAACCCGTATCTCGGATATAGCATATATTATTAATGGCAAACACGTACTGAAGTATTTCATTCCCGAAGGGTTAGGGTAACCCGTATCTTAGATATAGCATACATTAATAGTGACAAACACATACTGGAGTATTTCATACCCGAAGGGTTAGGGTAACTCGTATCCCGGATATAGCTTATATTAATAGTGACAAACACGTACTGGAGTATTTCATACCCGAAGGGTTAGGGTAACCCGTATCCAGGATATAGCAGAAATTAATAGTGACAGAAACTTTCAGGAGTATTTCATGCCCGAAGGGTTAGGGTTACCCGTAACCTGGATATAGCATATATTAATAGTGACAAACACGTACAGGGGTATTTTGTTCCCGAAGGGTTAGGGTAACCCGTATCCCTGATATATCATATATTAATAGTGACAAACACTTACTGGAGTATTTCATGCCCAACGTGTTAGGGTAACCCGTATCCTGGATTTAGCATATATTAATAGTGACAAACATTTCCTGGAGTATTTCATGCCCGAAGGGTTAGGGTAACCCGTCTCCTGGATATAGCATATATTATTGGTGACAAAAACTTACAGGATTATGTCATGCCCGAAGGATTAGGGAAACCCGTATCCCGGTTATAGCATATATTGATAATGACAAACACTTACATGAGTATTTCATGCCGGAAGGGTAAGGGTATCAAGTATCCTGGATATAGCATAAATTAATAATGAGAAACAATTATTGGAGTATTTCATGGCCGAAGGTTTAGGGTAACCCGAATCCTGGATATAGCGTATATGAATAGTGACAAACACTTACTAGAGTATTTCATGCCCGAAGGGTTAGGGTAACCCGTATCCCGGATATTGCGTATATGAATAGTGACAAACACTTACTGGAGTATTTCATGCCCGAAGGGTAAGGGTAACCAGGATCCCGGATATAGCACATATTAATAATAACAAACACTTACCTGAGTATTTCATGCCCGAAGGGTTAGGGTAACCCGTATCCTGGATATAGCTTATATTATTAATGGCAAACACGTACTGAAGTATTTCATTCCCGAAGGGTTAGGGTAACCTGTATCTTAGATATAGCATACATTAATAGTGACAAACACATACTGGAGTATTTCATACCCGAAGGGTAAGGGTAACTCGTATCCCGGATATAGCTTATATTAGCAGTGACAAACACGTACTGGAGTATTTCATACCCGAAGGGTTAGGGTAACCCGTATCCAGGATATAGCAGAAATTAATAGTGACAGAAACTTTCAGGAGTAGTTCATGCCCGAAGGGTTAGGGTAACCCGTAACCTGGATATATCATATATTAATAGTGACAAACACGTACAGGGGTATTTCGTTTCCGAAGGGTTAGGGTAACCCGTATCCCTGATATATCATATATTAATAGTGACAAACACTTACTGGAGTATTTCATGCCCAATGGGTTAGTGTAACCTGTATCCTGGATTTAGCATATATTAATAGTGACAAACATTTCCTGGAGTATTTCATGCCCGAAGGGTTAGGGTAACCCGTCTCCTGGATATAGCATATATTATTGGTGACAAAAACTTACAGGATTATGTCATGCCCGAAGGATTAGGGAAACCCGTATCCCGGTTATAGCATATATTGATAATGACAAACACTTACATGAGTATTTCATGCCGGAAGGGTAAGGGTATCAAGTATCCTGGATATAGCATAAATTAATAATGAGAAACAATTATTGGAGTATTTCATGGCCGAAGGTTTAGGGTAACCCGAATCCTGGATATAGCGTATATGAATAGTGACAAACACTTACTAGAGTATTTCATGCCCGAAGGGTTAGGGTAACCCGTATCCCGGATAATGCGTATATGAATAGTGACAAACACTTACTGGAGTATTTCAGACCCGAAGGGTTAGAGTAACTCGTATCCCGGATATAGCATATATTAGTAGTGACAAACACTAACTGGAGTATTTCATGCCCGAAGGGTTAGGGTAACCCGTATCCCGGATATAGCAGAAATTAAAAGTGACAAAAACTTACAGGAGTATTTCATGCCCGAAGGGTTAGGGTAACCCGTAACTTGGATATAGCATATATTAAAAGTGACAAACACGTACAGGGGTATTTCATTCCTGAAGGGTTAGGGTAACCCGTATCCCGGTTATAGCATATATTAATAGTGACAAACACTTACTGGAGTATTTCATGCCCGAAGGGTTAGGGAAACCCGTATCCCGGTTATAGCATATATTAATAATGACAAACACTAACAGGAGTATTTCATGCCGGAAAGGTAAGGGTAACAAGTATCCTGGATATAGCATAAATTAATAATGACAAACAATTATTGGAGTATTTCATGCCCGAAGGGTTAGGGTAACCCGTATCCCGGATATTGCGTATATGAATAGTGACAAACACTTACTGGAGTATTTCATGCCCGAAGGGTAAGGGTAACCAGGATCCCGGATATAGCACATATTAATAATAACAAACACTTACCTGAGTATTTCATGCCCGAAGGGTTAGGGTAACCCGTATCCTGGATATAGCTTATATTATTAATGGCAGACACGTACTGGAGTATTTCATTCCCGTAGGGTTAGGGTAACCCGTATCCCGGATATAGCCTATATTAATAGAGACAAAGACTAACTGGAGTATTTCAGACCCGAAGGGTTAGGGTAACTCGTATCCCGGATATAGCATATATTAGTAGTGACAAACACTAACTGGAGTATTTCATGCCCGAAGGGTTAGGGTAACCCGTATCCCGGATATAGCAGAAATTAAAAGTGACAAAAACTTACAGGAGTATTTCATGCCCGAAGGGTTAGGGTAACCCGTAACTTGGATATAGCATATATTAATAGTGACAAACACGTACAGGGGTATTTCATTCCTGAAAAGTTAGGGTAACCCGTATCCCTGATATATCATATATTAATAGTGACAAACACTTACTGGAGTATTTCATGCCCGAAGGGTTAGGGAAACCCGTATCCCGGTAATAGCATATATTAATAATGACAAACACTAACAGGAGTATTTCATGCCGGAAGGGTAAGGGTAACAAGTATCCTGGATATAGCATAAATTAATAATGACAAACAATTATTGGAGTATTTCATGCCCGAAGGTTTAGGGTATCCCGAATCCTGGATAAAGCGTATATTAAAAGTGACAAACACTTACTGGAGTATTTCATGCCCGAAGGGTTAGGGTAACCCGTATCCCGGATATTGCATATATTGATAGTGACAAACACTTACTGGGGTATATCATGCCCAAAGGGTTTGGGAAACCCTATCCTGGATATAGCGTATATTAATAATTACAAACACTTACTGGAGTATTTCATGCCCGAAGGGTTACGGTATCCCGTATCCCGGATATTGCATATATGAATAGTAACAAACACTATCAGGAGTATTTCATGCCCGAATGGTAAGGGTAACCAGGATCCCGGATATAGCACATATTAATACTAACAAACACTTACCTGAGTATTTCATGCCCGAAGGGTTAGGGTAACCGGTATCCCGGATATAGCATACATTAATAATGACAAAAAATTATTGGAGTATTTCATGCCCGAAGGTTTAGGGTAACCCGAATCCCGGATATAGCATATATCAATAGTGACAAACACTTACTGGAGTATTTCATACCCGAAGGGTAAGGGTAACCCGTATCCCGGATATTGCATATATTGATAGTGACAAACACTTACTGGAGTATTTCATGCCCGAAGGGTTAGGGTAACCCGTATCTCGGATATAGCATATATTATTAATGGCAAACACGTACTGGAGTATTTCATTCCCGAAGCGTTAGGGTAACCCGTTTCTCAGATATAGCATACATTAATAGTGACAAACACTTACTGGAGTATTTCATGCCCGAAGGGTTAGGGTCACCCGTATCCCGGATATAGCAGAAATTAATGGTGACAGAAACATACAGGAGTATTTCATGCCCGAAGGTTTAGGGTAACCCGAATCCTGGATATAGCGTATATTAATAGTGACAAATACTTACTGGAGTATTTCATGCCCGAAGGGTTACGGTAACCCGTATCCCGGATATTGCACATATGAATAGTGACAAACACTATCAGGAGTATTTCATGCCCGAAGGGTAAGGGTAACCAGTATCCCGGATATAGCATACATTAATAATGAAAAGACTTACTGGAGTATTTCATGCCCGAAGGGTTAGGGTAACCCGTATCCTGGATATAGCTTATATTATTAATGACAAACACGTACTGAAGTATTTCATTCCCGAAGGGTTAGGGTAACCCGTATCTTAGATATAGCATACATTAATAGTGACAAACACATACTGGAGTATTTCATACCCGAAGGGTTAGGGTAACTCGTATCCCGGATATAGCTTATATTAGTAGTGACAAACACGTACAGGAGTATTTCATACCCGAAGGGTTAGGGTAACCCGTATCCAGGATATAGCAGAAATTAATAGTGACAGAAACTTTCAGGAGTATTTCATGCCCGAAGGGTTCGTGTAACCCGTAACCTGGATATAGCATATATTAATAGTGACAAACACGTACAGGGGTATTTCGTTCCCGAAGGGTTAGGGTAACCCGTATCCCTGATATATCATATATTAATAGTGACAAACACTTACTGGAGTATTTCATGCCCAACGTGTTAGGGTAACCCGTATCCTGGATTTAGCATATATTAATAGTGACAAACATTTCCTGGAGTATTTCATGCCCGAAGGGTTAGGGTAACCCGTCTCCTGGATATAGCATATATTATTGGTGACAAAAACTTACAGGATTATGTCATGCCCGAAGGATTGGGGAAACCCGTATCCCGGTTATAGCATATATTGATAATGACAAACACTTACAGGAGTATTTCATGCCCGAAGGGTTAGGGTAACCCGTATCTCGGATATAGCATATATTATTAATGGCAAACACGTACTGGAGTATTTCATTCCCGAAGCGTTAGGGTAACCCGTTTCTCAGATATAGCATACATTAATAGTGACAAACACTTACTGGAGTATTTCATGCCCGAAGGGTTAGGGTCACCCGTATCCCGGATATAGCAGAAATTAATGGTGACAGAAACATACAGGAGTATTTCATGCCCGAAGGTTTAGGGTAACCCGAATCCTGGATATAGCGTATATTAATAGTGACAAATACTTACTGGAGTATTTCATGCCCGAAGGGTTACGGTAACCCGTATCCCGGATATTGCACATATGAATAGTGACAAACACTATCAGGAGTATTTCATGCCCGAAGGGTAAGGGTAACCAGTATCCCGGATATAGCATACATTAATAATGAAAAGACTTACTGGAGTATTTCATGCCCGAAGGGTTAGGGTAACCCGTATCCTGGATATAGCTTATATTATTAATGGCAAACACGTACTGAAGTATTTCATTCCCGAAGGGTTAGGGTAACCCGTATCTTAGATATAGCATACATTAATAGTGACAAACACATACTGGAGTATTTCATACCCGAAGGGTTAGGGTAACTCGTATCCCGGATATAGCTTATATTAGTAGTGACAAACACGTACTGGAGTATTTCATACCCGAAGGGTTAGGGTAACCCGTATCCAGGATATAGCAGAAATTAATAGTGACAGAAACTTTCAGGAGTATTTCATGCCCGAAGGGTTAGGGTAACCCGTAACCTGGATATAGCATATATTAATAGTGACAAACACGTACAGGGGTATTTCGTTCCCGAAGGGTTAGGGTAACCCGTATCCCTGATATATCATATATTAATAGTGACAAACACTTACTGGAGTATTTCATGCCCAACGTGTTATGGTAACCCGTATCCTGGATTTAGCATATATTAATAGTGACAAACATTTCCTGGAGTATTTCATGCCCGAAGGGTTAGGGTAACCCGTCTCCTGGATATAGCATATATTATTGGTGACAAAAACTTACAGGATTATGTCATGCCCGAAGGATTAGGGAAACCCGTATCCCGGTTATAGCATATATTGATAATGACAAACACTTACAGGAGTATTTCATGCCGGAAGGGAAAGGGTATCAAGTATCCTGGATATAGCATAAATTAATAATGAGAAACAATTATTGGAGTATTTCATGGCTGAAGGTTTAGGGTAACCCGAATCCTGGATATAGCGTATATGAATAGTGACAAACACTTACTAGAGTATTTCATGCCCGAAGGGTTAGGGTAACCCGTATCCCGGATATTGCGTATATGAATAGTGACAAACACTTACTGGAGTATTTCATGCCCGAAGGGTAAGGGTAACCAGGATCCGGGATATAGCACATATTAATAATAACAAACACTTACCTGAGTATTTCATGCCCGAAGGGTTAGGGTAACCCGTATCCTGCATATAGCTTATATTATTAATGGCAAACACGTACTGAAGTATTTCATTCCCGAAGGGTTAGGGTAACCTGTATCTTAGATATAGCATACATTAATAGTGACAAACACATACTGGAGTATTTCATACCCGAAGGGTTAGGGTAACTCGTATCCCGGATATAGCTTATATTAGATGTGACAAACACGTACTGGAGTATTTCATACCCGAAGGGTTAGGGTAACCCGTATCCAGGATATAGCAGAAATTAATAGTGACAGAAACTTTCAGGAGTATTTCATGCCCGAAGGGTTAGGGTAACCCGTAACGTGGATATATCATATATTAATAGTGACAAACACGTACAGGGGTATTTCTTTTCCGAAGGGTTAGGGTAACCCGTATCCTGGATTTAGCATATATTAATAGTGACAAACATTTCCTGGAGTATTTCATGCCCGAAGGGTTAGGGTAACCCGTCTCCTGGATATAGCATATATTATTGGTGACAAAAACTTACAGGATTATGTCATGCCCGAAGGATTAGGGAAACCCGTATCCCGGTTATAGCATATATTGATAATGACAAACACTTACAGGAGTATTTCATGCCGGAAGGGTAAGGGTATCAAGTATCCTGGATATAGCATAAATTAATAATGAGAAAAAATTATTGGAGTATTTCATGGCCGAAGGTTTAGGGTAACCCGAATCCTGGATATAGCGTATATGAATAGTGACAAACACTTACTAGAGTATTTCATGCCCGAAGGGTTAGGGTAACCCGTATCCCGGATATTGCGTATATGAATAGTGACAAACACTTACTGGAGTATTTCATGCCCGAAGGGTAAGGGTAACCAGGATCCCGGATATAGCACATATTAATAATAACAAACACTTACCTGAGTATTTCATGCCCGAAGGGTTAGGGTAACCCGTATCCTGGATATAGCTTATATTATTAATGGCAAACACGTACTGGAGTATTTCATTCCCGTAGGGTTAGGGTAACCCGTATCCCGGATATAGCATATATTAATAGAGACAAAGGCTAACTGGAGTATTTCATACCCGAAGGGTTAGAGTAACTCGTATCCCGGATATAGCATATATTAGTAGTGACAACCACTAACTGGAGTATTTCATGCCCGAAGGGTAAGCGTAACCCGTATCCCGGATATAGCAGAAATTAATAGTGACAAAAACTTACAGGAGTATTTCATGCCCGAAGGGTTAGGGTAACCCGTAACTTGGATATAGCATATATTAAGAGTGACAAACACGTACAGGGGTATTTCATTCCTGAAGGGTAAGGGTATCCCTGATATATCATATATTAATAGTGACAAACACTTACTGGAGTATTTCATGCCCGAAGGGTTAGGGAAACCCGTATCCCGGTTATAGCATATATTAAAAATGACAAACACTAACAGGAGTATTTCATGCCGGAAGGGTAAGGGTAACAAGTATCCCGGATATAGCACATATTAATAATAACAGACACTTACCTGAGTATTTCATGCCCGAAGGGTTAGGGTAACCCGTATCCTGGATATAGCTTATATTATTAATGGCAGACACGTACTGGAGTATTTCATTCCCGTAGGGTTAGGGTAACCCGTATCCCGGATATAGCATATATTAATAGAGACAAAGACTAACTGGAGTATTTCAGACCCGAAGGGTTAGGGTAACTCGTATCCCGGATATAGCATATATTAGTAGTGACAAACACTAACTGGAGTATTTCATGCCCGAAGGGTTAGGGTAACCCGTATCCCGGATATAGCAGAAATTAAAAGTGACAAAAACTTACAGGAGTATTTCATGCCCGAAGGGTTAGGGTAACCCGTAACTTGGATAAAGCATATATTAATAGTGACAAACACGTACAGGGGTATTTCATTCCTGAAGGGTTAGGGTAACCCGGATCCCTGATATATCATATATTAATAGTGACAAACACTTACTGGAGTATTTCATGCCCGAAGGGTTAGGGAAACCCGTATCCCGGTAATAGCATATATTAATAATGACAAACACTAACAGGAGTATTTCATGCCGGAAGGGAAAGGGTAACAAGTATCCTGGATATAGCATAAATTAATAATGACAAACAATTATTGGAGTATTTCATGCCCGAAGGTTTAGGGTAACCCGAATCCTGGATATAGCGTATATTAAAAGTGACAAACACTTACTGGAGTATTTCATGCCCGAAGGGTTAGGGTAACCCGTATCCCGGATATTGCATATATTGATAGTGACAAACACTTACTGGGATATATCATGCCCAAAGGGTTTGGGAAACCCTATCCTGGATATAGCGTATATTAATAATTACAAACACTTACTGGAGTATTTCATGCCCGAAGGGTTACGGTATCCCGTATCCCGGATATTGCATATATGGATAGTAACAAACACTATCAGGAGTATTTCATGCCCAAATGGTAAGGGTAACCAGGATTCCGGATATAGCACATATTAATACTAACAAACACTTACCTGAGTATTTCATGCCCGAAGGGTTAGGGTAACCGGTATCCCGGATGTAGCATACATTAATAATGACAAACAATTATTGGAGTATTTCATGCCCGAAGGTTTAGGGTAACCCGAATCCCGGATATAGCATATATCAATAGTGACAAACACTTACTGGAGTATTTCATACCCGAAGGGTAAGGGTAACCCGTATCCCGGATATTGCATATATTGATAGTGACAAACACTTACTGGAGTATTTCATGCCCGAAGGGTTAGTGTAACCCGTATCTCGGATATAGCATATATTATTAATGGCAAACACGTACTGGAGTATTTCATTCCCGAAGCGTTAGGGTAACCCGTTTCTCAGATATAGCATACATTAATAGTGACAAACACTTACTGGAGTATTTCATGCCCGAAGGGTTAGGGTCACCCGTATCCCGGATATAGCAGAAATTAATGGTGACAGAAACATACAGGAGTATTTCATGCCCGAAGGTTTAGGGTAACCCGAATCCTGGATATAGCGTATATTAATAGTGACAAATACTTACTGGAGTATTTCATGCCCGAAGGGTTGGGGTAACTCGTATCCCGGATATAGCTTATATTAGTAGTGACAAACACGTACTGGAGTATTTCATACCCGAAGGGTTAGGGTAACTCGTATCCAGGATATAGCAGAAATTAATAGTGACAGAAACTTTCAGGAGTATTTCATTCCCGAAGGGTTAGGGTAACCCGTAACCTGGATATAGCATATATTAATAGTGACAAACACGTACAGGGGTATTTCGTTCCCGAAGGGTTAGGGTAACCCGTATCCCTGATATATCATATATTAATAGTGACAAACACTTACTGGAGTATTTCATGCCCAACGGGTTAGGGTAACCCGTATCCTGGATTTAGCATATATTAATAGTGACAAACATTTCCTCGAGTATTTCATGCCCGAAGGGTTAGGGTAACCCGTCTCCTGGATATAGCATATATTATTGGTGACAAAAACTTACAGGATTATGTCATGCCCGAAGGATTAGGGAAACCCGTATCCCGGTTATAGCATATATTGATAATGACAAACACTTACAGGAGTATTTCATGCCGGAAGGGTAAGGGTATCAAGTATCCTGGATATAGCATAAATTAATAATGAGAAACAATTATTGGAGTATTTCATGGCCGAAGGTTTAGGGTAACCCGAATCCTGGATATAGCGTATATGAATAGTGACAAACACTTACTAGAGTATTTCATGCCCGAAGGGTTAGGGTAACCCGTATCCCGGATATTGCGTATATGAATAGTGACAAACACTTACTGGAGTATTTCATGCCCGAAGGGTAAGGGTAACCAGGATCCCGGATATAGCACATATTAATAATAACAAACACTTACCTGAGTATTTCATGCCCGAAGGGTTAGGGTAACCCGTATCCCGGATATAGCATATATTATTAATTGCAAACACGTACTGGAGTATTTCATTCCCGAAGGGTTAGGGTAACCCGTATCTCAGATATAGCATATATTAATAGTGACAAACACGTACAGGGGTATTTCGTTCCCGAAGGGTTAGGGTAACCCGTATCCCTGATATATCATATATTAATAGTGACAAACACTTACTGGAGTATTTCATGCCCGAAGGGTAACGGTAACCCGTATCCCGGATATAGCAAATATTAATAGTGACAAACACTAACTGGAGTATTTCATGCCCGAAGGGTTAGGGTAACCCGTATCCCGAATATAGCATATATTAATAGTGACAAACAATTACTGGAGTATTTCATACCCGAAGTGTTACGGTTACCCTTATCCTGGATATAGCATATATGAATAGTGACAAACACTTACAGGAGTTTTTCACGCCCGAAGGGTTAGGGTAACCCGTATCCCGTATATAGCATATATTATAAATGGCAAACACGTACTGGAGTATTTCATTCTCGAAGGGTTAGGGTAACCCGTATCTCTGATATAGCATACATTAAAAGTGACAAACACATACTGGAGTATTTCATACCCGAAGCATTAGGGTAACTCGTATCCCGGATATAGCTTATATTAGTAGTGACAAACACCTACTGGAGTATTTCATACCCGAAGGGTTAGGGTAACCCGTATCCCGGATATAGCATATATTAATAGAGACAAACACTAACTGGAGTTTTCATACCCGAAGGGTAAGGGTAACTCGTATCCCGGATATAGCATATATTAGTTGTGACAAACACTAACTGGAGTATTTCATGCCCGAAGGGTAAGCGTAACCCGTATCCCGGATATAGCAGAAATTAATAGTGACAAAAACTTACAGGAGTATTTCATGCCCGAAGGGTTAGGGTAACCCGTAACTTGGATATAGCATATATTAAGAGTGACAAACACGTACAGGGGTATTTCATTCCTGAAGGGTAAGGGTATCCCTGATATATCATATATTAATAGTGACAAACACTTACTGGAGTATTTCATGCCCGAAGGGTTAGGGAAACCCGTATCCCGGTTATAGCATATATTAAAAATGACAAACACTAACAGGAGTATTTCATGCCCGAAGGGTAAGGGTAACAAGTATCCCGGATATAGCACATATTAATAATAACAGACACTTACCTGAGTATTTCATGCCCGAAGGGTTAGGGTAACCCTTATCATGGATATAGCATATATGAATAGTGACAAACACAGAAGTATTTCACGCCCGAGGGTTAGGGAACCCTTATCCTGGATAGAGCATATATGAATAGTGACAAACGTTTAAAGGGGTATGTCTTCCCCGAAGGGTTTTTGTTACCCGTTTTCCGGATATTGCATATATTATAAGTGACAAACACTTACTGGAGTATTTCATGCCCGAACGGTTAGGGTAACCAGTATCCTAGATATAGCATATATATAAATAGCGACAAACACTCACTGGAGTGTTTCATGCCCGAAGGGTTAGGGTAACCCGTATCCTGGATATAGCATATATTAATAGTAACAAACACTTATAGGAGTAAGTCATGCCTGAAGGGTTAGGTAACCCGTATCTCGGATATCGCATATATTAATAGTGACAAACACTGACTGGAGTATTTCATACCGAAGGGGTTTGGTAACCCGTATCCTGGATATAGCATATATTAATAGTAACAAACACTTACTGGAGCATATCATGCCCGAAGGGTTAGGGTAACCCGTTTCTGAGATATAGCATACAATAATAGTGACATACACTTACTGGAGTATTTCATACCCGAAGGGTTAGGGTAACCCGTTTCCCGGATATAGCATATATTAATAGTGACAAACACTTACGGGGGTATTTTATGCCCGAAGGGTTAGGGTAACCCTTATCCTGGATATAGCATATATGAATGGTGACAAACACTTAAAGGACTATTTCACGCCCGAGGGTTAGGGACCTCTTATCCTGGATAGAGCATATATTAATAGTGACAAACACTTAAAGGGGTATGTCACGCCCGAAGGGTTAGGGAACCCGTAGTCCGGGTATAGCATATATTATAAGTGACAAACACTTACTGGTGTATATCATGCTCGAAGGATAAGGGTAAACCGTATCCCGGATGTAGCATATATTAATAGTTACAAAAACCTACTGCAGTATTTCATGCAAAATAGGTTAGGGAACCCTTGTTCCAGATTTAGCATATTTATTTAATAGTGACAAACACTTACTGGAGTATTTATGCCAGAATGGTAAGGGTAACCCTTATACCGGATTAGCTTTTATTAAATGTAACAAATACTTATTCGGGTATTTCATGCGAGAAGGGTTATGGATCCCCGTATCCCAGATATATCATATATTTATAGTAACACACACTTACTGGGGATTTTCATACACAAAGGGTTAGGGAAAACTGTATCCTTGATATAGCATATATTAATAGTGACAAACACCTACTGGAGTATTTCATGCCCAAAAGGTTAGGGTAACCCGTATCCTAGACATAGCTTATGTTAATAATGACAAACTCTTACTGGAGTATTTCATACCGAAGGGGTTTGTTAACCCGTTTCCTAGATATAGCATATATTAAAAGAAACAAACACTTACTGGAGTATTTCATGCCCGAAGGGTTAGGGTAACCCGTATCTGAGATATAGCATACAATAATAGTGACATACACTTACTGGAGTATTTCATACCCGAAGGGTTAGGGTAACCCGTATTGGATATAGCATATATTAATAGTGACAAACACTTACGGGGGTTTTTTTGCCCGAAGGGTTAGGGTAACCCTTATCATGGATATAGCATATATGAATAGTGACAAACACAGGAGTATTTCACGCCCGAGGGTTAGGGAACCCTTATCCTGGATAGAGCATATATGAATAGTGACAAACACTTAAAGGGGTATGTCATGCCCGAAGGGTTAGGGTAACCCGTTTTCCGGATATTACATGTATTATAAGTGACAAACACTTACTGGAGTATTTCATGCCCGAAGGGTTAGGGTAACCCGTATCCTAGATATAGCATATATATAAATAGCGACAAACACTCACTGGAGTATTTCATGCCCAAAGGGTTAGGTAACCCGTATCCTAGATATACCATATATTAATAATGACAAACACTTACTGGAGTATTTCATGCCCGAAGGGTTGGGGTAAACCGTATCTGAGATATAGCATACAATAATAGTGATATACACTTACTGGAGTATTTATACCCGAAGGGTTAGGGTAACCCATATCCCGGATATAGCATATATTAATAGTGACAAACACTTACTGGGGTATTTTATGCCCGAAGGGTTAGGGTAACCCTTATCCAGGATATAGCATATATGAATAGTGACAAACAATAACTGGGGACTTTTATGCCCGAAGGGTTATGGTAAGACTTATCCAGGATATAGCATATATGAATAGTGACAAACACTTGCAGGAGTATTTCACGCCCGAGGGTTAGGGAACCCTTATCTTGGATAGAGCATTTATTAATAGTGACAAACATTTAAAGGGGTATGTCATGCCCGAAGGGTTAGGATAACCCGTATTCCGGATATAGCATATTTTCTAAGTGAAAAACAATTACTGGTGTATATCATGCCCGAAGGATAAGGGTAAACCGTATCCCGGAAGTAGCATATATTAATAGTGACAAACACCTAATGGAGTATTTCATGCAAAATAGGGTAACCCGTGTTCCAGATATAGCATATATATTTTAGTGGTGATAAGCACTTACTGGAGTATTTTATGCCAGAATGGTAAGGGTAACCCATATCCCGGATAGGCTCAAAGTGTTAGGGTAACCCGTATCCTAGATATAGCATATTTTAATAGTGACAAACACTTATAGGAGTAAGTCATACCTGAAGGGTTAGGGTAACTCGTATCCCGGATATAGCATATATTAATAGTGACAAACATTACTGGAATATTTCATGCCCAAAGGGTTAGGGTAACCCGTATCCTGGATATAGCATATATCAATAGTGACAAACACTTATGGAAAATTTCATTCCCGAAGGGTAAACCTAACCCCTAACCCGGATATACCATATATTTATAGTGACAAACACTAATTGGAGTATTTCATGTACAAAGTGTAAGGGTAACTCGTATCCCGGATAAAGCATATATTATTATTGAAAAACACTTATTCGAGTATTTCATGCCCGAAGGGTCTCAACCATTTACTGCATTATTTCATGCTCGAAGTGTTAGGGTAACCCGTTTCCCGGATACAGCACATATTAATAGTGACAAACACTTACTGGAGTATTTCATGTCCGAAGGGTCAGGGTAACCCGTATCCAGGATATACCATATTATTAGTGACAAACACTTACTGGAGTATTTCATGTCCGAGGTATTAGGTTAAAATGTATCCCGGATATAACACATATTAATAGTCACAAACAATTACTGGAGTATTTCATGTCCGAAAGGTTAGGGTAACCCGTATCCAGGATATACCATATATTATTAGTGACAAACACTTACTGGAGTATTTCATGTCCGAAGTGTTAGGTTAACTCGGATCCCGGATTTAGCATATATTAATCGTGACAAACATTACAGGAGTATTTCATGCTCGAAGGAGCATATATCACTAGTGAGAAACACTGACTGGAGTATTTCATACCCTAACGGTTAGGGTAACCCGTATCCCGGATATATCATATATTAATAGGGACAAACACTTACTGAGGTATTTCATGTCCGAAGGCTTAGGGTAACCCGTTTCACTGATATACTATAAGGACATCTTGTAAAATGTCACCAGTGTCACGCCCTATAGTATTCAATGCCCGAAGGGTTAGGGTTACACATATACGGATATATTAGGAGACCTGTGAAACACACTTACTGGAGATAGGCGGGAAACTGCCCGTAGCGGCAGTCTTGACTTTTTTTATGGTAGCAAATTCCTGACACCTTTTTATGGTAGGAAATACCTGCTATTTGCGCGGGCAATTCATCGGTACCCTCTGGTAGTGCGCTCTGATATCCACTACCCCAGGCGGCAGTCTTGTCACTTTTTATGGTAGCAAATAGCAGCTATTTGCGCGTGCGACGCATGAGGCCCCTCTGGCAGGCCGTTCTCATATCTACTCCCCCTTGGCGGCAGATATGATACTTTTTATAGTAGCAAATAGCTGCTATTTGCGCGTGCGATTCACTGGGACCCCTCTGGCAGCCTGCTATGATATCCACTACCCCAGGCGGCAGTCTGGACACTATGGTACGGTAGCAAATTGCTGCTATTTGCCCTTGCGACTCATGGGGGCCTCTCTGTCAGGCCGCTTTCATATCCACTACCCCTGGCGGCAGTCTTGGCACCTTTAAAGGTAGCAAATAGCTGCTATTAGCGCTTGCGACTCATGGGGGCCTCCCTGTCAGGCCGCTCTCATAATCACTCCCCCTGGCGGCATTCTTGGCACCTTTAAAGGTAGCAAATAGCTGCTATTTGCGCGTGCGATTCATGGGGCCCCTTCGGCCTCTGGCAGCCCGCTCTGATATCTACCCCCCCTGGCTGCAGTCTTGACACTTTTATGGTATCAAATAGCTGCTATTTGCGCTTGCGACTCATTGGGGCCTCTCTGTCAGGCCGCTCTCATAACCACTCCCCCTGGCGGCAGTCTTGGCACCTTTAAAGGTAGCAAATAGCTGCTATTTGCGCGTGCGATTCATGAGGCCCCTTCGGCCTCTGGCAGCCCGCTCTGATATCTACTCCCCCTGGCGGCAGTCTTGACACTTTAATGGTTGCAAATAGCTGCTATTTGCGCTTGCGACTCATGGGGGCCTCTCTGTCAGGCCGCTCTCATAACCACTCCCCCTGGCGGCAGTCTTGGCACCTTTAAAGGTAGCAAATAGCTGCTATTTGCGCGTGCGATTCATGGGCCCGTTGGGCCTCTGGCAGTCCGCTCTGTTATCTACTCCCATTGGCGGCAGTCTTGACACTTTTATGGTAGCAAATAGCTGCTATTTGCGCTTGCGACTCATGGGGGCCTCTCTGTCAGGCCGCTCTCATAACCACTCCCCCTGGCGGCAGTCTTGGCACGTTTAAAGGTAGCAAATAGCTGCTATTACGCGTTATAATTATGGGGCCCCCCGGCCTCTGGCAGCCCGCTCTGATTTCTACTCCCCCTGGCGGCAGTCTTGGCACATTTTAAGGTAGCAAATAGCAGCTATTTGCGCGTGCGATTCATGGGGCCACTTCGGCCCCTGGCAGCCAGCTCTGATTTCTACTCCCCCTGGCGGCAGTCTTAACACATATTATGGTAGCAAATAGCTGCTATTTGCGCTGGCGACTCATGGGGGCCTCCCTGTCAGGCCACTCTCATAACCACTCCCCCTGGCGGCAGTCTTGTCACATTTTAAGGTAGCAAATAGCTGCTATTTGCGCTTGCGATTCATGGGGCCCCCTCGGTTCTGGAAGCCCGCTCTGATATCTACTCCCCCTGGCGGCAGTCTTGACACTTTTATGGTAGCAAATAGCTGCTATTTGCGCTTGCGACTCATGGGGGCCTCTCTGTCAGGCCACTCTCATAACCACTCCCCCTGGGGGCAGTCTTGGCATGTTTAAAGGAAGCAAATAGCTGCTATTTGCGCGTTTTAATTATGGGGCCCCCCTCGGCCTCTGGCAGCACGCTCTGATTTCTACACCCCCTGGCGGCAGTCTTTACACTTTTATGGTAGCAAATAGCTGCTATTACGCGTTATAATTATGGGGCCCCCCGGCCTCTGGCAGCCCGCTCTGATTTCTACTCCCCCTGGCGGCAGTCTTGGCACATTTTAAGGTAGCAAATAGCAGCTATTTGCGCGTGCGATTCATGGGGCCACTTCGGCCTCTGGCAGCCAGCTCTGATTTCTACTCCCCCTGGCGGCAGTCTTAACACATATTATGGTAGCAAATAGCTGCTATTTGCGCTGGCGACTCATGGGGGCCTCCCTGTCAGGCCACTCTCATAACCACTCCCCCTGGCGGCAGTCTTGTCACATTTTAAGGTAGCAAATAGCTGCTATTTGCGCGTGCGATTCATGGGGCCCCCTCGGTTCTGGAAGCCCGCTCTGATATCTACTCCCCCTGGCGGCAGTCTTGACACTTTTATGGTAGCAAATAGCTGCTATTTGCGCTTGCGACTCATGGGGGCCTCTCTGTCAGGCCACTCTCATAACCACTCCCCCTGGGGGCAGTCTTGGCATGTTTAAAGGAAGCAAATAGCTGCTATTTGCGCGTTTTAATTATGGGGCCCCCCTCGGCCTCTGGCAGCACGCTCTGATTTCTACACCCCCTGGCGGCAGTCTTTACACTTTTATGGTAGCAAATAGCTGCTATTTGCGCTTGCGACTCATGGGGTCCTCTCTGTCAGGCCACTCATATAACCACTCCCCCTGGCGGCAGTCTTGGCACATTTTAAGGTAGCAAATAGCTGCTATTTGTGCGTGCGATTCATGGGGCCCCCTCTGCCTCTTGCAGCCCGCTCTGATATCTACTCCCCCTGGCGGCAGTCTTGACACTTTTATGGTAGCAAATAGCTGCTATTTGCGCTTGCGACTCATGGAGGCCTCCCTGTCAGGCCACTCTCATAACCACTCACCCTGGCGGCAGTCTTGGCACATTTTAAGGTAGCAAATAGCTGCTATTTGCGCGGGCGATTTACTGGGCACCCTCTGGCAGCCCTCTCTGCGTCCACTCCTCCTGGCGGCAGTTTTGACACTTTTTATGGTAGCAAGTAGCTGCCACTTGCCCTTGGGACTCATGGGGGCCTCTCTGTCAGGCCGCTCTCATAACCACTCCCCCTGGCGAAAGTCTTAACACTCAATGCGATGCTACCAGAAATTTACCCCGTCCTAAATATATTTCGGGTCGCAAATAGCTGCTATTTGGGCGTGCGACTCATGGGGCCCCTCTGTCTTTCCACTCTCATGTCCACTCCCCCTGGTGGCAGTCTTGACATATTTTATGGTAGCAAATAGCTGCTATTTGCGCTTGCGACTCGTGGTGACCCCTCTGCCAGGCCGCTGAGATCTCTCCTCCCCCTGGCGGCAGTCTTCACAACTTTTATGGTAGCAAATAGCTGCTATTTGCGCGTGCGATTCATTGGGCCCCTGTAGCAGGCTTTGAGATCTCCACTCCCCCTGGTGGCTGTCTTAACTCTCAATGCGATGCTACCAGAAATTTTACCCCCTCCTAATTTTTTTAGGGTAGCAAATAGCTGCTATTTGCGCGTGCGATTCATGGGGGCCCCTCTGTCTGCCCGCAGTCATGTCCACTCCCCCTGGCGGCAATCTTAACTCTCAATGCGATGATACCAGAAATTTTACCCCCTCCTAAATTTTTTAGGGTCGCAAATAGCTGCTATTCGCGCGTGCGATTCATGGGGCCCCTCTGTCTGCCCGCTCTCATGTACACTCCCCATGGCGGCAGTCTTAACACTCAATGCGATGCTACTATTATTTTATTCCCTCCTAATTTTTTAGGGTAGCAAATAGCTGCTATTTGCGCGTGCGATTCATGGGGGCCCCTCTGTCTGCCCGCACTCATGTCCACTCCCCCTGGCGGCAATCTTAACTCTCAATGCGATGCTACCAGAAATTTTACCCTCTCCTAAATTTTTTATGGTCGCAAAAAGCTGCTATTTGGGCGTGCGACTCATGGGGCCCCTCTGTCTTTCCACTCTCATGTCCACTCCCCCTGGTGGCAGTCTTGACATATTTTATGGTAGCAAATAGCTGCTATTTGCGCTTGCGACTCGTGGTGACCCCTCTGCCAGGCCGCTGAGATCTCTTCTCTCCCTGGCGGCAGTCTTCACAACTTTTATGGTAGCAAATAGCTGCTATTTGCGCGTGCGATTCATTGGACCCCTGTAGCAGGCTTTGAGATCTCCACTCCCCCTGGTGGCTGTCTTAACACTCCATGCGCTGCTACTATTATTTTACTCACTCCTAATTTTTTAGGGTAGGAAATAGCTGCTATTTGCGCGTGCGATTCATGGGGCCTCTGTGGCAGTCCTGTCTCTTGTCCACTCCCTCTGGCGGCAATCTTAACTCTCAATGCGATGCTACCAGAAATTTTACCCCCTCCTAAATTTTTTAGGGTCGAAAATAGCTGCTATTTGCGCGTGCGATTCATGGGGCCCCTCTGTCTGTCCGCTCTCATGTACACTCCCCCTGGCGGCAGTCTTAACACTCAATGCGATGCTACTTTTATTTTACTCCCTCCTAAATTTTTAGGGTAGTAAATAGCTGCTATTCGCGCGTGCGATTCATGGGGCCCCTCTGTCTGCCCGCTCTCATGTACACTCCCCCTGGCGGCAGTCTTAACACTCAATGCGATGCTACTATATATTGAACCCCTCCTAAATTTTTTAGGGTAGCAAATAGCTGCTATTTGCGCGTGGGATACATGGGGCCCCTGTGGTAGTCCTTGCGCTTGCGACTCGTGGTGACCCCTCTGCCAGGCCGCTGAGATCTCCTCTCCCCCTGGCGGCAGTCTTCACAACTTTTATGGTAGCAAATAGCTGCTATTTGCGCGTGCGATTCATTGGGCCCCTGTGGCAGGCTTTGAGATCTCCACTCCCCCTGGTGGCAGTCTTAACACTCCATGCGCTGTTACTATTATTTTACTCCCTCCTAATTTTTTAGGGAAGCAAATAGCTGCTATTTGCGCGTGCGATTCATAGGGCCCCTCTGTCTGCCAGCACTCAGGTCCACTCCCCCTGGCGGCAATCTTAACTCTCAATGCGATGCTACCATAAATTTTCCCCCCTCCTTAATTTTTTAGGGTCGCAAATAGCTGCTATTTGCGCTTGCGATTCATGGTGCCCCTCTGTCTGCCCGCTCTCATGTACACTCCGCCTTGCGGCAGTCTTAACACTCAATGCGATGCTACTATATATTGAACCCCTCCTAAATTTTTTAGGGTAGCAAATAGCTGCTATTTGCGCGTGGGATTCATGGGGCCCCTGTGGTAGTCCTGTCTCTAGTCCACTCCCCCTGGCGGCAATCTTAACTCTCAATGCGATGCTACCAGAAATTTTACCCCCTTCTCAATTTTTTTAGGGTGGCAAATAGCTGCTATTTGCGCTTGCGATTCATGGGGCCCCTGTTGTAGTCCTGTCTCTAGTCCACTCCCCCTGGCGGCAATCTTAACTCTCAATGCGATGCTACAAAAAATTTACCCTCTCCTAAATTTTTTAGGGTAGCAAATAGCTGCTATTTGCGCGGGCGATTCATGGGGCCCTTCTGTCTGCCCGCTCTTATGTACACTCCCCCTGGCGGCAGTCTTAACACTCAATGCGATGCTACTACATATTTAACCCCTCCTAAATTTTTTAGGGTAGCAAATAGCTGCTTTTTGCGCGTGCGATTCATGGGGCCCCTGTGATAGTCCTGTCTCTAGTCCACTCCCCCTGGCGGCAATCATAACTCTCAATGCAATGCTACCAGAAATTTAACCCCTCCTAAATTTTTTAGGGTAGCAAATAGCTGCTATTTGCGCTTGCGATTCATGGTGCCCCTCTGTCTGCCCGCTCTCATGTACACTCCGCCTTGCGGCAGTCTTAACACTCAATGCGATGCTACTATATATTGAACCCCTCCTAAATTTTTTAGGGTAGCAAATAGCTGCTATTTGCGCGTGGGATTCATGGGGCCCCTGTGGTAGTCCTGTCTCTAGTCCACTCCCCCTGGCGGCAATCTTAACTCTCAATGCGATGCTACCAGAAATTTTACCCCCTTCTCAATTTTTTTAGGGTGGCAAATAGCTGCTATTTGCGCTTGCGATTCATGGGGCCCCTGTTGTAGTCCTGTCTCTAGTCCACTCCCCCTGGCGGCAATCTTAACTCTCAATGCGATGCTACAAAAAATTTACCCTCTCCTAAATTTTTTAGGGTAGCAAATAGCTGCTATTTGCGCGGGCGATTCATGGGGCCCTTCTGTCTGCCCGCTCTTATGTACACTCCCCCTGGCGGCAGTCTTAGCACTCAATGCGATGCTACTACATATTTAACCCCTCCTAAATTTTTTAGGGTAGCAAATAGCTGCTTTTTGCGCGTGCGATTCATGGGGCCCCTGTGATAGTCCTGTCTCTAGTCCACTCCCCCTGGCGGCAATCATAACTCTCAATGCAATGCTACCAGAAATTTAACCCCTCCTAAATTTTTTAGGGTAGCAAATAGCTGCTATTTGCGCTTGCGATTCATGGGGGCCCCTCTGCCTGCCCGCGGCAGTCTTAACACTCAATGCGATGCTACTACATATTTAACCCCTCCTAAATTTTTTAGGGTAGCAAATAGCTACTATTTGCGCGTGCGATTCATGGGGGCCCCTCTGCCTGCCCGCACTCATGTCCACTCCCCCTGGCGGCAGTCATAACGCTCAATCCACTGCTTCTATAAATTTTACCCCCTCCTTATTTTTTAGGGTAGCAAATAGCTGCTAATGGACGTGCGACTCATGGGGGCCCCTCCGTCTTTCCACTCTCATGTCCACTCCCCCTGGTGGCAGTCTTGACATATTTTATGGTAGCAAATAGCTGCTATTTCCGCTTGCGACTCGTGGTGACCCCTCTGCCAGGCCGCTAAGATCTCTTCTCCCCCTGGCGGCAGTCTTCACAACTTTTATGGTAGCAAATAGCTGCTATTTGCGCGTGCGATTCATTGGGCCCTGTGTCAGGCTTTGAGATCTCCACTCCCCCTGGTGGCAGTCTTAACACTCCATGCGCTGCTACTATTATTTTACTCCCTCCTAATTTTTTAGGGCAGCAAATAGCTGCTATTTGCGCGTGCGATTCATGGGGGCCCCTCTGTCTGCCCGCACTCATATCCACTCCCCCTGGCGGCAATCTTAACTCTCAATGCGATGCTACCAGAAATTTTACCCCCTCCTAAAATTTTTTAGGGTTGCAAATAGCTGCTATTTGCGCGTGCGATTCATGGGGCCCCTGTGGCTGGCCGCTCTCATTTCACTCCCCCTGCCGGCAACCTTAACATTAATGCGATGCTTCTATAAATTTTATCCCCTCCCAATTTTTTTTAGGGTACTACAGGCTGCCAAAGCTTCCAGCCCCCCCCCCCCCCCCCCGGCACTAATGAGAAACTGCCTGCGAAAAATCGAAAAGTCCCATAAGCTTAACTACAGGCCGCTACCGAAAACCGACAGTTCCCCGCCTATCTCCGTTTTCTCAGCAAACTAAGCCCGTGTACTCGATACATCATGCACTGCCAGAGCAGTTATTAACTTATTATCGTTGAGTGGCTGGAGTCAGTGGTAATGTAGTGCTGTCAGATGACATCAACTTGATTGAAGTCGTTATTAGTAAATGACTGGAAGGCTGTTATAACGCTCTCAAATGACGTGAATTTGGTTGGTAATATTCGCTGTCTGATGACGTTTGATGAAATTTTTCGCAGTGGTGTATATATTTATATTGCCAGTGGCGACAATTTAGGGGTATGGAGATATATATATCGATCCCCTCTCCCACTTTTTAGCAAAGGGGGGGGGGGGGGGGTGGAGCGTCAACATAGGCCTAATCATCATCTCCACCTCCCTCCGCTATTTAGAAAATATTGGTGGGTTAATAAAACAATACCCCCCCCCACCACCACCACCACAAACACACTTGAGGTAAATTATACCGTTATTAGATGGTGTGAACTTTAACGACAAGTCTGTACATATTTCAGATACACATCCTGAAAGCACTGGGTGTTCTTTTGATGACATCTGTTGCCAGCTTCGAGGAACAAGGTGAGTGACTTGTAAAATATCTATCAGAGTAGATGTTAAGATTGATATTTGTACTCGAAGGCAAGTTTCTATCTTGTGATCCCAGATATGTGGTCATCTACAAATCGCGACCACAGCGCGAGGAAGAACGATATATGGTCATTTAAATGGAAATTGATTATTGCCTACGCCATGAGAGTATGCGTTGATTTTCGTTCTTATGTTTTTATATTTGTGTGTTTTTTTCGGAGCAAAAATCATGAACTGAAATTCATGAAATGATCAGGGTATTTTGGGATGGACCAATGAAGAATCGCCAAATGATCCGGATCTAGGAATGCAATCGAGCAATATTCACAAATGTAATGTGTCTTATGGACGAATGGAATATGGTCTGAATAAGTGAAATGCGGAGGCTTGTATTCGTTAAAATACAGAATTCAAGTTTTATCAGTGTTCATTCAACACAAAGAAAATCTAAGATCTGTCCAGCCCAAATTGCGATCGCAGTTTAGTCCGGCACAGATTGCGATTTTGTCTTTCTTGCTTCAGGATCGCAATCTGGCCTTGACAGATCTAAGATATGTCGAGCCGAGATTGTAATCCTGGACTTGACCAGCCCATATTCCGATCCATGCTTATACTATCACAGGAGTGAAACATCGGATGTTTTACCAACTCATTTGGTATTGCATGGTACCATTTCCCCATAATACATACAAATATAATACAAAAAGGCACTTTTCACTTCTTCCTATCACAGGAGTGAAACTAGTATTGCATGGTACCATTTGTCCCTCTTAGTTCTGTCCAGCCCAGATTACGATCCTGAAGCAAGAAAGGCAGGATCGCAATTTGGGCCGGACTAAACCGTGAACGCAATCTGGGCTGGGCGGATCCAAGATCTGACCAGCCTGGATTGCGATCGCAGTTTGGGCCGACCTGAACTGCGATCGCAATTTTGGCTGGACAGATCTAAGATCCGTCCAGATCGCGATCTGGGCCTTGACATAAATATTATCGATTTTCAGACATATATTGACCTAATATAAAACACGACTGATTTCACTTTCAATTCTCTTGGGGTAGGAGAAGTTTTACATGCCCGGAGGTATTTCTAAAGATATCCGAAAACCGGCGTTTCGTTTAATGGGCGAATCATGTTCCGATCAGATGATCTCGCATCATGGGAATAGGCAAATCAAGTCAGATAAAGTCAGATATATATATATATATATATATATATATATATATATATGTTGGAAAGGTACACTTTCATCATGCAACAAAGGCAGTTATACAAAAGTATTGGTATTATGTATATTTTAATCTTTGAATTACGGGTAACATAAAATGTGTATTAAAGGTGTGGTGCCAGACGAGTGGTTTTGATTTTATGCAGTGCTGAAATGTAAAAACTGGTTGACTATGGAATATAATGGGGGTTTTTTTCATCAATTTCTCGAAGGACCGAAGTCGCAATAGCCTATTTCGGGCTTAGTAGGAGAAGTAGGAGAACTTATGAACATCTAACTGTATGTCAAATTTTGGACTCGAAGGTTTCAAAATATGCCAGTGTAACGGAGAGACAGACGATCGGAAGGATGACAGAAAAAAAGGATCATAGCTATTGGTCAGATGACTTATAGTCAGTTGAGCTTAAATTTTAATGTTTATCAACAGTTATGACAATATTAAGGTTTTCTGGAGATCTTTGATTATTTTTGTCTTTTCAGACAGTGTTTGGTCCCCTGTATTCACAGATTGTTGATTTTTTTTTTATATTTAGACCATAGTGTATTATAGTTCATGAAATACACTTTATTTCAAAACATCTTGAACAAGAATAAGCATGAGGATAACCGAGAGATCACTCATGCAACTCTGTTTGAACGCTGATGCTGGTAAAATATAAGGTATTTTCCCCAAATTTAATAATTTTCAACCCCCCCACCCTTTTGTTTTGCTGAGGACTTTCTCTCTGACAGTCAGGCCATACTCAGGAATTATAATCAGGTGATTTTGCTTTTATTGCTATGTGTTGACCACATAATCTGCCTAATGATGGTTTTTAGAGGTATTCAGAGGCAAATGTCGTATCATGAAATATATCTTCAAAATATACATATATATATATATATATATATATATATATATATATATACATAGGGTTTTTTTCTGCATGCATTATATGATTATCTTTATATGATTTTTTCCAGGGTGCCGCTCTGGTAGTATTCAGTATTGTGGAGAGGTGGACACACCCGGCCCTCACTGTATCCAGTGTCTCCGTGCTCTGTGGGCGGAGGTCGGATGTGAACTAGAGGGGACAAAAGGTCCGGACAACGAACCCGTGAACATCAACGCCTGGAACAAGATGTCCGTTGACGAAGTTTTAAAAAATATGCACGAATTCCCTCTGATGGCCGACACCCAACCGTTATTCTGCTTTGGTCCAGAGAGAAAAAGTGAGAGGTTAAACTTATGTTTAACACTTACGTTCCGTTAAAGGGACATAATCAGGAGCAATATTTTGTTTATTCTTTCAAACCCTCAGTTCATTTTGCTTTTAACAAAACTTTTCACGCAAACTAATCGCAGAACACAGTCTCAGTAACTCGCATAAGGCTGTTTGAGACCTTGTTATGGGTGTGCGGGTAGGTAAACACTGTCCACATGTGTCTGTTTACCATAACAAAGCTGCTCGGCCGGAGGTTCGATAGTAGAAGCAACACGCGATGTTTCAGCCAGCGGGAACGTGTATTACATTTTTAGGCCAAATCCGTCAGGGCATCTCCTGATTGACACATGTTTTGACTGGGCGATACACGCTCTGTGTTTATGTTGACACCAGTCATCGTGCCTGGTCCACTGTTTTTAAAACCCGTTTACAGGAGTAAACAAACGGTTTCAGGGCAATATTTTGGCATGTACAAATTTATTTTTTAAAGAAAATGCTACTTATCCGGTTTATTCCAAATGCTTTATGGGTGATCGGGCCTCTTTAAAGCATTGTTATGTTGTTATATAGGATAACATGATTCAAAGTTCGTAGGTGCTGATTTTGTGACTTCGGTAAGAGCCGAATCGATATTTGTTTATTACGGAATTAAAACAAATCTAGTTTGGAACAAATGATAACTAATCATAAAAGGCAAATTGGTACAAACACACACACGCCCACCACAAACACACACTATATGCTATATCATCTGAAGTATAACTACTGCTGTGGACTGGTAACTTTGTAAGCCTAACTTAGCATTGCAGACGTCTGTTGCACTTATATCGGGGTAATCAACCCATAATCATAACATTAGGCTACGAATGAGGAAGTAACACAAAGAATACATGTGAACTCACAACCTTAACTTAAAATCCGTCTCTATGGTAAAGAGTAATTTCCTGTAAACGGAATTTTTATCGCTCATGGTAGATGTTGTTAGAAAGTATAGTACAAAATTAACAATTGGCATGGTTTATGTCAAGTGACAGCGTACTTGTAGGCGATGAGGCGTTGTCATAAATATAAAAAACCTGAGCCGTGTATAGTATTTGGAAACTATGAGGAGGTGGCCTTTTGTTTCTTAATGAATTTGTGTACCGTTACACATTTCTTTTACAGACGTTATGTCAGCAGTTCCTGACCAACAAACAAACGCCAAGTCTGCTCCTGTGACGTCAGATCTCCCAAAGACGTCACCCGATTTTATCAGTGCCAGCATTTGGCTACCTGGTACGTCATCGGGCATTGAAACAGGAGGGGAACAATTAAATTCGACCGATTCTAATTCAGATTTGCCCAATGAATCTACACAAACAACTGTCTTCTGTGTCATCTGTGTCTCTGTCGCGGGTTGTTTACTTGCTCTTGGAATTGCCTTGGCTATATATAGGTAAGTGTAACGGCTGATGTGCGTAACAGATAATTAATTTTCGCACCAACAGAAGGGCGTTCTGTTTTAAATAACGTAGGGGGACTTACAAAGAACCACGAAAACTGTACACAGTCCTCTGGAGCAGGTTTCGTTTTCTGTATTAGCTACTTAGAAATTTAAAAAATAGAATAAATGTAGTATGAGACCGCATTTTTCCTTCACCAGATTGTTTTGTTATAAACAGGAAGTGTATATACAAACCCAGAGGCATGTGCGTCACGGTTCATCAACCCCCTAACTGGATCACAGAAAAGCTGAAAGCAATGACAACCCATCATACAAGTGAATATCTCTGACCTTCGCCCGGGATAAATCAAGATTCCCTTTAAGTGATGAAAATTCTATCCAGTTAAAAACATGTAAAGTTATGAGGTAAAATATCCTGACCATAAAACAAACTTCATCACACGCAGTTTATCACTTTTGAGGGTAAATCCTACTGTGAACATGATGATATTACTCTACCCTAAATTGACACTGTTACACTGAAAACATAGGGTTATAATCTAATCTCCAAAATATGATAACCCCACGGCGGGTCAACGCTTTTACAAGAACGTTGGAAAGTTGTCAGAAAGGATGTCAGAGTCGTTGTCCACTCTTGCCAGTCTCCACAAGAGTAGCCCACTGTTTGAGGAGTTGAACACTGGCCTTACGAGCCACCGGCAACCTGGGGCAGCCTAGCAGTGAATACATGACCCAGTAGGGCTGGTAAGCCTAACTTGAGTCGTGATACAAACGATACGGGTAAATCTAATGCAGCGCTCAGTTATCCTGTTGCATTCATATCGTAACAAACAGCCGATAATCTTAACAATAGGTTACAAAGGATGATTTAATACAAAATAACACATGTGAACTCACATTCTCACAAATCAAAATGAAAATCGTTCTCCGTGATAAAGAATCATTTCCTGTATCGCCAACGAGTTGGTTGTCATCCAGAAACCCGTGCGAGCAATGCTTGCATTTATCCGGTCAAAAGTTCAACAAACCTTCAGAGAAATGTACCAATATGCTGAGTTAAAATAATTCTTCTCCCAAATGGTAGGTGTAGCCAGAAAGTATAATAAAAAAACTAACGGTCGGTCTGGTATGTCAAATGACCCAGTACTTTTACACCAGAAATGACGAAAATATTTGCATCCTCATAGCTCCCTACAGTGCGGTCCTCATTGAAAGATTTTAAGGCATTCTAATGATAAGTATGCTGGCCGTAGACTCACTAATGTTGGAGGGCTAAAATGGCGCTAGGGGCATCCTAATTTTGAAAAGAGTCGCAACCTCGTTAATTATACACGTAGAAAGCGCCTGACTCTGCGTTTACAATATCGTAAAAATCTCAGATGTTTGTGTTAACTGTTTGCTCATGAAGTACTTTAGGCTTATCGGGCACTGATTTGGCACAGGTAGATGCCATGTTACAGTTACTTATAACAGTATGTTTCTTTCTGTAAACACAATAAACTTATGGTCAGCGTGCCTGGTTGAAGTACACTGATATCCATTTACGTATAAAGAGTTACGATCAAATTTGGTGGGTTCTTGAATTTAATAAAGTGTCTGAATCTCATTATAGAATTAAAATAAATAATAATAATCGATTGATCATATCAAAGTGTACCTTGCGTTAAATCCAGTTGGAGGGGGAACAGGGACATTTTCATGAATGTTTATTAATATATGAGGCCTTATCTATCTATTTAATCCATACATACATACATCTGTCCAACAATCCTTTCATCCATATACTGGTTCTGATGACAATTGTGAGCCTGCAGGACTGGGCAGCTACATATTCCGCAATACCTTAACCATATGCTAATACCATCATTTCATATAAGCTTTTCTGTACATTCATCGTGTGCGGGTAACAATATTTTCCCCCGTTTTGCCCCAATGTAATGACGAGCCGAGAATATCTTTATTTAATTCAAAATTTAGAAGTAGGTTACTTTTATATTATTTTTTGTAGAAGTATGTATAAATAATTTTATTGATTTTGAAACATTTTTATCTGAGTTCACTTGGGAACCATTAACACACACGACACTACTTTTTCAGCAAAATAGCTAATGTACTTCTTTTGATTAAAATAATATTCATTTCATTCAACACTTTTGGAGAAATACTGTCTTATGTTTAATTGAAATATGACATAATTTTCATCAGACGATATTAATAAAATAGGTATTTCTTCTAAGCCTTAAGATAAAAAAAAATCAAGTGTGGCCTATACCCAGATTTATATGCAAGTTAAGAGCATTATACTTATTATTAAACATTAACGTTCAAACAATGGAGGCACAGACGAAGAAATACACATTGTAATCTCAGATCCTTGTGTTGACATATTTTAATTCAATAATTTTATTTCTAAGGATCATACATTAATTCAGATCCTGATTCCATCAAAAATGTTTAATGAGTGGGATTGGTAGTAAGTCTACTTGAACTCGAATGGTCTGTCTTGGACTTTTAATTCAATAATTTTATTTCAAAGGATCATACATGAACACAGATCCTGTTTCGATCAAAAAGAGTTTAAAAGAGTGGGCCAAGATAATTCTAATTTACGAATTTTGAAAGGTTAATTTATATATTCAAACATTTTCAAACATTTTAACCTATGAGACTAATGTGTATCTAGCATAGCTATGCTGCATATTATTATGCTCAGCATTATCAGAACTTCCCGCAGAGCTTATAATGAAGACCAATTAACAAATTTGAAAACAAGTAGCTTCAGGCTAAAAATCAGCGGTTATCTTCGATTGCAGGTTTATATCGTCAAAATTACTTATTTGACATAGGTTATGAATTCCTTGATCAAAGAAACCCAAGAATCGGTATACTGAACAGTACTTCAGGCAAAACCATTAAAACAATAATCTTCAAAATGGAGGAAAGCGACCATCTTGGATCTCTGGCTTTTCCGGGTTCCACGTTTACTTTGCTTTAAACACCCTTGCCAGATTCTAAAATTTATATTAAGAGACACCAGATTAATGGAGTAACAATTCGTGAGACCTCTTTATGGATGTCGTATGACAACTTTAAGAGATAAAATTTTTTGCTTATACTCAGCAGCAATCCTGTTTTAAGTAAAAATAAGTCAAATCATAAATTTGACATAAAATGTGAACTCCTTGACTCCCAAAACCCTATATACTGAGCAGTACAGTGGACCAAATCAGTGAAAAAGCTATTATTAAAATGGCGGATGGTGGCCATTTTTGGATTTTGGGTTATCACACTTTCGAGGGACACCCTCGCTTAATGTTTTAATTAACCTTCTCAGAAGACAAATCCACTGAGAAACCAGCCTTCGCTCTCATCGGTCAAGGATTTGCTCCAGATGACCTGATTAATATATTTTCATTATGTTTATTTGACCATATTTGTGACGTTCATTAAAAGAAAATATTCACACGAATAAAACTGAAACTTTAACACTGTCAGGTAAAGCCTTTAATGTATAACCTATATTGTTTCAGCATATATAGATGCAGGAAAAAGAAGAGGTCACAGAATAAAGGTAGGTATATATGGCGTATAATACCTACTTTGTGGTCTGTGTCAGTCTGTTTGTATGCATGTATGTCTAAATATCTGTCTGCCCGGACCTAATATAGCACATATCCACCTGATAAGTTTTAACAAGGAAGGTCTCTGAAAAAAGGAAGATTATCCGGTTTTATAATTCTAGATTTCACGTTTTAACAATTGACACAATGTATTGCTACTTTAGGTCAGGTCGGATTGAAGCCTCAGAGAATAATAGGATGTGTTCAGGGAAATATTGTTAATCATATAAAATTAAGTTGTGTTTATTGTTATCATTAATTTTTTATCAGTATATCATTTGTTTATGTATGGAACTTACTAGACTGTGGTTCGTTATGATTGGCTGACAGAAGAGTCTTGATGTCAGTCTAGACATGTCTTTGCGGACGACGTGTTGTGTAGATTTACACCAGACGAAGTGTCGTCTAGTACCGCAATAGGACGAATATTGGTCTTATAGAGCAGGACCAAATTGCTGATTTATAGAATTGTATTTAGAGCCAGTTAATGGCGGGCAGAGGACCAGAGAACTGTGTATTCTGGAAGTATCGTGTTGTAAGACTGGAGCCAGTCAACGGTTGGCGACGCCATTCGTGACGTTCATGGAAGTAAACTTGTTTTGTTGCAACCCCTAGACTTGGAATTTCTGGATTTCTGCGTGAAGTTCCCGATAAATATAAGTCCGCTGCTTGTGAGTTGTGACAACAACATTAATATGTAGCTCAATGTTCACTCCCAAGATGGCAGTAGAGTGAGGGTATGCAGGTTCTATATATAGGAATATATCGTTTAGGGCGCAATAAAATCTCTTTTAGTGCTTGTCACTGGTGGAATAAGGTATATTCGTGAAATGGGAGACCCTAACCCTTCGGGCATGGAATACTCCTGGAAGTGCTTGTCACAGGTTGTATATGGTATGTCCATGTAACGGGTAACGCTAACGCTTCGGGCATTCAATACTCCAGGACGTGCTTGTCAGGGGCGGTTTATGATATGTCCGTAATATGAGTAACTGTTTCGGTGCAGGCGTAAAACTCCTGTAAGCGCTTGTCATAGGTTGTATATGATATGTCCGTGATATGTGTAACCCTTGCCTTCAGGCATGTAATACAACTGTAAATGATTATCACAGCTGGTACATTGTATGTCCGTAATATGGGTCAGCGTCCGCATTTTTCCGGTCCTCCTGTCCAGAGACACCAAGTAACACTGTCCCGCTGTCCTCCTGTCCCGTTGCATAAAAGATTGGAGACAGTGACATTGTATAGCTGTCCGGTGACACTAGCACTCTACTGTTTTTCCATCTGTCTTGGACAATGTCCTCCTGTCCCGAGACGGACACGTACGTATCAGCACTGTGGAGAGGCAGGGTACATCTAATTAAACGCGACATGTCTATTCAACTCACCTGGCGGGCATATCCACATATTCCTCTGGCAGAAGCGTGGGATTATCTACACACCTGTGTACACACTTGATCTACACAAAGAATCATGGGCAGGTGCACAACAGATATTACATGATGTCTGAATATAAAGAGGAGGTAGATCAGAAGAAATAACCGGACACATGAAAGGTCGCGCATCACAGGAAAGAACAGGCCCAATGAGAGGGGGAGGGGAGGTCAGCCGTTACATCGTACCGGGACTCGACGGGCCTAGAGGGGGCCCTGGCTAGCCAGGAATTTCCTTTAGGGCACAATTAAATCATCTAAAATGTAGAAGTCTCATTCATTTTTGTTTCCATATTTTCACATTGTTATTATTTTTTTGTCGAGCCTGACAGCAGTACCTTTCAGAAGTGTGTCATGTCAGACATTAAAATGCAGAAGTTTTTGCGTAAGTGGTTATAAAGAGTTCAACAGGGCTAAGTCCAGTAATAGTGTTTCACGTAATGGACAGTTAAAGACCTGAAAATTGAAGTAGTCTTAATTGATATTTGTATTAGTTAGCATACATTTGATTATACCTGAAAGTCTTAGGACCATATCCCTGCATAGGCTGGCTACGTGCTTTTAAACGCGTAAGTCTCTTTTGACCCTTTCGTGGTACAGATATATAGCTGATTCATCAGACCCCGGTTTAATAATGGAGTTTCCTAGGATAAATATGTATTATTTACAGAGTGAATAAGTTTGTTTGATGTTAAACAGATAAAGCAAGAGCAGTAATTGGTTCAATACATTGACCGTTTCAAGATTGCTTGCAAATTGCTTGTAAAATAAAGGTGCACAGCTGCCATGATTTGCTGGCCAATTGCTGATAATTTACGTGATGGTTGACGCTGTTTCCGAAAGGGTCGTAAAGTTGCTCATTGCTGGCTAATTGATTGACCTTATAATGTACTTATTTAAACTTTGCAAGACACGCAGGCAAGTTTGCTCGACACTGATGATTCAACAGGGAGAAACCAACAGTTCCCCCGCCTATAAGAAATTGTAGTAAAATTATACAAAGAGTGTTGGAAGTAATTATAAGTGATGATGAGTGTGATGGTAATAAATGTAGTGGTTACAGAAGTAGCTGAAACCAGAAAAGTAACATGACAGTTGTTGAAATTGTAGAAGCAGCAGTAGTGAAAGTAGGGATATTAGTAGGAGTGGTAGTTGTAGTTGCAATTTTAAGTAGTGACAATAGCAAAAATGACAGTAGGATATGCAATAGGTAACAGTAATGACAGTTATAGAGAAAGTATTAGTAGTATTAAGAATAAATGTTAGTGACATTGGTAGGTGCAGCACTAACAATTGTGACAGCGGAAGATTAGTTCAAAGACAAATCCTTAAAAGAGGTCCCCAGGTCCTGGAAAAGAGGTCTGAAACCCTTTATAAAGGTTGCGGTGGCTGAAAAATGGGTAGGTGGTTCAGACCACTTAATAGTAAAGGAGTGAAATCATTGTATTGAGGAAAGCAGTGGTTTTATGATTGGCCAAATAGTTTCAAGTAGTATCAAAACTGTTGCAGCAGCATTTATAATAGTAGTAGTGGCGGTCTTTATAACATCTGCGGTAGTGTCAATAGTAGGAAAAAAAATGATACTATTCGCAAGACCTGTGGTTTGCCAAGTAGATTTCGTTTCAGTCTAATTATTGCCTTTCGATTCCATTTTTATTGGATTTTTGTAAACAATCATGTGACGCATATCTAATAAAACCTTTGTTTTGTAAGATTATGCTGAAATAACCCTAATACATAAACTATATACACAGACTGAGTAAATGTTCGTATCTGTTACTACACTAACATGTACACGATATAAAATGACCTCCTTTGTTAAACAATGTTACTTACTACATCATGTCTAATGATTATCCACATTACATATACCATTAAATATAAAGAACGCGTAAGAAAGTAATCAATGATCATTTATTGCTTGATTAATTTGATTATTGATTATTGACTGTTATCGATTAAATTCATCGATTATTTGATGCATTGTTACATAATAGTACAATGAAACCTCTATTATGTTGGCACCCTATGCCTGGCAAACCTGCCCACGTTACGCAGGTGTCCACTACGCAATGGTGCCCACTAGAAGAGGTTATGAATATAGTAGCCGCAGTTGCAGTTGTTTTAGAAGTAGTAAATGTTACTAACCTATATCATTCTTCTATTAACGTCATATCAGCAGAAGAAGATAATGGTGGTGAGCGACCGCCTATTCAAAGTGATGATGGTGGCCAAAACGAACTAATTCCATTGGATCAGTTACCGGAAGCAGACGACATGTAGTTTCCCGGGAAACAAATTGAATAGCCTATAAATACACTTTTACCGGGACATACTCTCAGGTGATGGGAATTTACATTTAACATATGTTAGTGTTTAACTCACCCATTGTTCTGTTAGCCTCTTGTCGTTTCTACAAAGTTCTACACTGCAGAAAAATAATTGTATAAAACCTTTGCATACTGCAATGACAAAACTTTTTAAATTCACCTTCAGCAAGGTGGAAATTATTTTAAAAATCCGCTGCCATTTCTTTAATGTCACAAGGACAGGTTATGACCTCTGATGATTATTCATGACTTCTTCTCAGTATTTCGGGGAGGTTTGCTCATATCTACAGTAAATTGGTTCCCCTCTCTCTCTCTCTCTCTCTCTCTCTCTCTCTCTCTCTCTATATATATATATATATATATATATATATTCTAAATTCACCGCGCATTTTAAATGCTACAACATTTCGGTAGTTTCGCCACATCTATATCTATTTACACTGAATTTCGCCAGAGCATGTAACAATTGAAACAGCCAGTTAGTTTCCTTGTTTGGACAGAAGCATGTTTAGCAACAATAATTCTGATAATACAGTCGTGTTACAAAGCATGGATATTAATAATATTGATACATTTGAACTTTGGCTTTTAATTCTTCTTAAATTGTTTAAAAGATAATATGGTGAAAATTAAACAAGGCGTGTCTCTCATGTAAGAGAACCCCACATGAATAAAAAATACATTCACACGAAACAAGTGATAACTTAGAATTATTTGTGTATCAATTCTTGACTTGCAATCAGGGGTGTTTAACTGTGTGTCTGCAGTATAATGTTTTGTGAGATTGAAACCAGGCTACGGTGGTGAAGGCCAATTCTGGGACGTGAAGTGCCCTCGGAGGGGGGTGGCCCGTTGCACGTTATGTTAATTTGCGTATATTATCATCAATTTTGGTCTTTTAGGTACCAGTGATGGTGTCAAGATGACATAGAATGACCAATTTCAACACCCTGATGATAAATGGTTTAATCGAATGAGATGAATTCAGGAGAGCAAATTTACGTTTATCCGGCCGTCAATGGAGACTCCATTCATCAGTTGCTCAAGGGGTCGATCTTACGATGTCAGTAAATGGGGAAGTGAACTAATAAGAGAAAATACTATGTCATGTTTAATTTTATATTTATATAAACTAATTGTGATTCCTTTTTTTCTCGTGCATACATATCAGATATTAGTAATAATACAATCAATTATGGGTGATACAACCCATTGGTGATTTTACGTCACACTGAATCGTTTCTTCACGAAGCATTTTCACTCAGTAAACAGGCCTTTCTGCTCAAAAAGCGACACCTATCGGCGACTGATACTTAATGTTCAGGGCTTGTCCAGCAATTTGCTATGTATGTATGTATTAATTTATTTATAAAGTTATTAATGTAATTCATTGTACAAGTTCATCTTGGTATCTAGCTCGGTTAAAACGGACTCGGCATTATTATAGCAGGGCCCATTAATATTTGTTATCAAAATATATACCATCACATTATCGAAACAGTGTAAGGCACAGCTAATATTGAAGAGACTCTTAAACAATTTATGATTATATTTAGGATTTTTTTATTAGATGTATATATAAGATGTAAGAAAACGCTCGTTTCTCGAATGAACAAAAATTATTATATGTACCATTCATTAAAATGCTGAAACTAAATTTATGTTCTTAGTAACATTTTTCTTGTCACTAACACCCTATGGGCGCTGGTTTTTTTAAACATATCTGTGTTCTAATATATGACTTACTGGCTTGCTTCATGTACTCCTATTGCGTATTCTTAGTTATTATTATACACATTTTCCCTGTACATATCAGCATATCAGAGCATGGGTTGCCCGCTTGATAAATAATAATTATTATTCTTGGTTATATGTTACAAAAATCTTTACTAAAGGTGTATGTACTTTAAACATATTTATGCGATCGGTAATGTCTCAAGTGACAATGGTGAGAATATATACCTTTGTTTTTAAGTAATCACTTGAAGTATTATGATTCAGTGGATGGCAAAATATAATATACACTCCATAAGGAAAGGTTTCTGTCCATTGTTCCTCCTTGAACTTTTTTCCCAATGTATAGGTTCCTCTTGGTACTACTGAGATGATTTGTACTGAGTTCCAAATTGATCTTGTGTGATGACCGGATTTCCAGATACATGGTATTGTGAATGAAGGCCGGAGGCTGTTTTTGTTGTCCGCATTTGAAGACGATTAATAGACGATTGAAGACGAAAATGGTCCGATTATCCTCCCTTATTTGACTTTGATATTACCTCAGTTCAATGATGTATTTAAATATTTGATTAATATGAATTAAATAAATTCCGTCTAACAACGTTTGCAATGCTTTCTCGTTTGACACATACACAACAATATCTTCGTTAAACAATATATTTAAAATATAAGTTATCATAACTGAAATAATTGTATTTGAAGATTTTTAATCTTTCTTAATCAGTGTCCATGCTCCTAGAAAATGTAATTGCAAAGTAGGGATTTCTAAAATTGTACACCTCATTTTATAAAATATCAGCCCTGATATGAGACGTGTCGAAATCAAGACCAGATTAAAAATCCATTTTTTAACAACTTTCATAAAAAAAATCCATGTATTCTGAATCGTCGCGTTTAAGTTTGTATTCAAATATAAATATTTGGTGAAAAATTCAAGGCCTACGGGCCTCATGTATATATGTGTCAAGGATTATACATTACGTATAATCATTTGGTAAAAATATACTTTAACAATTATTTGAAATGTTTAACTTGAGCACAGGTAGTGCTCAGTGTTTTAGAGATACATGCATGGAGGCCACGCTATAAATATATTATAGGTGTCGCCACAATTCATTCAGCTGATCCGAGATTTATAGATCGTTCACACCACTCTTGAGATGTGTGCACGTTAGTACGCACGTTAGTACTTTAAAATTATCATAGGGGTCGCCACAATTCATTTTTACTCGAAGCTGATCCAAGATTTATTGATCCTTCCCACCACTTTTGAGTTATATGCACGGTAGTACGCACGTGAGTACTTTAAATTATCATAGGTGTCGCCACAATTCATTTTTACGAGAAGCTGATCCAAGATTTATGGATCCTTCACACCGCTTCTGAGATATGTGCACGTTAGTACGCTCACTGAAATGATTTAAAGTGGCGGAACCAGTCTTGTGTAGGAGAAAGCTTTGAGAGATAAATGCACATGTAGTGTCTCATGCTGATACGTCTGACCACTCTTGAGTTCTGTGCACGGTAGTACGCTCATGAAAATGGTTAAAAGTGGCGCCACCATTCTTGTGTAGGAGAAAGCTATGAGAGATGACTGCCCATGTAGTGTCTTATGCTGATACGTCTGACGACTCTCGAGCTATGTGCCCGGATGTGTGCTACCTGAAACAATAATTGTAGATGATTGTAGATTGAGCAATCAGTTGTATGTAAGAGAAAAGTAGAAAAGAGGTAGGGGCATGATAAAATAATATTAACATGCCCGGAAGATTCAGATGCCAGACCAAAAGAAGGTGTGTTTATCTCAGCTTTTTTTTATAAAACAGCACGTTCCCCAAACAATATGGTGGGAGTGATCTGGTAGCCTAAGCACCCCCCCCCACTTGCCTATAATAATCATAACATGTAAAATGCCTGAAGATAAGAACTAAATAAGAAGCAATAACAGCAAACATATTTGTATAATTTCATCTTATGAGCCTCCATAAATAAATATTTATATAAATATACACAAACATACATGTACATGCAAGCAAGGTGTCCATTCTAAATATTATACAGTAAAAAAATACAAAACAGGCATCTTGGGCCTAAACAAGAGCACATATTCTATTTGAAC
This sequence comes from Sipunculus nudus, assembly GCA_026874595.1. Classification (NCBI taxonomy): domain Eukaryota; kingdom Metazoa; phylum Annelida; class Sipuncula; order Golfingiida; family Sipunculidae; genus Sipunculus; species Sipunculus nudus. The sequence goes on from CM049315.1 coordinate 51,485,367, forward strand.
ATGTTCCAGGGGGTTAATACTCGCTGAGTTTTTGATAAAAGATGTACTCCGTACTTTTAAGTAAACCTTTGATCGCGCGATATCGTCCGTTGATCGTCGGTGCCACCTGCAATCACTTTGGGATTGTGTAAATCCGCCCATTATTTTTAGACTTATAATGCTCACAGTACTGTCAAGAGGCAATGATAGAGTAATAAAAGGCGCGAAAACAAGAATAGGACAGAAGATGGCGCCACCTGTCTTCCGCAGAGGAGAAAGCTTTCCAAGATCTTTGATCAATTACATTTTTGGACCAATAAATGCAACCCTTATTGAGATTTTCATGGTTTTGTGTGATTTTCACCCTATATGGCAATATTCCAGGTCAAGGCCACTCTAATAGGAAATTTCATGACCCCAGTTTAAATATACATCATCCCAAAACCCATGTTTATGTATATGCATTATATGAAAGAAATATGTCAATTAGTTTTTGACTAATAATGCCCAGAGTACTGTTAAGTGGCAATGATAGAGGTATTGAAGGTCACAAAAACAAGAAAAGGATAACAGGTGGCGCCACCAGTTTCTGGTACATCACAACACTATCCAAGATCTTTGGTCAAGTTGAATTTTGGATTAATCCATGCAAGATTTCTTGAGATATTTAAGAAATAATGTGATTTTCCCCAAAAAAGACCTATTCAAGGTCAAGGTCACTGTCCTACTAAAGGTCATGACTTCATTTAAAACAGGGTTCGTCCTCTCGCCCATATCGATGCACAAGTCAAGTTTTGTAAAGATCCGTACTTTTAGTTATCGTGTCCAAACGAAATCTTTGCGGCAGCGGCGGATCGTGCTTAAACCATTCTATCCCGATTTTCTCTGGGGATACACTTACATCGTTGATTGCACTGAACAGCCCGAAAAAGCCAGCCCGGCCTAGAGTGACTTGGCCCAGTGCCAGGTTTCAAACTTTGACCCGTCTATGCCTGTCAGGTTGGGATTGGTGTCTCATGTGTACAAATTAACTATACTACTCTACCCTTACTGCCTACACTTGTATCTTATATTTGGATTTCACTAGTTTATATTTATTTTGAATGATGTTATTTAATAAAACTAAAATTTTATTTGAATTATGAGTTAATGCATACTGTGGAGACTGTTTTAGGTCAACATTTAACACACACATCCAGCTTTGAGGATCAAAACAATCATATAACCTGACAATCATACAAATTATATTACTAGCTGTAACTCCCAAAAAGTTAAGACATGTCATTCAGACAATTATATTACAAACACCCATACAAATGGCTGAAAATTAACTAGAGGGAATATCATTTAGTTTTGTAATCATGAAAAGGGAAATATCACTGTACAACTATCAATCTTGACATGACATAACGGACTTAATAACTTACATTAGATTTAATAAAAAATGAGATATTTAAAGTTGAAATTTATCACAGTTTGCATACTCTTGAGTACATAAAACATTTGATATTATCACTAGTATAAACAATTGCTTGTAGATGTATGTATATTTGTCCTCAAATCTTGTTACTTGTACAACTTAAATTCAATTAATAGAAAACGATATCACTTCAGGATGAAATTTATAACAGTTTGTATATATATATATATATATATATATATATATATATATATATATATACCCGTGAGTACATAAAACATTTTATACCCTGAATTCTCTCTCGTAAAATGTATTTCTTGTTAAATGCATCTGAAAAGCTACTTATAAACACATTACGATTATTTAATTACATGAAAATTCAAGTATAAAAATTTGAAATGGTATATATCACATACATGAAAGCACAATTATTTCCTGGTGTGGTATATCACAAATATTTAATTACAACATTAAATATTCATATTTATTGTGTATCAATATAAATCTAAATCACCCCGGATGATATCAATTATATCACTTCCAACAGAGTCATATAACAAATATCAGTTCCATCTGCGAAATGATTTCATATTCAAGTTGATTCTGACTGTTGTGCTGAAACCCAACAAATACACCTTGACACCATACCGTCTGTCCTTTATCTTCCCAAGCCTCAGTAAATCTTTTACCAAATAGATCTTGCGGATTTTGTATTATTTGAACCAAGTCCATGTTACCTTCTGGAATTTCATATCTGATCAAATCCGCTAAATGTGATCGGAGTTGTGTTACTGTTGCTTTTTTCATAGGTATTTTAGTGACAAGAGCACAATCTAGTTCTTTTGTTCTCACATTCAGCTGAGCTTTTAGTCCTGCCAAGGAGCGTATTTTAGGTTTGAGCTTGTATTCAATTTTATCTGCAGTTTGCCATAGGCCTATTTCTGAAATAAGTTCTCAAACCATGATTCGTACTTGTTCCTCCCTTTTTCTTGACGTAGCAATTTTTTTTCCGATCCTGAGTCATATATTCATGTACTAGTTGGCTGTTTCGACGACTCTGTTCCCTATCTTCTTGAGCCACTTCTCTAGCATGTATGAATGACCAGCCGGGTGCGTTCTCACATTTCAGATTTGCTTTGCTCTTGTAGCCAAGGCCCTGTTTTATATGCTTAAATATGACTTTAGATTCAACAAAACTAGCCTTCGTCTTTGCCACATATTGTTTACCCATCAAAAGTTTCTCTCCCCTCTTATGTTTGTCGCACTGCATGAATGTGCTTTTACCTGAAGTTCAGGGGATTTTTCCCGGAAAAAATGGTGGTGATCACCACCATGTGCTCTATATAAAAAACCACCCAAACTTTTCAAATAATTTCACAAATATATTGCTTACGATCAGGTTTTTGTATGTATTACCAAATTCCTGTTTACATAAGAAAATCATGATAGAGATATGTAGTTTTATTATATCTAATTTCTCATATGACATTATAAAAATATAATGGGAATTTTTGATTATGATATGAAATACAGATTCAACAGGAATATATGCAATGCGCGTAACATTTACAAATATATGTTGAATTTTAGTTTGCATGAAGACTATATGTAAATTTAAAGTTTCATCATTCTAATACATACAAAGTTACAAAGTTACGGAAATAATATTCTTAAAGAGCTCCACAGCTGCCCTTTGGCTGGAGGGGTTTGGGTGTTAAGTCTTAAATTTAAAAAAAAATGTGAGAAAGGAACTAAAAAATACAATTTCTTGCAGTGGGGGGGGGGGGGGGGGATAACCCCTGTAATCCTTGTATCTTCCAGGAGCGGACTGGGTGAGAAACACGCCTGGGATTTTCTAGTTAAATCACAATGTTAATACAATCGGCCCACCGACCGAAACATGTTGTTTTTAATAGGGATGGCCCTTTCATTATGAATTTGTATAAAACCAGCAGCTAACAAAAAATCGTGCTATAAGACGTTGTCCCGTCGGACCAGTCCTCCCCTGCTATCTTCCTATCCGGATGAATCAATTAGAATTCCAGTAAGAGTCAGGCGTTCGCGAGGTCTTCTTATATTATGCCACTCAGAAACTGTGCCAAGATCCACATAACTGGTTACATTCTGGATCCCTGACTGGTGCTCCGTCAGTTATTCCTCGCTCATGTGCTGATGCTGTTATGTGCAGGTTCAAATTGTGATTCAACGAGCTCGCGACAGTCTCGAAGGCGACAGGCGTATGTTATGTATGTATACACACCCTGATTAACTACATCGATATAGAACAGGATCAGCTATGATAAAGGTACCGTTGTATATTTATGTGTTCATGTATGTTCGTACCCTCATGCAAATGGGTAAATGCTCAATTAATGTGATGGTGAACCAGCCTCATTCATAACGTGACGGACACGATTATGGTTGCCACACATTGGTTTGGATGTATTTATGCATGATGAGGCCTATATGTGAACAGGCAAAAGTATTTGGTGAAAAGATAACAAGCCTTCCCTCCTGATGAAAAGCCGCAGGTGACTTTGCCTGAACCTTATATATATATAAGTATATAAGTATATATATAAGTATATCTATAAGTGGTATAGCCGTGTTAGTCTGTTGTTGAAGCGAAAGTTAAGATAAACAGTGACGCCTTTTAATAAACTAGTTTGTCTATCTAAAAGGCGTCACTGTTGATCTTAACTTTCGATATATATATATATATATATATATATATATATAGAAGGTAGTGTTACCCTCCGACGTAAAGTGCTCTATGGCCTACAGACTAGGCCAGAGCGGTATAATATATATATATATATATATATATATATATATATATATATACAACTCTGGAGAAAAACAGGTAACTCTGGAAAACTCAGGTGAATGTTGTTAGAATCAACAACATTCACCTGATGATCGGGTCGTAACCCATGAAACAGACAGACTGTAGTGAATTTACAGTGTTGTTTTTCTCCAGAGTTATATATATATATATATATATATATATATATATATATATATATTGTACAGAAAGAACTAAACTAGGTTTTTTTCCAGACATTTCATGACGTCGTACCACACGTGTGGCACTCTTGTGATTTTGTAGTCTAATAGTGCTTGTTGCTGTGAATATCAGCTGCGGGGGGCTTTATTTTATTATAATGTCACTGGAGTCAGGGTTAGCTGAGTAGTGTCATCAATCTTTGCTGATAATCGGCATCTGGTATTTTCACTGGTCGAGTGCTGGGGACTGGGTACTAAGAAACCCGAGATTACTGCTTCGTTGCTGATGTGTTCGTTGTCGCTTGTTAAGTGGTAATGTTATAGTTTAAGATTTTACCACAGACAATATAAAAGAACACAGAATTTAAGGTTTCAATACCAGAATGGTCGAATGGTCAGTCTGAATTTAGAATGCTTAATTCCTTTAAGCCAAACAGTATACTGCCAGTTTGTGCATGGGTCGTACGCTTTAATACAGATACGGAGGGTATGCATGGGGTGTACGGTTTACTACAGATCTGAGGTGTTGCAGGCTACTCAACTTCACCATTTGCTTAACAATCTCAATTTCAGTACACTTACATAGGGACCCATGCTTCCCCCTAAGTGACTTACCAGCGGGCCATGGAAGTCTAACCTCCAGGCCCGCCAACTAGTGAATGACCAGACCCCCCTCCCTGACCCCCTGGCTGTAAATTATCAGCTGGGCATCTTTGGATGAGTCCACTACTAGTGTGTGTGTATGGGGGTATGTATTAAGAGTATTTGGAATATCCTACAATAGGTTCCGTATTAGTACTTTATGTGCGTGTTTGATGTGAAATCTTATGGGAGGGAAGATCATTAATATATATTCTAGAAGGGACTATTAATAGACCTTTTCCATTTAACTTGCGACACCTATCGGCGATATTTATCATCTATGGTTCAGGATTGTACACGTGAACGGGAATCAAAGGTGGAAGCGGTTGAGGTTTGGGCCCTGTTGCATTAACATGTCTTAACACCAATATCACCCATTATTGACCTAAGCTCCTACCATGGAAGAAAAACGTAACATGCAATATAAGATAAAACAAGGATGGGGCAGTATTTTATCTTATATTGTACTTATGTTTTACCTATATAGATGATTTTAATGTGATGAAATTAATGTGGAAGATGCTCGTTTTAGGCTCATACAAATGAAAAAAAGTGCACATATCATACAAGTGAAAAAAGGTGCACATATCAACTTTTCTTATCAAATAGGCTTCTATAAAGTAGAGATGTACATGAACTTTTTATCATGAAATATGAATGTCTCATATAAATCAAGTTGGCACAAAACAGTTTTGAAAATGTTCTTAAAATGTGAAAAGGAAAAAAATGTTAAAAAATGAAATTTTTATTTAATTTTCATTAAAGTGTAAAATAAAAAATAAATCATATCTAAAAAAGTTCATAACATTCATTATTAATGTAATTACAATATTTCTTTCATTTAAATAAAAATATAAATCATAATAATAAAGTTCATAACATTCATTATTAATTTAATTACAATATTTCTTTCATTTAAATATTATTTTGACACAGCAGTTACAATGTGAGTATAATTAAAAGTTGAATATACTATCATAATATATTATTATTTTTCAACACTTCATTTAAAGTTCAAACTAAATTGTCACATTTTAAAAGGTTTAAATAAATTTATTTTCATCTATGAAATGTTTTGGGTAGTGGTGGGCCGATCATCGAGTTTTATCGAAAGTCAGTCGCTTTGCTGCCACTTTCAAGCGCTCGATTACCAAAGGCAACTATCGATTACATCATAATCATAATTGTTTTTTTTATAGAATGCCTGTATGTTATGGGCAAAAATTATTCTTCTTTTTCTTACAACATTTTAGCGCTTCATTTATTGACTCTGTGTTTCCAAATAACTTCCGTATGTAACTGAGTATGACACGGTAGATGGTAGAACGCATCATTATGATCAAACTGATAATTGGCACTGAAAACCAAACAAAGGTGACCTAGTTTTTCAAACCAAAAACAAATATATATAGAAATAATTACCCCAAAACCTGTAGGCAGTTAACGTTATACAAATAGATCATATATGATTTATTATATTTTTACATTTTTATTCCTTTTTTTAATTTTTTACCAAAAATATATGGCCTGTCATTTTTCTTGTGGGCCTGTGAAACCAGTATGCATATCGGCAGTCATCAAAATTGTTATAAAATGAAAGTCCTTGCTGGTGATGAAGATAAAATAATAGGCGGGAGTTTTCATGAGGGGCAAGAAAGTAGATGTCCTGGATTGTTGATTATTATAATAAATTAAAATGAAACTTTGAATAGCATATTCTCAGTAATAATAGGAAAATATAAAAAAGGAAAAAAATTCTTTTCTTAAGGTAGAGTTACTAAGACACGCGGGCTGGGATAAGAAGGTATAGTTTCACAGATAATTGCATATTTATCTGAATCAATTAATAACCGATGATGATCGGTTTGCTCAAACCGATGATCGATTATGAAAAAGGAACCGACTCCCACCACTAGTTTTGGGATGTTTCTGATTTTTTTTCGAAATGGTCTGTTGAAACGGCTATGCAGCTTAGGCCTATATTGAAAATGTTGGTACATTATTTTATGCTGTGTAGGTATATTCACACGTTAAATTACCATTTTTCTATAAACAATTTGACTTTCATAAGTATTCAATGCTATGGCACTCCGGTATACTTGCATTCTGATTACTATCTTTTGGTCACCTGAACACTCAAAATCAAATGAACAAGAATATCCTCGCTCATGTTTACTTCTGTTCACATGTGAAAACACGCAGTTCGCATGCTCGAGAAAAGGTCTGTTGTTCTCTTTGTCATAAGGAAGGGGGGGGGGGGGGGCGCGTTTCTGACAGCCGTTTTCTCAGCAAACATAGTCCGTGTACTCAAAACATCATGCATTGCAGTGCAGTTATTAAATAAATATCGCTCAGTGGCTGAAGAAGTAATGTCGTGGTATCAGATGACATCAACTTGGTTGCAGTCGTTATTATTAAATGAGTGGAAGGCTGATATAACGCTCTCAGATTAAGTGAATTTGGTTGGTATTATACTGCTGTTTAATGACGGGAAATTTGTACCAGTGGTATATATATTGCCAGTGGCGACTATTTTGGGGTATGGAGATATATATCGATCCCCTTCCCAACAAAAAAAAAAGGGGGGGGGGGGGGGTTGGTGTAGGCCTAATCATCAACTCCACCTCCCTCCGCTCTTTTGAAAATATTGGTGGATTTATTAAACAATAACCCTCCCCCCCACTACTACAAACTCACTTGAGGATAAAATATACCTTTGTTAGATGGCGTGTCCTTTAACGACCAGTCTGTTCATATTTCAGATGAACATCCTGAAAGCACTTGGTGTTCTCTTGATGATATCTGATTCGAGCTTCGAGGAACAAGGTGAGTGACTTGTAACATATATATCAGAGTAGTTGTTAAGATTGATATTTGTACTCGAAGGCAAGTTTCATTCGCGTGATCCCTGATTAGTGATCACCTACAAAACGCGACCACAGCACGAGGAAGAACGATATATGGTCAATTGTGGAAATGGATAATTGCCTACGCCAGGAGGGTATGCGTTCAATTATGTCCTTGTGTTTGTTTTTTGTGTTTTTTTTTCCGAAACATAATTATATTAACTATTGCTCTTCATAATTATATGAACTCTTGAATTATATAAACCCTTGCTCACACTATAAACCTGGTTATATATATATATATATATATATATATATATATATATATATATATATATATTCTGTATTTTTTTTTTCAGATATATATTGACCAAACATAAACAACGAGTGATTACTCTTTCAGTTTACTGCTGGGGTGGGGGGGGGTATAGGGGGTATGAGAAATTTCACATACCCAGTGATATTTCCAAAGATATCTAAAAACCGGCGTTTCTTTAATGGGTGAATCGTGTTCTGATAAAATAATCTCGTATCATGGGTTTTGGCGAATGAAGTCAGATAATAACCACAGTTTCGTAATAACATTGAAAAGTTTGGGTGATTTTACAGAAGGATGGCATATGAGGTTATATATACATATATATATATATATATATATATATATATATATATATATATATATATATTTGTCCTGGTGATTTAGCTATATACCTTCGTCAGGAAGCCCCAGCTAGTTCTTCAGATATGGCTGAATTGGCAGAAAATTTCTTACTTACCAGAAGCAGACTATTGCATCTAGATAACATCCTGTTAAAGCAAATGTAAACCGCTACCCACCGAGTGGCCAGAAAATGCTGAATAGGCAGTTACATTGTTACGTAATTAGAAGAGGGGGCCAAGAAGCATCTGACAGTGAATTGAAGGAAATATGAGAACAGTTGCTTCAAATGTGGGCATAATGGTCATACAGCGCGGAAATTTAGGAATTGCTTTAAATTGGAAGGAAATTTAGCACAGGATTGTAGGAATTGCTATGATTGTGGTAGGTTCGATCATTTAGCATGAGGCTGCAAGAATTTGTCAGTACGGGATAGTGGGAGTGATAAGAGCAAAGTAAGTCAGAGAGCTATTCAGACTGTGATCCACTCGACTGATGCGTCAATAATGTAGACGGGGAGGGGGGGGGGGGAAGTTAAGATTAGACTGCAGTGTCAGGAGGTCCTGTAGACCGATGTGTGCGTGATACTAGTGCTCGGACTATTGCACAGTTCAAAGGTCCAGTACCAGTAGCCCTGTGTAGAGTGGGCAAAAGTTATGTAAGTGTGATGAGAGACAGTGGGTGCGATTGTGTTATCGCCAGGACTAGTTTGGTAGGTGACGAGCTGTTAGACAAGGAGACAGGTATCATATGTTTTGATCGGCACAGAGTGTACATCCCGTGGCTATGATAGACATAGACACACGGTTCTAGGTAGGCATAGTAGAGGCCGCTAGTGTAGACGATCTCATCTTCGATTTGATTATTAGATATATTGCGGGGGTTCGTCACAATCCAGAACTTGAGTGGCATGTCAGTGATGAAGTGACAGAACCTGATATAAGACGTAGAAAAAAGAATAAAAGTTGATCGTTTATTGGGTCGGTTAGAAATTGCAAGAATTGATACAATGTAAAAAATCAATACAGGGTTGTAAAAACAATGCAGTTGACCTCTTAAATCGTGTTGTGTAAATAGATCTGAAACATGTAATGCTATATAAATATGGCTCTTGATATGGATGCACACGCAATAATGTTATACTTTAAATAATATGATGGTTACATATTTTTTATTTATTTATTTTTTTTTCATATGTAGTTTGGTTGAAGGTTTGGTTTGGTTGATGGTTTTTAGATTTTATACGTATGTACTGTAGGATAAGGCCATGTTATTGCACATATGAGTAATGATGTCATGAGATAGCATGGTGATATTGCATTGTTATAAATATAATGAGCATGGACCGTGGACATAACAAATTTATTTATGCCCTCATGCAAACAATGAAATACTGAATATACATGTTATCAATAAACTATGTGAAAGCTTGTCATTTACACGATGATCAATTTGATATTGTAGCCTTGAACATTTGTGTTTTTTGTTTGGAACTGGAAACATATCTTTCAGAGATTTTTTCTTAAAGGGGATGTTTGACACAACTGTACTACCAGACCAAGGTATATCAAATGGAATTTCTTAAAATAATAAGATATATTTCGGTAAACGCAGTTAAAACTAAGGGCCACTATATTTTCAGGAATTGAAACTTTCAACTGAAACTCAACTGAAATTCAACTGAAACTTTTATACTTTGTGCTTAAGGCTGATTCATGTTGCAAATAAAACTGATCAAGGGTGGTCATGCACCATGCATTTTGGTAAGATATGACTTTTATAATGGACTAAAAAAATTCAGTTAAAGAATAAGATAAGCTACATAATTGCATAAAAAGTGTAACTTAAAATCTTTAATTAAAAAAGAAGCCAGCAACATCATTTTTTGATGAAATAAAGAAATGTTATTGTAAAAACAGAAAATATATTGTCAAAATTCATATATAATAAAAATAAGTAACTCGCGAAATTTGACCAGATTAAATCACTCCTCTGCAGGAATAAAGTAAAACTTACAAAACGCTAGAATTGATTTCTTATTTTACTTTGGCCTATGAATGACTTATACTTTATGATAAATTATCACCCCATAAAAAATATTGGGTAAGCACAGATCTTAGCAGTCAAACACTAGTATCTGTATTTTAAGAAAATAAAAAAAATGCATAAAAATGATGCATATATCTATAAAATTAGTTTCCCATGGCATTATGACATGAAAACTTGAGATTAGTGATTAAGCAGGAATGATATCGTATACAGGGTTGTCTGGAGGGCAATTAATTATCTATCTGCCAACTCGACTTATATCCTAGTTTTTTTTTTACAAAATAAAGTAGCGATTCTATGATATAGGGCTACATTAACTTGTATGGTTTAACAAGTTCAAATAAAAATTAAACACTTTGAACTATAACGGGAGTAACCATTACGGCTATTTAAATAGGAACATATGAAAATTTGACCTCTGTACCCCGTATAATACATGACGATTTGGGTTCGATCATTGTATACGGTACGTTCATTAGCCTTTTATGGGACCATCCCGAAAACCGTTATAAACGCTGGGAATTCAGAATATTTCACGTTTTAAATCTTGTACACAGTTATATGATTGTCTAATCTAACGTAACCAGTCCTAAAATGAGAAATATATAATTTGTGATTGAGTGTAAATGCATTTTGATTTGGGCCCGGGAGACGTATTGCGGGAAAATTGCCCGTATGCAAACCATACGTTTTAGTTCGGAATTAGCTTTATTTTCCGAATTTAAAGGACCTTTCTGGAGTGTATGGTTAGAGTTCTATCCATTCTATTGTAATCATCTGGAGAAAGTGTAAAATACGCATAAAATAAGTACAATACAGCCGTTTTCTTTTGGTTCGGTATTTTGACGCCCCAAATATAGCCATTTTAACCCTTATTAAGAGTAATAAAATACTACTCATAATACGAATTATCAGCTAATTTTTTATTTCATAGGGAATGGATAGACCCAATCTTCATGATTTACTCAGTTTCAAGATCGTTTCTGTTACGTAAGGGTATATTTCATGTGTTTAATAAGGCTTGGGTTTCTCAGTCTGGGCCCGGGTTTCAGTGTGTCCCGATAGCAAGACTAGTGCACAAATAACGGCGCGTATGCGATGCGCAGTAGCAATCGTGGCACTTTAATACAGGTCAGTGTGTGATGAGTGGGAAACTAAAATCGTGAAGTATGGTCAAAGTGATGAAGTTGATAATGTTTAATGAACTTGCATTTTGTTGTTGTCATCTGGATTGATTACATCAGAGCCGAGTGGGACGGTAGGTTGTTAAACAGGATTTTATTCATTGTGTGAGTGTTTAGACCTTCTGTTCTAAGGTGTATTATAATTAGATGACCGTTTTAAGCCCCAGTCACATCACGCCAACGAGCCCATACCGAGTGGTTTATGGCGATAAGGTGGACTTTTCGGACTAGCTTTGACCGGGCATTGTTTGTTTGGACGAGCCTCGTCAGTATTTTAACAGCTCGTTGAGGAGCTCGTCGCTCTTAAGGGAGGAGATAAAGAGCGTCGTGGACCCGCTGGAATTATTATTTGCTTACTGAGAACATGGATTGACAGTTGGAAATGTAAGGATATTTCATGCCACGAACCTCAATGTCATATCTCTGCATAATGGCCCCACAGTGCACATATCATGTTACATTAACTATGATACATGGGCGTGTAAAAACATGCGACATCCTGTTATGAAAGTTTCATGGTTAATTATAAAAGAACTTCCCCATCCAGATCTTGCCTTTCAAATTATTTGCTTGAATTTCAGTCGGACCTTGTTTGACGCAGTAGATTTGGAATAAATATTAACTCAGCTGACAAAGAGTGCTAATTGGTTTTAACATTAGGGTAGGAAAATCACAAAAAGGATGAAATAATAATGTTACTTAAACTGATGATACTGGGTGGCACTTGAACGTGTTAGGAAAGATTTTGAGTTCTTTATAGTAAATATAATGACGGCTATGAGTATGGGCCTTATTTGATGACAATATGTGAGGGCACAGGCCAAAGGCGCAAGCACAGAAGCCTACCAAGGGCAACCCCCCTCATAGAATAAGGAACTCCGCTCAAAATCTTCCCAGGACACACATTCCCAATTATGACAAAGACAAAGAGGACGAAAAGAATATTGCAATATAGCATGTATGGCATATATATATATATATATATATATATATATATATATATATAATATTTTTGCTTAGATAGCCTCACACCAAAATATTCTACAGGTCATTCTCAAACATTCCAACTCGGAAAGTTCTAACTGCAGTCAAAGCAACTGGTCTAAATATATTACTGTTTCTTGTTCCTCTAATTTTGAGCATTTCCAAGGAACATGCTGAACAGCACATAGTAATGTCTGAAAATACGAACTCGTGTCTCCCGGGGAGAATTTCAGGCCAAGGTAGAGCGTCCTTGATGGTTTTTGTTCGTCCAGACACGAGGACTTTTCCAACATAACCTTGAAATAGACCCATAATTAATTACGTGTTGGGGCTTAGCCAATCAGCATGCTCTCGCTGCCTCATTGGTGCTAAGTTATTTTATAATGCCCACGTGAAACTACTGATCAGTGCAAATATAGTGCCATAACAATTTTGAATAAGTCGATCTGCGTGAGGATAAAATATAGAATCCGGCTTAATAACGGAAGAGTGAAGCTTTAAGATTAAGGTAACACTGTTTATCTTTATGCATGCAGTGTACGCATCCTTGTGAAAATGGGAAAATATAATTTATGGGGAAACCAGCCTATAATATATCTTTTTCTGAATACAATGTACTGAATGGACAATCACACTAATCAGTTAGTCTCAATGTTAGAGCATTTCTTCTAGTTCAAGATGTCTCAAACAGTTGATTGAGAAAATGTTATGGGTTTAACGTATTTCAAAGCTATGACTTGTTTTCTCATCGAGTGAAATAAATAAATGGAATCGTCCAAGTATACAATTTCGGAGAGTGAAGTCATGATTTATACCAAAATTACATATTGGACAACGCTGTGACAATCCAAGTACACGTAATTTATTAGACGTGTGTTGCACGTAGGGAAATGTAAGAATAAACAGTCGATCCTGAAATAAATCTGTGAACCAATTTATGCCCAAGTTCATGTAAGTTTTCTACCCATCAAACCAACGCAATATAAACTTTATTCTTCATTCAGAGTATTTATAGAATTTTCTTGTAAACTTTTATGGAAAATTGGGTATTGAGGAAGGGACTAGTTGTTCAATGTTTCGGTTCATCCGTTTTCCGGATATTGACATACAGAGGCAGAATCATCGAGGCATGTTTTATTCATTTTAGTTACGCCTGTTTATACAATATTTCTATTAATGCAACAGTAATAACATTTTCGAATTAATTTTTGCCTAAAGTTGCTTATGATATATGCTCTCCGAGTGAAGTTTAAATTCTTTAATCAAATTTCTTTACACAAAAATAGAGGCGACGATGCACAGATCCGCTCTCACTTGAACTTTTCAGTTCGGTTTTCCATTCATCGTTCGCTATCACTCTAACCGTTGGAGTGCTGATATAACGCTCTTGGATGACGTAAACTTTTATGACATTACAATTTATATTTCAGATGAACATCGTGGCAGCTTTAAGAGTTCTCGTGATGGCGTCTGCCGCCAATATCTGTCTCGGGGAACAAGGTAAGTCGTATATATGAAATCCCTATCAGGGTAATTGTTAGGTTTAACATTCACCTTATCATGACAGTTTGTATGTATCTCATATATACAGTAAAACCCAGTGCAACGATCACCTGGTAAACCCGGCCTCGGAGCTAGCTATACTTCCCCCTTATGGTCCTATTCCTCCAATATGCAATTCTAATACGAGGACCCGGTTCAACTATATAGATATTCGTGTTCAGTGGGATTTACTCTCTTTCTCTTTCTCTCTCACACAATATATATATATATATATATATATATATATATTAATCGTTAAGCACGTTGGAGCATCGTGTTATTACTCGGAGTTTCACGCTGTTGCCGGTGTCGGCACCCGGGCGATCACACGATGCTCCAGCGTGCTTAACGTTTATTTAACCTGCTCTACCTTAGCTGTATCGAGCACTCTACTGCAAGCACTGGAACCTACTTAGCATGATATATATATATATATATATATATATATATATATTCCAACGACTACCCACAGCATTATGCTTCTCCCTTTAATGTAATTCTAATACGAAGACCCGAACTAGATGTTCGTTTTCAGTGGAATTTATTATCTCTCTCTCTCTCTCTCTCTCTCTCTCTCTCTCTCTATATATATATATATATATATATATATATCCAACGACTACCTGGTAAACTTGGCCACAGCTTTATGTTTCTTGCAGTTTTTTGTTGATAGCATTATACGAATCCTTAGTTAATTAAACATAACGTTACTCTTACCAGTATTCAGTATTAGAATAACTGAAGCTGTGAGCCGGTTTGGTTTCCAGTTAATTGGAACAATTAACAAAGTGTGGCTGCAGTATATATGCCTGCAACCCACTCAGCTAGTTAGCGCTTAAACACGACCAGTAGCGTCGGAAACTTCATACATGACAGATCTCAATCTACGAATTCTGTATACGGATGCAGCTGATATAGGCTGCGGGAGGATGCGGGATTATTGTTTATATATTTTACCTGTGTGGCCGCAAAACCTATGTTGTTGGCATAATGCAAGCAAACATACAATACAGCTCTGTTTTGCGTCGTGCCCCCCTATATGGAAACAATAGAAAGTTTTATTCAAGAACTAGTTCCCTTTTAACTTTCTTAGAAAATATTAAGTTTCCATCCTGCCTTAGTATAACTTTTTTTTGCTTGAATGAACCGGGTGTGTGGGTGTGTGTGTGTGGGGGGGGGGGGGTATTAGGACTGATCATTACACTCTACAAATTTGTTTCACCAGAATTTGGGTACATTCATGGGAATTTTGTGACAGATAAAGTCTTTTACTTAAGTACTTTGTGAATCTATAGAGATTTAGATATATAGAGATACAGTTGTTTGTATTAATAAAATACGTTGATATTATGAACCGGCTTGGGCGGTATTACCTTGGTACGGACCAAGCCGGTTAATTACAAGCACTACTTGATCCCTCCCAAACCACCTATCTAATCCACCTTCCTACTCATTAAACAAGGTTCCCTTACTTTACTACTTGTACATCTATGCTATAATCAACAAGAAAATGGCTTATACCAACTTTTCCTTCATATAACTTTGCCAGTTCAGCTCATGCTCCCATTAAGTAAGTGTTGTCACTTGTTTTGTAAAAAAGAACCATCGAAGGTAAATGTAAAGTGCGGTGTAAATTTTAATTTGAATTTAAACTCTACTCATTTTACAAAAAGAGTGATAAATGACTAATGCTTGCCCTCTCCATGGAACAGATGGTGGCATTTTAGTCTCCAGAGATGGAGCCAACCGGAAAAAACACTAACCTTTGGCTTACCACTAAAACCAACTCTTATAGCCACGTCAGGGGTCGAACCCAGTTCGCCAGCGGATAAAACCGGGCGTGTTAGCACTCTATTTTCCAGGCCCACGAAAACAGAATTTTGTATGATCACTTTATCTGTTAGTAACTTGAAAAATGAGGTCAGACTGGACAACATCGCGACATTTCACGGCCGAACCACACCTGCCGCCAGAGGTCATTTCTACTCGAAACGAATCTCCTCCTTTATGGAACAGTGAGACGGCCGAGGAGACGTGTCTCATCTGTCAAACTTTAAATAAAGAATATTTCAAATAAAAATATTTTATTAAGGCCTTTATTTCACTTGCGTATGCTTTGAAAATATTTAAGTACTTACCACAAAAACACGTTTATATATTTTGCCTTGGAACAATTCTAATCCAACATATTTGAACGGACTGCATAACCCTTTTCACAACATTTTTACTTACGTCGCAAGTGTATACAGAAGCCGCGGTGCATTGTGTGGAAAAGATTGTGACGTCAACAAACCCTGAACAGCTGAGACGCATTCTTGTTAGTCCGAGTTTGCGCAGTGCGGGCTGAACAACTTACACTTTTTCCTCTAAACTTGTTCGGGAACTCGTCCCTGACCTGGATGCCAATATTAAGCTGCAGTCAGAACTGAACGGCACCCTGATGTGATCCACATCCTGCCCTCTGGTAGAAAAGCGACGAACTAGCCTTCTATACCACTCAGTACATACATCTACATGTCATGTGTGGATGGTCACTAACATGACATCTATATATCAAGACATGGGACCTGTATGACGTGCATATATTCGGACATATATACACACGAATAAAAGAATACACATCAGTGGTATGCCAGTTATTCAATGATATCGATTTTAAGCCTACATAATCGATCACAAACGATTTCGTATGCTCAAGCCGAAAGATAATCAAGATTATCCAGAAGAAATATTCTTATCCTGTCAAAGAGAGTAAAGACGGGGCAAAAGTTGTTTTTTAATTAAAAATGAAACTTGTGCAGCGAAAACGTGTCAACAACACGGCCGTTAATGGGGCTGTCCCACTTAGACGACATTACAGGCACAAAAAGGCGACCAGGCTGTCGCCTAAAGGTCGCCGGTATGGTCGCCTGTAGTCGCGCGAAGTCGCCCAAAGACGCGTGGTGTTTTTACCTGTCGCCGCTGGATTTTCAAACTGTTCAGGCGACAGCCTATATGACGCCAGTGAGCGTAGCCTGTCCTCCACTAGGTCATGTCGTAGACTGGTGTATTTGATACAGGTTCCTCACATAGCACAGGGTAGAGACTCATCGAAACTTCTCGCGCATGCACGTAGCATGAATTCTGGTGTCATAGGTTGTCGCCAGTGTAGTCGTTATTTGTCGTAGATGTGGTCGTAGGTTGTCGTAGATAATTGTCCTTTATCGCGGCGATTATGTCGCCGGTCGTCGGCAGCTTGTCGTAGATTGTCGTCAGTCAGTCTACCAGTTGTAGCTTGTCGAAGACTATTGTCGTAGCGAAGTTACAGTCGCCTGTTTTTCGGCGACCATAAGCCGCCTGTAGTCGCCTGTAAAGTCGCCTTAGTGGGACAACCCCATAACTTTACTTGTCAGCGTGATTTACAAGTCACGCTGAATTTACTGGGTCAACAGTTAAGGTATACTCGTAATCCTACACAGCTAATTCCACGGTAATATAGAAGAATACATAGAATAATCCATTAATAAGCGAAAATCGGTCGTTTCTTTCTTTCAATCTCGAAACGATTAACAATAAATTCCAACCACAAATACACATACGTTTGGCTCTTACTATGTATTCATAATTGTTCTTTGTGGTTTGTAAATGTAACTGATAAGGATTTTCTGTTTGGGTTTGCAAGGAGCTCTGTAGTTCAGGAACAACCATATATCCGTCATTATAATTCAGGGTAAAAAAACCTATGCAGAGATATCAAAGAAGATAAAACACAGGTTGTAATTTTATGAAAGAAGAAAGTGCAAGTTAAACAAAGGAACCCTTTCATAAAAAATATTGATAACGCTGCACGTTTTATGTAAATCCTGTCAGCGTAAAGTAAAAACTGTAATAATATTGCACTATGCCCTTGTAACAAATATCCTCACGTATAGCAAATATCCTCACATATAACATATATCATCACGCGCAGCGTACCACATATAGCAAATATCCTCACATATAACATATATCCTCACGTATAGCAAATATCCTCACATATAACATATATCCTCACGCGCAGCGTACCACATATAGCAAATATCCTCACATATAACATATATCCTCACGCGCAGCGTACCATGCATAACAAATATCCTCAAGTACAGCGTATCTTGTTAAACAACATCCTCAGCTACAGGGTATCACATACAAAAAAATATCATTACATGCAGCATAGCACGTATAAAAATTGTTTGCAGCGTATCATGGGATATTGGTATCCTAGGCAAAGGTATCCACGTATCATATCCT
Organism: Sipunculus nudus; assembly: GCA_026874595.1. Taxonomy (NCBI): domain Eukaryota; kingdom Metazoa; phylum Annelida; class Sipuncula; order Golfingiida; family Sipunculidae; genus Sipunculus; species Sipunculus nudus. The sequence goes on from CM049315.1 coordinate 51,503,946, forward strand.
CAGGCGTATCACGTATAACAAGTATCCTATCCTCAGGCGTATCACGTATAACGAGTATCCTATCCTCAGGCGTATCACGTATAAAAGTATCCTATCCTCAGGCGTATCACGTATAACGAGTGTCCTATCCTCAGGCGTATCACGTATAAAAGTATCCCATCCGCAGGCATGTTACGTATAACGAGTATCCTTTCCTCAGGCGTATCACGTAGAAAAAGTATCCTATCCTTAGGCGTATCACGTATACAACAAGTATCCTATTCTCAGGCGTATATCACGAAGATACACTCACGTCAAGCGTGTCAAGTATAATATAAGTACTGTAATGAGAATCGAACCTCATCTGGTAGGTATATGAGATAAAGACCATCACATATAACAGTAACCGTAACGTTAAGCATATACGTCATATACCAAGCGCTCTTAAAATGTATAAAATTTAAAACATGAAAGGTGTCCTATATTTGTAAGAAGTTAAATACTGTTTTGATTATACCATTTTTTATCAAATCCATTTTTAGCGTGCCGCTCTGGTGATATACCGCACTGTGGAGAGTTAAATACACCCGGCCCTCATTGTATGGACTGTCTCCGTTATTTGTGGGAGGACGTGGGATGTAAGCCCGAGGGGACAAAAGGTCCGGACAACGAACCGGTGTCCGTGAAAACCTGGAATGATATGTCCGTTAAAGAGGTCAAAGAAAACATGAAGGAATACCCTATGATGGCTGACATTAAGCCGTTATACTGCCATGGCTCAGAGGAAAACGGTGAGGGACTTTTAAATTCAAGGAACGAGGCCTCAAAATAATTTGTCTTATACATGTACATTAACATAAACACGACAAGCCCGTAATGTGACCCTTCTTAAAGCAAAACCTCCAACCCCCCTCCCCCCCCCCCCCCTTCCACGGCATATAAGAAAGGGACGCCTCGACATCGCGACTACCCCGCCTGAACAATCACCCCGCCATCACGACCGCGCTACAAGGTCCATCTCCCCGCCATCACGACCACCCCAACAGGTCACTCACCCCGCCATCAGGACCATCTCACCAAGTCAATCACACCGCCTTCACAACCGTCCGACCAGGATAATCTACCTGCCTTCATGACCGCCCAACAAAAACAATCACCCCGCCTTCACGTATATATCACAACAGGACAATCACCCTGCCATCACGAAAACCCTACCAGGACAATCACCCCGCCATCACGGAAACCCTTCCAGGACAATCACGCCGCCATCACGGAAACCCCACCAGGACAATCACCCCGCCATCACGAAAACCCTACCAGGACAATCACCCCGCCATCACGGAAACCCCACCAGGACAATCACCCCGCCATCACGAAAACCCCACCATGCAGGACAATCACCCCGCCATCACGGAAACCCCACCAGGACAATCGACCCGCCATCACAACCACCTCACCAGGACAATCACCCCGCCATCACAAAATTCTCACCAGTACAATCACCCCGCCATAACGAAATTCCCACCAGGACAATCACCCCGCAATCACGAAAGCTCCACCGGGACAATCATCCCGCCATCACAACCACCTCACCAGGACAATCACCCCGCCATCACGAAATTCCCACCAGGACAATCACCCCGCCATCACGAAAATCCCACCAGGATAATCACCCCGCAATCACGAAAGCTCCACCAGGACAATCATCCCGCCATCACAACCACCTCACCAGGACAATCACCCCGCCATCACGAAATTCCCACCAGGACAATCACCCCGCAATCACGAAAGCTCCACCAGGACAATCATCCCGCCATCACAACCACCTCACCAGGACAATCACCCCGCCATCACGAAATTCCCACCGGGACAATCACCCCGCAATCACGAAAGCTCCACCAGGACAATCATCCCGCCATCACAACCACCTCACCAGGACAATCACCCCGCAATCACGAAATTCCCACCAGGACAATCACCCCGCCATCACGAAAATCCCACCAGGATAATCACCCCGCAATCACGAAAGCTCCACCAGGACAATCATCCCGCCATCACAACCACCTCACCAGGACAATCACCCCGCCATAACGAAATTCCCACCAGGACAATCACCTCGCAATCACGAAAGCTTAACCAGGACAATCATCCCGCCAACACAACCACCTCACCAGGACAATCACCCCGCCATCACGAAATTCCCACCAGGACAATCACCCCGCAATCACGAAAATCCCACCAGGATAATCACCGCGCAATCACGAAAGCTCGACCAGGACAATCATCCCACCATCACAACCACCTCACCAGGACAATCACCCCGCCATCACGAAAATCCCAACAGGACAATCAGCCCGCCATCACGAAAATCTCACCAGGATAATCACCCCGCAATCACGAAAGCTCCACCAGGACAATCATCCCGCCATCACAACCACCTCACCAGGACAATCATCCCGCCATCACGAAAATCCCACCAGGACAATCACCCCGCCATCACGAAAATCCCACCAGGATAATCACCCCGCAATCACGAAAACCCCAACAGGACAATCACTCCGCCATCACGAAAACCCCACCATGCAGGACAATCACCCCGCCATCACGAAATTCCCACCAGGATAATCACCCCGCAATCACGAAAGCTCCACCAGGACAATCATCCCGCCATCACAACCACCTCACCAGGACAATCACCCCGCCGTCACGAAAATCCCACCAGGACAATCACCCCGCCATCACGAAAATCCCACCAGGATAATCACCGCGCAATCACGAAAGCTCCACCAGGACAATCATCCCGCCATCACAACCACCTCACCAGGACAATTATCCCGCCATCAAGAAAATCCCACCAAGAAAATCACCCCGCCATCACGAAAACCCCACCATGCAGGACAATCACCCTGCCATCATGAAATCCCCACAAGTACAATCACTCTACCATCACTGAAATCCCGCCAGGACCATAACCCCTCCATCACGACCATTCGTCAATCAACCTGCCATTACGACTATCCAAACAGGTCAATCACTCCGCCACCACAACCACTCAGAGTTGAACGCGAATTTGGTAACTATAAGGTTCATTATTTAGCTACATAATATATGCCACAATCCTTAAGCAATATTTATTCCATCCATTACAGAAGAGGAGTCCACAACGAATCTGCCAGACGATTACCCTGAAACAACTACAGCTGGAAGTGAAACTGAAGCGATTATTACAGCTGCAGTTCTTCCGACTACCAGCAATAAAAAGAGCTGCCGCTCTGGCAGTAGTATACCGTACTGTGGAGAGTTAGCCACAACCGGGCCTCATTGTATGGAGTGTCTACGTGCTCTGTGGAAACAGGTCGGGTTTGATGGGTTCAGATTCGTCATCAATACAGGTTGAGTTCTGGAATAAACGCAGTGTACAAAAAGTTAAAGAAAGCATGGACTTCTACAGTGGTATTCCAGTTGCATGCTCTGGTACGGATAAACAAGGTACGTGTTGACATTAGTATATTTTTTTAGGTTTTAATATTTTTGAAATACTTTTTTATATTTATATGAAAATTAAAGGTACATCTACATTTGTCTTAAAACGATTGAGGGTCAATGCGAAGTTCCCCGGCAAAACATCCTGGTTCACGAACTACTACCTACAATTCACCTGTAATATACGATGGTATGGTTCTGCGTGTGAGTGTAACACAGTTCACGTGTTTATGTACCATAAAAGACGTGACCAGAGGTCAGATCTTGCGTATGGGAAACAACTACAAAACAAAGAGAAGAAACAGAAAAGGATAAGCACAGAAGAAATACCGGTTGCGTGGAAGCTTGAAAAAGCTTGATTTTTTTTAAGTGGCGCGTTATGGATACTAGGTCACGTGCGCGTTATGTGAATGCTTTGTTCTAATGATCGCGCCCGATGCAAACTTATAAACTCTTGTTTACAGAAATAAGTAAACGGTTTGGTATCAAATTACCGTAATATTTCAAGGATAAACACTAAATTAAATGAATATTTTACATACCTGGTCTGTGAATGTCCCTGAAATATAACTGCTGACTGATTATTCCCGGAAAAGCTGTTCGTGGTGGTTCGCTGTAAATTTGATTCAATTTAATTACTGAAGATGGGTATAGCAGTTGAATCTGATGGTACATAAATGGTACATAAATGACCTCGAGCATTCAGTATTCCCATCTCCACGTGACTTCTTGGTACTGGAGTTTCACAGCATTTATGAGTCATTAGCATCTTATAAATGTTAGTTGTACCTCCCAGTTTCAACATACAGCTGTTTGGATGTGAAACCTGTATTTTCATGCCGTTGTGCAGTCCATGGTACCTTCAATATGATGCGAATAAAGAACATCCCTCTGGTCGACACATGTTAAAGGACATTATTAATTACTAGAATGAGACCCGTTCACTTTTATGCGCTTAAAGATCAGTCTAGTTCCATCAAATAGATGGTGTGGCAAGATCGACCAATAGATACAGCGTAGCTCAGTTTCTGATGGACACTGCTGCGGTAGCCCGTTCGCGTAATATATTAAATGTCTCAAGATTTACAGGAACATCTTAACATCTGGGGTGTGTTGCAATAAGGCGACGTAAGTCATGTCGGTGATTTAAGCCCAGTGGCATCTGTACGTCACTATGGTAACAATTATGACGTCACAATTGTAACATTGGTATTTAGGCCCGCTACTGAACTAAAGTCAAGTGAAATTCTTTTGCAACAGGCCCCTAATGTTCCCAACAGCTGGCATTTCCAATGCTTGGTTACAGTGGAGTTATAATATAAACCTATTTATTTTACATGGATTGTACAAAGTGTTATTATAAATAATCGAGGCACTCTCCATGGCTCGGTTGATGGCGTTCGGCAGTCTGCAGGGGTGAGGGAAAACGGAGTACCCGGAGAAAACCACCGGCCTTGGACGGCCAACTACAACCCACTCTCATAGCCAAGCCGGGGATCGAACCCGGGTCGCCAGCGGAGAGAGCCTAACGTTTTACCACTCAGCTGTTCAGGCCCCTGTTACGTGACCAAGGCCCAGTGGTGCCACTGTCAGTCATTATATAGATTCAAATAAAAACTGAGATGATTCATGCTGTAATGGCCCATCTGATTTGATAACATTAAGAATTTTCACCATGGACATTTTTGATAAAATGTCATTGACATATATGGAATGTTGTCTTAAGATACCGAGGTTTTTAAAATAAAGGCTCTTAAAATCAAATCATTTTTAAATTCATTTTTAGGTGCCACTGATATGGCGTCACAGGAGAAGTTTACTACGGACGTTAATGTACAAGATGCTTCCATAAATTCTGCCGTCAAGACATCTGCGATCCCTGAAAAACGACCGGACGCCCGGCCTACTTCTGTGACGTCAGATCTGCCTGTGACGTCACGCGGTTCCATCAGGATCAGCATCGGGTTGCCTAGCGATTCATCTGGCAAGGAAACAAGAGGAGTACATTTAAATTCCACCGCGACTAGTTTGAGGCTGACCAAGGAATCTACACGGAAGACTGTCATGTATAGCTCACTGGCGGGTGCTCTACTCGCTGTAGGATCTCTGAGCAGTTTGGCACTTTATGGGTAAGTTTTGCGTCATCATGTCATTTCGCGCATGCGCAGCAATGCTCTTCTCCTCGGAAATAATACCCTTAATAAAAAAAGAAACTAATTTAAGGAACGAAGAACGATCTCTGCAACATGTTTTTTTTTTTTTTGGTTTCTTCAATTTGACAATTCGTTATTTACAGAGACAGGCACTTTACGTGTAAATCCAGAATAGGCCAGTAATTTTATTTTGAAAGAAATAAACGATAAACAAAGCCTCCGAGTAAACTATAATATACTCGGATGGTGTTTATATCATTTGTTCCAAGGAAAAATCACTGATCGTTAAGGCGTGCATGCCTGTGCTTGCAGAAAAAGACTGGAGGTCAAGGACAAAACGATGAAGTCTTACATGAACTCAATTTCTCAGAGTATTCATTGTTAGAGCTTTATTATTGCAAAATACAGGCTGATTAAAAGTTCATTAATTCATCCTTAATACTGAAGAAAGAAGTCTGTGATAAGAAATGTAATTTTATTACAATTATAATTATTAAAATTTATTTGTAGAGAACATCTTGAAAAGATTATACTGTTTATTATTTATTAAAATAACGAAATTATAAAATATATATTCACGTTTTACATAAAGTATCCATCTTTTCAGTCTGTACAAAAAAAGGAAGAGGATCAAAAATCAGGTGAGTTTGCAGCCCTATACTTTTTTCCTCTTTGACTATCATTTAATATAATAGCTATCGCGTTACGTCTAAAGTAAATATGTGTAAATAATTATATGTGTAAGCCATATTAACATAGAAATACACTACTTTCACATCTTGGTTTATAAAATCACGTCTTTGTGTGTATTTTTCCTTAAAGCTTAAATACAATCGACTCTCTCCATTCGCATATTTACAGACGTATCCTTTATCTACAAGATTATGTTGGCCTCGGTTGCAAGGGTCCAGGAATAATGATTAAAAGTAAAAAACAAATATGACAAAACATTGAGACATATCCATTCACATTTAAAAAATAAACAAATTCGGAACAGTTTGGAATCCACAAATTGGAATGCCTGTAAACGGGTTTCAGTTAACCTGAATGCTTTTGAGCTCGATAATCTATATATATATATATATATATATATATATATATATATATATATATATATATATATATGGTTTAGGTACCTCACCTGGATGTGATGACGATGCAGAGGCCCCAGCGTCCACACCCAGATCTCAGATGGTTTCACCCCATGCATATAAATACATGAACGGAGGTGCCCACGGAGGCGACCAAGTGTTCGTGTACCCTGAGGACCCAGCCTTGAAAGGAGACACCACTGAGACGTTGCTCAATGCGACGAGAGAACAAAATAATCTTCTTCGTGATAAACTGTAAGGAAAATCAACAAAAACGATAATAGGCCACGCTCCGAAAGTATTGAAAAGAAAAAAAAAATGTAGGTTTTAAAATGGGATGAATTTATTTAAAAAATGAAATATTATTATGTTGTGATTAAAAAAATAACTGTTTTGTATATTAAGATATGTGATGTATTTATTGTTGACAAAACGTACATTCTACTTAAAAGAAATGTTTTCTCAGAGTTTCACACCGGAATAAAATATTGACTGCTCGTTAGTAACAAAAATAACTAAATGTGACCTTGATTTTATATATATATATATATATATTTATGCAAATGTCCTGAAACGTCAGAACGGGTAGTGTTGTTAGACCCGGCTATCAGCATGCCGCGAATTATTATTCTGACATTTCTAAACAATTTTCCATAGGATATATATCTCAAATCTCTTTTCATTTTTGAATAAACACCAGAATTAGCCAACAGTTGCAGAAATAAAACAGAAAGGATATGTATTATAGCACACTTAGGCTATTCTGCTATGCGCCAGGATTTGAATAGCCAACGCACGTAGAAGGTATATGGGAATCTAACTGACGAAAAACAGGCAGACAACTAATGATATCGATTCGCATAATTTGATTGGCAAATGAAAATTTGGGTATTACCCATTTCTTATGACACCTTTAAACTGATTGGCCAAAGCTAATGAATGGTCGCCATTGTATATTATTTTTATATTTTTTATACTGATTGTTAAAGGAATACATCCAATTTTCACCCGATTAAAAATCATCAACCGAAATCGCATACAGATCAATGTAATCGGTATCTGGTTGTACATGGGTACAGGTCATTACAACAACCTAGGCACTAGTACTGCGCCCTTACACCTATTGTTTCCGATAAAACAAAATGTTTTTTCCACGTGCATGCGCACTTCTGTATTCGGGTCTGACAAACCAGGATCTTAGGTTTATCAAAAGAATTCAATTACGTGCATCGCCATTGAAAAACAGTAATTTTATAACGTTTATTCCTCTGTGATATAAGGACATCACCTTTGCAACTAGAAATCTGCATTCTGATGAATGCAAGCATCCGCCTTTCTCTCATTCGGCCCATATTTTCAGGTTCATTCGTGCATAAGTTACTGTACATTTGTGAATATCCCTTTATGATGTAAATGGATCCGGGTCATGTGCCGGATCCACACCAAATTCATGAGATTGCCTTGAAAATTTCATAAGATTCTGTTTATGTTGTGAAGAAACACACCCACACAAACACATGTAGAGGAATGAACGTACACACTGGTGGGGGCAATAATACAGACACGATCTCACATTGACGTTCGTGGCTGACAGGGGTCGCTGGTGTTGTAGTAATTCTAGTCAGACATCACAAAATCAGAATCCCTTTATTTGATAACGTTTGCAACTATGCCACTTCATGTGAGACGTCCCCCAGTACTAGATGACCGATTAATGCAGTCATTTTTATAGAAATGTGATTTTATAGAAACGTGTTTTGTGCTTAATTTTCAGCTTGTCTTTTAACATGTTCCATTTTGTAATAAATCATGTCACTTCAATAACGTGTGTTGTTTTAATTCACAAGAAGAATGCTGTTTTACTGCACCCGCCTATTCGTGCCATTTCATATATATATTTTTATTTTGTCTCCTTTGTCTAGAACATTATTTCCAAAATCAAGTTTATTATTTGTCCCATGAAATTCATAGACTGGTCCAGTCGGTATGCCAAACTTTCGCTTTATTGTGACAGCTAGGACGGGTACTGCCATCTGATGGCAATAGGATTTCGGAACGTCATGCCTTACATTGATGTTGAAAGTTCCTTCTTTATTAGGTCTATCGAGGCAAGGAATTATCAAAGAGTGACACATATTTTAGTGTCCACGTAATTCATGGAGAGATGACTCATTATGAATAGAAAAACTGATTCAGTTTTGGAGGAAATCGATATGGAGATAGCCATCGGCGGAGGGGTACGCTCCTATGGTGAAGTCAAAATCTAAAAACATTTGTTTAATAAGCTGTTAAATTTGATAGAAATCATAAGCACGATTGTACATTTAATACAAAAATGTTACATTTGATTTAAAAAAAAAGATAACGACTGTCTCTTTGTAATTAAACATAAAAAAAACTTGAAATTCGCCGAGCCAAGCCCCCGCTATTCGCTTTTTAAGGATATATTCCATTGCTTGTTCGTGCGTAAATGAATGTGTATTTGTGAATATTCCTTGATGGCTTTCATGAATCCGGATCTTGTGTCGGATTCACACAAATATCATACCGATTTAGTCCATTCTCGAAATATCCCGAATATTTCATGAGATTCCGTTCTATTCTGTGTGATTTATGTTGTAAACACACAAACACATACAAACACACGACCGGGGATGATTACATACCCTCCTGGCGGATGGAACTACGTATGTTTGCTATTGAGGAAAACTTCATCGTTTTTGCGAGAATGTCACGTACAGAGATAATAGACTTAGCCAAGAGACCCCGCCATCCCCGGACTTTTGTTTATACCTTCATACAAATTGAATAAGTTATACGTGAGGACTCATCAGTTTTACGTATGGACCAAGATTACCACTCAAATATAAATGTCAGCTTCCAAAACTCATTGGTGAGATGTGAACAATTAATTCGGAATTAAGTATTTATTAATGAAATTGTAGATATAGAAAGAGATGGTTTTGTATATATATATATATATATATATATATATATATATATATATATATATATATATACTTAATCAACATTTTGGATGACAAAATCCGGAATATGACCTTCCAGGGTCCTGATCAAATGTGGTGGTCTGATTCGTACACACCTGAAATAAATAAATCCAAGCCGAGGGAAATGTTGGTTACCATAACAACTTTCTTATTACACCCCTGGTCAGCCGTGCTCGTCAGAATAAAGGCGGATTTGGTCTCCTATTGTACTACAACCAACATAATGATAGGATTCGCTTTTACAAAAACAATATAAGTTTAATCCATAACAATGAACATAATTCCTTACCGCCGTGATATGTAGTTTCAATATATGCTGTGAAATCCACGCAATATAATATAAACTCTGCAACAACAGCGACACCTAATGATATTTTTGATGAACTATATATTTCATATATATGTCTCATTTGACATAAACATAGTATTATTTTCAGGACTTTTGTTACTGGTTTAAGGATTACCTTACCCGAAATGTGTACCAAAATAAAATTGTTGATAAATGTACTCAGCATAATATTTACTGTTCCTACTACTTGGTTACAACAAGATCAAAGAAATATATTGTATGTGTACCAAAATAAGATTGCTGATAAATGTACTCAGCATAATATTTACTGTTCCTACTACTCGGTTATAACAAGATTAAAGAACTATATTGCCAAAATTAATGCATTAATTGGTTCACTTCAGTGTTCAAATGATGTCAAAATAACTTCACAGTAAGCAGCTAGAAAGCACTTATATAGCGCATACTTCATACAACATCCAAATTTAATCAAACATCATCCCGATATTCAACATTAATTCAGCGAAACTGAAAACACTACGCAATATAGACTATTTACTTAATTTAAACAATTGAATATTGACCATCCTTCCACCAAAATCCAATGAAAATCATAAAAAACTAATAAAAATGTCTATCGTTTTGCGTCTGTATTAAGGGGAACTTGGCACTTCATTTCTGCCGATAAAAATCCTGAGCCACTTTGTACATTATATCTACTTGCCAAGTGTGGTTAAACTATGATATAAAATTCTTAATTCAATGTTCTTGTTTCTGCATTATGTAATTTGAAAAAAAAAACAAGTGTTAGAATTTTATATGAAAAGTTAAACTTTTTGAAAAATTGACAAACAGGTGTTCATAATATTCGACATAAGCATGCAGAATTTCACTTAAACTTAGTAAAAGAAAAAATGTGTTTTTCAAAGGGGTAAATTTGAAATATCTTGAAATAAACTGTACAGGTTTAGAGAATTACTAGTTTACTAAAATCTTCACAGATGGCGTTGGCAATATTTGAATTTAAGAAGGTAAAATATGTGTTTTGTTCCTGCAACTATTAGGTATCCTGCTTACTTTTCACAAATAGATCGCTGAAATGACGACGCTGATAACAACAAACCTTACAAACAGCAAAATATAAATAATATAGCCTTATGACAATATTATTCAAACGGAAATTTTTTATTTGCATTGTTATCAGTAGGGGGCGCCATTGATGAGTCGAATTCTCCAATGTGGGCCCAATTAAAGTAAAAAGTTTGCTTTAGATGAGCGAGGTCCCCAGGAGAGCAACCAAACCAACACACATATTATTAAGTCTCCACAGGCCGCCCTAGCAAAACAGTCGGCTTGTCACTACCATGAAACGTCATAATGACGTCACCATCGTTGCGCCCAACTTCAACGATGCTCACGTCACAATGACGGCAAGATCACCTCAGTTAGTCACCAGATAGCCCACGAACATTAAAGGTGCCTTCCCTTTTCCTTGTTGGCAAAAAGTTTCAATTGATTTTAATAAAATTTTGTTTAGGATTCTCACGAGTCTAAGAATATCGTTGCATTGGACCGGGCTCCTTATTTCAATTGTCCATGGTGGAGTAGAATAATAGAAAACCCCCAAAAAACTCACTGACTCTGCAGATTAAACTTGTATTTGTCAAAACGTTGACAAGTGAGTAACGTAATTTTGCTAGCGGGAGAACACAAATTATATATTCAAGTAAAATCGTCCTTGGTTTGTCGTTACCGGGTATAAAATAATGTTTTTGGGTGATTTTCAAAGAAAATACGTCAATACGCTTCTTTTACCGGAGAAGACATACGGCGACGTCCTGTTTCTGTTCACGCCTTGTCATGATCTGTCCAAGGATGTTTACGACTTGTTTCAGATGAGAGTATCGCAGTTATTTTTCCATCTTGATAGGAGACATCAAGTGAAGCGTTTAAGCTTTTTGAACCATGGTCCTTGTTTGCTAGGGTAATGTGAGGAGTAACATCCAAAGGAGAATGAATACTGACAAAAGCCCCGACTCCCCCCCCCCCCCCCCCCCAACACACACACATAAACAAATAAGGACAACCACTTAAAATCTGCTCCAGTTATGATATGTAAACAGAACAAAATCCCTCACAAAATTTTCTTCACTGGATACATGCATTATCCTAAAATTGATCAATGTGTGATGTATAACGGGAAGATTACTAACAACAATGTGTTTCATTTCACTAAAAGTGAGGGGACAAAAGGTAATTTGTCCAACAAGTCGTAATAAAGTAAGGGGTCATATCCCATTTCCCTTCCTGAAACAAGGCCCTCGTTGTGATCAGCACCTGTCATCTCTTCTGCCATCTATCCGTAACCTAAAGCTGCGGTTCCACTTGTGCGGATACGGATGCGGACGCGGTTAAGATCGCGCACAAGAATAAGAAAGGTTGTGTCCATTTATGGGGTGCGGAGTGCGCTGCCGCGTGTGGCTGCGGATACGTTTTTGCCAACCGGACCATGTAGCCGCGGGTACGAAAACGCATGCAGAAACGCCATTTTGAAAAAGGTGAAAGACCTCAAACCGCACTGACATACGTATATATAATGGATACACGCATAACCGTATCCGCATCCGCGTCCGTATCCGCGCCGCACATGCACCGCGTCCGTACAAGTCGACACGCACTTGTACACGAAGGGTATTTCTATGTTTTACAGCATAGTGCTGGCATGATCTTGGCTGGTGCAGTTAACTGCATGTATATATTAACAACTTGTGAGAAACAAACATTCCGTATTTCATGGTGATGTGCAGCAATACGAAACCAAGTAATGTAAGTAAGACGGGTTGCTGCAAGTCTTTGCCCAAAATTACTTTACGGGGAAAACGTCCTGTCTGGAATTTAAAGATACAGTTGTTAATACAGAGTCTGATAGATTATTTATATACGCCCGTCTTATTCGGGACGTAGTATAATATACCACTAGACCATTCTTCTGTTAACGTATAGTTTCGCAGTGATAAGTTACCGCTGCGTGGATGGATTATCAGGAAACTCACTATAACTACTTCCCAATAGATTATCTCATGCGAGTTCGATTCTAGGCAAAAGCCACACATACCTATTGGGGTAAGACATAATCAAGATTTTGTGGAGTCAACGCGATAACTTACCAGGAAAACGATTGATTTGGATAAAACTAAAAAGAATTATTAACAAATATATGATCTCACCTAAGTGTGATTCCCGGCAAAAACCTTCATATTTCAGAGGCCAAAGCTCGTCATACTGTGTCGTCGTGGTGATGATTACCAAAAATCTGATATGCCTGGATTAAATTTTCGGCAAAATCCGCGCATATATTATAATTTCAGAGGTCACAAGACATGATGGATGTATTATTTACTACAAGAAACCATTGCCATCCTCATCTGGTCTTCGGTTGGAGGCACTATTATTTTGTCTTGTTTTTGCAAGAAAGATGGTGGAAATGGCTAAGCTAGCAGAGTTTGTTAAGGAGGGCTCCCAGCTTCTTGAAGCAAACGTACGTCTTCAAGCGGAAGCCTTTGTAAGGGAAACAGAAAGGCAACTTGATGTACCAGAGAAAAGAGAGGCTGTCCTCAAGGAAAGAGAAGCCAATGCCAGGAAGGCCAAGAAGCAAAGAGAACACGAGATGGCCCTCGCCACAGCCGATGAAAGGGGGAATAGGCATTTTGAGGGGGCCAGTGTACCTAACCTGCCGATGTTTGATGAGGAACATGATGGCATGGATGCATATGTACAAGATGCGAAGGTTACGACCGGGCCCGAGAGGGCCATTTGAGAGCTTAGCTTCCAATGTCAGAGCATTGCTCCGGTGCACTGCATGGCCGCAACGGGTTTCCAGAATAGGTTCCGTGCGACATCAGTCAGTTTGTTAGCTGTATTGATGGTCACATTAATAGGTGAATAAAACTATAAAGTCATACTCAAACATTTAATTGACTAAATGATTTGCTTTTAAGGGTGCAGGCCATGAGAATGTGCACTACGGACCTCAAAATTATCGTCGAGGACCAGAGGATGCAAAGGCTTTGTGTGACATTGCAGAACAGTGTTTGCAAGTCCATGGGAACGTCCAAGACACGTCAATTCAACAGAGGTATCAGGCACAAAATTCTCCGTTTGGATGTGAACCAACAGAGCACTGGGAAGCACGGCAGGGAGGGTCCTTTACATTAAAGAATTGCCCGAGGATTCCAATGGAGCTGGACGTTGTCGTAAGGTTCGGCAGAGGAAAGGATGGGAAAGAGATCACAGGCTAATTCATCATAGACCATAGTCGGATGCCATGGTCAGATCAAGATCCAGAGCCCACCGAGTAGTGACTATGGGGACACCGGACACAATAAAGGTATCTAAGACTCAAGTTCCCTTGATGACAGGGAGCAGCTGCGTTAAGCTCAATGGAAGGATTTTACACTTGCAGAGTTCGTAGGTCGATTGTGCGTGGTGACGAAACAACCCGAGGCAATGATAGCCGAAAGGTATTTGACAAAGAACGAGGTCATTGACAGGGAATTCCTTTCTTCCAGAGATCAGAATTCGATAATTCAACGGCACCTACCACGGAATCTGCGAGATAGGGTTATGGTGGGGACGCACGACTCGAACTTCGGATATCACATCGGATGTAAGATTCTTCTAACTAGGTATCAACTGTGATGTCACAAGAGATTGACAGTCTTGTGATATATGTCAGAGACCTATTCTGTGAAGAAGGAAAAGCAACCCACTTGGTAGTATACCGATCATCTGTGTTCCCTATGATCGTATTAGTATTGAACTAGTGAGATCAATGCCTGCATCAGACCTTAAGTACAAATGGAAGCAGACAACCGTAATAGCTGAAGCCCTAATGAATGTAGGGTACCAAGAGATATTCTTATATACAACTACACCCTATCAGCCAATTTGTGTGTCAAATTCTAGGACCTTATATGAAGAATGCGACAATTATACGTTTCAAAGACTTTCTCCTGGATTTTATGCATTTGGACTTCAGTTTACTTTCTGGATTGTTGCAAGAACTTTCCACTGGACTGTCATTCTCCGGGAGTTTACATTTAAAGGACTTATCGTTGTGATGGTGTTAGTATTTTTCTATGTGATTATATTGACTTGTTGTTATATCGCTGTTTTACTGTATAATTGTATAGATGTAGTGTATTGTATTGTTAGGGTTGTTTTAAGAATAAATTATAGTTATTTGTTAACAAAAAAACCCTGACTTCTTTATTCATTCCCCTAGACATTTCCCGCTGCCTAGTGTTACAGAATCTGATCTTTTTTACCTCCGTTACATAATTTGTGTTCATCACGCATACGTGATATGTTTATATTAGGTTCCGTAACAACCAGCATTACTCTTCACTGTCCGTGAGTTACAACAGGAGAGCCTTAAGATCTCCAATGTTATACGGATGCACAACATGTACATATACTACGAGAATTGTGGACAGGAAAGGTAACAGACAAATATATCAGTGCGTCTCGGAACGTAGGTAAAAGCTGGAAGAGACCCGCAGATATACGCTAGAACTCGGGAAAGCTCATGTAAAGCAACGCAAATACTTTGATCACAAAACCAGGATCAGACGGCTGGCATTTTTTTGGGGGGGGGGGGGGGGGGGAGCAAAGCTTTTTTCCTACTGACACTAACAGGCTATTTATGCAGCGGAGGGTCCTGGTCACAGAGAAGGTAAACTATCGATTCGATTCGACGTTAACGGGAGCAACATGTTACAGGAGTGCATGGAAAGGACATGCAACGATCGGGACTGCGTTCAAAAACAAGTGGTCCATGGGCCATGGCGCTCAGCTAAATTTGACTGGGTGCTCATTTCTTATTTTATGTTAATATTGTCTGTCAGCATAGCCTATGGCTTATGTTGCTATTCTAATAAAAATAAAAGTTTTTGAGTGTTACGGAAAGAGTTCAGTTTTCGATAATCTGTGCACATACGGTTACTTCATTCAGGTTTTGGCACAAGAATACATGGTGAACTCCAGTTACTGTTACTAGGTTCATTAAATTCATTGTCCAGCAAATATTGAACCTCGTCTTGTAGATACTTTTGCTTTTCTGGATTCAGTCTAAAAGGATGTTGCTTGATTGCGCTTGCCTCGCCAATCTGGACGTCATGGCACAACATGTTAGTTCGCAGTCTGAGTCTTTTTTCTTTATAAACTTTATTTATTTTACATGGATTGTACAACTAGTTATTATAACTAATACGAGGCACTCTCCATGGCTCGGATGTTGGCGCTCGGTAGTCGGAAAGGGTGGAGGAAACCGGAGGACCCGGAGAAAACCACCGACTTTGGACGGGCAACTACAACCCACTCTCATAGCCACACCGGGGATCGAACCCGGGTCGCCAGCGGAGAAAGCCAAGCGTTTTACCGCTCAGCTGTCCACTGAGTCTTTTAGTGGTACTGTTCCACACTGCATGTCTACATCCCACTTACACTCAGTATCTATTTTAACTGGGTCAGGGTAAGTTTTTACACAATTAACAGCAATAACATCATGTACATCTGATGTGCTATTTAAGTTAACATGGCACAGTTGTTTTTTCTTACGCCTATCTGGTGTTAACAGTATGTAATTTAAATCACTGACTTTCTTGTCAACAATCTAAGGACAAAAAACCTAGCTTGCAGATGTCTGCCAGGGATTGGTAGTAAAGCAAGGACCTTTTCATTGGGCTCAAGCGTCCTACTTACAGTGTGCTTGTCATACTTGTTTTCATTGTACTTCGTGCACATTTCAGATTTGACTTTGTAATCTCACAACCATTCTGTAGTTTAGTGCAAAGTCTTAGACATACTGCAATAAACTAAGAGAATCAGGATTTTCACACAAGAGTTTTTCTTTAAGCAGTTTTAATGGACCGAGTGTCCAAAAACTAGTTTAAAGGGACTGAAACTCAAGGACTCTTGAAAGGATTCTCTGACAGTAAACAGCAATAGTTGGCTTCCTTCATCCCAGTCTTTCTCTGTGATATAACAATAAGTCCTAATCCTGTTTTTTAATGTCTGGTGAAAAATCTCGAGGGCGCCCTGACTTTCAGGATGGTATGGCGAAGAGCTGTACTGTTTTATACCTAGCTCAAGCATAACTTGTTGGAATAAGCCAGACATAAAATTAGACCCTTTGTCAGACTGGACGGATTTTGGTAATCCAAAAGTTGTAAAAGAGCCTTGACAACACTTTGGCATCAATTTTGCGCAATCGTATTGCCTTAGGGAACCTTGTAGATGCGCACATAATTGTCAGCAAGTATTCATGTCCAGATTTTGTTTTGAGCAGTGGTCCAACACGGTCAACAATAATCCTACTAAATGGTTCCTCGAAAGCAGGAATATGCCTAAGTGGGGCTGTTGGAGGATTCTGATTGGGCTTGCCTACCATCTGGTATGTATGGCATGATTTACAATTTTGTACAACATCCTTCCTGAAGTTAGGCTAATAGAAGTGTGTACTAACTGTCTGATAAGTTTTATTTATACCTAAATGGCCAGACAAAGGAGTCTCATGTGCCAGGCTTAGAAATTCATTGCGATAACTTTTGGGCACTACTATTTGATGTTTGATGGCCCACTCATCATCAGCGCATACATCAGGTAGTCGCCATTTACGCATAAGCACTCAATTTTTAACATAGAAATAAACTCGGTTCTGTGACAGTTCATCTTTAGAAACTGCCCTGGGAAACAAACATGAAATATCAGGGTCCTTATGCTGTTCTGCGATAAGTTCTGATCTTGAAAATGTTGCATCCTGAACGGGCGAGTCGTTATTATCAGGACCATAATCCTCATATGAGTTTTTGTAGCCATAGATCTAGTTACAGCATATGAAGGATATAAACCAGGAGTTTCCTGACTTTCAGGATAAGTGTCCTGATCAGGCCAAAATAAAAAAAAGGTATGGTTCTCAGGCACTTATTTTCAGAAATCAATGCGGGCGGGCGCTTTTTTTATTTTAAATTTTTTGGTATGTTTCGATGAAAATTTCAAATGATAAGGGAAAAGCATGAAAATAACAGTTTTATTTTGCTAAATAAGTAAAAGCCTACAAAACAAAGGAAATTGTATGGTTTTACCTTCTTGAAAGAAATGTCGGAGCGGCAGCAGCTCAAAATTGGAAAGTTTGTATTGAAAATCAAAATAAAAATTTTTGATGCGGGGGTTTAAAATTGATGCGGGCGGTGCCTGAGAACCATACCTTTAATTTTTTTTGGCCTCAAGTGACGGCTTTTCTGTCACTATTGGTACAGGCTATACTTTGTCACCAGGAACATCATTGCCTGGTAGCAACTGAATTCCCTTAAAGGGTAAAGTAGCTCTTATGCCCACAGTAATATTCCCAGAGATCAATTCTGACTTTAAATGTATAATGTGAAGGGGAACTGAAGTGTGCTTGTCAGTAAACACACCATTAACAAGTGCAGTGCACCAGTAAAGACCTATTAGAAAATGGCAAAGTGTTTGCTAACCTGAGAGTTTGGTCTAAAAAATTCTGATTGGGGTAGAATCTGAAAAATCACTTGAAAGTGATACAAAATCATCATGTATGAATGGCTCAAATAACTACATTTTGGAGTCAGGAGAGGAATCGACCACCTCAGTTTCATCAAACAAAGAACTGACACTGATAGTGTCAGTCATAACCTTATTACAACCAAACTCCTCATGGGAGTCAACAGAGGAATTTTCCTCAGCAGAAGCAAAACTTCTGTTTGTCTTAAGAGGACCTGGCCTCATTTGAAGTACTCTCGCAAGAGTCATAAAAGAACTTAGTCTTATTTAAAGGATACTCCTTGCAGGAGTCTTGAAAGGACCTAGCCTTATCAAATTCCTCGCAGGAATCAACTTAGGTTTTTATCCCGCAAGCAACGGATTCTTCTTTGAAGTCAGACGGCACGTTGGCCTCCGTAGCATCAAACTCTTTATTACAGTCAAAAAAGGAGTTGTACCCCTTATTTACATGAGAAGAGCTAAGCTCTTGTACTGTGCTATGCATAGATTTTGAAACAAAACTAGAAGGTTTACCCTTTGGTTTATTTGCAAGTTTCCAGCATTCAGATATGAGATGACCTTCCTTTCTGCAGTAATTACAGATTTTCTTTGAAAATGACTGGCCTTGGTTGAATTCAGACACCGTGGACGTGGACTGAGGTGTAGCAATGGACTTTGTTGAACTATCAGGACTACTAGTACTGGGTGACTGCGCCTTAAACTTCTTTTGACCATACTGATTTACATTTTGTTTGTGAATGACTGGATTGATTTGCTAGGAAAGGATATTTTGTGGTTTAATGAATTATCATCAGCTAATTGAGCAGCAATGTCAAGTGTGTCAGGACTTTTCTCATCAAGAAAAGTTGTTAACATCTTCGTTTATGCAGCGCTTAACTCCTTCATGCAATATCGCTGGATCACCAGCGATTAAACAACTGCTCTTTTGTCCTAGAAAATTTTACGAAGGCCCGTTCTTTGCGCTATACCCAATTTCTGAATTTCTGGCGGTAAGCCTCCGGAACGAACTCATAACCTTTTTGGTTAACCGTTTAACCTAGTCACAATCAGCAGCGGTTTCTACTGAAGCTCTGTATAAATTTCTCTGGCCTTGCCAGTCAATACATTTTGTAATAGCATAGTCCAATTTTCCTTAGGCCATTTTAAATTTTCAGCTACTTTTTCAAAATGTAAGAAATATTTATCAACCTCTTTTTCTTGAAAAGGTGGGACATGTCTAATGTGTTTAGTAACATCAAAACTGTGAATTTTGGCTGCACGTAGATCATTTTCTGGTTTAAGTCTTTCTAACTCCAGTCATTTTAAATCAATTTCTTTTCCTTTTTCTAGTCTTTCCCTTTCTAACCTTTCATGTTCTTCCCTCTCTTTTAATGCTAGCTCATGTTGCATTTCTAACCTTTTAAAAAATCTAACTGCATAAGAAAGCTGTCATTTTTTTATGTTTCCACTTCACTCTCTTCAGTTAAACGTTTGCTACCTAGATCTTGCATGATTTTAGCAATGATATCAGGCTTTCTCAAAGCTTTTTTCATACTTAGCCCTAAGTGTTGTCCCAATCGCAACAACTGTACCTTTATGAACTGTTAAAGTTGATCAGGGTCGGGATCGTCAACAAATGTCTCAGTTTTGAAATCTGCCATGTTAAAACAATAACAAAAAAAAAAAAAAAACACTGAAATAAATCTTGTGAACAATGTAACGTAAACAATGTGTCTAGGTCAAGGCCTTATAAATTTTCAAAACTATTAAGCCTCCCGGACGAACCCACAAAAATTATTGTCATGTTACCTAATATCAACAGATCATGTATTCGTGACGAGCATAAACCCTGGTTATGGAGATAAACAAATCAGATTCTATAACACCAGGCGGCGTGAAATATCTAGGGGAATGAATAAAGAAGTCAGTGGTTTTTTGTTAACAAATAACCATAATTTATTCTTAAAACAACCCTAACATTACAATACACAAAATCAATACAACTTCACAGTATAACAACAGTACAACAGCAAATCAATACAATTACAAGTCCTTTAAAATGTATAATCCAGATGAACAGTTCACATAAATCTTCTCAGAGAATAACAGTCCAGTTCAATCACAAAATCAATTTGTTGTAATCCAAAAGTGAAGTTCTTATAGTGATCCCAAAGGCAAGCTGAAGACTAATGAAATTCGTCACAAATTTGAAAGAAGATCTATATCTGTTGCAATATCGGATAGGTCTAAAACTGACTCCCACTCTTCTGTGTCCGCTGGAATATTTCTCTCTCCTCTGCCCTGGCTTTAAAACACAGCCCCCTATTTATAACTTCTCACCTCAAGCCTAGAACTTTCCATTTCCCGAACAATCCAAAGAATCCAACAATACATAGTACACACGCGCCAAAAGAACAGACTAGAACAAAGAACGCTGTGTTTGTACACGCCAGGGTCACACGTTGGCCGAGCCAGCTCGCGCGTTGATATTTCAAGGATCTAGGTCTAATGAATACAATTTGTACCCATCTGACGTAAAAGGGTTTCAAATCATGGTTTTTGGCCTGTCTCCCTGGTTGTTGTGTTGGAAGATTTCAGGGCTTTAGGATACAATTTGTGCCCTATCTGACTGTATTTGACATGTTTTATAAGAATTAAGTTACCTAATTCCAGGATTCAAAGAAGACATGCCAAAGACCTCCCAGTATAAGGTTCAAAGGAAAATAGATACAATTTGTATCTTGTCTGTCTGGATGCTTAAATTCATTTTTTTTAGCTCACAGCACATAGAATATAGCCTATGTGCCATGACATAATTTCTGGTTTCCAAAGAGATCTGCCTTTAACCTCCCTTGATTTTGCTTTAGAAGTTTCTAGGCCTAATGCATACATTTTGTGCCCATCTGACATTCAGGGTACTCATATGACACCTTTTTCCCTGCAGGTTGCAGAATATAGGTCACAGTGACCCAATTTTATGTTTCCCAGGGCATTTGCCTGGGACCACCCTGAATGTTATGTTAGAATATTCTAGGCCTAACGGATACATTTCGTGCCCCGTCTGTCTGGGTGCTCAAAATATTTTTTTTACAGCCTGTACTTCGCAAAATATAGGTCATCATGAAATAAACCCAGGAACGTCTCTGGCTTTTGAGTTAGATAATTCTGGACTAAACAGACATGAATAGTTTTCACTGACATTCATGGTGCTCATTAGACATCTTTAGCTATAGGTTGCAGAATATAGGTCACCATGATCTGATTTAAGGTTTCCTTGGACATTTACGTAGGACCTCCATGAATGTTGTGTTAGAAGATTCTAGGTCTAACAAATACGAGTTGTTCCCATCTGACATTCAGGGTGCTCAAAATCAAGTTTTTTGGACGTATGTCACAAAATATTAATCACCATGACCTAATTTTAGGTTTCCAAGGAGATTTGCCTAGAATCTTCCAGGATAATGTGTTAGAAGATTCTAGGCCTAACAGATATGATTTGTCCCAATCTGACATTCAGGGTGCTCATTTGACATCTTTTTTCCTATAGGCCGCAGAATATAGGTCACAGTGACCTGATTTCAGGTTTCCAAGGATATTTGCCTAGGACCTTCCTAAATGTAACGTTAGCGGTTTTTAGGCCTAATGGGTACAATTTTGCCCCGCTTGACTGTCAGGGTGCTCAAAGTCAGGTTTTCGTCCCGTAGGTCACAAAATATAGGTCACCATGGTCTAATTTCAGGTTTCCAAGTATAGTTGCCTAGGACCTCCTTGGATGTACAGTTAGAAAATTCTAGGTCTAACGGTTAAGATTTGTGTGTTGTTAACGGACGGACGACAAGACGCCGGACAAAGGGTGATCGCTATAGCTCAGAAGACTTACAGTCAGCCGAGCAAAAAATATGCCATGGTCAAATCTGGGCAAAATTTAAGGTACTGATTTTATATTTATGCTAATAACTTATAAAATATGAAGAATTCAGATCTAATGTTGGGTATACAATTGAATCTTGATTAAATAAAGTTTGTCCCTAAAAAGAGTCTCAAGCTTCAGCTATTCTCAAGTTAAGGGAGTAAATATATTTACTGATTTTTTACAAATGCATTATGTTCGGGCCCATAACTTTAAATAATTACAAAAAATTGAACTAAATTCTGATATGTACATAGGAAATATATAGAGGAAGGGATATATTAAAATGATTAGTATCAGTACAGTGGTTTGATTCTATGCAGTCTTGAAGTGTGACAATTGGTTTTTAATGGAAAATTGAGGTTATATATATTTATATATATATATATATATAAATGTATATATATATATATATATATATATATATATATATATATATATATATATGCCCGCCGTTACACAAGCATATCTCACAGTACAGGTCTGTCTGTATAAAAGACGGCTTTGTACAATATACATTGCTTTTCTGTATATACATACAGAGAAACGGAAAGATAATACCATCCGCTCACCGGCCAACAAAGACAAGTTGTTTATAACACCCCCCCCCCCTTAAATACCATATCAGCTCACAAAGAAACTTGCCAAAAGATGGTGTCCCATTGGCCTAGCCCACCCCTGATATCTTCTGATGCGGTTAACGCAACTGAATTCCAGTAAAAGTCAGGCGGCACAAGGCCTTCTAATATTACATTGACACTAAAGGAACTATATTCCTTAGGACCGCGTAATACTCGATCCGCGACTAGTACTTGGTCAGTTGTTACTTCACTCATGTGCTGATGCTGTTCTATGCAGGTTTAAATTTTGATCCAACGAGGTCGCGACTCTCTCGAAGGCTACAAGCGGATGTTATGTATGTATACACACCCTGGTTACCAACATCGATGTAGAACGGGATCAGCTATGATAAAGGTACCATTGTATATTTATGTGTTCATGTATGTACCCTCATGCAAATGGGTAAATGCTCAATTAATGTGTTGGTTAACAAGCCTTCACTGCATATTACTCATAACGTCACCGAACACAGTGGTTGGGTACCACACAGTGGTCGGTTTGTACGTTCACATGTTCACTCATATGCGCACCTGTCATGTGACACATGCATTGTTTCAAAGGCGCTTGAATTACTCTTAGTGTAGATTTCGGTAATATTTGTTACTTTTCTGGGTCATTTCCTGATAAGTATTTCTTATCCGACATTTTCCTAGCGTTTTTCACACTATATGGGTCATCTCTGTGTTATTTACTTAATATTCGCGATAGGCAGGCAAGATGCCCCGTCATTGCCTTAATAATGCATCGCACACTGACAAAATTAAGAATACAGCTAACATCAAATTAATGTGAACCTAACAGCAGGGGCGGATCAGTGACGCATGGGGCCCCTGGCTGCGCTTCACACAGGGGCCCTTTCATCAAATTGATATAATGAAATGATTTATATATTGGTATATTGATATAATGATAAGTATATTGGGTATGTGATATGTATATTATAACACTAACAGATGCCACGTTTTCGAATTATTTTCAAGGCAGAGTCATCAATTAAGTACACATTCATTAAAAATGATCTATCATTGGTGTCCAATAACTATTTGTTATAGTGACGTCGAACCGAAGGAACATTTTTTGGGGAAACATTACAATTGATACTGTTATCCACGAACTAAAATCAAATTAAGAAGGAGGTATTTTGCACAATGTTATATCAAATAAGGTCTCTGTATTAAATGTTTAGATACCCAAAGCATATGGCCATGAAAGTTAGCATCCGTCTCTCTTCAAGTCATTGTTCATGAATGTGGTTTGAGGTTTTTGTTTAACATTTTTTAAACTCATTTTGGGGCCCCCTAAATACTGGGGGCCCTTGGCTGCAGCCCACTCAGCCACCCCCTTAATCCGCCCCTGCCTAAAAGGTACATTATTGGAGGTTCAAATCAAATGAATTTTGGCAAAAAGTGTTGAAATTTTTGGGCAAATATTACTTTATATGACCAAAATATATTCAATAAAATCTGGTGGGAGGGAAGATGATTAATTTATTCTAGGAGGGGCTATTATAAGACCTTTTCCCTTTCAATAAGCAACACCTATCGGCGATATTTAACATCTATGGTTCGGGGTAATACACGTGTACGGGAGTCAACGGCGGAAGCGGTAGAGTTTTGGGCCCTGTTGCATTAACATGACTTAACACCAATATCACCCATTATTGACCTATGCTCCTACCATGAAAGACAAAACCTTATTTTATCTAATATTTAACTTATATTTTAGGTATATAAATGATAAGGGCCGAACAAGGGAGGTTTAAAATTAATGTGAAGATGCTCGTATTAGGCTCATACAAATGAAAAGGTATAAATAATGTTTAATTTTCATCAATGAAATGATTTAGGAATGTTTTTTATTTTTTTTCGAAATGGTCTGTTGAAACAGCCGTGCAACTTAGGCCTATATTGAAAATGTTTGTAAATTATTTTGTGCTGTGTGGGTATATTCACACGTTAAATGCAATTTTACTGATCAATATGATTAACCTAAGTATTCAATGCTGTGGCACTCGGGTATACTTGCATTCTGTTTACTATCTATTGGTCAACTGAACACTCAAAATTAAATGAACAAGATTACCCTCGTCTCCTGTTCACTTCTGTTCACATGTGAAAACACGCAGTGCGCATGCTCGTTAAAATGTCTGTTGTTCTCTTTATTATAAGGAGGAGGGGGGGGGGCAGTTCGCTTCTTTCAGCCGTTTTGTCAGCAAACAATGCCCGTGTACTCGATACATCATACACTGCTAGTGCATTCATTAACTTATTATCGTTGAGTGGCATGAGTGGTGATGTAGTGCAATCAGATTACATCAGCTTGGTTATTAGTAAATGACTGGAAGGCTGCTACAACGCTCTCAGATGACGTGAATTTGGTTGTAATATATTGCTGTTTGATAACGGGAAATTTGTCGCAGTGGTAATATATATAATATATATATATATATATATATATATATATATATATATATTGCCAGTGTCGACAATTTTAGGGGTATGGAGATATATATCGATCCCCTTTCCCACTTTTTAGCAAGGGGGGGGGGGTCAATGTTGTCAATGTTAACTACAAGTTTGTACATATTTCAGATATACTTCCTGAAAGCACTGGGTGTTCTCTTCATGACATCAGGTGCAAGCTTCGAGGAACAAGGTGAGTGACTTGTAAAACATCTATCAGAGTAGTTTTTAAGTTTGATATTTATACTCGAAGGCAAGTTTCTTCCATGTGATCCCTGTTTAGTGGTCACCTATAAAACGCGACCACACTCTAAAAACACATCGGTTATAATCATAACCGATTTAATCGGTTATTCCAATATCGGTTACTTTTAACTGAGAAATCGGTAGGCTGCCAACTGTTTGGGTGGTTGGTAGGGCAACTGATCACATCGGTTATAGTCTCAAGACCGATGTATACTTGGCCTTACTGTTCAATTTAGTTGAGAAAGATCTTATAAATGGTAAATTTGTTTGAACCCAGCTTCTATCAGCACTTTCAATCCATGCATTTAATCTTAAACCCTGTTATTTGTGTCAGCATATGCCTGCTAACCGTTTTGCATGCCATATCATCCAAGTGGGGCTAGCTAGCTGCGTGGTCAGTGCTGACGCGGTAATCTAGGTCACTGACAGCTCTTTGTCCATTCAAGTCAGCCAGCAACTTCACGTGTTCTCAGCCAGCTCCAAGAATATGGATGAATTTGTGGTCACTATACTCACAGAATGGGGATTTGACAATTTCATTGAGCACTTTAAGGTAAGATATATATAAAGTAAATATTTATACATATATTTATATTAGATACAAAATACTATGCAACATTTAAGAAAACTGCTCGGGCGATATTAGGGTTCATTGAATGGTAGGTTTGTTGTTTTATTATTTTGAACACTCTTTCAAGGATACTGTTGTTTTAATATTAAATTATTTTTTCCAGTTAGGTTTTCAAAAGTTATCTCAAAGCAGACGTTATACGTAAAATTACACTTAAACAACACTTGCCCTTTTTTTCCAACCACTGCATGGTTTATTTAATAAGTATTTCTATCGTTCATAATTTAAGCAGGCTGACCCATGCACTAGTAAAAGCATAATAAAATCATCTAAATGTATGTATGTATATACTTATAATTTTTTTTATTATATATTTTATATTATATTTTATATTATACAATGGAATCAATTTATCTTCCAGCACGGGGGTTCGAGAATTTACTAAGGCCCTATATATATATATATATATATATATATATATATATATATATATATATATATATATATATATGTATAACTTTTTATTGTCTGTATGAAACATTTCATATGTATATATATTAACATCTGTATGACACATTTCAAATATATATACCTAATCACATTTCAAATAAATTTTGCAATTAACTACTAGGTTTAAGTAAATAAGGTATTATTTTTTTCAAGTTTAAGTTCATTATAAAACAGGTTTCGATAGGCCAATAATATTTCATGGTAAATTTATAAACGGATCGAACAAAAGCATACAATTCTATTAATTAATTTTATTTGCAATATATAAATATTATTATCTGAATAGTTGGGTGGGGGTGGGGGGGGGTGATTAGATTACATTCGCCATCAGTTGTTTGCCAAATAGTTGGGGGGGGGGCATGTATACCACCCTCCACCTATAATGACGCCGCTGATAATATATATTTATATCACACACACACGTATATATATATATATATATATATATATATATATATATATATATATATATATATATATATATATATATATATATAGGGCATACAGTTCATGCTTATTTCCACTCAACCTTCTGATTATCAAATGATGTTGGTAGATAAATTGACCAAACTTTCGTTTTAATTCTTTCAAGTTATGAAAGCAGGTCTAAATTATTGTTTGTTTTACAAAATTCTGTTGAATGCAATTCTTTAGGAGCATTAGGAACACATACATTTTGGTTCATGAAACAATAAAGTTTAACTAAAATTCCAAAATGATCATTCAGTGATTTGGTAACGAAAACAGGTTAACTCCGGTAACATCCAACAATTGGCCACCGCCGCCGTTGACTGGTTCCAACCTTACAAGAAACAATGTTTTCGCCAGTATACAAAAACATGTAATCTTCTAAAGCCTACTCAGTTTTATATATACATATGTCTTCAGGACTAATAATATCATTTGCATTATTTTCAATTACACCCCGCACGGTGTATACCTAACCTGTCGTTAACACAACACGACCCGTCACCAGTTGACACTAACCTCCAAAAATCTTATTAGATTTTGCTGAATTTAACACCAGACATGTATTTTACTTACTTTGTAGAACCGGTTCTAGAAAGTGAGAACACTGATGCCACGGCCGAACGGCTACAGCATAATAATTAGCCGAGAGGGAGATAGAGAGTACAAGAGTCCACATTAAGACCATGAAGTCCACCTGCAAGTCCAGACTGGCCTGGCATGGATTCATGGTGAAGACCAGCCAACTTTCTTCCAGATTCTCAAAAAATGGCCGTCTGGGCATGCATGAGTGAGTTTCAGTCTGTTTTTCATGTTCTGTTAAAATGTAACTAATCAGTACCATCATGACTGCAAATGTAATTAACTGATAAAAATGTTGAATAAACTGACAATTACTGGGGTTAGTCTGCTGAGCCATGCTAATGGTCCTTTCCTTAAGCCGGACTGAGTATAGAATCCGGTCTTCATTTCCAAGACGGGTCATAACTGGTCTCGTCCCAAGACGTGTGTTTCTGATCCACTCTGCTCCTCTCGGTCAACAAAGTATCACAGTTGTGGATCCGCAACAAGGTCTAAACCGACTAGACCAACTCATATTAGTAGTAATCAACATAAGCCATGACATGCCTGATGATATGACGTCGACTTGCCTCTACTTCTCCATTACATGAATCCTAAACATCATTACGTCCATCTGTATACACCTATAACCTAGTCCATGTAGACCGGATTCTATACTCGCTCCCTTAAGCCTTAAGGTTGTCCAGTTATAGAACAAATACTTTGGGATCACCTTAATACAGAACAGGTAAGTTGGCAATTCATACTTGAACTGTTGGTGCCACTCTCCCTCCTGCGCTTTAAAAAATTATACCTTCAGTTTTCTGTCCAGCGTTAAGTAACAATTTGACAAAATAACTATCACAATAACAAGGACACAAAGCACCCAGGTTCTGATTTTATGTCAAGCATGTGCAAAGTTTATGTATGACCATAGGAAGAGATGTTTTCATGCATATAGGTTCACCACAGATCTTTAATTCAGCTGAGTGCTAATTACAAGAACACAGTAATTGTTAAAGGAAACTATTAGCAAGGCAACAAATGCACTGCTAGTCACCACTGTTTTTTTAGAGAAAATCACATTTTGCTTTGTAGATAGAGAAGACTTCAGGAATCTCTACACTGAGTACTGAGGAAATCTCAAACAGATTCACCCACAGTTGGGAAGACACAGCAGCAACTAATTGAAATGGTGAAAGTTGCGTTGAAGGAGCTTTCAGCCAAACAACTCCTGGATGATTTGATGGATGCACATATGTTGACAGGTACTGAAATATTTGACCTAAAAAAAATTCTAGCTAAAGGGTGTACCATAAACAATTATGTGTGCTTACAGCAGAATAAGAAAAATCTCCTGAATCCTCCATTATCAGTTTTTCTTCTTTTAATGCCATGCCACTCAACAAGCTTCTAACAGTAGTTATAATTGAACACTATATTCTTTATGCATTGTATTGTATTGTGCATCAAATATCATGTTTGAAACCTACAAAACCCTGCTCATGTTGGTCTAATACATGCTTGGACCTGTGCCCTGGTGGGGAAACCCAACAAACCCTATCATGTTAAGGAAAGAAATATGCAAAATGTTATCACTGCATTTTCAAGGATTGTCACCACTGAACAGGCTTTAAAAGCATAACTCACGTTGGTCTGAGGAAAAAAATAACTAGTTATTTAGTTTGATTTTTACAATAACAGCAATGCAGATTGGAAGACCATTCTCTCATTTTCGATGATTTTTTGCAGAAGATATCAGCACAGTGGTACCATACTTGCGACCAAATCTGCTGACTCCTAAGATGGTGCCCCCCCCCCAAAAAAAAGGAAAGAAGTTCAGGCGCACAATTCCAGAAGTAAGAGAGCTTCATTAACATGAAAAAGGTAGAAAAATGTCATTCATAGATTTTTATTAATTCAGCTGAATGGGCTGTAGAAATACTCTTTCATTTGTTTTTAGTTACTGTGGCTTTACATGTCATCTATAAACCATTTATCAATGTCTTAAATATCAGTTTCCAGAATCAATATTTAAAATGTATTTATTATGGATATTTTTACACTTTATGTCTGTCATAATTATAATTACTTGTCAAGATGAACCAAACATGGACATACAATATTAATAAGATATGATTAATATGATTAATTTGGGTATGCAGCAAACATATTCCTTCCATGACAATAATACTATTTCCTGTAAATATTTACCAGTTTTTGCTCATTTCAGCATTCTCCTATTTGTTACAACTTCAAGTTTGAATGCTCAGTGTTTGACATTTTTTATTTCACAGGTTGGAACAAGTGTAGAAGAGTTGCGCAAAGATAGGAGGGAGGCCTGCCAACAGTGGGAAATATTGTGGCAGCCTCAAGTGATGGTTGTCCTTAACTTTAAACAGGTTTTTGTTTTGGTGGAGGATGTAGTATATCAAGTTCCAGTACTGCTTAAGGCAGTGGATTTGTGCTTCAAGGCCATATTTTTGTTTAATCTTGAATATTCACTACCAGTTATGGATATTTTGTGTTACAACCAATTGGTATTGCATGATATCCATACCAAGTATGACAGACCCAGTTCCTGGTTAAGGAACTGGTTTGTATGGATTGAAACATCATTTAAATGTTTGATATTTCCATTGTTTTCCATTCCATTAATCTTCTATTAGATTTCTTCCACCAAGACAAAAGCCTGCTCATGGTCTTAATTGTTGTCTGAATATATTTAAATTACATTTTTGTAGTTTAAATTTTTCTGGTATTCTCAATGTATTCACCTGGACATTTTACAACACAGATAAATTTCAAATTTCATTTTCTTTATATTTAAGATTATTAGGAATCAGATCTTTTATGTGTTGTGTGTTTGATTATTGTATTTTTGATTATTGTATTTTAGCCTATTTTTCCTGGCTTTTGTATATTAGTGCTTGAAATTGGTTGTAATTTATGATTGACCATCATCTATTTACAGATATTGAAAGTAATCCATTGTTTAAATGTATAAGATCTTTAACCATATGCATATCTGTACATTTTCAACTGATATATAGTATTACATTTATGCTAATATATGTAATAATTCTATATTCTGTATGTGTGTCTGGTAACATTATGTATGAACTGATTAGCAAAAACAATTTTTTAAAGTTTGCTTCTTTGGTATGAACTCATGAGTAAACACAGACCTTTGTAATGTTTTTATGTGAATGACATGAAAGCATACATTCCTGTAACACAAAGCTTCAGTTTTGTGATAAACTTTGTAATTGTTTATGGGACTGCAAGATCGAAGATCAGATGGTTTTGCAGTAACCGACTTGTTGAATATAATTTTATATAATTGACCATTGAATATAAATGATCATCACTATTGTATATATTTGAAAAGTACTGCTAGCTGTTCATCGTATATATGTTACTCTCAAAAGTTTGTGTCAGTGGGTTTTAATTTCTTATTGTTGTATATAAAGAATGCATACCCACATATGCATACAAATCATTGTTAATATTTTACCAGTCTTTATTATCAAAACCAGTTACACATGAAATAAATATTCCATAGTGTATCACAATACTTTGTTGCAGTTTTTCTTCTATTGCTTATTAATATATTTCTTAAGGGAATTGATACATTGATAAGGGAATGAAGAGAGTGGACCAAACTATTTGTTCCTCCCTAAAGGATCTAGTTCACATCTCCTGTATTGCTTAATGTCTTCCCATGTTTAAACATACTTGTATTTACACAAAGGTAATGCCAGAGAATTTTTCCCAACCAGAAGGGTGCAGGCACCGGCTAATTCTTTTTCCAACCAGTCAAGATTAACTAACCAAAACCGGTTATTTATAAATCGGTTAAAATTAACCGAATATATCGGTTGTTTGTAACCGGTCAAGAGTAACCGATGAAAAGCGGTTATATAAAATCGGTTATACTCAACCGATTAAATCAGTTGTTTATAACCGAAATATCGGTTAAACTTTAACCGTTTCAATCGGTTGTGCAGCCTACCGATTGTAAATCGGTTATGTCAACCGTTTAATCGGTTGGATGTATGTTGAACGATTGAATCGGTTGAAATCAACTGTTTTTTCGGTTAAAATTAACCGAAGTGTTTTAAGAGTGCACAGCAAGAGGAAAAACGATATGTGGTCAGTTGGGAGAAATTCTATTATATTCCTTACGCCATGAGGGTATGCGTTCATTTCACTACATCTTGTGTATTTGTGTGTTTGTCGAAGCATAAATAACGCTATCATTGACTAAAATTCATCAAATGATCAGGGTATATTTCTGAATAAAATTCGAACTGATGACACTATGTCATGCGTGAAAAAGTTTGTGTCTGCAAATAAAAACTGAATGTCCGTTATATATATGTAATAAGCATCTGGTAAAGGTACTTTGTGCGACCAGATTGAAGAGAATGGGCCCGTAATAACATTTCTAAACATGAAGTCATTCACATTTCGGAAAGGGTTCACTAATAAACAACTGACGGCAAATTCACCATTAATATTTAATTTTATTTATTACTTTATTCTTTTTAATTCAAATATACAAATATTATGCAAAATGAAATACGGAAGTAAACTGGAAAAGACGCATACAGGCAAAAGGTGTATACACGAGTATTTAAGTATAGTTTTAATAATCTTGACATGTAAAAAACCTTTAGGATAACAAACAAAAATGGAAATAAAAAAAATCGATATTTTTTTCACATTGCTAATATCTGCACAACATTTTTAAAGTGTCTATGTAATGTAACTTTATAATTGCTTAAATAACTAAAGTATCTATGAGGCAGTTATCTAATTATCTTTATGTTATCTATATACTCTTATGTTATCCAATATACATTTGCATTTGATAATCAAAGAGATGATAAATGCCTTCTCCATCTCACTGATCTTACGTTTTGAAGACATTTATGTTCAATTTATAAAAATGTGATTCTCCCCTTATTTCATCAGAAAAATTTACAAAAAAAAGTCCGCAGGTGAAGAACACTAAATGTAAACTACGTGAATTGTTGTCTACTAACACATGAACTATTTCAGTCCCAAGTCATGGCTACATCCGTATATCTGTCTGGTTAATCAGGATACTCCCAGAATTAATGTACACGAGCCATTCAGGTTATTTTTGTTAAAATATACAATGTCCTGATCCTCAGACCTTATTAAAGTACAAAAAATTGTTAATAAAATCTTTGATATTTAGATTTGTTGAATTATTATTCTTCTTCGAGTTGTACAAGAAAGGAACGGTATTCCATACTCCAGTATATTTCCAAAATGCCTCTCTTTCTATATATGAATGATGCCTTTTAGCTCTTCATACGTATTTAATATACTTGTCTCTCTTTCAAATAATAATAAATCACTGGAACAAGACTGTTGTCACTCATTAAGGCGAATTTATCGACTAATTGGTTAAAGCGTTTTATGTCTGTTAATATGTTTACTATATTAAATAATTTTCAACCCTTCTCGATATAAGGGCTTCCATCGAGCCCCTGAAGAAACACATGTATATGAAATTACAGAAACGCTTGAGACAAAAATATAGGAACTTTCAGGAAAAATTGTAGGACAAATATAAGCGTTTTCACAATCGTGATTTACTTGATTATTTTAATTCCATGACCATCAGTTCTACAAGCAGCACCTAAAGGTGTGTTAAATTGATCTAAAGAGGACTTTACTTCTATATCTGCACCACTAAATGTACAGATCTAAAAAAGAGCAGGGAATTAATAAAACAGGAAATTATGCAAGACAGTAATTAGTAAGAAATAAAGGAGTTCGTGGAAGCCATGCCATATATATAGAGTTGTTTAAAGTAAGCTTTTCCCTGTCAAGATACTTTTGAAAACAATTAAGGGAACCTCCACTGATCATTGTTATATATTTTCCAAATCAGAATTAATATGTTTCTCTGACAATCCTAAAGCTGAAATTATTTAGAGCGTGTTACACTAAACGTTTAGGGGCCTAAATTAATTTGATGCTACATCACTGTTTCTGACTTTAGATTTTCTATGACGTCATTATTGGTAATTAGGTGCTAAAAACATAGGAAAAATATGTTACTGTAATAATATATATGCCTTCATTGTAAAGTAGTATTCTGAGTGAGGTAAGACTTCTGAACACCAAATATTAATTAAATATTTTTTCTGTGCAAGTTCAGTGTTCAATTCTATTTTGTATCTGAGCGAAAAAAGAAAATCAAAGCCGATACTTTTCCATTTTACTATTATTTTTTACTACTTAAATTTACTACGGGCTGTTTAAAGTACTCTTTTCATGCACTAGCACCACTACCGTCTTGCAAACATGATTAATACGATTGTTTTATTAAGAAACACTTCAATGGTTTTCAGTGATTCGGTCGATGGGTCTTGTACTCCTTCTCACTGCTTCGTTTGGGCCAACATTATAGATATTTAACTTGATTATAGGATTTAAATAAGTTGGTAGGTATCGTAGCACAGATAATGTATAAGCTGTTTTTCTTTAATCCTTATGTTTTTTTTTTTTATCAAGCCATCTTTTAAGATAACAGTATGAATAGATAAACCACACATTTATAATTACAGGTAGGCGAGTGAATCAAGAGCATGCAATGTATAGTGGACCACGTTCATTGTTAACAGTGTATTTCTGGGAATTCTGATGCAAATATTTGTCGATTAATTCTGATAAATTCACAAGTTATAATTTCAACAAACCGTCCATCAAACCTCGCTCTAAACGTTGGAAAAATTAGCAGCCCCGGCTATGGTTTTATAATCTGTGTTGATCAATACTGATAACTGTATAACTGTTTGTATTTGAATGTTGAATTATTTTTATTAATATATTTTTTTCATTGAACATACGTGTATATATGATTCAAAAAACCAAGTCTCTTTTGCAAACGTTGCTTTATTCATCAAAAATGTGAATAATTCTTAAGCAGAACATTTAAATACACAAGTATAGTCAGGTGTCTAAAGTTAACATTAATTGTATCATTAAAAGGTTCTTTGAACTTAGATTCTTCCTTGTCAAGATTATTTCATTGTACTGGGACTTAGTAACGTAGTAACGATATCATCTTTACACTCACTGATTTGAAAGTATAATTTGAACATAAGTTGTTACAATTGTGTTAAATCAGGTAATAAAAATATCGAGATTCAGTTTTATCATTGCTTCCTATTACAATAATTGCAGTAAAAACAATAACCAGTCTACCTGTCTAAAATACCAGGCATCTCATTTGAAACGGGTTAGGTAAAACTGTCAAAACAGTGATTATATTTGGTTGAAATAGGTCCAGTGTTTTTTTATCAGCATGTACGAAGTTACGATAAAGTTTAAAAGTTTAAGTGACCATTTAAAAGTTAAATGCGACAACATAATAAAAATGCGATATTTTTATTGGACTTAACAATTTTCTCACTTCTTCTAGGTATCCAAGGATTAGGCATGTTATCTCCAGAACCTTTTCTTTTCTATTTATACAAAGTATAAAGTATATTAAAGTATATCTCCAGCAAATCCACCGCTAAACACAAGAAAACTGCCTGCATCCCAAATTACCGCGCAGCCCAATTTAAATAATAAAGGTAACATTAGAGCTGTTCAGTGAATTTATACAGTATGAATAGGTTCAGAATATATAATTTTTTTTTATACGCATGTATAATTTTTCGATAAAGGTTGAAAGTTTGAGCAATCATTTAAACGTTAAACACGAAAACATAATAAAAATCTAGATTTTTTATTGGACGTGGCATTTTTATTTCCCAGAAATATGTTTTCAACTATATATCCATGGTTGTTACATATAATAATAGGGCCTTAAATGACCTTTCCAAAGATATCTTCGTTATAAAGATTGATTGATTAGAAGCTAAGATATTCACATTTAAGCTACCCCTATCCCTTGTCATTTAACAGCTCGAGCGTTCAATTGTCGGCAACAAAACGGCCAGTAGCACAAAACTGATACCACATTTTGCCAGTACTATATCCCCTAGCAGTGTTCTAAAGGTGCCAGGCTACCATAATATCAAGTAAGACCTTGGCAGTGGGGTGGGTTGAACAACGACCCTTTTGCCAGGTCCGTGCTCCCTGACTATGAAAAGTATTCAGACAGCACATCGAAAACATGAAGTGTGATCTTGCGCAGGACTGAACCCCGTGATCGCTTGACAATTGTTTACAGCTAGTTTGGATCATTTGGAATTTCAAGCCGTTTTAAATGTTTCAACATATGTCCCATGTGAAAGATAGAGATATATGCTTTTTTCAATATTAAATGTCATGGTTGTTAGCAGGAGAAGGGTGTTGACAAGTATTCTTGGCGAGGGCACTGACTTTCAATAGAGAGGCTTATATGTCACATGCCAGAGAACGCTCGGCGGGCCACAAAAACTTACAGTCGTTAGCATGTTTCTACAAAACTGTGTTCTTGACATAACGCAAGGAAACATCACGCCAAGGAGTTTATATGAACTCCTGTAAAACCCTTGCTCACACTTAACCTGGCTTAATATGTATTATTTATTTTAAGACATATATTGACCAAATATAAACCATGACTGATTACTTATTCATTTGAACCCTTTTTGGTGCGGGGGGGGGGGGGGAGCCCGGATCCAGGATTGATTTGCAGGCAGGAGTCAACGGGTGTCAAGTATAAATTTGTCTAGAAACAGGTCGTAGGTAAAGAGCAGAGGGGGGGGGGGGCATACCACCCCCCCCCTTGATCCGCCCTGGGAGGATGGGGGGGGGGGCAGGGAATTCACATGCCCGGAGATATTTCAAAAGATATCCGAAAAAACCTGCCATTTCGTTTAATGATTTCGGGTTCCGATCAAATGATCTCGCATCGTGGGTTATGGCAAAGTAAGCTAAAAACCACGGTTGCATGGTAACATTGAAAATTTTGGATCATCGCACATGGCCATGGCATATGGGGTCATATATATATATAATATATATAATATATAAATATATATATATATATATGTATATGTAGTATATATATCGAAAAGGTGGAAATACTTCATGCAGCAGAGGCAGTTATACACATATATTGGTATTATTTATGTTTAATCTTTGAATAACGGGTAACATAACATGTATGCTAATATTGATACCGGCACAACATACGTGATGTGCCATCGAGTAAAATGCCTGTCACCTGCGCAGATATGTCCTTTTATTCACGAATGGTTTATTTTCGTAATAATTTCCCCTTTTAATGGAAAGTATAAATATTTTCTACTTCTAAACATATTGCTCCACCACGTACCACTTGACCGATTAATGTGCTTAACACCAACCTAAAGGCCGCCTGTGTCCCTGTAGACATAAATCTTAACTGAAAACAAACACCTGTTTCATCAGATGAAATGAATACTGTTTCAGTCAGTGCAGCATGACAGCTGTGAAAGTGATACAGGTGATTAGTTTGTCCCTGAACCAGGAGGCTGGACAGTACAAATAATCATAAATACATGTATATATACACACAAAACAAAATAATATACATACAGTTTAAGAACTTATATTTTTCTTAATACCCATGAACTGCGCACCCAGTATTGGAGGAATTTATGAATGTTTATAAACATGAAGAAACAAAGACGAGTGGTTTTGATATTATGCAGTCATGAAGTGTAACGACAGGTTTACTATGGAATATTATGGTTTTTCCTCAATTTCTCGAAGTCGCAATAATCCAATTTGGGGCTTGGTAGCAGAAATTATGAACATCTAACTTTATGTCAAAGTTTGGATTCGTAGGTTTAAAAATGTGCCAGTCTAACGGACAGACATAACGGACAGAAAAGGGATCATAATTATTGGGCAGATGACTTATAGCTAGTCGGCTGAGCTAAAAATCGTAATGTATATCCAAAATCTTGACAGTATTAAATTTTCCTGAGATCTTTGATTATTTTTGCCTTTTCAGTCAGTGTTGTGCCCCTTGAATTCACAGATTGCTGATTTATTTATATTTAGACCATAGTATATTATAGTTAATGAAATACACTTTATTTCAAAACAAATTGAACAAGAATAAGCATGATGATAACTAAGAGATCACTCATACTGCTCTATTTGAACGCTGATTTTGGTATAGTATAAGGTATTTTCCGCTTGATCAAATTTGATAATTTTCAAACTGCCCCCCCCCCCCCCACATACATACATTATTGCTTAGGACTTTTTTCCAGACAGTCGGGTCATACTCAAGAATAAAAAATCAAGCGATATAGCTTTTGTTGCAATTTGTTTGATTGCCTATCGATGGCGTTTTGGAGGTGCATGTTTAGAGGCAAATATCATGTCTTGAAATATATCTTCTATTTATATTTACATTATATATATATATATATATATATATAAATATATATATATATATATATATATATATATATATATTACAGTCAATTTGTAAAATCAGTCAGTTTGTAAATTGCCTGACATTTTCAGTCAGTTTACAAATTGCCTTATTCACTCAGGCATTTTACAAAATGACTGATATTTTCAGGCATTTTATCAATTGACTGGAAAAATCAGTCCAATTATTTGACAGATTGACTGAAATTCTGTATAATAATAACAATTCTGTTATAATATGATGTGAAACATTATATGTATTCTAATATGGTATACCTTGCTAATTTTGAGTAAACTGTATATATTTTTTTCTTCTTCTTTCTTGGACTACATGTGTGATAATATGATGTGAAATGTATGATAAAGATATATATATACATATGGGGTTTTTTCTTCTGCATGCATTATATGATTATCTATAATCTTTTTTTCCAGGGTGCCGCTCTGGTAGTAAACGTTTCTGTGGAGAGATAAGCACACCCGGCCCTCACTGTATCCAGTGTCTCCGTGCTCTGTGGGCGGAGGTCGGATGTGAACCAGAGGGGACAAAAGGTCCGGACAACGAACCCGTGAACATCAAAACCTGGAACAAGATGTCCGTTGCCGAAGTTTTAAATAATATGCACGAATTCCCTCTGATGGCCGACATCCAACCGTTATTCTGCTTTGGTCCAGAGAGAAAAAGTGAGAGGTTTAACCTATGTTTAACACTTACATTATATGGGAACATGTATTAAAAAAATCTAGTTTGGAAAAAATGATAACTAATCATAAAAGGCAAATTGGTACAAACATACACACGCCCACCACAAACACACACTATATGCTATATCATCTGAAGTATAACTGTTTGATCATGTCAGAATGTACAAGTATGTTAAATATTAAATATGATTCACAAATATTGAAGGTAGTATTCGATAAGTGTTTATATTCATGATAGCAAAGTCTTTACCGAATCCATTATCACATTTTTGTTGATAATGTCTTTTAAACAAGTTATTAAGTATAAATGCTCACGGTCCAACGGTTGTCTGAATTACTCCTCAATGTAGAAAATATTGTCCTATCCTGAACTGAATCCGTGGGAGCTGGTAAATTACTAGTGGAGAATACTTTTGGTGACGTGTTCATTATTTATGCAAATACAGGGTAATACATCAGCGAATGCAAAGTGATACTTGAACGCCGTGATGTCAATTTTATCTTGCTAAGTTCCCAATAGCACACTGACTGTAGGCCTACTCGGAAGACGTCAATAGGAAAGTAGTTATGATTAATTGGATATTATTTCTTTACTCAAAACTTACTGGCCTAAGCATTAGGACTTACAGTGGAACGTTATTTGTATGAAAAACATTTCCTCAAAACATTAAACATGCGGACAGATTGTGGCTATTTAGCAAAAAAATATAATTCATAATGATAATTGTAAAGACCCATCCACAACACTTAAATACACATTTTTTCTATTTGATGTTTGTTGCAATGTGATGTTTCTTCTTCGCACAAGGATTAACATTGACCCCCGAGATGTAAGTTAAGGTTGTTATACATTTACAAGTATGCCGCGATTTGACGTCACACATTTGACGTCGTACAGGTGACTCTAAGGTGAAGTTGTAAAGTGAATATACAATGACTTTGAACATATCAGATGAGGTTCCATTGGAATTCAAATTTAAAATGAAGGGGTATTTTAGGTACTTTTAGGCACACACACCTACGTATGATTGAAAATAAGGTCTGTTTAGCCAAAGGGCGCCCATCTGGTTTTGTAGCTAATTATGAAATGCGCATATTTCCGTTCAAAATTTCTCCATACACTGGTCCGTATGAGCCAGCCACGAGTACCAGAGTCAGTAAGCACTTCTGTTCCACTTGTAAGCCTAACTTGAATCTTGCTGCAAGCCCTATCGATGAATGCATTGCAGAAGTCTGTTGCATACATAGCGTGGTAAACAACCCATAATCTTAACATTAGGCTACGAATGATGAAGTAACACAAAAGAATACATGTGAACTCAAAACCCAAACTTAAATTCCGTCACTGCAGTAACGAGCCATTTCCTGTAAACGGTATATTTCTAGCTCATGGTAGGTGTTGTTAGAAAGTATTATAAAAAATTAACAATTTGTCTGTCAAATGACAGCGTACTTGTAGGTGATGAGGCGTCGTGTATAATGACAGTAATATTTGTATCTTCATAGAGCCTTAAAATTTACTTGATCCCACTTCATGAAACAACAGGCCATTACAGAATTATACTTTTTTTGGTTTTTAAGAGAAGATGTCCGGAGCCTCTTTCTAACAATACTTTGGTCATTTCAGATTCAGCCTCTAAAATGACTAAATTGTGGAGGATTATATAAAAGATGTGGAGAGCATAATCTAACTAAAGCTGCCATTCCGCAAATAACCTCACGCGCAGTGTATCACGTATCACAAATATCATGACGTATAACACATATCCTTACGTGCAGCGTATCATGTATAACAAATATCCACACGTATAACACATATCCTTACGTGCAGCGTATCATGTATAACAAATATCCTCGCGTATAACACATATCCTTACGTCCAGCGAATCATGTTTAACAAATATCCTCACGTGTAACATATCATTACGTGCAGATAATGTATAAAAAATATCCTCACGTGTAACATATTATTACGTCCAGCGTATCATGTATCATCCTTGTACCTGGGCGACATCTACATTATGTCAGGTCAATCATTTCGCAATCACTCCGCCAGGTCAATCATCTCGCCATCACGACCATCCAACAGGTCAATTATTCCGCCATCACGACCATCCCAGCAGGTTAATTTTTGAAAATAGTTTGAAACCTTTTGTTACACGTATGTTTTATGCATTTATTATAAACCTGCGGCGTGTATAATAATTTGAACTAAGAGGAGATGGCCATTTTATTTTCTTAATAAAGTTGTGTTCCGTTACACACATCTTTTCAAGACGATACGTCAGCGGCTCCTAACCAACAAACCGACGCCATGTCTGCACATGTGACGTCAGATCCCATAGTAACGTCACCCGATTTAACCAGTGAGTATGAGTGAAAATAAGGTCTGTTTCACCCAGGGATGCCCATCTCGTTTTGTAAAAAATTATGAATTGCTCACTTTTCTGTTCAAAATGTCTCCATGACAGGTCTGTTTGAGTAAGTCGTGAATACACCAATCAGTAGGCACTTTTGTCGCTAATGATTAGGATAAAATAATGAAACTCTTTAAAAATACTTTGAAAACGTTTTGTTACACGTTTGTTTTATACATTTATTATAAGCCTGTGGCGTGTATAATGTTTTGAACTATGAGGAGATGGCCATTTTATTTTCTTAATAAAGTTATGTTCCGTTACACACATCTTTTCAAGACGTTACGACAGCGACTCCTGACAAACAAACCGACGCCATGTCTGCACATGTGACGTCAGATCCCATAGTAACGTTTCCCGATTTTACCAGAGAGTATGAGTGAAAATAAGGTCTGTTTCACCCAGTAATGCCCATCTCGTTTTGTAAATAATTATGAATTGCTCACTTTTCTGTTCAAAATGTCCCCATGACAGGTTTGTCTGAGTAAGTCGTGAATACACCAATCAGTAGGCATTTTTGTCGCTAATGATTAGGATAAAACAATGAAACTTTTGAAATTAGTTAGAAAAACCTTTTGTTACACGTTTGTTTTATACATTTATTATAAGCCTGAGGCGTGTGTAATTTTTTTAACTATGAGGAGATGGCCATTTTATTTTCTTAATAAAGTTTTGTTCCGTTACACACTTTCTTTCCAGACGTTACGTCAGCGGCTCCTGACAAACAAACGGACGCCATGTCTTCACATTTGACGTCAGATCCCATTATGACGTCACCCGATTTTATCAGTGAGTATGAGTGAAAATAAGGTCTGTTTCACCCAGGAATGCCAATCTCATTTTATAAATAATTATGAAATGTTCACAATTCTGTTCGAAATGTCTCCATGACAGGTCTATTTGAGCTAGCCGTGATCCAGAAGTGCCTACTGCTGTGGACTGGTAACTTTGTAAGCCTAACCTAGCATTGCAGACGTCTGTTGCACTTATATCGGGGTAATCAACTCATAATCATAACATAAGGCTACGAATGATATAGTAACTCAAAAGAATACATGTGAACTCACAACCTTAACTTAAACTCCGTCTCTATGGTAAAGACTAATTTCCTGTAATCGGAATTTTTATCGCTCATGGTAGATGTTGTTAGAAAGTATAATACAAAATTAACAATTGGCCTGGTTTATGTCAAGTGACAGCGTACTTGTAGGCGATGAGGCGTTGTCATTAATATAAAAAACCTGTGCCATCTATAGTATTTGGAACTATGAGGAGGTGGCCTTTTGTTTCTTAATGAATTTGTGTACCGTTACACATTTCTTTTACAGACGTTACGTCAGCAGTTCCTGACCAACAAACAAACGCCAAGTCTGCTCCTGTGACGTCAGATCTCCCAAAGACGTCACCCGATTTTATCAGTGCCAGCATTTGGCTACCTGGTACGTCATCGGGCAATGAAACGGGAGGGGAACAATTAAATTCGACCGATTCTAATTCAGATTTGCCCAATGAAACTACACAAACATCTGTCTTCTGTGTCATCTGTGTCTCTGTCGCGGGTTTTCTACTTGCTCTTGGATTTACCTTGGCTATATATAGGTAAGTGTAACGGCTGATGTGCGTAACAGATAATCAATTTTCGCACCAACAGAAGGGCGTTCTGTTTTAAATAACGTAGGGGGACTTACAAAGAACCATGAAAACTGTACACAGTCCTCTGGAGCAGGTTTCGTTTTCTGTATTAGATACTGAGAAATTTAAAAAATAGAATAAGTGTAGTATGAGACCGCATTGTTCCCTTCACCAGATTTTTTTTGTTATAAACAGGA
Organism: Sipunculus nudus; assembly: GCA_026874595.1. Classification (NCBI taxonomy): domain Eukaryota; kingdom Metazoa; phylum Annelida; class Sipuncula; order Golfingiida; family Sipunculidae; genus Sipunculus; species Sipunculus nudus. The sequence goes on from CM049315.1 coordinate 51,547,221, forward strand.
AGTGTATATACAAACCCAGAGGCATGTGCGTCACGGTTCATCATCCCCCTGACTGGATCACAGAAAAGCTGAAAGCAATGACAACCCATCATACAAGTGAATATCTCTGACCTTCGCCCGGGATAAATCAAGATTCCCTTTAAGTGATGAAAATTCTATCCAGTTAAAAACATGTAAAGTTATGAGGTAAAATATCCTGACCATAAAACAAACTTCATCACACGCAGTTTATCACTTTTGAGGGTAAATCCTACTGTGAACATGATGATATTACTCTACCCTAAATTGAACCTGTTACACTGAAAACATAGGGTTATAATCTAGTCTCCCAAATATGATAAACCCACGGCGGGTCAACGCTTTTACAAGAACGTTGGAAAGTTGTCAGAAAGGATGTCAGAGTCGTTGTCCACTCTTGCCAGTCTCCACAAGAGTAGCCCACTGTTTGAGGAGTTGAACACTGGCCTTACGAGCCACCGGCAACCTGGGGCAGCCTAGCAGTGAATACATGACCCAGTAGGGCTGGTAAGCCTAACTTGAGTCGTGATACAAACCATACGGGGAAATGTAATGAAGCGCTAAGTTATCCTGTTGCATTCATATCGTAACAAACAGCCGATTATCTTAACAATAGGTTACAAAGGATGATTTAATACAAAATAACACATTTGAACTCACATACTCACAAATCAAAATGAAAATCGTTCTCCGTGATAAAGAATCATTTCCTGTATCGCCTACGGGTTGGCTGTCATCCAGAAACCCGTGCGAGCAATGCTTGCATTTATGCGGTCAAAAGTTCAACAAACCTTCAGAGAAATTTACCAATATGCTGAGTTAAAATAATTCTTCTTCCAAATGGTAGGTGTAGCCAGAAAGTATAATAAAAAATCTAACGGTCGGTCTTGTATGTCAAATGACCCAGTACTTTTACACCAGAAATGACGAAAATATTTTCATCCTCATAGCTCCCCACAGTGCGGTCCTCATTGAAAGATTTAAAGGCATTCTAACGATAAGTATGCTGGCCGTAGACTCTCTAATGTTGGAGGGCTAAAATGGCGCTAGGGGCATCCCAATTTTGAAAAGAGTCGCAACCCTGTTAATTATACACGTAGCAAGCGCCGGACTCTGCGTTTACAATATCGTAAAAATCTCAGAAGTTTGTGATAACTGTTTGCTCATGAAGCACTTAAGGCTTATCGGGCACTGATTTGGCACAGGTAGATGCCATGTTACAGTTACTTATAACGGTATGTTTCTTTCTGTAAACACAATAAACTTATGGTCAGCGTGCCTGGTTGAAGTACACTGATATCCATTTACGTATAAAGAGTTACGATCAAATTTGGTGGGTTCTTGAATTTAATAAAGTGTCTGAATCTCATTATAGAATTAAAATAAATAATAATAATCGATTGATCATATCAAAGTGTACCTTGCGTTAAATCCAGTTGGAGGGGGAACAGGGACATTTTCATGAATGTTTATTAATATATGAGGCCTTATCTATCTATTTAATCCATACATACATACATCCGTCCAACAATCCATTCATCCATATACTGGTTCTGATGACAATTGTGAGCCTGCAGGACTGGGCAGCTACATATTCCGCAATACCTTAACCATATGCTAATACCATCATTTCATATAAGCTTTTCTGTACATTCATCGTGCGGGAAACAATATTTTCCCCCGTTTTGCCCCAATGTAATGACAGGCCGAGAATATCTTTATTTAATTCAAAATTTAGAAGTTGGTTACTTTTATATTATTTTTTGTAGAAATATGTATAAATAATTTTATTGATTTTGAAACATTTTTATCTGAGTTCAGTTGGGAACCATTAACACACACGACACTACTTTTTCAGCAAAATAGCTAATGTACTTCTTTTGATTAAAATAATATTTATTTCATTCAACACTTTTGGAGAAATACTGTCTTATGTTTAATTGAAATATGACATAATTTTCATCAGATGATATTAATAAAAATAGGCATTTCTTCTAAACCTTAATTTAAAAAAAAAACCTAGATTTATATGCAAGTTAAGAGCATTATACTTATAATTAAACATTAACGCTCAAACAATGGATTATTTAATAATTATTTATAATAATTTATAATAATTATAATTATTTATAATAATTTATATATTCAAACATTTTCAAACATTTTAACCTATGAAACTACTGTGTATCTAGCATAGCTATGCTGCATATTATTATGCTCAGCATTATCAGAACTTCCCGCAGAGCTTATAATGAAGACCAGTTAACACATTTGAAAAAAAGTAGCTTCGGGCTAAAAATCAGCGGTTATCTTCGATTGCAGGTTTATATCTTCAAAATTACTAATTTGACATACAATATGAATTCCTTGATCAAAGAAACCAAAGAATCCATATACTGAACAGTACTTCAGGCAAAACCATTAAAACAATAATCTTCAAAATGGAGGAAAACGACCATCTTGGATCTCTGGCTTTTCAGGGTTTCACGTTTACTTTGCTTTAAACACCCTTGCCAGATTCTAAAATTTATATTAAGAGACACCAGATTAATGAAGTAACAATTCGTGAGACCTCTTTATGAATGTCCTATGACAACTTTAAGAGATAAAATTTTTTGCTTAAACTCAGCAGCAATCCTGTTTTAAGTCAAAATAAGTCAAATCATAAATTTGACATAAAATGTGAACTCCTTGACTCCCAAAACCCTATATACTGAGCAGTACAGTGGACCAAATCAGTGAAAAAGCTATTATTTAAATGGCGGATGGTGGCCACTTTTGGATTTTGGGTTATCACACTTTCGAGGGACACGCTCGCTTAATGTTTTAATTAACCTTCTCAGAAGACAAATCCACTGAGAAACCAGCCTTCGCTATCAACGGTCAAGGATTTGCTCCAGATGACCTGATTAATATATTTTCATTATGTTTATTTGACCAAATTTGTGACGGTCATTAAAAGAAAATATTCACACGAATAAAACTGAAACTTTAACACTGTCAGGTAAAGCCTTTAATGTATAACCTATATTGTTTCAGCATATATAGATGCAGGAAAAAGAAGAGGTCGCAGAATAAAGGTAGGTATATATGGCGTATAATACCTACTATGTAGTCTGTGTCAGTCTCTATGTATGCCTGTGTATGCTCTATATATCTGTCTGCCCGGACCTAATATAGCACATTTCCACCTGATAAGTTTTTACAAGGAAGGTCTCTGCAAAATGAAGATGATCTGGAATTTAAATCTAGATTTCACGTTTTAACAATTGACACAATGTATTGCCACGTCAGGTCATGTCAGATTGAAACCTCAGAGAATAATAGGATGTGTTCAGGGAAATATAGTTAATTATATTAAATTAAGTTGTGTTTATTGTTATCATTATTTTTTTATCAGTATTTCAGTTTGTTTATGTATGGAACTTACTAGACTGTGGTTCGTTATGATTGGCTGACAGAAGATTCTTGATGTAAGTCTAGACATGTCTTTGCGGACGACGTGTTGTGTAGATTTACACGAGACGAAGTGTCGTCTAATACCGCAATAGGACGAATATTGGTCTTGGAGAGCAGGACCAAATAATTTGTGATTTAAAGGACCTTGTCACAGGTGGAATACGGTATATTCGTGAAATGGGAGACCCTAACCCTTCGGGCATGGAATATTCCTGGAAGTGCTTGTCACAGGTTGTATATGGTATGTCCATGTTACGGGTAACCCTAACGCTTCGGGCATTCAATACTCAAGGACATGCTTGTCAGGGGCGGTTTATGATATGTCCGTTATATGGGTAACTGTTTCGGTGCAGGCGTAAAACTCCTGTAAGCGCTTGTCACAGGTGGTGTATGATATGTCCGTGATATGTGTAACCCTTGCCTTCAGGCATGTAGTACAATTGTAAATGATTATCACAGCTGGTACATTGTATGTCCGTAATATGGGTCAGCGTCCGCATTTGTCCGGTCCTCCTGTCCAGAGACACCAAGCACTCTACTGTATTTCCATCTGTCTTGGACAATGTCCTCCTGTCCCGAGACGGACACGGGTGTATCAGCACTGTGGAGAGGCAGGTTACATCTAATTAAACGCGATATGTCTATTCACGTCTCCTGGCGGGCATATCCCCATATTCCTCTGGCAGAGCGACGGACTATCTACACACCTGTGTACACACCTGATCTACACAAAGAATCCTGGGCAGGTGCACAGCAGATATTACATGATGTCTGACTCTAAAAGGAAGGTAGATCAGAATAAATAACCGAACACATAAAAGGTCGCGCATCATAGGAAAGGAACAGACCCAATGAGAGGGGGAGGGGGAGGTCAGCCGGTACATCGTACCGGGACTCGACGGGCTTAGAGGGGGCTCTGACCAGTCAAAAATCTCCTTTAGGGCAAAATTAAATTATCTAAAATGTAGAAGTTTCATTCATTTTTGTTTCCATATTTCCACATTGTTATTATTTTTTTGTCGAGCCTGAGAGCAGTACCTTTCAGAAGTGTGTCATGTCAGACATTAAAATGCAGACGTTTTTACGTAAGTGGTAATAAAGAGTTCAACAGGGCTCAGTCCAGTAATAGTGTTTCACGTAATGGACAGTTAAAGACCTGAAAATTGAAGTAGTCTTAATTGATATTTGTATTAGTTAGCATACATTTTATTATACCTGAAAGTCTTAGGACCATATCCCTGCGTCAGCTGGCTACGTGCTTATAAACGCGTAAGTCTCTTTTGACCTTTTCGTGGTAACTTACAGATATATAGCTGATTCATCAGGCACCGGTTTAATAATGGAGTGTCCTAGGATATATATGTATTATTTACAGAGTGAATAATTTTGTTTGATGTTAAACAGATAAAGCAAGAGCAGTAATTGGTTCAATACATTGACAGTTTCAAGATTGCTTGCAAATTGCTTGTAAAATAAAGGTGCACAGCTGCCATGATTTGCTGGCCAACTGCTGATAATTTACGTGATAGTTGAAGCTGTTACCGAAAGGGTCGTAAAGTTGCTCATTGCTGGCTAATTGCTTGTCCTTATAATGTACTTATTTAAACTTTGCAAGACACGCAGGTAAGTTTGCTGGACACTGATGATTCAACAGGGAGAAACCAGTTTCCCTGCCTATAAGAAATTGTAGTAAAATTATACAAAGAGTGTTGGAAGTAATAATAAGTGATGAAGAGTGTGATGGTAATAAATGTAGTGGTTACAGAAGTAGCTGAAACCAGAAAAGTAACGTGACAGTTGTTGAAATTGTACAAGCAGCAGTAGTGAAAGTAGGGATATTTAAGTAGGAGTAGTAGTTGTAGTTGCAATTTTAAGTAGTGACAATAGCAAAAATGACAGTAGGATATGCAATAGGTAACAGTAATGACATTTATAGAGAAAGTATTAGTAGTATTAAGAATAAATGTTAGTGACATCGGTAGGTGCAGCACTAACAATTGTGACAGCGGAAGATTAGTTCAAAGACAAATCCTTAAAAGAGGTCCTTAGGTCCTGGAAAAGAGGGGGTCCACACCGAAAACATTGGTCTGAAACCCTTTATAAAGGTTGCGGTGGCTGAAAAATGGGTAAGTGGTTCAGACCTCTTAATAGTAAAGGAGTGAATTTATTGTATTGAGGGAAGCAGTGGTTTTATTATTGGCCGAATAGTTTCAAGTAGTATCAAAACTGTTTGTTGCAGCAGCATTTATAATAGTAGTAGTGGCGGTCGTTATAACATCTGCGGTAGTGTCAATAGTAGGAAAAAAAATGATACTATTCGCAAGACCTGTTGTTTGCCAAGTAGATTTCGTTTCAATCTAATTATTGCCTTTCGATCCCATTTTTATTGGATTTTTGTAAACAATCATGTGACGCATATCTAATAAAACCCTTGTTTTGTAAGATTATGCTGATTACCCTAATACATAAACTATATACACAGGCTGAGTAAATGTTCGTATCTGTTACTACACTAACATATGCACGATATCAAATGACCTCCTTTGTTAAACAATGCTACTTACTACATCATGTATAATGATTATCCACATTTCATACCACTAAATATAAAGAACGCGTGTGAAAGCAATCAATGATCGTTTATTGCATGATGGATTCGATTATTGATTATTGACTTTTATCTATTAAATTCATCGATTATTTGATGCATTGATACATAATAGTACAATGAAACCTCTATTATGTTGGCACCCTATGACTGGCAAACCTGCCCACGTTACGCAGGTGTCCACTACGCAATAGTGCCCACCAGGAGAGGTTATAAATATAGTAGCCGCAATTTCAGTTGTTTTAGAAGTAGTAAATGTTATTAACCTATATCATTCTTCTATTAACGTCATATCAGCGGAAGAAGATAATGGTGGTGAGCGACCGCCTATTCAAAGTGATGATGGTGGCCAAAACGAACTAATTCCATTGGATCAGTTACCGGAAGCAGACATGAAGTTTCCCGGGAAACAAATTGAATAGTCTTTAAAAACACTTTAACCGGGATATACTCTCAGGTGATGGGAATTTATATTTAACATATGTTAGTGTTAAACTCACCCATTGTTCTGTTAGCTTCTTGTCGTTTCTACAAAGTTCTACACTGCAGATAGTTAATTGTATAAAACCTTTGCATACTGCAATTACAAAACTGTTTAATTCACCTTCAGCAAGGTGCAAACTATTTAAAAAATCCGCTGCCAGTTCTTTAACGTCACAAGGACAGGTTATAAGCTCTGATGATTATTCATGACTTCTTCTCAGTATTTCGGGGAGGTTTGCTCATATCTATAGTGAATTGGTTCTCTCTCTCTCTCTCTCTCTCTCTCTCTCTCTCTCTCTATATATATATATATATATATATATATATATATATATATATTCTAAATTCACCGCGCATTTTAAATGCTACAACATTTCGGTAGTTTCGCCAGATCTATATCTATTTATACTGAATTTTGCCAAAGCATGTAACAATTGAAACAGCTAATTTAGTTTCCTTGTTTGGACAGAAGCATGTTCAGCAACAATCATTATGATATAACAGGCGTGTTACAAAGCATGGATATTAATAATATTGATACATTTGAACTTTGGCTTTTAATTCTCCTTAAATTGTTTAAAAGATAATATGGTGAAAATTAAACAAGGCGTGTCCTTCATGTAAGAGAACCCCACGTGAATAAAAAATACATTCACACGAAACAAGTGTTAACTTATTTTATTATTTGTGTATCAATTCTTGACTTGCAATCAGGGGTGTTTAACTGTGTGTCTGCAGTATAATGTTTTGTGAGATTGAAACCAGGGACGTGAAGTGCCCTCGGAGGGGGGTGGCCCGTTGCACGTCATGTTAATTTGCGTATATTATCATCAATTTTGATCTTTTAGGTACCAGTGATGGTGTCAAGATGACATAGAATGACCCATTTCAACACCCTGATGATAAATGTTTAATCGAATGAGATGAATTTAGGAGAGGAAGTTTATGTGTATCCGGCCGTCAATGGAGACTCCATTCATCAGTTGCTCAAGGGGTCTATCTTACGATGTCAGTAAATGGGGAAGTGAACTAATAAGAGAAAATACTATGTCATGTTTAATTTTATATTTATACAAAGTTATTTTGATTCCTTTTTTTCTCGTGCATAACGTATACCAGTATTTTTTAATTGTGCCTGGAATGTAATCATTCATTAGTTGTCAGTAACCAACTAAACTGAAGTGATTAAATTTTCGTATCACATGATATGCTGAAATCAAAAAGAGCTTTTTTATTGGTCTATCGCAATCTAATTAGCTGGTAGCTTGTGCATTATTAGAAGCATCAGTCGAATATATATATATATATATATATATATATATATATATATATATACATACATATCAGATATTAGTAATAATACAATCAATGGCTCTTGCCCATGGGTGATTTTACGTCACACTGAATCGTTTCTTCACGAAGCATTTTCACTCAGTAAACAGGCCTTTCTGCTCAAAAAGTGACACCTATCGGCGCCTGATACTTAATGGTCAGGGCTTGTCCAGCAATGTGCTATAACGTTAGTATTAATTTATGTATAAAGTTATAAATGGAATTCATTGTACAAGTTCATCTTGGTATCTAGCCCGGTTAAAACGGACTCGGTATTATTATAGCAGGGCCCCATTAAATCGGGCTATTTGTTATCCAAATATATACCTTCACATTATCTAAACAGCGTAAGGCACAGCTAATGTTGAAGAGACTCTTAAACAATTTATGATTATATTTAGGATTTTTTTATTAGATGTATATATTAGATGTAAGAAAACGCTCATTTCTCAAATGAACAAAAATTATTATATGTACCATTCATTAAAATGCTGAAATTAAATTTATGTTCTTAGTAATATTTTTCTTGTCACTAACACCCTATGGGCGCTGTTTTTTTTTTAAACATATCTGTGTTCTAATACATGACTTACTGGCTTGCTTCATGTACTCGTATTGCGTATTCTTAGTTATTATTATACACATTTTCCCTGTACATATCAGCATATCAGAGCATGGGTTTCCCGCTTGATAAATAATAATTATTATTCTTGGTTATATGTTACAAAAATCTTTACTACACGTGTATGTACTTTAAACATATTTATGCGATCGGTAATGTGGTGAGAAAATATACCTTTGTTTTTAAGTAATCACTTGAAGTATTATGATTCAGTGGATGGTAAAATATAATATACACTCCATAAGGAAAGGTTTCTGTCCATTGTTTCTCCTTGAACTTTTTTCCCAATGTATAGGTTCCTCTTGGTACTACTGAGGTGCTTTGTACTGAGTTCCAAATTGATCTTGTGTGATGACCGGATGTCCAGATACATGGTATCGTGAATGAAGGCCGGAGGCTGTTTTTGTTGTCCGCATTTGAAGACGAATAATAGATGATTGAAGACGAAAATAGTCCGATTATCATCCCTTATTTGACTTTGATATTACCTCAGTTCAATGATGTATTTAAATATTTAATTAATATGTATTAAATAAATTCCGTCTAACAACGTTTGCAATGCTTTCTCGTTTGACACATACACAACAATATCCTCGTTAAACAATATATTTAAAATATAAGTTATCATAACTGAAATAAATGTATTTGAAGATTTTAATCTTTCTTAATCAGAGTCCATGCTCCTAGAAAATGTAATTGCAAAGGAGGGATTTCTAAAATTGTACACCTTATTTTATAAAAATCAGCCCTGATATGAGATGTGTCGAAATCAAGACCAGATTAAAAATCCATTTTTTAACAACTTTCATAAAAAAATCCATTTTTTCTGAATCGTCGCGTTTAAGTTTGTATTCAAATATAAAGATTTGGTGACAAATTCAAGGCCTACGGGCCTCATGTGTATATGTGTCAAGGAATATACATTACGTATAATCATTTGGTGAAAATATACTTTAACAATTATTTGAAATGTTTAACTTGAGCACAGGTAGTGCTCAGTGTTTAAGAGATACATGCATGGAGGCCACGCTAAATATATATTATAGGTGTCGCCACAATTCATTCAGCTGATCCGAGATTTATAGATCGTTCACACCACTCTTGAGATGTGTGCACGTTAGTACGCACGTTAGTACTTAAAACAAAAATCAAAAGGTGCAGTCATTTTTACGAGAAGCTGATCCAAGATTTATGGATCCTTCCCACCACTCTTGAGTTTTGTGCACGGTAGTACGCACGTGCGTACTTAAAAAATATCATAGGTGTCACCACAATTCATTTTTACGAGAAGCTGATCCAAGATTTATGGATCCTTCACACCACTCCTGAGATATGTGCACGTTAGTACGCTCACTGAAATGATTTAAAGTGGCGGCACCAGTCTTGTGTAGGAGAAAGCTTTGAGAGATAAATGCACATGTAGTGTCTCATGCTGATACGTCTGACCACTCTCGAGCTAAGTGCCCGGATGTGTGCTACCTGAAACAATAATTGTAGATGATTGTAGATTGAGCAATCAGTTGTGTGTAAGAGAAAAGTAGAAAAGAGGTTTGGGCATGATAAAATAATATTAACATGCCCAGAAGATTCAGATGCCAGACCAAAAGTAGGTGTGTTTATCTCAGCTTTTTTTTTATAAAACAGCACGTTCCCTAAATAATTTGGTGGGAGTGATCTTGTAGCCCCCCTCCCACTTGCTGTAATAATCATTACATGTAAAATGCCTGGAGACATTAACTAAATAAGAAGCAATAACAGCTAACATATTTATATAATTACATCTTATGAGCCTCCATAAATAAATATATATATATATATAAATATACACACACACACATACATGTACATGCAAGCAAGGTGTCCATTCTAAATATTATTCAGTAAAAATACAAAACAAGCATCTTGGGCCTAAACAAGTGCACATATTCTATTTGAACATGTTCCAGGGGGTAATAGTATTTGATAAAAGATGTACTCCGTACTTTTAAGTGAACCTTTGATCGCGCGATGTCGTCCGTTGATCGTCGGTGCCACCTGCATTCACTTTGGAATTGTGTAAATCCGCCCATTATTTTTAGACTTATAATGCTCACAGTACTGTCAAGAGGCAATGATGGAGTATTAAAAGGCGCGAAAACAAGAATAGGACAAAAGATGGCGCCACCTGTCTTCCACAGAAGAGAAAGCTTTCAAAGATCTTCGATCAATTACATTTTTGGACCAATTCATGTAACCCTTTTTGAGATTTTCATGGTTTTGTGTGATTTTCACCCAATATGGCAATATTCAAGGTCAAGGCCACTCTAATAGGAAAGGTCATGACCCCAGTTTAAATATACATCATCCCAAAACCCATGTTTATGTATATGCATTATAGGAAAGAAATATGTCCATTAGGTTTTGACTAATAATGCCCAGAGTACTATTAAGTGGGAATGATAGAGGTATTGAAGGTCACAAAAACAAGAAAAGGATAACAGGTGGCGCCACCAGTTTCTGGTACATCACAACAATATCCAAGATCTTCGGTCAAGTTGATTTTTGGATTAATCCATGCAAGATTTCTTGAAATATTTAAGAAATAATGTGATTTCCCCCAAAAAGGACCTATTCAAGGTCAAGGTCACTGTCCTACTAAAGGTCATGACTTCACTTAAAACAGGCTTCGTCCTCTTGCCCATATCTTTGCACAAGTCAAGTTTTGTAAAGATCCGTATTTTTAGTTATCGTGTCCAAACGAAATCTTTGCGGCAGCGGCGGATCGTGCTTAAACCATTCTATCCCGGCTTTCTCTGGGGATACACTTATATCGTTGATTGCACTGAACAGCCCGAAAAAGCCAGCCCGGCCTAGAGTGACTTGGCCCAGTGCCAGCTTTCAAACCTTGACCCGTCTATGACTGTCAGGTTTGTATTGGTGTCTCATGTGTGCAAATTAACTACTACTCTACCCTTACTGCCAACACTTGTATTTTATATTTGGATTTCACCAGTTTATTTATGTTAAATGATGTCATTTAATAAAACTAAAATTTTATTTGAATTATGCGTTAATGCATACTGTGGAGACTGTTTTAGGTCAACATTTAACACACACATCCAGATTTGAGAGGTCAAAACAATCATATAACCTGACAATCATACAAATTATATTACTAGCTGTAACTCCCAAAAAGTTAAGACATGTCTTTCAGACAATTATATTACAAACACCCATACAAATGGCTGAAAATAGACTAGAAGGAATATCATTTAGTTTTGTAATCATGAAAAGGGAAATATCACTGTACAACTATAAATCTTGACATGACATAACGGACTTAATAACTAACATTACATTTAATAAAAAATGAGATATTTAAAGTTGAAATTTATCACAGTTTGCATACCCTTGAGTACATAAAACACTTGATATTAAGATTATCACTAGTATAAACAATTGCTTGTAGATGTATGTATATTTGTCCTCAAATCTTGTTACTTGTACAACTTAAATCAAATTCATAAAAAATGATATCACTTCAGGATAAAATTTATAACAGTTTGTATACCCGTGAGTACATAAAACATTTTATACCCAGAATTCTCTCTCGTAAAATGTATTTCTTGGTAAATGCATCTGAAAAGCTACTTAAAAACACATTACGATTATTTCATTAAATGAAAATTGAAGTATAAAAATTTGTATATGGTATATATCACATACATGAAAGCACATTTATTTCCTGGTGTGGTATATCACAAATATTTAATTACAACATTGAATATTCATATTTATTGTGCATCAATATAAATCTAAATCACCCCGGATGATATCAATTATATCACTTCTAACAGAGTCATATAACAAATATCAGTTCCATCTGCGAAATGATTTCATATTCAAGTTGATTCTGACTGTTGTGCTGTAACCCAACAAATACACCTTGACACCATACCGTCTGTCCTTTATCTTCCCGAGCCTCAATAAATCTTTTACCAAATAGATCTTGCGGATTTTTTATTATTTGAACCAAGTCCATGTTACCTTCTGGAATTTCATATCTGATCAAATCCGCTAAATGTGATCGGAGTTGTTTACTGTTGCTTTTGTCATAGGTATTTTAGTGACAAGAACACAATCTAGTTCTTTAGTTCTCACATTCAGCTGAGCTTTCAGTCCTGCCAAGGAGCGTATTTTTCAAACCTGTGAGCTTGTATTCAATTTTATCTGCAGTTTGCCATAGGCCACCATTCTGAAATAAGTTCTCAAACCATGATTCGTACTTGTTCCTCCCTTTTTCTTCACGTAGCAATTTTTTTCCGATCCTGAGTCATATATTCATGTACTAGTTGGCTGATTCGACGACTCTGTTCCCTAACTTCTTGAGCCACTTCTCTAGCATGTTGAATGACCAGCCGGATGCATTCTCACAGTTTAGATTTGCTTTGCTCTTGTAACCAAGGTCCTGTTTTATTTGCTTAAATATGACTTTAGATTCAACATAGCTAGCCTTCGTCTTTGCCACATATTGTTCACCCATCAAAAAGTTTCTCTCCCCTCTTATGTTTGTCGCACTGCATAAATGTGCTTTTACCTGAAGTTGAGGGGATTTTTCCCCAAAAACCACCCCAACTGTTCAAATAATTTCATAAATATGTTGCTTACGATCAGGTTTTTGTATGTATTACCAAATTCTTGTTTTCATAAGAAAATCATGATAGAGATATGTAGTTTTATTATATCTAATTTCTCATATGACATTAAAAAAATATAATGGGAATTTTTGATTATGATATGAAATACAGATTCAACAGGAATATATGCAATGCGCGTAACATTTTCAAATATATGTTGAATTTTAATTAGCACTGAAGACTATATGTAAATTTAAAGTTTCATCTTTCTAATACATACAATGTTACGGAAATAATATTCTTAAAGAGCTCCACAGCTGCCCTTAGGTTGGAGGGGTTTGGGTGTTAAGTCTTAAATTTTGAAAAAAAACGTGAGAAAGGAACTAAAAAATATAATTTCTTGCAGTGAGGGGGGATAACCCCTGTAATCCTTGTATCTTCCAGGAGCGGACTGGGTGAGAAAAACGCCTGGGATTTTCTAGTTAAATCACAATGTTAATACAATCGGCCCACCGACCGAAACATGATGTTTATAATAGTGCACCCCATCCCATTCATTATGAATTCGTAAAAACCATCAGCTAACAAAAAATCGTGCTATAAGACGGTGTCCCGTTGGCCCAGTCCTCTCCTACTATCTTCCTATCCGGATGAATCAATTAGAATTCCAGTAAGAGTCAGGCGTTCGCGAAAACTGTACACAGTCCTCTGGAGCAGGTTTCGTTTTCTGTATTAGCTACTTAGAAATTAAAAAAATAGAATAAATGTAGTATGAGACCGCATTGTTCCCTTCAGCAGATTTTTAGCTCAGCTGACTGTAAGTCATCTGAGCTATAGGGATCACCTTTTGTCCGTCGTCCGTCCGGCCGTCCTGCCGTCCGGGCGTCTGTCCGTTAACAGGGCACAAATCGTAACCGCTAGAACTGGAATCTTCTTACTTGACATCCTGGGAGGTCTATGGAAATTCTCCATGTAAACCTGAAATTAGGTCACTGTGACCTATATTCTTTGAGCTATGGGGTTCCGAAGTACCCCCCAGAATAATGGAAAATTTGATACAAAAGCTCAAGTATCTGAACAATTATTATATTGAACACCATGATTCTTTGCATGGATATTGATCATCAAATGTTTCATCAGTTTCTGCATTCTGGTGGCGCCACCTGTATTTTTTCAATTTTTAGCTCAGCTGACTGAAAGTCATCTGAGCTATAGGGATCACCTTTTGTTCGTCGTCCGTCCGGCCATCCAGGCGTCTGTCTGTTAAAAGGGCACAAGTCGTAACCGCTAGACCTGGAATCTTCTTACTTGACATCCTAGGAGGTCTATGGAAATTCTCCTTGTAAACCTGAAATTAGGTCACTGTGACCTATATTCTTTGAGCTATGGGGTTCTGAAGTACCCCCCAGAATAATGCAAAATTTAATACAAAAGCTCAAGTATCTGAACAACTAATGCATTAATCACCATGATTCTTTGCATGGATAATGATCATGGAGTGTTTCATCAATTTCTGGCGATTGGTGGCGCCACCTATATCTTTTTTAATTTTTTACGATTTTTTTCTCTACTTTTGTGATCTTTAAACATTTGGTCATCTGTAAACAGGGCACAAATCATAATAACTGGACCTAGAATTTTATTTTTTGACATGCTGGGAGACCCCTGAAAAGTCATCTTGTAAACCTTGAAAATAGGTGTCTGTTACCCATATCCTTCATGCTACAGAGCTCTATAGTACCCCAATGAATATTGGATGATTTTATACAAAAGGTCAAGTTTGGAAAAAGTATTTCATTCAAATTTGACATTCAGATGATAAAATTACTTTTGTCAATGTCTTCCTGGTCAGCTGAGCGTCATGACCCCTGGGTCACTTGTTTGTTATAAACAGGAAGTGTATATACAAACCCAGAGGCATGTGCGTCACGGTTCATCAACCCCCTGACTGGATCACAGAAAAACTGAAAGCAATGACAACCCATCATACAAGTGAATATCTCTGACCGTCGCCCGGGATAAATCAAGATTCCCTTTTAGTGATGAAAATTCTATCCAGTTAAAAACATGTAAAGTTATGAGGTAAAATTTCCTGACCATAAAACAAACTTCATCACACGCATTTTATCACTTTTAAGGGTAAATCCTACTGTGAACATGATGATATTACTCTACCCTAAATTGAACCTGTTACACTGAAAACATAGGGTTATAATCTAGTCTCCCAAATATGATAACCCCATGGCGGGTCAACGCTTTTACAAGAACGTTGGAAAGTTGTCAGAAAGGATGTCAGAGTCGTTGTCCACTCTTGCCAGTCTCCACAAGAGTAGCCCACTGTTTGAGGAGTTGAACACTGGCCTTACGAGCCACCGGCAACCTGGGGCAGCCTAGCAGTGAATAAATGACCCAGTAGGGCTGGTAAGCCTAACTTGAGTCGTGATACAAACCATACGGGGAAATGTAATGCAGCGCTCAGTTATTCTGTTGCATTCATATCGTGACAAACAGCCGATAATCTTAACAATAGGTTACAAAGGATGATTTAATACAAAATAACACATGTGAACTCACATACTCACTCAAAATGAAAATCCATCTCCGCGGTAAAGAATCATTTCCTGGATAGCCTTCGAGTTGGCTGTCATCCAGAAACCCGTGCGAGCAATGCTTGCATTTATGCGGTAAGAAATTCAACAAACCTTCAGAGAAATTTACCAATATGCTGAGTTAAAATAATTCTTCTTCTAAATGGTAGGTTTAGCCAAAAAGTAGAATAAAAAAACTCACGGTCGGTCTGGTATGTCAAATGACCATGTACTTTTACACCAGAAATGACGAAAATATTTGCATCCTCATAGCGCCCCACAGTGCGGTCCTCGTTGAAAGATTTAAAGGCATTCTGACGATAAGTATGCTGGCTGTAGACTCTCTAATGTTGGAGGGGTAAAATGGCGCTAGGGGCATCCTAATTTTGAAAAGAGTCGCAACCCCGTTAATTATACACGTAGAAAGCGCCTGACTGTGCGTTTACAATATCGTGAAAGTGGCACTGATTTGGCACAGGTAGATGCCATGCTACAGTAACTTATAACAGTATGTTTCTTTCTGCAAACACAATAAACTTTTGTCAGCGTGCCTGGTTGAAGCACACTGATATCCATGTACGTATAAAGAGTTACAATCAAATTTGGTGGGTTCTTGAATTTAATAAAGTATCTGAATCTCATTATAGAATTAAAATAAATAATAATAATCGATTGATCATATCAAAGTGTTACTTGCGTTAAATCCAGTTGGAGGGGGAACAGGGACATTTTCATGAATGTTTATCAATATATGAGGCCTTATCTATCTATTTAATCCATACATACATACATCCGTCCAACAATCCATTCATCCATATACTGGTTCTGATGACAATTGTGAGCCTGCAGGACTAGGCAGCTACATATTCCGCAAAACCTTAACCATATGCTAATACCATCATTTCATATAAGCTATTCTGTACATTCATCGTGTGCGGAAAACAATATTTTCCCCCGTTTTGCCCCAGTGTAATGACAGGCCGAGAATACCTTTATTTAATTCAAAATTTAGAAGTAGGTTACTTTTATATTATTTTTTGTAGAAGTATGTATAAATAATTTTATTGATTTTGAAACATGTTTATCTGAGTTCACTTGGGAACCATTATCACACACGACACTTCTCTTTCAGCAAAATAGCTAATGTACTTCTTTTGATTCAAATAATATTTATTTCATTGAGCGAAGGTCGAGAAATACAGTCTTATTTTCAAATGGAATATGACCTAATTTTCATCAGACGATATTAATAAAAATAGGCATTTCTTTTAAAACACTTAGATAAAGAAAATTCAAGTGTTGCCTATTACCAGATTTATATGCCAGTTAAGAGCATTATACTTAAAATTAAACATTAACATTCAAACAATGGACGAACAGACGAAGAAATACCCACTGTAATCTCAGATTCTTGTGTTGACATATTTTAATTCAATAATTATATTTCAAAGGATCATACATGAATTAAGGTCCTGGTTCGACCAAAAAGAGATTAAAAAGAGTGGGATTGGTAGTAAGTCGACTTGAACTCGAAAGGTCTTACTTGTACTTTTAATTCAACAATTTTATTTTAAAGGATCATACATGAACTCAGATCCTGGTTTAACCAAAAAGAGTTTAAAAGAGTGGGACTGGTAGTAAGTCGGCTTGAACTCCAATGGTCTGACTTGGACTCCACTATATAGCCTGGTCCGAGCTTAAATAATTGAGCTGACTTACTTCGTCGGGGCCAAGATAATTCTAATCTATGAATTTTGAAAATTTAATTTTTTACAATCAAACATTTTTAACCTATGAGACCACTGTGTATCTAGCAAAGCTTCGCTGCATATTATTATGCTTAGCATGATCAGAACTGCCAGCAGGGCCTATAATGAAGACTAATTAACAACTTAAAAAAAAAGTAGCCTCGGGCTAAAAATCAGCTGTTATCTTCGATTGCAGGTTTATATCGACCAAATGACTAATTTGACATACGATATGAATTCCTTGATCCAAGAAACCCAAGAATCCATATACTGAACAGTACTTCAGGCAAAACCATTAAAACAATAATCTTCAAAATATGGGAAAGCGACCATCTTGGATCTCTGGCTTTTCCGGGTTCCACGTTTACTTGACTTTTGACACCCTTGCCAGATTCTAAATTTTATATTCAGAGACAGCAAATTATGGAGTAACAATTTGTGAGACCTCTTTATGGATGTCGTATGACAATTTTAAGAGATAAAATTTTTTTACTTAAACTCAGCAGCAATCATGTTTTAAGTCAAAATAAGTCAGATAATAAATTTGACATAAAATGTGAACTCTGTGACTCCCAAAACCCCATATACTGAGCAGTACAGTGGACCAAATCAGTGAAAAAGTTATTATTAAAATGGCGGATTGTGGCCATTTTTGGATTTTGGGTTCTCACACTTCCGAGGGACACCCTCGCTTGATGTTTTAATTCACCTTCTCAGAAGACAAATCCACTGAGAAACCGGCCTTCGCTCTCATCGGTCAAGGATTTGCTCCAGATGACCTGATTAATATATTTTCATTATGTTTATTTGACCAAATTTGTGACGTTCATTAAAAGAAAATATTCACACGAATAAAACTGAAACTTTAACACTGTCAGGTAAAGCCTTTAATGTATAACCTATATTGTTTCAGCATATATAGATGCAGTAAAAAGAAGAGGTCACAGAATAAAGGTAGGTATATATGGCGTATAATACCTACTATGTAGTCTGTGTCAGTCTCTATGTATGCCTGTGTATGCTCTATATATCTGTCTGCCCGGACCTAATATAGCACATTTCCACCTGATTAGTTTTTACAAGGAAGGTCTCTGCAAAATGAAGATGATCTGGAATTTAAATCTAGATTTCACGTTTTAACAATTGACACAATGCATTGCCACGTCAGGTCATGTCAGATTGAAGCCTCAGAGAATAATAGGATGTGTTTAGGGAAATATAGTTAGTCATATTAAATTAAGTTGAGTTTATTGTTATCATTATTTTTTTTATCAGTATTTCAGTTTGTTTATGTATGGAACTTACTAGACTGTGGTTCGTTATGATTGGCTGACAGAAGATTCTTGATGTCAGTCTAGACATGTCTTTGCGGACAACGTGTTGTGTAGATTTACACGAGACGAAATGTCGTCTAATACCGCAATAGGACGAATATTGGTCTTGGAAAGCAGGACCAAATAATTTGTGATTTAAAGAATTGTATTTAGAGCCAGTTAATGGTGGGCAGAGGCCAGAGAACTGTGTATTCTGGAAGTATCGTGTTGTAAGACTGGAGCCAGTCAACGGGTGGCGACGCCATTCGTGACGTTCATGGAAGTAAACTTGTTTTATTGCAACCCCTAGACTTGGAATTTCTGGATTTCTGCGTGAAGTTCCCGATAAATATATGTCCGCTGCTTGTGAGTTGTGACAACAACATTAATATGTAGCTCAATGTTCACTCCCAAGATGGCAGTAGAGTGAGGGTATATGCAGTTTCTATATATAGGAATACATCGTTAAGGGCGTAATATAATCTCTTTTAGTGCTTGTCACAGGTGGAATACGGTATATTCGTGAAATGGGAGACCCTAACCCTTCGGGCATGGAATATTCCTGGAAGTGCTTGTCACAGGTTGTATATGGTATGTCCATGTTACGGGTAACCCTAACGCTTCGGGCATTCAATACTCCAGGACGTGCTTGTCAGGGGCGGTTTATGATATGTCCGTAATATGGGTAACTGTTTCGGTGCAGGCGTAAAACTCCTGTAAGCGCTTGTCACAGGTGGTATATGATATGTCCGTGATATGTGTAACCCTTGCCTTCAGGCATGTAGTACAATCGTAAATGATTATCACAGCTGGTACATTGTATGTCCGTAATATGGGTCAGCGTCCGCATTTGTCCGGTCCTCCTGTCCAGAGACACCAAGCACTCTACTGTATTTCCATCTGTCTTGGACAATGTCCTCCTGTCCCGAGACGGACACGTGTGTATCAGCACTGTGGAGAGGCAGGTTACATCTAATTAAACGCGATATGTCTATTCACGTCACCTGGCGGGCATATCCCCATATTCCTCTGGCAGAAGCGACGGACTATCTACACACCTGTGTACACACCTGATCTACACAAAGAATCCTGGGCAGGTGCACAACAGATATTAAATGATGTCTGACTCTAAAAAGGAGGTAGATCAGAATAAATAACCGGACACATAAAAGGTCGCGCATCATAGGAAAGGAACAGACCCAATGAGAGGGGGAGGGGGAGGTCAGCCGGTACATTGTACCGGGACTCGACGGGCTTAGAGGGGGCTCTGACCAGTCAAAAATCTCCTTTAGGGCAAAATTAAATTATCTAAAATGTAGAAGTTTCATTCATTTTTGTTTCCATATTTCCACATTGTTATTATTTTTTGTCGTGCCTGAGAGCAGTACCTTTCAGAAGTGTGTCATGTCAGACATTAAAATGCGTAAAGTTTTTACGTAAGTGGTAATAAAGAGTTCAACAGGGCTCAGTCCAGTAATAATGTTTCACGTAATGGACAGTTAAAGACCTGAAAATTGATGTAGTCTTAGTTGATATTTGTATTAGTTAGCATACATATGATTATACCTGAAAGTCTTAGGACCATAACCCCTGCATAGGCTGGCTACGTGCTTATAAACGCGTAAGTCTCTTTTGACCTTTTCGTGGTAACTTACAGATATATAGCTGATTTATCAGACCCCGGTTCAATAATGGAGTTTTACCACTGTTACCGAAAGGATCGTTAAGTTGCTCATTGTTGGCTAATTGCTTGTCCTTATAATGTACTTATTTTAACTTTGCAAGACACGCAGTTAAGTTTGCTGGACACTGATGATTCAACAGGGAGAAACCGACAGTTCCCCCGCCTATAAGAAAGTGTAGTAAAATTATAAAAAGAGTGTTAGAAGTAATAATGAGAGATGAAGAGTGTGATGGTAATAAAGGTAGCGGTTACAGAAGTAGCTGAAACCAGAAAAGTAACATGATAGTTGTTAAAATTGTAGAAGCAGCAGTAGTGAAAGTAGGGATATTTAAGTAGGAGTAGTAGTTGTAGTTGCAATTTTAAGTAGTGACAATAGCAAAAATGACAGTAGGATATGCAATAGGTAACAGTAATGACAGTTATAGAGTAAGTATTAGTAGTATTAAGAATAAATTGTAGTGACATCGGTAGGTGCAGCACTAACAATTGTGACAGCGGAAGATTAGTTCAAAGACAAATCTTTAAAAGAGGTCCCCAGGTCCTTGAAAAGAGGGGGTCCACACCGAAAACATTGGTCTGAAACACTTTATAAAGGTTGCGGTGGCTGAAAAATGGGTAAGTGGTTCAGACCTCTTAATAGTAAAGGAGTGAATTTATTGTATTGAGGGAAGCAGTGGTTTTATTATTGGCCAAATAGTTTCAAGTAGTATCAAAACTGTTTGTTGCAGCAGCATTTATAATAGTAGTAGTGGCGGTCGTTATAACATCTGCGGTAGTGTCAATAGTAGGAAAAAAATGATATTATTAGAAAGACCTGTGGTTTGCCAAGTAGATTTCGTTTCAATCTAATTATTGCCTTTCGGATTTTTGTAAACAATCATGTGACGCATATCTAATAAAATCTTTGTTTTGTAAGATTATTCTGAAATAACCCTAACACATAAACTATATACACAGACTGAGTAAATGTTCGTATCTGTTACTACACTAACATATACACGATATAAAATGACCTCCTTTGTTAAACAATGTTACTTACTACATCATGTATAATGATTATCCACATTACATACCACTTTATATAAAGAACGCGTGTGAAAGCAATCAATGATCGTTTATTGCATGATTGATTCGATTATTGATTATTGACTTTTATCGATTAAATTCATCGATTATTTGATGCATTGTTACATTTGTTCTGTTAGCTTCTTGTCGTTTCTACAAAGTTCTACATTGCAGATAGTTAATTGTATAAAACCTTTGCATACTGCAATAACAAACCTGTTTAATTCACTTTCAGCAAGGGGGAAATTATTTAAAAAATCCGCTGCCAGTTCTATAATGTCACAAGGACAGGTTATGACCTCTGATGATTATTCATGACTTCTTCTCAGTATTTCGGGGAGGTTTGCTCATATCTTTAGTGAATTGGTTCTCTCTCTCTCTCTCTGTCTCTCTGTCTCTCTCTCTCTCTCTCTCTCTCTCTATATATATATATATATATATATATATATATCTAAATTCACCGCGCATTTTAAATGCTACAACATTTTGGTAGTTTCGCCACATCTATATCTATTTACAATGAATTTTGCCAGAGCATGTAACAATTGAAACAGCCAGTTAGTTTCCTTGTTTGGACAGAAGCATGTTTAGCAACAATCATTATGATATAACAATAGTGTTACAAAGCATGAATATTAATAATATTGATACATTTGAACTTTGGCTTTTAATTCTCCTTAAATTGTTTAATAGATAATATGGTGAAAATTAAACAAGGCGTGTCCTTCATGTAAGAGAACCCCACATGAATAAAAAATACATTCACACGAAACAAGTGATAACTTAGAATTATTTGTGTATCAGTTCTTGACTTGCAATCAGGGGTGTTTAACTGTGTGTCTGCAGTATAATGTTTTGTGAGATTGAAACCAGGCTATGGTGGTGAAGGCCAATTCTGGGACGTGATAAATGGTTTAATCGAATAAGGTGAATTCAGGAGAGCAAGTTTACGTGTATCCGGCCGTCAATGGAGACTCCATTCATCAGTTGCTCAAGGGGTCGATCTTACGATGTCAGTAAATGGGGAAGTGAACTAATAAAAGAAAATACTATGTCATGTTTAATTTTATATTTATACTAAGTTATTTTGATCCCTTTTTTTCTCGTGCTTAACGTATACCAGTATTTTGCGTTAATTGAGCCTGGAATGTAATCATTCATTAGTTGTCAGTAACCAACTAAACTGAAGTGATTAAGGTTTCGTATCACATGTTATGCTGAAATCAAAAAGGGCTTTTTTATTGGTCTATCGCATTCTAATTAGCTGGTAGCTTGTGCATTATTAGAAGCATCAGTCGAATATATATATATATATATATATATATATATATATATATATATATATACATATCAGATATTAGTAATAATACTATCAATGGCTCTTGCCCATTGGTGATTTTACGTCACACTGAATCGTTTTTCACACGAAGCATTTTCACACAGTAAACAGGCCTTTCTGCTCAAAAAGTGACACCTATCGGCGCCTGATACTTAATGGTCAGGGCTTGTCCAGCAATGTGCTATAACGTTAGTATTAATTTATGTATAAAGTTATAAATGGAATTCATTGTACAAGTTCATCTTGGTATCTAGCCCGGTTAAAACGGACTCGGTATTATTATAGCAGGGCCCCATTAAATCCCATTAGATGTATATATAAGATGTAAGAAAACGCTCGTTTCTCAACTGAACAAAAATTATTATATGTACCATTCATTAAAATCACAGTTACTCGAAATAGGCCATAAAGCTTTACTGGCCAATGAATAAACTACAGGTCACATTAAGAAATCTCCAAAACTAACAGTGTTTAAAAGCACGCTCAAATTAAATTTATGTTCTTAGTCATATTATTCTTGTCACTGACACCCTATGGGCGCAGGTTTTTTTAAACATATATGACTTACTGGCTTGCTTCATGTACTCGTATTGCGTATTCTTAGATATTATTATACACATTTTCCCTGTACATATCAGCATATCAGAGCATGGGTTTCCCGCTTGATAAATAATGATTATTCTTGGTTATATGTTACAAAAATCTTTACTACACGTGTATGTACTTTAAACATATTTATGCGATCGGTAATGTCTCAAGTGACAATGGTGAGAAAATATACCTTTGTTTTTAAGTAATCACTTGAAATATTATGATTCATTGGATGGCAAAATATAAGATACACTCCATAAGGAAAGGTTTCTGTCCATTGTTCCTTGAACTTTCTTTCCCAATGTATAGTTTCCTCTTGGTACTACTGAGGTGCTTTGTATTGAGTTCCAAATTGATCTTGTGTGATGACCGGATGTCCAGATACATGGTATTGTGAATGAAGGCCGGAGGCTGTTTTTGTTGTCCGCATTTGAAGACGATTAATAGACGATAGAAGACGAAAATAGTCCGATTATCCTCCCTTATTTGACTTTGATATTACCTCAGTTCAATGATGTATTTAAATATTTGATTAATATGAATTAAATAAATTCCGTCTAACAACGTTTGCAATGCTTTCTCGTTTGACACATACACAACAATATCTTCGTTAAACAATATATTTGAAATATAAGTTATCATAACTGAAATAATTGTATTTGAAGATTTTTAATCCTTCTTAATCAGTGTCCATGCTCCTAGAAAATGTAATTGCAAAGGAGGGATTTCAAAAATTGTACATCTCATTTTATAAAATATCAGCCCTGATATGAGACGTGTCGAAATCAAGACCAGATTAAAAATCCATACTGTTTTAACAATTTTCATAAAAAAACATTTATTCTGAATCGTCGCGTTTAAGTTTGTATTCAAATATAAAGATTTGGTAACAAATTCAAGGCCTACGGGCCTCATGTGTATATGTGTCAAGGAATATACATTACGTATAATCATTTGATGAAAATATACTTTAACAATTATTTGAAATGTTTAACTTGAGCACAGGTAGTGCTCAGTGTTTTAGAGATACATGCATGGAGGCCACGCTAAAAATATATTATAGGTGTCGCCACAATTCATTCAGCTGATCCGAGATTTATAGATCGTTCACGCCACTCTTGAGATGTGTGCACGTTAGTACGCACGTTAGTACTTAAAACAAAAATCATAGGTGTCGTAACCAGTCATTTTACGAGAAGCTGATACAAGATTTATGGATCCTTCCCACCACTCTTGAGTTATGTGCACGGTAGTATGCACGTGAGTACTTAAAAAATATCATAGGTGTCGCCACAATTCATTTTTACGAGAAGCTGATCCAAGATTTATGGATCCTTCACACCACTCCTGAGATATGTGCACGTTAGTACGCTCACTGAAATGATTTAAAGTGGCGGAACCAGTCTTGTGTAGGAGAAAGCTTTGAGAGATAAATGCACATATAGTGTCTCATGCTGATACGTCTGACCACTCTTGAGTTCTGTGCACGGTAGTACACTCATGAAAATGGTTAAAAGTGGCGCCACCAGTCTTGTATAGGAGAAAGCTATGAGAGATGAATGCCCATGTAGTGTCTCATGCTGATACGTCTGACCACTTTTGAGCTATGTGCCCGGATGTGTGCTACCTGAAACAATAATTGTAGTTGATTGTAGATTGTACAATCAGTTGTGTGTAAGAGAAAAGTAGAAAAGAGGTATGGGCATGATAAAATAATATTAACATGCCCGGAAGATTCAGATGCCAGACCAAAAGTAGGTGTGTTTATCTCAGCTTTTTTTTTTTAAATAGCACGTTCCCTAAACAATATGGTGGGAGTGATCTGGTAGCCTAAGCACCCCCCCCCCCCTCCCACTTGCCTATAATATTCATAACATGTAAAATGCCTGAAGATAAGAACTAAATAAGAAGCAATAACAGCTAACATATTTATATAATTTCATCTTATGAGCCTCCATATATAAATATATATATAAATACACACACACAGATACATGTACATGCAAGCAAGGTGTCCGTTCTAAATATTATACAGTAAAAAAATACAAAACAAGCATCTTGGGCCTAAACAAGTGCACATATTCTATTTGAACATGTTCCAGGGGGTTAATACTCGCTGAGTATTTGATAAAAGATGTACTCCGTACTTTTAAGTGAACCAGTGAACCTTTGATCGTGCGATGTCGTCCGTTGATCGTCGGTGCCACCTGCAATCACTTTGGGATTTTCTAAATCCGCCCATTATTTTTAGACTTATAATGCTCATAGTACTGTCAAGAGGCAATGATGGAGTATTAAAAGGCACGAAAACAAGAATAGGACAGAAGACGGCGCCACCTGTCTTCCGCAGAAGAGAAAGCTTTCCAAGATCTTCGATCAATTACATTTTTGGAACAAAACATGCAACCCTTTTTGAGATTTTCATGGTTTTGTGTGATTTTCACCCTATATGGCAATATTCAAGGTCAAGGCCACTCATATAGGAAAGGTCATGACCCCAGTTTAAATATATATCATCCCAAAACCCATGTTTATGTATATGCATTATTTGAAAGAAATATGCCCATTAGTTTTTTACTAATAATGCCCAGAGTACTGTTTAGTGGCAATGATAGAGGTATTGAAGGTCACAAAAACAAGAAAAGGATAACAGGTGGCGCCACCAGTTTCTGGTACATCACAACACTATCTAAGATCTTCGGTCAAGTTCATTTTTGGATTAATCCATGCAAGATTTCCTGAGATATTTAAGAAATAATGTGATTTCCCCCAAAAAGGACCTATTCAAGGTCAAGGTCACTGTCCTACTAAAGGTCATTTAAAACAGGCTTCGTCCTCTCGCCCATATCTTTGCACAAGTCAAGTTTTATTAAGATCCGTATTTTTAGTTATTGTGTCCAAACGAAATCTTTGCGGCAGCGGCGGATCGTGCTTAAACCACTCTACCCCGACTTTCTCTGGGGATACACTTATATCGTTGATTGCACTGAACAGCCCGAAAAAGCCAGCCCGGCCTAGAGTGACTTGGCCCAGTGCCAGCTTTCAAACCTTGACCCGTCTTTGCCTGTCAGGTTTGTATTGGTGTCTCATGTGTACAAATTAACTACTACTCTACCCTTACTGCCAACACTTGTATTTTATATTTGGATTTCACCAGTTTATTTTAGTTAAATGATGTTATTTAATAAAACTAAAATTTTATTTGAATTATGAGTTAATGCATACTGTGGAGACTGTTTTAGGTCAACATTTAACACACACATCCGACTTTGAGAGGTCAAAACAATCCTGACAAAAAACCTGACAATCATACAAATTATATTACTATCTGTAACTCCCAAAAAGTTAAGACATGTCTTTCAGACAATTATATTACAAACACCCATACAAATGGCTAAAAATTGACTAGAGGGAATATCATTTAGTTTTGTAATCATGAAAAGGGAAATATCACTGTACAACTATCAATCTTGACATGACATAACGGACTTAATTACTTGCATTAAATTAAATAAAAAATGAGATATTTAAAGTTGAAATTTATCACAGTTTGCATACCCATAAGTACATAAAACATTTGATATTAAGAATATCACTAGTATAAACAATTGCTTGTAGATGTATGTATATTTGTCCTCAAATCTTGTTACTTGTACAACTAAAATTAAATTCATAA
This sequence comes from Sipunculus nudus, assembly GCA_026874595.1. Lineage (NCBI taxonomy): Eukaryota > Metazoa > Annelida > Sipuncula > Golfingiida > Sipunculidae > Sipunculus > Sipunculus nudus. Next base: position 51,574,363 of record CM049315.1, read on the forward strand.
AAAATGATATCACTTCAGGATGAAATTTATAACAGTTTGTATACCCGTGAGTACATAAAACATTTTATACCCAGAATTCTCCCACGTAAAATGTATTTCTTGGTAAATGCATCTGAAAAGCTACTTAAAAACACATTACGATTATTTAATTACATGAAAATTCAAGTATAAAAAAATTGTAAATGGTATATATCACATACATGAAAGCACAATTTTTTCCTGGTGTGGTATATCACAAATATTTAATTACAACATTAAATATTCATATTTATTGTGCACCAATATAAATCTAAATCTGCCCGGATGATATCAATTATATCACTTCAAACAGAGTCATATAACAAATATAAGTTCGATCTGCGAAATGATTTCATATTCAAGTTGATTCTGACTGTTGTGCTGTAACCCAACAAATACACCTTGACACCATACCGTCTGTCCTTTATCTTCCCAAGCCTCAGTAAATCTTTTACCAAATAGATCTTGCGGATTTTGTATTATTTGAACCAAGTCCATGTTACCTTCTGGAATTTAATGTCTGATCAAATCCGCCAAATGTGATCCGAGTTGTGTTACTGTTGCTTTTGTCATAGGTATTTTAGTGACAAGAGCACAATCTAGTTCTTTAGTTCTCACATTCAGCTGAGCTTTCAGTCCTGCCAAGGAGCGTATTTTTTCAAACCTGTAAGCTTGTATTCAATTTTATCTGCAGTTTGCCATAGGCAACCATTCTGAAATAAGTTCTCAAACCATGATTCGTACTTGTTCCTCCCTTTTTCTTCACGTAGCAATTTTTTTCCGATCCTGAGTCATATATTCATGTACTAGTTGGCTGTTTCGACGACTCTGTTCCCTATCTTCTTGAGCCACTTCTCTAGCATGTTGAATGACCAGCCGGGTGCGTTCTCACATTTCAGATTTGCTTTGCTCTTGTAACCAAGGTCCTATTTTATTTGCTTAAATATGACTTTAGTTTCAACATAGCTAGCCTTCGTCTTTGCCACATATTGTTCACCCATCAAAAAGTTTCTCTCCCCTCTTATGTTTGTCGCACTGCATGAATGTGCTTTTACCTGAAGTTGAGGGGATTTTTCCCGGAGAAAGTGGTGATTACCACCATGTGCTCCATATAAAAAAGCACCCTAACTGTTCAAATAATTTGATAAATATATTGCTTACGATCAGGTTTTTGTATGTATTACCTAATTCTTGTTTACATAAGAAAATCATGATGGAGATATGTAGTTTTATTATATCTAATTTCTCATATGACATTATAAAAATATAATGGGAATTTTTGATTATGATATGAAATACAGATTCAACAGGAATATATGCAATGCGCGTAACATTTTCAAATATATTTTGAATTTTAGTTAGCACTGAAGACTATATGTAATTTAAAGTTTCATTTTTCTAATACATACAACGTTACGGAAATAATTTTCTTAAAGAGCTCCACAGCTGCCCTTAGGTTGGAGGGGTTAGGGTGTTAAGTCTTAAGTTAAAAAAGATGTGAGAAAGGAACTAAAAAATATGATTTCTTGCAGTGAGGGGGGATAACCCCTGTAATCCTTGTATCTTCCAGGAGCGGACTGGGTGAGAAACACGCCTGGGATTTTCTAGTTAAATCACAATGTTAATACAATCGGCCCACCGACCGAAACATGTTGTTTATAATAGTGCCCCCCATCCCATTCATTATGAATTTGTAAAAAACAGCAGCTAACATAAAATCGTGCTATAAGACGATGTCCCGTTGGCCCAGTCCTCCCCTGCTATCTTCCTATCCGGGTGAATCAATTAGAATTCCAGTAAGAGTCAGGCGTTCGCGAGGTCTTCTAATATTATGCCACTTAGAAACTGTTCCAAGATCCACATAACTGGATACATTCTGGATCCCTGACTGGTGCTCCGTCAGTTATCCCTCGCTCATGTGCTGATGCTGTTATGTGCAGGTTCAAATTGTGATTCAACGAGCTCGCGACAGTCTCGAAGGCGACAGGCGTATGTTATGTATGTATACACACCCTGGTTACCTACATCGATATAGAACAGGATCAGCTATGATAAAGGTACCACTGTATATTTATGTGTTCATGTATGTTCGTACCCTCATGCAAATGGGTAAATGATCAATTAATATGATGGTGAACCAGCCTCACTCATAACGTGACGGACACAATTATGGTTGCCACACATTGGTTTGGATGTATTTATGCATGATTATATGTGAACAGGCAAAAGTATTTGGTGAAAAGATAACAAGCCTTCCCTCCTTCTGAAAAGCCGCAGGTCACTTTGCCTGAACCTTATATATATATAAGTATATAAGTATATATATAAGTATATATATAAGTGGTATAGCGGTGTTAGTCTGTAGTTGAAGCGAAAGTTAATATATATAAATATATATATATTGTACAGTAAGAACTAAACTAGGTTTTTCCAGACATTTCATGACTTCGTAACACACGTGTGGCACTCTGATTTTGTAGTCTAATAGGGCTTGTTGCTGTGAATATCAGCTGCGGGGGGCTTTATTTTATCATAAGGTCACTGGAGTCAGGGTTAGCTGAGTAGTGTCATCCATGTTTGCTGTGTATCGGCATCTGGTATTTTCACTGGTCGAGTGCTGGGGACTGCGTACAAAGAAACCCGAGATTACTGCTTGGTTGCTGATGTGTTCGTTGTCCCTTGTTAAGTGGTAATGATATAGTGTAAGATTTTACCACAGAAAATATAAAAGAACACAGAATTTATGTCGGAATTTAGAATGCTTATTTCCTTTAAGCCAAACAGTATACTGCCAGTTTGTGCATGGGTTGTACGCTTTAATACAGATACGGAGGGTATGCATGGGGTGTACGCTTTACTACAGATCTGAGGTGTTGCAGGCTACTCAACTTCACCATTTGCTTAACAGTCTCAATTTCTGTACACTTACGTAGGGACCCATGCTGCCCCCTAAGTGACTTACCAGCGGGCCATGGAAGTCTAACCTCCAGGCCCGCCAACTAGTGAATGACCAGACCCCCCTCCCTGACCCCCTGGCTGTAAATTATCATCTGGGCATCTATGGGTGAGTCCACTACTAGTGTGTGTGTATGGGGGTATGTATTAAGAGTATATGGAATATCCTACAATAGGTTCCGTATTAGTACTTTATGTGCGTGTTTGATGTGAAATCTTATGGGAGGGAAGATCATTAATATATATTCTAGGAGGGACTATTAATAGACCTTTTCCATTTAACTGGCGACACCTATCGGCGATATTAATCATTTATGGTTCAGAATTGTACACGTGAACGGGAATCAAACGTGGAAGCGGTTTAGGTTAGGGCCATGTTGCATTAACATGTCTTAACACCAATATCACCCATTGTTGACCTAAGCTCCTACCATGGAAGAAAAAAGTAACATGCAATATAAGATTAAACAAGGAAGGGGCAGTATTTTATCTTATATTGAACTTATGTTTTACCTATATAGATGATTTTAATGTGATGAAATTAATGTGGAAGATGCTCGTTTTAGGCTCATACAAATGAAAAAAAGTGCACATATCATACAAGTGAAACAAAGGTGCACATATCAACTTTTCTTATCAAATAGGCTTCTATAAAGTAGGGAAGATGTTCATGAACTTTTTATCATGAAATATAAATGTCCCATATAAATCAAGTTGGCACAAAACAGTTTTGAAAATGTTCTTAAAATGTGAAAAGGAAAACATGTTAAAACATTAAATTGTATATGGTTATTTACAATTGCTTCCCTTGAAATGTTCCCTTCTCATGTTTTCTTGTCGGAAACATGTAATTTTTATTTTATTTTCATTAAAGTGTAAAATCAAAAATAAGTCATATCTAAAAAAGTTCATAACATTCATTATTAATGTAATTACAATATTTCTTTCATTTAAATAAAAAAATAAATCATAATAAAAAAGTTAATAAATTCATTATTACTTTAATTACAATATTTCTTTCATTTAAATATTATTTTGACACAGCTGTAATATTGTGAGTATAATTAAAAGTTGAATATACTATTATAATATATTATTATTTTTCAACACTTCATTTAAAGTTCAAACTAAATTGTCACATTTTAAAAGGTTTTAATAAATTTATTTTCATCTATGAAATGTTTTGGGTAGTGGTGGGCCGATCATCGAGTTTTATCGAAAGTCAGTCGCTTTGCTGCCGCTTTCAAGCGCTCGATTACCAAAGGCAACTATCGATTACATCATAATCATAATTTTTTTTTTTCAGAATGCCTTTATGTTATGAGCAAAAATTATTCTTCTTTTTCTTACAACATTGAGCGCTTCATTTATTGACTCTGTGTTTCCAAATAACTTCCGTATGTAACTGAGTATGACACGGTAGATGGTAGAACGTATCATTATGATCAAACTGATAATTGTCACTGAAAATCAAACAAAGGTGACCTACTTTTTCAAACCAAAAACAAACATATATAGAAATAATTACCCCAAAGCCTGTAGGCAGTTAACGTTATACAAATAGATCATATATGATTTATTATATTTTTACATATAAATTCCTTTTTTTAATTTTTTACCAAAAATATATGGCCTGTCATTTTTCTTGTGGGCCTGTGAAACCAGTATGCATGTCGGGAGTCATCAAAATTGTTATAAAATGAAAGTCCTTGCTGGTGGTGAAGATAAAATAATAGGCGGGAGTATTCATGAGGGGCAAGAAAGTAGATGTCGTGGATTGTTGATTATTATAATTAATTAAAATGAACCTTTGAATAGCATATTCTCAGTAATAATAGGAAAATATAAAAAAAGGCAAACATTTTTTTTCTTAAGGTAGAGTTACTAAGACACGCGGGCTGGGTTAAGAAGGTATAAATTCACAGATAATTGCATATTTATCTGAATCAATAAAAACCGATGATGATCGGTTTGCTCGAACCGATGATCGATTATGAAAAAGGAATCGACTCCCACCGCTAGTTTTTGGTTGTTTCTGATTTTTTTTCGAAATGGTCTGTTGAAACGGCTATGCAGCTTAGGCCTATATTGAAAATGTTGGTACATTATTTTATGCTGTGTAGGTATATTCACACGTTAAACTACCATTTTTCTATAAACAATTTGACTATCATAAGTATTCAATGCTATGGCACTCCGGTATACTTGCATTCTGATTGCTATCTTTTGGTCACCTGAACACTGAAAATCAAATGAACAAGAATATCCTCGCTCCTGTTTACTTCTGTTCACATTTGAAAACACGCAGTGCGCATGCTCGAAAAAAGGTCTGTTGTTCTCTTTATCATAAGGAAGGGGGGGGGGACGCGTTTCTGACAGTCGTTTACTCAGCAAACATAGTTCGTGTACTCAAAACATCATGCATTGCAGTGCAGTTATTAAATAGATATCGCTGAGTGGCTGAAGAAGTAATGTCGTGTTATCAGATGACATCAACTTGGTTGCAGTCGTTATTATTAAATGAGTGGAAGGCTGATATAACGCTCTCAGATTAAGTGAATTTGGTTGGTATTTAGGGCTGGGTATCGGTCCGCCTCTTCCGGTACAATACGTATTGCGATACAGTTAATTCGATACCGATACGTATTGACGATACGTTTTATTTTTCTTTGAAAACCATTTCTTAATAAAAGCTCTGTTTCTTGTTTTTATATGTTTTTTTTTTATTTTAACATACAACATATTTAGTATGCTATGCACTTAAGCAGCTTAAGCTTGATATTAAATAAATAAACCAACCAGTTGCTTTTAATTACTTCTTTGAGCCCTTAGCATCCCCTGCCCCCCGCACAAACGTGTTTTATTGCATTCGGTGAAGATCATAGGCTGTTTTTTTATGTCATGTAATTACACAGTTTTGTATAATTCTGTGAATATGAATCCCATTAGTCACTCTCCTGTTTGTACAGGATTTGTCCCCAGGCTAATTAACCATTTATTTGACATCTGAGGTTGGACGCGGGACTTCCGAGTAACATATGACAGTTAAAAAAATTAGAGATTAAATAAAATATATAAAGATAGGATATATACGTGAATGTACCCTGTTCCTTGTAGCAATATATGATGCAAATATAAGTTTCATTAATAAAGAGAAACGTTATTATCATTCTCTTATTATCGCTCACATGCGCCTGCTCGTAATGGAAGTACTGACGTGCATGCGTATATACATTTATTAACAAATCTTAAAAGCCAAAGCAATAAATATATAGGCTGCAGTGCATTTAGATTTATAATATGTCATCGTTATATGTAAAGTTATAGTTAGAATGCTATTCATTAGCAAGCAATCGATACGACCAATACAGCATGCAACGCATTTCGGTTATCGTATCGACGTCGTGTATCGATTCGTATCGATATATCGATATATTGATACAGCCCTATTGGTATTATACTGCTGTTTAATGATGGGAAATTCGTCGCAGTGGTGATATATATTGCCAGTGGCGACTATTTTGGGGTATGGAGATATATATAGATCCCCTCCCTAACAAAAAAAGGGGGGGGGATTAGTGTAGGCCTAATCATCAACTCCACCTCCCTCCGCTCTTTAGGAAATATTGGTGGGTTTATTAAACAATAACCCCCCCCCCCCCCTTCCCACTACTACAAACTCACTTGAGGATAAGTTATACCGTTGTTAGATGGCGTGTACTTTAACGACCAGTCTGTTCATATTTCATATTTCAGATGAACATCCTGAAAGCACTTGGTGTTCTCTTGATGATATCTGTTGCGAGCTTCGAGGAACAAGGTGAGTGACTTGTAACATATCTGTCAGAGTAGTTGTTAAGATTGATATTTGTACTCGAAGGCAAGTTTCTTTCGTGTGATCCCTGATAAGTGATCACCTACAAAACGCGACCACAGCGCGAGGAAGAACGATATATGGTCAATTGTGGAAATTGATAATTGCCAACGCCATGAGGGTATGCGTTCAATTCCGTCCTTGTGTTTGTTTTGTGTGTGTTTTTTTTAAACATAATTATATTAACTATTGCTCTTCATAATTATATGAACTCTTGAATTATATAAAACCCTTGCTCACACTATAAACCTGGTTATATATATATATATATATATATATATATATATATTCTGTATTTTTTTTCAGACATATATTGACCAACATAAACAACGAGTGATTACTCTTTCAGTTTACTGCTGGGGTGGGGGGGGGGGGGGTAAGGGGGTATGAAAAATTTCATATACCCGGTGATATTTCCAAAGATATCTGAAAACCGGCGTTTCTTTAATGGGTGAATCGTGTTCTGATAAAATAATCTCGTATCATGGGTTTTGGCGAATGAAGTCAGATAAAAACCACAGTTTCGTAATAACATTGAAAAGTTTAGGTGATTGTACAGAAGGATGGCATATGAGGTTTTATATTTGTCCTGGTGATTTAGATTTATACCTTCGTCAGGAAGCCCCAGCTAGTTCTTCAGATTTGGCTGAATTGGCAGAAAATTTCTTACTTACCAGAAGCAGACTATTGCATCTAGACAACATCCTGTTAAAGCAAATGTAAACCGCTACCCACCGAGTGGCCAGAAAATGCTGAATAGGCAGTTACATTGTTACGTAATTAGAAGAGGGGGTCAAGAAGCATCTGACAGTGAATTGAAGGAAATATGAGAACAGTTGCTTTAAATGTGGGCATAATGGTCATACAGCGCGGAAATTTAGGAATTGCTTTAAATTGGAAGGAAATTTAGCACAGGTATTTAGGAATTGCTATAATTGTGGTAGGTTCGATCATTTAGCATGAGGCTGCAAGAATTTGTCAGTACGGGATAGTGGGAGTGATAAGAGCAAAGTAAGTCAGAGAGCTATTCAGACTGTGATTCACTCGACTGATGCGTCAATAATGTAGAGGGGGGGGGGGGTTAAGATTAGACTGCAGTGTCAGAGGTCCTGTAGACCGATGTGTGCGTGATACTAGTGCTCGGACTATTGCACAGTCCAAAGGTCCAGTACCAGTAGCCCTGTGTAGAGTGGGCAAAAGTTATGTAAGTGTGATGAGAGACAGTGGGTGCGATTGTGTTATCGCCAGGACTAGTTTGGTAGGTGACGAGCTGTTAGACAAGGAGACAGGTATCATATGTTTTGATCGGCACAAGAGTGTACATCGCGTGGCTATGATAGACATAGACATACGGTTGGTTCTATGTAGGCATAGTAGAGGCCCCTAGTGAAGACGATCTCATCTTCGAGTTGATTATTATATATATTGTTGGGGTTCGTCATGATCCAGACATTGAATGGCATGTCAGTGATGAAGTGTTAGAACCTGATATAAGAGGTAGGACGAAGAAGAAAAGTTGATCGTTTATTGGGTCGGTTAGATATTGCAAGAATTGATACAATGTAAAAATCAATACAGGGTTGTAAAAACAATCCAGTTGACTTCTAAAATCGTGTTGTGTAAATAGATCTGAAACATTTAATTCTATGTAAATATGACTCTTGATATGGATGCACACGCAGTAATGTTACACTTTAAATGATATGATAGTTACATATTTTTTTTCATACGTAGTTTGGTTGAAGGTTTGCTTTTGTTGATGGTTTTTAGATTTTGATACGTATATACTGTAGGATGAGGCCATGTTATTGCACATATGATTAATGATGTTATGAGATACGATGGTAATGTTGCATTGTTATAAATATAATGAGCATGGACCATGGACATAACAAATTTATTTATGCCCACTTGCAAAAAATTAAATACTGATAACACATGTTATCAATGTACTAAGTGGAAGCTTGTCAATTTCACGATGGTCAATTTGATATTGTATACTTGCACATTTGTGTTTTTTGTTTGGAACTGGAAACATATCTTCCACAGATTTTTTAAAGGGATGTGTGACACAAATGTACTACCAGACCAAGGTATATCAAATGGAATTTCATAAAATAATAAGATATATTTTGGGTTACGCAGTTAAAGCTAAGTTCCACTATATTTTCTGGAATTGAAACTTTCAACTGAAACATAACTGAAATTCAACTGAAACTTTTATACTTTGTGCTTAAGGCTGATTCTTTTGCAAATAAAACTGATCAAGGGTGTCCACCATGCATTTTGGTAAGATATGACCAGTAACAGAACGGTGGTCAACTGACTTTTATGATGGACAAAAAAAAATTCAGTTAATAATAAGATAAGCTACAGAATTGCATAAAAAGTGCAATTTCAAAACTTTAATTAATTAAAGAAGCCAGCAACATCATTTTTTATGAAATAAAGAAATTTTATTGTAAAAACAGAAAATATATCGTCAAAATTCATTTATAATAAAAATATGTAACTGGCGAAAATGACCAGATTACATCACTCCTCTGCAGGAAAAAAATAAAATTTACAAAACGCTATAATTGACTTCTTATTTTACTTTGGCCTATGAATGACTTATACTTTATGATAAATTATCACCCCATAAAAATATTGGGTCACCACAGATCTTAGCAGTCTAACACTAGTATCTGTATTTCAAGAAAAAAATGCATAAAAATGATGCATATATCTATAAAAGTAGTTTCCCTTGGCATGATGACATGAAATCTTAAGATAAGTGATTAAGCAGGAAGAGACTCGGGCGTGCTTCCAGCGACGTCCTGTCGGGTCCCTTTACATTTCAGGTGCAAAAAAATCTTTGTACTCGGCCGGGCCTTGATACTTATGTGACCACATAATATAAAAATCGACGGATGTCGGCCGGCTTTTTAAAAAGCTCGCTGCTCGGCCGATTATAAAGATCCACCGGAACTCGGCCGGTAATGTGACTTAGGCTTTACCCAGATGTATTAGTGGGTCGTCATGGCCGGTTTTGGGAGCCAAAGAATTTGAAGGTCGGTGTCAACTGGTGACGGGACGTATTGTGTTAATGACAGATTAGGTCAACACCGAGTGTGATGTAATCGCAAATAGAGCGAGGACGTTATTGGTCCTGCAAAGAGTATATATAGATATAGCTGAGTAGGGCGTAGGAAGATTAGAAAATTTGTACTCTGTTGAAGACATTGTTATTGTGAGATTCGAGCCAGTCAACGACGGCGGCGGCCAATTGTTGGATATTACCTGAATAAACCTGTGTCCGTTATCCGAACTACGAGTGAAATTTTGGACTTTTTGGAGTGAAAGAACTCGGAATATGTGTCCGTTGCGTGCGCTTGTGGCACATACCTACTAACCATCTTGACTATCGCAGGAAGTACATCGGTCGTATGGAGGTATTCGATCCTGCACAAAAACCTCCCTGCGACTGCTGTCATCGTGAGTAGTTGTTGGTTGTCTTTTAAGCCTCGGTCACAACCGGGATACGGTCGCCGCACGGCGAGTGTTTTGGGCTATTCCGTGCGGTTGACGCACGGCAACCGTGCGTTTTCCAAAGGCCGCAGGGACTCCGCAACGACCGTAACTGACACTAGCGCAAGCGCATAAGTTGATGCGGCGGCCGTGCGTCAGGCAGCCACCTACGGGCTCCGTACGGGCACCGTACAGTAGACGTACGGGTGTCGTAGGATACCCGTGCGATTTTTAACGCCTACTCGGCTACTCGAGGGACGTACGGCGTACCTGCGGCTGTCGTAAGGGGTCTTTGCGGCTTCCGCAAGGCAATTTTGCGGTGTCCGCAGGTTTGCTTTCTTTACCGTGCGGAGCCGTGAGAACGAGAAATAAACCGTGCCGTCCCCGCACGTCGGCCGCATAAGTATTCCTGCGATTTCAAAAACCGAATGGTGATCTAGGTTGTGCGGTGACCGCAGCGGGTTGTGACCGAGGCTTAAGTATTCCTGCGGTCCCAAAAACCGTGCGGTGTTCTACGGTGTGCGGTGACCGCAGCGGGTTGTGACCGAGGCTTTAGGCAGTCGCAGGCTATCTTGCGACCGTAATAAGATGGTCTCATTGAGTGGCAATCGAAAATATTCCTCGATCTGAGCCCTGCGATCGGTCATAAGGGTAGTCTCACGAATTTATAATTTTCATACATTTGCAATACATATATATATATATATATATATATATATATATATATCTGGATATATAAGTCATTTCAAAATTCTAAATGTCATCATCATTATCCATTATTTTGCTCATATAACATCACATCATGTACTTTGATGGATATAATTTTATTTCGATTCATAACTTGGTTAACTTTAAAAAGGAAATTGGTTTCTTTAAAAAAGCCACAATCCAAGAACGTATTCTTGTCGATAACATTGGAGATGGAACAGCTTTACAGTTTTGCAAATACCGTTCGAACAATAACAACTCTTCCATAATACGTGATGTATATTGCTATCGGGGTAGGATGGTGACTGATTTGAGAATAACTGTGCACTTTTTCTTAATAAAAATTGTGTTCCGTTACACACTTCTTTTCAAGGCATTACGTCAGCGATTCCTGCTCCTGTGACGTCAGATCCCCCTGTGACGTCATCCGATGTTTTCAGTGAGTAAGAGTGAAATAAAGTCTGTTTTCTCCAAGGGATGCCCATCTCATTTCGTAAATGATTATTAAATGCTTATATTTCTGTTCAAAATGACACCACTCAATAGGCGTTTCTGTTGGGTTGGTAACTTGGTAAGCCTAACTTGAGTCTTGATACAGGCCCAATGGATGCATTACAGATGTCTATTGCATTCAAATCCCAGTAAACAACCCATAATCTTAACATTAGGCTACAAATGACGAAGTGACACAAACGAATACATTTGAACACAAAACCGAAACTAATGCTCTGTATAATTTTTCTTGCTCATGGTAGGTGTTCTTAGAAAAAAAATAATAAAAAATTTAACAATGGGCTTGGTTTATGTCAAGTGACAGCGTACTTGTAGGCGATGAGGCGTTGTCAATAATATTAAATACCTTTGGCGTGTATAATATTTGAAACTATGAGGAGGTGGCCATAATGTTTCTTAATGAATTTGTGTACCGTTACAATCTTCTTTTCCAGACGGTGCGTCAACGAATCCTGACCAACGATTCAATTCGACCGATTCTAATTCAGATTTGCCCGAAGAAACTACACAAACAACTGTCTTCTGTGTCATCTGTGTGTATGTCGCGGTTGGTCTACTTGTTCTTGGAATTGCCTTGGCAATATATTGGTAAGTGTTGCGGCTGATGTGCGTCAAAGATAATCAATTTTCTTAAGAACATTATGGCGTTCTGTTTTTTATAATGAAAGGGGACTAGTTAAGAACCACGTTTATATATGTTTATACAAACCCTGAACCATGCGTGTCATGGTTCATCAATCCCGTGACTGGATCACAGAAAAGCTGAAAGTAATGACAACCCGTCGTACAAGTAAATAGCCCTGGCTCTCGTCGTGATAAAAAACAAATTTTAACCTTTTAACTGATGTAGATTCTACCAGTTACAAACATACTGGGTGATCCAGATTACATGTAAAGTTATAAGGTAGAATTATTTTTTTGGGTGTGTTTTCGGTGTGTCAACGCTTTCTATGTCTTCTATTATAGTTTATTAAAAAAATAGCGAGGGGGTCCTTCGTGAATGTTTTGGCGGTATCTGTGAGAGCCTGAAATCCGAAGTGGCGCCATTCTCCATTTTGAAATGTATTTTTAAATGGTTTTGCCTACACTTCAGTTCAGTAGATGGATTATTTGGTGTTGTGGGTTGAGGAATTCATATGTGATGTCAAATTTATGATTAATGACCTTAAAACCCAGGATAGCTGATTTTCTTTAGCGCAAAACGGTAATATCCTTTCAAACTGATCATAGGATGTTCAAGTAGAAGTCTAGTAGTTCGTTCCTCCATGGATTTGGTTTTCCTGAATGATAAAGCGAGATTCTGCTGAGGGTGTCACTCTATAATGTGTGTGCAGAAACCGTAAGATCACATTATCCAAGATGGTCGCTCTCCTCCATTTTGAAAATTGTTTTCAATGGTTTTGCCTTCAATAATGTGCAGTGTGTAGATTCTGAGGTTTCTGAGCTCAAGGAATTTATATTTGATATCAACATTTTTATTTGGCTTATAAACTCAGCTGACTGAAAGTCATCTGAGCTATATCGATAACTCTATGTCTGTCATTCGCCTGTCCGTCCGTCCGTTTAACAGGCACAAATCGTAACCGCTTGACCTGGAAATTCCTTATTTGCCATGGAGGGAGGTCCATTAAAAATCTCCTTGACAACCTGAAACTAGGTCTCTTTTACCAATATCCTCTGAACTATGGGGCTCAAAAATACCCCCCAAAAAAATTTTAAAAAATGATACAAACTCCTGTATCTGAACAACTAACGCATTGATCACCATGATTTTTTGCATGAATATTCCCCATGGAGATTTCATCAGTTCCTGCAGACTGGTGGCGCTACCAGGATTTTTCCCCCTATTTTTTACTCATTTTTCCTCTATTTTTCATACCTTTAAAGATGAGGTCGTCCGTTAACAGGGCACATATTGAACCATTAAACTTGGAATCTTCTGATTTAACATCCAGCAAATTCCTTGGAAACCTTAAATAATGTCGTTGTTACCCATATCTTTCGCGCCTTTAGGCTTGTAAGTACTCCGTAGTATTATTAAGAAATTGATACATAACCTTCAGTTTCTAGACAGGTTATGCATTGATCACTATGATTCTTTGCATGATTATTCATCATTGAGTGTTTTAGCAGTTGCTGCAAACTATGGCGCCACCTGATTTTTTATCAAATTTTTACGTATTTTTAATTTAAAAAAAAATTAAATTTTAGTTTTGAGACCTTCAAAGAAGAGGTCGGCACAAATCATAACCATTGGACCTATAGAATCTTTTGACTTGACATCAAGGGAGGGCAATGAAATATCTCCTTGGAAACCTGATATTAAGTCTCTGCTACCCATATCCTCCGAGCTATGCTTCAGTTGAATGGGGATACCACCTACAAAAGTTGGCATTCATATGATAACATTCCTTTTGTTAATGTCTTCCTAGTCAGCTGGGCGTCATGGCCCATGGGTCACTTGTTATTTTTTACCTGACAACAGGGCGCGGGGGGGGGGCACCCATTTTAGCTCAGAAAAATATATTATTTGAATTTGTTGTTCAGCTTTTTACAAAAGGTACCATTTTTCCATTTCCTTATGAATAGGAGTTCTATAAATGTTTACTTGAAATTTAATAGGGATGTCCCTCGCAAAAATGAGCTGTTACAATATGGCGACCCCAGCTCGACTCCTGGCATGGATAGCTATGAGAGTGGTTTGTTTGTGGCTCGTTATTTCTGGTTATCTCAACATGCACAATTCATCATCTGAGTCCTAAAGGACACAATGGATGAGCTGATATTTTACAATTCATATAAGATAATTAAAAGTATTAAAGGGATGACGACGGAAACCCGTTGGAGCCAGAATAAAAATAAAAGCAACTGTCTGGTTTTCTAAACAATTATTCCTTTTCCATTCATTGGCCTGCAGTGCTATCCAGGAATTCGTTGGTGTTGCATCAAGAAATTAATATTTGTTGTACTGGTTTCACAATAGGTTCTAGTCTTACGTTTCTCTGAGGATCTTCTTCTGTGAATGTTAACTTGAAAATTAGCTGGGCTATCCTGGCGGGAACCGTAAGAGCCCGATATTAGAAGTGTTATATCGCATCCCGAGTACTACAATGCAGTAAGTCATTCCTGGCATATGACCATATGACCATATGCTTTTATTGGGGAAAAGCAAAAATAGCCTGCTGTTTACATAAAAGATACATCCCTTGCAACAGTATCCATAGTTTACATAAGAAATTTGTCATTAGGGTATAGTAGTCATTGAAGTTCTTTTGACGTTACTAACACTGACGGCGTTTCGTTACTCTTGGTTTCCTAGAAATTCCTAGATTTTCTGACTTACGGGCTTTTTGCACTAGCAATGAAAGTGTGACTAACTTCATATAATGTTTGCATATAAACACCTGAACAATGCTAAAGATGTGAATATCAATACATTTAATGATTCCTTTTTCTACACAGCAACATCTCTGCAAGTCCGCACATTGTGGAGTTACTGACTTGTGACACTAGGATTTTGAAGTAATTTACTAAAATCGACATGACACACATTCTTACTTAAACAACGTCAGAACTATCATAAAAAATGTTGCAGTGACAGCAATCCAAAATAAGTTTAGAGCAACAATGCTGTAAGTCACTCTAATGCTCATTCTGTGTCTTCATTAAGTAACTCTCCATCATCATTGATTTCTTTAGTCTCAGCGTTTGCGAAAGGCTCCTGTAAAAGTCTCAATACATTCTAGGAACTGCTTTTTTGGGTTATCAGGTCCATCAAATCCTTGTGTTTGCCCTGTGAAATGGGTCTTTTCCCTTGAAACAGTTTGGATGGCTCCATATTTGCCAGATTATGTGGATTGCGCATCCCGCGTTCAGGGTTTATTGATCTGGTTGGTTTTGTGTATGAGATTTTAAAAAACAGTGTACTTGGATAGCTCTTTCCAACTTCAATAATTTTAATCCTTATCCATAGAATTTTTTGTCCTTCACTGTCAATGTTCAAGGTTTCTGTGTAAGTATCTGTCATTAAAATCAAGGATATCATCCCATGAAAGCTCCTGCACTCCATAGGGCTTTCCATCTTTCTTGGCAAGTCGTAAAATTGCACCGGCTTCTGTGGCTCAGGGGTAGAGCGCAGGACTCAAAGCCGGAAGATCGTGAGTTCGAACCTCAGCCGAGGCGGTGAGGTTTTTCACGGTCGGCCCCCCACCAGGGTGAGCGCTCTGCAGGCTTAATGGGAAGGTCATGCCCAACGGCCATGTTTCACTCACAAACGAGTGCGCCTTTCGGGGGTCCTCGGTGGTATGATTACCAACCCAAGGCCCGCAGGTGCAGTAGTCACCGGGTCTGGTTAACGCCAGGATATCAAATGAAATCTGCAGATGTACATATAATTGGTTAAGCTAGCATTAAAAAATGGAGGCGGTAACCTCCAAAAAAAAGTCGTAAAATTGCAGTGAACTGTCCTTGTGTGTAAATCGGTATTTGTTCCTTCGCCTTTACTATAATCCCATGCATGCTATCACCTTCATTGTGTGTATGGCCGGCTTTGAGAAACCTGTGGGTTATAGTTTCCATGTATGTTTTTCGGACAGCATTAAGGTACATGGTCATGAGGTATTTATTTATGTTTTGACCTCCACAGTTGTCTGAGTACTTTATTTTTTTAGGTAACAAACCATCAAGATGTTGCTTACATACAAACCAATACAAATGTTATTATTTTCTCTGGGTAGCTATTTACATTTTGGTGAGCTTAATAATAATGAATCATTTACTTACCGAATTTGCTGCAAATACCAAGAAAACCCACTTGAGAGGATTTACATCCATTGTACTCGTTAATCTCTCGTCTCAGTTTGTTTGCTACATAAAGCTTGAACAGAAAATGTACACCCTAATCACAAAACATTGTAACAGTATCCTTAGGAATGTACCACACTGACACATTGTAGTTCATACACAGGACAGGCAGGCTGACAAAAACGGTACACAAGTCGTAACTCTTCAGTCATACCTTCAGTTATGGCCAAGTGCAAAAAGTCGGGATCTCAACTTACTGACAACCTTGAGTTACAGACTTGTAGCATAATAGCTTACAGGCTTGCGTCATTTTGAGGGGAGACATAAAGTGCCATCTGGTGGCTGCATTTGAAATCACAAAATATCATTTTGTGTGAAAAAGTGACTTACTGCATTGTAGTACTAGGGGGGGGGGGCGATATAATCTAGTCCATAACATCAATGTCAGGTGAAGGTTGAAGTGTAGGCCGATCGAATCCAGTTCCAAGTCTCAGTCTATGAGTTTGATATCATGAACCTTTTACGTAGTCTCCTACTCGTTCAAACCTAGGTCAAAGTTTGAGTATGATTCTTATAGAAGTATATGTATATTAGGACTTAAAGAGTTTTAATGGAAATTCAGAAAAAAATATTTATTTATTTGTTTGTTCACCAATGCTCTCTTATTTTATGGAAGGAATGCGGTCCCATTATACAGGTATAATGGAATGCACCTTGACACGCTGGTCACCGTTATACACTGGGAAGGTTCGAAGGGGGGGGGGATTAATTAGTATTCATGCACACGCGTTCAACCGTGTCGTGATGTGTCGCTAGTCGGTCACGCTGGTCATTCTCAGTGTAGGTGGTGGCGGGGGCCACACGTTAATTTTTTTTCTTTTCAATGTATTCGTATACTGGTTGATGCATGTAACTGTATTTTGAAAACACGGCGGGGAGTTTGCGTCTTGCGGCTCCCGGCCATAGCACCTCTTGGTATTCCTTATCTTTGTATGATGTGTAAGTACATTATAAGGTTTAGTTCAGTTTTGAAATATAAAGCTGGTAAAAATTCAATTGAAACTACCATAGATTTTCATTCAAATGCATATAGAAAGTTGCCCATTTTATAATACTACCTCTAAGTTGAAGGATATAACTGATGGCGCAATAGTATAAGAAGGTAGCTAAAATTATAGCGTAACAAAGTCACAACGAGGGCTCCAGAAAAAAAAGCTGCATATAAATATTTTTTTTTAGAAATTGAAAACTGAATGTAATGTAAAGGTCACAAACTTTCATTTATATTTGCAAGAAATAAAATAAATAATAACAATCGATCGATCATGTCAAGTATACCTGGCGTTAAAGCCACTAAGAAGGGGAACAGGGACATTTTCATGAATGTTCAGTAATATATGAGGCCTTGTCTATCTATCTAATCCAGACATCCGTCCAACAATCGATTCATCAATATACTGTTTCTGGTGACAATATTGAGCCTGCGGGACTGGGCAGCTACATATTCCGCAAAACTTTAAGTTTTAGCTTTTCAGTATATTCACTGTGTGCAGGAAACAATATTTTCCCCCTTTTTACAGGCAGAGAATACCTCGATTTATTTCAAAATTTAGAAATAGGTTACTTTTATCTTATTTCTTGTATAAGTACATATATAGTGCAGTGAGCCAATCTCGTGAAAAGCATTAATTTAAAAATGGTGGATGAAGGTCATTTTCGGATTTCAAGTCCTCACACTTCCGAGGGACACCCTCGCCTATTTTTTAAATAACCTTCATAGAAGACAAATCCCCATGAGAAATATCGTCTTCGCTCTCCACGGTCAAAAATTGCTCCAGATGACCAAAATCATACATGTTCATTATGTCTATTAAAACAAATTTTCAACGTTCAATACAAGAAAATAATCACACGAATAAAACTAGTACTTAAACAGTTTGAGCCTTCTAAGTGTAACCTATATTGTTTCAGCATATATAAAATCTGGAAAAAGAAGAGGTCACAGAATAAAGGTATGTAAATATGGCGTATAATACTTTGTGCTCTCTGTCATTCAGAGGACATTCTCGTAGTTTCTTTCCTGCAGGTATATATAGAATCCGGCTTCAGGGCCGAGATTCAGAGTTAGCCAGCCAGGATAGAGTTAGTTAGTCGAGGCATGTCTTTGCAGAAGACGTGTTGTGTAGATTTGCATAAGAAGAGGGGTTGTCAAATACCGCAATAGGACGAATATTTGTCCTGGAGATAGTCATGTTTTGCCGAGCAGGACGTAAGACTACTTTGTGGGTTGACGAATTGTATTTAGAGCCAGGTAACGGCGGACAAAGCCAGAGAACCATGTATTCTGGAAGTACCGTGATGTAAGTCTGGAACTAGTAAAAGGTGGACGAAAGCCATTTGTAACGTTCTTGGAAATAAACTCGTTTGGATGCAATCCACATACTAGGAATTTCTGGTCTTCTTTGTAAAGTTCCCTGGAAAAATTGTGTCCGCTGCTTGAGAGTTGTGACAACAACATTAAATTGAAGATCAATGTTAACTCCCCAGATGCCATTAGAGTGAGGGTGTGCAGTCACTGTATGGAAGACTGTATGGGCGAGGGCGTAAAATATACCCTGTTCCAATAGTGGTATAAGGTATGTCCGTGAAACGGGTAACCCTAACCCTTCGAGAATGGAAAACTATGAAACATATGAAATGTCCATGTTATGGATAAACCTTACCCTTTGGGCATTGAATACTCCTGTGTTTGACATAGGTGGTATATGCTATGTTCGTGATAGGGGAGACCCTAAACATTCGGGCATCGATGACTCCTGTAAGTGCATGTCCGTGATATGGGTAACCCTAACTCTTCGGGCATGAAATACTCCTGTAAATGATTATCGTAATATGGTTAACCCTAACCCTTCGAGAATGGAATACTCCTGCGAATCATTGTCATAGGCACTTCCAATGCAGTTCAATGTGAAAGGCAGTTTTAAGTACCAAAAAATTACTTTACCAAACATTAGGATAAGCATGAATTAGTATATTTTACATTTAGTTTGACCCTCATCAATCCTTTAGATTTTGCTTTTGTTGAAACAATCTGTCACAATCATTCTCTCAAGCAAGCTGAGTCAGTATTTTTGCTAGTTTCAGGCTGCCCTGTTGTCCTCCGTTCTGCTTTCATATCAGGTTTGGAGCTGTGTCCGCATCTGTCCTGTCCCCCTGTCAACACCAAGTGACATTGTCCCGCTGTCCTTGTGTCTCGTTGCATAACATATACGGGACAGTATATATAGACGGGATCTCTACTGTCCCAAGACAATCTCTCCTGTCCAGAGATACCAAATGACATTGTCCCGCTGTGCCCCTGTCCCGCAACATTAAAGAGTGGGGAGAGTGACATTGTCTCCCTGTCAGGTGACAATAGCACTCTACTGTCCCCGGCTGTCTTGGACAATGTCCTCCTTTCGCGAGACGGATAGTAGTGATTACAGAAGCAGCTGAAAACGGAAATGTAATATTACAGTTGTTGAAGTTGTAGGAGCAGCAGTAGTGAAAGTAGGGATATTTAAGTAGTAGAAGTAGTTGAAGTTGCAGTTTAAGTAGTGACAATAGCAAAGTGACAGTAGGATATGCATGGGTAAAAGTAATGACAGTTAAAGAAACAATATTGGCAGTATTATGTATACTAGTAAATATTTAATGACATCAGTAGTCGCAGCACGTACAGTAATGACAGCGGAAGATTAGTTCAATGACAGATCCTTAAAAGAGGTCCCGAGGTCCATGTCTTGGACAATGTCCTCCTGTCCCGAGACGGATACATGTGTATCAGCACGTCATTGACGCCACCCGGCGGGCATATCCGCATATTCCTCTTGGCAGAACAGACGGAGTATCTACACAACTGTATGCACAACGAATCCTGGGCAGGTGCACGACAGGTATATAGTGATTTCTGACTATACAGAGGAGATGGATTAGAAAATTAACCTGAAACATAAAAGGTCCAATCAGAGGGGGAGGTCAGCCGGTTCATCGTACCCTGACCAAACGGGCCCAAAAGGGGCACTGGCCGGCCAGGCATTCCTTAGGGGCACAATTTAATTAGTTAAATGTAGAAGCCTCATTCAGGTTTGTTTCCACATTATCACAATGATATTTTTGTTTTGTCAAGATAGCCTGAGGGCAGTACCTTCCAGAAGTGTCATATCAGACACATTTAAGTGTGGAAGTTTTTTTCGCGCTAGCTTTACATTAGTGGTAATAAAGTTTTAAACGGGTCCTGTAATGGTGTTTCATGTAATGGACAGTTAAAGACTATAAAATTGAGGTAGTTTTATTTGAAATTTGTATAAGTTAGCATTCTTTTTCATCATACCTGAAAGTCTGTGGACTTTAGCCCTGCATAGGCTGGTTAGGTGCTTATAAACGCGTCTCTTTTGATTTTTGTGTGGTAACTGACAGATTTATAGCTGTTCATCAAAAGATTCACCAGAACCCGGTTCAATTATGGAGTTTCCTATTATATATGTGTATATATATATGTGTGTGTGTGTGTGTGATGTTTCAATTTATAATTTTTAAATAAGTATATATAGGATGATTTGTCCGATGTAAAAATGATAAAGCAAGGGCAGTAATTTGTTTAATACATTGACAGTTTTAAGATTGCTTGCATATTGCTTGATGGGTATGGCAGGTAAAATAAGGGGTGGCATAGATGCCATAATGTGCTGGCAAACTGCTGGTAATTGACGTGAAAGTTGACGCTGTTACCGCAAAGGTCGCAAAGTTGCTCACTGCCGGCAAATTGTACTTATTCATACATTGCAAGAAACTAAGGCAAGTTAACTAGACACTGATGCTTCAGCATCGGAGAAACCGACAGATCCCCGCCTGAATGCGATAGTAGTGAAATTATACAAACAGTGTTAGTAGTAATAATGAGAGATGATGAGTGTGGTTATGTTGTAATAGAGAGGTAGCTGAAACCGGAAAAGTAATATGACATTTGTTGAAGTTAAAGTAGCAACAGTAGTGAAAGTAGGGATATTTAAGTAGTAGTTATTGTAGTTCCAGTTAAAGTAGTGATAATAGCAAAAGTGACAGTAGGATATGCAATGGGTAACAGTAATGACAGATGTAGAAAGAGTATAAGCAGTATTAAATATAAATAGTTAATGACAACAGTAGCCGCGGCACTAACATTTGTTACAGGGGAAGATTAGTTCAATGACAAACCCTTAGAAGAGGTCCGGGAAAAGAGGGGGTCCACACCGCAAACATTGGTCTGAAACCCTTTAAAAAGGTTGCGGTGGATGGAAAAAGGGATGGAGGGTACGGACCTCTTGATATTGAAGGAGTGAGTTCATGGTACTGATGGAAGCAGTGGTTTTATTAATGGCAAATAGTTTCAAGTAGTATCGAAAATGTTCGTTGCAGCAGCATTTATATAATAGTGTAGTCGTTATAACATCTGTGGTAGTGTTAATAGAAGGAAATAAGGTGATAATATTAGAGAGACATGTGGTTTACCAAAGAGTTCTCGTTTGAATCTTATTATTGATTTCGATTCCATTTTCCATTTGATTTTAGTAAACATTTTTTTTTCGTGGATGTTGCTGAATGAGTTTATGGTGAAACTATATACGTGGACCGAGTAATATTTCAATTATCGTATCTGTTACCACACTAACGTATACACGATATTAAATGACCTCCTTTGTTAAATAAAGTTGCTTACAACTTC
The DNA here is from genome assembly GCA_026874595.1 of Sipunculus nudus. Classification (NCBI taxonomy): domain Eukaryota; kingdom Metazoa; phylum Annelida; class Sipuncula; order Golfingiida; family Sipunculidae; genus Sipunculus; species Sipunculus nudus. The sequence goes on from CM049315.1 coordinate 51,596,487, forward strand.
ATGTATAACGTTTTGCACATAACATACCCTTCATTATAAAGAACGTGCGTGAAAACAATCATCGTCAATTAATCGATAATTGCATGATTGATTGGATTATTGATAAACGACTTTTAAATCATCGATCATTTGATGCATTGTTACATAATAGTACAATGAAACCTCTATTATATTGGCACCTTATGAATGGCAAACCTGCCGCTTTACGCAGGTGTCCACTATACAATAGTGTCCGCTAGGAGAGGTTCCACTGTATAAATATTAGTAGCCGGAGTTGCAGTAGATTTAGAAGTATTAAAGGTTATTAACCTATATCTTTCCTTTATTTACGTCATATCAGCAGAGGTCGACAATGGTGGTGAGCGACCGTTTCATGGTGATGATGATGGCCTTAACGAAATAATTCCATTGGATCAGTTACAGGAAGCAGACGACATCAAGTTTCCCGGGAAACAAACTGAATAGCCTATAAATACACTTTTACCGGGACATACTCTGAGGTAATGGGAATCTATATTCAACATATGTTAGTGATAAACTCACCCATTGTTCTGTTAGCTTCTAGTCGTTTCTTCAAAGTTGTACAATGCATATAGTTTATTGTGTAAAACTTTTGCATACTGCAATGACACAACTGACTATTTCACCTGCAGGGAGAAAAAAGGCAGTCAGGGGTGTTTAACTGTGTGTCTGCAGTACAATGTTTTGTGAGATAAGAACCAGTCAACGGCCGTGAAGGCCAATTCTGGAACGTGAAGTGCACTCGGAGGGGGCCCCTTTGCACGTCATGTTTACTTACGTATATTATCATCAATTTTGGTCTCTTAGGTACAAGTGATGACGCCAAGATTGCATAGCATGACCTGTTTCAAGACCCAGATGATACATGGTTTAATATAATGATTTGAATTTAGGGAAGCAAGTACACGTGTATCGGCCGTCAATGGGGACTCCATTCATCAGTTGCTCAAGAGGTCGGCCTTACGATGTCCACAAATGGAGAAAGCGAATTAATAGGAGAAAATACTATGTCGTGTTTAAAATATTTATATAAAGTTATTGTGATACCTTTTTTTCTCATGCCAAACGTATACTTGTATTTTGTTTCAATTATGCCGGAAATATAATCATTCATCAACCAACTAAACTGAAGTGATAAAGTTTTCGAATCACATGATATGCTGAAATCAGTAAGGGCCTTTTTAAATCGTTTGTCGCAAACTAATTGACTGGTAGCTTGTACATGATTAAAAGTATCAGTGGAATAAATATATATCACATATTTTAATGCGCAATGAAAATATAGTAAATATACAATCAATTTCCCTTGAATGACTCTTGCCCATTGGTGATTTTACGTAACATTGATTCGTTTCTTCACGAAGCATTTTCACTCAGTAAACAGGCCTTTCCACTCAAAAAGCGACACCTATCGGCGATGGTTGATACTAAGGGTTTAGGTCTGAACCAGCAATTTGCTATAACCTAAGTATTAATTTATGTATAAAGTTATAAAAGTAATTCATTGTAGAGGTTCATCTAGGTATCTAGCCGAATTAAAACGGACTCAGTATCATTGTAGGAGGACCTTATAGTGCCCCATTTAATCGGGCTACCTTTTATCCAAATACATACCTTCACATTAAACTAAAAACTTGAAGGCGCAGCTAATGTTGAAAAGACTCTTAAACAATTCATAACTATATTTGTTTTTTCAATTAGATGCATACATAAGATATATGAAAACGCTCGTTTCTCAAATGAACAAACATTATTATATGTACCATTCACAAAATCAACAGTGACTTGAAAAGGGCCATTAAGCTTTACTGGCCCATGAATAACCTGCAGGACACATGGAGAACTCTCCAAAACTAACAATGTTTGAAAGCAAGCAGAAAGTTTATTTAAGTTCTTAGTAATATTATTCTTGTCACTAACACCCTATGGGCTCTGGTGTTTTTAAACATATTTGCATTCTCATATATGACTTACTGACTTCTTTCATGTACTCTTCTTGCGTATTCTTTGTCATTTGATATGTCATATGTACATTTTACCTGTACATACCAGCTTATCAGAGCATGACTTTCCCGCTTTAAAAAATAATAATTATTATTCTTAGTGATACGTTTCAAATACTTGTGCCAGTGACATTTTTAAAATGTGATTTTGTTTGAAGGGGTTCTTCACACAATATAGCTTCCACGGAAGCACACAACGAGGAGTCATGATGTTAACAAGAAACCATATTTAATGTGACTTATCTCCAGAAGGGGGCGTTGCCTCAGGGACAGCGCAGTAGACATATTGCGCCTGGGGGAGGGATCGTTTATAATTAAGTTAACAACCAGTATTGTTACATTTCTCCTTCTTTAGAAAGGTTTAAATTTTACACTGTAAAGACAATCATCATATGAGAGAATAAGGATTTACAAGCTGTGACAGTTACATCATGTGACAATTTGTTAGCACTAAACTGTTTTTACTCAAGTCTTGTTATTTGTTTTAGCCTAATGCATATTATTAGCTTAGGCAAGTTAAGATAACTACAATCTCAAGCTGAGAAATTGTCATGGGTAATGATTTCTTAAGTATTGCAATAGCACTTAAGTAATACTGCTATTACACATAATGTTAAACAAAATCGTGACAAACTTTTAAAGTAAATGTATCATAAGCACATAAGTGAACATAATGAAGCGACATCTGTCTGTGAGTCACAGGGTAGACTGCCCTATCCAAGACGGCATTATTCTGACCTGATGTAACTTTAGCTCTTTACATAGTCTTTAAGATATGATGGTGCTTTTCTTTCACTTGTGGCTCGTCTGAGTGTTTGTCCTCATGTGCAATGTCTGTGCTTAGAGTCTCTGTTGTATGTTCTTTTGGTTGCACTGTTAATTGTTGTGTTTCTTTCTGTTCCTTTCCTGGATCCTGATTTTCATTTGTCGGTTTAAGATCTTGTTTGATTCGCGTATGTTGTTCCGTTGCACTGAACTTCATATGACCTCTCATCAAATCATTTTGTATCCACGGCTTTTCTCCATTTATCATTACCCAAGGTCACTGGTCTCATACACACTGTTTGACCTTCACTAAGTGGGTCAAGGTCCTTTGCTCTTTGGTTGTGATACCATTCCTTCCTCACATTACAAAGTTGCTGTTTTTTTCTGTACAACACTGCTCTCATGTGCTTTAAGCAGATCTGTTTTCACTGGTAGGAGTTTTCTTGTCACGCGACAAACATTCTGTGCTGGATTGATGCCTGCATCTTGTGTCGGAATGTTTCTGTATTTCGGGGTAAGGATCTTGTCGGCTTACAATAGCCTGACTTATAATGCGTTTAGCAAATTTCACCGCGGCTTTGGCCAATCCGTTGCCTTGCGGACGTCAAGGACTGCTAGTCCTATATTCTATGTCCCATTATCCTGTGAAGATTGTGGTCCATTATCACTTATTAAAATTGCAAGTATACCATACCTGGCAAACTGAGATTTCAGCTTGGATATGACCATGTAGCTTGTTGTCAAGGTCAGCTTGTCTGCTTCCCAAAATCCACTGTAATAGTTAACAGAAATCAAATAATCATGTCCTTTGAGTTGAAATAGGTCCCCTCCAACTCTCAACAAGGGTCTATCTGCCACCTCATGTGATATCAAAGTCTCTTTCTGTTGTTATATGTATTACATAAATCACACTGACTTTTTACATCACTATTTATGCAGGGCCAATAAACACAGTCAAGTGCTTGTCGGAGACATCCTTCTAGGCCTGTATGCGTTGAATGTAGCGCTTCTCTGATCTCTTTTCCCATGCTGAATGGAATGACACCTCTACTGCCTTTAAATACAAGTCCATCCTACAAGGTCACTTCATATCGGAAATTGAACTAAGGGTGCACTTCACAAGGACAGTCACTGTTCTAATCAGGCCAACCTGACTGTATTATCTCTCTTAATCTCTGTAGGACCTGATCAGAGTATGTTGCCTCCTGTTTTCTCTTAACTCTTTTCTGACTGGAAGCTGAGATACCCTGTTGATATATTCAAAACTTTCAGCGCCTTCAGCAGTTGGTAGATATGATCTGGACAAAAAGTCTGCAATGTACATTTCCTTTCCTGGCATGTACTGTATGTCTACATCATACTGTTGTATGGGCAGCATTATCCACTGAATTCTCTTGGGTGCTAAGTACAGAGCATTTCTGACTATCGCCTGCAATGGCTTGTTATCAGAATATATCTTTGTGGTCCGTTCAAACGTGTACTGATGAAATTTGGTCAATGAGAAAACAATTGCCAACATTTCCTTTCAATTTGCGCATAGAACATTTCGGTGTCCGTCATAGTTCGTCGCTGGACGCTTGATTTCTTTGAAGGCCTGTTCTTGTTCTACCAAGTAACATCTTTCCTCGTCAGTAGTCTGATAGGTTCAAGTACATTTGATAACTTTGGCAGGAACCTTGCTTAGTAGTTGACCGTTCCTGTCAAACGCTGTATTTCTGTTACATTGGAAGGTGCTTGCAATGCAATGATGAATTATATATTTGCTGGGTATGCTTTCAGTCCATCTTTAACTATATTGTGTCCGGAAATGTCACTTCACTCTGTCTGAGCACAGTTGTATCACTGTTCAGTCTGATTCCCTGCTTTCTACATCTTTCTATCAGGTTTTGAGGTTGTGGACATGATCTCGCCTTGTCTCTGAATCAGTGTCACCAATACCGTAGATAAGCACTTTATCAGCCAAACAAATACATTTTCTGAGTCCATCAAGCGCTTGGTGTAGGCGTTTTTTTAAATATTTCGCTTGACGCTTGGCGGAAAGGTAATCTTGCCCACCTGTATCGACCGACAGGAGTTTGAAAACAGGTAAGAAAGTTGGACTGTTCATCTAAAACACAGTGCCAATATCCGTTTCGGATATCAAGTTTTGTGAACACATGGGCTCTCCCTAATTTTGGAAGAATGTCATCAATTATTGGAAGTGGGTGCATTTCTCTCTTCAGCTCTGATTAACACAAGTGGGTCAATGCATATTCTGATGTGTTGTCTTTCTTGACACTGGCCACCATTCTTAGTACCCATTGTAGGCTCATCCACTTTCATGATAATGCTTTGTTTCTCTAATTCCTGAAGTTTCTGTTCAACTTTCTGTTAAATACTAACTAGTACCCTGCACCAAGCTACAGCAACTTGTTGCAATGAACTATCAACCGTAAGATACACTTTCTCTGGCAAGGTGCCAACTTCCTGTGCAAATACATCTTCATATTCTGACATAACATCATGTGTTTTGTCGCTCACTGACTATATGAAACTTGCATTTTTTTCAATAGCTTGTTTTCTCAATATAGGGCACAATTTTTCCTTTACAATGACAACCTAAATATCATAATTTATTCTAGATTTCATAATTCATAAAATCAGGTGACATTTTCCTTCTGGTTTAACTCGAAATGCACCCAAGGTTTTGAGAATGGTGGTAGTTTGTTCCATGGCAATATTCGGCACTAATGATTTTGGCAAGACATTTACACTGGCTCAAGTGCCTACCTGTAGCTTAACTTTTCTACCACTGTACACTAGCTCCATTTCAACCATTGCTAGTTTACTGTCAGCCTGTGGATGCTGCACTAACATGACATGTTCAGGTTCAGATTCTGAGTCAGATTCACTTTGCTGTTGTAAATTATACACATTGGGTGGACGGGGTTTGCTGAACCGGCACTTAATTGCCAAATGATTTCTTACTAATTTGCACTTACTGCAGATTTTCCTATAAGCAGGGCAGGTATCACCTTCCCATTCGTGCTTTTTCCAAAAAAAAAGGAACATTCTTTGAACTTGTTAACATCACATATTTGTTTTCCTGCAGCTTTACTTAACACTGAAACTAGGCGTCACACTGTTAGTAACACTAGATCTAGGGTTCGTCTTTCTTTTAAATTTCTTGGATTGTTCACATGCCTTGGGGTGTTAGGACTTGTGAAACGAGCCATTTTGATATGGAGTTTCTTCCAGGTGTTTTCAGAGTTCCCTCTTATCGCTCACGCTGCGTTAATCATTACTTTGAATCAGGGCACGGATTCACGTAATTTCAAGGTCAGTTCAACCCACGGTTACGTAGGACACTTTAACCACCGCTGTCACCATGTTTCAAGGGGTTCTTCATACACAATGTAACGTCCACGCAATCACACAACGACGAGTCTTGATGTTTAAAAGAAACCATATTATATGCGACTTATCTCCAGAAGGGGGCGTTGCCTCAGGGACAGCCCAGTAAACATATTGCGCCTGGGGAGGGATCATTTATAATTATGTTAACAACCAGTATTGTTACAGACTTCATGTAAAATATGCAATTGAAATTTAAATTCAGCAAAATTCTTCACTTGTTAGGAATGATTTCTTCACAGAACCTCTCATAGTTTTAGCTATATAATGTTTTAGCCCTTTTTAGATAATGCATGTTATAACTATCTTAAAATCTATGTAATTATTACTCTGAACTGTGCATGCATGCATTTTATTTCAAAGTTATTTTAAGACGTACGATGTAAGATTCGGTTGATGTGTTTGCTGAGGTTCTCGAACGGGGAATCTCAACTACACGTGTATGTTCTTTAAACATATTTATGCGATCGGTAATGTCTCAATTGAAAATAGTTCTACAGTACGCTTTGTATATGAGCTAAAACATAGTTTATTGCTATATTTATAAAAAAATATTGCATACAGTGATAATTAGCTTCATTGACTTGCTGTGACTTGCTGTAAAAGAATACATTGATAAATTAAAATGAACAAATAAACTAGATGACCTGAGGTCACGCGCTTGCCGGAAATGATGTAAAGTTAGTCAGATGAACGAGCAGTGTCAAAGTGAAAGAAAATAATCCATAGTTTGTGAAGAAAGAACCAATATTAATAAAGTTCTAAAGAAAATAAGATTTTGATATATTTTGATCACCTTGACCTTGACCTTTGACTTATTTGAATAATAAACATAGGACTTCCAGATATCATCACGATATATGACAAGTGTAATTTACAAAACGATTCATGCAAAACTGTGGCCAGTAGAATGCTACATGTGAGACGCAAGAACCAGGAAGCAGGCGAAATTGAGGACAACTGACAAACAGACAACATACTGACAAACTGACCCAAGATTGTGAACAGATGACTTAATCATGTTATGAAGAAACCTCAGAGGAAGATAATAAGCTAAAGTTTATGTAAATGAGGTTTATAGTTTTGGAGATATGGCCAAAAAAATGATATGTTGTGCAAGTTTGAGTGCACCGCCCCCTAGCGGCCAATTATGGAAAATGAAAAATCCGTTTCGAGATATTAGTGTAAGACATAAGATGTAATAGTTTTAAAAGGATTCTTTCAAAACTGTGACCTGTAGAATGCTATATGTGAGACGCCAGAACCGGTAAGCAGGCGAATTTGATGAAAACTGAGAAACAGACGGACACACTGACAAAGTGACTCAAGATTGAGTCAAAATGACTACACCAGGATTCAGAAAAGACTCAGAGGATGAAAATAAGCTATAGTTTATGTAATTGAGGCTCACAGTTTTGGAGATATGGCCAAAACATGATATGTTGGGGAGGTTTGCATACAGCGCCACCTAGCGGCTGCATTCAAAAAATGGAAAAAATGTTTCGAGATAATAGTGTAGGACTTACGATATGTCAGTTTTAAAAAGATTCCTGCAAAACGGTGACCTCCAGGGCAAGATTGCTGTAATCTCGAAATATCTCGTTTGACGAGATATTGTACAAGATATCGCGAGACTTTTAATAAAATCTTGCAGTACTTGTTAAATGCTACCTGATGCAAAAAACTAGACCTCTCTAGCTGTAAAACTGCCAAAGTTAGAAAAATAAGGCCCCTAATTTTCGAATATCATGACTTTTTCCCTAAAATTCGTAACCATGGTTACGGCAAATTTTAGTCAGATACACACCAGATGACAGGACTTGGAATGACGATTAAAATGAGCCATGTTTGAAGAAGATACGACTAATAGTGACAAAGATATGAAGAAAAAACCGTTTTAAGAAGTTTTGATGACCTTGACCTTGACATTTGACCTGTATTCCCCAAAAACAATAGGCCTCCAGGACTTTTGCTTGTCTACCAGCTGTATAAGTTTGAAAGCAATTGCTGGAAAATTGAGGCCTGTAGAGAGTACACAGACAGACAGACAGACAAACAGACAAACAGACATCCGCGACTGACCAACCTGCTTGCAGAAATCGAAGATTTCCGGCAAGCAACAAACAGACAAACAGACATCCGCGACTGACCAACCTGCTTGCCGAAATCGGAGATTTCCGGCAAGCAACAAACAGACATCCGCGACTGACCAACCTGCTTGCAGAAATCGAAGATTTCCGGCAAGCAACAAACAGACATCCACGAATGACCAACCTGCTTGCCGAAATCGAAGATTTCCGGCAAGCAACAAACAGACAAACAGACATCCGCGACTGACCAACCTGCTTGCCGAAATCGAAGATTTCCGGCAAGCAACAAAAAGACAAACAGACATCCGCGACTGACCAACCGGCTTGCCGAAATCGGAGATTTCCGACAAGCAACAAACATACGGGACTGATCAACATACTTGTCGAAATCTCTGATTCCGGCAAGCAATAAACTACAACGCGACAGAAATGGCAAACCGGCCGGCAAAGAGTGTCCGTAGTTACTTATTTTATACAGCGAACGCTATAATTTTTGCACTCACGGGAAAGCGTGTGTGTCATTCATACTAAAACGCGTGCATGCATGCGTGATGGCATATGTATATGTGCATGCGGGTTTCCATTTTTTACAAAGTTGCTAAAACTTGTGGGGACCGTGTATGATTAAACAAAAGTGGCCATGGGCAGAAAGGCCATGAAATGCCAATTCATATGGTGTACAGTTTATGTACCTCAACGGTGTAGTTTTGGAGATATGGTTAAACAATGATAGTAAGTACGGGGTTGTAGTGCAGCGCCCCCTAGCGGTTATTTTCCAAAAACTGAAAAATTTCTTTCGAGATATTAATGTATGACGTAACATGTGTCAGTTTCAAAACGATGCCTGCATATCTGTGGCCTATAGGGCATGTCACCGTGAAATCGCGAAAATCTCATTCGACGAGAAACGGTGGGAGATTTCGCAAGATTTTTGATTGGATCACCGAGAACTCACCAAGGGCTACGAGATGCAAAAAGTTTGACCTCTCCAGCATAAAAACTGACAGAGTTAGAAGCTCAAAACTGCATATTTTGAAAATTCAAAAGTTTTACCCCAAAAATAGAGAAATCTGGCAATAGCGCACTTTGGCACCTATGCGCAAAAATAAGCCCATGGACCCTAGTTTAAGGTGCTGTGATGGAAATGGTCCAATATTTAATAGTTCTGGAGGTATAGCACCAAAACAAATGTTCATGTTTTTTCATCTGCAACGCCCCCTGGCGGCCATTTCCAAAATCTGAAAAAACAATATCGAGATATTTTTATGTTACATAAAATATCTCAGAATCAGTACGATTGCTGCAAATTTGAAAACATCACGAAATCCCATGATTCCTCCCAAAAAAATGTAACCATGGTAACGGCAAATTTAAGTAAGCTACATGTCAAAAGAAAGGCCAGGTGATGACGAAAAAAATGAGCTATTGCAGAAGTGGATAAGCCTATTTATGGCGAAGTTATAGTGCAAAAAACCGTTAACCATACCTGTCGTGACCTTGACCCTTGACCTTGGAGCAATGTTGACCAAAAACAATAGGGCACCTAGAAATCGGTTTGTCAATCAAGCCTGTAAGTTTCAAGTTGATTGATGCAAAAGTGTGGCCTGGAGAGTCGTGACAAACAAACAAAAAAGAGACAAACAGACATACGCTACTGACGAACATGCTTGCCGAAATCGAAGATTTCCGGCAAGCAATAAAACTGAGATTAAAAGCTTTTTGAATACAAGTTAAATTAAAATTTTCCGCAATGGTAGTTAACTCCAGAATTCAATAATTTAAACATAATTCGCATTTGGTGCTCAAATCTTTGACACATAAAACAACATAAGTCGACATTAGTTTGTAAGTAATCATTTGTGGTATTATGATTCAGTGGATGGCAAAAATATACACTCTATGAAGAAAGGTTCTTAATTGCTTTTAAGAACCCAAAGGGGTTTTCAGTATGCAACCGTTGTTCCACCTGGAACTTTTTTCCTGTGTATAGGTTCCTCTTGGTACTACTGAGGTGCTTGATACTGAGTTCCAAATTGATCTTGTGTAGTGATCGGATGTCCAGATACATGTTATTGTGAATAAATGGAGTCCGAGCGAGAGGCTGTTTTAGTTGTCCACATTTGAAGATGATTAATAGACAGTTGAAGAGGAAAATTATCCTCCCTTATTTGACTTTGATATCTCGTTTGACACATACACAACAATGACCTGGTTACACAATATAGACTGTGGGCTGGAGGGACCCACTTTGCCCCCCCCCCCCCACCCCTTAATCAAATAAACCTATTTTTCTTATTGCTGTGAGCCTGTACTATGGTTTTAAGGATGTTAACATTGAATAAACTGGGACTCACATGTGGTTCCGGGCTGTTTTTTCCACACTATAGAAACTGAAGATGTCACCCATTTTAGGGGTAAGGGAAATTAAAATAATCCTAACTCCATAACTATAAAACCCAGATTAAAAAAAAATAAATAATTGCATTTATCAAGTCCGTTCCAATGATATGAAAAATATGCAAATAAAGTCTATATTAAGGACAAAAGGGGTCAAAAGGTCATGAGATTTTCCAAAAATCTAAAAACTGACGACTCATTATTCCTGTGCATGGCGGAATTAGATCAAATGGTCAATTTATGGCTTGTTGTGGGTTCACACACTTGGAAGGTTTTGGGTCACATATGTGCAAGGATTATGCAAAATAAAAGCACTTGAACAAAAGACATTGGTGCAATATTAAGGCCTTTGTGTGCAACTCCATATTAGGTGTAGGGTAAATATTAAAATGACCATTGCTTTATATGTGTTTTACCTAGAACGATAAAGAACCCACCAAATTGTTGCATTTACCAATTCCGTTCAGATAATATATTAAATATGTAAATAAGGCCTATATAGAGATCAGGAGGGGTCAATAGGTTATGAAATTTTAATCTCCGACAAAAAAAAAATAAAAATGTTTTAAATCAATTAACGCCTGCTAACATACAGCTCGAACCCTTGAAATGGTCATTAAAACCTGTCTTAATCGCCCCTATATAGCCTTATACAACCCATAGTAATATCAAGACACAAGTTTTGAAACGACTGTTTGAGGACCTTCAGAGATCTGCAGTATAAATTATCCATTTCCAATCTAACAACTGAGTGTAACGAACTTTTTCAGATGGTGATCAAGTATTTACATGTGCTGCACCATCAAAGTGGAATGAGTTACCAGCCAATATCAGAGATGCTGGCTCCCTCAAATGCTTCAAATCAAATTTGAAAACACCTGTTTACATTATTTGTAATGATTTTCAGTATCTAGGATTTAAGTTTATATCATATCGTGTGATGTTTTATGTAATGCACAATGAGGCTTTTATATAAGATATGTTGCGCAATAGAAATAAATATTATTAACCATTTTGCGTTGACCCCTGACTTTTCCTTTCTGTGATGCGTCCGTCTGTGTGTCTGTTTTTACACATTAACCCACATATCTGCGTACTCATTTGAGTGGTCTGACCATTTGGACTGAAATTTTTCACGATTGTAGATCTTACATAGCTCTTTATCATTCGCAAAAGTGGTCGCGCAATCTGCAACCGACTTTGCACAGCTCTAACATGATGTATATTGCATACTGTGTCAATTATTATAGGAAGTGTCTAGGCAGCCGACAATGTCGGCTGTGGAGTGTCAGAAAACCTGTCGACACTGTCGGTTGCCTAGACAGTCCACACTCCAGTCACTGCGCAGGGGACAATGATTTAACTGATATTACCAAGTGTAACTGCCTAGATGGGTTACATTCTACACCTTTTAGTGATTTATGTATTTGAACCTTTATTGTACAAAATATACAAATATATATACACACACATATATATATGTGTGTATATATATAAAACATTCATTGCATATATGCACTGAAAGTATATATTATGGTCTGGTTGCATATACTTCACCATACATTAAATCAGAATGGACAATATTTTTATATTTGTGGCCACCATGTACACACTAATACGTGTACAAGGGATGTTTATTTTATTTCAGGAATAAATGACTTATTAGAACACCGCTTCTTAGACCCAGCAATGGGTTAAGAATTCCGTTTCCACAATTTGACATCAGCAGACTTTTGATACAGATTTTGCTTAGTCTCCAAATCACAAAAGAGGGAAATTCATGCAAAACATAGATGCTGACTGCCATGGTGCTGACAAGCCACTATTAACTAACCTTAATTTTAACCCTTTATATATGTGAAGCCCTGATAGACAACCAAATGTGTTACTTTATTACATTGATTAATCCCTGACTTATGAAGATAGTTGCAAGACCAACATATATTCAGTATCTACTCACACACTACTCACCGGGAACTCAGAATATGCTCTCTCACCAGTGACCTCTGAAATCATTGGTATAACTGATTGCCAAACCATGAAGCTAATAAATACTCACAATAACATCAAGGGTAATCAAAGGGGTCTAGTGCAAAACAAACACTAAATAAACAATGTGGCCACTGCACAAATCATCTGACCTGGTCAGTCAATGAAATGCAAATACATGCTTATGAAATACATGTAGTGAAGGTGTATGTATTCTAGTGCATAAGAATTTATTTTTTACCATATAATTGAACTTATATTACATGAAATTTGATGCTTCATTTTGGTGTTTTCATTTTCCAAGTTAAAAATCCAACCCTGTTACCTTTTTGTTCATTCAGCAACATTTTACTAACTATTTTTACTAGGTCTAGAATGTCACACACCTAGGCAACTGACACTTAGTGATATCAGTTAAAGCACTGCCCGCTGCGCAGTGGCTGGAGTGTGAAACTGTCTAGGCAGCTGACTATGTCAGCTGCCTAGATAGTCCAGGGGTATGACACTCCGCAGCCAACATTGTTATATAATGTTGTGTGAGGCCGTATGGTGGCGACACCTATCGAGCATCTTGTGTACTAAGTAAAGGGATGTGACGAATGTGACTGGATTCCGGCAGAAAAAAAGGTCATGGCGTGAACGCGGCCGAGCATGTGAACCACTCTAAAAATAAAGAAGTAAAATCCATCCTGGACTTTGTAATATGTTTACTTGCTGTCCTACGAACATATTACATGGGATCAGAAGATCGGATATAGTGATGCCATATTGGATGAAGGCTTTATGGACTCTTTTAGTAGTTGCACTGTATTCAATGAACTCGCCGTTACACTTTCCGCGGCAGACCAACATGGCTACCGGCTTCAGCCACACGGGAGCCAACACCCCAATCTTTCACTGGGACAATGATGATAGGGAGTCTGAGTGGAGACGTTTCAAACTAGTAAGTAAGAACTTACTTTACAATGGTCCGTACAAAGACCTAGACCCCGGAATTAATTGAGGGTCCAGAGGTGACGGAAGTTTCTTCCACATGGAACTTAACAAACACGCAAAGAAAAGATGCGGAGTTACACTTTAAATATACGTGGAATTACTTAATTAGGCCTCGGACTAATTTCTGGCTGGCGAGATACAACTTTAGGGCGAAGAACCAAGACCAAGAACAGTCAATATAGGCCTTTGTGGATTAAAAAAGACCACAAAACATTAGTTGCTATCGTCAAAAAGTCTCTTACCAATGCTCCACCAAGATTACCAAGAATGTTATTGAGGATACAGAAATATGATTTATCATTGGAGTATGTACCAGGTAAACATTTACAAATAGCAGATGCATTGTCTAGATTAGACCCCTTACCTGATCATGAGATTAAAGGTATGGACATCATTTTACATGTGTTTCGTAACTCAGTAAATGCCGGTTCACGGAAAACAGAGTAAATCAAACCTGAAAAAAGGATCCTTGGCTTTCTAAGTTAAGAGAGGTCATTATGCAAGGATGGCCAATGTAGAGGTCAAAGTGTCACCAATTAGTTGCAGATATTGGAATTTAAGAGATGAGTTGAGTATAGTGAATGGAGTCATATTACAAGGCACAAGGATTGTTATCCCCAAGTCACTCAGACCAGATGTGATGAGTCAACTTCATTCTGCAAATCTTGGCATAGAAAAGTGTAGACTTAGAGCCAGGGATTCAGTTCACTGACCTGGCATAAACAAGGAAATCGAGAATACAGTAGCTTCATGTGAGACATCCAGAAAATTTCAAGAATCGAATAAAAGGCAAGAGTTAACTTCACATTTATATTTCTGCAGCTCCATGGCACTAAATAGGCACAGATTTATATTTTCTTGATAAACTACAATATTGTTGTGGATTACTACAGAAAATTCCCTGTTGTAAGGCGACTGAACAAAATGACAGCAAATTATGTATTAGATAGTTTAAAGCAGATATTTGAAGAACATGGTGCACCCCAGAAGATAGTTTCCGACAGCGGCAGTCAATATGTTGAGATGTTGAAAATGAACCTGATAATGAACTTGGTGGCTGTGAGCAGTATATAACATTCAGGGGAAGGCTAATTAAAAAGCCTGATAGGTGAGATCCGTAAGTGAACATTTTACAAGTATGTGCATGTTTGTACAGTTTTTATGTAAGACATGTATATGTGTAATCATTTGAATAATCAAAACTTTAGATACATTTTCACACAGTTTATTAACATGATAATAGTAGAAAAATACATCATGTAAAAGCTTCAATGAGCAATCAAGTATTCTCCAATATGTTACTTAAACAAAATTCTGACATAACCAAGTTTCATACCATACATAAATAATATTAAACTATGTTATTTCTTTTTTCAAGAAGCGGCGTGTAAAGTGATTTATATTGCATACTATGTCAACCATTATGCGGGTTGCCGGGTGGTGGCGACACCTATCGAGCATCATGAGTACTAAGTTAAGGGATGCGACGTATATGACCGGATGTTCCGGCAGAGATAGCTTATGGCATGCACGTGGTCGGGCACATGTGAACCAGTCTTGAAATAAAATAAGTAAAAAAAATCATGGATTTTGTGATAAGTTTACTTGCTGTACTACGAACATAATACAACAGTGTCCTGTTTTTATGCCGTTGAAAAAGAATCGCTCATATCTCGATCGGCATTGGTTTGACTTATCTGCCTAAACGTTTGCATGTGTATACTTCTTGGATAGCTTCTCTTGATTTTATGCAGGTTGGGCCATCTACATTTTAAGCTGCAGACATCCTTGCTTAAATCATAGGACTGATAAGACGGGTACTCCTGAAATTTTGCATGTGTATAAATCTCACATGGCTCTTTATCATGCACACAACTAGTGGCGCCTCCCGCAGCCATTTTTGCACAACAACCTTCTGTTTGTCTGCCGTGGGATAAAATCACTCATATCTCGGCAGTAGTTTGACTTACCTGACTAAAATTTTCATATGTATGTATCTTGGATAGCTTTCTCGATTATGCGGCAAGTGGCGCCACCCACATTCATGTTTCCGCTGACGTATCATTCTAAAAAATTTGCATGAGTATAATTTTACATAGCTCTACAGCTTGTACAAAATAGTTGGCCCATCTAATAACCATTAATGCATGGTGGCCATGCTGTTATTCTGTCTAGAGTAAAAATCACATATCTCAGCAGTGGCTTGAGTTATTCACCTGAAATTTTGCATGTGTGTACATCTTGGACAGCTTTCTCTTTCAAATAACAGGTGGCGCTACCTATAATCATGTTTACGTGACAGACATCCATGCTTATATGCAACTCATCTCCCTCTATTTCCCCTTGTCACTCAATCCTTGCCTCTCTTCAACCGCCCCCATAATTTCGCCTGTCGACTACCCATATCTACATAATTAATACGGAGTTCGGTTTTTTCTAGATCACGTTTTACCTGCTTCAGTTCTGATTTGACTCTCCAAATTTGGCAGACGTATCGGAGGTGTACTCTTCTAGGACAAGTTGGTTTTATTTTGCAGGATTATGCCCTATTAAGCTGAATAATTAATAATTTTAATATTCCCCCATTAGGTTCCCCTATTTCTTTTGTGCCGCAAGATCCTCAACGCCTGTGACGCCTTTTCAGGAGGCGCCTCGGGGATTTTCACTGGCCTTTTAAGACCGTGGCCAGAGTGCATGTCCTGCCCAAAAGGCATTTCCGTGCAAGAGACGGTCACGCGGGTCCAATTTAATCTTCATTGATCCCCCATATCCATTGTAACGCCTCTAAAGGAATTTTCTCTCAAAAGGAAGTAAAGGTTTTTATTCCAAGGACCACAAAGCTCCGCTTTCAATGCGAGGGCTTTTCAGTTTGGTCAACACTGGGAACTGAGTCCTATGATGTGACCACCGTTTGACAATTTTTTATGGGTTACAGGTATGTTGTTTTTTATTCATTAAAAAATATCTTTCCATGATAACCATGGTTTCAAAGGTTTTTTTTTATAAAAAAAATTTATTTATCATTTAATTATCACACTTAAAAGGGTCCTCAATCTCTTGGGGACTTTAAAACCTCCGCCAGAATCTTCTAATCAGTCGTTCGTTCATACGTGCACGTTTCATGTAAAACATTGTCATGGTTCAGAAACACGGGTTCACCAGGCGAGTGGCAGAACAACTGCATACGAATAGGTGGCTTTGTCATATGGTGACTATGGCACTTAAGAAATAAAGTATATTATGGTGATTCCGATTACCACCAAAAATGTAATGGATTACGGATGCAGTTTTACTCTCCCCTCTACAAATTTTCGGCAAAATCTGTGAATTACATTTTGCGTTCATTTGCTGGAGGACAATGCGACGAAACAAGGCTGAATTGGTTTCTTTGCTAAATGATTTCATGGAAATATATCAACCTGCTTTCTTTTTATCTGGGAGAGTTGTCAATTTTGCATCAGACCTGCTTATTCCATGACAATTAACATGTCTTAAAGGGGCCAAATCACCTATCTGACCTTTATAATCTAAAGTTAATCCCTTAGAGCTTTCATAAAAAATAAGCCAGAAAACATGGATAACACCACACACAGGCTGTTTGTTTTGTTTATTTGAACGTGTCTATAATATGTGGGGGCCCGCCAAACTATCTAAACAAATTCAACAAGGGCATCTGGCAGCAAGTCGGATAAGCCAGTGCTTTGCAAATGGCATCTTGCAACAAATGACCATTCTGCCACCTCCGTATATATGCAACCTACCACCGAAGGTTACATGTTTTTCCCTTTTTCCCTTTTCATATATCCTTCACGAAGGTCTTATAAGAACTTTTCACAACCAAACATACCCTTTAATCAGTAATATATACATATAGGAAGCCAGAAATCCCATAAATTTTTTTATCAAAATGTAGGTGAATGGTCCCCTTCATACCAAAATTTAATACTCTTAACATTTATTTTTTCTGGGTCTGTCTTTTTCACATTGGCAGCTATACGTTTCGCGTACAAGAGACTTCAACGACATATGCATGTGTATACTAATAAAGCATGTGTCTGTTAACATGCCTTAGACTATACCCTCAGCTGACTACACTGAATAAATATCCTGTTTTACGATGTCGCCTGAGCTTCAGCTGATACAAGGCATCTTTCATATAATTTCACGGTAGAATGCTTCTTTATACAATCATTGTATCTACGATATTTCCCAAGCAATGAAGCTGTCGGACCTATGTTTATTTAATAAAAAAAAACTCCTTACTTAAAAATTCGTACACCCTGTATATGCCTCGCGTCTCTTTCCAAAATGTATGATTTTTTGGGTGTAATTTCTAGTATAGAATTATTTTCTTTCTATGTTGATTTTTGAGGGAGGATGGTCCTGGAGAAATCCAGCAGAAGTTACCTTTATGTCATATAAGTGAAACTCATGACAAAAGTTCCTGCAAAAAACCTTATGGTTTAAAATATGCGTCGTTTAGTTCTTACAGCTCACTACAAAAATATGCATTGGACAGAGCCGTGTATTTTCCACGGGAGCAGCTACTCTGATTGATTGCTAGCTTGATTTGCCACATGAATGTATGTTTAGCTGTGTTACCATGCTCGCGTATATGTACGTATATGCGTATGTACGTATATACGAATGTACGTATATGCGTATGTACGTATATGCGTATGTACGTACTTGCGTATGTACATATATGCGTGAACTAGCAGACGATCACTCCAGTTCAATTGATCTAGCATGTCTTCCACAAATAGATGGTGAAGTGTTGTCATTTTCTCCGAATCCCTGCAGAGTTCACGCATGCAGACCCCATGGCCAGATTTCAAGAACCCAACTTAAGATTGTTATTCTGAGTTTTTACTTAAGTCACTTTAATTGAACTATAAGTCAATTTCACCTGGCCGGCTAAAATGCTAAGCTTGCACCGAGGAGGCTTACCTCCGTGCAGGATGTCTGCCCGTCGGATGGATTTACGCCGGCTGGTGCAGACATGTGAGAGCGTGGTTCAGACAGGCTTAAGTCATTTAGAATGTTATTGAAACGCCCTATATATATATGCGTGAAAGTCGCTCCTGTAGCACATACATATATGTCTTCATATACCCACATACACCTTGTTACGGATTCGAATATAAACAGATCACGTATGCGTGATGAACACAAATTTTGTAATGGAGATAAAAACAAATCAGATTCTGTAACACTAGGCAGCGTGAAATGTCTAGGGAATGAATAAAGAAGTCAGTACAGTACCTGGATACCAACACCATCACAACGATAAGTCCTTTAAATGTAAACTCTCTGAGAATGACAGTCCAGTATAAAGCTCTTGCAACAATCCAGAAAGTAAACTGAAGTCCTAATGCATAAATCCAGATGAAAGTCTTTGAAAATCTATAATTGCCGCATTCATCGGATAAGGTCGTAGAAACTGACACTGGCTTCTGCGTCCGCTGGAATCTTCTCTGCTGTCTGTCTGCCCGTTCTAAAACACAGCCCCTTTATATACCTTCACACCCCAAGCCGAGAATTTTCCAATTTTCGAACAGTCCATAAGATCTTGCACATTAAGCACGCGTTTCAGGAATTCTCTAGAAAAACAGCACTGTGTGGATCTCTACATACCAGGCTCATCACGTGACCTCGGCCAGGCATGAAAACCGAAAGCTAAACATGACAACGACAGTTCAAACAGTACGGATTAAACACAGATTGTAATAATCGGCCAGACACGAGTGCCACAACAGGTATTACGCCCGTGTCACATAATAAAAAGAGCACCTGTAACAACCTATATGTGCTGACCGACAGATGGAAACGTCACATTTCAAAATCATATGAACGATTTTTTCACGCATATTCGCATTTACGCGCACATTGTAATACAGGTATGTCTGTCCTATTCTTGCTGAGGGAGATTCATGTAATATGTTTGCAAGAGCAGATAGGATGGTAAGCAAGCTAAGGGGGTGCCGCTGCGAGTCACCTTATGGTTTAAAATATGCGTCGTTAAGTTCCTATCAGCTCACTACAAAAATATGCATCGGACAGAGCCGTGGATTTTCCACGGGAGCAGCTAGTTCTAGTTATTATTTATATCGCTTTCATAATCATATTATAACAGGTAGGTCTCGACAATTGCTCCATCCTACACGGAAATGATCCGGATCCAGAACCCATATTCTGAAATTCACATAATTAAAAATATGCATTGTCCTTCAATATTTATTTCCTACATGTTTGCAGGATGAGAGTCTTCAGTCCCTGATTGTCTAGTCATAATGAGAGAGAGAGAGAGAGAGAGAGAGAGAAAGAAAGAGATTTAAGTGGATGTTTTTAACTTTTTTTTGCCTCCGCCAGGAGGGTATGCGTTCATCCCCGTTAGTCTGGCGTCTGTTTGTTCACAACATAACTCACATAATCAGGGACAAAAACACATGAATCTTTCAGGGTATTTCGGGAATTGGCCAATGAATAATCTATTAGATTGTGATTATATCCGGAACATGATTCGGATTCAGAAACGTCGTCAAGGAATATTCACAAATGTACAGTGATTTATTTAAGAATGTACCTGAGACAATAGAAACTTCCGTGAATGCAAACATAGTTTTGGGAACATCCCCCACACCGCGGACACAAATCGCATTCCTTAGAATGAGGATTTCTAGTCCAACATGAAACAATTGCACGACTCGCACTGCCGAAGGGGGCATACTGCCATTATATATATATATATATATATATATATATATATATATATATATATATATATATATATGAAGGCTCATAAGATGTAACGTGCTGTTTTATAAAAACCTGTGATACAACACCCCTACTCTTGGTCTGACATTTGGATCTTCCGGGAATGTTAATATTATTTTATGCCCGGAAAGAAAAGTAAAACGGAGGTTATTTTGTCACCAATGACTCACTTTAGTTTTATTTTCAAACACGTTTTTCCATGTTAGCCTATTAAGCTAGCACATTTGCTGTTTTTCATTTGGGTCCTGGGTAAAGTTAGTTACACATAAAATGAATAAAATATACATCATACAGATTATACTTGACATAATGCTATATCGTATACATACTTCAGTATACAGTGTGAACGATTTAAAAATGTTGTGCCGTTACATAGAAGTCATAGAAGATATAAGAAGTACATATCTAAGTCTCATGTAACTAATAAAAAAGGTAGGTTTATGGTAATATGCATGAATAATTTAAAATTGTGCTGTCGCATCAATCATCTATATAAACGTTAAAAATGCTTGTTATTTGAGGCAGACTTTAAAGAGAAAGGTAGCTGATTCCCTGGATATAGACCAGCATAAATAAACTAGAATTAAACCGTTCACGGATGGGAATGGGTAAAATCAAATTATTGTTGTCTTAAGACCGTGATTCGTATGGCATCCATTGCAACCTGAGAACCGTTTTAAAATATTCAGGTACGTCTTAAGACAATTATTTATAGACAATTGAACATATAAGATATCAATACCTTTGTTCCACGGTCATCAAACAGATGTTTATTTAATGACGCAGATGATGTGTTATTGTCAAAATTTTGGTAACAACACGCGCGGTTTTGTTCTGAAGATTAAGAATTCTATTTAAATGAGATTTAAAAGAATTCCCTTAAACAGATATGCAGTAATCTATGTGACTTTGAAAAAGGGTAAAATATGCGGAATTCAGACTAACAGTCGGTAATATCTTACTAAGACGAAAGAGTAGTACCTAATTTGAAATTGTATTCTTTCGCATAGAAATTTAATAGGCTCTTCCCAAATCAGAGTCAATGATTATACCATAAAATGTAATGCTCATGACAGGATGTAATGTTATATCGTTTATAATGTATAAACCTTTTTAATCTATATAAATTTACAAACAGAATGCAGTGAAATTCTATTGAAAGTTGATATTTAATTAAGTGTATATATATATATATATATATATATATATATATATATATATATGCGATTTAGATTTCCCTTTACACACTTAGGCACGTACGTCGTCATGGGATTACCTGTCAACTACCATTAGACCATTGTCAATAAAAAAATCACTTTTTAATAATAAAATATTTAAAAATAATAAATAATATCTTTTATTTGAATTTTGCCAGTTTATTTATGTTAAATGATGGTATTTAATAAAACTTTTATTAAAGTTTATAAAATTAATATATAAATTAAAATTTTATTTGAATTAAGAGTTAAATGCATATTGTGAAGATTGTTTAAGGTCAACATTCAACATAAACATCCAGCTCTGAAAAGTAAAAACAATCATATAATCAGACAATCATACAAATAATACTACTGCAACTCAGAGAAAGTTAAAACATGTTTTTATAACAATCACCCATAAATAATGGGTAACTAGGGACCCAAGGGTCACGACGCTTAGTGGTAGTTGTCTATAAGGATATTTTGAAGATTTTTTTTTATTCAGAATGACGGTCCTCTGACCTTTACCTATGACCTTTAGACCCTGAAAATCAAAATGTTTCTTACTTTAATGGTGGGTCATTAATAAATCGAGTTTGAAGCCAATATGTCCAGCCAAAGCAGAATTATCATCCATTAACTAATTTGTGAATGGATGGACCCTGTGAACTTGATCTTTAACCCTATGCCCCCAAATCGAAAAGAATCTTCCCCTACCGGCAGGTTAGTTATATCTTGAGGATGGAAGGTTTGTTATGAAAGTTTTGCTTTATATGCATATACATTCCTTTTAAAGAAATAGGTCCTGTGACCTTTGACCATCTGACACCAAAATCGACAGGGTTCTTACTTTAGTGAGCTTTAACATATGCGAGCCTTATATAAATTAAGTTTGAAACCATTATGTCAAATTAAACTTCAGTTATCATTTAAAACTAATTTGTAAACAAATGGCCCCTAAGACCTTGAACTTTGACCTTGTGCCCATAAAATGCATTTATGCTCTCCCCATACTGGCAGGTCAGCTTAATGTGCAAGATGGAAAGTTTGGGATGAAAAGCTTGGCTAACATTGCAGCCATAATATTTTTTTAAATAAGTGAGCCTTGTGACCGTGACCTTTGACCCAAAAATCATACAGGTTCTTTCTTTAGTGGTGGGCCATTTGTCATGTTTGAAATCCATATGACAATCCAACCTGGAGTTGTTATCTGGAAACAAATTTGTGTGGATGGATGGGCAGACAGTCAGACAGACAGACAGACAGACAGACAGGGTGATTACTGTAGGGCATCCACTTGTGATCTATTAACACACCAGGTTTTGGGACACTAGGTGGAATAACAGCTGAGAAACTGACATGATTGTTGTCTTTTTATAGTAAAAAAATAGAAAAATATTCGTAAAAGTATGAAAAATTACAGGCGACGCCACTAGTTTCGGGAACTGACAAAACTAGCCAAGGTCAATATGCAAGGCAAGTTTCATGACAATCCATGCATTAATTATCAAGATGTTTGAGGTTTTGTATAAATTTTTCATTGTCCCTGGGGTACTTACAAGCCCCATGGCTTTGAGGATATAGATCGTAGTGAACCCAATCTAGGTTTCCAAGGTGATTTTTAATTGACCTCCTTGGATGACAAAGAAGTTTCTAGGACCGGTGGTTACGATAAATATGTGCCCTGCTAACGAACGGCCGGGCGGACGATATACAAACTCCATTCCTATATGACTTACAGTCAGCTGAGCTAAAAATGACCTGAGGGAATATCACATAGTTTTGTGATCATGAAAAAGCAAATGTCACTGTAATTGTATATACGATTGCTTGCAGATGTATTTACATATCCATCAATCGTGTTAATTGTACATGACATTACGGACTTAATAACTTTCATTGAATTAATTTCATAAAAAAAATGAGACCATTTGAAGATGAAACTCATCACAGTTTGCATACCCTTGAGTACATAAAACATTTTATATTCAGAATATCACTGTTATATACAATTGCTTGTAGATGAAAGTATATTTATCTACCAATCTTGTAACTTGTACAACTTATATTAAATTAAATTCATAAAAAATGATATAACTTGAGGATGAAATTTATAACAGTAGTATACCCTTAAGTATATAAAACATTTTATATTCAGAAAAATTCTTTCTAAAAATGTATTACTTGGTAAATGCATATGAAAAGCTACTTTAAAACACATTAAAATCAATGTACTATACGGAAATTCAAGTATCAGAATTTGTAATTGGTATATATCACGTATCACCAATATATGGAGGCAAAATGATTTCCTGGTTGTGGTATATCACAGATATATAATTATATATTGATATAAATCTAAATCACCCCGCATGATATCGACTATCACTTCCGACAAAGTTTTGTAAAAATATCAATTCCATCTGCGAACTGAAATTCAAAGTCATATTGATTCTGAAATGCTGTGCTGTAACCCAACAAATACACTAGCCCTGCCCAGGCTTTAGGATTTGCGTTTACTAATAAAAACAACTTAAAATAAAACGTGATTCTATGTACCGATAGACTTGACTTAGTGCCAGGTCATAGACTAAAGCCCTGTAAAGTCCGTATGGTGAATCCCTGATATTTGCATATTAAGGCGTCACGAGGCTCTTTGGGGATTGGCATATCAGGCCGTCACGCCTCATGCGAGGGGCATCGTTGCTATGAGAACGTCAACGGCGGTCCGACCCGGTAACATTCGCACTGTTATCATGTATTCAACTAGTCTACACGGGACCTTCGTGTCTTATGATGTATCTCCGCTGAACGAATATTACGGTCCATGGGCAAAATATAAGTGCATATTGTAGACATAATCGCAAAAATTTTGTACCGACAGGTCCAGTAAAATTCCCTCTGCCGAGATGACAAGAGCAGGCGGCAGCATTTGCCTGTATCCGTCTTATAACTGTCAAATTGCGACTCGCGAATCGTGATCTTTCAGTCAGCCGGTACATTTTGTCTGCGCTCGTCGTGTGTGCACCTGAATATCTCGCGCCGATTGGCTGAGCCAGAGTTTTTTAGGCCTACTTTCAAGAGTGGTGGTTAGTCTTTCCAACAGACGCCAGTAGCCGCTACCTCTCTGCACCAGTACGTCTGTTATTGGACGCAATTTTTTTCAAGAATCTTGAAATAGGGGAATTCCTTGCGCATGCAAAACAACATTTCCGTTCTTAATAAAATTGCGTCCAAAAACAGACGTACTAGGCGATGACTAAATGAACTATGTTGGTTTTGAAAAAGATTCTGGGAGAGACCACTGCTGACGTCACTGATAAAGACCTCAGTTGAGCGAGGCGGTGATGTGTGGCGCTGACCGTCCGGGAACCAATGATTACCAGTCCATGAATTAAGAGGGTCAGACAGTGGAAAATTAGTTATATGAGTTGCCGCTAGATGGCGGTACCGATAATAAGTGCGATACAACGCGGGAACGTTTGATTTCTCTGTCAGAGGCAACAATTAAGTCATAACTATTTCATGGACTGGGCCAGTCTACAAATACACCTTCACACCTTTACTTCTGTCCTTTCCCAAGCCTCAGTGAATGTTTTACCAGATAATTCTTGCGGATTTTTTTTATTATTCGCACAAAGCCAAAGTTGCCCTCTGGATTTTCACATCTGATCATATCCACTAGATGTGATCGGAGTTGTGTTGCTGTTGTTTTTTTTTCATAAACATTTTAGTTTCCAGATCACAATTCAGTACTTCCGTTCTCACGTTCATCTGAACTTTCAATATTGACAAAAAGCGCCTTTATTTAAGCCTGTGAGCCGGTTTTCCATTTCATCTGCCGTTTGTTGTAATGTAATTATTGGATGTTTCGACCTTACTGTTCCCGGGGTGATTTAGATTTATATTGATGCACAATTAATATGAAGATCTAATGTTGTAATAATATATCTGTGATATACCACACCAGGAAAATCATTCTGCTTCCATATATTGGTGATATGTGATATAAACCATTTACAAATTACGATACTTAAATTTTCATGTAAAATATTGATTTTTAATGTGTTTTAATGTAGCTTTTCTACGGTGGCTGAATTAGGACACAGAAAAAAAAATATTTATCTCGTGATCTCGAGATAACATCTCGAGATCTCGACATAGAATTTCGCAAAAAAAAAATTTTAGGAAGCAAAAAAAAAATTTTAGGAAGCAAAAAGAAAATTTTAGGAAGCCAAAAAAAAATTTTAGGAAGCAAAAAAAAAAAATTTAGGAGGCATAAAATAAAATTTTATGAAGCAAAAAAAAAAATTTTTAGGAAGCAAAAAAAAAAATTTTAGGAAGCATAAAAAAAAAATTTTATGAAGCAAAAAAAAAATTTTTAGGAAGCAAAAAAAAAATTTTAGGAAGCAAAAAAAAAAAAAAAAATAGGAAGCAAAAAAAAAATTTAGGAAGAAACCCCAGCTGAGAATGGGTCTTATAACGTCACTTTGACGTATAAACATTTTATCGAAAGGCTACTTGTATACAAGCCACTTGAGCAAGTGTTAACATACAGATAAAAACATGTAACCGAGTTATTGAAAGATTACTAGTTTATATTCGTAAGAGCATGTGAAGCAATGCAGTATTTGTCATTTACAGAAATCTGTAATCTCTGAATTGAAGCCAGATGTTTCTGCCGGACGTCTTTCTATTACGATCGGTGGCAATTTTTGCACCCCCCCCCCCCCCCCCCGACCCATGTTATAAATAAACGTGGATATAGACAAAGACACCGCCTTTACCCATGGCATTGGCTCATTTTCATGAAAGATTAATAGATTATGTTTACCTAGATTATGTTTATGATTACTTTCACTTCTTTAATATGTATATGCAGAGTTTTTACAAAGATTCTATAAATAAGGCAGGTGAATAGCGACTTTAAGACCAAAGCAGGCATTTTGCTGAAGAAAAATCATGATGAGAGATGATCGAAATTTTAAACCGTTTATTTATGAATATAAAACATTTATGAAGATAGGTTGATTAAATTAATCTGAGCTATAGTAAGAGCTATAGTGGATCAAGACTTGGGCTTTAGGGGCTGAAGCAACGCTCCTCCCCGACCCCCCCCCCCCCCCCCCCCCCAGCGTACCTACCCGAAAACACAGTAATCAGTTTTAGCATATTTTAATTTATGATGGTCTAATACATGTTCCATAAAACGACACACCATTTCAATAAAACAAAAGCTGAAAGAAATTGTACAAAAAGCGTGTTTCTATAAGAAGCTCATATTTGTTTGGATTCTTAAAATAATAAGGTACCCACAATGCATGCATGCAGACCTAAACATTTCTATTTGCGTGATTTAACAGACATGGCTCCGAATCCGCCGTTCAGGTAGAATGTTTCAGATTCTTTAGGCTTTGACATCTTCCTTACGGATATGAATATTAAATATTGAATTTATATTGAACTTTTCTTCAACTCGCCTTATCTCAGGGGATATACAAACTTGATTGATTTTAAATTAATTATATTGTATTACGGTTCAGTTAAACACAGTATACATGGTCTTTGTTTTATAATTGCAATAGTAAGCACTCTTAACGTATAATGTCCCCTTTATGTCAATTCAGCTTTGAATGGTTCGTATACAAGTGTGACATTTTTTCTGGAGATCTCGAAAGATATTTTTTTTTTTGCTTCCTAAAAAATTTTTTTTTTGCTTTCTAAATTTTTTTTTTGCTTCCTAAAAAATTTTTTTTGCTTCCTAAAAAATTTTTTTTTTTTGCTTTCTAAAAATTTTTTTTTTTGCTTTCTAAATTTTTTTTTTTTTTTGCTACCTAAAAACTTTTTTTTGCTTCCTAAAATTTTTTTTTTGCTTCCTAAAATTTTTTTTTTTTTGCGAAATTCTATGTCGAGATCTCAAGATGTTATCTCGAGATCACGAGATAAATATTTTTTTTTCTGTGTCCTAAATCAGCCACCGTAGAAGCTCATATTTGTTTGGATTCTTAAAATAATAAGGTACCCACAATGCATGCATGCAGACCTAAACATTTCTATTTGCGTGATTTAACAGACATGGCTCCGAATCCGCCGTTCAGGTAGAATGTTTCAGATTCTTTAGGCTTTGACATCTTCCTTACGGATATGAATATTAAATATTGAATTTATATTGAACTTTTCTTCAACTCGCCTTATCTCAGGGGATATACAAACTTGATTGATTTTAAATTAATTATATTGTATTACCGTTCAGTTAAACACAGTATACATGGTCTTTGTTTTATAATTGCAATAGTAAGCACTCTTAACGTATACTGTCCCCATAAGGTTGCTTTGTTTATGTCAATTCAGCTTCGAATGGTTCGTACAAGTGTGACATTTTTTCTGGAGATCTCGAAAGATAATTTTTTTTTGCTTCCTAAAAATTTTTTTTTTGCTTTCTAAAATTTTTTTTTTGCTTCCTAAAAATTTTTTTTTTTGCTTCCTAAAATTTTTTTTTTTTGCTTCCTAAAATTTTTTTTTTGCTTCCTAAAATTTTTTTTTTTTTTTGCTTCCTAAAATTTTTTTTTTGCGAAATTCTATGTCGAGATCTCGAGATGTTATCTCGAGATCTCGAGATAAATATTTTTTTTTTCTGTGTCCTAAATCAGCCACCGTAAGCTTCTTATAGAAACACGCTTTTTGTACAATTTCTTTCAGCTTTTGTTTTATTGAAATGGTGTGTCGTTTTATGGAACATGTATTAGACCATCATAAATTAAAATATGCTAAAACTGATTACTGTGTTTTCGGGAAGGTACGCTGGGGGGGGGGGGGGGGGGGGGGGGGGGGGGGGTCGGGGAGGGACGTTGCTTCAGCCCCTAAAGCCCAAGTCTTGATCCACTATAGCTCTTACTATAGCTCAGATTAATTTAATCAACCTATCTTCATAAATGTTTTATATTCATAAATAAACGGTTTAAAATTTCGATCATCTCTCATCATGATTTTTCTTCAGCAAAATGCTCTGCTTTGGTCTTAAAGTCGCTATTCACCTGCCTTATTTATAGAATCTTTGTAATACAGGCTAACTCTGCATATACATATTAAAGAAGTGAAAGTAATCATAAACATAATCTAGGTAAACATAATCTATTAATCTTTCATAAAAATGAGCCAATGCCATGGGTAAAGGCGGTGTCTTTGTCTATATCCACGTTTTTTTATAACATGGGTCGGGGGGGGGGGGGGGGATGCAAAATTGCCACCGATCGTAATAGAAAGACGTCCGGCAGAAACATCTGGCTTCAATTCAGAGATTACAGATTTCTGTAAATGACAAATACTGCATTGCTTCACATGCTATAACGAATATCAACTAGTGATCTTTCAATAACTCGGTTACATGTTTTTATCTGTATGTTAACACTTGCTCAAGTGGCTTGTATATAAGTAGCCTTTAGATAAAATGTTTATACGTCAAAGTGACGTTATAAGACCCATTCCCAGCTGGGGTTTCTTTCTGAATATTTTTTTTGCTTCCTAAAAATTTTTTTTTTGCTTCATAAAATTTATTTTTATGCATCTTAAATTTTTTTTTTGCTTCCTAAAATTTTTTTTTTGCTTCCTAAAAAATTTTTTTTTTTGCTTCCTAAAATTTTATTTTATGCTTCCTAAAATTTTTTTTTTTTTTGCTTCCTAAAATTTTTTTTTGCTTCCTAAAAATTTTTTTTTGCTTCCTAAATTTTTTTTTTTTGCGAAATTCTATGTCGAGATCTCGAGATGTTATCTCGAGATCACGAGATAAATATTTTTTTTTCTGTGTCCTAAATCAGCCACCGTATAAAACGTCTAAAAATGGGATTCGGCCTTCAATGTAGACTCCATTCGTCAGTTGCTCAAGGGGTCGAAATACTATGCCAGGTTTAAAGATATTGATATGAAGATATTGTTATTTCTCTTGCAAAACGTATATTTTACTTGACTTATGCAGGGAATAATATGATTCATTATTTGTAAGTAACTAATGTAACTGAAGTGATTAAGGTTTCGTAATACATAAAATCTTTTAATGTAGGACCCTATAAAACCTCCCCTATCTATTGATCTATTAATAAAATATATTAACACATTTACTGCCAGCCGAAATACTATAGTATTCCCCTAGTGCCAGGACTCCACAGGCTGCAACAGTCATACCCCAGAGGTCCCGGCGGGGACTGTGATGGTGCTAATTAGCTGATAGTGAGGTGTGATAATCTGATTACGCAGGGGGCATAAAACCATAAACCGGAGATCCCTGGCACTGGGCCAGAGCAATTAGTGAACACTCACTGGGCATTACTCACATCAGTCTCTCTCAGCATTCACAAGTAAACAACAAATAAATATAATAAACAGAGTTTATTACATCTATACAAAGAATAATAAAAATAAATATTGTGTGTCTAGATATCGTGTACCATACCAAGTTCATATGTACATTACAACGCATATATATATATATATATATATATATATATATATATATATATATATATATATATATATATATATTGAGAGGGAGAAGACAGAAGGAACAAGAGAAGAGAGAGGTTTTTGTATACTTATAAGATATAATATACCAAGTTCAAATGTACATTTCAACGCATATATATATATATACATATACATATATATACATATATATATATATATATATATATATATATATATATATATATTAAGAGAGAAGACAGAGGGAGCGAAAGAAGAGCAGAGAGAGGTCGGCACATGTCGGGTTCCATGCAGAACCTGTATGGTTCCAGCTGGAACCATGGATCAACTTAGAACCGTTTTTGATATCCCTGGGTTCCAGATAGCCCACTTAAGGTTCTCCGTGTGTTCTGCCAGAAGAGAGGAGTGCCTGATAGAACCCTACAGTACCATTAAGCGTGTGATGCACTTAGAATCTGTATTCACTGACTTTGTGTAATAAATAATGTCATTATCTTATCTTATCTCATATTATCTTATATATAATCGTATTATAGTTTCATTTTGTTTTATCTTACCTTATGTTATATTATATTTATAAATAATATAAAACTAAAAGAATATAGAAATATGTAATATGATATAATATTAAATCATAATAGCATATTATATATTATAAAACATATATATACATATATATATACACCAAAAATATATAAATATATATACATATTTGTATATGTATATATATATATATATATATATATATATATATATATATATAAAACGATGAAGAAAAACAACACTTTAAATTCACTACAGACAGTTTCACGGGATGAGACACGATCCTCATGCAGGTAATGTTATTAGAATATATAATTATATTCAGTGGCGGATCCCCCTTTGAGCCAAAACAACTTTTTTAGGGGTTCAAACCAAATTTTGCGACCCTTGCCCCCTACTTTACGGAGCAGACGATATTTTTTTAGGTTTACACTTAGTCTTCCTGGGTTTGACCCTCCCCTTTCCGAAATCCTGTATCCTTCCCTAATATATATATATATATATATATATATATATATATATATATATATATATACATATATAACTACACCTGATGACGGTATCAATTTTGTTCATAATGCAAGGAAAGATTAACGTTACACTGACAACATAAACTCGACATTTCCCCCAAAAACTCGTCAGAAATAAAGAGAACTGATCCCGTCAGAGCCCTCATCAGCCATATGGGTTAGTCCAAGCAGCGGGAGGCGAGCTACGGGTGACGAGATGCCTGGTCGGGCGAGAACAGCGGGGGGCGCCTGGCAGCATCTGGTTACTCCTGTGTGCTGGCATTCGTAGGCTATTGTCACATGGCAGCATCTCAGCGGCCTTTTCGAATGTTTAACAGCTTTGAACGAAGACATCCACACCGGCCATTTTGAATTTGCTTTACCAGTCCCTCTTGAAAAGTGAAAATTTGCTGAAAAAAGAAGACTCTAAGGGGACGGGTAAGTTGCGGTATGGTGATCGCTTGTACAAAGACCCGCTATCACTCTGATGTCTTGAAAATCTAGGTGTTTTTACGCAGCATTAAGCCTCGATTCAGCCTTCAATACTGCCCAGGCGAAGTTAATACCACGTGTTCTTGTTTTGTGTATATGGGTGCCCTGGCAGATTGGTCATGTTTATGTATAATAATCTGCACTGCCAACGATATGTTTTCATACTTGAGTACACACATATATATATATATATATATATATATATATATATATATATATATGTGGGGGGGGTGCATGCGTGTGTTTGTATATAAATACACTAACATACAATAAACGCACACATGTGTATACTATAATATATGTATGTGGATTTGTTTCGCCTTATTACTATGGGTAGCATTGGATTGATATAGACCATATTTCATATTGGATAATAATATGTGTATATTTCATATTAATTATCTTTATTTTCTGTGTATTTGTAGATTCGACTATAAATAATATTTATCTCTTTTACATTAATAGTATTAGTTTAATTGCCTCTGCATTGATAAAATATCGCCATTTTGAATTAATCATTTTGAATTAATGAACTGATAATGGCTTAATCTTTAATATATATATATATATATATATATATATATATATATATATATATATATATATATATATATACGCTTATATCATTTACTTATCGTTCTTCCAGATAGCATGATCAAAGATACTTTATTTGTCAGCATTTTTAGAAAGGCAGAAATGTGTTATGTTGTTGACACAATTTAGATAGCATATAAAAATTTGTTCTTTTCAGAACTGACCTTCAATGCTGCGGCAGTATAACTTCCATGGCTGTTTAAAAAGGAGGGTGAACAGCTGTTTGTCCTGAATATGGTTGGTGTGGTCTGCATTATTGAATATGTCTCGTTATTCCTTCAAAATTCAAACTTTTTTTAAATTAAAATTGAAAATTCAAGCACAGGCATGTTTTACAATGAAGGAGGTTTAATCTGGATCATTCATTTATTGGTGCTTGGTTATATTTTGCTTTAACAGTTTAATCAGGTAATACATATATAAGCAAGATGAGACATTGGTCACAGTGAGTTACAGGACAATGTCCACAGATTTCAATGTTCAGAATGCTTACTTATTGTTTCCTTCTTTCTTTTGCAGGCTGATGCAAAACTGACGCTGTGTACTGTTTGTGGATTGTCAGGAAGGGTATCCATTGACTGCCAAAAGGGCATCAATCCTGGTAGATCGCGTCATGGTCGTGGACGAGGATCCAACTATGGACGCGACAACAACCTTATGTTGTGTCATAGGGTTGTACTTTATGTTTATTACAGTTTATCCCAAGGGACTGACAAACACGTAGGAATTTCTGCATGCGCAGGTGTTGAACCTGCCAGATCCACCCAAAACACAAAGGCCAACAGTCGTAAGGGTCTGTGGGGCCCTAGGATTGTGAATAAAGGTCAAAGGGGACAAAAGACAAAAACTGAACTTGTGCGACTGTGTGATATGCTCGGTGTGGAGACGTTTGAAATCAAGCCCTCAAATTGACCGTTTTAGGGATCATTTTATTGAAATATTGCTCATCACACCTCTTGAACATTACCATTAAAATCAACACTGTTAGAAAGATCAGTAAGTGGTAATGAAGATACAAGTTAATTATTGTTATAACCGAGGCCATGAGAGTGATGAGCATATTTATAGGTGTCTAAAAGATGTAATCAGGTCTTGTAAATTACATGCAATGAAACCGTTGCATGTGTCGTGGATTATATTACCGCAACTCTCATTGTATGGACATCAGATTCACCTAAGGGCTGACCGAGTATGAAGAATGGACACTATCCCGTACTGTTTGAAAGAGTCGTTTGCGATTTTAAGATATGCAATATCGTCAATCCATGCCATATGGTGATGTTTATATAATTTTTTCAGTTGTTTATGATATCCAAATTAAAATGTTTTAACATAGAGCACATTTGTTTTTTTTCAGTTAACAATCAAAGCATAGTTTAACCGCAACAAACATAGCACAAGAACAGCCTTTTACGTTTAAGCAATGAAATGAAGTTGATCCTAAGAAATATTTTGCCAAGTATTTTGCATGAATTGCCCAACTGTGCTTCTCCACCATACAGCTGCTTTATCTCAATATATCACCATCACATGACAACTTATAGTAATACCCTAAATGCATAAGATCCGATTGGTTTAGGTAAAGAGAACCCGTATCCTTAAGAATATTTCGTAATTCAAGAAAGAACCTTTCAGTAGGGTTACAAGAAACATCCATTGTTAGGGTTATACATAGAACCCTTGGGGTTCCATGAAGGACCATAAGAGAGGGTTTTATGAAGAACCCTGACGAACCTTTCAGTAGGGTTCTAAGAAGCACCAATTATTAGGGTTATATATGGAACCCTTGGGTATCCCATGAAGAACCCTAAGAGAGGGTTCTATGAAGAACTCTGACCAGAGGGTTCCACCTGGAACCTTTAAGGGTTCCCCACTGGATCCACTCTAAAGAACCCTTAAGGGTTCTACATGTAACCCTTTTTTCTTAGAGTGTAGTACTATTTTCCTGTACCAGTTTAGCGTTTTCCGAAGGCCAGAATAATATTTGTTCAGCTGGTCGTTCCGATCCACCCCGCACATCCCTTTATTATAGTCAATGATGGACTTTGGTTTTGACACAATATCCCCGTTTCTGTTTCGTTTTCCAGTCTTACCGTACCACCCCCGTACATTGTCGACCGCATCATCACATCCCTCTTATCGTTCCATTTCCTCGCCATCACGCTTCCTTTCCTTCTATAAATGTGCTCACCTCTCTTCAATTTAGCGTTCTTTATAACTTCAGGAATACCTTTCGATTTTCCTTATAGTCCCACACAAAAAAGTCCCAAGTTCCAGTAATCGCTTGGCCAGGTTGATTGTAGTACAAACGATATCCAAAACCTACTAATTTCTCCATTAGTCCAAGTACAACACTTTCGGCGTGTCCCAAGCAAGCTGTGGAATGCCCCTTACCACAATACACCTTAGAATTCCACAGGTATCCGCTGTCCTCGCATAGTTCGTATAACTTGATGCCGTGAGTTCAGGTATCCGCTGTCCTCTCGCATAGTTCGTATAACTTGATGCCATATTTGTGTCTTTTTCCTGGAATATACTGTCTAAACGACAGTCGCCCGCGTCATAAAACCATTGCCTCGTCGATCGAGATATTTCTACTTGGGATATATGCGCTCTGGAAATTGTCTAGTAACATGTCCAATGTATCGCGAAGTTTTGCAAGGCGATCACCAGGTTCTGCTTGCTCATTATCGGAGAAGTGCCAAAACTTTAGGAGCAGCTGATACCTGTAGCGGGTCATCGTGCGCAAAGACAGGCGTGTTGAGCAACGGGTCGGTCTCCCAGTATGAAGAGATGGACGGCTTCACTACCAGCCCACATAACAGCAACAATCCTAGGAAATGCAGCATCTCACCTCTAGACGTTAATTTCCACATGTGGGCCCTCGACTGTTTTGGCAGATCATTGCGGTCCAGGTATTGCTCAGCAAAGCGGTTTGTCTCTGACACCATCTTATCTTACGACCTTGTTGTCCACACAATGTCGGAATACGGTGCACGGATGTGTGCTTTCTGTTATTGGGAGGTTTGTCCTGTCGTGTCCAGTGATCATCCGTTGACGACAGTCGTCCTCCATCCGCATCAACTGTCTGGTCGCATGGTCCATCGCCCGCTGGTTGTAACTCATCACTTGCATCAGTATCGGAAATATATATATATATATATATATATATATATATATATAAAATATATATGTTAAAAACATATCTGTATGGGAAAATCATATATATATATATATATATATATATATATATATATATATATATATATATATATATATATATATATATATACATATACATCGATTTGGGAACATTGACTTGTGGTTGTATATCTTTCTGTCTGTTAATCGATTCCTGCGATAACTTTCCTAAATATAATCCAATTACATTCAAATAAATATAAATAAACATTTATATATACATGTTTTTATTTTACATCCACAAGCAAAAGTCCTTATATATATATATAAATATATATATATATATATATATATATATATATATACACACATAAATATATATCGTTACAGGCATTAGCATGTTCATTATAAATTATACCTTAAGATTGTATTAGTATATTGATTGATTGATTGTATATGTATGGGCCTATATACATAATGACAAGCTCAGACACGTATATTATAAATATTATCTGAACATTGTATAAAAACGAACACATGTATACTATAGAAAATATATATCACATTATTATATATATATATAAATATATATATGGACTTACATGCATATGTACACACATTATATATATATCATCTGAACATTATACAAATACTTATAAGGACATAACGGCCTTCATGATTTATATGTATGTTCCTACATAAAAATATCGCTAATTTCTGAAACCCTGTATCGGTGTGTCAGTGTACGCATTTCTGCTCACATGCCTCAGTAAGCAAAGAACTAATCAGTCGGGCCTTCACATAATCGGGCGTTATTACAATCTAGCGCATGGGTTTGTATACTGCCATACATTCCTTGATTATTACCTGTGCTCTATTGTTATAACATCAGTAGTTTTTGTACCACTGGCCTTTACCGTAAAACCAACAAACAATCATTTGTAAAAAACTGGTGGTTTGGGGTAGGTGATAAATGATTTTAATATAAAAAAAAATAAATGCATCATAGATATTTATTCAGCAAGGTATCAAACGAAAATCAAGCTATTGGTTCTTAGTCGGAAACAGGGCGATTGCCGTTATGGCTGTAAAAGTGAAGGCACGAGTAATCCTAATGTTGGCAATATAAAATTTGCGAAAGTACGGTCTCTATTACATAAAAATTATACACACTGCAGGAAAATTCATGTTTGAATAGAAATGGAATAATGCTTCTATTCAAGTTTCTTTGATTTACGCCCGTTTGAAAAGGTATTGCGCCATTGAGACGATATCGTCGCTCAAGCGCAGTTATCATAAATTTGCGTCTAAAGTTTCTAAAGTGGATTCCGTGTAGGCAGAACTATAGAAACCGGGCTTCAGCCTACCGCCGGTACAACGGGTGTCGCATAATAAATTGTTTCCTGGAAAAGGCCGATACATATCATTTTCCTCAGAATTTTCGTATTTAATTTTGCCCATAGCTGTAGTTTATTATATTAGAGGAGGAGGGGTCCGGGGAACCTGGGTTCCCCGTATGAACGGGGGTGTTGGGGCGGAGCCCCCACCTAAAGCTTAATTTTCCTGTTCAAATAGTAAACGGTTTCCCATTTTCGTGATAGATGCCTCTTCAATCGCAGATATAAATGAACAAAACTTGCTCCTGCTCGTATCTCGTCTTCACGGCTCACTTAGTAGCGTGTTTATGTTAGAAGAGTTGAGTGTAGGGACATCTACAGGGAAAGGTAGGAGTTAAAATAGGGAATGAGAGGAGACAATTTTATTTATATGTTCCTCAAAAGAAGCGAAGCCCGCGTTCTATAGTGGCTCCTTAAGTGTATTTACACAACTGAATCCGTTCATTCTAGGTACCAGGTGATTGTTTGTATTTAACAACCTAACGCATGTGCCCTGCACAAGCCAATATCACATCGATCGCACCTGACTAATTACTGGGCCATAAAACTAATTGAGCTGACACCTCCTTATGAGCGGATCACGCCTCGGGCGTGAAGTATCGCACCTAGCGGGCCGACCCTACCCAGATCAGGGTTGAGATATTTAGACAGTATAAAACACATCTTAAATTATAAATAACATTGAATTCTTACCGTCATCTGTTTCATCAGTCTCAGAGTCATCACCAGTGTTGGAATCGTCTCCACGTAGAAGTGCATCATGGACCTGTTCAACTGTAAAGCTTGGTCGTAACGGTTTCCTCGGTTGCTTCCTTGGCATACCTGTGATCAGCGCGGTTACTTCACAACTAACTAATTAATTTCGCGGTAAGACCCCTCAGGAAGACTAATTAGAAGTATTACTACGCCTTGACCTATGTTTTGGGTCGGAATTATAATGTAGTACTACTTTATTTGGGGTGAAAATAAATGACGAGAAATCTCGGGCTAGGCACTGGAGCAATCACTTATAATGACGAGATATCTCGGTCTAGGCAGTGAATGTGTTAAATGAGATTTAAAACAATTGCCCAAAACAGATATCGAGTCTATGTGACTTTGAAAAAAAGTAAAATATACGCAATTTAGACTTGTAGTCGGTAATATCTCTTACAAAGACGAAAGAGTAGTAGCTAATTTAGATTTTTATTTTTTCACATAGAAGCTTGATAGGCTCT
Organism: Sipunculus nudus; assembly: GCA_026874595.1. Lineage (NCBI taxonomy): Eukaryota > Metazoa > Annelida > Sipuncula > Golfingiida > Sipunculidae > Sipunculus > Sipunculus nudus. The sequence continues at coordinate 51,634,485 of CM049315.1, forward strand.
GCCCAAGTCAGATTAGAGTCAATGTTTATACCAGATATAGTAGTGCCCTTGACAGGATGTAATGATATACAGTTTATAATGTATACACCTTTTTAATGTATTTAAATTTACAAACAGAATGCAGTGAAATTCTATGGAAGGAAGGGTAATACTATATCAAGTGTATATATATATATATATATATATATATATATATATATATATATATATATATATATATATATATATAATTTAGATTTTCCTGGTCACACTTTAGCACGTATTTCGTAACAGGATTACCTGTCACTGGCAACTACAATTTAACCAGAGTAAAAAAAAATGTCTCTTTCTTAGTAATACATAGCGCAAAATTCATATAAACAAATTCTTTTCCCGATGTACGTATATAATACGGATTATCGGGAGGTGCTCCGTGCGTGTCGTGTGTAATAAACCACATGCGGACTTTTAATTCGCTGCATCAGGACTTACATTCACACAAACAAGTATATTTATATTAAATTATATCATTGATTGCACTGGCGGCAATCTGCCCCAAAATCTGTGACCAGCAGCTGCCAGCCAGCCCAGCCTAGAGTGACCTGGCCCAGTGCCATCTGTCAAAGCTTGCCCCAGCCATGCCTGTAAGTTTTGGATGGGTGTCTCATGTGAGCTAATTAACTATTACTCTACCCTTACTGCCAACACCGGTATCTTTTATTTGGATTTTACCAGTTAATTCATGTTAAATGATGGTATTTAATAAAACTTGAATTTTATTTGAATTAAGAGCTAAATGCATATTGTTGAGACTGTTAAAGGTCAACACAAAACATTCAACATTCCACACAAGCATCGAGCTCTGGAAAGTCAAAACAGTCATATAATTCTGACAATCATACAAATTATACTACTGTAACTCAGAGAAAGTTAAAACATGTTTTTAAGACATTTTTATTACAAACACCCATAAAGAATGGGTAACTGAGGACCCAAGGGTCACGACGCTCAGCTGCATTTGTCTATAAGAATATTTTGAAATTTTTTTTTTCTGAATGACGGTCCTCTGACCTTAACCTATGACCTTTAGACCCTGAAAATCAAAATGTTTCCTACTTAAATGGTGGGTCATTAATAAATTAAGTTTGAAGCCAATCTGTCCAGCCAAAGCAGAATTATCATCCATTAACTAATTTGTGAATGGATGGGCCCTGTGAACTTGATCTTTAACCCTATGACCCCAAATCGAAAAGAATCTTTCCCTACCGGCAGGTTAGTTATATCTTGAGGATGGAAGGTTTGTTATGAAAAGTTTTGCCTTATATGCATATTCATTCCTTTTAAAGAAATAGGTCCTGTGACCTTGACCTTTGACCATTTGACACCAAAATCGACAGGGTTCTTACTTTAGTGAGCTTTAATATATGCGAGCCATATATAAATTAAGTTTGAAACCATTATGTCAAATTAAACTTGAGTTATCATCTAAAAACTAATTTGTAAACAAATGGCCCCAGTGACCTTGAACTTTGACCTTGTGCCCATAAAATGCATTTATGCTCTCCCCATACTGGCAGGTCAGCCTAATGTGCAAGAAGGAAAGTTTGGGATGAAAAGCTTGGCTAACAATGCAGCAATAATATTTTTTTTTTATAAATGAGCCTTGTGACCGTGACCTTTGACCCAAAAATCATACAGGTTCTTTTTTTTGTGGTGGGCCATTTGTCATGTTTGAAATCCATATGACAATCAACCTGGAGTTATTATCTGGAAACAAATTTGTGTGGATGGATGGATGGGAAGACAGACAGACAGACAGACAGGGTGATTACTATAGGGCATCCACTTGTGATCAATAAACACACCAGGTTTTGGGACACTAAGTGGAATAACAGCTGAGAAACTCACATGATTGTAGTCTTTTTATAGTAAAAAAATAGGAAAATATTCGTGAAAATATAAAAAATAACAGGCGACGCCACCACGTTTCGGAAACTGACAAAACTAGTCAAGGTCAATATGCAAGGCAAGTTTCATGACAATCCATGCATTAATTATCAAGATATTTGAGGTTTTGTATCAATATTTTATTGTTCTCCGGGTACTTACAAGCCCCATGGCTTTGAGGATATAGATCGCAGTGACCCAATCTAGGTTTTAAAGAAGATTTTTTATTGACCTCCTTGGATGTTTTCTAAGAAGTTTCTAGGACCGGTGGTTACGATAAATATGTGCCCTGCTAACGAACGGCCGGACGGACGACGTACAAACTCCATTCCTTTATGACTTACAGTCAGCTGAGCTAAAAATGACCAGAGGGAATATCACATAGTTTTGTGATCATTAAAAAGCAAATATCACTGTAAATGTATATACAATTGCTTGCAGATGTATGTACATATATCCATCAATCGTGTAAATTGTACATGACATTACGGACTTAATAACTTTCATTGAATTAATTTCATAAAAAATGAGACCATTTGAAGATGAAACTCATCACAGTTTGCATACCCTTGAGTACATAAAACATTTTATATTCAAAATATCACTGTTATATACAATTGCTTGTAGATGAATGTATATTTATCTACCAATCTTGTTACTTGTACAACTTACATTAAATTAAATTCATAAAAAAAATGATATCACTTGAGGATGAAATTTATAACAGTTTGTATACCCGCGAGTACATAAAACATTTTATATCCAGAATGCTTTTTCTAAAAATGTATTACTTGGTAAATGCATCTGAAAAGCTACTTTAAAACACATTAAAATCAATATACTACACAGAAATTCAAGTATCAGAATTTGTAAATGAAATATATCACGTATCACCAATATATGTTAGCAAAATGATTTCCTGGTGTGGTATATCACATATATATAATTTCAACATTAGATATTCATATTAATTGTGCCTTGATATAAATCTAAATCACTCCGGATGATATCGACTATCACTACCGACTAAGTTATGTAACAAATATCAGTTCCATCGGCGAAGTGAAATTCAAATTCATATTGATTCTGACTGCTGTGCTGTCACCCAACAAATACACCTTCACACCTTAACTTCTGTCCTTCGTTTTCCCAACCATGGTGAATGTTTTACCAAATAATTCACGAGGACTTTTTATTATTTGCACCAAGCCCAAGTTGCCCCCTGGATTTTCACATCAGATCAAATTGTGTGTTGCTGTTGTGTTTTTTTTTTCATTAGTATTTAAGTTTCCTGATCACAATTTAGTACTTCAGTTCTCACATTCATCTAAACTCTTAATTTGGCAAAGAAAGCGCCTTCATTCAAACTTGTGAGTTGGTTTTCCATTTTATCTGCCGTTTGCCCAAGGCCACCATTCTGAAATAAGATCCCGACCTTCTTTCTTCCCGATCTTGAATCATTTGTTCAAGTAATTATTTGGTGTTTCGACGAGTTTATATTGATGCACAATTAATATGAATATCCAATTTTGTAATTATATATCTGTGATATACCACACCAGGAAATCAATCTGCTTTCATTTATTGGTGATATGTGATATAGACCATTACAAATTATGATACTTAAATTTTCATGTAATAATTCATTTAAATGTGTTTTAATGTAGCTTTTCAGATGTTTTGCAAAAATCTATATGAAAATTCCACAGATAAAAAAAAATATATTAAACCGTGCACTAGAGTGAGTGGTTTACTGTTACACTGTTAAGGAACTAATGCCCTTAAAGATTTTCACAGCTCCCTAAGGATGGGCGGTTTGGGGTGGGGGGGGGGGGGGCGTCGTTATAAAAAATATAATTTCTCGCAGTGTTCATCTCTATATCTTCAGGGGGCGGTATTGGGTGAGAAACACGGCTGAGGTTTTAAAAAAAAAATCATAAAGTTAATACCAAAGGTTTTCCGGCTAAAACATGTGGTTTATAACCCCCCCCCCCCCCTGCATCATAATTTTGTAATTACCATCACAAAGACACGTGCCATAAGACGATGTCCCGTTTATTGGCCCAGTCCAATGTTGGCCCAGTCCGCCCCTGCTATCTTACTATCGAAATTAGAATTCCAGTAAGAGTCATGCGGTCGCGAGGTCTTCTAATATTACGCTGCCTCAAAGAAACTATGAGTGAAGGTCGACGTGACTGGATACATTCTTGATCCTTGACTGGTGCTTCGTTGGTGTTTACTCGCTCATGTGCTGATGCTGTTCTATGCAGGTTTAAATTGTGATTCAACGAGATCGCGACACTCTCGAAGGCTCCAAGCGGATGTTATGTATGTATACACACCCTGATTACCAACATACACGTAGAACAGGATCAGCTATGATAAAGGTACCGTTGTATATTTATGTTCATGTATGTTCGTACCCTCATGCAAATGGGTAAATGCTTAATTAATGTGTTGGTTAACAAGCCTTCACTGCATATTGCTCATAATTGTCAGCGGAACACAGTGGCTTGTTACCATATATGTCTGTTAACCATGTTTATACACATTTGTATGCAATCATATGTATTTATGCGTGATTATGTGTGAACTGGCAAAAATGTCAGGTGGAAAGTGGATCTGGCAATCCTTCCTCTTCCTAAAAAGACCGTGGATACTTTTTCCTGGATCCTGAATTCCATGTATATAAGTGTATATATATATATATATATATATATATATATATATATATATATATAATATTATATATAATATGTAGGGCCTTTATATGCCCGTATACAGTTACAGATTCATATGACGGTATGTTCACACACATATACGCAACTGTCATGCGCACGTGCATTGGTTTAAGCTCTACAGCCCAAGTGTCATTATAACTCCTCCTGCAGGGAGGGGGGCTTATACGGGCTAATGAGGTAATTTCTATATCAGTATTTCCATAAACATTTTTTTTGGTGTGGGAGGACCTAGGACCTGAGTGCAAACCAGCGATCCCAGCATTTTCTGTTCAGGCTAGATCTCCAAAATGGCTGATTTAAAAAAAAAAAAACTGAAATTTGATCACAATTTGAGTACTACATCACATGGCACCTGGATTTTTTACCTTGATCTGATTCCACAGGCTGTACACCCTAAGCGGTTTCCCCATTATCGACCAGTAATGTCCTGTTTTGGCTAGCTCTCCAGTATTGCTTATTTTCTTAAACTGACTTTTTGGGAAACTATTTATCATAGGAGAGACGTGCATCTATTTTTTTATTGATGACTTAAACATTATTTTTAGAGGTGGTTCGTTTACCCCCGTTATTTGCAGGTGATCTGGGTACAGGACTTATAGTTACCTGTAATAGATTTCCCTTCCTGTAATTGATTCAGCTTATTTTCAAGCTACAAAGTCCAAGCCATCCAAATTTTTGACAACCTACGGGTAACTGGAGAAGCACTTTTTGACCGGGTTAGAGAAGGGGTTAGGGAAGGTTTATCTGTTTCGCTCGGCGGTTGCATATATCAAGTTATGTTCTCATTGCCATTCCAGGGTACCAGGGTACCATGGGTCACTGGGGGAGATCCCTTCCTTTTGCAGGTGTACCAATGGGTCCCTTCTTCGATTTTGTAGTAATCGATACAGGATACTATGCATATATGATTACTAACTGGAGGCTCTAATTGTATTCACTGGCATAGTGAAACTCCAGCCAGCCCACTTCTGGTAACTGGAGGTCAGCCGTGCCAGGGTACCTGATTTGTCATGGGTCACTGGGGGAGATTCCCTGCTTTTGCAGGTGTACCGTTATTCTCATACCCTCCCCCTCCCACCCCCACCTCCCAATAAGTATAATCTACATTTGATGACCAATGGGTTCCTTCTTCAATTATGCATCTCATATTGAGAAAATTAAGAAAATAGATAATCAAATTATTGATAACCTAGAAGGTATGTTCTATTTGGATGTTTTAGTCAAATGAAATCTGATAAATATAATTAATATAATTGAATGAAGATAATTAAGGTATTCTTCGAGTGATTATTAATTGTTCTCTTCATAATAAGGGGATTACGGAGGCTTTTGCATGAGTAAGGGTGTATGCTTCTGACAGCCATGCATTGTCTCAGCAAACAAAGCCCATGTAATCGAAACATCATGCACTTCCAGTGAAGTCATTATCAGGGAGTGGCTGGAGAGGTGATGTAGTGCTATCAGTTGACCTGGTTGCAGTCGTTATTATAGTGAATGATTGAAAAGTTATATCACACTTTCAGATGATGTGAATTTGGTTTGGGAAATACCGCTGTTAGATGACGGGAAATTTTACGGTGATATATACCGCCAGTGGCGACAATATTGGAGACAAGGGGTACATATCGACCCCCCCCCCCCCCCCCCGCACACGTTTTAGCAATCTCTACCTCATTTAGCTATTCAGGGAATATCTGTGGGTTTATTATAGTCCCTCCCCTCCCCCCACCACCCCAACCACCATCCTTAAAGGTAAATTGCCGTTACTGTATATCGCTATATTTGGTGGCATGAACTTAGCGACAAATCTGTTCATATTTCAGATGAACATCCTGAAAGCACTGGGTGTTCTCTTTATGGCATCCACTGTATGCTGCGGGGAACAAGGTCAGTGACTTATAAAATATCTATCAGAGTGGCTGTTAAGTTTGATCTTTATATTTTCATGTGATCCCTTACAGCGGTCACTTACAGAATGCGACAATAACGCGGGGAAGAAAAATCTGGTGAATTAGGTAAAAATTTATTATATCCTACGCAATGAGGGTATGCGTTCATTTCCATCCGTGTGTTTGTGTATTTGTTTTTTTTTTCGAAGCATATATAAGGCGGTCATGAACTAAAATCCTTGCAATGATCAGGGTATTTTGGGATGGACCAATGAAGAATCGCCACATGATACGGATCCTTCACAAATTCAGTCTCACTTACGCACTAAAGAATCTGGAAATATGAACCGAATAAGTGAAATGTGGATGCTTGCATTAGTTAGAATGCAGATTTCAAGTTTTATAAGTGTTCAGTTAGCATATTGAAAACATGAATTGTGCACAGGACTGAAACCAGGGATCGCTTGATGATTGTATACATCTAGTTTGGATTTATTCGGAATATATTCCATGCAGCCGTAATAAATATACATGGACCAATATATGTCCCATGTGAAACATAGAGATATACATAAATTCTGCTTTTTTTCAGTATGAAATGCCATATTTATTGTGTATTCTTGGCATGGGCACTGACTTTAAATAGAGAGGCTTATATGCCACATGCCAGAGAACGCTCGGCCAACCACAAAAATGACTTACAGTCAGTATCAGGTTTCCACAAAACTGTGTTCTTGACATAACGCAGGCAAACCTCACATCAAGGAGTTTATATAAACTCATTTAAAACCCTTGCTCACACTAATCCTGTTTTTATATGTATACTGTATTTTCAGACATATATTGACCAAATATAAAACGCGACCGATTACTCTTTCAATTTTTCCATTTTTAGCTCAGCTGACTGTAAGTCAACTGAGCTATAGTGATCAAGCAGCGTCCGTCGTCCGTCCGTCCGTCTGTCTATCTATCTTTTAGACTGGCACGTTTTGACACCATTGGACCATGGTCCAGAGAGGTCCATAAAAAATCTCCTTGGAAACCTGAAATTAGGTCTCGTAAGTACCCCCAAGAATATTTGAAATTTACACTGAACCTGGAATCTTCTAACTTTACATCCAGAGAGGTTTATGAAAAATCTCCTGGGAAACCTGGAATGAGGTCTCTGTTACCCATATTCTTCAAGCTATGGGGCTCCGAAGTACCCACTGGAATAATGAAAAAATTGATACAAAAGCTCAAGTATCTGACCAACTAATGCATTGATCACCATGATTCTTTGCATGGATATTGATCATTAAGTGTTTCATCAGTTTCTGCAGACTGGTGGCGCCACCTGTATTTTTTTTCGATTTTTTAACGATTTTTTTTCTCTATTTTTGAGACATTAAAAGATGCGGTCATCTGTTAACAAGGCAAAAATCGTAACTGCTGGATCTGGAATCCTGTAACTTTAAATTCAGAGAGGTTCATGAAAAATCTTCTTGGAAACCTGGAATTAGGCCTCTGTTACCAATATTCTTTAAGCTATAGGGCTCTGAAGTACCCCCTAGAATAATGAAAATTTTGATACAAAAGCTGAAGTATCTGAACAACTAATGGATAAGTTTCTGCAACCTGCATGGTGACGCCTCTTGGACTTTTTCGTAATTTTACGCATTTTTATCTTTATTTTTGAGACCTTCAAAGATGTGGTTGTCTGTTAACAGGTCACAAATCATAACCATTTGACCTGGAATCTTCTTTCTTGGCATCCCAGGAGGTCCAGTAAAAAAAAAATTCCATGGAAACCTGAAATTAAGTCAGTGTCATCCATATTGTGTGAGCTATGGGGCTCAGAAGTACCCCCAGAATAACTCAAACTTTGATACGAAAGCTCTAGAATCTAAACAAACTATGCATTGATCGGCATTATTCTTTACATGCATATTCATCATGGTGTGTTACCTCAGTTCTTGCTGACCGGTGGCCCTACCTAGACTTTAAAAAATGTTAACACATTTTTGAGACCTTCAAAGATGCGGTGGTCTGTTAACAGGGCACAAATTGTAACCTTTGGTCCTAAAATCTTCTAACTTGACATCCTGGGAGGTCTGTGAAAAATACCCTTGGAAACTTGAAATTAGGTCTCTGTTACCCATATTCACTGAGCAATGGGGCTTATAAACACCCCAGCATAATTAAAAAATTGATAATAAAGCAGGGCACAAATTATAACCATTCAACTTTGAATTTTCTAGCTTTAAATCCAGGGATGTCCATGAAAAGTCTCCTGGGAAACGTGAAATTAGGTCTCTGTTACCCATATTTTCTGAGCTATGGGTCTTATAAGCACCCATCAGAATAAATGAAAAATTTGATACCAAAGTTGGGCACAAATCATAACCATTTTGACCAAAAACTTCTAACTTGACATCCTAAGAGTTCCTCAAAAGTTCTCCCCAGAAACCTGTAATTCCGTCACATTGGCCTATACTCTCAGAGTATTGGGGTATGTTTGAGCACCACAGAAATAATGCAAAATACACACACATTGCCAGATTCCCCAGGAAAGGCTGGTTGGATTGTCATCAAATTTGTTTTCTGCTTATGGGTCTTGATGAACTAAGCTAAGATGCATGAACAAGGATGCCACCTACATTATCTTAATTAGTTGCCTGTGCAAGGACATATTGTCAACATGTCAGTCAGCTGAGCGTCATAAACCATGGGTCACTTGTTGAGACTGTCAAATGACAGTAATTGAGTCCGTTTCTCAATTTCAGTTTCATCTAGTGTCCTGAAACCTCATGTGTATATTGATTAAAACTGGTTGCTTAAGTTCGTGAAAACTGGTTGCGCTTCCTGTATTTTATCTGTTTTCCGATATTTTCCTACATTTTGAAAATGGAAAATTGAAACTATCAAATTTGCAACTGTGGTTTCATCTCGTGTCCTGAAACCATGTGTGTAATTAGGGCCTCGCTTGAGCTAGCGGAAGCTGAGCGCCGTGACCGACAGGTCTCTTGTGTTTTTTTTTTGTTTTGTTTTGCTGGGAGGGGGTAGCGGTTGGAGGAGAAATTATTATGGGGATATGTAGCAGGGACAGTTGGAGGGAGACTCACATTAACGCTTTTTAAGGAATTGAAAGTTCCCGCAAAATACCCGGAGATATTTCAAAGGTATCCGAAAACCAGCGATTTGTTTAATGGGCGGATCTATTATCATGTGTTTTGATCAAATGATCTCGCATCATGGTTTTTGGCAAATGAAGTCAGATAAAAACCACAGTGGCGCAGTAACATGAAACGGTTTGGGTGGCCGAACTGAGGCATATGAGGTCACACACACACACACACACACACAAGCACACACACACACATATATATATATATCGAAAAGGTAGAAATTCTTTACGCTACAGCAAAAAGTATTGGTGTTGTTAATATTTTAATCTTTTAATTACGGTTAACACAACATATATGTTAATATTGATACCGGCACAACATACTCAAATTCAATGCCATCGAATAAATTGCTGTTCATCTGCGCAGATGTGACATTTTATTCACGAATGTTTTGTTTTCGTGATAATTTCCCCTTTAATGGAAAGTATAAATATTTTCTACTTTTTAACATATTGCTCCACCGCGTACCACCAGAATAATAAATGCGCTTAACGCTAACCTTAAGGCCCCCTGTGTCCCTGTAGACATAAATATAGACTGAAAACAAACACCTCTTTCATCAGATAAAATGAATACAGATTCAGTGCAGCACGAAAGCTGTGACAGTGACACTTTGGAGTGTCGTTTGTCCCTGAACCAGGAGGCTGGTCAATACCATCTCGGGGAAATAATTTTCACAGTGAATTTGCCGAGGCATACATCCCTAGAGATAAAAGAAATATGTCATATGACCGCATTGTATCGGCATTGGCCCTTTGTGTGTAAGACCCTATTTATATTTTTTTTTCTTGTTTTATATACGTATTGTTATGTATGTTTGCATACCGATTCAAGGTCTTGAAAGTCTGCCTGTCTGTCAATCAAACAACACTGCGAGGTACAATCGGTTTGATTCTGTTTTAGTATGGTCATTTGGGAATATGGAAGTAATTATTGCTGCAATATGCAGTTATTAAGTTCTTCTTTTACGGTAAATACAATGGTGAATGTGCTTGGTTTTTTATCATTCCTTTAAAAGAAGCAAATACCAGTGAAGAGTGTCACGTTCAATCAGTGTCGTCAAATTGTCTTTAGGGTGAGGGGGTCGGGGATGACTCGCAACATAGACACACACACACACACACACACATATATATATATATATATACATATATATATAAATAAATAAATAACACATATATATTTATATATACATTCCCTTTTATTGTCTGTGTGACACATTTCAAATATACTACAATTAAGTATAAGGTTTTAGAATAAAAGGTATTATTTCCATTATATGTTAATTCCTAATCAGGTAAATATATAAAATTTTACATATTAAACTCAGAAATAAAATTAAAGTATATGATTCTAATTAGATATATTTCGTTTCCAATATATAAATATTATTCTCTGAATTTCAGGGGGATTATAACATTGACAATCCCCCCCCCCCCCCCCCTTCCACCTATATTGACGCCCTTGCGTTCAATCTAGTCGAGCTTTAAGGTGTCTACAGGAACATATATCACGTCGGGTGTGACTCATCAAAACCACCTCAATGCATGTGGAGGAAATGACTTTTAATTTATATTTCCCTAAATGTTTAAAGGGGCCTATTCCGATATCTGACGTATCTGACAGTTAATTGAATATATTATTAATCCCTTGAAACCTTTAATAAGAACAGACCATAGATGGCGGATCACACGGTACACGCTGTTCCTTTTGTTAAAATCCACGTGTTATAACATGTGGCGGCCGCCAAAATTGTTCAAAACTCTTTCATGGGCATCAGACTAGGTCAGACAAAGTCAGTTTTGTAAATTGCGTTTCGCAACTCTAGTCATCTTTGAATTTCAGCATATATTCAACAAAACACCTTCAGGTGCATATTTTTCTCTGATTGTCAATATGTGCCGCACATACCATGTCTACTTACAGTTTGTTGTTAAACAAGGTCATATACATGCGTCACAAAGGCGCTATTAGTATATTTCAGCAGGTTATACCAACAGTTCATTAATAAACACATGGAGTGGGCCAGAAATCACATAAAATTCTACAGATAAGGCAGGCGGATAGTTGGCTTTAAGCTGATATACTGTGAGTCTGTAGTGTTGAATCATTCATAGCTGGAATGCAGATTTTTGACACCGGTCCAGAAACTATATAAAGCCCATAAACATCCGTGATATTCATACATGTAACTGAACCTGCTTATGTATATCTAATCAGTTAATGTTTATATATAGCTGGGTGATAAACATTTATATCTTCGGATCTAAGAAAAACTGAATCTGTGTAAATGGTTGTGTATTTTAATAAAATTCTGTACCCTGTCAGTATATACTATCATATGTTTATACCTTGTTATCCTATGGTTTTAATTTGGGTCACCGGCTGGTGTTTTACTGCATGGTTAATGATGAGGTAATATTTAGCTCGTGTATGTAAGCACCGGAATGTTAGTTCATATGTTAGCAAAAATAATTGGTCAGCCAATACAGCGTGACATTGTTCGGGTGAGCGGTAAGAGCTGCCCGAAAAATATGAAAAACTAACTGCAAGTGGGACTTGTTAGGCTTAATGTACATTAATTGGTACACTATAAAGCATCGCTGCTTTTACGTTGGAAACGAATATGGTAAAATTATAGAAAAAGAATCACCTTCACTTGCTAAATAACATATTTTACGTAAATAGCTTGTGTGTCAAGGGAAGTGTATTTTGGAAGCAGATTGTCATTTTGCCCCCCCCCAAAAAAAACCCTGTAAAATTTGCTTCACAAATCCTGCATTCTAAAGGAGTATTTTCGGCTCAGCTGACTATAAGTCAACTGAGGTATAGGTATGGCTCTTTGTCGGTCGTCCGTCCGGTCGTCTGGCCGTCCGGTCGTCCGTTAGCAGGGCAAAAATCGTAACCGCTGACCCTAGAAGCCTGTAACTGAATATCTAGGGAGGACCATATAAAATCTCCTTGGAAACCTGAAAATAGGTCACTGCGACCTATATTCTCCGAGCTACGGGTAAGTACCCCCCCCCCCCCGAATAATAAAACATTTGATACAAAACCTCCAATATCTTGATAATTATGAATGCATGGATAGTCATTAATCTTGCCTTTAATATTGAGGTTCCTGAAAAGTTGTGTCGCCACCCGTATTTTTTTTCTTATTTTTACGAATATTTTTCTATTTTTTTTTTTACTATAAGATGACAGCAATCATGTCAGTTTCTCAGCTATGATTCCATCTAGTGTCCCAAAACCTGGTGTGTTTATTGATCACAAGTGGATGCCCCATAGTAATCACCCTGTCTGTCTGTTTGTTCATCTGTCTGTCTGTATGTCCATCCTTCCATGCACACAAATTTGTCTCCAGATGATAACTCCAGGTAGGAATGACATATGGGTTTCAGACATAACTTACACATAGCCCACCACTAAAGAAAGTACCTGTATGATTTTAGGGTCATGAGTTCAAAGGTCAAGGTCACAAGACTCATTTATTTAAAAAGATTATGGCTGCATTTTAAGCCAAGCTTACCATCCTAAAATTTCCATCTTGCACATTTAGCTGACTAGCCAGTATAGGGAGAGCATAAATGAATGAGGGTCACAGGACCCATTTCTTTAAAAAGAATGTGTATGCATTTAAAGCCAAACTTTTCATCACAAACCTTCAATCTTCAAGATATTACTCACCTGCCAATAAGGGATGATTCTTTTCGATTTGCGGGCTAAGGGCAAGGTCACAGGGCCCATCCATTCACAAACTAATTTATGGAAATTAATTCTGATTGGCCAGACAGACTGGCTTCAAACTTGATTTATTAATTACCCAATACTTATGTAAAAAATTTTGATTTTCAGGGTCCAGAGGTCAAAGGTGAAGGTCACAGGAGCCATATCTTTAAAATAATTGTGGATGCAATGTAAATCAAACTTTTCATCCCAAACATTCCATCTTTCACACATAGTTTACTTGCCCAAAGAGGAATAAATCTGAAGTTTCCTGGTCAGAGGTCAAAATCACTGGACCCGCATGTTTTAGAAGAATGTTACAATAATCTAAATGCTGCTAATTCAGGGATAATAAGTTCTCAGGTTTTTTTGGTCACAAGGTCATTGGTTAAGACTCATAAAAATTTCTTTAAAAATATCCTAATAGACAAATACAGATAAGCGTCGAGACCCATGGGTCCCTAGTTTGTATGTTCTGTTTGTAATTAAAACGCATGTAGATAGTGAATGATCAAAAGAGATGTTTTACCGAGGCTGATTGCTGTATAACCCGGCGCACTGGGTCTTTAGGGGTGGAGCAGATGGAGTCAGAATGGAGGATGTAGAAGGGGGTTTACCCGTAAAAGTTAAGGTTTGTCTGCTGGTATCCTTTACTTCCATTGATGTTGTTCTTTTTAATAAAATTTTTTGATTGGTTCCTCTCCGCGGGTTGAATTTAACAAGTTACCCATGGGTCATGACGCTCAGCTGCCGAGCATGACCTGCGACATCATGGGCTGAGATTCACATCTTCCAGTCACATTTTGAAGAACCAATTTGCCAATTTGTTGAAATTTTCTACGACATCAGAAATATATATTACCTATGAAATATATAATACCTAACACAGTGAATTGATGGTTGAGGAAAAATGTATGATTGTTAAGCTGTCAGGAACTATTCCCATAGCTTGCTTGATACCTGTCAGTCTCAAAAGGAACACCACAAAGGGCAAATATAAGATCAAAATATATAGCAAAACCAAGGAAATCCATGCAAGAATTATTGAGAAATGGGTGCTTCTGTATGAATTTTTATTCAATACAAGCCAACGGTACTGCGCTTTTATAAATGATGGTATATTTATTAAGAAATATTTAACCCAATCCTTTGCAAGATTACATTACTATACGTCCGACTGCATTCACTTTAACAATTCTTGAGATAAAATGATCAAAAGGAATTTAAAGATGGTTGCCTGGTGGCCATATTGGACTTCTGACAGGTCTGAAAACAAACAACAAACATTCTCTAAATTGGACCAAACATTGAAGAAAAATAACTGAAACTGCACTGAAAAAGGATTTCTAAGGTGGCTAACTGGCAGACACAATGGATTTCTGGCAAGACTGACATTTGATATCACACATCCTGCAATAAAAGACCCAATTTTGGGCAAATTCTCCAAAGGATGGTACAGTAATGAATGTCCGAAACATTCATAAGGCATGCTCAGGCCCTAATAGCAGATTTATAGATATGCAAATGCAAAAAAGTGTAAGTCTAATATTTTTTATTATCACTCTGCTTTTCAATCGGATCAGCAGGGTAGGTAAATTGCAAAACCTGAAAGAAAAGAAATGCAGAAAGCATAACTAAGAGTCTTGTAATAAAAAAAAGCCATCCTTAATCCAGGTACACATCCACATACCATGAGAACAAACACTTACTTTATATGTAGTGATTTATATAAAAATATTCAGATATCTAGTAAACTAAGTTTCTTGCTATGATTCCATAAAATAAACTGCAAAATATTTCCATCGTCTCATAAATCAGTAGCTAAACCTTAATTCTATACTCTCATATTCTTAATGCCTGGCTGAAGCATTCCGACAACAGTGTTTTTGTTATGCAGTAACGAGGTACTTATCACTCAGCCTTATCACTTAATAGACTGATACAAAAGGGAGTCATATGTCACCAGTGTCACTCACAATTACAGCCACACAGCAAGATGTACCAGCTGGAGTGCATTGGTTATATATAAAAGAAAAATATAGATGGTCCACAAAATAAGTTATTGTGATAATCCCTGACCTATGACCTTGGCCTTTTGCCTACATATCAGCTTGATTCTTTTCAAATGATGGGTAACTACTAACCACTTAAATCTGGTGTAATTACTTGGCAACCAATGAGTGAATAACTTTGACCTACAACCTTTAACCTCCTGACCAGCTGACCCCAAAATTAATAAGTTATTTCCTCAAGCAAAAACACCCATAAATATGAAGTTTGAATCAAATTGAGTGATGTACAGATGTGGCATATGTGAAAGACTGAAGGTTTGTGTTAAACAGTTTCACTTGAAATATGTTCACAAGCATTTAGAACAATTTAATAAAGTGACCTTGACTTTTGACCTTTTGAACTCGACATCAATCCCAGGGAATAAGCTCACCAAAGTGTGACTCCTGGGATGATTAGTCTCGTTCTGATAGCAGAACGCTCTTAAGAGGGGGTGTGTTACGGGGTGACATAAAAGCGGTTTCCCCCTCACATATTGGGAAATTTTTTAATATACAATGTAAAGAGGACATTTTGAGGCAATTTTCTAAAAAAAAATAAGGATTTCATTTTCCTGAAAAACAGTTCCCTGACGTTATTGCGTTATGTAGTCAAACTGTTGAGAGGTTCAATATTTAATATTTATATATCTTAAAATTAGGATATAAAATTTCAATCGCCTTCAAACGAGTCAATGGCGCAAAAGCGCAATCATGTTTGTAATTATCAAAATATTATCTTTTAAATGTAATGCTCTCTGTGAAATAACTGATAAATTGAATTATTATGTTAACTTTGCATTTAACCTGGTTCCGTGGTCTCGACAGCACACAGGACTCTTAAGAGCTCAACACAGATTGCGAGTTTTAGTACTGGTATCACCTGAGAAGCCGTAAGATTGTTCACGGTCGACCCCAACCAGGGCCCGGTGCTAGATCGATCTGCAGTTGTTCTGCAACTGTTAATAAATATCCTTATACTCAGTTAATAAATTTGAAAGTACATGTAACTGCAGATAACTAAAATAAAGTCTAATTCCTTATTAATCATAAGAAACATGAAAAACGAAAATTAATATAAAAAATCGGAAATATGATAAAATGAGAGATTTTGCAGCTTAACGGGGGCCACTGATAGCATATATCCGCAACTGGTTTAATGCATATATATATATATATATATATATATATATATATATATATATATATATATATATATATATATATATATATATATACAGTCGAACCTCTATAATGTGGGCACCCTTGGGACTTGACCAAAATGCACACTTTATAGAGGTGCCCACTATATGGAGGTAATGGCCAGCACATAGAGTGCTGCCCCCTGTTTGATATATTGCTATAATTACTCATGTTTTGAGATTAATAAATTAACTTTCATGTATCATCTCTCTTTATTTAATGATAAGTTTTTCAGTGACAGTTTTTTTTTTAATTTTTAAGAAATTTGTTAGAAAATATGTATTTAATTACATAAAAGTATGGAATAAAAATAAGCATAATAATAGGAAGCTGTGTACAGATGGTCTATAAGATAGCTAAACTCATATATATATATATATATATATATATATATATATATATATATATATATATATATATATATAAATATGTATGTATGTATGTATATATATATTTTTTTCAATTTTTTATATTTTATAAGCACAAAGTGGCAAAGCAGGATGCGGTTTATAGCATTACCATGGGAAGTAATGATTCTAAATAATATATTCTTTGAAATCTAGTCATTTTCTGATACAAAAACACACAAGTAAAAGTAAAGACAGTAAATCACTAATCTAAATGCTATCATCTTAGCAAAACATTCTATATCAAGTTGACAAGTAAGTAAAACAAAAACAAAATCATCCAGTCACTGAAAGTCCATAAATCATTTGAAGTGTGTGATACACTTTGAATGAATGAGTTAAATTTTCACAATTCTATTTCTTGGTGAAAAAGTCTGTGATTGTATATTGTTTGGAGCAAAGTGCCCATTGTAGCTTTACATTTGCTTTTAGAAAGTCGAGTTTGACTACGACCGGGGCGGGGGGGGGGGGGGGGGGGCATGGCCCCCTGCGGCTCCCCCTCGGCTACGCCCCTGAATTGGTAGGTAAGCCATATATGACAGATGGAAGGTATAGATTGAAAAGTTTGCCTATAAATGACTACACGCAAGAAGTGGGTGCTGTGAACTTGACCTTTGACCTCAAATCAACAGGTCTTTTCCCCTGTTGGCAGAGAAGCGATATCAGTCCTGGAAGGTTTGGAATGAAAAGTCTAGCTTGAAATGTGTCCACAACCTTTTCAAAGAAGTGGATCCTGTGACCCTGACCTTTGACCCTGTGACCTCAAAATCTACAGGATTCTTCTTTCACTTAGTAGTTGAGCTATATGTGAAAGGTCAAAGAATTGGGATGAAAGGGTTGGCTTAAAATACATCCACAGGTTTTCAAAGAATGGGCTCCTGTGACCTTGACGTTTGAACAAATGACCTAAAAATAATAATGTGTCTTCTAGTGCGCTGGATTCGATACGTTTATTTAGGGGCAGGCATATTAACCCGAGCGACACTATAAAAAGACTCCAGATAGTCAGAAAACAAGAATGCAAAGCATGCCAAACATGGCAAGCATGGATGTCAGGGCTCTGTCTGGGCGATAACTTCGTTAACACCCGGACCCAAGCTACTGATTAGGGATTGTGAAATCCTTTCCCCACAAATCACCGGGCCTTGTTAATACACAGAGGGTGAATGTTTTTGTGAAGCTGACTTAACGAAGTAAGTTAAATCTGGTACGAATGCATGTGTACAGTCTCCATGAACAGAGACCCTTTCCTTTTTGGTTAAGTTTGACCATTGAGACAACATTCCCGGCCCTTCCCACAATATCTAACCTTGTTGTGAGTACAAACGACATCTGGTGGAAGAGTGGTTAACACCCGGATATGTCCCGCTCTCATCAGTTCACATATTTTGGCCCTGTCTAATAAAATGTAAAGGGTTCCCTGGTGCCGGTCTACGGCAAATGCCTCCCGTGAAAGTCACAAACAACCTACAATTTTGACTGTCGTACGATTCGAGCAGGACTTAGACGTATAGAACCGTCTAGGTTTGGGAGAGGTATCTTTTTAGCTCAGCTGACTGAAAGTCATCTTAGCCATAGCGATCACTCTTTGTCCGTCGGCCGTCTAGCTGTCTGTCTGCCTGTCCGTCTCTCTTTTCGTCCATTAACAGGGCACAAGTTGTAACCACTGGACCAAGATTCTTCTAACTCGACATCCAGGGAGGTCTATGAAATATCTCCTGGGAAACCTGAAATTAGTTTTCTGTTACTCATATTCTTCGAGCTATGGGGCTCGAAAGTACACCCGGAATAATTAACAATTTGATACAAAACTATCAGTTTCTGAACAACCAATCCATTGATCACCATGATTCTTTGCCTGCATATACATGTTTTTCATCAGTTCCTGCAGACTGGACACCCCACCTGGATTTTTTCTTCAGGTCAAGCAAACGTATTCCAAATCTCATTATATTATCATATAACATAATTGCCTATGAAAAAAATATTAATATAGATTTTACATAAAATGAGCCCAGTTCCTGGAGGAAAAACATTTTTTCTATCTATTTTTCCACTAAAAACATGAGGTTGTGTGATTTGTTGTTGATAAAATTCAGTCCATGATGTCACACGTGTACCAGCCAATCAATTCAGGGCAAAGTCTGGGATCTGGGTGAAATCCTCCCATCACACAACAAACGCACGTGGAATAGATTTACTTAACCTTCAATTTTTACGCATTTATTTCTCTATTTTTGAGACCTTCATAGATGCGGTCGTCCGTTAACAGGACACAAATCGTAACCATTGCACCTAGGATCTTCTATCTTGACATCCAGGGAGATCCTTGAAAATCACCTCGGAAAACTGAAATAAGGTCTCTGTTACAAATATCCTCAAAGCTATGCTTCAGTTGAACCGGGATACCGCCTACAAAATTAGGCATTAAGATGATAAAATTTCTTTTGTGAATGTCCTAATGGTCAGCAGAGCGTCATCACCCATGGGTCACTTGTTAATAATTTCATGGAAGCGTTCACATATAAAATATATGTTGTACGACGGTCGTCGGGAAATTGTTCAGGGTAATCTAAGTCTAATCCGATAATCGTATGCTTTTCCGACGAAGGTTGTGTCAGGTCCCTTATTGGTCGTTATACAAAAGAAAAATGTCCTCAATTTTCTGTAGTAGACCTATCGTATATGCCTTGTGCGATGTATGTGACTTAGGCTGAGGACAATCCTAAGACAGTCGAAAGAATGACCTACACCAGTAAAACATTCGTCGGACCGTCATAGGTAGAATGTGCGGCAATCGTAGGGCCGCAGCGTAGGAGAGTCCTACGATTTGTAGGGCATCAGATAACTAAAACAAGCGAAAGAAAGTCGTAGGTTTTTCGGAACACAGTCGTCAGGCATCGTACAACAGACCTACGAGATCGGCCTGACATAAAGAATAACCTACGACGCTGAAATAATATTGTTCATTTTATAGAAGTTTATCAATGGAACAGTCTTCCACTTTGAGTCAAACAGTGTGAAAGCAAATATGCTTTAAAACAGTTGAAATTAGTTTATTGAACAAACTGAAATCAGAAGAAGACAGCATTTATATTCAATTTTAATCACTGAATCAATGTAAATTCAGTTAATTAGATGCACAAGCCACGGGTTTCCTTTACTGTAGTATATAAATAACAATTAGCAGGGTACATAGAATATCCTATTAGGATTTTTTAGGTATGCTTTAGATCTTATGTCATTTTAATTTTTAGTTAACTCTTCGAGGTATATACAGTCATGTCTTCTGTTTTATTATCATAGCTACCTATTAAAATTTTAAAACAATAACAGTTTTAAGTAGTTGGAAGCTTACTAGAAGCAGAAAATAATCGTAGTTACAAAGTATTTATCCTGCCACCGGTCAAGACTGCCGCTTGTGTGTCCGTCAGCGGGCACAAATCATAATAACAGGACCTAGAATCATCGGACTTGACATCCTTGGAGGTCCATGAAAAGTCGTCTAGGAAACCTGAAATTAGGTCTCTGCTACCCATAACTTCCGAGATATGGGGCTCAAGAGTATCACCCCCCCCCCCCCCCAAAAAAAAAAAATAATAACTAAAAGCAGTGCACAAGTTCACAATCATAGGACCTAGAATCTTCAAACTTGACATCCTGAGAGTTTCTTAAAAGTTCTCCGCAGAAACCTGAAATAAGGTCACTTGAACAATATTCTCTCAGTTACAATTTATGTTTGAGCATCCCAGAGATAATGCAAAATACACACAAATTGCCAGATTCTTCAAGAACGGCTGGATGGATTGTCATCAATTTTGGTGTGCTTATGGGTCTTAATGAACTTGAGCTAATATGCATTAACTATGATGCCACCTACATTATCTTATTCAGTTGCCTGTGAAAGGACAACAAGCACGCAGTCGGCTGAGCTTCATGGCCCTTGGGTCACTTGTATAGAGACGCAAACAAAACATTCCTCTGAGACCAGCGATCAGTCATAAGGTTGGTCTCACGACAGTCATAAGACTATCGCACAATCGAGTATGGTCGTACATAAAGCTGGAACAAATCGCACAACCTGTCGCAAGTGGTCTCTGGTGACGGTGCAATGTTGATGCGATTGTCATGAGTCATATGACCTCAACTATTTTTCATGTCAAATAGGGCGGTCAGTCGCTGTCCGCAGGTGATCGTGACTCAGGCGTGACTGGGCCTTAAACAGTATATAAGGACACAGTATATGTCGAAAAATAAAGATACATGTCAATGAGTCCATCGACTCATGAACGGATTTCATGAACCTTTCAGGGCATTTCGGGAATGTGCCAATCAATAATCGATTAAACTTTGGTGTAGATCCAGCACATGATTCTGATTCAGGAACGCCATCAAGGAATATTCTCAATGTGCAGTCACTTGTGTATTAATGAACCTTGGATTATGGGCCGAATAAGTGAAGGTAAACACTTTTTGAGGAGCATCGCGAAGGCCTGCATTCGCAAGGATGTAGATTGTAGTTTCATATATAGTGAGAGAGGTGAAAACAGACAACCTGCCTAACGATAGCGTTTTAAATATGTTTAGAGGCAAATATCATATAATAATATAGGTATATATTTGTTTTTTTTTTTCTGCATGCATTATATGATTATCGATGAAATTATCTTTCAGGGTGCCGCTCTGGTAGTATACAGTATTGTGGCGAGTTGGACACACCCGGCCCTCACTGTATCCAGTGTCTCCGTGCTCTGTGGGCGGAGGTCGGATGTGAACCAGAGGGGGCAAAAGGTCCAGACAACGAACCCGTGTCCATCAACACCTGGAACGATATGTCCGTTGCCGAAGTTTTAAAAAATATGCAGGAGTACCCTCTGATGGCCGACATCCAACCGTTATTCTGTATTGGTCCAGAGAGAAGTGAGAGGTTTATCTGAGGCTTAACACTAACTTTTAGTTAAAGCACTGAAATGTTGTAGAAATGGATAACATGATTCCAAGTTCGAAAATGCTGATTTTGTGGCATCTGAGATAGTCCAATCGATTTTTGAATAAAAAAAAGACTACTTTGTAACATGAGATAATTTATAATGAAAGGCAAATTGGTACAAACACACACACACAAACACTCGTAAATGCTATATCATCTGAAATTTACCCGTTTGATCATGTCAAAAACATGTTAAATATTAAATGTGATTCACAATTATCGGAAGTCTTAATATATATATATATATATATATATATTTATATATATATATATATATATCAAAATCTGTACCAGAATATTTGTTCACATGTTTTTTAATGATATCTTTTAAACGATTCATTAAGCGTAAACGTTCACGTTCCAATGGTTGTCTGAATTACTCCTAAATGTGAAAAATAATGTCTTACTTGAACTTAATTCGTGGGAGATTATTATTATAAAACATAAGAAATTCCTAGTGTTTATTATTTACTCATATCCAGGGGGATATGTCAGCCAATGCAAAGTCAAACATGGCTTCCTTGACGTTACTTTTATCTTGCTAAACTCTCAAAACATACTGACTGTACCTGTAAGGCGTCAGTAGGAAAATGGATACTTTAATTTAATACCCCTTTACTCAAAACCTACTGAACCTTTGCATTTAGACTTAAGATGGAACTTTTTTTGTGAAAATCATTTCCTCTAAAAACATCGCTTAAGGGATGGGGACGGATTTTAGCTATTTGCGAAAAATTTAAATTGATAAGCATTTTCTTTACGCATTGTGATATTTCTTCATTGCACAAGGATTGACATCGATCCATCATCGAGTTGTATGTTGATTTCACTATGCATTTTAAAGCGTGCCGTGATTTGCATATGAATTCATCAGTCTGTATGACGTCTCAAATTTAACGTCTTACAGATCGGTTTTACGTAAAGTTGTAAAGTGAATATACAGTGAGCCCTCTGCATGGTGAATAACACAATAAGGTACTTTAAAAAAATCTTACTTTGGACATATTTGTTTGAGGTTCCATTGAAATACAAATTTAGGTGGCCTTTAGTACATTGGTACACACACCGACGTACAAGTGAAAATAAAACTACACTTTGTTTTACCAAGAGATTTCCTTTCGGTTTTATTTATCATTATGAAATGCTCACATGTATGTTCACATGGTCGCGATGACTGGTACGTTTGAGCACCCTGGCGATAGAAAATGGAATAATCGTTTCAAGCTTATGAATTTTTAAACTTGACGGTCCACTCCACGTCTCTTCAAGCAACCTCGCTTGATAGATTCTTTAATCGGAAGCTGTATGGTATTTACATAATATGCGCCCAGTCAACGCCTGCAACAAAATGTCTTTGACCCCGCTACATGTGGCAACAGAATAGACTGTTTCCTCAGGCATTAATTATTCTTTTTTTTACTCATATTTTGGGGGTAAATTAATGACTTGTGATGGTCTTTTTAAAAGAAGATTTCCGGAGCTCTGTTCTTAATAATATTTTTTCATTTCGATTTTACCGTACAAAGATTAGCAGTAAAACCTCTCAGAGAAGTAAAATGTGGAGGATTATATGCAGGATACGAAGAGCATACTCTTACTCAAATAAACCTGCCATTCCAACGTTCAGATCATTTGATTATACTGTACACCAGGTTATTACCTTTGATGGGGAATGATCAATGAAAATATTTGAAGAAAAAAATAAACCTTTTAAAACGTTTTTTATGCAATTATCATTTACCCGTGGCATGTATAATGTTTTGATCTCTTTTTCAGACGTGACGTCTGCTTCTGTGACCTCAGATGCCACTGTGACGCCACGCGATTTTATAAGTGTCAGCATCTGGTTACCTGACAGTTCATCGGGCAATAATACAGGAGGGCTACATTTCAATTCTACCGATTCCAGTTCAGATCAGCCCAATGAAACTACACAAACAACTGTCATCTGTGTGTCTGTGGCAGGTGGTCTACTTGCACTTGGTTCTCCCTTGGCAATATATGGGTAAGTCTTGCTGCGGATGTACGTCACAAATTATCAATTTGTGCACGCGCATGGGGGCGTTCTGTTTTAATTTGGAGGGACCAGAAAGGAACCCGAAAAGCTGTAAAAAGATCTCTGAAGCAGGTTTCGTTTCCTGTGTTAGCTATTTAGAAATTTCAAAACCTAGAAAATAGTACCATTTGTATGAGACCACATGTTTACTTTCACTAGTTTTTTTAGCTCAGATGACTGAAAGTCATCTGAGCTATAGCGATCACACTTTGTCCGTCCGTCTGTCCGTCCATCTGTCCGTTAACCAGGCACAAATCGTAACCGCTGGACCTGGAATGTTTTTTTACTTTAAATCCAGGGAGGTCCATGAAAAAAAACTGCTTGGAAACCTGAAATTAGGTCTCTGTTGCCCATATCCTGAGAGCTAAGGGGATTGTATAAGTACCCTCAGAATAATCAAAAATTTGATACAATACCTCTCAGTTTCTGAACAACTACACATTCATCACCATGATTCTTTGCATGCATATTGATCATGGAGTGTTTCATCAGTTCCTGCAGACTGGTGGCGCCACCTGTTTTTTTCTCAATTTTTTACGCATTTACTTTAAATTTATATTGTCGAGATCTTCAAATATGGTTTTAGTATTGCACGCAGAATCTTCTTACTTGACATCCAGGAAGGTCTAGTAAAAATCTCCTTGGAAACCTGAAATGAGGTCTCTGTTACCCATATCCTCCAAGCTATGCTTCAGTTGAATGGGAATACCAACAAAATTTGGCATTCAGATGATAAAATTCCTTTTGTGAATGTCTTTGTAGCCAGCTGAGCGTCATGACCCCTGGTCATAACTCTTCCCTGAAATGAACCTGTAACATTGTAAACACAGGGTTGTACTGTCTCCCAATTATGACAACCCTTTGGCGTGCTAAAGATTGACCGGGGAAGGTTGTCAGTTGGCTTATATGATCCTAAATACAACTGTTATGTGAAATATTCAAATAGCGGTCTTACCAAACATTGACTTGAAATTTCATTTGATATTTTGTCATGACTAAATTTGTAACGCTCAATAAAAGAAGATAATAGAACAAATACTGAAACAGGTTAAACATATTAAGTATAACCTATATTGTTTCAGCATATATAAAAACAGGAAAAAGAAGAGGTCACAGAATAAAGGTATGTAATTATGGCGTATAATACCCTATTTTCTTCTCTCATCCCAAAAGGGTAAGGGAGCGTATTACAAACGGGTCTGTGAGTCTGTATATATGTACGTGTGTGTGCATGCATGTCTAAATGTCTGTCTGTCCGCCTGAGTAACTTAAAAAGAGCTCCTTATGGGCTCAGAATGCGTCCGGTGTCACCTCAGACCTAATTAAATATGCGTGGATTTTGATGAGAATTTATTAAGGTGAGATACTCAGTGGGTAAATATTTTAAATGTGTTTCATGAAAATTCTTCTGATTTTAGGTAAGTCGGTGACAATAGTCTGCCCTCATTAAATATTCATGCGCATGCTGTGAATCAAACTTAGCTAAGAACTTATATTGGTAACAATTAAAATTTTATCAAAATCCCTTATAACCTAGTTAGTTAACGTGGCGACACCACACAAAAGCCAGGTGACCTCTGACCTCACTAAAAATGCGTGAATATATTGCTAACAATTGAATCGCGGGCAAGATAATCTATTTTAAGTTGTTATAGTGAGCTTCGCGATAATCTATCAAAGCCCTGCTTCATAATTTATCTCAACTAAAAGTTAAAGGAAGGACAGCCGGACGAACCATGTGTAAATCATGACATCCCGCCAAAGAGGGGCGTATTTAGACTTTATAGCACATTTTTACTTGGAATGTTCTGAATAAAGGTCTCTATCAACATGGAGATGGTCCGGGATTTAAATTCTAGATTTCATGGGTTAACAATATTAAATTGTAGTTCACTGTTTACTTCCCAGATGGCAACAGAGTAAGGGTATGCAGTTACCGGTTGTTCATTCCTTGTGTCTTTTTAATGCAAGAGCTGCGCTCTAATTAAGTAACAGGACAGGTGCCACCACTTCCTTGTAAATTAAAATTGAACCCAGTTTATTATTTTTAAAAGCTAAGTCTTTAGTTCTAAGGCATGTAAAATTTCATTACAAAGTTGCACTTAAATAAAGCATGATATAGAATATGTTATATATAATATTGTCTTATATATATATATAAATTTACCAGGGTTCTCCAATACTTTATAGAGCGAGAAGGGCCGTCTTTCTAATTTAAAAAAAAAAAGAAAGGAATAATGCAAAAAATGATGAAATGGTGCAAGCTGTCGCAAATATGAGCTCGTCGATCGATCGCCCTCTCGGTTATTATAAATTTTTGAAGTTTAGAACCATATATATATATATATATATATATATATATATATATATATATATATATATAATTATTATTATTATTATTATTATTAAAGCCTTTTATGAATTTTATTCCGGTGTTTGGGACACACAATCTTGTGGTGCTCCCGGAAGAAGTCACTTTGGTGTATTAAAAAAAACACCCCATGAACGTCTTGTTTATTGACATAATTTATCAGCAATTTGGTCCTTTTAGGTACGAGTGATCAGGAGAAGATGACATAGGATGACCTAATCAACACCCTGATCTTAGATGGTTTAATCGAAAGATGAGGACGGAGGACAGGCAGTATACGTCAAAATATAGGATCCGGCCTTCAATGGAGACTCCATTCATCAGTTGCTCAAGGGGTGGATCCTACGATGTACACAAATGGGAAATTTGATTTAACATGAGAAAATACTAAGCCATGGTTATAAATATTGATATATAGAAATTGAGATTTCTCATGCAAAACGTATATTTTGCTATTATATTGAGTATAGTATATTGAGCAGGGAATTAAAAGGATGATTTATTAGTTGTTGAACCAATGTAACCGAAGTTATTAAGGTTTCGTATAATAATCAATAAGGGTATCTTTTTTATCGTCTCTCGCTATCTGATTGGCTTGTAGCTTGTACATGATTATACGCCTCAGTCGCATGCACCTTTTTAATATATAACACATATCTTACTAAGCAATGATAATATAGTTATAAAATAATCAGTTTCACTCGAATGTCTCTTGCTCATGACTGAAAATACATAACATTTTCACTCACAAAGTAAACAGTATTTTGCACTCAACAAAGCGACACCTATCGGCGATGACTGATACTAAATGATACTAAAATCAGATCTAGCGAAATGTTTTAATATGATTTTCAATTTATGTAATATATTTTAAAAGTACAGTGGAACCCCACAATTACGACCACCCTGGGGACTGAGCAAAGTGGTCGTAATTTGGGGGTGGTCGTATTTGTGAAACTCTTACCGTGGTCGCATATACCACGCTGATATTTAATGTGTGTCCGAGTTTATCTATTGCATATCTTTAATGTGAATTATAACAAAATATTTTACTTAGCGGAGGCCCCTTATTATGAATGTTTTTTTGTGTGTAGCTGTACATATTTATTCATGATGAAAATTAATATACATGTACACGTACGTAGTGACTGATGATTAACAAATAATAACACTAAGGTATACGATTGCAACCTACTGAATGCATATTGAACATAATACGTGGCTGTCGTATATTTAGCCTTCCGCTTGAGTATATATTGCGTGCACTTGAGTTTTCCCGACGCTAAATTCCTGAGCCATTTGGTACTGACTGCGCGTGTTGTTGCCGCCTTGATTAACGCCCCTTTATTCTTCAAGGAGAGCTCTTTCAGAGGCATGGTTGCCTAACAGCAAGCAATTTAAATGCAAACTTAACCAGTAGAGAAATAAACTGACAACGATCTATCAGAAAAGGCAAGTTAATGTGAGGGATTTTCCCCCCATGCAAGCTTTATTTATACATTTTACTGACTGCTGTATACTCAGTGTATGAACACATTTAGGATTAACTAGGTCGTTAATTTTACCAATGAGGATCGAACAATATGTGATGAGTTGATATATTAAGCCCGCAACCCCACACTTAGGGTAGCTGTAATACAGGTGATCACTGAGGGTCAATTAGCATCTGACCCCAGGTCAGACCGGCTCATTAAGTAATCAGGCCGATGGTTACCCTCTTTGATCTATAACCTATACCTCAACGAGTCTCAGCAAAGACACCGAGTCGGGAAGATATGCAGGACCAGATTAACACTCGGGTTAATAAACCTTGTTACCTGCTTTGATCTTTCGTTAAGGCGCCGGTGACAAGACGCAGCCATTGACTCGTGACAGATGTTGTTTCAGTACTCTTCGGCGGTGGTCGCATTAGCGAGGTCGCATTAGCGCTGGGGCCAGAAAATCTGGTCGTAATTCTGAATTCAGGGGTGGTCGTAATTTTGAGTCATTTTTAAACATAAATAAACAAAAAAAAAATTCGGGACCAAACAAAATGGTCGTTATTGTGGGGTGGTCGCAATTGTGGGGTGGTCGCAAGGCGGGGTTCCACTGTAATTCATTGCAAAGGTTCATCTTGTAACCTAGTCAGATATAACCGGACTCAGTATTATTACAGCAGGGTCTCATAATACTGAGTCCGATTAAATTGTAAGTTGTAATTTTTATTTGGTCATACGTTACAAATACTTGTAATATATTATTCTTTTTAATATATTTCAAATACCTGTACTTATTATTCTCGGTTACATGTTTCAAATACTTGTACCAGTGACATTTGTAAAACATGACGTCAGTCACGTCACATGTAGAATATGCACTTGAATAAAGCAAAATTCGTAACTAGTTAGGGCTTTCTTCCGTCATAGAATCTCTCATAGATTTAGCTATGTAATGCTTTTAAAATAATATATTTAATAGTCATCTTGAAATCTTTTTAATAACTACTAGTGCATGCATGAATTTTATTTACCAAGTGTTTTTTTAGATGGACGATTTATAATTTTATTGACGTGTTTACTGAGGTTTGTAAAAGGCGAATTATAATTACACGTGTACGTACTTGGAAAATATTCATGCGATTGGTAATGTCTATTGAGGGGCCAAAGTGAGAGTAGTGCCTTGATTCCTTTTGTATATATGCTAAGACATATATTAATAAAATATTACATACAATGATATATGGCTTAATTGACTTGCTGTCAAAGAATACATTGATAAAATTGAATGTACAAATATATGAAACTGAGTATAAGCGCATAATGGATAAAAATAAGATTGAAATTTTTCGCAATGGATAGTGAATTCTGAATTCCATAAATTTAAACAAAAGTCGCACAGGGTGTTCAAATCTTTGGCACATAAAAGACGAATAATTTGGGACTATAATCCGATTATCCCCCCCCCCCTTTCTTAATATTGATATTACCTCCATTAAACGATGTGTTTAAATATATAAATTAATATAAATGAATAAATTTCAACTAACAAATTTTGCAATGCTTTCTCGTTTGACACAAGCACAACAGTACCCAATATATTTAAACATAGGTTAACAGAAATGAAATATATAAATTTGAGGATTTTGAAATCCTACTTAATCACTTGCCACTAGAAAATGTAATTGCAAAGGAGATATTTCTAAAATTGTACACATAATTTTATAAAATGTTAAGCCTAAACTTGAGACGTTTCCTTCAAGTCCAGATCCATAATTTTTTTAATATTCATAAAAAAATGCATTTCATGCTGAATTGGCGCGATTAATTTTGTATTCACTTTTAAAGATGTAGTGACAAGTTCGAGGCCTGCAGGCCTAATGCGTACCTGTGTCATGGAATGCACATCAGGTATCATCATTTGCTTATAATATACTTTGACCGTTATTTGAAATATTGAACAAAGATGCACTTGGCCGAAGCCTGTTGCATTGTTATCAGACAACTAGACAACTAAAACATGCTTTTTTAAATGACAAGTATTGTAGACCTCTTCCGGATGGAGGTGTTGTCACAATTGATTTAGGAAGTGCAATGAGCAGATATACCACCATATTGTTTGCAGAAAGGTAAAAGAAGCATTCTGTAGTTGCCAATAAATCAGCTGAACCAATCATGTGCGTGGTTTTTTTTATTTAGTTTAAATTCTCTAGTAAACCTTTTATCTGAAATATTAGCCATGACATTTCAACCTGAACGCTATTTTCATAACCTGGTGCGGTAACAGTATGATTGTTTTTGGTATACATCGTCGTTTTCAACGACTGTTTTCGTCGTTTTTAAGTGCGTTTGTATAAGCCATGACGTAGCTAATCCCTTGGGCCAAAAGAGAGCGGGCGATGGGATTATTTCTTACTTCCCAAGCTTTTCGTGACAGCTTCGTATGTTAGTATATCTTTACCCAACTATATTTTATTTTATTTAAGAAAACCTTTGTCTGTACTTTACTCATGAAATCTCTAACTTCTACAGTGTTTAATCATTTCTGGTGACAAGCTCGTATGTTAAAAATACATCGACTGGTTAAAACTAGAATATCAATTGACAGTCAACAAGCGACCATATGACATTGTATCCTCCGAATCACTGAGGCATGGACTAAGTGCGGCAAGAGATGTCACAAAAAAAATTCTGGCATTAGAGGTGTCAATATATCGCCCGACCTTGGTAATAAAACCTTTCAAACAGAACTTGACTTGTAATCCCCGTCTATAAACATGCTACATAGGTGGCGCCACAAGTTATAATAATTGGTAGACACGATGAATGAGAATGAGATATGTGTGATATTCACTCAAAATAGATACACACATTGGTGGCAAGCAAAAATGATTTTAGCACCACTAGTTTTAGTGATGATATGAAAGTGGGATGGGGAGGTCCCAACTTGTATCAGATACAGTTACCGATGCGCCTTGCTGACAATGTTCCAAGACCAGTTAAATGAAAGAAGTCTTTATTTAACAGCAATAGGTCTGGGCCAGTCTCCTTCCCTGAGAAAACCGCCAAATATCGCTACTCGAACATGCATGTTACAAGAGTTTTGATACAGAGCTGTCACGTGACATATGAGACATACATATCAATATTTCTGCATTTCATCATAAAAGCTAAACCTTATTGGATGACTTAAAGTAGGTCACAATTACGTAACAGTTGGACGTGTACTTTCTAACTTTCCTATGATCTGATTGAACAAAAGTTTTATGGAAAATCCAATATGCGACTCTATATGAAAATAATATATGAAGCTAATATCCTGACCTATGATTTCACTGAAATAATCATTTTTCTCTGAACCCTCAATTTAGCCGTTCTGGCAGTTCTGGATAAGCAGTTATTGTTGATCTAGGTAACCACTGTGTTTTCTAACTCACAAAACAGTGTACCGGAAGCAATCAGTTTTACTGGCTCTATATCCCTATACAAGAACATCGAAACTGTACCGAGAAATCTGTACAGAATCATATACGCCTATTCATGATGCATTTTAGGTGTTAGGTTGATTACTAATATTTAAAGTTACCAGTCTATAACAGTATTACAAAATTAATTATAAATCATTAAAAAATAAGGCTATCGATGACATATGGACATGCAAAATTACAGGTCAATACATGTAACCACTCCAGAGATATGTACATGGAGGCCACGCAAAAAAAAAATAATAGATGTCGCCACCAGTCATTTTTACGAGAAGCTTATCCATGATTTATGAATGTGCAATATTTCAGACCGATCCGTCAAACCACTCTTGAGGTAAGTGCACGGTAGTACGCTTTAACAACAAATGATTAAAAGTGGCGCCACCAGTCTTGTGTAAGAGAAAACTCTGAGAGATGAATGCACATGTAGTGTCTCAGACTGATACGTCTGACCACTCTTGAGTTATGTGCACGGATGTGTGCTACCTTAAACGACTGTAGATGATTGTGGACGGAGCAACAAGTTGTGTGTATGAGGAAGCTACCCAAGATGTATGGACATAATAAATTTCAGGCTGATACGTAGAAACCACTCTTGAGACAAGCGCATCGATTTAAACAATCCTAAATTGATTGCAGGTGACACTGACGGTCGACGGACGACACCGTGCCATCAAATAAGTTTTTTAATCACTTAAAACTACGAAGTACATTTTCAGTCACAAAAAAAAAACTCATGGAGTGTTTACCCAACTGGAACATGTGTAAATAGTATATGTACACTTGTTTAGGCCCAAGATGCTTGTTTTGTATTTTTTCACGGTATAATATTTAGAATGGACACTTTGCTTGCATGTACACATAGTCTAGTATATTGGTACTCCTTCTGAAACTTTTAAATTTAGCTCTCAACACAGGATCATGTACTACAACTAAGTACTCCAAACTGTTGGTTAACCCCAGCATTGTTGGTACACAGATGTATACAGCAAGGCTGGCCCATATAAGACAGGAAACAATAAAAGCGGGGGGGGGGGGGGGGGGTAACAACCGGCACATGGCCGAGTTTACCGGACAATACAGCTTGTGTCATATTTTTATGTGGTGATGTGTGTTAAAACCCTGCTCGGTGTGACTCCCAGATTCTTAAGCCTATTATAAAGAGACGTGTACTTCACTCAGACACGATGGTAAAAATCAAGAAGAGTGACATTTAAACATGAACAATATAAATTAAAAAAAGGAAACTTTTTCAATACTTAGAATGAATGACGACAGAGCGGCTAGTCTCCCATAGAAAAGTATATCCATATACAAAGTATAATTCTACAGAGATGATGGATCACCAATAATAATCTTGCCAGATAAATAAAAACAACGGATATTCTGACAGTTGTGGAACTCAAAATAATGTGTTACGTCCCTCAATACTATACAAACTGCTTTATATGCGGCGTACGTATCCAGGATCGGACAGCGTAGCGTTTGGAGACAGCACGGGAGCTAGCAACCTCCGTACAGGGTCATGGTTGAGCCAATGATAGTACCATGCGAGGTAATGTGCACACGACATGGATCTTCAGCGGCCTTGACTGACATTGACCTCGATTGCTGGAAAAAAGCACGGTATAAGCACGGTCCGTATCTGGACGTCACCTGTCACAAAATCGCGCCCACTTACCAAACAAGTGTTTAAACCGGGTGGCACGTGCAATTGTTTGTATACATTTACATCACCATGTCACTAATATAACTCCACAATGTATTTCCCCGTGTTTTACAACATATAGTAAACAAACAGACAATCATATTCTTTAAAACCGTGTATATTCTATAATAATTTGCTCCCTTGCCTTAATTATTGTAATTTTCAGTTTTCAATTTTTGGTTCGCCTTTGACTGGAAATAGTGCGCACATTAATTGGCAAGAGATCTATCCCCGTCATGGAGGAGATCTCGCGTGTGGAGAGTGATTATAGTCCTGTCCCACTGAACTGTGACCGCAGGCGACAATGTTCACGTCACCTCTGTAACCTCTAACCCGTGATGCCTATGCACAAATCATTTCAACGTTATCACGTGTTGTATACGTTTTGCCACGTATTCTCAGGGATCACGGCACTATATTCCTGACAGTAGACATGTTATTTTACAGTTTCAATTGACCACACTGTCCATCTTCCAATCAAGTAAAAGATATAAAAAAGCCTATATCCTGGCAGGAGCCTCCTCTGCTTGCTAATTAATCCCATTAACGACTGTCATAGGCGACCTCTCTGCATAACTCTCTGTTTATGACTGATGCTTCATCCTATATAGTATTTATACCAGTTTTTTTTTATTGTTCACACATCGTCACATCACAATTAACCTATCAAATTAATGAATAAATCTCCTGTCACTCACACGTACAAGCCACATGCGTCGCACAACACATGTACGACAGGTGTACGACATAAAAAATGAGGGATTTTTTCTCATGTATTACGACCATCGGAGGGACATCATACGACTATCGTAGGAAGAACTTACGATCAGACTTAACCAGCCTTGACCAAATTTCTCACGATCGGCGTACAACACATATTTGATATGAGAACGCTTCACGAAATTATAAAAAAAAAACCGCTCCCAAACCTACGACGGTTCCAGCTTGTCATGGCCTGCTGAAATCGTACGATAGTCAAAATCGTGGGTTGTTTGTGACTTGAGCCTAATTCCACTAACCCATTCCATAACGTCCATGGAAAATGACTTCACAACACCCAAAGCCGATAGCAAAGACCCCGGGTGTAAAAATACTTTCCCCACAGTTGACACATAAATAATTAATCATGATATAATATCCTCATATCGGGATTACAAATAATATCACCAATTGCAGACCCTAATAAAAGACGTACTGTTGAGCTACTTGTTTAGCCCTGGAGTTGCAGTAGATTTAATGTATATGTGGATTACATTCAAAATTACAAAAGCATCACCAACATCACCACTCACTGATGCATTTATTTAAACGATAATTTTGTTACATTCGTAAACACTTTATTATTTTTTCACTATAACCATTACATTACAATATGCTTTCTAGCCCAACATTATGTATGTATATACCATGGCGCATGTTGGTACAGAGAGCCTGTGGGCTCACATGGCTGAAGAACAATGGTCTTGTTGTCACTGATATATTAAGCTGGCGACCACAGCGGATTTATTTACTGGAGGGTCCCTCAGTATGGCCTTATGGACAGCGGAGGAGATTAATCACTGGCTGATCCCTCACACATCATCCGAGGTAAGATAATTTAGGCGTTCTAAACTTTTTGTTAGTATTATTATCATTATTATTATCGTTATCATTATTATTATTATTATTATTATTATTATTACCTACCACAAAGTATGTCGGTTTTGTGGTACCCTTGGTTTCTAATTTGTGGTTAGCAGATTAACTTAAAAAAAATTATGCAGGGATTTTAATGAATTATTGTGGAAGAAGAGGGTAACACCAATGGAAAGCCAGTACTTTTTAGGAAATTTTATCACCATGTTTTTAATTACAATATATATATATATATATATATATATATATATATATATATATATATATATATATATATACCATGATTTATTTCTTTATTTCGGCCCATGCACAGGACCATTCACTGGTACCGAGGGCCGCCTTTGTTGACTTATAAAGGAGCTGGTGATCAGTGACACATATTTTGTGTACACAGCATAGTATCATTCGGATCCTTGCAAAGGCATAATCTAGTTTAGTATAATAATAATAAATATTATTAATATTTAATTATTATTTATATTGTTATAATAATAATATTTTATAGATAGACTTTTAATACGCCGCAACAGGACTTATACTCACAAAAACATGTTTATCCATATAAAATTATAGCATTCATTGTACTGGCGGCAGACTAATAGATATTTTCTGGGTCACACTTCCAGGATTAGCCGGAATGTCATGGGCTCCTGCTGGCCCAGTAATAACCCAACTGACTCACCGTGGCACACCTTGCATATGTGTTATACGGGGTATATAAATATATATATATATATATATATATATATATATATATATATATATATATATATATATGCTTTTATATATATATAGAGAGAGAGAGAGAGATAGAGAGAGAGAGAGAACTTGAATATAATATATACGCCATAAAAACCAGAAGCATGTTATATATATATATATATATATATATATATATATATATCCACTTAAAACCTTTATAAAGGGTACAATATGTCCTCCTCGAAGATGTCAAGGATGGATAATCAGGATTCTGAACCTCAGTAAAATATTAAATTGTAATACACTATTTACTCCAAATATGTCAGCACGGGGAGGGTCTACACCTTCTGTCAGTCATCAATTTACTGAGTTACATCTAGCAGGTTATAAGATTACCTCCTTGGTTACATGTACACTATACACGCAGCTGGTCCCTGACCCGAACAGACCGCGATGCGAATGAACGGTGGACGACAACAAAGTGCTCGTTGAAACCCTTCCGCCATATGTTGTTTCTACTCAAAAGGAACCTCTTCCTGTTAGACAGTGTTGGGCGGCCGGGTATACTTCTCTACTGTCAAACTTTATAATAAATATTTGTAACATTTCAAGGAAACACCTTATTTTTAAACTTCACATGCGTATGAATACAAAATATAACTTATTCCGTGAAGTCCTTTCCACAAAAATACCCTTGTTTATGATCTTTGATTTTAAACAATTCTTATCAATCATATTTGAACGAACTCCTTTACCCACTTCACTATATTTATACCTACGCCGCTTGTTTATTCAGAAGGTCCAGTGCATTGTGGGTGGTAAATTTTCAACCCACAAACCGTAATCAGTAGAGACTGTAGAGTCATACACTTGTGAGTCCGATTCTGTGCAGTGTGGTAGGGGCAGAGGTGGGAGGCCTGCAATTTCTGCGCATGCCCATAAAGCGCTGGAGATAAAATAAGGAAAAGAGTGCGAGATAAGATGGGGATATGAGTGAGAGGTATACGATAGGGGATGAGAGTAAAAGAGCGAGAGAGGGAAAGAGAGGTTGGGGTTAAATACTTCATATGAGTCGTATGCCGCCTTTGACTAGACTTAAATATCCTGTCGCCAAAAAACCCAGACGATATAATTTTATGTTACACGTTTCTAACAACTATGAATAGTGAGACTCCTATGAGAGATCAGACTGTACATACTAGATAAGTATACTACACATATACCAAGGCGCTCTTTCGCTCTCCCGTGTATAACGCTCTCATCGTACTTTTTTAGCATATGTGTCATGTACATGTTATTATTAATGACATATGCACGTAATGAAAAAAATTTTACTTGATGTATTCATAGAACTGTGTTTATATATAGGTGTGTGTGTATTTAGACTGGACTCGGATTACCTGGACTCGGACTTGAACCTGCATAGACTCCTTGATGGTGTGGACTTCACCAAATCTCTCTCTCTCTCTCTTTCTCTCTCTCTCTCTCACTAATATATATATATATATATATATATATATATATATATATATATATATATATATATATATACCACGTACTCGCGGGTGTTTCTGTGCACCCTGTGGATATTGATTATTATTACAATCCATCATGTAGCTGCCACCCCTGGATGTATACCGGGGACAGAAGCAGACATTGAGCGGTCCACTAAGTAAACAAGACGCCCTGTATCAAACCTCTGTTTCAATTATAACCTGCCCCTATGACGTAATGCACCTGCGTGGTCAAAACTATACGGCAGCCATATGGTCGGCCATGTAAACGAGTGATCAAATTTTAGGCGGAATTAAACACGCAGATCGCAGCAAAGACTATTCACGTGCACGTCATTTTGAGGTAAGGAGTAAAAGATGCATTTTTATTTCACACCTGATGGCTAAACGTCCACCGTCCGATGCACCGTCCGCCATGATAAACAAATTAATTTTAGAGCCGATATAATTTATGTATGGTCAGTAAACCGTGCACATTTATTGACCATGTAGTATTATCTGCTCGCATCCGTAAGTCCCTGTCCTCCCGGAATCTCGCAGATTTGGGACTTATTTCAATATAAAGCATTGCAAATGCAGTATTTAATGTATTGTTTATTAATAATTCTACATTTCAATAGGTTTGATCCTGCAAAAATGATTTTTTATTTATTTATCTTGTACAAATGATATTTTAATTGAAATTAAAACATGTGAGGTGTTTTATATATATATATATATATATATATATATATATATATGAACATATATAGATATATGCTTCAATTGACTTTACCAAATATTTCCGCCCCCTCTCCTGCCTCAGTCCTGGCCACGCCCCTGATTTTAGAGCCTTTTTCCTTATTTACCTTTCATGGAACGGTAAATAATTTCCTAGAGAAAAGCGACTTAAATGAGTGCAAAATTTCTTTAGGCAACAAAGTAAGACCTATGCCAAGGGAGATGTAAGCTACCTATGTTTGACTGCAGTTAAAATGCTATTTTTAATTCACCTTTTTATATCATAATTACCCGTATCATGTAAATAATTGAACACTGTATTTTTTACTGTTTTCTTTAAGGCATAGACGACAGTTTAAAAACACATCCGCACGAGACCACCAATACATGTAAACATGCACACAGCACAAAAGAGAGAAACAGAGAGAGAGAGGGGGGGGGGGGGGGGGGAGACATACACTACGCATTCTCTTTATGATTTGTAACGACATATGTTGTTTCACTGACTCTGATCAAAACTTAATTTACTCGAAAGTTTCAGAGACGCCGAAGATTTGGGCCTAGGAGCAATGCACCTCACTTCTCATTACACAGCTCAGTATCTTCAAAAGTCCCCCGAAAGGCGCACTCGTTTCTGAGTGAAACACGACTATACAGTACAGGTTGACCCATTAATGCTGCAGAGTGCACACTCTGGGAGGGGACCGACAGTGGAAATCACAAATAATCCTTAAATGACACAATATTTTATCCTTATGATTATACGATATTAACGCAAAAATATAATAAAATTGTTTTACATAACTCTTAAGGATTTGACGCAGATCCCTTCTCTTTAAGACGCTCAAAATTCCCTTTTGACTAAAAAGATTGGGCTAAGCGTCCCCAAATCCAAGTTTTTCCTGATTAAAATTCCTGAATATACGGTACAAATTACACTAAGTATCACATAAACTGTTTTTATCTGCTTTTTTAAACGGAAGGAATTATAGCTTTCACCAATATCAACCAATTCAATAATTAGCGGTACATAGGTATGATTTAACTGTTCCTTTGCTGTAAATTCTGAGATTATATATCAAATACATTAATGTGTTTTCTTATAATACATTTTATTAAACAGCTGTAGATTTGCAACATGATATACAGCAGGACACCCGGGTAAGCTATATACATATAATAACGTATGAATAATTGCTTTTTTGGCACAATCGTAATTTGGCACTGGCGTCGGAGGCTGTTGCCATAGCAACTGTACATATGAACACTTAGCACTGACACTTAACTTCCAAGCTCAATACAAATGGGTTCTGTACTTATAATATGTCAGTCGTGTCATGTCTCATCAAGAGCATCGAAATAAGGGCATCTGATTTATAAT
Organism: Sipunculus nudus; assembly: GCA_026874595.1. Taxonomy (NCBI): domain Eukaryota; kingdom Metazoa; phylum Annelida; class Sipuncula; order Golfingiida; family Sipunculidae; genus Sipunculus; species Sipunculus nudus. The sequence goes on from CM049315.1 coordinate 51,673,629, forward strand.
CGTGTTTATCCATATAAATATTATATATATATATATATATATATATATATATATATATATATATATAAATATAAGCTTTAAAAAAGATGCTATTACATAATATATATGTATATCATAATATTATATGTATTAAATATATCTTGTCTCATATATGTGTTTTATATGTATATGTATGTATATATATATATATATATATATATGTATATATATATATATATATATATATATATATATATATATATATATGGGTGTAAAGCTAAATCTCAGGTATATCATCAAGGAAATATAGATAATTAGACCTGTAAGTGTTCTTAAGTTTTTATTGTTATAATTCTTAATGGATAAGCTTAGATGTATATTCATTTCAAAAGAGACAGAGAGAGAGAGAGAGAGAGAGAGAGAGAGAGAGAGAGAGAGAGAGCGAGCGACAGAAATAGACTGACACAGATACATGGTCAAAGACAGCGAGCATATATTAGAGGTGCAGAGTACATTTCCACAGAAAACAAAAAAAAAATCATTTATTGATATTATTATAAACATTATTTGCTTGGCCTATATGAATATATCCTGATACATGTTTACATTATACCCTGGTCCACTTAATTTTTGTCGCCATTTGCCGTTCTTCGATGAAACAAAGAGGGCTTTAACACATTTGATATTTTTATATCGTTACGTATGGGAACTTATATTTGCAAAAGGATGTATACTTTCCAGTGTGTCTAAGTTTGTGATGACATGAAACATCCCGCATGGATAAGTAGGGTAAGGTTTCATATTAAATCTACTGTTAATTTGTAAAATGAATAAGTAGGTTAATACATATTATTTCAATTCGCTTGAATAGTGACCATCTGTTGTCCACGGTCTGCATAAGAAAAATCATTTCTTTTCATTTTTTTTCGAAATTGTAGTCTTTGGGTTTTAGAAAATTTATACCTGAGAAATATTTCATTTAGAAATCCCACTTTATTTATTTTTTTTATTAAACTGGAATAAAGGTTTATTACAAATCTTAAGATGCAACGTTATCGCAATGTTCACAAAGTGTCAAGTTAATTTATTTAATGAACAACTTGTACAGGGCGTCTGTTTACAGGGTAAACAGGCGCTTGAGCTACTGCTATTAAACACACATTTTCCGACTTTTGTTATGTAATGTTTTCCACTTCCAGTAAATGTGCATATAAATAATTATCGTTTAATCTTCAACAGTATCCTTCGAGGAAATAATCCGAGTGATAATTACTAGTTCCATTTCATATTTCTTTATTAATTTCTTTTGAAATTCTTGAACTACTTAAAGGTTCAATATATATTGTAATAATAATAATAATAAAAAAAATAATAATAATAATAAAATACTGATGATAATAATAATAATAATAAGAAGAATAAGAATAAGAATAAGAATAAGAATAAGAATAAGAATAAGAATAATAATAATTGTGTTCATATCAGAGTGTGGAATAAAACATTTTATCGACATTCAATAGAGAAATTATACCACGTGGCAAATTGATCCCTATTCAATGGGTTTACTTACAATGTACAGGTTTGACACAGGCCCAGGTAGGCAAAAGCTAGTAATAGTTGGAGTGGGTACAGGACCTTATAGAAAGATCGGGGGGGGGGGGGGGAGGGCAGCTTTTTCCTGCGCTATGATGTGACGCTTGATATCTAGCCCGAATATTTAACTCACTGTTAGGTCAAATCTAAGCTAGTTTGATAAACACAGATTTTTTTTTGTTGGAAAAAAACTGTTGTGAAAAAAAAACATGCAGCAGACAAGGAATATGTTGTGACAAAAAAAATTATCATGCAGACAAGGAATGTGTCGAAAATGCTATATAGAAAAAGATAGCGAATTTTTATCCGAAGATTTTGGTTAAAGGTATTAGCTGAATAATACTTGTCCGCCTAATGTTTATACAACAATGGTAAGAGGCTTGGGGTTGGTTGGGTTGCGTTCCTCACCAGGACTGAAAATTTATGCTCTGCAGTAAAAAGATAAAAAAAACAGGAGTTCAAGTTGCCTAGCTATAGCAGGTTTGATTCACACGCAAAAAAAAATACACTCGTCAGGGACAGATTTAGGCACGGGGTATGCATCCTTCTTCGGTTTGGCCTAAAATCTGAGAAATTGAAAATGAGGCGCTTAATACCAAAATGAGCGCCGAATCTAACTAAGAGCGCACCATTATTTTAGCTAAATTAAAAAAAAAATCTGTACCCTACCCTTCTCTTCGGCCTCCCTACAATAAACCCCTTATATTATAATCAAATCCTGCAAACACTCCTGCTTGTAACAATATATTTATTCCACACTGATACTATGAGGATGAGGTAAGTAAGGAGCGGATAAAGGAAATTAGAAATAGGGGTTAAAAGTGTGCCTGGATGGCTAGTAGACTTTATTCATAACTCTTGCCTGCAGTTCTACAGGACAGAAATCTTTCTTAATTAGGCATATGTTATTAAGTTTCTGGGGTTTTTTTTGGGGGGGGGTCGAAAAAGAAGGGCGCTGTCCCCTTGCGCCCCTTCTTAATCGGCCCTGTGAGCCGGGCTGCTGTACTTAGCCCCACGTGAAACCTGTGTCGTCATCGAGAATACTAAATTAGGTTAATTAACACCTTAAAGATTAAAACCGGCACCTGCCTTTGAAATATTTATTTTAAATATTCATTTTGTGTAAATGTACATCGTCCCAACCAGTCGAGAAAATTGTTGGGATACGTTGGGATAAACTACCGTCAATGTCAATTCATACTTAGCGGTAAAATGGACAGAGTTTTATAATGCTACTATATTTCCAGCCACGTCTGTCTGTTAGTCTGTCTATCCGATTCCATTTTAATCTGAGTATAAGGTTTCTCAAAATTTCATGAGTGCATGACGCAAAATGAAATTTGGAAAAATCATGAACATGTTGGAGCTGATCCAGAGAAAGACAGGACATTATGGATATATTTTGTCGCCCGTTTGTTGAAAAGACGTCCCTAAGCTGATAGAGTAATTTGGAACGTTAACATTTGTATTAAAAGTGCTCCCTCTATTTTATGGGTTATGAGGCCACCAGATGTTGGGTTGTGTAGCGCCACTGATCGCAGGTTTTTTTCAGACTCATGTACGGGAGTAACCAAACGGGTTAAGATCGAAATTCAAGTAGGCAGATACCTTGATAGATAAAGTGAAAAAAAAACTAAAACCCATGAATACTGGACCTGTCAGGTAAATAGGTTCCTTTAAACAAACTTTAAATCACTTAAAAAATAGAAAGGCAAGTACACGGGCATTAGTATTATTTGGAGGATTGGGCAAATCAAGGATAAAACTTATTGATATAAGATGAATATCATTATCCAGAAAAGACATACCAAACATCGACATAAACAGAAATTACTGTTTGTTAATAACCCTTTCCAGGCACAGAGCATCATCGAATAATAACCCTTTTCACTGCAGATGTCGCTCGTGGATGTTCGTCACATGGTCCTGATATCATGGATCCTTCATGCAACGTTCTGTTACCCCAAAAATGTTGCAGCTCCAGGTAAATCACACTAAATCTCTAGACTATAAGACTTCGCTGGTACCAATGCTTTATCACCTCTCCTCTTATCTCCTTTTCCCCGGCAGGGCTTTATTTAGTATTTATGTTTGCTACTAAAATGTGTAAACTAAAACGTCATTCCATGTACCGTAGACGCAACTCAGTGCCAGCGCTTCAGTCGTTAATTAGTTATATGATTTGCCGTGAGGTTGCAATACCTGTTCTAAACGTTGCGCCCAGGCTAGAACAAGTCTGTTGGCTCTGTCAGCGGAGGAATTTGAATTTCAACCACTTCATCGACCAGTCCAGTCTATTCATCGCTTCGTTTTGCAATTATTCATTTTTTTCTTTGCTTGTTCATTGTCTTAAATATTCATTATTCTCTCTGCTTTTCTTTTCTCTTCTCAAATGTACTTATTATTCTTTTTCTTTAAATCTTTATTCTCATCTTGAAAATTTACGGATTTATATATATTTCTTCTATTCTGACCTCTTCCCTATTATTCCATCTATTCTTTTCTCAACATCTTTATTCTTGACTTGATTATTTTAGGTTAAGTTTCCTCTTCGTATTCTTTCCCTGGCTTCTCTTCTGGTCTCTTTCTTCTCTGATCTTCCCCGTTTTGCAATTCTCTTTGTCCACCAAATGTAAAATGTATAAAATATTTTACATGGTTAACCAAAATAACAGGGAAAACTCTAGAGTTACAAGGTTTCCATGATTATTGTTTTAGCATCCCATGTTTTAAGAAGAGTGAACTTCTCTCAAAGTCATATGATACTTATATTTTCTATAATTTTACTTATCAGGGATATCTGGCGTTGATGAAGGACACGTTTTCGACAGCTCGCACAAATCTTACCTTCAACGGCGAGACATTAGAGGGGTAGCTGAGACTGAGGCATCTGTCTCCGATTCTCCGGCAGGGTGTCGCTCTGGTAGTATACCTTACTGTGGCGAGTTGAACACACCCGGCCCTCACTGTATGGAGTGTCTTCGTTATCTGTGGGAGGACGTCGGGTGTAAACCAGAGGGAACAAAAGGTCCGGACAACGAACCTGTGTCCGTCAATTACTGGAACTCCGTCAATGTGCAAGAGGTCCAGAAAAATATGGATGGATATATTGAACTGTTAGACATACTTCCGGATTACTGTTATGGTGAACTTACAAGCGGTAAGTGTTTTTAATATTAATTTTCATAGTTCCATCAGGAACCACGATACCTCGACTGACAGTACACTGGTCAGGAATTCTTCTTGACGGAACTTGTGGTAGTGATTTTATTTAAGATTTCCTCCTTTTAATATTCAGATGAATAACAAATCCTCATTCTCTCACTTGGCCATTCTCTTCATCTCAGATTACAGAATAACCACTGTTTAAAGTTTGCTTGATTCTGCTAATTATCAAAAGTGTCATATTCAAACTACAGCAGGATATAAAATATTACTTTCCCACAATAAAAAAAAGTTGAAGAACCTGGTCGTCTGATTGACAATTATTCGCTTCGTATTTACTTAGAAGCGCAAACTTCCGAAATCTACAATTATTTCTCAAGCATGTTAAACTAATGACTGAATTCAAACGCATGGGGCAAACAAATGACAATATAGATTTAAACCAAATGTTAAGAACGAAGATGAATGAAACAGAATTCTAGGTTTCCGAAGTCAACTATGGAATCCTACCGACACAATCTTCTTGCACTTCTTTAACATTCAAACGCGGAGAACAAAAACATATCGATATCAAAAGTTGGTTTGGCCTAGAATATGATCACGAGCTAAACATAGACATTACTTTTATCAGATATCGTAATACTATGAAAATTTCACCTTTCCAATGGAAAATTAATGCTAAAGATGCATTCTATCATTACATCAAACTTTCAGTCACTATTCGCTCAGTGGAAACCTGATTCTTCCATCTTACATGCCATTCTACTTGCAAATTTGTATGCAAAAAGAAGTGTTTTCAATTGTACCACTGTTAATACCAGAAACACGATTGTGCAGTAAAAATACAAGGAAAATATAGGAGAGTAGGACCTAAATGTCGGAAAATATAAGGGATTATAAACCATTTTTATAGGAAAATGCAGAAAATATAGGCAGTCGTTGGAAGACATGTGTAAACCATTTCGTTTTTGTGTCATGTTTGTTACTACTTATCAGCTACTTATGTGGAAAACATCTAGGTATTCAATTTTCCAACGGATTGCTTCAAAATTAAAAATGCCTTTCCATGATTGCCTGTGATTGCCCAGACAGGCGAAAAGGCATTATTACGACCTCTGGTCATGGTAAATCCAATGAACAACAATGGCGTCCTTTATTGTGTGTGTATTTTATCTTGCAGAGAGCCCCGACATAGTAACCACACCGGGAAATGTGAGACCAACAGAACATTCAACGGTTTCTTCCTCACAGTCTTCATACACTGGTGCCTTTGTAACATCTGTTTCCACAGAATCCACACACGTTTCCAAACCTGATCTTTTTCATGATGCCACTAAGATCGTATCTTCGTCTCTCACAGCAACAAAACATGTTTCAGACTCAAGTGTCTTTTCGAATACTAATGTGATAATAACTCCTTCTTCTTCAGCGTCTTTGCGGTTTTCTGAAACGACTGTCTTTTCTGATGCTACGCAGACCTTAACTCCTTCTTCCACAACATCCAAACGAGTCACAGCCTTTTCCGAAACTACTGAGAGCTTTACTCCCTCTTCAACAGCAACTATACAAGTTCCAGACGCCGACAACTCTCTTGGTGCTACTGAAAACATAACTTCTCCACTTTTTTCGAAAAAAATTTCAGCCTTTTCCGAAACTCCTGAGAGCTTTACTCCCTCTTCAACAGCAACTTCACAAGATTCAGACGCCGACAACTCTATTGGTGCTACTGACATCGCAACTTCTCCACTTTTATCAAAAAAAGTTTCAACCTTTTCTGAAACAATTGACACTTTAATTCCCTCTTCAACAGCAACTTCACAAGATTCAGACGCCGAAAACTCGCTTGGTGCTACTGATATAATAACTTCTCCACTTTTATCCAAACATATTTCAGACACTATTGCCTTTCAACATTCTACCGAATTCTTTACATCATCAGGGGCATCTACTGAAGTTTCGGGGACTAATTCCTTTCGGCAACGTTTAACTACAAAATTTCCTATAATCTCAACGGTATCTAAATTTTCTGTCACCTCAGATGATCCGGAAGCTACAACAAGAGAAGTGCTGCATGTGAGAGTAACGTCAGAAGACCCCGGCTCTGTGGTGACAGAGACTATTCCTGTGACGTCACGGTATCGAGAAATAACATCCCCAGCATCAATAAGCAAAGTAGAGCAGACACCAGCTGAGTCTGCACTCACGACCACAGGAGATACTGTGACGTCACAAACCTCTGGGACAAACGGAGGTGTTGTGACATCGACTCTCTCGACAGAGATAAACAATGACGTCACTTTGACGTCACGTGGCTCACAAACAGAAACCTCGGAGACGCATGACTGGGTTGTGACGTCACGAGACAATATCACAACTGGCATGCCACGCACCACTACAGATTTAGGCTCAGAAAATAAAAATAATGGCAATCGTCCGGTGACCTCTTGGGCTGCCAAAGTTTCTGTGCCAGTGGTTAGGAAGTTTACGATTGATGAATCCATTCACATTAACTCCACTGCCGTGATTGCCAGTTCCCACGAGGACCCCAAGACTAAGACTATCCTTCTATATTCTATTATTGGCGTACTGCTGGTTATTCTGGTGCTGGTCGGCATTACTCTCTACTGGTAGGTAAAATCATATAACGCAGGTACATACGTGACTATAAATACACATTACAGCAAATATTGTTTTTTCGCGAGGGTTTCAAATTCGTGATATTCGCGAAAGGGGAATAACCGCGAAAATATAGCTTGCTGAATATGAGACCCCATAATGGAAGGCAAATTGAGAGGAAGAAGACTGATACATAAAAATAACACTTCTTCACATAATAACAGATTCAAAAAGAGTATAAATTATGTCAAATCTTTCAAATTATCCGAAATAAAAAAAAATTTAATTCAGCCCGTTCGACGTCCCCTTGGATCCCGGTACAATTAGTTAGATGTTACAATATTTGTGCATAATATTTGATATAATTAAGTCATTTTATTATACATCAGTTTTTGTAGATTGTTTGTATGCATGAAGGATTCTTCAATATGGAATCCTTGCGAAACACTGAAGCATCGGAAATCACGAAATATAAACCCGTGTATATGAAATCAACCACAGTATACAAACGTATAACCTGTGTAAATATATATTGATAAACATTCATAACTACTGACATATTACCAGCCATTTATGCATGCATATACTACTGGTAGGAACTGGTTATAAATCATAATCGATGATTGATAAATAAAAACTATTATTAATCGATCATTTAATTTACTTTCTATAAAACCGTGAAATTTGCTGCATACTAGTACCTAAAATATTGACCCTTGGTATATAGTCTGACATGTACAATGATATTCATGATGAACCATCAATTCATCGACTTGCAGTCGGACGATTGTTGTCTGCGCAAGGTTCCGTTTTAATGCTGTTCGTTAATTTGTGTTCGTATATCTCTGACAAGATTAGATTCTTTGCATGTGCACACAGAATCGTTTTGAATCGTTATTGCAAAAATGCAATGATTAAATCGATTTTGAAAGAAAACGAACAATCATCGATTAATCGGTGCACCTCTAATATTTACATCAAATCTGACCTTGATATTATTTCAGGGAATGGGTTGTAGAATCATGTTCGATGACTGAAAGAAATGAAACGACCGATGATCGATTATTTTTCGATTATTTTATGTACCTTATTAATTACCGTGAAATATGTTGTATATAATAATACCTAAAATATTTACCGAGTAAATTTAGTCTGGCAGATCGATTGTTCACAACTTTAATTTTAATGCTATCCGCGACTTCGTGCCCCCTATTTTTTGTCTCACGGGCTTAGATTTTTCTCCAGTATGTGCACACATTTCCTTTGCAGGTGCAAACAATATCGTTTGTAATGGATTATGAAAAGATAAAGTCAGTGTTATCGATAATGAAAGAAAACTACCAATCATCGATAAAGTCGTTTAATTAATTGGTACGTCTCCCCTGGGAATGTTCAACCAGGTACATAGAGATATGTATATACAAGATGAATACATACAAAAGCACATACGTGTATATATTAATATTAAAATTTACAGATATATATACACTAACACAACTCAAATTTTTCTGTGTGCGTAGACCAAGATCGCATGTGTCACGTAATAATCTAGGAAATTGCCTTTGATCTCAACGGAAAGAGCGTGTCAGCAAGCTAAGCTTATGGAAGAGGAATTATTATTTGTACTCTTATATCCCGTCGGATCGATTTTGGTCATATCCCTGTTTAATCAACTTGTTTACAACATATGCAAAAGAAAACTATTTTCCCAAATATCCAAATGCGATTAAAATTTAAATGAAACAATAAGATTCACTCTGCATGATAGAGCGTATATACCCATAATCATCATGCAGTAATTATTATGCACAACATGATATATTGCAGAGGAAGTTTACCAGCCGCCCCGCGTCAGTATAATTACAAATTGGTTTTTAAACTAAATTTTACTTAGGTTTTCCGATGTCCGGTCCCAATGGTACAGTCAGCTAACTCCTCTCACTAGAGCATAAGTCTCTAAAGCAGATAAGCCTTTCGTTCGTAATATGGCAGCATATATTACAGGTACCGACATCTAGCGGCTCATTATGTAATAAAATTTTAGTTGTCTGACTGATTTTAATATGAGTTCCGAAATCAATAACGTCTATCATTTCACATCTCTTAGTAGCAAATATAATTACTGGCGATCTCACAGGCTTAACTTATTTAATTAGCAGACATACGTTCAGTGTATTTGTATGTAAATGTGCCGTGTGGAATGCAGTTTGACCAAGAACTCTTCTCTAACCTTTTACTTACAGTATATACACTCAGAGGAAAAGAAGAGGGCTTCCAGGTACGTATCTAAAACATTGTTTGTGTGAGGGCAATGCTACCTGGTAGAGCACTGATAGAGCGCAGACCTCCGCCAGGGCAACATATTACCCCAATATACTTTTGCCAGAAATGCAGCAGTTTTCTTTTTAAAAAAATCCTGGGTCCAGAGGGTCATCCGGATCATCCCAAAAACTAATAAATCAATTATTCCCTACATCACTGTCGAGCAATCCTGACAATATCCTCAAAATCCGTTTATAACTTTTTGAGTTATGCTGCTAAGTGCTAAAAGACAAACCGACGCAGGCCAAAACATAACTCCGCCCCTTGGCGGAGGTAATAAGAGAAGAAAAGGCTAATTGTAATAAATATAAACGTCACTGAAGTAGCTGACACCTGAAAATTAACTTTTGACAGTAGTTGAAGCAGTGGCAGCAGCAGTAGTACAAGTATGGATTTTAAAGTAGTAGTAGTTGGAGTTGCAGTTTTAGTAGTACCAATTGCAAAAGTGACAGCTGGATATGCAATAGGTAAGAGTATTATACAGTATTATATAGTATGGCAAAATTGTATTAGTATTAGTAGTATTAAGTGTAAATAGTTAATGACATCAGCAGTTGCAGTTATAACCGTTGTGACAACGGAAACTTTAGTTATATAGTAATGTAGTACGAGTAAAAGTTATCTTCATTTTATTATTATTAGTAGTAGTATTAATAGTTGTAGTAACAGAGGTAGTATAACAGCAATATATGTAGCAGTTCTCATCGAATAAACTGGTAAGTGATTAATGTTTGAAGTAAGATTAGTAATATAAACTTTATATATATTTTATTATATATATTATATAAAGTTTATATTATATATAGTCGTTTTAACATTTGTGGTAGTGTTAATAGTTGGAAGTAAGGTAATGAGGACAGTAGAAATAGGAGTCGTATTAGTAATAATGGTAGTAGCAATAACTAAGCCCGTGGCTTTTCAATTTTATTATTTCCTATTGGCCTCTATTGGGCATTTGATTATTGTACACAATCGTACACAGTCATCTTCTAAGATGATGCTTAAATGAGCCTTACAGTATTACTGTTTACGTGGATGGAATAATATTTAAACTTTCTCTTCATAACTGCACTTACATCTAATGCACGATAAAAAGCGACCTCCTTTTTTAAATAACGTTGTTTACTTCACCATGTAGATTGATTATCTACCATAGCATATGGTTAAATATTAAAATTGAGTGTAAATGCAATCATTGAAATTATCGATTATTACATGACTGATTCGATTGTTGATTAATGATTGATATCGATTCATTGCATCGATCATTAGCTGCATTTTTGAAGCCTTAGTACAATGAAACCTCTATTATTCCGGCACAATGACTGGCCAACCAGCCCACTTTACAGGGATGTCCACTATTTGGAGATGCCCACTATTCAGTATTGCATAGATTCCACTGTATTATTAATAGTAGCTGCAGTCCCAGTAGTTTTAGAAGTAGTAAAGATTATTGATTTATTTCATGCTTATACCGGCAGAGGATGACAATAATGGTCGGCGACCGCCTTTTCAAAGCGATGAGGATGGTAAAAATGAAATAATTCCAATGGAGCAATCACCGGAAGCAGACGACGTAAAGATTCCGGGGAAACAAACTGAAAAGCATATACACTTCTACCGGGACAAACTCTGAGATAATGGAATGATTTTTATTCAACATGTTTGTGATATACTCGGCGACTGTTCTTTTGGCTTTTCAGTGTTCCTGCAATCTTGATTCTACACTGTAGAGTTTGTTGTATAAAACCATGCAGTGTATACTGCTTTGAAATAACTGTTTACTTCAGCTGCATCATGAAAACTATTTATATGCTACTGCTAACAGTTCTTAAATGTCCTAACAACAGGATAAGACCTCTGGTTTATTACTAGCACTGTGTTTATGAAACCTTAACAACGGAAACCTAAAGAATACATCTCCTTCATTCAGTAGACAGTGCCATCAACAAACCCTGGACCTATCCTTAAAAAATAACTGAACAAACTCCCGTATATATATATATATATATATATATATATATATATATATATATATATATATATATTTATACACAACACAAGGTATTATAGCACTACCGCAAATATAGAAATTATTTAAAACATTGAGTTTCGAGATGCACGAAACTACGTAGTAGGAATCATGTCTGTAAAAATATCTTCGTACAACTAAACAGCTCTGGTTCAATACTACAGAGGAGTCTAGCAGTTACTTTTAGCAGAATATATGTACAAATATGTGTATATATATATATATATATTAAAGAATACATGCAGACATAATTATTCACCATATATCAGGAATGTTCTAATTGCATTGGACGTATATTCCTGAAATTCACCGCGCTTTTTAGATCAAATGTACCACGTACTGGATTCCAGGGGTTCGCTTCCTTTATACTTTATCGTGTTAAAATCAATAACAAAGTTTGTTTCCACATTTTGTGCGATCCATATTTCGTAACAAAATATTGTATTGTGATATATTGGTCATTTGACAAAGCATGCATATTTATGATATAACGACATTGCAATCTTGGTCTGTGACATTCCTTAAATGTTCATTTGCAAGCCAACCTAATTCATATTTAAATGATTATATTGTAAAAAAATAGCAGTTCATTTGCAAGCCAATCTAATTCATATTTAAATGATTATATTGTAAAAAAATAGCAATGTACTTCATCAAAGAGAAAACCTGAAAACTTTATACCACATTCAAATGGACCAAGAGAGAGAGCTGGACGCTGATGGAATGGTTAATGTATACAGGAGTGTTCTAATGTTGGTCTGTTTTGCAATGCGTTTTAGTTCCGGAAGAATCATTTATGCTTATCTGATAATGATATATTTGTATTGATTAAATAAATGTGTATGGCAACGCTGCGTTCTTCAGAATGTCCAGTGTGTATGCATAAAAGCTATTGCACGATATGTGGGTAGCATCAAAGTCTGCAGTAGCAATCGACAGAGGAGGTTCCATCTGGTGGCGGTTCCCTCACAAGTCGACGAACGTGATACACGTTTGTCCCCATTCTCCACTTAGTGTGACTCTGCGTCCCCCCCCCCCCCCCCCAAAAAAAAAAACACCTCTGTGAACATCGTGCCATGTTTAACTTGGATCTTTCATCATGATAAATTTGGTAATCTATGTCATGTTTTCTGAAAAGAGCTAACGTTTGCAACAGTTTCCTTGTCGCACTAAACGTTCGTTCATGACACATTATGAAAACTGAACAGCTGACTTCGTTCATTTCATATTTTTACTATTTTTCTGTTGGCCTAAACACGGTAACTGTGATGTGGACAGGCCGAAATGAATGAGGTATTCTTCCCCCCAAAACCTATGACACGTGCATAAGGATTAGAGGTATACCAAAAATATTTTTTGTTGATATTTTGAACTATAAAACTTTGATTTATCATATACGGATTGCGGAATGCGTGTTAATTTCATATGAACCAGCACGGCAGCATGCATGTTTTCTATGTGTTGCCCTTGGTTACGATGCGGAACCGGCGAAAATCTCTACATCTACGATTCGTTTTGCCTGATACGCATTCCATCTCACCTTATTTGTTTATACAATAGCGATTTTGTCCGCATTCCGACTGACGCAATCCGCATTCCGTACATACGGAATCTTTGCTGGTCTCTTTCAAAATGCTGGCTGCAAGACCTGTCAACATCATCTAGTTTTATAAGTGAATTGTCAGTGTCTCATGATAATGGTGATTTCTAGGTCACACATTCTGACATATTGCTGACATGCAGTGAGTAAACATCCAAAATATATTATATTAAATATAATAGTATTTATAATGTACTAACTGTATTCATTATCAATTTGTTCAATGAAGAAAATCATCTGGCTGTAATATATATATATATATATATATATATATATATATATATATATATATATATATATATATATATATCTGATATAACTATAGTGAATTGCCCTTTGGCACAAGAAGTTCTGACAAGGTGTCTTGGATCAAACCTCAGGATGACGTTACACACAGGATGAGGTAAGCCGGCAACTTCCTCAAGCTCTGAAGAAACAAGGATTTTTTTTCTGTAATTCTTTATACCTGGCAAACAGAACTACAAACACTGCCAGGGGAGTCAATATGAGGGGGGGGGGGTTATATATGCACCCAACTTTTTGGCAAGGGGGGAATGAATGGTCAATGTAATCACCCCCCCCCCCACACACACACACACATACACATTATTCAGATTATTATTTATATATTGCAAATGAAATATATTGAAAAACAGAATTATAGTTCTATTTATCAGTTAACTAGGAAATATATATCTAAACCTGTTTAGAATGACTTATACAAGAAGCATAATACCTTATTTTTTAAACCTTATACTTAATTGTAATATATATTTGAAACATGATTAAGTATATATATTTGAAATGTTTCATATACAGACACTAAGGGATGTAAACATTTACAAAAGCACAAGCGCATATATACATATATATACATATATTATATATGAGTGCGTGTCACTATGCGTATCTACGAGTCCCCCCCCCCCCCCCCCAACACACTGACGCCACTGAACACACCCACACATTTACTGCCATTTTATTGCAGTGTGACGGTGCAGCACCCGCTGTCCACGGATCCTCCATCGTCTACCGTCCAAGTGATCAGATATCTGATAAACACCACTGCAGCTGTCATCATGAAACTTTGCATGCTTATGGAGCTGTCCCACTTAGGCGACTTTGTAGGCGACTGCTTGCGATCGTCTTTGTCGTGGCATGTCGTCGAAAAATATGCGACAGGGCCCCCGCTACGACAAAGTTTACGACATGCTTCAACTGGTTGACCCCTATGAGACGTCAAGCTACGACAAGCTGCCGATAATCGGCGACACAATCGCCGCGACAAAGGACAATCACGACAACCTACGACCACATCTTCGACAACTTACGACCACACTGGCGGCAACCTACGACACCAGAATTCATGCTACCTCCACCCGCGACAAGCTTCGACCAGTCTCGTCCCTGTGCTATGTGAGGAGCCGGAGACAAGGATTGGCCCTGTATCAAGTAACCACAACCGACGACAGCACCTACGACAATCCATGTCACCTAGCGACAGCCTACGGCAGTACTTACGACAACCCACGTCACTTGTCGACAGCCTACGACAGCACCTACGCCAGTAGAAAAAAGGCTACGCTCACAGGCGTAAATAAAAACTGTCGCATGAGAATTTTGAACATGTTGAAAATTCTACGGCGAAAGGTAAAGTCATTGGGCGACTTCAGGCGACCATACAGGCGACCATCGGCGACAGCTTGATCGCCTGAAGATCCGCCTAAATGAGACAGCTCTATCATTGATCAGCTGATGAATATGCAAAAATAAGCTTCTTGTGGCACCATGTGTGTTGACCTTTTATCTTCGGGCCGAAGTGGTCTTTTTCCTCTCCTTCCAAGATTGGTCGTTAAGTATTATAGTTCGGGTTTCATGTCGCAAAATTTGACAATTTAATGTGTTTTCGTGCATGCTAAAATATAACAAATATTTCAGGAAAGGCTGCAGCATTAAGCACCAAATTTCAGAAGAATATTGATCGTATGACTGCTATAAAACTTTGAGTTATAGATGGCGCCGCTTCTGTTAACTTTTCTTGGAGCCAAAGCAATATTATCTGTTTCTGCATAAAAATGAGGGAAGATTAACACTTAAGCTTTCAGTTCAAATGAAAGAAAGTTCTTTAATGCAAGGAACACGAATGAGAATTAACCTAATGGAATTATTCCCAAAGTTGCTGGATTTCTAATTTATTCGATCACAAAATTTAACAATTTTATTTGAATGCAAACATGATGTAATATGTCTTTCGTAAAAAAAAAACAGCTGCGGCTTTCAGCATCCTATTCAACAGGAATCTTGGTAAAGTAAATGCTATATAATTATATAAGCCGCAGTTTGAACTACCGCTGTTGAACGGTATTGAACAAAGTAATCTTTCCCATTTTTATGGATAAGTCAGTAAAGAAAATACTACTGATTTCATGATAAGCAAATCTGTACAGCACGTAAAATTAAATGCAATGAATCAAAATTGAAATTATTTTCAAGATTTTCTTTAAGACTATTAAAATTTAGATTTTTGTTATCTCAGGAATATTTGTAACTTTTGATTATGTGACTGGTAAGAATATGTAAACCATGATGATGCCAACTATGTTGGAGTACTGCTGGAAATGTTGGAAAATTATTATTTCACTATCATCGTTTTGATTTCCATCACCCATTATCATGAACATTAGGTCGAGAGTGAACATTACACCTTTGGGTTTCTTGTTTATTAATATTCTTATTCATGTTCTTCCAATGTCGATCCCTGCAGATGTGCTATACAGAGCAAGAAACAGGAAATAATCTCTATAAACATCATTATGCAGCCTACCCCCGGGGGTCTGATAAGGGTTGTTTATTTCCATTTTAAGCGTACGTCTTAGGTGTATGCATGTCCGCTCTGGGCTTTGATGGATTTCCATAAAAACATAAATGTGTTTGTGTGTTAGCGGGCGTGTGCAGACAGATTGGGAAGTCAAGACGCTTTTAAAAATTTTCAATGAAAGACGACAATGTATTATGTTATTGGTTTCAATTCGAACAGAAACGACAATTTGTTATGTTTATCTTTCATTTAAATAATTCATTTAATAATATCATTATTATAATTTTTGTACATGACAGTGGCGGTTGTCCTGTGCGTGATTTTTTTATCTTCACTTCTTCAGACCAATGTCTGTTAATCCAGTGATGACTACACACGCAGGTAAAGAAACAATATCCTCATTAGAATTCTTCTAATCTTTCCCCTGTATCCTCTATGCTCTCCTATTCTCGGTTCTTTTCTTCTATACGCGATTCTTTGCGTGGCTTCTCGGCCATTGCTCCTCAGTGGTCTCCTTTCCAGTCGACTCAACAGGAATTATTTTCTAATTCCTAGTTTGTACAGTTTTTTTTGCTAGTCACAGATTGAAATCCACTTATTCTCAAAAGTAAATTACTCTATGAATATGAGTATGGGTTTGAATATGTGTTTGCAACAATTCTTGCGTTATATTTCTAGAATAACTATGTAAAGGTAAAGATTAAAGGTAAAGATAGGGGGTTTATAGTTTGATATCACTGACTTCGTCAGTCTCATCCGACTTTACAGTTTGCCTTCCTGGTAGTTAGGGCCTGTTCATTCTGGTAGCGTTTCTCGGCTCCCTTGGGAGCATAGAACCAAAGCAGCCATACTAGGTTATTTGTTCTAGGTGCGTTGTAGGTGCTAAATAAGACATAAGAAAGAACATTAACTTTCTGATAGTTATTCGAGCCTTTATTGCAAATGGCGGCTTTTAGTGATCGTCAGGATTCGCATCACATTCTCCTGTCCCTGAGTTCGTAGATGTCGCTGTTGAGCGGCACACCGGACAGACGTTCTTTACACGTGCCAGCATTGCTGAAGGTTTCGAATTCAAACAGCCACCAGTTGTGTACAGACCTCTGCTCCACTGGCTCGCCGTCCTTATACCACGTGCAGTAAAGACCAGGCTCACACCTGTAACAGACCACAGACACTGAACATTAAAAAAATCATCCGACAAAAAGCCACCAGTAATAGGTGATAGGCAGCGCCACCTTGTGTTACAAAAATACTAAAGGCCCGTTCACACCGAACCCTGCGCTGCTTAGTCTCTCCAACTGACGCCAGGTGCTGCTACCGCTCTGCACCAGTACGTCTGTTATTGGACGCCATTTTTTTTCAAGAATCTTGAAAAACGGAAGTGCCGTTTGGCATGCGCAAGGAAACCCCTCCTAGCACATGGAGGTGAATCCAGAATGGATGTCGTCCTTGCACAGACCCGGCAGACCCCAATAAATCCAAGTAAACAATATTGTTGCTTGTGTGGCAAATATGATCCATTTTTGCTTGTCTGTTGGAAGGGTGGGATAATAGGGGGATTCCTTGCGCATGCCAAACAACACTTCCGTTCCTAAAAAATGACGCGGCACCTGGCGTCTGTTAGAGAGACTATGCGCTGCTCTGCGCCGCAGAAAATATTGATCACATGCAAATACACTGGGCGTCCACACCAAATGCCGCGCTCCGCCGGGCTGTGCATCGCTGCAAAAATGCCAAACCTATTCCATGTGCGTTTGTTGTGTGAATGGAGGATTCCATCAAGATCCCAGACTTTGCCCTGATTTGATTGGCTGGTACACATGTGACATCATGGACTGAAATTTATTAACAACTCAGATCTAGTAATGCATGATGTTTTTATTTTCTGCTGAAAATGTGGGACTGACAGAGGCAGAAATACTGTGCTTTCACTGAGATCTAGAATTTTTAGTCACAGGGGATTTCCCAGTGTGTTACGTCGAGTTGACAGCCCTCATAGATGTGCCAATAGTTTTTGAACAAATCACACGTCATGTTTTTAGTGGAAAAAATAGATAGAAAAAATGTTTTTCCTCCAGGAATTGGGCTCATTTTATGTAAAATCAATATTAATATTAATATTTTTTTCTTAGGCAATTATGTTATATAATAATATAGAGATTTGGAATACGTTTGCTCGACCTTATTCAGTATAGTATTTACAGCGCCATGCTGCCGCGCTGACTTTGCAGCGCGGCGCGTCGCAGCATTCGGTGTGCCCGGGCCTCAAGGCTGAAGCGAGCTGTGGACATCATTTAACGATGGTTCCATTTGTGCCTTTAATATCACCAGCTCGCTTCAGGTATTCAATGGGTCAGAATCAATTCAATGGGTCTGAATCTGTATTAAATTTGTATTGTAAATTTATAAATTTATTCACATTAAATGGATTGTACAAATAGTTATTGTAATTAATCTAGGCACTCTCCATGGCCTAGGTTCGGGGGGGGGGGGGGGGGGAGCTTCGGTTGTGTCTAAGAGGTGGAGGAAACCGGAGAACCAATAGAAATACAAAGAACTTGCACGGTCCAGAACACACTCATAACCACACTGTCGATCGAATCCGGACTGCCAGTCGAGAAGACCCGA
Organism: Sipunculus nudus; assembly: GCA_026874595.1. NCBI lineage: Eukaryota > Metazoa > Annelida > Sipuncula > Golfingiida > Sipunculidae > Sipunculus > Sipunculus nudus. The sequence continues at coordinate 51,692,382 of CM049315.1, forward strand.
GCGTTTTACTCATTATTATAATATTATTAGAAATTGCGGCTTACGTTGCTGAGTAATTATAGCAGTCCTCGTTCTGTTTCTTTCTGCACACGTCACAACACGTACATAATTTTCTTTCAGGTATGCAGTCTTTTGGCAGGGCCGGGCAGTTATCTTCACCTTGCTGTAAAATAAAGATACGTGTTCACAGTATCACCACAAGAAGCCACAAACTATAATTGCCCCTTGTAAGTTAACTGAATTAATCCTGGTTGAATCATGTGTAATTTACAGACAAGATGCCCTGTGCGCATTATTCATAAGATGTAAAGTTACACGTTATTGGAAAATTTAGGTATAAAGACATTATATAGCCAATACCATTTTCTGTTATACATTACCTGGGTACATGCGGAACAAGATAACGCCGCTGCATACGAGACCATAGCAAGAACAAGCAGGACGGTGATCTTCATTTTCTGAGGAAGAAAACGCAACCTGAAGCAGCTTTAAAGCTGATACAATGGATTAGCGGCTAAGTACTGGTATATCCGTCTTCTAGTTTCTATTGAATTAATCTAGGAACTTTTTGGAAGGAAGAACCATTGGATAAAAAGATTTGGTTAAATTTCAGGGTGGGTCCCTGGGCGAATGCAGGATTATGGAAAGGGGGGGGGGGTTGGTTCTCCAACCAAGGTAGAATAATGAGAAAACATTATAAAGGTCTACAGGTCCGGAAAGATGGGGAGGGGGATCAAAGACCCACACATTTGTCCGGGCCCCCTTGAGCCCCCCCCCCCCCCCCCCCCCCCCCGGATTCCGCTACTTAATCTGTTAGCTTTTTTGTACACAAAATGGGTCAATTTGTTAGATTTCAGATCTACCCTCCAATGTTATTACTTCTAAAATTTTAAAATGGTTCCTCATCTCTTGACCCACGCTACTTCAAAATTACATAAAAAATTACCTAGGACTTTTGAAGATTTTGTAAGGACAAACAGACAAGTAGACAAACAGCAGTTAACACATAACCTCTCTACAACAACTCAGGGAGAGATGATAAAAAGAATGATGATAACATATATTAATCATACATAGTTTGTACTATAGGTATGTCTCTTGACACGAACATTGAGCATTTAAACGCATGGGGCATGAGTCTATGCAGTATTTGTTCGAAACAAACTTCTTAATACACCGTCTCTATTGTTTCAAACCACTAAACATAAGCTACACACAAGTGAGGCATGCCATGGTCTTTGGAATTCAGTCACTCGAAATTATGAAAACGTTTGTATAGAGGACAGCGCAGTTATATTCAGACAACAAATGCAGCCATGTCAACTCACTGTTTGAGACGTGTCTCTCCAAATGCAGGCGATCCAAGAATGACTGAAGGCAGTTGACACGCTGGATGAGCAGGAGGGTCTATTTATACTCGAGAGAGAAGGGTCATTTGCTTGTAATTGCGGCGAATAAGGTACTTAATAACAATAAGACATTTAAACGCATCATTATATTACTTGATTATGTTTAATGGGAATTTGATGTGTCCACTTCTGTTAGGCTTAACTACTTCTCGGATATAGTGTGAGTGCGTGTGTGCGCGCGTTGTGTGTGGGTAGGGGGGGGGGATGGGGGGGGGGGGGGGATGGGGGGGGGGGGGGGGGGAGTGGTTCAAGCGTCCCTTTTTGTAACATGTGACATGAAAAGTGTTTTTTACAGGATTATTCTTTAATCAGGATCTGACGGCTGAAGCATGGGAACCAACATGGAAACCCGTTTTTAGAGTGGTTTTATATGTCTTTCTCTTTTGAATATATGGAATAATATCTTTGGAGTATTATGGATCTTCCCAGTTATCTTTCATTTTTGTCAATATTTTTTGTCAGTTTACAAGTTATTTCGATGAATACAACAATATTTGCTTCTTTTATATATGAAAGATATATGCTCGGTAATGTGTTTAGTTAAGCACTAATATAAATTGCATTTTTCTTATTTACATTTTTAAAAAATCTTTAATAGTTAAAGACTATTCAGATGAAGGTTAATTAATCCCCCCTCCACATATATTTATATATATGCATATATATATATATATAAATATATATATATATATATATATATTGGAACCTTTTATTACTGTAGGCGTGTGTGATAAATAAAACATGCTGGCGTTGCTGAGGTGTCCAGGTTTTTTTGCTGCAATTTGCGCTCCTGTGAATCTCTGGACTGTTTCTCCTAATAAACTGGCCTTGGGAACTATAAACTTTTGGCAGAATGCTCGTGGACCCAGACTTAATCTCTCCAAACACGTTCTGTCCTTAATTGTAAGCTTCCAGAAGATGTGGTTTTATTCCCAATATGTGCACATGACCCACATTCATATTCTGTTCTTTATAGGAATATTTATTTAGACAGTGACGTGGTCTGTCTCGTGTGAGCCAGCTCCACTCATTATTCTTGTTTATATATCCTCATCCATACCTGCTATCAGTTCTGATTTTTTTTGTATATAATTGTTTTTGCATTCTTTTCTCCTCTATACCTTTTCAACTTCGATGATATGGAGACTGCATTCTTTGATATATATAACGTATATCTAACGTACTGAACTTTGTCGGCACTGTTACCCCCATTTCCCCTTTTACTGTTCATCTCTAACCGGGATACCCTGTTTTGATTCATTGGTTTGCTTCTGTATTTCACAAACCAAACCGGCACCTTATTCTATTTCACATATGCACTCACATATTTGTCTCTTTGTTTTCTTCAGACTGATTTTATATCTATAAAATAAACTGTGAACTGATGTAACTTTATTCCACACTGTTTCGTATTCTCCTGACAATATTTTAAAAGGCCTTCATTGGAAATTCGATTTTAAACTGGCTGAAAAAGGACTCGCTTTCCAGATTCACGCCCGGTTTCTGTAAAAATTTTCTTATAAAAATCTCTCAGCGCAATTCAGTAAATAAAGTTATCTAGGTATAAACAAAAGCTAGGCAAAAACACTCGATGATTGAATTTCAGCAACCACCGTCCCTTTACCAAAAGCGTTTATTGTGCATTTATCATCAATATTTTGGTGATATAAATTTGCCTGTTACTGCTATATAAATAGGATATGAGGAATCGCTTTTTAGAGGAGAGTGTTTCGCAAAATGTTTGCCTAATTAAACAGCATTATTCCTGATGGTTTGTGAGAAATGTCGCTTTGAAGATAATGCAATCAGTTGAACCCTGTTTTAAAAACGGACAAAAACTACTGTTAGAATACAATTATACATTCTATCTGGCTTACGGAAATATTAACACAAGTGAGTCGCTTGCACCATGGACTAACATTATCATCTAATAAGAAATAATCAAGCACAAAATCACAAACAGCTAAGCATTTACTCTCCGGCTACGTGATGTTGTTGTGGTACCTCGACGCTCCACAAGAGATTGGTGAAAGCAACCATTGACCATATATATACATATGTGATTGGTAATGTGATGACCGGGCCCCCATCTTCGGATCGTAACCGGTATAATGTGTGACTTCTGTTATTAATGCATTAAATATTGCATTTAAACCAATAATATAGCGTATGTTAACACATTCATCGCACAAATCATAAATAACATTTATAACGCTTATAGTTAGGCAGTGGTTGTAAGGGATGAATTATCATACTGTAATATTCTCATGGTATCATGAAACAATGGCGAACCATCATAACCATGAAAGCAAAGTTCATTGCATACGCCCTGTTTCAAGGGGGACATGTCTTCCTCACTTTTTAGGGCGGGGGTTGAAAGTAACCAGGGGCGGATCCAGGACTTAGGAAAAGGAGGGGTCCAACCCAGGAGGACTAGTGACAAACCCTAAATAAAGGATCCCAGGTCAGGAAAATATGGGACCCAGGCCGCAAAAATCGGTCTGAAAATGGTTGCGGTGGCTAACAGGGGGGTCAAGACCCCCTTGAACTCTGCCCTGGATCCCCTTCTGTATACATAGATACAGCATTACAGGCATATACTCACCCCTGTCCATCTAAATTTTCGGTATTTTTCTTTCAAATTTATTTTGTTTGCTCCTATAAATTAGCTTTTATCAAAGAAAATGTCGTAATTTATGATGATTTAAATAAGCATGATATAAATATATTTACTTTGGAACGCCTAGACGGTATCGACCTGAGTAGAAAGAGGTTAAAAATGATAGCGTCAGTTAAAAGTAGCCAACATGTTTATCCATGTAATGTAGGATGGACATATGTGTGACGTAACAAACCTATGACGTACAAATACCACTGTGCCGTCATCACTTCGAATCGTCAAGAGGATGTAGTTTTAGTCCGTCATCTTTGGTTGTCACTTGTATGTCGCAAGACAGTACATCTGTGCAGTCATATTTATTTCTGAATTAATCATATGGAATCCACACACAGGAGAGTGTTCATTTGTTGTAAGATAATCACTGCATTTATGAATTGCCTCTGGGGTAAATAAAGGTAAGCTTCAGTGCATAAAATAAAAATTATCAAGATCAATTAGCTGGACAGGTGTGATGGAATGGAGTACAGACACACATACAAAGTGCATACATACGTTCCACTGCCTCCGTCCACCTGATTTTTCGCGATTATCTTAATGTAAGACAAACTTGATAAACAAATTTTGCAGCAATGGCAGAAAGATGAAATTTTGGCAGCCTACTTGCTTTTGATATACATATAATTCACTTTACGGCCTAGTTGACATGCATGTCTCATATATATCCGTGGTCCCCAACACGTGACCATTGTTTATCTTCCTTGAATAAGGATATGATCTGAAATAATCTAACGAAACAGTGATGCGCGTGCACGAGAGAATACAAGTCTTACTATAAACATGGGCTGCAGCTCTTGATTATTGGTTCCTTGAATATGGGTGCCTCTTTTGTGAGTAACGTCTGTTATGACGTCATTACTGTTCCCTGTCATGTACATTTCACAGATTGGTAGTAAGATGTCACTACAAGTTTATCAAAAAATGGTTTTAAATGGTTTACAGGAAAAAATATAAGGCAGACTATTATTTCTAAAATAGTTAATTACACATTTTCCTCTAAGTCTTCCTGTCCTGGGGCAAAATATTTTGGTGTTTTTTGACTCGCAAAAAAAATAAAAAAAGGAAGAAAATAATCGCGAAAAACATGTTGACAAGGGTAGTGGAGATTTAGGTAGATATGATGACGGACCTTCGGCCAATTTTTCTACTTCCTTTCCTGTTTTATCATTCATGATGACAATGGCAATTCTGGAGACGCAACCGGGAGTGGGCAAAATGGTCGGGGAAATCTGGTGATCTCCTTGCAAAATCCGCATGTTTAAGGGCATGCATCGACCGGCGAAGTTTTATCGCTACAAGCAGCTTTTTCCCGTCAGATAAAATAAAATAACCCGGCCAAGAAAAATAAAATAAAATGGAGAATTTTTATCTTTATTAATTTATAAACAGGTCTCATAAGGAATCATGTCGCTCGCTCTTCTTCAAGCATTTTCCACTATAAAGCACAAAAATGTTATAAAACATACCTCAAACATGTTTCGGCAAAAGGAACAACTCGTGACACCGTGGCCGTTGAGAAAACAAATCATGAAATTTATCCGTAACAAGAGATTAGCTGAACATTTGGGCGTATCTAAGACCTTACACAACGCTTTTATTGGCCCGGTCACAAACAGGGTGTATCCGATGGATTACTTTTGGGAGGACCCCGAAAGCCAGGTACCACAGTGTCCAAACGAGTATGTCACCTGGGTAAAGAAGGCCACCATGGTAGCCCACGAGTATACTATGAAAAATCTCAAGCAAACGACAGAACAAAAAAGGCACTATGGCTTTAATGCGATCTATCGGAAGTTTCCCGTTCGAAACTGGGCGTAATACTACTACCTGCCAAAGGGCGACCAGAAACTTGGCAGAGGTTGGACGCATCCATAAAGCGAGGAACAGACAGATTTATCACAGATTACTTTTTCCATCATTATCAACCAATCAGGTGTTAGGTTCCAGGGGGAATCATTAATGCGGACCTAGATACAAGGGGATTACTTTGTTTGGGGTAACAGCTGCTTAATTGATGCAGACTAGTTACAAATAAGAGCTCATTACAAGTGGTACACTATGTGAATTGGAATTTCTAATGCCTTTATAGAAAGAAGAGCTGGCCGTTTAACGACTAAATTTCTTCCCTCGAATATCTTTGAAATATTTGGGAATTTCAATTGATTTCTTGTATTAACGCCCACTCGTCCGCAGACTTGGATGCCGGCCTTGTGTATTTATTAAATAAACAAGTACCGGCAAGTGATAAATCATGGTTTACAGCTCATTAAACGGTAGGGGATTGTTGTTAAGGTAAACTGAACTGAAGCCAATATCAACACAACTAGGGATTCAAGCGCATGTGTTCGGACGGACGCTGAAAACAAGTCTGGAAACACTGAAAGGATTGTGGAGCGACTTGCTCGTGTTGGTTGTCTGCGTTCTTAGTTGGTGAGGCCCGTTTTTAACTGTATAGCGGGTGTTGACAGTGTCGGGTGGCCAGGGCAGACTATAAAAGAGATTGGGGACCCCCATGAATTTAGTACCAAAATGGAGGCTGGGTAATTAGAACATGTAATTATAATTTACTAGCTGATAGACCCGGTATACCGGGGTTATTACACTGTAAAACCTGGTAGTTCTTTAAACTAGAAAATAACAAGTCATTCTGAATAGAGTTGTTATAAGAATTAGTATTACTTCATAATATTAAGTTGTGTTAACTTCGTATTTTACCAAGTAGTCACAACTCGTTAAAATTAAGTTGAAGTAACAAGGTTGACTATATCTTCTGCTACACTCCTGCGAGATCTCGCGTGATCTCGCTCGGCCATTTTGCAGCGGGAAAAAGCAGACGATCCTCGTGCAGACCTCCGCCTAGTGTTTCAAACCAAGTATACTAGTAGGTAAGTGATAATAGTATATAATGGTAACAGTACTTCCGTAACAGTCCCAAGACAGGAGTGTGATACGTGTGATTTAAATGATAGACATGGTTGCCAATTTGATTCAGCACTTGGCCATCCCAGGCAACAGGCGCATGATGTAGCAAGGCTATGCCTATACTATAGAGTCTAGTATAGGCTATACCGTTACGGCGTTACTGGCGTTAGCCTAGGCTATAGTAATAAGTATTAATACTATTATACTATAGCCTGGCCACATGCTCCTGTAAGTACTATCACTATTATATTTTAAATTTTTTTTCATAACTTGCCTTGGTTTAGAAATTCTGCACAAATAGTGTTGTGTCTCATTTAATTTTTTGTGTTAAATTGTGTTAGTATTATTTGTGCATTATTATTTCTAGACCACTAATATTTTGTTTCCATTAACAGTGATCTTCACACTGTTTTCTTTCAGTGTCACATTTAATAGTGAATATGACGAAAATTGTATAATGTATTGAATTGGTAGATATATTCATTTATGATAATTATATTATAAATATATTCATCATCCACATGGTGTATCATGTATATATTTTTTTAATGTTTTCATTAAATTTTATTAAGGACCTATTTTTGTAAATGTTCTTCAAATAACTTATGTCGTTATGATTCCATGTGATTTTAGCTCAACTGACTATAAGTCATCTGAGCTATAGTCATGGTCCTTTGCCCGTTGTCCGTCTGGTCGTCTGTTAAAAGGGCAGTTTTGAAATTGTTGGATCTACACCTCCCAAATTTGGCATACAGAAAGAGGTCCACTAAATCTCCTAGAATACGAAATACTGGGTCGCAAGTACTTCTTCAAGATATTAAGGAAAAACTTCAATTTTCCATTTCAAAACCCATTGGTACACTTCAAGACTTGTCTTATATCAAAACCACTAATCTGAATATGGTCATATTTAATATGTACATATTTTTCTATACATTTGCCATGAACATGTCAGAAATTATGTCAATATTGCTTACAATATTGCTTATTTGGTTTAAGTTATGAGCCTAAACATGATGTACTGGTCTTACAAATCAACAAAAATTGCTGACATTGTCGCTGTATAAAGGCTGACGACATTGAACGATTTCAAATATTAAGAGTACAATAATGCCTGCCGGGCCCCTTACTTTCGTGTAGAAGTGTTATATAGTGCGCCCCAAACTAACTTTCCTGTGTTAATCTGACAAACTATGGCATCACTTTCTGGCGAATATTGCCACCAACATATGTCACATGTCTGACGAATCATTAGCTCAGCTGACTATAAGTCATCTGAGCTATAGTCTTGGTCCTTTGTCCATCGTCTGGCAGCCCGTCCGGCTGTCTGTTAACCGGGTACTCAATTGAACCTACAAATCCAAAATTTGGCATACTGTAAGATTTCCCCAAAATCTCCTACCATACCGAAAATTAGGTCACTAGGGCTTCGTTCCTGTGAGATATTAAGGAAATCTTTAATTATCCATTGAAAACCCATTAATTGTTACACTTCAAGACTGCATGCCTGATATCAAAACAAATGATCTGACTTTGATCATTCAAATACACATATTCCTCCATACATTTGCTATGTACATGTCATAAATTAGGTCAGTATTGCATAATATTTTTAAATTATGAGCCCAAACTTAATGCACTTTGTCAAAAATCTGGAAATATATTTACTCACTTAACCTTAGAATGGCTGAAGCTAAAGACTTGTTTTCAAGGATAAAATTTAATTTAATCAAGATTCAATTGTATACCCAAGATTAGTTCTAAATTTTGCATTTTATAAGATATTAGCTTGAATAAAAAAACTAACTTTACCCAAATTTAACCATGGCACATTTTTTCCCTTAAGTGCTGTGGATTTAAGTTTAACAGCATGTATACATAAGGATTTCATCTGTTAAAATTTCAAAATAAAAGCTCCAAAATTAGGTTAGTTATTGCATTTTTTTTGGAGGGTCTCATTGTATTCACCAATTTACTTCACTGTCAAGCAGCTCACTTTTGTATCTGGAGGTCATTCAGTGGGAAGCAGGTCATTTCATACCCTCACTTTTTCGAACCCTAGTCTTTTTGTACCCACCCTAGGGCTGGAGTGGGGGAAGTAAATATATACCCAAAAGTTGTTTCCTACCTTGGTTCTTTCATACCCTAGTTCCCGGGGCTGTTCTCCTGGTTGTTTCTTACCCCAAGTCAGATAGGATTCCCAACCATCTTGTCGTTCATTGATATTCTGTGTCTCCATATTCAGATGTTATGCATACACAACTGTCCTGAACTTTACCAGCATCAAGTGTGAATATTATATTTGTTTATGTTTTACCTGCATAATTTCAGTAATTTCGAACCATATTTAGCCTCCATCCAGCATTTTTAGAGAAATTTCTATCATGACACTTTTTACAGATTATGATTTCAGACTTTACCATATATATGTACCTTTCATGAAAGATACATCAGAAACTTTATTTTACTGTGACACCATTCTGGATTAATATTTACACTCAGATAATTTAGATCATGGAAATTTTTCTTATGATGAACATATCACATATTGGTGCTATTGACTTCCTAGATTCATGTGCAGATTCATGTTCTAGATTCTAGGTCCAGTGGTTGCAATTTGTACCCTGTTAACGGACAATCAGGGCACGGACAAGGGTTATTGCTTCAACTAAGACCAGTCAGCCGAGCTAAAAACATTCAGCAGACTAGCAAGACCCATGGATCGCTTGTTTATATTTAGTGATACATGTTCTCATTGTGCTTTATTAAACCAATGTGAATTCTAAAAGTTATGTTACTTTGTACACTAATGTTCAGAACATTTAGGTGTGTATATAGCTATGTTGACACTACCAGTTCATGTTTTACCTTTGTTTGCATCTGGACATCTTGATGGCGTGAAGAAATACTTATGTTTTTTTCATGTTTTTTTTTACAGAAGCAAAATATGAGTGGTGTAGATTCAAGCACCATAGACAGAACCTTTGGTTTGCGAAGCCTTCCACACTTCTTTGGAGAAAACGCAGAATCTTTCTTCCTTGATTTGGATGTAAGTTAATTTCATCCAGGTTTAGTCATGGTTATGAATGTTTTATATATATTGTGATTTGGGAATCTTTTAATGGTCCTATGTCAGAAACATTTACATCAAAATTGTCCTTGCATCTGACTTTTTTTTGGTCAAACAAAATATTTTTTTTTTCATTATGAAGCGATGCTACAAACTGAAATTATGTTTTTACTTGTAATTTTATATGTGCATGTGGGTATTTCAGAAGGATTGTTCTGTCTTTCAATGTGACAGGGCACATGTAGCAGCCTAATGGATGATGGCTTTTAAAGCTCACATAAGGTCACTTCTGTCTCTTTGATGTGTGAGTTATGGGGGTGAAAAAATGCATTTCAGCACTCCAGAAGTTTAGACTTGTCAGTAAAAACACATTCTTCAGGACGTATCATCAAGGTCTTCATGTTACAAACAGTAAAGTTCTCCTATCAAACCCCAAACAGGGCCAATGCAACTTTTTCCTTTGATTAGTCAAGGGAAAACCTCAAAGTTTCTTTACATAGGACCCATGTTTAATCAAGATTTAATTGTTTACCAGAAATTAGATCAGAATTTTGTTATATTATAAGTTATTGGGATAAAATTTTAACCAGTGCCTTAAATTTTGTCCAACTTTGATCAAGGCACTATTTTTCATGTATGCACTATCTTCCAAGCATGCATTCACAAGGATTTAATCTTTTAAGTCTGAAATTTAAAAAATAAAAGCTTAAAAAGTTGGCTAGTTATTGGATTTCTATTCATTGGAAAAGAGGGGATGTCTATTATTGTATTCACTTGCCTTGTAAGGCATACCCCCCCTCCCCCCCCCCCCCCCCCCCCCCCACTTACACACACCAAGTGTAATGCAAATATTGTTTTTGTTTAAAGTGGAGAAACTTACTCACTCCATTATTAAAAAAAGAGTCTGATATGGGGACGCAAAGAGTGTTCAAAGTTGGTCCCTTGGAAGGTCAATTACCCCCCCCCCCCCACTGTTTATGGGCTTAAATTATATATTTGGCTTATAAAATATCAGTCACATGATGACATATGTGTTTATATAGGCTTTAACAGGAAAAGTTCAGGCATATTATTAAATAGTTTCATGCTTATCAGATTTCCTGTATGCCCATTTGAAAATGAATTTTTACAGCATTTTATTTCAGTCAATGAATTAAAATTGTATTATAATCCTTCAGTTGATCTCCACTTCTTCCTTATTCCACAATTGACAGGTGTTCATACATTCCCATGGTTATTTTATGCACACATTACCGTCACTTAGTTGAAATAATGATACTTCTAGAAATATCTGATCCTGAGAGACTTCTGAACCATTAATATAGTCCATAAATATGCATAGTATCAGTTCAGCAAATACGTATTTAATATTTGATTATCACCAGTTAGCAGGGCTATTTCCTTTTTTTTTTCAAAGTATATTTCGCATTTGCTAAAATTTTCCAAAATCCAGCTGAGCTTGTTTTTCCATTTTTCTGATTTTTTCTCTATTTTGAGAGCTTCAAAGAAGCTGTCACCTGTTAACAGGGCAATAATCATAACTGCTTGACCTGGAATATTCTAACTTGACATCAAGGGAGGTTCATGAAGGGTCTCTGTGGATTCATGAAATTATGTCTCTGTTACTCACATCCTCCAAGCTATGGGGCTTATAAGTACCCTTCAGAATAATTAAAATTTTGTTTTCTAATTTGATTAAGATCCATGGGGGTTCCTGGAAACCTGAAATGTCACTGTGACCTATATTTTGCAATCTGTGTGAAAGAACATAGTTTTAACACTCTATTAGTCACATAGGCACAAATGGTAGCAGCAGGATGTAAAATAAGGTCATGGTAACTCATATCTAAGGTCTATTAGTAAAATGCATGATTTTGAGCATTCTGTGTGTTATGTTGCCAATTGTTCAAGGTACCCTGAAATCAGCTGAGTGTCATGACCCATGGGCCACTTGTTCAATGATAAATGTAACTTCATCTTTCGACCTGCATTTTACATTTTAATATTGACAGATGCGTTTGGAACAGAAACATGAATTTCATGTGATTTGAATACTGGATCAATGTTTCTTACTTATTATGAAAAAAAAAATTTCTCCCCTATATTAACCTATATGCCTTTTAATTGTATCCGCCAAAACAGAGTTTTTGCGGGTACTATGTTTTCAGCCCGTCGCCTCCAACGCGTAGGTGTCCGGAGAACTGCCTCCGTAACCACCGGGCGGAATTTTTAATTTTGGAATTTGATCGGGTCACATGTGAACTGCTGCGCCCTCATTTTGGGTTGACCTCTGACCTTTCCTTGCTGCAGTGCATCCATCTGTGCATCTGTGTTCACACATAAAGCCTCATATGTTTGGACTCGTTTGACTGATCTGGCCTGAATTTTGCACGTGTATACATCTTGGATAGGTTTTTCGTTTATGTGACAGGTGGTGCCACCTACACTGCAGACACCCATGCAAATACCTCAGGACTGGTTTGACATATCAGCCTGAAATTTGCCAGTTTATAGGTGTAACATAGCTCTTTATCATACCAAAAACTTGTGGCACTCCCTGCAACTGTTTTCGCACAGCGTCCATCTGTTTGTCTGCCTTGGGATAAAATCATGCACATCTCTGCAGACTTATACAACTAAAATTTTGCACGTTTTTACATCTTAATTGGATAGATTTTTCATTTATATGACAGGTGGCGCCACCTACATATACGTTTACACTGCAGACATCCATGATGATATCTCTGATCAGGACTCGTTTGACATATCAGCCTGAAATTTTGCATGTGTATAGATCTACCATAGCTCTTTATCAAACCCAAAACTAGTGGTGCCACCTGCAATCCTATTTGCACAGTGTCCATCTGTCTGCCACATCTCACTCTCCCCTTACCACCCAATCCATGCATCCCTTTGACCGTACCGCTCTGATTTCCGCAGATACACGTAGTCACTTGTTGAGTATCCGTATTCTAGTTTTTAGGGCAGCTGGCTGTGAGTCAACTGAGATTTAGTGATTGGTCAGCTCTGTCCATCTGTCTGTCTGTCTGACTGGCATGTTTTGACACTAATAAATCTATATGAATCTGATGTTTGCCATTTAGTTATTACAGCATTTTATTTCAGTTAATAAATTAGATTTGTATTATAGTACTTCAGCTCATGTCCACATTTACAATTTGCAGTGTTTCATAAATTCCAGGTGCATATTTTACTTGAATATTTTACAGGGATATTTTAACATGATCATTTCACTTAGTTGAAAAACTGAAACTCCTACAAATATGTCATCATAAGGCCTCGAGGCTCCTACATCTCAAATTGTCCATAAAAGTGCACAGTCAACAGAACCTCTTGGATTTTCTACAAATTTTCTCAGAATTAATTTCACTTGAGTGTAGTTACCTGGAAGTCCCTTGTTAATAATCATTTTCAATCATCAGTTCTGTTCTGTTTCTTTACACAGGAGGGAGCTGACACCACGAACATGCCTTCTGACCCTACACCTGTGGTCATTTGCCTGGGGGATCCATACATGTCGACAGAATTTTTAATTGTTGTTGATGGACAGCCAATAATTGAAGACATCAAGGACTTTCCTACAGGAGTCCTCTTGCTTTTTGCACTACATTATTGTTTAAACCTAGATTATAACATCAAATTCACATATGAGCTTCTTCAGAAGCACATCATGAAACTTGAACCAAAGAAACTAAGCCTTAAAGTAAGAAGCCTCCTCAGTAAATTCACATAATATATGATATATAACAAATATATCAGTTGGACTTATTTCTTTGATATGTGCATTGACTCAGATTTTATCAAGAAAGGCTAAAAAATTAAATCTTCTCCTCATAAACTGTCCAGCCAAGGTTTTCAATATTTCACAGATATTGTCTCTGAAACAATCTTGTTCAAGTTTGTTCAAACGTTTCCTGTATGGTAAATTTTGGTGTAGTTACTAAAACCAGTCATATGGCCAAAAAGGATCATGAACAAATTTTATGCAAATGTTGGTCACATGACTCGTATTTGAAATTGCATATTTTTGGTGCATCGATCTGTGTTTTATGATAAGCACCTAATAATTTTAGCCTCTTTCAGCTTAAAACGTTTTATGATGAAACTGTCAAGCTGAATTATTTTTTTTACAAGAATTATCCTAGGGTAGGGTTCAGTTGTATAAGAATTAATTTGGTGTGTTGCTTTTTGGTAGCCAAGCTGAAGTTGGACTTGTGAGAGCTGCAATGGTCCTATTCTACAAATTGTTCTTTCAACTTCTGTAAAATTGCACAAAAATGATTCTTTGGCCATAAAAAATAAAAGATTGGGTTCTCAGGTATTAATTTTAAACCCCAACCCCCACCTCAGTAGAAACTTACTGATAATGTTAAGCCCCAGCAGCTCGAACATTTATATCAAGAACATAAAATAATACAATTTTGATAAGATATTTCCTTTGTTATGTAGTGCTTTTAGCTGTTTAGCCAAAACATTTGTTATTACCATGCTTTTCCCTGATCATATGACATTTTTATAGAAACATACAAAAATTGTTTTAAAAAAATTGCCTGCACACACTGATTTCTAAAAAAGTGCACCAGAACCAAACTTTTTTTTTTTGCCATAGGCCTTTGTTTAAACATTTACTCAATCCTGTTGTACAGGTTTGCATGAGTCCTGGGGGCTTGTTTGAATATATATATATATATTAATAAGAGACTTGTTAAAGTACGATGAACCTGCATGTACTTATCTTGTATAAATGTTAATCATGTGTAATAAGATTTTTAAGCACATTTTCTCTTATATAAGGCAGTATTTTCAGCTCAGGTGACTAAATGTCAACTGAGCCATAGCAATTGTCCTTTGTCTGTTGGCTGCCTGTCAGGCCTTCCATTCGTTCATTACACTGGCATTTTTTTTGCAACCATTGAAACTATGAATCTGAAAGTCGACATACTGTTAGATGTCCCCAAGATATTGTAAATTTTTAGCTCAGTTGACTATAAGTCATCTGAGCTAAAGTCGTGGTCCATTGTCCGTCGTCCGTCTGGCCGTTCGTTAACAGGGCACGTTTTGAAACCATTAGTCCTAGGAATCAAAAATTTGGCATACAGTTAGATGTACCCAAGATCTCCTACCAAGCCAGAAACCCAGTCTCTGCGACTTTGTTCCTTTGAGAAATTAAGGAAAAACCTCAATATTTTATTAAAAACCTATTTTCACACTTCAGGACTACCTAATATCAAAACCACTCATCTGTTTTTCTTCATATTTACCATAAATATTCCTCTATATAATTCCTATGTACATGCCAGAAATCAGGTCAATATTTTATATTTTTAAAAAGTTGTTGATCCAAACATAATGCACTTTGTAAAAAATCAGGAAAGATATTTGATCACTTTACACAAAAAATGTAAAATCTAGGGACTTTTTTTATTAAGATAACTTTATTTAATCAAAATTTAATTTTATATAAAAAATTTGATTAAAATTTAAAATTAAAAAAAAAATATTAGTAGAAATTTAAAATTGGTACCTTAAATTTTGCCAAACTTTGACCATGGCACGTTTTTTTCTTGTAAGTAAATTTGATTAAATTTTCACAGCCTGCATACATATGGATTTAATCTGATGAATTCTGAAATTTGAAAGTAAAAGCTTACATGCTTCACTTTTAACATAAGGATCAGATCACTTTTAACAAAATATAATTTGCAACAATATCTTCAGTCATATCAACCATCCACAGCCATCCACCTTCATCTCTCAGACTTAATCTCCATTTGGTATAACCCCCCCCCCCCCCCTGTATTTAGATTTTTAACTTCTAGGTCAACTTAATTTTCTAAATGAATTATTAAAAAAGTAATAATGAAAACATAACACAGCTTGCAGTGTATGTTGTAGCATTTCATTCACATATCTTATTGTCTTCAGGGCCTTGTTTGGCATAAATCTGGTACACTCAATGATAAATATTGGACAAACTCTCTGTGAATTTATGTGTTAGCTCATTTAGCCAACATTTAAATTGTTTTTAGATTTATTTTTACATTTACACAATTTTATCTATCAATTATATTCCTTCATACAAGTCTGAAGCCAATCACTAATTCCCTTTATACATTATCAATTGTTTTAGGACACAATTTTCATATATTTCATATATTATTTCTTCTTACTTGTAGTCCATAAAAGTGCACAGTATTTGTCTTGCACTCATATATTTAATTATATTTCTGAATTTAAATACATACACTCATTTATTTATTATCACCAAAATAGCAGGGCAATGTCCTTTAAGCTTTTCAAATACTGGTATATAAACAGTAGAAATAAGTACAGTTTGCATTTGCAAAAAGTTCAGCTGAGCCATGACCCATGGGTCCTTTCTTTGTATATGTCAGTCTTACAAACTTGACCTCTGTTTTTTAATTGATAACTTGTTTAAATATATATGTATGCATTCCTCTTAATTGTATGCATGTATTCAATGTACATTAAGACTGAAAATATATTTCTTTTGTAATAAGACCGTATTTTTGTGTTTGCTCTCTTTGTGACTCACAAAACGTGTTGTATTGACTTGGAATTATATATTGCACCTCATTTGTGAGAAATGATTGTGTAAACTAATTGTTTAAGTCAGCTTAACTTAAAACATAGCCATATCAGCTTGTATCACTTGTTACTGGTAGTGACTTCAAAAAAGATAACTACTGATCTAACATTTACAACTTATCTCTATACCTTAAAAAAATCGAGGCTGAATAATATTGCCACATTAGCTTTCATCACTTTTATATGCAAGTTGTAGTAACTTGAAAAAGATAAGTAATGACCTAATATTTGTAAGTTATCTCAACTTGAACAAACTCGCATAACTTGTTATATGCAAGTTGTAGTAACTTGAAAAATATAAGTACTGACCCATTATTTGTAAGTTATCTCAACTTGAACAAACTCACATCACATGTTATATGCAAGTTGCAGTAACTTGAAAAATATAAGTACTGACCTAGTATTTGTAAGTTATCTCAACTCGAACAAACTCACATCACTTGTTAAATGCAAGTTGTAGTAACTTGAAAAAGATAAGTACCTACCCAATATTTGTAAGTTATCTTAACTTGAATAAACTCGCATCACTTGTTATATGCAAGTTGTAGTAACTTGAAAAAGATAAGTACCTACCAAATATTTGTAAGTTATCTCAACTTGAAAAAATCAAGGCAGCATTGCTGCCTTGATTTTTTCAAGTTAAGACAACTTATCAGGTTTTACAGTGTACCTGGGTTCGGGAGATTTATTAACTGAGATGTGAAATGTTGGCTATTTTTTTTATTCTAAAAGTTAACAGAAAATATAGGTTTTCAGTGGGAAACTGTCTCCATAAGATATATATATATATAAACATTTTGGTACGACTGAAGAATAACTCAGACACCTCTCTGAGGCACAACACTTCTGTGAACAGAAAACGTCTCTATGTCCAGCTGCTTGTATCTTAATTTTGCCACTTTTAAATTACATGAATCCTAAACATACCGTCCGTCCGTCCGTATAAACTCATAACCTGGTGGTGACAGTGCGTGAGTGATCCTGCAGTCGCTCCAATATTTTAAACATTTATTTTGCGGGGATGTCCTCGTGGCAAGTAATTTATACCCCGGTATGTTTACCTTGAAGACCTGGTCAGTGATGGTGTTTACATTGCGAACCGGAATGAGACGCGGGGCATTCAGGTTTTCGATGATATTTGACTGGATTCTATCGTAGGACGTATAAAGATGAGGTTGATGTGAGGAACACGTGAAAGATTTATTAAATGTACGTTGCAAGGAAACTGTTCCTGAAGAAAGAAAAAGAAATTTGCATAAGTAAGTAGCAGAAGCGGACCCAACGGGACTCCATGCAGAGGGTCCGTATTCATTTTCAACCGCCGCAACCTTTTTTGTCATCGTATCAGACAAATTCTGAGGCCTGAAACCCCAGACACAACTGCACCACACCCCACCTATCGCCTGTTCGTGAAATTGGGGCCTTGAATTAGGTTTTGTCATTATTCCTTCTGGGTTGAACACTCCATTTCATAATGCGAGAAACATGTTTTTCTCTTTTACCGACCACGCACGTGGGTGAGAGCCTCATTCAAATGAAAAGGCCCGACAGGCTCAAATCCCTCACTGAAAGCAAGCGTCATTCATATGAAGAATAGTAGTGTTTGAGGTTTAAAGAGCACGATGCATGTGTTCCGGTCATTGCCAAAGGCAGTTCGGCTGTGCTCGGTCTTACCTCTGTGCAAGTTAGTAAAAACGGAAAAATCACTCAAAATTATATGTACATTAAAAATTATTTATTCTCATAACGCCTATCTCACTGCGGGCATAATAACCTTTAAAATGATGCAAGGCACACTATTTTACACATCCAGGTTTTAGAGAACATTGCGAACAAACTTGAACCGAATTCCTTTTATAAGTATTAGATAGCCGGACCAGGGGCTGTAAAGACCTCAACTCCCAATATGGACATGTAAACGGGTACCCGTGATAATTAAGTATGTGATAAGAACTTTGTACTTCTTTGGTAATAACATTTCTTGACTTGTCATATTGTTGGCTGTTCATTGAAAGTTGTGTCTGACTGCCGTTGGGGTCACTAATCCCCCCCCAATAATTGGGACAACTGACCCGTGCAGTGTCGAGCCCCCGGATCACTACACATGCCTATTCATTTGACCCCAGGCTTCGTGTTTTGAGTTTTAAGTGTTCTGCGTGGCCCTACCGGTAAATGTTTCTCAAACTTATCAGAAAAAGTTTAAGAAATAACTTACGTCAATCTTGGGGTGAATTGCATTGTTAACTTATGTCTTTTAATTTACGTATCATGTATTAATGATAAAAGTAATATTTCGCATTAATTTAATTGTAAACACAAGAACATACGAAATATAAATATATATGTACCTTAAAAACAGGAGGCCACTAGACCACGTTTAAACCTCACCAGTGGCGTATCAAGGATTTGAAAATAGAGGGGCGCAGCCCAAAAGTCGGGAAAGGGGGCTGTTCTGCGTCTTTTCAACATGTCATATTTATATATATATATATATATAAAATACAATGCATTAAATGAATATAGACAAACGAATAATATGACAGACCTTGAAAATTATAAACAGTTAAAATCAGAATTTAAAATTCTGTGTAAAAAGTTAAAGAAAGAAAAAGCAAATTCAACTGTAACTGAATTAATGGCATGCAACTCTACAAATGAAATTTTCAGAAAGATTAAATCTGTAAAAAGGACACAGATTAAAAATAATATTTCTGGGGAGGAGTGGTTAATCTATTTTGAAAAACTATTGAATGATAATATGAACCCTGTAAATCCAGGATTTAAGAATCATATAAATAATTATCAGTTTAATGAAGATGTCTCCAATATAAATATGGACGATGAAATGAATTTTGATATAAGCAAAGAAGAATTGGTAAAACAGTTAAAACTTATGCAAAATGGCAAGACACCTGGACCAGATGGTATATTAGTAGAACTTTTGAAAGACAATATAGCAGTTTTAAGTCCGGTATTAGAAAAGATATTTAATGAAGTTTTTACTTCTGGTCATTTCCCAACTGAATGGTCCAAAGCAATTTTGTTCCCATTACACAAGAAGGGCTCTTCTTTAGACCTAAATAATTATAGAGGTATCTCACTTTTAAATACTATAGGTAAATTATTTACTAAAGTTCTTAACGAGAGATTAATTACCTAGGCAGATAAACACAATAAATTCATAGAAGAGCAAGCTGGATATAGAAGAAATTATAGCACAATTGATAATATGTATACCCTCATGGCACTTGTTGAAATATACTTATCAAGGAAAAAAGGTCGATTTTATGCAATTTTTATAGATTTTTCCAAGGCGTTTGACTGTATTCAACATGACTTATTATTCTATATACTTCATAAATATGGCATTAGAGGAAAAATATTTAATATCCTCAAGTCAATGTACTCGAAATTACAGTCTTGTGTCTTAACAAATGAAGGAATAACTAGTTATTTTAAATGCAATGTTGGCACAAGACAAGGATGTATGATCAGTCCTTTACTTTTTACTTTTTTCATGAACGAATTTTATTTTACTTTACATTCTGAGGAAGACAGTATAAATATAGGTCCAGAATCATCTTATCTTTCAATGCTGATGTTTGCTGATGATGTGGTCTGCTTTGCAGACACAGCAGGCAGATTACAATCCAAGATTAATAAATTAGAAGTATTTTGTAATAATTATGGAATGAAAGTCAATGTCGAAAAAACTAAAATAGTTGTGTTTAGAAATGGGGGAACTTTGAGAAAATATGAAAAATGGTTTTATAAAGGTAAACGCTTAGAAGTTGTCAATAATTATAAATACCTGGGAGGCACATTTACAAGTTTACTAAATTGGTCCAAAATGAAGCAGAATCTAATTTGTCAAGCAAACAAAGCTTTAATAATAATCAAACAATTTATCTCAAAATACAAGCAACTGTCTATTTGTAAATCCTTCTTTCTTTTTGATAGGATGGTCCTTCCAATTCTGTGCTATGGTAGTGAACTATGGGGTTTTGAAACATGTGACAATATTGAAAGTGTACATACCAAGTTCTGTAAATATATTCTCCAGGTTAATATGAATACACCAGTTGCTGCAGTACTAGGAGAATGTGGGCGGTTGCCCTTGAAGATTCATTATATTATAAGAGCTCTAACTTATTGGACTAAATTGATAAATATGACAAATAATAGATTACCAATGCAATTGTATAATAAATTATATCGCTTAGATGAAGCAGGAAAACAGAACTGGGTAACTAATATAAAGAAAATATTATTTTCGCAAGGATTTGGCTATGTTTGGATTGAACAAGATGTAGGGGATGTTAAATTATTTATCTCAGTATTGAAACAGAGATTAAATGATTCTTTATTGCAGGATTGGACGAGTAGTATATCTAAAAATCGTCGATTAAACACATACTCAACTTTTAAATTAACTTTAAGCACTGAAAAATATTTAACAGTTCTACAGAATGTTAACTATAGGAAAAGTCTTTCAAGACTAAGATGTTCATCACATAATTTAGAAGTAGAAAAGGGAAGGCATAGTAATACTCCATGGGATGAAAGGTTTTGTAAATATTGTTTAAGATATGGGGAAGCTGTTGTGGAAGATGAGCATCATTTTATCATGAAATGCCCATTGTATACAGACTTGAGAATCAGGTATATTGATGATTTAAGTACATTTACATCTCTGATGGCAGATAATAATGCCCATACAATAAAACAATTAGCAACCTATGTACACTATGCCTTTATTAGGAGAGCTGATGAATTGAAAGCTATCATCTAAGTAATCTATTTATTTCACTTACTTATTCATCTGCCCATTAAGAAATAGATAAACTGTTTTACATATATGCATTGTATTACTGTTTGTTTTATATGTTCACTTATTTATTATTATTATTATTATAATTGGTATTATTATTGTTATTATTCATGACCTCTAAATGAAGTGAAACATGTGATTACAAAATTTCTGCTTGTGTTTAGATATTGCAAACATGGGTTTTTTATAGTTACATTTTCATACAAGATTGTGTTTTAATGCATGTTTTGTTAGTTCATGTTATGCAGTTACATTTTGTTATTATTGAATTTTTATGATTCTTAACACATGCTCTTTGTGGAACCATGGGCCTGAGGCCTTTTATTTCAGAATAAATTTCTATTCATTCATTCATTCAATATATATATATATATATATATATATATATATATATATATATATTAATAAATCTTTTAAAATTATATTGACATTCCACCAAGCCCTATTATAGGAAGCAATCATATTTAAACTTGTTTGAACACACTGCGTGGCTGTTAAATTGTCTCCTTCTAAACATATCAAATATTGTTAGTTCGTGCTTAATTATTATGATAATTATATGTAATTTTGTAAGGTATCTAGTTCAAGTTGTTTAAATGTTAACCGTGGGAAGTAGAAGATGGTTAGCACACATGTAAAAGAACCGATATGGATTAACTATTATGTGTCACTGAATCTGTCAAAGGATACTACATCTATTCATGTAGAGCTTCTGATAATGAATTCCATAATATGGGTTTTCGTAGATAAATTATTTTTGCAGAAATTAAGTTCGAACTATAGCCAGTTGGAGTTAAAAAGAAATAAAAGATAGTCTGACCTGAGGTAATTAAAGTACATAAACACAAGAAATATTGGAAGTGAAAAATACTCATTGACTGTTATTTGCATATCATTTTCAGGTTTATATTATTATTGAAAATGCAGCTCCTGACATAAAGCCTGGCCATCTCGCTCCAGTGACAGTAGCTGGGTATTTAGAGGTGATTTTAATTATCCCAGAATCAAGAAACCGGAAGCTTTCATAAAGTCTCGTGGTGTATTCCTGGGTAAATTTTAAAAATGAGGCATAGCAAGCGTCTAGTGAAAGTACAAATAGCTTGCATGGATTTTTTAACAGTTTTTGGCCATCCATCATCATGTTACAGAACAATCACAGGATTTGGAAACTTCACTTCTGCACACAAACAAAATAGAATAGAGAAATAGTAAAAAACACGAGAGAAATGTGTAAGTATATAATCCCTTTACTGTTTAGATTTTTTTTAGAAATTTTCAGAGTCTGACACTCTTTACATTTACATTAGGAACAATATCTTGCTGAGCTTTTGTTCTTTCTTCACAAAATTTCAACAAATACAACAAAACTAGTTTCTCTTTACGTAAATAGGAACCTTTAGAACTGATAATAAATATACATTATTATATAAGATATATATATATATATATATATATATATATATATAACCTATATTTACATTACAGACAAGATCTTTCTTGTTTGTCTTCTTTGTTTTCCATATATATATATATATATATATATATATAATTATATATACCTATATTTACATTACAGACAAGATCTTTCTTGTTTGTCTTCTTTGTTTTCCATATGGGAATAACATTACCAAAACCGCGCATAGAGAAAATTTGAAAATATTAACGCCATATTTTATATCTATGTACTCAATTATAATAACATTAAATAAATTTAAGTTAACAAACATAACACTTGCCAGTAGTTGACTGGTATAAGTGTTAGCAGAATTTTAGGGGGGATTGGCGCGCGCCCTTTTGCGCCCCCCAATGAGTACGCCCCTGCTCACCGGCTCACGTCGGTAGAGAATAAGGTCCTTAAGCTCTGGGAGAACTATTTGGAACCGTCTTTAAAACGAAGGCGTATTATTATTGCCCGTACAAATAACGTTTTCCCGTTGAACACTCCATTTAAGATTTTATTTAGACTTTGTGAGAAATACTGCTATCTGGCAATAGCGCTGCCATCAGGCGCACGAACCCGGAACTAATTCATGCTGCTATTTCTTCCCTTTAAACATTTACAGTATTCCGGGAGTACATTATTTTACTGATTGGAATGCTACATTAATCTCACTCTCAATGTCCTTATTCTTTAAATGAGAACTTGTCACTCAGACCCAAATTCTCCTCCAGTCGGCTAGAAATACATGGTATTTGTCAAAGTTCAGCTGTACAAATATTCCATAATTCTTTATATAACATCCCTCGATTAACAAAGCAGTACTGACATTAAGACTAGGCTATTCTGAATGATTAATAACGCAAGTATAAATTCTGCTGTTTGTAATACTATCAAAACGTAACTTGTTATTCAAATGATGTTAAGATCCCGGAGTAGTGTTTACTCGCTCAAAAACAACCTGCATTATTCTTATTGTTTCCATGGACAAAGCGGGGCGGCGCCGGTGTCACGTGGTATTTTTTATTGAGAGCAAATTCCTGTAAATAACCGGGTTTAATAGCTCTTATTGGGAATCTCTGGTTTAAATGAATCTTGTAGAATACGACAAGATCATGATCTGTATAGATATCTCTAATCTGACCACTTCTGACGGTATCACAGTATAATATAAAGGTTATATTCACCGAAACAAATGCTAAGCGCCGCCAAACTGCATGTGTCCGCTTCCTCGGTCAGGGTTGAAATGAACGTTTGAGAACGTTTTGTGCCCAAGCACACAAAAAACCGTCACAAGCATAAATAGTTTGGATGGGTTTTCAGTTAAAATTGGCAATTGATGGAAAAAATTAGGTTATTTTGTTTGTATCTGCTACGTAACATGTTTTAGTTTCGGTTTTTAACCGAATATTAATTGCATTAAAACTTTTATTGTAATATCTCCACAAGCAGGGAGGAACCCGCCTTATTTCAAAGTTAATATATTACTACGCGAGTACTAGTCTCCTCGCAGAGAGACCTTTTTAAACCTGCGGTATACGATATGTAATGTATGGTTTATATATATATATACATATATATATATATATATATATACATACATATATATATATATATATATATATATATATATATATATATATATGTAGCAGTTGGTCTCGGTCACTAATACAATATTGTCTCGGTTTGCCACCAGGGGTCATAACATTCACCTGTTTCAGTTTTCCTTTTCTGGCCACCGTTTTTACAATGCGCCTTTTTCTGTTCTCAGTCGTTTACAGGTTGTGGTTTTCCAAACAAGTTATTTACCGTACTTCTTTTGTTTTAGTAGCCTGGCTCGTTTCAGTTCAGTCTCATATATGATACGTTTTCCTGAGTTTAGGTGCTCAGACAGTCAGGGATCGTGGGAGAGGACACACCACAGGTACTGGCAAACTTTGTAACGAACATTAGTAAAATGATAACTATTAAAACCACGTTCTGTCAACTAGTTTCGTTTCTGTGAAATTAATGCCACATGTACGTGCCCGAACTATTCGGCCTATAACATATACTAGTATATGGAAGCATCCGTTACATCAGTACTTTAAAGGGCTGGGTACTCGCTTTCTCTCTGTATCAAAGAAAACCATTGTAACATTGGACTGTTCTCAGTCGTTTACAGGTTGTGGTTTTCCAAACAAGTTATTTACCGTACTTCTTTTGTTTTAGTAGCCTGGCTCGTTTCAGTTCAGTCTCATGATACGTTTTCCTGAGTTTAGGTGCTCAGACAGTCAGGGATCGTGGGAGAGGACACACCACAGGTACTGGCAAACTTTGTAACGAACATTAGTAAAATGATAACTATTAAAACCACGTTCTGTCAACTAGTTTCGTTTCTGTGAAATTAATGCCACATGTACGTGCCCGAACTATTCGGCCTATAACATATACTAGTATATGGAAGCATCCGTTACATCAGTACTTTAAAGGGCTGGGTACTCGCTTTCTCTCTGTATCAAAGAAAACCATTGTAACATTGGAGAAGTATTTATACATAGTATCGAAACGTATTTGTATGTTTCATGTAAATTATTACTCATTGACCTTGAGTTCAGCTCCATATAGCACCATGTCAGACAGCCTCCTTGACTTGTTATTTACAGGAACCAAATAAACTTGTGTCCGCCAACTCAGTCCTCAGTTGTTGATGAATTTGGTTTTTTATATTCAAAAGGCCGAAACCATAAGGGGCACAAGTCTTTAACTTCAGTTCTGAGCCAAAGTGGGGGCGGTTGTCTCTATGAACAGATTAGTTTTATTAAACAATAAACATGAAGCGTCCTATTTGGACTGGTGTGGAAAAAAGAGGAGGTATCAGACACCATGACTCTCGGTAATTAAGTAAATATTTTTGATCGAACAAGTATACTGTTATGAATTGCCGCCAAGTCATTTTTGGGAAGCGACAGTAACGTGCTTTCAAATTTTACTCTTTTATTGACTCCCAGGCTCCATCTGTTCATTAAAAAACCCGTCAGTCATGTTTTCTTTTTAGTCAAAACCTGTGTGCTTTCTTCTTCCTGCACAGAATATGGTTCCATCGCCATCTGTCGGCGGGGCAGCAAACTAATCAATTTTCCACCTGCCACATGAACCTATAATAAAGGGGCTTTTGTGATAACAGTTTGAAAGTCTCTCTCTCTCTCTCTCTCTCTATATATATATATATATATATATATATATATATATATATGTATATATATATATATATATATATACACACACACACGTTATTTTTGGGGTGAGACATAAGAGATTGAGCGGAATATTGTCATTGGCTCACACGTAGTCTGAGAGCCCAATCTTTTTTCTTTGCCAAGTGTAATCGTACAGTTTACGCAAAACCTTACATATGAGAGAGAGAGAGAGAGAGAGAGAGAGATAGAGAGAGAGAGAGAGAGAGAGAGAGAGAGAGGCGAAAAAGCGTTAGCGAACACAAGAGAAACAAGGGCCAAAAAAATGAAGCGTAATCTGGCGTTAAATGAGCGAACCGAATTGTGTCCGTTTCCCGATTTTGTGGTTACAAGATGTCCATGCATTTGAGCTGTATCTCCCTGAACAAACGTTCATGTGTCACATTGTCGAGCTGTTCAGTAAAATCCCCAATGAATGGAGCGGTCTCCCCATGGACGAAGGAATCGCCATGTGTCACAAATGTAGATACATTATGGTGATCAAAATTACATGTACCTCCAAAGTTTAATGAGTTGTTCTTTGGATTTTCCCGTAACCCTCCTCAAAATTGATCAGAAAATGAACAGAAAAACCAACCAACAATCCAAGGGGAAATCATAATGCCTTCCTGGCATAAAAAAAAATATCTTAAAAATGTAGCTAAATCCTGTTACCAAGGCAACGGCATATTTCAAAATCTGCAGTTTTTATATATCTATAACATTACTTATTCGGCACCGACATTTGCATTTAAAATCTGACAATATTTTATAAACAATTTTTAACACGTAGACTTAATTATGTTTACATTCTAATTAACTTTCAATAGCTAAAGAAAACATTTTATCGTAGCAAAACGATATTTTATAAGCACACGCAAGTGGAACATAAATAGAAGATGTTTCTTGAAAAAGGTGGTGAGATGGATTACCTGAATGTAATGCTACTGGTGACCACAACGTGAGGAGTGTATCCTCTCTAAGATGTCGTCGGTACACCTTAATTGTATCCCCGTTTTCGCTGCTTCAGTACCATCTAAACAGGCGTATTAATGACATCACAGGCATAAGATTTCTTAGCGCATAAGGATTTAGATTCTCATATAAACTGCGTACGCATATATGGAATCCCAGCTTTATGCATTGTTACAGGTGCCCTTTTTATTGTGTACAGCGGTCTTGCATGTGTTTCTTTTATTGTGCGCAGGGGTGCTCCATGTGTTGTTGACATTTGGTTCGTGTGCCACGCGTAGCTCGTGTTGTAGCGGCCTCGCCTGGCCGGATGTTGTAGGCTCGGTTTAATCCGCATCGGTTGAACCCTGGCGTGTAGATACACAGCGTTCTTTGTTCTTGTATGTTCTTTGGGCGTGTATATTATGTTAGGTTCTTTAGATTGTTCGAGAAATGGAAGGTTCTCGGCTTGGGATGATAAGTTATATAAAGAGGCTGTGTTTTAAAGCCGGAAGAGAGGTGAGAGAATATTCGAGCGGACACGGAAGCGTGTAAGTCAGTTTGTGGGACCTATTCCGATAAGTGCGGCAATTATAGATTTTCTTCTGGATTTGTGACGAATCTTATTTGGTTTTCAGTTTACTTTCGGGATTGCTACAAGAGCTTTACATGGGACTGTTATTCTCTGAGAAGACTTGTGTGAACTATTCATCCGGCTTATATATTTTATTTGTGAACTCTGATATGTAGAAACATAGCGATGTTGTTCTAGATGTTTCCTGTAACGCGTGATTGTTCGAGGAATGGAAAGTTCTCGGCTCGAGGTGAAAGTTATAAAAAAGGGGGTGTGTTTAAGAACCAAACAGGGAGGAGAGAAATATTCCAGCAGCCGGGCATGGGAGAGTGTGTGTCAGTTTGTGGGACCTTTTCCGATACATGCAGCAGTTATAGGTCTTCCTCGGAATTTATGACGGATTTTATATAGTCTTCAGTTGGCCTTTCGGGTCACTGCTAGGATTTCACTATTGGATTACAGTAGATTTTTTGATTACATTGGACTGTTATTCTCTGAGAAGATTTGTGTGAACTGTTCATACGGTTTATACATTTTAAAGGACTTGTCGCTAAGACAGTGGTGGTATCCAGGTACTGTGCACTTTAATTATATTGATTTGCTGTTATACTGTTGTTGTACTGTGTAATTGTATTGATTTAGTGTATTGTAATGTTAGGGTTGTTTTTAGAATAAATTATAGTTATTGTTACTGACTTCTTTATTCATTCCCCTAGACAATTCACGCTGCCTAGTGTTGCCTGATTTTTTTTTTTATCTCCATGATAAAGTTTATGTTCGTCACGCATACGTGATCTGTTGATATTGGATTCCGTGTCATAAAATTGTGGGCTCGTCCGGGATGGCTTAATAGTTTTGAAAATTTATTGGGCCTTGACCTGGACACATTGTTTGATCATACATTGTTTACAAGATTACATATTGTTTACAACACATTGTTTACAGGATTTATCTCGGTGTTTTTTTTTTTTTGTTATTGTTTTAACATCTTCACGTGGCTGATTTTAAACCTGAGACATATGTGACGATCCCGACCCTGATCAACTTTAACAGTTGACAAAGGAACAGTTGTTGCGTTTGGGAAAACACTTAATGTTAGGTGTGAAAAAAGCTTTGAGAAAGCTTGATAACATTGCTAAAATCATGCAGGATCTAGTTAGCAAAGGTTTAATTGAAGAGAGTGAAGTGGAAACATACAAAATTTACAGCCTTGCTATGCAGTCGGAATTAAAAAAAGTTAGAAATGCAACATGGGCTAGCATTAAAACAGTTAGAGAGGGAAGAACATGAAAGATTAAAACAGTTAGAATTAGAAAAACAAAGCGAAGAGAGAGAAGAACATGAAAGGTTAGAAAGAGAAAGACTAGAAAAAAAAGAAATTGAGTTAAAACGAGTGGAATTAGAAAGACTTAAACTAGAACATAGTCTACGTGCTGCCCCAACTCACAGTTTTGATGTTACTAAACACATTAGACTTGTCCCACCTTTTCAAGAAAAAGAGGTTGATAAATATTTCTTACACTTTTGGAAGATAGCTGAAAATTTAAAATCGCCTAAGGAAAATTGGACTATGCCATTTTAAAGCGTATTGACTGGCAAGGCCAGAGAAATTTACATAGAGCTTTCATAGAAGCCGCTGCTGACTATGACTAGGTTAAACGGTTAATCCTAAAAGGTTATGAGTTAGTTCCGGAGGCTTACTGCCAGAAATTCAGAAATTGGGAAAAGCGCAAAGAACAGACCTACGTCGAATTTGCTAGGACAAAAGAGCAGTTGTTTAATCGCTGGTGTAGTTCTAAAAATGTAATGAAAGATTATGACATTTTGCGCCAGTTTATTTTGATTGAAGAATTTATGCGCTGCAATAACGCAGATGTAAAAACTTTTCTTGATGAGAAAAGTCCTGAAACACTTGACATTGCTGCTCAATAAGCTGATGATTATTCATTTACACACAAAGTGTCCTTTACTAGCAAATCAGTATGGTCAAAAAAAAGTTTAAAGCGCAGTCACCTACGCTCCCGAGGCAGCGGAAATCTTGCGCTTCTAAAGAAGCAACTGATTTTCACGCTGCCAGCTTGGACCGTTTATGATATATTTAGACACCAGATGGCGGTTTGTTGTCCACTGAAATAAACGTGCGTACGATGCGACAAGCAGCCAATCAGATGCCTATCATAAAACACTCGACAGGCATATCCTGGCTCCGCCCATTGCCGCGCTTCAAGCGACGTTTGATGAGTTTCCGGTCGAATTTAAATTGCTCCCTCTGCATTCTCGCATCATCGACCGATTCGATTATGACATTAAGACTGTGTTAGCGACGCGTAGCCATGTATCTGTAGTCTGCAGAACTGAAACCAGCCAGCGAGGTGTGCACGCAGCCTTTGTTGTTACGTTTCGTTTGAATTACAGCTCACCGGCCGAGCATCCTATGTCCCCAAGGCCCTAAGCAAACCACGTCAGGGGCAATTCTCTCTGAGCCTGTGGCCTGTTTAGACGGTTACGCTGGAGGATGAACTGTCACTCCAAAAGAAATGAATATGATTGGCTCCGTGTATTCCTCGCTTGGCTTTGTCTTCCAGCACAAAGTTTCATCTGATTGGACAAAAATACAGTGCTCCCCTCTGGTGTTGCAAAGCAGGATACGAGGTCATAACAAACAGCGCCTTACGATATAGGAAGTAGCCCTATAGGTAAAGCGCTGTGTAAAGAGCGTAGCAGTCACCCAGTACTAGTAGTCTTAATAGTTAAGCAAAGTCCATTGCTACATCTCAGTCCACGTCCACTGTGTCTAAGTCCAACACAGACCAGTCATTTTTGAAGAAATCTGTAATTACTGCAAGAAGGAAGGTCATCTAATATCTGACTGCTGGAAACTTGCGAATAAACCAAATAGCAAACCTTCTGGGTTTTGTTTCAAAATCTATGCATAGCATAGTACAAGAGCCAGGCTCTTTTCATGTAAATAAGGGGTACACCTCCTTTATTGACTCTAACAAAGAGTTTGATGCTACGGAGGCCAACGTGCCGTCTGACTCCAAAAAAGAATCCGTAGCTTGCGGGGTAAAAACCTCAGTTGACTCCTGCGAGAGTATTTCAAATGAGGCCAGGTCCTCTTATGACAAACAGAGATTGTTTCTGCTGAGGAAAATTCCTCTGTTGATTCCCATGAGGAGTTTGATTGTAAAAGGATGTAGATTCCTTTAAGGACTCTGAGTTTATGACTGACACTGTCAATGTCAGTTCTTTGTTTAATGAAACTTAGGTAGTAGGTTCCTCTCCTGATTCTGAAATGGAGTTATTTGATTCATCCATACATAATCGTTTTGTATCACTTTCAAGTGATTTTTCAGACTCTATCCCTATTAGAATTTTGAGGGAAACTGGTTCAGGCCAGACTCTCATGTTAGCAAACACTTTTCCATTTTCTAATAGGTGTTTTACTGGTGCACATGCACTTGTTAATGGTATGTTTTCAGAGAAGCACACTTCAGTTCCGCTTCACAGTATACATTTAAAGTCAGATTTGATTTCTGGGAATATTACTGTGTGCATAAGAACTACTTTACCCTTTAAGGGAATTCAGTTGGTACAAGGCAATGATGTTGCAGGTGACAAAGCACAGCCTGTACCAATAGTGACAGAAAAGCCGTCACTTGATCAGGACACTGATCCTGAAAGTCGGGAAATTCCTGGTTTGTATCCTTCATGTGCTGTAACTAGATCTATGGTCAAGGAAAACACACATGAGGATAATGGCCCAGATAACAACACTCTGGGAGTCGCTAGTGACTCGTCTAACGACTCGCCCGTACAGGATACAGCATTTTCAAGGTCAGAACTTATCATGGAACAGCATAAGGATCCTGATATTTCATGTTTGTTTCTCAGGGCAGTTTTTTAAAGATGAACTGTCACTAAACCCAGTTTGTTTCTATGTTAAAAATGGAGTGCTTATGCGTAAATGGCGACAACCTGATGTATGCGCTGATGATGAGTGGGTCATCAAACATAAAATAGTAATCCCAAAAGCTATCGCAATGAAATTTTAAGCATGGCACATGAGGCTCCTTTATCTGGCCATTTAGGTATAAATAAAACTTATCATAAAGTTAGTGCAAACTTCTGTCGGCCTTACCCCAGGAAAGATGTTGTACAAAATTGTAAATCATGCCATACATGCCAGATGGTAGGCAAGCCCAATCACAATCCTTCTAAGGCTCCACTTAGGCCTATTCCTGCATTCGAGGATCCTTTTAGTAGAATTATTGTTGATTGTGTCGGACCACTGCTCAAAACAAAATCTGGACATGAATACTTGTTGACAATTATGTGCGCATCTACCAGCTTCTCTTAGGCAATACCATTGCGCAAAATTAATGCCGGAAGTGTTGTCAAAGCTCTGACCAAGTTTTTTTACAACTTTTGGATTACCAAAACCGTCCAGTCTAACCAAGGGTCTTATTTTATGTCTGGCTTATTCCAGTAAGTTATGCTTGAGCTAGGTATAAAACAGTACAGCTCTTCGCCATACCATCCTGAAAGTCAGGGCGCCCTCGAGCGTTTTCCCCAGACATTAAAAAACATGATAAGGACCTATTGTTATGACACACAGAAAGACTGGGATGAAGGAATCCACCTATTGCCGTTTGCTGTCAGAGAATCCTTTCAAGAGTCCTTGGGTTTCAGTCCCTCTGAACTAGTTTTTGGACACTCATTCGTGGTCCATTGAAACTGCTTAAAGAAAAACCTTTGTGTGAAAATCCTGATTCTCTTAGTTTACTGCAGTATGTTTCAGACTTTCGCACTTAACTACATAATGCTTGTGAGATAGCAAAGTCAAATCTAAAATCTGCACAAAGTAAAATGAAAACAAAGTATGACAAGCACACTGTTAGTAGGACGTTGGAGCCTGGTTCAAAGGTCCTTGCCTTACTTCCCATCCCTGGCAGACCTTTGCTAGGTATTTTGGTCCTAACATTGTTGACAAGAAAGTCAGTGATTTAAATTACATACTGTTGACACCAAGACGTAAGAAGAAACAACTGTGCCATGTTAACATGTTGAAACCATATTATGACAGAAATAGCACATCAGATGTTGTACAAAATTTTACTGCCGTTGATTGTGTAAAAACTGACCAAGACACAGCTTCAGTAGATACTGATTGTAAGTGTGATATAGATATTGAAAAACACAGACGTGCTTAACAACCTCGATGCCAAACTGTCTTACCTTACCGCACAACAACAACAAGACCTCAAGAACCTGCTGGAGAATTATGCACATTTGTTTAGTGACATTCCAACGCGAACTAACATATTGTGCCATGACGTCAATGTTGGCGAGGCAAACGTAGACAAGCAGAACCCTTATAGAATGAATCCAGGAAAGCAAAAGTATCTACAGGATGAGATCCAATATTTGCTAGACAATGATTTTATTGAACCCAGTAACAGTAACTGGAGTTCACCATGTATACTTGTGCCAAAACCTGATGGAAGTTACCGTATGTGCACAGATAATCGAAAACTGAACTCTCTCACTAAGACTTACACGTTCCCGATTCCGAGAATCGATGATTGTATTGATAGAGTCGGTAGATCCAGATATGTTTCCAAGTTTGACTTGCTAAAAGGATTCTGACAAGTTCCGCTGACAAAACGAGCGAAAGAAGTGTCAGCGTTTGTGACGCCGCAAGGACTTTACCAGTATAAAGTTATGCCGTTTGGAATGAAGAACACGCCAGCAACGTTCCAGCGCCTCATCCATATGGTTGTTCAGGACATTCAGGGCTGCGGCGCATATATTGATGACCTTATCGTGTACAGCGACACCTGGGAGAAACATCTGCAAATTCTTCGCGACCTCTTCGAAAGACTCAGTGAAGCACGTCTGACCGTCAGCTTAGTAAAATCTGAGTTTTGTCATGCACAAGTAACATTTTTGGATCATATTGTAGGGCAGGGTCAAGTAAAACTTGTTGATGCTAAAATAAGTGCTATTTCTGCATTTCCTAGACCAGAAAACAAAAAGCAAATAATGGGTTTTCTTGGTATGGCTGGATACTACAGGAAGTTTTGTCCAAATTTTTTTTGCTGTAGCTGAATCTTTGACTAATTTGTTAAAGATGAAACAAAAGTTTGTATGGAATGTTCAATGTGACAATGCATTTTGGAATTTGAAAGCAATTCTGCAAAGTTCACCAGTTTAAGCAGCTCCAGACCTTTCTGTACCTTTTACGTTAGCTGTAGATGGTAGTGATACTGCAGCTGGTGCTGTGTTGTTACATTAAGGCAATGATAGCATAGATCATCCAATTTGTTATTTCTCAAGAAAGTTTAATGCAAACCAGAAAAATTACACCACTATTGAAAAAGAATGTTTGGCTTTGATTTTGGCGTTGCAACATTTTGAAGTTTATGTTACTTCATCAGTCAAGCCTATCATTGTCTTCAGTGATCACAATCCCCTCACGTTCATAAACAAGTTGAAGTGTAAAAATCAAAGATTGTTGAGATGGAGTTTGTTTTTACAGGATTACAATCTTGAAATTAAACACATTAAAAGGAAAGACACTGTACTTGCTGATTGCTTATCGAGATGTTTATGAAATGTTGTAAACGAGATGTTTGTATAATGTTGTAAATAAGATGATTTTTGAGATGTGTAAGAATTTAGTGATTGTGATCGCAAAAAGAAAGTTTTCCGAGAAAACTTTCTTTTTCCATACAGTAGGGGGAGTGGTACAGGTGCCCTTTTTATTGTGTGACACGGGCGTAACTCGTGTTGTAGCGCCCGTGTCTGGCCGCGTATTGCATTCTCAGTTTAATCCGTACTGGTTGAACTCTCGTTGTCATGCTAGCTTGGGGCTTTCTCGCCTGGCCGAGACGGGGCGAGCTCACGTGTGGACCCTGGTATGTAGAGACACAGCGATGTTCTTCTAGATGATTCCTGTAACGCGTGTTTACTTTGTATTATGTTAGATCCTTTAGACTGTTCGAAAAGTGGAAATTTCTCGGCTTGGGGCAAGAAGTTATAAATAGGGGGCTGTGTTTTAAGCGAGAGAGTGGTGAGAGAATATTCCAGCGGACACAGACGTGTGAGCCCGTCCGATAATCCAGTAATTTCAGGGATTCTACTATTACTAACTCTATATAATTTGGTGCTGCCTGCCTCAAGTTTACTTTCTGAATTGTTACAAGAGCTTTACATTGGACTGTTATTCTCCGGGAGAGTTTGTGTGGACTTATCGGACTTAAAAGGACTTATCGTTGTGACAGTCTTGGTATCCAGGTACTATGCACTTTGTTTATTTTATTGTGTGATTGTATTGATTTGTTGTTATACCGCTGTTATACTGTGTAATTGTAATGATTTGGTGTATTGTGGTGTTAGGGTTGTTTTAAGAATAAAGTATAGTTATTTGTTAACAAAAAACCACTGACTTCTTTATTCATACCCCTGGACATTTCACGCTGTCTAGTTTTACAGAATCTGATTTTTTTTTATCTCCATGACAAAGTTTATGTTCGTAACGCATACGTGATCTGTTGATATTGGGTTCCGTAACAGAATATAAAAACAAATTTACTCTAAAAAAGTTAATTTTGATTGGCCATTCGAAATTTAGTGTACACTTTTGTCCTACCCCCCCCCCCCCCCCCCCCCTTCATCGATACTGTGGGGAACAAATATGTGTAACATCCAGGGCGCAGGTAAAGATTTTCCGCAAATGACGTGTCAAGCTATGTGATGGACAGAAAATATAAAACACCGGAACAAGTCTACGTTTTTATGGATCCATTGGATCCAGCGCCACCGTGTGTCCGTGGAGGAGCTTATGAAAGTCTACAATAGTGAGTCAATGTTACAATAAACGAATAAAGGCACTTTGATGTCTTACAGTGCGTTGTGTATATCGCAACAATTTGGCAACAGCATGGACAATGAGATTAACTGAACCCAGGTCCAGTCAAGAGAATTTATCAATGTCTTTTTGTTTTTTTCAGAAACAGTCATACTTGTGTTGATGAAGGGATTCGAATTCTAGTGTTTGGCTCGGGATTTGACAGATTGGGGCTCAGACTCATGGCCTTTCCAGGAGTCGAGTTCTCGTCTCTATAAAGCCCAGCTGCTGCCCGAGTCATTAATGTACTGCTGGGGTAACAACCCTGTAAAACAGTCTGGAGCTTAAAACCATGATTGCCTCCGCCAGGACGGTATGCGTTCATCCCATGTTCGTGTGTGTGTGTTTATTCACAACATAACTAGCGCAAATTATGAATTTAATCACATGAAATTTTCAGGGCATTTCTTGAATGGGCCAATGAATAATTGTTTAGAGTTTGGTGTGGATCATAAAAATGATCCGGATTGAGGAACGTCATTAATATATTAACAGAATATTCACAAATGTCCAGTTATTTATGCAAGAATGAACATGGGAATATGGGCCGAATAAGTGAAGGCAAACCCGGTTATGGGAGCAGCCAACAGAAGGGACCCCCCCCCCCCCCGCGCCACACACACACACACATTGCGGGGTTTGCATTCCTATGAATGTAGATTTCTAGTTTTAAAAAAAAAGTAGTTTCAAATTCATTCTCGACCGATTTCACACTATTCATTTATACAAATTTTCAAGAATTTTAAGGATGCATGTCTCCTTTCAGCATAAAAAGGCACTATAAAGTGGTTCCTTCTGCAATTGCTTATTACATCCATGACCCCTACCCAGTCACCACCGGGTGAAGAGGGGTGCATCCTTGAGGTTAAGTCCTTGATGCGGAGCATGCGTACAGCGCATAATTAATGTCCATCTGCTCTATTTAGGTCCCATAAGCCAGCATCGCTGTTTTCCTGTCGAATGGTTTCTGATGAATGTCAGACTCCCACAATGACCTCTCATTCATATAGCTTCTTTCTTTAATAATATGATAGATGACCAAATATGATCTTTCATTTTCCTTGAACCATGCTCCAACACTTAAGGTAAATATTCGACGGAATGTGTCGCCAGTTGACTGGAAATGGTCTATTGTACGCAGTCCCTTGCGCTGTTAACAATCCAACACAACGTCAGAGTAATGCCAACGCTGATTTAACACTTATCAGCTATAGATAAACTACACAAATAACTGAGCCAGTCTTGTTTAGTCGGAGATTTTCTGATAATTTAATTTGAATAATACATCCTTGACTGATAAAACACTTCAGTTGGGGAAATTTTATTGTTCGCAGTCATATATATCACGCCGCCTGCATATTGGTAGACCGTTTTAATGGAATAAATGTTGGTATTACGTTCAGACTTAGCTTACCATAGCAACGTCCCAACGAGTAAACAATATAAAAAAGAGTAATTCTCATTAGAAATACCACCATAACCAACACGAGAACATGTGACCATTATTTTATTACAACACGTCAGTTATTAGCAAGCACTCCGGTCCGCCATTGATACAGTCATATGTCATGTAAAGTACTCATTTGTTTGCTCAAAGCTTATAATTTATTAACCGTATTAATATTTTTTTTAACATTTTTACAGGAATGCGATTTTGGGGCTTTAGCTCGGCAGATATTATCTTTGTTAATTGTTTATCAATTTGAGTTTAATACATCAGTGCCTGTGGTATAACCATATTAGCACACTCTCGAGACTAATAGGCGTAGCCTAATTACGCATGTTGACACAGGCACGTGCTTCCTGGAACCATGCAACTGGTCTTACCCCCATGATAACAGCACTGGTTCAATTGCTAGCAAAGCTGTCAGGGTAACAGAACACATGCACGCAGTAATTTGGATACGGACCACTATCATGTTACAAGGCCGCACATTTACAGTCGTGGTGATGACGTGACGACAGACAATTACAAACAAACTCCATGCACTGAGGGTAAGCTGTTCTTTATATATATATATATCTTATATTTTTATTAAACGTAATTATTGAACATTGATTTTATTAGGTGACGGTAGTATACTCAGACATACAATTACATTTCATGTCTGCAAAAGAACCCTTGCACTGGTCGGACTTGTGTGGTCACAGCTTAAACAGTATCTGGTACATTTGGATATTATAATGACATACTAGTATTACAAAAGCTAAGTAATAAATAATCTTGCAATAAATATGACAAAGCGGCAATGACTTATGTTTCCAAATGACCATGTGACCAAATAAGTATATTGTACAATGTTTACAAAATGATGTACATCTAGTTGACAGCGATGGTCATGGTCTCAATTTACGAACAGAATTAAAAAAAAAAACAATGGGGCAGGTATGTTTCTGAATCTTAGCCATCATATTATTTGTAACTTCTTGTTACCATGCCCAATGTCACGGATTTTGTGAAAATTATTAACTTTCATAGGCATTAACAGACAACCAAACAAAAATCTGTTAAGCCAAATGTTAAAATGATTGGAATAACCTTGGTGAAAACATTCATTTTGATTAGATAATTATATACCATAGATGTTAAATTTACATGCAATATCTTGTGTTCTCTTAAAAATATAAAGGTATCAGCGAAGTCCGTTCTGAAACTCTTTGTTATTCCTGTATCCGATAGGAAATAAGCTTGCATCGGGCGCGATCAGTGACCCTGTATATAAACAGAGCACAACCGACTTGGTGGCCGTGCTGGCCAAACAGCAGAACTTCGGAAATCAAGACATTTCTGGTTCAAACCGGTGTTTTCTCTTAAATTCTTCTTTCATGAGCGCATGCACAAAATTGGACCTCTGGTCACTTAGTCTTGTTACTGTAGATAGACACAATTGGACTGTGTTTACCCACACACAGACCCATTTCAACGTATAACACCTGTGAACTGGAGATAGTATGTCAGTGTGTCGGTTTGCTGGGACTTTTAAACAGCCAAAATGGACCAGTCCACACATATACACATTTAAGACCCAAAAAATAAGATTTGGTTCTCAGGCACTTTTTTTCAGAAATCAATGCGGGCGGGCGGATTTTTTTTATATTTTAAATGTTTTTGTATGTATTTGATAAAAATGTCAAATGATAAGGGAAAAGCATGATAATAACATATTTATTTTGCTAAACAAGTAAAAGCACTAAATAACAAAGAAAATTTTATCAATATTGTATGATTTTATCTTCTTGAAAGAAATGTCCGAGCAGCTGGAGCTCAAAATTGGTAAGTTTCTAATGAAAATCAGAATAAAAATTTTCGATGCGGGGGTTTAAAATTGACACGGGCGGTGCCTGAGAACCATACCTCTTTATTTGTTTTGGCCTAATTGCAAATGTTTATGCACCTTTAACAAGCAATATCTGCGATGCCAGAGATGACGCAATATTTCCAAATCTTGGCTATACCCTTTGAACTAGCCTCCTTCTTCTTATGCATATTAACAAACTGCATAGGTGGCGCCACCGGTATTCTTCAACAGATAAAGTTATCCAGTACAATGTTTTGACCAACATTTGTCTACGGGCAAACTCGTCCGTGCTGACACACATTTGTCCACGGGCAAAATAAAGGAGAAACTCGT
Source organism: Sipunculus nudus (assembly GCA_026874595.1). Classification (NCBI taxonomy): domain Eukaryota; kingdom Metazoa; phylum Annelida; class Sipuncula; order Golfingiida; family Sipunculidae; genus Sipunculus; species Sipunculus nudus. Next base: position 51,731,643 of record CM049315.1, read on the forward strand.
CCATTTGTAAAATTTTGAGTTTTATCGCTCAAATGTTGTTAAGTAGCAGTGACTCGAAGATAAACGAACAAAAACTTAGATATGGGTGCTTGTAAAGATAACTCCGCACAAGTTTTAGCGTTTCTTGGTCTTTCGTCATGAACATTTAAAGACACCAATTTAAATATTTGTGAGTTATCACTTGAACATGATTTCTCCTTGAAGCGACCGTGCCGAAACTATTGTACCCTCGGCCTTAACTTTTGTTATAAATAACTGATTTGCCATCACCGCAGTTCTTTCAGTATGAATAAAAAAAAACGGTATAGCTCAATTCAGGCGTATGTATATATTTGGTTATATGCATCAAGGCCACGAGAATTTATATTCGGGAGGAAGTATATAGACTTGCTCTATTGCTCTATATTTGCTCTGACACCAAAATTAATTTAGGTGAGCTCAGAATATGTTTTTAATTCAGTCAACGTACAAAGTGTGACCCTAAACTGCCGACCAAAAGTATTATTTACGCTTACTTTGGCCACACGTTTCCTGCATGCTGCAACCACAATGATACGCGACACGGTCATGTTATGACAGACTGCATCCGCATTATCCGGTAACAAGGCCACGTTTCCGGATACGCTGTCTGTCCTGAAACTAAGAATAGTTGCAGAATATATCCATTAATCCTACCTAAATATATTTCATGTATTCTCGTCCAACTCTGTATGTGGTTATATGTATTTTTTCTTAAAACAAAATGAAACGACTTTTTATGTGATGCGTGCTGTCGGAAGCCTGGCTAAAGTGCACTCCTGCTGACGATGTGATCTTATACCACGGAACTTTCCTCGCCGATCTATTAACAGTGACAAACGTACTTATTTAGGAATAAGGCATGCGTGGAAGCGGCCAAGCATAAAGATTGAAAATTTGTTTTAAGCCTTATTTCGAAGTGGTTATAACATTATTCAGATGGATATAAAGTCTCAGCTAGTTTAATATGTGAAAAGCCAGGTCAGAGAGAGGACAGGGGGAGTAAGACAGTGACGCTTGTAATATCGCTCACCTAGAGACTAGGTTCCAGAACCCTGAAAGTCTGGAATTCACTTTCTTCTACACTAAGAAAGTCTTCTACTCTTACATCATTTAAAATCAATTAAAGGCTATCTCTTGCAGCAAGCTTTTGGTCTTAAATGTAAGTTTTTAAGTGATTTACAATAGATGAAGAAAGTTGGGGGAGGTACAAGGAGTGGGTTTCAGAGAAAATGTGCTCTGTAGGTGTTATTGGTATATACGTACGTGAATTGCGTGCGAGTTCGAGTATCAGAGAATTTCTGTTATATAAGTACTTTTTATAATAAAAAAAAAAATAATAATAATAATAATAATAATAATAATTATTATTATTATTATTATTATTATTATTATTATTATTATTACATTATATCATTCGCCTGTAAAGTCTTGACCATACTTTTTAATTTGGTTGCGAATATTCCACGCCCTGTGGAGGTTGTGGATTCGCGTCCCGTTCTGACCGCCGTCACCGTAATGATTCAGAGCCTTGTCTTTACATTACGACAAAGGTTCGCTCCCTCGATCCAGGAGTGAATGGAAACTTGCCATGGGCGTAGAATTACATTCTAGCACCTATTATAGCTGCTCGGGTTAATTGTATGCTCCCAAGGAAGCCGAGCAAAGCCTCAAGAATTATGAGGCCCGAAAGATCAGGAAGGCTATGTGTAAAGTCGGATGAGACTGGCATTGTCGGTATTATCAGAAAATAAACCTATAAAAGGTCAGAAATTAGACTGAAATCTGACCCAAAAATTCCATCTGTACCTTAATGACTAACTGCTATGCTTAAGAAATGTCCCCACGTTTCTTGCCTATAAAAATGAAATGTTTTACAGTCATATATCCTAATTTTGTTATATATTTTTACTTTTATCCTCTAGCTATGCATTTTATATCACTACCGATAACATGCAATAGCCTTCACATATTTGAACTGGAAAAGCAATATTCAGAAGAAAAAAATTCACTCTCATTCATATATCGATACGTCGATCAAACGATACCGTAGCATGGCGTTGACAGGTATCGATAAATCGATATAAAATACATATGCAGCCTGAATAAAATGGTACTTCATAGAGAACATTTTAATTTTATCAGTCTGTACTTCCAGAAAAAGAAAATATAACGTAAAACATTTATGATTTATCCCATATTGATAAAACATAGCTACATGCTCTGAACAGAGTCAAATTTTCATGGGACTCCATGCATTTAAATGGAAATGGAAATGTTTAAACAAATCAAATGTGATTAGATAATATCAAATGTAAGTGTAAAAATATCATTTAAGTCTGCTTTGTCAGATCTAATATCATGCTATGATAACATACGCAATCATGAACGGAATCTCATGAAAATTCCAGTATCTATCAGGAATGGGCCAACGAAGTAACAATAAAATTTTCGTGACCCCGATTCGGGAACATCATCAAGGAATATTAAACTATGTAAAGTCACATATTCACGAATAAACCTGGGACTATGGGCCGAAAAAGTGAATGCAAACACATAGCAGAGACTTGCATTCTTTCAATTGCTGATTTCTAATTCTTGGAGAAAAAAAATATGATTATATGATTCTTAATATAGTTTGTAATTGTATTTGCATTTACATAAATATGAAAATCAGGTTTTCAGCTAAGCATTTAAATACATATGCAACTGCATTTATATCAAGCACCAGCTCCAAACACAGAACTGGGTCAAGGCAAAAAAATACTTCCTGCAGTTAAAATGTAGGCCAGCTGCGCAGTTAAGTTGTGGCCAGGTGCAGACGTTTATCTAGTTTTTATCGGCATGAAAATTTCTTACAAAAATAGTAGATGGAGAAACTAAAGGGGGGGGGGGGGTCCGTGGGTGATGGTCGGAGATATATATATATATATATATATATATATATATATATATATATAGAGAGAGAGAGAGAGAGAGAGAGAGAGAGAGATAAAGAGAAACCTTTACCACAAGCATGCGCATATTGCGTGTAAAATTTGGCTGCTGTGTTCGGGTCCAACTAGCCAGTATATCGTGAGTTTTGTAAATGAAATTAGATACAAACCATAACCTAGCCGGCAAAAATAAGACAAAATTATTGTCGATACATCCGACCCGAACCCTCAGTGTCAGTCTTCAATAACAGGTGTCGCTGGTGTGATAGAAAAACATGTCTATCGCAGTAATCGTTATATCTCTTACCGTCTGCTTAGAGTAAAACGTCAGCGAGCTTCCAGGAAAGGGAAAACTTATACAAAGGGTGATGTAAGTGAACTCGATCGGACTGCGGGGTTTGGGATGTTTAACTTGATTTAAAAAGCATAGATGTATATTTCACTTGGACGGTATAGGTTACATAGTTATGAGTTACAGTTCACGATTAAACTGTATAGCTAAACGAATAAAGGAACATGGGTGACACACGAATATTTCCAGCCCAATCCAATCAAATAAAATGTTTACAAAAAGAAATACTCCTGAAGTTCAAGCATCAAACAAAGCTCACTGGTGTTTCTAGGCCTAAAACAAAACAGGGATTCCCACAGATCGAATGGTTTATGGAGGAAATATTTTATTGTATGTCGCTCAGCTCTGTGTCTCTACGTCGCTCGCATGGATCGGAGGTCACATGCACCAGTGCTTTGGGGTAGGAGTGTCAAGCGGGCTCACAATACAAGGGATGCTTTGTTCGATATGGGATCCAGGGTCACTTTAATATAGTGGTGAATACAGAACAGTATGGCCTTACATACACCGATACTGGAGGATGAGATTGAAAAGGGCGGGTAGATGGGTTAAAGATAAGGAAAGTTTAGGGGTTAAGGAATAATTTCAAGGAGATTTGAAAAGAGACGCTAACATTTTTAATCCATATAGCCTCCGCTATAGTTGGCAGATCTCACGTCCTCTGGTCAGCATATGTTTTGCTTTACAGGTCTTGTCTGTCTATGTGCTCTGTTTTGTATCAATGTTTGTATCGGCTGGAGATAATGAACCGGATATCATGTTTTATCAGGGGTGCTAACCATATGATTACCGAGAAATCCGGTAAACTGGATAACAAACATGGCAGTCTATTTAGTTCAGCATGTTGCCTGTCCAAGAACGTATATTTTATCAGAACTGTAGCCCGCATGTTACTACCCTGGAGCAAACAAAAACATAAATAGGAAATTAATCCATCACTGTATATGAAATTGCACTGAATTAGCTAATACGAACTTATTTCTCTTTTTAAACTGTACATAAACTGTCAACATTATTGTTATAGCGCTAGGCGTTATGCCACATCATGTTTATCACAATATACGACTTAATCCAGATGAAACTGGATGAATTACTCTGTAACTATATTAAAATACTGGCACATGATTGTTTAGATGAGCAAGAAATCTTCATTCTAAGAAAGGCAAGCCTTTGCCATGTGTGTGTGTAAGGGGGGGGGCTATTGTGGGATGCTCCCAACCTGTGTTTGCATTCACTTATTCGGTCCATATTCCCAGGTTAATTCGTGCATACGTGACTGTGCATTTGTGGATATACTAGTATGTGATGACCGGGTCATGTGCGGGATCCCCACCTAATCTTATCGACTTTTCTTTGGCCCATTCCCAAATGCTCTGAAAATGTCATGAGATTCCGGTCATGAATGGATGAGTTACGTTGTTAAAACACAGACACACACACACAAAACGGATGAACGCACACCCTTCTGGCGGAGGCAATAAATGAGTTCTTATATGGATCAAAGTTCCTTTTACACATTTTGATATTATTGCTATGAATATAATCCCTTATTCATGGCAAGAAACTTTATAAACTTCGCGTCACACTTCCCGAATTCACTTTTGCCATAAAGGCTCACGTGCTTTTGAAAAGGATGGACTGATTTACTTTATCACAAGTAAGCGTATGTTTTCATTCTGATATTGTTCATAATTTACATAAATAATGTTAACAAAACATTTGATGATCTATAATGCAATATAACACATGAACGGTATCTTCGGATATCCCAAATAGCAAATCAGCGGTATAAAAGGTACTTCATGCTTAAACAATACATTATACCGTGTGTGATACCGATATAACTACACAGAATGCATGAAAGTGTTGATGATTACGTGACATTATATGACATGATTTTCAAATTCACCCTCATTTCAATTTAAGAAAAGAAAATTAATGCTACCGCATCCATTCCAATAATGAACAGCAACAGATGAAAGCCTGTAGCATGGATAAAGACACCCTGACAATCTTTTAGTATATTATTCTTCATCCTTAACCTGGCAGGCTTATTTTTCATAATTATATAACAATAAATAACCTACTTTTATACATATTCCGTTCCATCAACTCAGCAAGGAAAATGTCAATAGGGGAAAGGAACAGCTAACTAACACCATATTTAAGAAAAGAGGAATAACTGAAAAATGTGAGAAATCTTAAAATCAGACATTTAACAACATAACAGCTTATGATGGTCAAGGTCATTGGTCACGTGCAAAAACAGCCTCAGGTGACCCATTCAGTCTGTCATTTTACAAAAATGGTACACAACCTACCAATATCACTAAATATAACATGCATAAAATAATAATACCATTCACCAAGGTGTGAACGTAACATTCTCCAAAGTATGATATGTGCCCATATAAAAAAGAATTACATATCCACAGTCTCGACGTATTTTCTTTATACGTCTGTGATGAAATTTACTGTGCACCTAATACAGACCCGCTGTTATACACCAAGCTGAAATTACACGCAAAGCTTGTACTGGCCAGGAGGAAACCTGCATACATCACACATGACTCATTTACAAGGTTTCGAGTAACAAATATATACGATACACGTATTACGTAGTAATGTCTACAGTGAGGCTCGGTCTGTTTGTGATTTATGTTCCTGTATATCAGTATATGAAAAAATCTTATCACAGAAATTCATACACACATGATCGTAAAATGCCAATACACACACATGAATGCATGCTTAGTCATTGCTGATATTTATAGAAACGAAGAATGAATTTGAAAGTAGTCAGATACCTCGGTATGGATGGTACACTTTGCCATGTGATACACAGATAAAAACATGTGTCACGGTCTTCACGACTGGATCCCATGTGAGCTCCGCTGGCTGTAACAGTAGTGGTCCCTAATACTAGTTATTAATCTGACCCTCGGCTGGGATACAACAAAATGACATGTCTTAGACTGTTGAAGAATCGTTTCGTGATCCAGATTAACTCCAAAATTTAATTATTTTTTCCTTGGATGCTGCACCAATCCTCAGTCAGATAAATTTAATCAAAATCCCTTCATAAAGTTTCAGGTAATAAAAGTTGTTAGCAGATATACCAACCAAATAAACAACCAAACAAACCAATCAACCGACCAACGACGACGACGACACCTAATACCTCCATGTTGGGTGTTATAATTATAAAACCATACATAACACAAACAGATACATATGCTTGTGTGACGATTTTTCTTAGATATTTGCGTGGGCATTATGTTTATGTATAACCTTGTCTGACAGAAAAAACGAACAGGCCCACGGTCGGAACTTTCTTAACGACCGGTCGACCATACAACAAGACAGCAATGTTGCCAGCTATAGGTCAAGCTAACGTATCCCAAATCTCATTGTATTATCATATAACATAATTGCCTATCCAACAAAAATATTAATATAGATTTTACATAAAATGAGCCCAGTTCCAGGAGGAAAAACATTTTTCTATCTATTTTTCCACTAAAAACATGAGGTTGTGTGATTTGTTCAAAAACTATTGGCACATCTATGAGCACTGTCAACTCGGCAGTGACGTCACACACTGAGAAATGCCCTGTTTGGATTGCGAAGCCTAAGGACCCCGTTTCAAAATCGATATATGTATGGCTCAGATTTTCTTATCGACAGGTTATGACTTATGGTTTATTGCTGGTTCAGTCCGTCACGCGAATTCCATAGTGCTTTAACATATCATTCTGGACCGAATACCTTCTTCCTTCAGTAATTAATAAACCTTATCAAAAGATGCATTTCTTTACCACAAACTGTGTTCGAATAAGTTTATTATGCCATATTAACTTAGTCATATATTATTTGATTTGAAAAAAATATTGCAATTATGAAGTACGGTATATAAGTATCCCTATATCATCTGCTATAGCGTATTAAAGCTCTTATTATTAAACTGATGTACATATATCCATGCATAATGCAACCTACCAATCGGTATCATACATGGCAATACAAGTGGCGATTTATGTTTCGGGTCTTTTGTTCATCTGCATGTCTGTCTGTATATCTTTCAATATATAACAATCCGTCCATTCCATGTTTTAAAGCAGGCTATTTTTCCACTGATTTCTGTTGTTAATCTATCCAGCTTAACGACAACCATAATGGGCAATCTTATCAAAATGTAAATGTCATCTGGGTCATCAAAACACAGCTAACGATAGTGACAAAGACTGGTGCATACGAATATGGCATGGGACCGGGAAAACACCGCTGTCACTTGCGTCAACGGCAAGCCGTTTTATAAAAAACACCAAATAGAAAAAATTATTTTCAAAATTATTAATTAAATTCTGGTTAATTTTATGTTCACAGATTGACGTCAACTTATTTCTGTTAGCAGTTTTCTTTATTTAACAACAACCTATTTTGAATATAATATTAATATTTCATTGACAAGGCATTGGCAATTGTAGATAGATTGCGCATTTATCGAGTTCCATTTTATTCTATTTTCCCGGGTGTTATTTTCAAAATTTATATATTATCATGTACTAAAATACTTTTTCTTTACCAAAATATGTACCAACATTTTACGAGAGCTTTGTTCATGTGGGTATAATGGGATCACGTATATATATTTGTCTACTAAGAGCTGAAACGGTCAATATGACAACAAGATGGATGCACCCGTTTTGCAGCACGATGTTCCGTTTAAATGGTATTCCCTGTGATGTGTACCATATTTTTCATATCTCTGATAATATGTGATTATTTTTTTTCTGGTTAATATATCCGACAAAACATCGATATTATCGATTACTTGGCACACCACTTTACTTATCAATCTTATATACAGTCCTCTAAATTTACGTACAATGAATACAATAATATATTTATATTGTATATATATGATACAATTTATATATAAACAAACTTAGATATAATTTGAACCTTTACTGAGATTATCATCAAATCTCAAATCTAGAATAGCTTTTATCTAAAAGGGCACTAATATCCATAAATTCCTCCTTCCAAGATCACAACGAAACGGATTTACTTTTCAAAAATGATGGGGCAATAAAAAGGATTACATTCAATGATGCATTCAGGAAACCTGATCTCTTTAGAAAACATGATTGTAGTTTGTCTCTCTTATAACTTGGTCAGATCAGATTCTCACTTTTATGTGACAAGATCTGCAAGTTAAGTCAGCATGGCCTATCAATATGTTATAATAATAGGAACCTCTGTGCCAATGGCACCTCCTATTTACGGCCACTTATTGGCAGTCCCTGAAAAGTAGGTCCAGAAATCTACAACCTCCCTACAGAGGGCAAAATGTTCGGTGTCAGTAAATCGGAGGTTCTGCTGTATATATATATATATATATATATGATATATATATATATATCATAATAACCTTTTGGTCGTGGAAGTGTATTTTCTTTATCTTAAAGGTTTGGTTTGAGTACATGTGATATATACATATAAATTTACAATATACCTTTTGCCAATTTTTAAACTTTACTCTGTGTATTCTAATTTTTTTAAGTATAATCGCAAGCTGTCGGTAAACTAAGAATATTGCAGGATAAATGTAAGAACAGGGGTTTTGTATTTTATCGTTCAGAAAATCGTATTTTTGTAGATGGCACCTGGGATGTTGCTTTGGGTGTTTCAGCTGATATCGATCCTATGCTGGTCTGTTGGAAACGACCTTCCCCCGGATACGACCGGTAAGTTTCTTTATTCCTTCTGACATTGTTGAATCTGAATTATTGATTGTATATAGCTCAAAAATGGAGCAGCCTCACAAAAAAGTTTAAATGTTCAAAAGTGAACAGGTCTCAATACCGTCGTACAGATCATTACTTGTAATGAATGAGCAGAATTCCAATCAATAAAAGTAACTGAAAATGGATTAAACTTTGCGTTGTACATAGTACTTGCCTTGCTTGGGGGGGGGGGGGGGGCAGAGCGACATGAACCCTCACTTTTTTAGGAGTGGGGAAAAAGTACCGCTCTCCCCACATTTTAAAGTGGAGAAAAATTCATAATTCATAACATGGCGATAGTGAGAAAATTCTGTTCAAGGGATAATCATTCATTTTCCCCTTTAAAAAAAAACAGACTTTTACAATTATGCATTTCATATTGAAAAAAAAAATCAGACTGCAGAGAATAATGATATTCTGACACCGGGCTTTTATCCTTTTTGTTATATAAGGGGGTTTTCTGGGTCCTTATTTCAGTGTCTATACGGTAAGGGGAGGGTGTTTTGCAAGGGATGCATGGGTGCTCTGTCCGAACTCCTTTTGAACCTCACATTATTCTCAGCAACCAAGACCCATGCAATGGTTTATATATTCACCATCCTGTAAAAGCCACACAATTTCTGTAACTTTCCTTTACAGGAAAGTCAAAAACTTCACGTATTTTATCTCTACTATATTTTAGAACAAAATCTTCGCCCCCTCGTTTCATATTATTGGTCCAAGACCCAACAGAACAATTCATTTGTGAGTGACCTTACAAAATACGAAGTGTTCACTCTGCCAATATGGAGTTTACTTCAAAAGACAAGACAACCAAACCCCCATATAGTATATTTGATTACTGCTTCAAGAGGAAGCCTAACAAAAAAATTAAAAAGGTAAATCCGTTATCAAATGCGTATATATATATGTGTGTGTGTGTGTGTGTGTCTGTGTGTGTGAGGGAAAAAAAATATAAAAATGACTTAATGGGGATTTTAAGAGACATACCGGTACCTGCATTTAGGCTTTGTATTGGTGCACGTTCGTTGTTGACTGTCGATTGACTGTATTTTTGCTGTATGTATGTATGTATGTATGTATGTATCTTTATATTGTTATATTTTGTTGGATGTTTGTACTGATATTCAATGTCCTTTTAAGTGCATTGTACTTGATCTGATTAATAAATTGTTAAAAATGACGTAAAAGACAGACTTTAACTTTCTTTATACTACGCCAGGAGGTATATATTTTTTCTCGTTGCAGGTTAATTGGTTTGTTTGTCTGTCATTAATTTTATCCTATATTTATGAAAAAATACTTTGATGAAGATTTGCGGTCGTCACATGTTTTGAAAACCATTCTAATCCTGCCACACATACAGAAGGAGGGACACAATGGAACGATAGCTGTAGCGACAGCTTTTAACGAGAATGGTTATACAGTTAACATACGATAATAGTGTTTCAGTGCTATCAGAACTGCAAGCGGTCGTTCAAAACATTGAGAAAAAGGTCATGACATTAACAATACACTAATAAATGATCATTTGTTGTTACTCTTACAATCTACAAACGACTCCATTTCTTCATTTTTGTCAGATTTTACCCTGGAAGGTTTATATGAGGGCGTGGAATGCAAAAATGGGACAATTAAGTATTGTGGAAACGAGGACGCAAGAGGACCACATTGTAAGGACTGCCTGCTGTTCCTCTGGGCCAAAATTGGGTGTAATAAGGAAAGTAAAAAAGGCCCAGCTCATAATAAAAATTCCATCGAGTTCTGGCATAATAAAACTGTCAGGGAAGTAAACACAAACATGAACCTCTACAAGTTACCCATGATGGCAACATTGTGTCATGGACCAGCCGGTAAGTTAAACTATACTCCCTAAATAATTATTTCCCTGTGATTTTAGCTACACTACATGTGTTAAGCCAATCTCACACGATTGTGAGCTGGGTTGCGAGTTCTCCCGGGCACCAAACATTCCTAATTTTATGTAACTCGCAAGAACATTCAAAATGAACATTCAGTGCGATTACGTGCGAATATCTTTCGAGTTTAGTACGAATACGTGCGAATACGTGCGAATATCTTTCGAGTTTAGTACGAATAAAATACGAAACGGGCATGAGTGGAGGCGAGTATGCTCTGATAGTTACCAAATTGAGTACGATCCGCAAAATTATAGAGTCCGAGCAGTACGATTCTAATACGAGCTAGTGTGTAGGCGACTTCAGGGCATAACATTCGTTGATGACCGTAATTGCTTGCAACATAGCTGCCAAGTGAGGAGAAAACATTTCTCATTTCGGGGTAGTCATTGTTGACAGAAGGCAGGAGGACTATGCGCAACTTTTGGTAAAAACTTTACTTGGCATAACTCGGCCACAAAAAGTGCACGAGCCTCTCACGAGTACAAGTTTGCGAAGTTTTTAAAGAGTTTCCGAAAGGTTGTAAATGCTGTTATCTGAGCTAAGTCTGTTTGAAAAAAAAAATCATGAGTCAGTAGGAGTTAGCAAAAATTCATTCTTGTAGCCGCGTTACCCCCAAACAGTCAGATGAGTTTTATACGAGATGTACAGTGTAAGCCCAGGGCCAAAACTCGGGCACCTAAATAGCCATCATGTGAGATAAACTTCATATGTGTATGTTTTTATTGTCTGATATAATCTAGAATAATTGCCGAGTCTCATTCGACTTTTAGATATTCGGGATTGTTCCGTATAGCTTTTCTATACTTTTCTGATGAGCTTATACCTCAAATATTCAAAACAAGCGCTGAAATGTTATTCTTACATGTGCCTACCGCCTCGTGTCTGAAGGGAAACTCACAACCTTATAGTAAATAGAACAACCTATTTGCAATCAAAACTGACGAAATTCCCGCATTTAGTGTCAAATGATAATTTCGGTAGTTATGTATCTCAGTTAAAGTAGTTTTCTTTTATAGCATAAACATTTTCACCAACTCAAGAATAATACCAATTTCAGTATGCCCCCATGCTCTTTTTTATTACTGTGGAAGTGGTTTTGTGAGCGGAGTTTTTATTTTTCGCGTTTTTCGCGGGAGCGTGATTTGCGCTAAGAACACGCGTTATTTCGAAAACCCCAGACATGTCTGTGTAATTTACTTTATTACTTATCCACTTTATAAGATACACGTAAAGAGTAATGACGAATAGGCGATCCTGTGTCATAAAGTTCGTTCGCCGCTTGGAAGACTGCAGAGTTCTCGACTGACACACAGTCACGTTGGTCTGGTAATCCCTCCGTGCGCGTCGCTTGAGTTGATCGAGGCTTCATCATTGACTTCAACCAGGATGTAAGAGTAGTCATGTTGCTCGTAATAGGATTTCATAGCAAGTTATATCTATGCTGAAATTTTGCAGAAACAACTGTGACACAAATAGCCTTTGAAGACTTTAGAATCCCCCTCCTAACGTCTTTGAAGTACGACTGAGAGCCAGCCACGACTGTGGTCAGCTATGTTTGTTCTTCACACATAGCGGGTTTCTTCTAGTAAGTAAACACAGTTGTTGTAGCTGTCTAGCTGAGTAGTCCCACAACTCACTCTGATGTCAAACACAGTGTCTTGATGGAGTACCATTGCATCAGCATACGTGATTAGTCCCGGTAATCACGTATTGTTTACCCTATGCAATCACAGTAAACCCACTAGCATGTACGCCGTAACCAGAAGCTTGCAAGGTGGGAGGTAGGTTGCGTTATAAACCTGTACTTTATATAAGCGTTTAAAAATTTTGATAATTTGATACAATTTGAATTCCCCATACATACTGATTTCCGCGAAAAATCCGAACTGCGCTAATACTGTAAAATTAAAAAAGCGCGAAATTTCAGACGCGCCAAATTAACCACTTCCACAGTATATCTAATAAATTCAAGCCACTCCATAAAACGACGGAAAAAATACACCAAAAAGATTTTTTTTTAAATAAAAATACTAAATAGTTGCATGGTTGTGCTATGCTTTCCTGTCTTCTCCTTTTCTATCCTACCGATAGTACAAGTACATGAGACTTCTACTGGATCTCCCTCATAATAATTATGTGGAAAGATACGTTTTAATTTACATAGAAACACATAAATGTTATTTTTTTTTCGTTTTTTTTTTTTATTTCACTTTTTTTCCAGAAACGTCCACTAATGTTGATACTTCTACCAGCCCTGTAACCCTAGATTATTTGAGTACTGCTGTCAGAGAGTCAGCAGCGTCTGCTACATATCGCAGCATATTACAGTCAACGTCTGGGGAAGTTGCTCATGATGTATCAACACGATACCCTGCGGACATAACGACCGGGACGTCCATTGAGGACCCTGTTGACAGGACAACCGGGTCGTCCACAGGATCCGCTACTGATAGGGACCCAGCTCACAGGACGATCGGTCTGAACACAGTGGACACTGATGACAGGACGATCGGGCTGACCACAGTGGACCCTGATGACAAGACGATCGGGCTGTCCACGGTGGACCCTGATGACAGGATAATTGAACTGACCAAGGTGAACCCTGATGACAGGACGATTGGGCTGACCACAGTAGACCCTGATAACAGGACGATCGGGCTGACCACAGTGGACTCTGATGACAGGACGATCGGGCTTACCACAGTAGACAGGACGATCGGGCTGACCACAGTGGACCTTGATGAATGGACGATCGGGCTGACCACAGTGGACTCTGATGACAGGACGATCGGGCTAACCACAGTGGACTCTGATGACAGGACGACCGGGCTGACATCATTGGACCCTGATGACAGGACGATCGGGCTGACCACAATGGACCCTACTCCCACGACTGGAACACACTCTTTTACCATACAAACCCCCGTACGTAGTGACCCAGAAGCGATAACCGACAAATTGATCACTGATACTTCTATTGAAGGGACATTGGATAACACCCCCGCCGTCGAGACCTCTGAAACTTCCAACAGGATATTAATTCCCAAACCAGAAAAGTCAACTGTGTCTTCGGAGGCAGTCACGTCAAATGATGTCGCTGTGAAGACACTCGATTCGTCCATGTCTTCTCATGTTATTGTTACGTCAAGTATCCCTGATCAAGGATCATCTGAGGGCCCGCACTTCTCAGTGACGTCAGACATTCCTGTCAAAGGACAATCTGGGGTATCGCACGCTGGGATGACATCTGAGGAGCATTTTGCTGAAAATGGAAAACCTAAGAATGACCAAAGAGAGGAACAGTCTGTGGGTCGCTGTAATGTTAACGATCCGTCAGTGCTCAGAGGTTATCCTGAGACAGCTGCACAGAGACAACGAGCCATGTCAACCAAGGCGATCTTGCTGGTCTGCAGTCTTGTCTTCCTGGTTTTAGTCATACTGGCACTTGGGATATTTCTATATCGGTGAGTGGAGAAGCAAATTTTCAGGTCATATAGCGTGTTTGGTAGCCTCTATTAAAAAAGGCAAAATCAGTGTATGGTAAATATATCCTTAAACAAAAGGTGGGCTCAAGTATAAACGACAATCATACAGTATTGAACAACAACAAAAATTAATTCGGATTATTAATATTCCTGTGCATTCGCACAGTGACCTATTGTATTTTTTTTAAATAACCGTTTCTTTTAAATACCATGTGCTTCAATCGAAATAAAGTGAGTTAACATAAGGGAGAAACTTTTTTTCTGAATTTTGGCGAATGGATAACAATTGTCCTTGATAAGCAGACTAATTCCTGTTTGATGAAAAATATCAAAATGAGAAATATTCACTGACCTTGGCGTTATCCCTAAATAAAAAGAAAGCTGCTTTCCCAAAAATGGTGGTCCACTGGATACAAGTTGAACATTTATCGTCAGGACATCCGCGTATCAGTACCGGAATATAACGATTTACATAAAGGCTAAGCAAAACACACTGTTCATGAAGCTGTTTTGATTTGTCTAATATATATGACTGTCATATTTATTTGAAATAACTTCATACGCAGTCAGATCCTTGTAGCGATCACGCTAAATTGTATGTTGCCCTTCAAAAATATATTGTTTTATTGTCACTGATCTATATTAATCTTGATGTTTTTACTTAAACACCTTCCATACGGGTCAGAAGCGGATCCGGGGGGGGGGGGGGGGTCCAGGGGGTCCGGACCCCCCCCCCCCCTTTTTCACCCGAAGCAACTTTTTTAAGGGGTTTTAGACGTAATTTTGCGGCCTGGACCCCCCCTTTTCCAGACGTGATGACCTTTTTTTAGGATTTTCATTAGTCCTCCTGGGTTGGACCCCCCCTTTTCCTAAATCCAGGATCCGCCCCTGCGGGTCATTGTGGAATCCTTTACTCACATAAAAGGCAGTAATGGAACCGACCAATCCAGGCTTAGACTTCATCGTCAATTTAGTGGATGTAACCACTTTTTGTTAGTATGAAAACTAAGCTGCTGCTGGCATTTGAAATTTTTATGGATGCCCTGTCACTGTATTTGAGTTTCGCACCTCCGCTTCCTTGTTGCACCTCTGGGCCTGCCGACCCCGCAGGTTTGAAACATTGATGCGCCATTAGTTTCTCCGTGACGCACCTGCCTTACTCATCACAAAAGCTTTCAAGTTCAAAGTTGTTGTTGTTACTCGTGCTACCGACTGAGATTACGGACAAGTCCGGAAATAGCCCCCCCCCCCCCCCCCCCCCCATTGATATACACTGGAACCTATTTCAATGGGCAGCTCCATGAAGAAGGCATCTCTTTATAGTGGGCATTTTTTGAAAGTCACAATTTTCTCTTCTTAATACTTATGTTCCAGTCATGCCCTCCATAAAGTAGGCAGTTTCTTCGAGTCCCAAAGGTGCCCACATTATGGAGGTTTCAGTGTAATATTTAAAGACTTGACATGCATTCAACATGTGTAAAGACCTTTCACTACTATCTAATTTTCACCCAAAGCTCTCAGGTCTTCGTTTGCCACTATCTTTCAGGTATAGGTACAGGACAATATATATGTATTGATTGATATTGATGCAGGTATTGATTCTGAGATTTATAAGGAGCGTTCGATATCATCATGATTTTATTTATTTTATTTTCAGCCTGTGGGAGAGAAGACGGGCGTCGAGTGTATATAGTGAGTACAAAATGTTCCTTTTATCATCTGGGAAGATTAAAATGAAAGCTTTTAAGTAAAACCCCCGTAGGGATGAATCGCAATAAAATATTTTATTGACAGATAAATGCATTGGTAATTTATGTTTTAAGGAGCCTCAGTCAGACAAATGTCAGATATATACGACGGATGCATTTCTTGTATATTTTTTTCAGGTTCCAGCTTATATAATAGATTATCTCTAATTCACATGTCTTGTGAATTTCTTTTTGATTTATTTATATTCTAACAAATATTTCGACAAACATGTGCAAGCTGATATATATGGCATGATGTTGAAAGCACGTTATATTAAGATTGTACCTCAGACCTTGAAGTCCATGTCTTTATTGGGAAAAAAGATTTTAAATTAATATACATATAGTAATTTTTTCAGATCTTAAACGTGGCGCACCTTTGGAGAGCAAATCAAATGGTCGAGGTCCACCGTCAAAACTACAGGTCACGTTGGTTGATATTGAAAATGAGGCTAAGAAAAACGAGGAGAACTGCAGTAAAAGCGAGCTCATTCCAATAGACCAACTGGACATATATAGTGTCTGAAACCGGCTGCTTAAGATCCACCAACTATTTGACTTACCATGGATTATTATCAGAGGACGATATCATCTGAGATTTCAGAATTATAACCTGTGTAGTGTATATCACAAGTATATGGTACAGCTGTTACCATCTCGGTGGGCGCTGTATTGTACGTTTAATATGTTGGATTCACTGATCTAAACATATCATGGTGTACGAAGTATTCAGGAAAAGCACCTTGTATTTACTGTGCAAGATGAAGCAGTACTTCACGAAAACATTAGAAAGTGTTGATGAACGCAATGTTTAGCTTGTAAACAGTTGTTTCGTTGCTCTGAATCTTCACAATATCTAATACTGATCACCTTAAGGTATATATTTACCATTCTCCAACTTCAATGCAACGGCAACTTTTTTTATACTCTCTGTCAAAATCACGAGACCAGCTTGCTGCCCACTGGAGGGCGAGCTGCCATGACACTTATTTAAAACAGTCTCAGGTCAATTACGCGCGCATTAGTTCCTTGACATTCATATCGCGGGACTTTGTTTTAATGTAGTTAATTTTTCAACAGATATCTTAAACCTCAAGAGACTGCGTGAAAACACTATATGCTTCGTTTTGCACATTTGTACATTTGTAAATATACGTCTAAATTTTTACCGTGTTCATAGTGTTTGCATAGAGTGAACGTCATTGACAGATAAATAGGAATAAAATAAATTGGTATTGTAAATAAGATAATATACGAAAGAAATATTTGATTATTTTTATAATTCAGAAAATAATCAAGCATGGGAAAGTTAAATCTGCAGTATTTATAACCATAATGATGACATTAACAAAGATCAATGTAAGATACGGGGGGGGGGGGTGCATGTTAGCAGGGGGAATGTACGAGAAAACTTCAGAATGTAATAACAGAGAAATATATATAACCACCCACAAAATACCAGGGAAAATTAATATATATTTACAGAATCAGGGCAATGCCAAGACGAACATTTATATGAATAGTTTATCTTACTAACGACATCATTTTTATGTTTAATTTAATGAGCTTTATTTGATTAAATTCCATGGTCATAAAAAGCTTGCCATTCAGGTTTCCATATCGTATTAATTGACGAAGCAGATTAAATTGTTCACAAATACTTTTTAGCTGTTCAATCATTCAAGGCAAAATGAGACGTATTTGGTGTAACATTACCTAACGGTAAACAAACAAAGTGAGACCTGTTGTAGCCGTGTAAGCGCAGATCCTAAGTTAAGGTGTTCTTTCCTGTTCTATTCTCACTGTAAATTTATTCCAATATTTATAAAAGCTTATAGTTTTGCACTTTACCTATTGTCTTCTTGTACTTCAGCAGGGAGTCATATCCTACATACGATACCTCAGCGTGTAGGTTAGATCTTGGGCTTATATGGTCATGGATTATCATATAACATCAATGTTAATTCTGTGGAAACCTTAAATTTGAATGCTGACAGGACAAAGAAATGAATGATCTGTACATGTATTCAAAGAGAGAGAGAGAGAGAGAATGAGAATGAGAGAGAGGAAGAGAGAAAGGTTAAAAAAAACATCCCGCGTCTTGTAACTGAATTGCTAAACCATCTTAACTGGGTATGATGTCCCTCAATATGTTGGTATTTCAATAATTTCTAATTATGAATATGGTATGACAGTAATCTCAGAAATTCAAGTAGCAACAGCTATGTGTTATTGTTTTCTGTTATGGTTAGCATTCCTGTTGCCTGATCTATTGAGGTCCGTCTGAGCTTTTACATCACAGATTTTTATAAGCGTACTGCGTGTCTAATAACGGCGGATTATAACGATAAAGGTGTTTAGAAGTAGCATCAGAGCATATAACCTAACAAGTAGTCTGAGGACAACAGAGCTCGTCGGTACGGGGCATTAAAAAAGAAGTAAAGTTGCATCTAAAAACAAACTTCTTATATATAATTCATTGTAAGAAATTACAAGCATAGAAATGAAGCTATATGAAAATTTGCAAGTACAAGGTGTGATTGGTACACATAATTCACCGATATATTCAAGGGCATATAGGAACTATAAGCCAAAGGAGCTTTATTCTTTAAACGCTCATTAAAAAAATTGAAAACAAATTAAAATATCTTGAAACTTTTTCCTCATGTACAATGCCTTAACATAACATATTGTAACCATTAAGTGCTAGTTAAAGTCCTAAAAATTAATGGGTTAAATCCTCAGTTCATAAGCCTACTAGGTATTAATTGTCACAATTAATTAAAAATCACATGACCAAGCGGATCCAGGGGTCCCCCCCCCCCCCGCTTTTCAGTGGCCATAACCTTTCATTAAAGTTTCAGACCAACGTTTGAAACCTGGAACCCCCCCCCCCCTTCATTTTCCGGACCCAGTGACCTTTTCTTCAGGCTTTGTCATTAGTCGTCCTGATTTGGACCAATCCTTTTCCTACATCTTCGATTCGTTCCTGTTTATGAACAATTTGGCCTGTAAAGTTGATCTTTTGACCGCAACATCATTTGGGGGGTTTTCAGCTCTCATATAATACATGTATGAAATATGAAAACATTAGGGCCAGCGGTTGTTGTGTTATAAATACCTTGACCTTACCTGGCCTTGGATATGAACAAAGTTTGTTTGTTAAGTGCTTATTACCAGCTCAGAAGTTCAAATATGTATTACTAATTGGTGTTTATGGGTATTGTCACAGTTCTTTAATTTACAAAGTGTAATGAAAATGTAGTGAGGCTTACAACAAACTTTAACCTACCTTTTTCATGGCCTGTGACCTTGACCTCTGGACCCCACAGCCGGAATTTTTAACTCCCCTTACAATACATATTTGAAATATGCAAAAAAATAGGGGTTAAGCTGCGTTTACCGGGGGCGAAATCCGGATAGCGGCTACAATAAAATTGCTCTGGGCATTTACTTGGTGGGCGGTAAAACATTGTGATATGGGCTTGATAATGTCAAAACCCGCCAGACCCTTGCAGCATCGGTAGGTCATATATTTGATAATCAGAGCACATGGGCGCAATACCGTGCGGTATGCGGATCCAATTCTCCACTGAGAATTCCATTTTACCGCGTGTCTCCTACCTCATTCCAAGGGCCCAGTAAACGAACTTTTTTTTCGCATACCGTATACCGTTTACCACATACCGCGCGCCCGGAAAACGCAGCATAAGTGCATGGTTATTGGGTTATAAAGAGTAAATCAAAACTCTACCTAAGCTATCTACGGACGCCGACCATGCCGAGGGTACGGTATGAGCTGTTCTGAACATCGTTCCGAAGAGCTAAAAAGCAGACAAATATTTTAAATCAGCCTGTGTATGTGTTATAATGTACAATCTCTTTTTGTATGTTATTAACCGAAACAAAGGTTCGAGGATAATATTTTTTAACGCGGGTTATTTTTACGAAAAATACACCTCTGAAACCGCTGGACGGATCTTTCCGAAATTTGGCATCTTTATATATAGGGACACATGGGAACGAGTGCCTAACCATGTATTGACCTGAAATTTTGCATGGCTATAGATCTTATAACGGTTAAGGTAGTTGAGGTTTTTAGTTTGATATCACCGACGATGTCAATCTCATCCATTTTAATTTTACACTTTGCCTTCCTGGTCTAACGGGCCAGTTCATTCTTGCAGCTTTTCTCGGCTCCCTTGGGAGCATACACCAAGCAGCCACTGAGACACGGCGCTAGACGGTTAGTCGTTCTATATTTGCCTGACATCCATGTTTGACCAGTACCCATTCACTCCTGGATAAAGAGAGCGCACCTTTGGGTAAAGACTTTGGCTGGGAGTGGTCAGATCGGCTCGCGAATCCACAACCTTGCGGTTACGAGTCCAGCGCACTAACCATTTTGCCACCACGATCCACCTAAATATATTTAAACCTTAATATACACCTATATATACCTAAAGATGCTTGAAAAAATGCGTGCGAAAGCGTGAAGGACTGACGAAAGTCTTATTACTAAAGGGCAGCTATAGAGCCTGTAGTCCGGCAGCTGTGGGAACAACAAGCAGATCCTTTTCCCAACCCGGATGGATATCAGTACACACAATATCCACCAGAGGTCACTCCGCTCCTGCATGTGCTACAATCTGCGTTGCGGTAGCATTCTCAAGTGGAGATAGATTTTACATCAAGCAAACGTATTCCAAATCTTATAATATTATCATATAACACTCTTGTCTTTAACAGATCATTAATAAAGATTTTGTATATAAACTAGACAATTTTTTCAAACAAACATATATGGGATTCTGTGATTTGTTAAAAAGCCATCGGCACATCTATTAGCACTGCCAAGTCGGCAATGACTTAAGCCGCAGGGAAAATCACTGTGACATAAAATACTAGATCTCAACATAAGCTTACGATTTCTTACACTTTCAGTCCCAAAATTTCAGGGCAGAAAATGTAGGCCTATTGCTAGACACAGAAGAGTTCTGGGTTTTTTTCGTGACGTCACACTTTGCACCAGCCTATCACAGCAGGGCAGAGTTTCGGTACTGAATGTTTTACATTTACCTGACAAAGAGACCATGTTCACAACGCTCATAACCCCTAGCAGACGCCGATTGTTTTACCTTCAGACAAATACAGACACGCGCTTACTTGCATAAAAACGTCAAGGGCACAGTGGATTGTTCGTTAAAGCTCTTCTAAGCATTCTCTGGAAAAAATGTTATACTATATTATACTATATTATACTATACTTAAACTATACTATACTATTCTATACTAGATACTATACTAGATACTATACTAAATATTATACTAGAAACTATACTAGTATATACTATACTTATACTATATGATACAATATTACACTACACTAAACTATACTATACTTAATATATTAAACTATTATGTACGATAGTATATAATATATTATCGTTTACTGTACTACACTATACTATACTTACTTAGTAATATAATATAAAATACTCAGGTGTTATATGATTAAATTGACTCGTCCCAAGACGCTTTATTTCGATTTGCTCTGCTTCTCTACATCTTCACTGAGTAACACATTCATGGTCCCGCATCAAATGATGAATTGCATATGTTTTATTATACAAACTGAGTCTTAAATGAAACAACTGACAGTTATGAATAAAATAATTAATGACTGTATATAAAAATTTAAAATATTACTAAAGATATTACGATATACATTTAATCCCACCTGTAGTTCAGAAGCGATGACTGTAGCTATTACCTCAGCCTTTGGATTAAAAAGACGGTTATCCTCTAATATATATAATTATTTAAACCAAGTTAACTTCTGTGGTTCAAGCGATAACTGGCCAATCTGTATTGAGGGTGTTTTATTTTCGGATTACGAGTGCCCTGAAACTGACAAATCAGCCCTTGTAAGTTTCCGTGTCACAGCTGGTTTTGATCAGTCCGGTCATTTAGGTACAGGCGCACCTATGTTAATTTCCCACTGCATGGCCTTCAGTAAAATCAGACAACATTTTCTGGCTACTCCGTGAATTAAAACATGAATGTTTTTACGAAGTCGTAGGTAAAGTTTGATATATCATAATATAATCAAGTAGGTGTTTAAAGTCAACTACTTATTATATAGGCCTGTCTCTACGGAATATTATGTTATGTAACATTTATTATTTTGTAAACATGCTGCTGTTTTAAGTCAGCTGGGAGGATTCAGTACCGCCAAGAAGTGCCAATTATGCAGATAGTGGTACAAAATTTAATTTTGATGAATAACTGAGAGTGGATTACCCTTCACCAATCTCATAAAAAAAAATTCAGGGGTAGTGGGGCGCCACCTTGTGTCTGTTTCAGAGACAATACATGAATTCAGGTCATCGGCAGTTGAACCACGTTAACAAAAAATGTTTTACAGACTCTGTAATATGGTGCGAGCGTGCCATTTTTTTTTAAAGCTAGCTAGTCCCCTACGTTTTCTATAGAATTTTTTTAATGTCTTGCTTACTCTGTATCCATATTAATGAAATCTAGGTCTAGGAAAAATTCATAATAATATCACATGCCCCCCCTATCAGCCTAGGGGACATACTATATTATACCCCCCCCCCCTTCATATTTGATTAACTATATATTGATTAAAGGAATATCAAAACGCCATGAAAGTAGGCTCTAATTTAAAACCATAAATATGTGGGTTATTCACAAAATGAGTCACAGTTTTGCAAAGTGTGTGAAGCAATAATAAATTGCATATAAAATACCAAAATGGATGATACTATGACAAGATCACCTATTTAATTGTGACACCTAGCCATTTAATTGTGATACAAAGTTTCATTTGTAGAGCCACTTTGAAATGTTGAAATTAAAGAAAACATTTCTTTTTACAGATTAGACATTACAAGACAAAGGCTTCTACGTCTTGTTAGATTCATTTTTTTAACCAATTTTCATTAACATTATTTAAATTTTTAATTAAATTTTAAACAAAAATGTCCTGACGTACGGTTGCGATTCCACAACTTATACTGATCATCAAATATATCACTTTTTAATATTTATTCAATATTTTAAAGTCTGAAGTGTGCAAAATAAATATTGCTTATGGAAAATTAAATTTCTTGTTTCAAATTACTTAATTGTACCAAAGCATAAATGATATAAAAGAAACTGTCACCAAAGAAATAGATTGGAATGTATAAATGAAGCTCACACTATTTTATTTAAAACAATATTAAACCATTAGCAGAGATGACCTTTCTTTTTCAGTGAATCCAGGTGTGTCCAGGCACCTGAAATTAACAAATCAAAATTATCATGTGTGGTAAGTTTCCGTGTCAAAGCTGGCTTTGCCCACTCAAGTAATTTTACCATGATGTTGATTTCACCCATCCTAATGTTTAAGATAATTGTTTTTCGTTTATCGTTTATCTTCTGTCATCTGTTTTGTTTAACGAATTTTATACACACTGAGATATAGGACTGTATCAATTTACCGATATGTCGATACACCACATCGATACGGTAAACGATACGCTTGGCATGCTGTATCGTCGTATCGATGAAACCCAAAAACAGCTCATAAATATAGATACAAGTCACACAACCCCAGCCTTAACCATAATCTGAGTTATTTATAAAGCTTAAGTTGCCTTTTATTTCTTATATGGACCTTTCAAGACTTAAATAATATAACTATATACAGTTCCCCTTCCTTCCATGTCAATGATAGACCAAATCACAGAGCTTTTAATCAGAAACGATACGCAAAGAAAAAGTGTATATATATATCCCAGAATATATTGATTCAAAGAGCAATAATCACATGCATAAACAATCACTTGCTTCATACGTTGATTGGATGTAATTTTTACTATAATTATTAAATGAAATATGTCGTTCACTGAAGGTCAACCCTAAATGAAAAAGCGTATATCATCTAGCATTAAATTAAATATTTTTTAATCATATATTACATTCTTTATCTTCCATGCACACATATCGTTCTGTCTTTGTCCAATATTGGGCAGAGGTAACCGCCTCCATTTTTTAATGCTCCTAACTATGTACTTTACATCTTCCATGCACACATATCGTTCTTTCTTTGTCAAATATTGAGCAGAAACATGCACATTTCATTATTATCACAAATAAACATTAGGCATCTCTTGGTGGGACCTGCTGTAATGTTTTTTACTTTATAAATAAAAAATAATTATTTATTTTCTTTTTTTAATATTTTTTTATGGAGGTAACCGCCTCCATTTTTTAATGCTTACTTAACATGTACTTTATACATCTGCAGTGTTCCATGCCCGTTTCGGACTACGTGTAAGGTGCTTATACCCGATTAACATGGTGTTAACCCGGCTCGGTGTACCACTCCTGCGGGTCTTGGGTGTGTGTCATCGCCATTACTGGGTCATATGACTCATATCACCGAGGAACCCCTGAAAGGCGCACTCGTTTGTGAGTAAAACTTGACTCCCCATTAAGCCTGCAGTGCGCTCACCCTGTGTGGGGACCGACCGTAAAAAAAAAATATCATAGTCTTGGCTGAGATTCGAACTCACGGTTTAGTTGCTTAAAGTCCAGTGCTCTATCCCTGCGCCGAGGAAGCCGGTTAAAAAATGTTAATAAGCATGAGGCTGAGAGGGTTCATAAATGTGTATTCTATTTTCTGAACACAAAGAATATGGTGGCTTGTTTATAGGACACACACATGTTTATCGCGTGCGCACCTCTGTGTCCTGAACGAGCTTGACTACATGGAACAAGTAGTGAATGTATAAATATATAGTTAGAGCCCACTGAAAGGACGATTATAATGGGTCATTGTTTCCATCAGGAGGGTATGCTTTTATCCCCGTTCGTTTGTTTGTGTTTGTGTGTTTGTTAAAACATAACTCAAGCAGTCATGAATTCATGAACGGAATTTCATGTGAAGAGTAGATGAGACTTTGTTGTGGATCCAAATTCTGGAACGTCATCGTGTTAACATACGTACAGTCACTTATGCACGAATGAACCTTGGAATATGGGCTGAATAAGTGAATGCAAACACCCACAACATGGACCCCCCACATGTCGGAGGCTTGGTATCCTCAGAATGAAGATTTATAGTTTCTTTTTTATAAGACCACTGTTTGATAATAAATATAATTTTGCTGGTTTAGCATTAATCGGATAATATTTATCGAAGCCCATATAGTTCGTTATAAATACTGCAACTGAGTGTGCACCATTATTGGGAACGTATCAATGTGACCTTTAATTAAGTCCATTGCCCCCAACCCCAGTTGTCTGTTAAATCAGTTATTTTTGTTCCTTATCGAGTAAATCAAAATTCCAGGCGCTGCTGCTTATTACTACTTATATACGTTTTTATCATTAAGACATGTGACATTAACATTATAGCAAATAAAATAAAGTGGCTTGCATGCACTCAAACCCAACAATGAGTTACCAGGCAAGCTGTACGCCGTACGTTTTTATACGTGCCAACACGCACGTGTCGCTCTGTCCATAAAGCAAGATTAATCCAGGGTTCGAAATTCGGCAAAGTTTTCTATCGGACAGGCAGAAAATTTACCGTACATCTAAAGCCGCGTGTCCACTTGTGCATGGGCGGTGCGGATACGTATGTGGATATTGTGTGTGAGTGTGTCCACACTATAAGTTTCCAGTGCGGTTTTAGATCTTTCACTTTCTTTCACCTCTTCAAAATGGCACGTCTCCGCATGCGTTTTCGTACCCGCGGCTACATGGTTCGGTTAGCAAAAACGTTTCCGTAGCCGCACCGCACTCCGCCCCGCATTAATTGACACAGTCCCTCTATTTCCATATGCGCGACACTGGCCGTAATCGCACAAGTAGACAAGCAGCTCAACGATTTTACTTGGCCCCACATTTTTCATTGAAACCCCTGTTTTCAGTTATATGTTTGGAAACAGTAGTACCCGGATTTGTACAAATTTTACATTTTTTTTTTCTTGCAATGTTTATATTCTCTAAATTAAGGTCGCTAAGAGACCAAGGATCATTCCACAGGCCCTAAACAATTTACTATTATTACATGTCTAAATGGCCTTTTATAGACTAATACTACCCTAGTAATATTAAGACACAAGGTAAGAAACGACTCTCGGCGGACCCTCAGCGCATTGCAGTATTAATTATCATTTCTAGGAGTGGCACACACTTATCTCTAGTATGCACATAAAACTGACCCAAACGGTTCCGTCTGACACAGAACTAACTCCCGTCAGGGTTCAGAGAAGGCCCATCCATCAATAGTATTATAGTAATAGAATGAAAAAAAAAAAAACTTTATGACAACATAACAGCAAACTTCTACGCAACGCACTGCATCCCTTTTTGATGGTCTACATATGAAATTTAGTTGAAATTTATTCACTGAAAATCAATTTATTTTTTTCGGGGCTGGGGTTCAATAAGCTTTAAAACCGCAAGTGACGTCAAAATTGTACAGCAAGAAATTGCACCTTGTATTCGCATACTGTGTGAGGCTGAAGTCACGTTCAAGCATGAATTTTTTCATGTAAAACTTGCATGTGATCCACGATTTTTTTATGTTATGAGAAATTCATCTTTTGCTGATCTTTTATTCCCCGACAGGAATGAATAGTTTAACTATGATCATGTTATATCATTGTTAAAATATTTTTATCTGATTTCCTGGTTAGATAAGATAGAAAGTTAAAATATGACATAAGACCAGCATGGAAGGAGAGTGGACAGTCGAGACAGAGATTTCTTGGAGGTAGCTCTCGGAGAGAGAAAGAAACAAAAGATAGTTAATAGATTAGAGGAAGTTTGATATTTTTAATAAGCAAGAGCTTATGCTGGTAGCCTACATAAATGTACATGGAGTTATTGGAGTAGATAATAAACATGATCCATCACTACACATGACTGTATAATATATTCAGTCATATACATGCTGTGATGGTTTATAGCACCACAATTTTCGTGGTGTTATTATATGACAATAAATAACCTGTTTACATAATGTAGTCTTAAATGCAATCATAAAAACTTAAACAACAACAGCTGTCGGAGTATTTATCACAATTGTGTCTAGGGTATCCATATATATATATATATATATATATATATATATATATATATATATATATATATATATATATATATATCGAGTAAGCGAGTGATGAGAGATATCCCGCAATTCGGCAAAATTTCCTATCAAACGGTTGGGTGTTGCAAGGCAGTGAATTTACTTTGTTTTTAGGATTTTATTTGCGTCCACACTGTTCATTTATACCCCCCCCCCCCTTCAGTTATACGTTTCAAACGTTAATTTTTATTCTGTGGAATGTTTATTAACTAAAGGGCGTTCACATGGAAATTAACTGTAGGTGACGAGACCATACGGAATTGATTAATAAATGCAAAATGTTCGGCAAAAGATTGAATATACCTTCTTCTACAGGAATTTAGTGAACCCCACATTTTAAAACTAAACACCACTGTTTTCAGTAATATGTGATGTATATATTTACGTAATGTAAACGTTAATGTTTTTAACGGTTTTGTCCGTGTCCGTGTTACCCCAGTACTTACTAGCCTATATCAGTCTTCCTGCAATGGACGCGTTATAATCATAGGCATGTATTGCAGGGATAAAACAAATCTACCCGGAGTTTTCATTTAATGTGTTACTGCTTTGGTTGTAAAGCATCGATAAATGGTAAGGTACTGGCTCATCAGGTTGGAGCTTATTTTTGTTTTTGTAGCGTTAAGCGACTTAGGAGTTAAACTCCTCCTGTATGGGACGCTAGTCCATCGCAGGTTACCTTCCCAGTATTTACTGGTACCCATTTCTACCGCTGGGTGGACAGAGGCACCATGCCGTTGGGACCTTGTCCAAGGGTTTTGGCACAATGGGGGTCTGACCGGGTTTCGAATTCATGACCTCTCGATCATGAACCCGGCAGCTTAACCATAACAGCATAAGTCATTATCGACAAATAACTCTTCTTAATTTTCATAAATAAGGTCACTGTGCCCAAATGTGTCGTGCATGAAATGTATTCTATTCGTGCATGTAATGTAACGTAGCAACGCATGTAATGTAACATGTGTATGCATGTAATTTAACTTGGACGTGAATGTAATGTATTGTAGTCGTGCATGTAATGTAACGTTGTCGTGCATGTAATGTATTGTGGTGGCGCATGTAATGTATTGTGGTGGTGCATGTAATGTAACGTAGTCGTGCATGTAATGTATTGTATTCGTGCACATAATGCAAAGTAGCCATGCATGTAATGTAACGTATTTGTGCATGTAATGTAACGTGGTGGTGCATGTAATGCATTGTAGTCGTGCATGTAATGAAAAGTGGTCGTGCATGTAATGTAACGTAATAGCTCATGCAATGTACCATAGTGGAACACATTGTGTAACGTAGAAGTGCATGTAATGTTACGTGGTCGTGCATGTTATATAACGTAGCAGCTCATGCAATGTAACGTAGACGTGCACGTAATGTAACGTAGTTTTGTATGGGATGTAAAGTAGTCGTGCATGTAATTTATTGTAGTCGTGCACGTATTGTAACGTAGTGTCATTGATAAACTAAGCTGTAGTTTGATTTAGAGTAAGATGTTGTTACCTCTGCGTAGCCCAGGTTATATATATATATATATATATATATATATATATATATATATATATATATATATATATATATATAAATACAGTGGAACCCCACAATTACGACCACCTTGGGGACTGACCAAAGTGGTCGTAATTTGGGGGTGGTCGTATTTGTGAAAATCTAAGTTACCTGGATCGTGTATTTGGGACCAAAAATAGTGGTCGTAATTGTGGGGTGGTCGCAATTGCGGGGTGGTCGCAAGGCGGGGTTCCACTGTATATATATATATATATATATATATATATATTATTTTTTAATTTTAATAATTGTATGAAGGGCTTAACAGGTCTTACCGGTCAAAATTATTGTGTGCACGAGAAAACTGGTATTGTTATAGAAAAACTGTTACAGAAAACTGGTATTTTAAAAATAACATGTGAAATATGTGAAATTCCTTGTATGTGCATATATTTGTATATTATCACCATGGGATTTGTGTCAACACAGTGTCATCACTGTGAATCCAGAATTGTTCGTAATGATATTAATTTCATGGTTCAAATGGGGTGCCAATTCTCTCCAATTAGCCTCTACGGTCCTATAGCGCATTTTCGACCGTAGAGATGCATGACGTTATACAGATAATTAAGATGCCTACCCGGTTCTGTGAATCGTGTCTGACTGATTGACGCAAAATATTAAATTTATTAACTATTACTTAAATTTGCCAACTCTTTGGCTGAAATCCCTATCGGAATACGTTCATTTGATATTATTAATTTAGTATTTGATATTAACACACATTCTCTGTCAGTTCGTTCTAAAGCCAGGACAATACTTACCCTACGGGATGCTATGGGAAACTAATCAGAGATACTTAACCCCGTGAAATTAACTTTTTCCAAAGGTTATATATCAGACAGACCCTGAAAATCAGTTGTCTCGCGCATGTTTAAAAGAGTTCACCAACGCAGCTCATAAATCGTCCAACAGACCGACATAACACTTATTTGGTATGGAATTATGATTTCTGTAATTAATAACCCTGGGCTCGTTTTTTACGGCTGGATTTGATACACATATGACATTTAGCCCAAGCGCTATGTTGGTGGCTTATAAATAGGTTACTGCAGGCTTGTTGTATATATGTGTGCGTGTATGCGTATTTCATTTATACGCCGCCATATTTTCATGGATAGTGTCACTATGCTGCAGCCAGACGGTAGGGTGTAATTTTATTATTAATTGTTTAACTTGTTAAATTTCCATATTTTTCTTACTGTTTATCTTTATTAAGTCCATGATATGTTAAAAATTATGCATAGATAAATTAATAGCTATCCATTTTAACAAATAAATACTTCACCATTTTCATTCAGTGTTTAGATTTTATAAATATATGTACAGGTTACCTTATATCAATATTCCAAACGTTAACCGTTAGTTGATCTGTTAGATGCATAAATGATGTTATGATTTCTTTACTTTTATAAACATTAGTGTTAAATAATTTCATAAATTGTAACCTGTTATGCTTAAATGATCGTCTTTGAACAAGTCGTGTGAGGACAACAGAGCTCACCGGTATGGGGCATTCAGAAAATCCTTGACCTTTATCCCCCCCCCCCCCCCCCATTTTATATGTGGGATTCCTAACCACCTATACAATACATATATGAAAGCTATATGGTGAGTAGTTGCTAAGTTATAAATAGTTATCCCTAAATTTTAACCTGAGCTGGGTTGGGATCTGTACAAATTGTGTTCATGAAGTGCTTATTACTGGTCCAGAAATTAAAATATGGGGAAAGTTGTAATAACTCTGCTGAGATTTGTCGCTATACATCAGTAGACTAAGTTTAATTGAAATATCTTCATCAGCAAATGGAGCTATAAGCCTTACAAAAAAAAGAAAACTTTAATTGGACTTGTTCATGAACAACCGGGGCCTGTGACCTTGATCCTTTTGATCCCTGAATCATACTGGGATTCCTGATCTACTTCCTTTCGAAACTTTGAAGCAATATTTGATCCTGTTATGTGCTTGAGTACCCATATCAACATGACAGTCAGAAGCAGGTATTACCACATTCGATCGAAGGATTGCCAGGATCCGTGGCCATCTCTACGATGAAACAGTTACTAAGGTCCTCCTTGCAGTTTTCATATCTAGACTAGACGTTAACAACAGCTTGTTGGCACATTTCAGTCCAACGTTTACCGTCTTCAGGTTGCACAGAACTGTGCTGCCCACCTCCTCGCCAAATCAAAGTACAAGGAACATATAACACCAGTACTTAGGAAACTACACTGGTTGACGGTGGAAAGGCGTATTATGTCAAGGTGCTAGTTCAGGTGTTCAAATCACTCCATGCTGACTCTTTTCCTCAATATTGTAAGGAGCTCATTCAGGAATATAAGCCTACCAAGACACTACGTTCAGGAGACACACAACAGGTTTTTGTTTCTAAGATCACATAATGCAAGTGGGAATTGATCATTCACTAGCTTTGCACCAGTCGCATGGAACTCATCCCCACTAGATCTCAGAATGGCAGACTCCTTTGCATCTGTCAAAAAGAGCGTGGAAACTTACTTGTTTCATGTTTGTCTTATAAAGCGCATGGAAATGAATATTATAATTGCGCTCTAAAAATGAACTGAACATACATACATACATACAAAATTCCCTAATGCAATACATATGTGAAATATATAAGCAATTGGGTAAATGGTTGTCGAGTTAAAAAGAGTAATCAAAAGCTTTAACCCGATCTGGGTTTGGATCTTACAAATAATGTCTAATGGCTCGCCTGAAAAATACAAAATATGGTAAAACTTCTTTAAGGTGTGCTGGGTATTGCCACTGTTTATGTGTGTATTAAGTTTGATTGAAATGTCTTCATTAGCAATGGAGAAAGGGAACTAACAAAAAAAAGGTTTAACCCTTGTTCATGAAAAAAAGGGGGTTCTGTGATCTTGCCCTTGACCTTTTAATCCCAAAATCAAAAGGGGGATTACAAACTGCCTATACCATACACGTGTGTAATATGAAAGCAACTGGGTCAGTGGTTGCCGAGTAAAGAAATTTTAAACTAAATTTTAACCTGACCTGTAGTTGTTCAAGATCAACGTATAGGCCTGGGAGCTTGCCCTTTGACCTTTTGATCCTCAAATCATAGGGGGATTAATAACCACCTATATAATAACTATGTGTTATATGAAAGCAATCGGGTCAGTAGTTGCCGGGTTATAAGTCTAACAAAAAAAACTTTAACCTTGGGTGTCTACGGACGACGCCGACGCTGACGCTGACGCCGGGGGAAGTTATCAGTTCTAATGAACTTCGTTCCGGCGAGCTAAAAATGCATAATCGGTGACCTGAATATCAATCACAGTTAATATATAAGAAAAGGTTTGCATTAATGCCGCACTATATGGTGTACACTCCCATCATATACTTACTAAAACGTTATACTTATCACAATAACCATTAAATACAACTTTCTTTTTTTAAAAGTATTACGATGCAAGGAACAGATAGTACTGTATCACTGGAATTCATGATAGTCAACCATGTGCGTGTCGTCGTGTGTTTAATTTGTGTGAATATATATATATATATATATATATATATATTCCTCAATGTGTGTGTACGTCATTCATGTCCTTGCATTTCAGATTGTGTTATGTCTCTCTCTCTCTCCCTCTCTCTCTCTCTCTCTCTTTCTATATATATATATATATATATATATATATTTATATACGCTTGTGTGTTTGACGGAGGAAGCACATAGGAAGAAAACTGTCCCATTATTCTATTCTACAGATGACGCTAAAACACGTAGTTTGGATTACCTCATGGATGACCCTGTGGATGTGTATGTACTGCTCAGACGAGGCTGGAGTTACACTCTATACTCGAGGTAGGATTCTTTTATCCAGAGTCCCGGGGTCTAACGGGAGCATGTTGGGATTTTTATAAAAATGGGCTAATGGTTTATTCATGAGTAACAGAATTCAGTAGCAAATGGATCAGTAGCACGAATTTTTTTGGTTGGTATCAAGTAATATATTAGTTATTTTTTATCCTGTTTCCGAGGCCAAACTACATGATCACAAGGTCTGTTACGTGGATAAAGTCTGTGCGCCCTAATTTTCATGCAGATTCCGTGACCAAATTACATAATAACAGGCCTTCTATCGGGGACGTTTAAGTGTATGGTGACGAGAGAATGTTCAATATTTCATGGCGGTTATCTTCTAAATGTATTATAGGTTTTAAGATAGCGTTTCCTGGGAATCAAAACCTTTTTTTTTTTGCTATCCCTGCAAAGGGTGAGTTACAGATATTGTTTTAATTCTGTCTTTTATAAATTTCAGTTAAACATTTAAAAATATCGCGTCTGTAGTATGAATATCATTATATGTTAATCTGTACACCAATCAACCCAAATGTTAACCTGTGGTATATTAGCAGCCTATCCAGAGTGCAGTACGGTAGTCATGCCAACATGATCACATATGCATATGCAGACTAGAACATAGAAAAATTAATAAATTAATGAACAGCTTCGGGTGGAGTGTTATTTGTGTATAAAACGAGAACATATAATTCCAATAAAGAGTGGCATCATCGTTTTCAAGTAATCAATTTTGTAAATTATAATTATTTCATTAAAGTTCGAATATCAGTTACAGTTATTACCATCGTATTAAGGTCTGATGCACAAGTCCAATATTATATGGAAACATACCAGAGCGGTTCGTGGAGGGGTGTTAACGAATGCCTTAGCATTGGCGGATACAGAATTTGAGAAGGAACGGGGGGGGGGGGGGGTAGACGGGGAAGGGTAAGGGAGAGCGTTTCATAGTTAAGATTTTGAAAATTTAGGCTGTAATGGCGGAATCCGAGGTAGTTTAAATGCATCAAACTGCTAGATCCGGAGTATACTCGCTTATCTCTCGAGGCAGAGTTCAAGCAACACCGTTCTTTCTGGGTTTAGAATCAATGTCTTTTACAGCTGCTCTCTCCTGGAATCATCAACTTCTAGGAAACCAAATATGCTTTCACACAGTGATATCCAGTGTCTCTAAAGTGACGCGATATGCTCCTGGAAGCGCTCACAACAGGCAAAAAGCGATACTCGCTCTGAAGTCCGTTTCAGAGTTATCACCGTTGCCTTCCTGAGACACCGACTATTTACGCTTATAGGCATCATCTCTCAGCTATCTATAATCTGATGCACGCAAACCTGCCCTTAAACTGCACACATCGTAAGGCTACACCGAATTTGCGCGCTGATCGGTCAATTGTAGAGAATTTCTTCTTAATCACGTGTTATATATGCTTACTAACGTCACAAGTCCTGACCTTCGTCTCGCTAATCACCACTCCCTATTATCCTAACTGCCAATAATTACAAGAATTTTTATATGGACAGGCCTCCAGAGATAAAACCCTGTGAAAACCAAACTAATCAGGTGCTCATCCTTTGAAGTCTACAACAAACAGTCGTTGCTTTAGAGACCGCCAAACAGAAACGGCTCACAAGAAATTAAACTGTACTGAAATTAACATCAAATAAGACACATGTGCTCTCTAACCGGAGTTCACTTGCTCATATCTAAACATGATACTCCATATTAATGTACAATAAATTATCAAAACAATCATCTGGTTATACTCCCTACTTGATTATGCAATACAAAAACTAAGTCACAGTCCACGAACGACACCAATACAGCCTAAAAGTGTCTATAAGTGGGTTAAAGATAATATTACATATACACGCTTATTGAATACTGACCCAAACGATAATGTTGGTCTTAAATAAACACAATACATATTTCAATGTCACGTTTTGTGCTCCCGGAGGTTGTCAAATGTTCCATCCTTTGAAATTTTCACCGTTTCAACGGAAAGGCATTATTACAGGTTTGCCTTTCCGTAGAAAAAAATGCCTTCCCGCTAAAGCAGTATCCTATCATCATATCAAGCTTTCAGTCAAACTTTGCTCATTGTAAACCTGATTGTTTATAAATTCCTATCTGCTCATCTGTCTGATGCGGACTTTCAGGTCATTCCGATCTCATGTTCACATAGATCATACTTTCACCTAGCTGAAAATATTAGATGAACCATAAGGCAACACCAAATAAATAATCCTTAGCACTTTCATAAACAAAATGTACGGTGCAAGAAAGCAAATATTTTTCTTTTCTTTCAATCTACCGGTCGAGACAATGCGTGCTACCGACAATATATGGAAATTTGCTCCAGTTCTTGAACTGGTGCATCAAAAAATTCATATCTTAAGAATTTAAAGATGCAAGAGCAGGATCCCTACCTAGGAATTTATACTCATGTGCATAAAATAAAAAAAAAACGGGAGAAGCGGACCATTAGACCAAAATGTGTATTGCATAATTAAACATTAAACACTACCGTGAACCGTGAATTTAAAGCAGAAACATTTTTACCCATAACCAACTCTTTTCAACCGCCAGCATATGTAGTTTCAAGAACGAGCCCATTCACCTATATGCCAAATATATATATATATATGTATATAACAATTATATGCTATATATCTTTTTATTAAATCCTTTTTGAACAGGTCTCCCTGGAAAGCAAGTTGGCTGCAAATATTTGTTGCTATTATTTACACGTTGTTTTCAGAAAGTGAGTCCCCGGAATTGAGTTCTTCCAACGAGAACACAACGCCGTTGACGGGAACCGAGGCAGGAGCGCAAATATCAACTGTTTCTCAGACAGCTACCGTTACACTTTGCAAGAATGGTACTATACCGCACTGTGGAGAGTTGAACACCCCCGGCCCTCACTGTATGAAGTGTCTGCGTGCTCTTTGGGGGGAGATCGGATGTACAACTGAGGGTACTATGAGTCCAGATTCGGCACATCCAAATGTAGTCTTCTGGAATGGTATGACTGTTCAAGCGGTCAAAGATAATATAGAACCATACAGAAATATTCCAATGGCCTGCTCTGGTCCGGATAAACCAGGTAATTATAACAACAAGTATTCTCATTCGAAATAAAGTACTAAATATAATCGTGAATAACTATAAAAAGGTCGGAACACAGGAACACGAAGTCGTTAAAATAAATTTAGCAGAAACCGGGTTTCTGGAGTCATTATCAGATATGACGCATCTGAGATCTCTGTCACAAAACACAGCACAAGATCATATGTAACATTATTAAAACAAGTATATTTACAGATATTAAACATAGTGTACAAAAAGATTCATGTCTAGCAGCAGCTATGATATTTCAATCACAATAAGAGTGTATGCACCACCGAGTGTGGTAAAATATGTATGGAAATCAAAGTCCGTGATGGCTATCAGAATACAGTTCAGTTTTGGTACTTGGTTCCGACGTCATCAGTGTCCAAGCAGCTCAGCTACTACATCAAATCAATGATAGGCACAGTCAACAACAGGGACACAAACTATAATCACTAGTGCCCGAGCGAACCAATGATATAAAGCACAGTGACGTGACACCTTATTGAACAAACTATCAAACACCTGTTCTATGTATCGTTAAATTCCGGCAATTCCCTGCACCCCTATACACGTGGTTCTTTCAGAATAATATGAACCAAGCTAAAACACCTCGGCACATGATCTTTTGTGATGTAAGCTAAGAACTACATATGTTTTATAAACTATACGATAAATGTATTATACTTCTTTATTTTCAAATAAATATGAGTATGTAAAAAAATAGTGGGAACACGAGGTTTTTCCGGAAAAGAAAGTGAAGAAACGCGTATGCGTAACAGACATATAACTCTATGACCAGACTTTAAAGTGGGGAATACTATGATTCTAGCACGGTCAGGCCACCGCCGCCAGGTACAGATAGCTTGCAAGCATGATTACTCCAAAATACTTCATGGAACTTTTAAAATATTTTCATGTGCATAAATATAGTTAAGACGACCTAACAGGGTCAGGTTAACCATGGTCAAAGTCACCAGTTCTTGAAGTTTGTTAAAACTATATGTGTATCAAAATTGATTTATAAAATGTTTTTAAAAGGTTATGTGTTTCACAAAGCATTGAATAAGCATAAATTTAGTTTAATACTGAATCCTGGGATGCGAACGGAATGTCCGTTCAGTTACAATTGAACGTTCTACATTTCCATACAAACTGTATTTGTCTCTACATCTCTGTGAGATGTATATATACTGTTATGTATGTATGTATGTAAGTATGTATGCATGTATAAATGTATATGTATATATATATAGTAGGGGTAGAGTAAATGTATATTAATCAGATTTTTGCCCTTTTTGCATTTTTTGATTATAAATATTCATGTAAGAGTTTTTTTACGGTAATCTTTGGGGTTACTAAGATCTGTATGTCCATTTTTTTTTTATTCATGCGAGTCTCCTAAGCGTGCAATTGAATTAAAACCCTGTTCTGTATACACTGTCAGATCTTCCAGAAACAACAAAGCAGGATCCGAATGTAACCAGCATAGCAGGGACTACTCCTGTAGACTCTCATGTGCCGTCAGCAGCATTGTCAGCCACCGGTATTGTTACGTCATCGGAATCGAAGCTGGTGCCACCGAACTTGACAGGCCCTGTGCTAACAGGCAGCCCTGTACAAGCCGGAACAGAAGACTCAGAAATGGGATCACAAAGCCATCAGGCGGACCAACAAGCAACCACCACGGCGCCACCGGATATATCAGCAGCAGAAAAAGCAGGTGGACCTTCTGATGTGACGTCAGCAGACTCTTCGCATACAACACGACCCCCCTCTGCTGGGGAAGGTCAGCTTCCGTCAGGGGAATCCTCAGATTCTGTGACATCATCATCCTCCGGAGATCGAACAGAAAGTAAGCCTCTAGCAGTCTCAGCAAAGGTGGAGGAAGAGGGAAATAGGACGACTGGACAGGCGCATACAGGTACTGCAGCGACGGCTGAGGCGATTAGCACCAGCGCCAGCAAACAAAGAGGAATACCAAGAGTTTTCTTGTATGCCGTTCTCGCTGTTATAGCTTTGGTTCTGATCATGATAAGTGTTGCCGTGTATTGGTGAGTTCTTTGTGTTTTATAAATAAATGTTTGTCAAGTATAAAGTTCATTTATCGTTGACAGTTATGTAAAAATCATTTCTCATTTTATATATATATGTACTGTATGTACACTATATTGAGGTGAAACATATAT
This sequence comes from Sipunculus nudus, assembly GCA_026874595.1. Lineage (NCBI taxonomy): Eukaryota > Metazoa > Annelida > Sipuncula > Golfingiida > Sipunculidae > Sipunculus > Sipunculus nudus. The sequence continues at coordinate 51,769,769 of CM049315.1, forward strand.
CAAGAAAGTTCGGACTTCATTAATGACACAACGTGCGGTCATCCTCCAGAGCGGCAGCAAAATGATGGCCTTGCAGGTTCCTTTTTCAATGAAACCCTCGTTATGGGCCTCTTTGTGAAAAAAATATAAAAACACACAGAGGACCAGCTGGGTCTATGTTTTTAATAATGACCCACCAAGAAATCCCTTAGTCTCACACCCAGTGCGTCCTGGTAAAAGGTAAAATAAAGTTAAATAGTTATATTGCTGAAAGTGTACATTTATACTTTTTTTTATTTGCAGTGAATGTACACGGAGGAGAAAAAGGGAAAATAAGAGCGGTATGTATAGTGTAACAAAATGCTCGGTTTCACGTTGTTATTTTTGTATAGGTTTACTTTTAATTACGTCCGTTAAACTGTAATTTCTCAAGAGACATTATGGTGTCAGATTTATGCACAATTCCAAGGGCTTCTGCTATATTTATAACAATAAACTAGCTAACTGTTGAAATTTGCCGAGCAGAGAAGAATGTAATAAAAAAAGAATTTTTAGAAAAATGTCAACCAACACAATTTAGCAGCATATTAGTAACAGCGAGTTGAACATAAAATGCACTTTCTATAGAACATAAATTCATATTAAAAATACATGAGGTACTCGTAATAGACAACATAAAAATTATCGTTGTTAAATCGCAGGACTCTTCTACCATATATATTTTCTGTGTATTTCAACAAATTGAAGGTTTATGACACTGTCACATGAATATAATACCAATAACCCGTGTTATTTGGAATAAAAAGTAGTTTAGCTAAATCCAATGGGGTACACTTCTGCAAAAACCGTATTTTCGGGACTAGTTTCTTACACCATCTGAAGGGCATGTTGAGCAAAAAGACCGAAACACCCCTCGAATTTCCCGTTGTTAATTGTCCCACTTGATAATTTATCTGTAAATCCAGATAACCCGTGTAAAAAACAAGTTCCTGGTTGTCACCGATTACTCTGTCTTCCAGATCGTCAACCACAGGGGTCGCTGCAAAATGCATCGGACGAGACAGGAGCGGAAGCCGGTTCACAAACCGAATTACACACTTCCGGATCCTTCCGCGGCAAGCACAGAGAATCAATCCCGATAAAGGATCTAAGTCCTATCACAACGGAAAATACAAAAACGCCTAAAGACAACGTAGTTTAAGATACCCTTATAATAAGGTACTTAAAGTTATGGTGATTTGTTCTGGCAGAAAAAGTCGGATTGTTTTTAGAGCCATCTGTTGTGCATGCTTACAGATGCATGCTTACATGCATTATTAAGTGTCAATTATATGCTGACTCTAGAATTTTAGATTAATTATTACATTAAAACAAATGTTACATTTATGATTCTTCTATTCTATTCTGTTCTATTCAAGTGTGATGATCAAGTTACAAAGGAACTTCGATCCTCAGTGTTGCCTATTTTCATGACTGTACTCTCTACAGCTCTAAATATCATCCGACATGGTACATTAAATAATATCTGCCATGATTTTACAGTACCAAGTTAAACAGCCGAAATTATAATAAAACAAATGAGGAAGCAAGCTGACGATATCTACCAATAATACAAAAGGAGTGAGCAGTTAGTTGCAACAGTTAGAAGGAGAAATTCTTCGAATAAACAGGTGTCCTCAATTGCATTTGAGAAATGCTGATGGATATACCGTTATCGGCATTCTTCAATATGTATATGTAACATTAAAAGTGACGTTTAGTGGAAGATATTTAACGCTGACTTGAGATCCCTCTTCACTTGGCCTCTTTGTGATTAACCTGCATAAATTTCGGGAAAGTCTTGAAAAATCAACAGTGATAATGGTTCATCGAACCAAACAGTTGGGATCCTTCGTGGCGCCACCTTGTGGCAGGAACAAGAGGTAGAGGTGTGTGGATCCTCTGGCAGCTTGATTACCTCCTGGCGCCATCTCGGGACAGAAGCAGGAGTCGAGATGACTGCCAGCCAAGATAACGTGAACGCAAACCCCTCTCCACTCTTTGCCTTCCTCATGATATCAAGTCTATGGCAGCTGGGCTTTCACAGACCTTGATTCAGCGATTCATATCATAAAATATGAACAAGCCTGAAAGTGTTCAAATCCAACGAACAAAATATAAACAATACACTGTTCACACACAGTCTGAACAAAAACAGATGCTTTATTTGTTTTGTCGAATTCTCGTAGCACTCCCGGCAATGCTAACGTTTGGTCTAGATCTAGAACGAGACGTGACTGATATGTTCAATTGCCTTGTTAATTATTCATGAAATAGATGCCAGAGCGGCTCGCCGAATCAAGGCCTGCGAAAGCGCAGCTGCCACAATTTTGGTAGTAGGAAGATGAACTTTGCATGATGAACTTTGCAACTTTATAAACATGTTTATAAATATGCTGAACCATGAGCTTTAATATTGTAAACATAAATAATGGACTAAGATACACCACATACATAGTAAATGGTATAAGATGCAAGAGATGTAACTTTTGTATACGTGTTATGGCTTTCCTTTAAGTAAATTTTGTTTATAAATACACCTATTTCACAATTATTCGTTGCCTGGTTGTGCTAAATTATTATGAACGTTTCACATCGGCTAAAGCAAAACGCCGCTTGACGGACACCCAGTTACACGACCATCGAGATAAAATATATTTGCTGAGGATTTTACAGCTTCTCATAAATAGACGCCAGATTGTAGAGTCATAAATACACTGGCCTTTTGTAAGGACAACTAATTTGTATTGACCGTAACTTAAACGATAGAAATAACTAAACAAGTACAGGAAATATCATCGAATTTTATCTATGTTTCGGATGTCTTCTATAGAGTTTATTGCATACAGGGTTTAATTTTCTAGTTACTTTTACCAGCGTTATACGGCAGTGAAAAGAGATGCTATGAATGGAAAGTGCTTCCAGTTCCCAGTAGTCTCAACACGCATTGGTTACACGATGAACTTGTTCTATGATTCATGCCTTTATTGTAGCGGGATATCGAGAGCAATTAAGCTAAGATTGCTCATGCATGAAATACGGATGCCGAATGACGAAAAAAATAGACATTGACGAAATAAATAGATTAAGATTCTACAAAAATGGATCCGGCAAGCAGAATGCGTATATGGCAGAAAGATTCACTACATGTAGGAGTTTTGCATGGTACCGCATGGTATCCCTTTGCGACACATACTCCGTTCCAACGCCCGAACAGAGTCAAAGGTCTATTGAGCCAATGATTGAACACTGCCATTTGATACGGACTTAAACATGTTTGACCTGACATTTGACCCAGTCAACGACTCACTTGGGTGATCAGTAAATGTAAGCAACAGCAAATGATATTTGTTGGTTACAGTAGGAATAGATTTTGTTGAAGCATTCTTAATTATTGGTCTGAATTATTGTCTTTTTTTCAAATGAGGGTGATATAGCTTGCGTTCGACTGCATAAAGTGCCTTGTGCACATTGAGTGGCAAGAGGTCTATCCCCTTCATTGAAGAGATCTCGCGTGAGGAGAATGACTCCGTTCGTGGGTTTAATGGGTTATCAAGCAGAGTATCTCAACCAGTTCCTATTGCTGTGGAGCGGTGAGATGTTTCACTGTCGGCCATAAATAACTCAGGGTAAACGTTCTGCTGACTTAAAGAGAAGGCCGCGTTTCAGTCACAATGAGCGCGCCTCATGGGGTTCCCTGTTGATATGACCCAATGATTGGGAGGATTAAACACCCAGGGTCCGCAGGTGCGGTATTAACCGGGAATGGTTAACACCTTAATGAGAATAAGAGTGTGCTACCACCCTGTCACTCAGTCTGAAACCGAAAGGAAATCAGTAGATGAACTTTTTTATTTAACATAGCATTACAAAATGGAGGCTGTTAACCCCTCCAAAAAAGCATAAAAACAGTGGTCAAATGGAAGGAGTCATAGAATAAATGCAGCGTATAAACACTTTTCAAGGAGAACACTAGTGCCCATGGATTAACAGAATAATAAGGATCACACATTTTGATACATCATTCGCAGCCATCCTTGTTTAGATAACTAATAAATAATTAGAAAAGCACATTGTACCGTTAAATGCTGCGTGACAAACTCTATACCCATACAGATGAAGCCGACCCGCTGCTCGATCATTCACATATTAAAATGAGCTTTGGTATTTGAAAACAATCCCTTCCGCCAGAGGGCGTTTCTACTCAAAACAAACCTGTGAGGCACCGAGGGACGACCCGAACTACTTGCCTCGACAGTTAAAGTTTAAAATGAAAATTTGTTACAAAAAAACACCATTTTTTTTGTTTTTGCTTAAAAAAAAACTTATTCAACGAACTTAAAAGGACTACATGTGCCCTCTTCACTACATACATGTATTTTTTAAAGCCGCGGTGCATTGTGGGGTACAGATTGTGACGCCCACAAACCCTACACGCTAAGCCTAATTCCTGATCAACTGGCCGTAGAGTTAACGCCCCTTACCGGTTAAAATCCTGGCGTTCGTTGCTGTGACTAAAAATATGCTGCCCCCTGGTGTTCGATAATGAAACTATGCCCACATGCTACTCCCCTAATACCAAAGGGGCCTTATCACCAATCCGACCTTTATCAACTAAAGGTATTTCCTTGGAGCTTTTATAAAATAAGAAGCCAGAAAACATGGATAACACCGCACACAGGCTGCTTTTTTGTTTATATGAACGTGTTTATAATATGTGGGGCCCGCTAAAATAAACAAAAAAAAAAATTCAACAAGGGCATCTGGCGGCAAGTCAGATAAGCCAGAGCTTTGCAAATGGCGTTTTGAGGCAACTGACCTTTCTACCTCCGCATATATAAAACCTACCACCTTAGGTTACCTTTTTCCCCGTTTGTCAACGTTGCTGTGTATACAAACATGTTCTTCATAAACAAGTTCATATATAAAAAAAATCATGACCAGTATTATCCTTAAATTATTAATATATACACACAGAAAGCGAGAAATAACATAAATTCTGTTTTCAAAAAGTAGGTGAATGGGCAGCTTTAAACCAAAGTTAATTTTACATTTCCTAATTTAACATACCCACCGCTCCGTCAAAATAAAGCACCTTATGTGCCTGTTACATGTATTACAAGCTATACTAGTATTTGACTTAGATATTTCCAAATAATCTCTAAATTCCGAAAACAAGTTGGATAAAGAAAAGAAAACTGAACGATTCGCGACTGCCATTAAAGACTTGACAGACGATGATAAGTTCTCTTTCAGATGCGATACAAAAGTTTGCCGGATCAAACTGATTGATATTCCTTTAATCAAGAGAGGTAGAAACTTCTGAAGTTTTATTTTCATAGTATTGCCAATGTCAAAAGAGTACATCATTTTGTTCAGACTACACCTTTGCCTGATCAAGCTGACCCGAATCTTTTCTTCTGTGCGCTTCTACTAACTGACGTCACGCAACCTGGATACAATCGAAGCCACAATCTTGGTCGATCGCCTACCAAAATGTGACCCAAAAATTCCGACCTCTTATTTATTTGCTATAGTGCCTATCGTCAGGCCATGGACTCATTCGTGCAGAAAACCAAACCTACAAGTTTATCACGTTTGCATCAAGCACAACGGGCACCTCAAACCAGATATCTGCAATGTTCCTGTCATGTTAGTCTACAAGAATTCACTTGACAAATAATGTGATTGTTTCATTTTGCTTATATCTGTGGGCTTAAAACTATAAGGTCAGCTGAAAAACAATCCATTGCATGGCCTAGAAGCTGATCCGGAGGGGGGTTTAAGGGTTTCAGACCAATTTGTGCGGCCTGGACCCCCCCCCCCCCCCCACCCACCGTTTCCGGACCTGCATGGGGACTTTTTTTAGGTTTTGTCATTCCTCCTTATGGGTTGGACCCTTCCTTTTTCTAAATCCTGCGGCCAAGTAAACAATGAGCACGTGGTGAACGATTGATGGACTGAATTTATCATCCTGCACTGAAAATGAATTCATAAGTCCTGCTTATTCCGTTAACATATAAAAACTGACACTTATAATATTGTGCCTGGCGGAGAAAGTTAAAGTTCGGACTGTCATTGGCTCCGGCAACATGTATTAATAAACACACTGGTTCATTCCTACCAAACCTTTAGAAAAGTGTCAAGGTCACTATAGTTGTTATATTTTAATAATGAATTAAACTAGATGCCTGTAATCATCAAGCAAAGGTAGCTTCCCTTCTCCCCATCCTTTTTTCCGCTTAGCCCCGCTTTTCTCACAAGTGAGCAGTAATAGGAACATCTAAGATAGGCTTGAAAATTAGAACGAACGAAGCAGTGGAGTGGCTTGAAAATTAGATAAAATAATATGAATAACAAGGTAATCCCTGTGACAATTTCTCTAGCAGACAAGTGGCCTATGGGCCACAAAGATCGGATGAATTCAAGGAACCTTGAACAATGGGTAAAATTACTCCAAGGGTGCTCAATATCATGCAATATCAGGCTATTTTCCAAATAGTCCTTAGAAATACTTTATAGCGACCTTATTTAGGGTTTCAAGCAAGACTCACCCAGGAACTCCCTATATACTAAGTTTCTAGGTCTAACTGCTACAATTTCTGTGTATCTGACTAACAGGGTGCTCAAACCATGTTCTTTCACATATTTTCCAAAATAAAGGTCACAGTGACCTTTTAATTATTCAGACTTTACAATAACAAAAAAGCATTTCCATATCCAAAAATTATAAATCCGATGTGCTCTCTCCAGCCAGCTGAGCTAACAGAAAACATTTTTTTTTAAATCAGTACACGGGCAGAAGAAAGAATGAAATTAAAGAAAAACTATATTCAGTGGGTGTTTTTTGCACTTGGGAGGATCTAAGAGAGTCAACTCCAAAAAGTTCAAGTATTGATACAAAAATGAACTCATTAACTCCCAACAGGGGAGGCTTAATATGCATAATATTGAGAGTTCTTCTGTATGGCTATCGTCTTTGTATTACAGACTGCCTCTGCAGGTCACTTGTACATTGTCATACCCTTTTTCCCTTGCAGTTGGTAAAGCCATTGCCGGAGTTAGGTAACTGGAAGACCATAGGAACCCCCGATCCCCTTTGATGTTTTTACAAAGAGACCGCCCTATTGTCTGGCAATATAAGCAGAAAATTCCTGTAAATAAATCAGTGATAAAAGAGACGTTTCAAACTTATATTACATTTATCAGTTTGACTATAATATTATAATAATAGTATAATAGTATAATATTAATATATAATAATTCAATATCCATACTCCAGTTTCCACAAAGTCATTACAGTAACTGCTTATTTTATATATATTTATTTGTTAGTGGGAGGCCGAGGCCCCCAAACGCCGTAAAGCCCCGGGCTGGAGCCCACTGAGCCCATATTACACAATCCAGGATCTTCACAATTAAACCGCAATGCTCGAGAGGTGTGTCAACGAACATCAGATAAAGACAAAGTTGTACGACCCAGCTAGATATAGTCCAGATACACAACAAATGTATATGGATTTATAATAAATATTTCCGTGTCAATAAAACTACGGGCGTCAACGCGACACACATTCCTGTTTGCCGCACGTGCTTTTTGGGTCCAATCTTTTCAATCTGTCAGACACCTAGATATATGCAGATTTTTTGTGGTCTGCGGTAGGTCCGGGGTCAGTAAAAGAATTGAAATTTCAAATTATAAAGAGAGACAGGAACGAAAAGCATACAACTTGGCCGGGTCTTCAAAAACAGTGCTGTAAAAATCTGGTATTTGGTATGTCTTATATTTTCCCAACGTTATAACCGGCGACATAAATAGAATCGTATGCCTGAATGTAGCAACATGATTGTTTTAGATGTATACCTTGTTCACAGACAGACAAAGAGACACGAACAAAAAAAAAAAAGGAAAAATAATAATCCAGCATACACGCTACATCTTAATTAGTTAAATGTTCTTCAAAGCATGCATGCATTAGGATTTACCAATATGCAATGAGGTTTTGTCAGAAATGACGAAAATATTCGCATCCTTATCGAGCGTTATAGTGCCATCTTCATTGCAAGATGTAGAGCACTCTGACGCTAGACACGCTTGTCGTATAGGCTGTTAAGACGGAGGGCCGAAATGGCGTTAACTATGCATGTGTGTGTCCTTCTGTATGTTCCTTCAGATGTTTATTGCAAGTGTTACTCTATTTCAACATGTGTGTGTACAAGTGATTTATTTGCCAGTGAGGGCGTTTGATGTATTAAATCACATTGCTCTTTTTCTACAGATGATGTTATTACATGTACTTCGGGTTACCTCGGCGTCATGGATATTGATGTACTGTTCCGGCGACGTCACAACAGACACCACCGACCCCGGTAGGACACTTTATTAAGAGTCTTGCTATTTGTGACACTGTGGTGACATAAATGTGTTAGGATTATCAGTGACGCCATCGGTGACGTAGTAAGGATGAACAATAGTGTCGTTGCTAAACAGCGATATCAATTTGGCATTTAGCGATTTTACCAGAACCTACAGAAAGGTAAGCCAGACGATAAACAGAAGTGTTTATAACGTCCTTTTTGTTGTTGGTACGAATCTGATTCCTTAAGTAAATATACATCATCATATATTCTTTGAGTAAGAAGATATTCAAGTATACTTTCACTGAAAAAAAAAGGAAGAAGTTGTGTCTAACCACACACGTAGGCTGTTGGAACCCCGTTTCTTATACACGTTGGTTTGTGAAGACTGTATAGCTATAGCTTATTTTGGTTTAGGTTAAAGTAGCATCCACGGCTAAAACCATTTATTAAATCCATGAAAAAAAGAGATTACATACAAAACTATTTAAATATACATTGAGGGAACCATATTGGTATGGCTTTCATTTAGTTTAACAAGTACCTTGCGTTTACTTGTTGTTTAAATTATGTATATGATTAAAAAATTTATAGAAAAAAATTAATTTTTAAAATTCATAAATCATTTCAGAAACACCGTACTGGAATAATATGCGTTAAAATTTTGAGCTGAAGGTATTTCATTATAAACTTTTCTATGTATCCTTGCGCAAAACTGATAAAATCTTCAGAGAACCTCAAACCTGGTTTTCATTTCTTGATTTTCTGCGCATTTAGAACCCCTTGACACTGAGAAAATAAATAATAGGATATCAACTTCATTTAGCAGACAGCAACGTGTATGCCAGAAAATATGCCAGAAACAGCAACCTAAAAGCAACTACGATGAACAGGCATTTCACAATATTTGACCACAACTGAAGACTGAACCAGTTAGGCCGTATCCACACCTGGTTCGCATCTAAACTGGATAATACTTAACCGGTTTACTTAAGTCTCGAAGTAGTCCGCTTTGCGTCCGCACTGTAGTTCGCTTTACAAAAGCGATTTAAACAACACAACTTGAGCTTGCTGTCCTCACCTGATTCATAATCCGATTCAGGGCTGCAACTGAGCGCTTCCTCGCGCAACCCATGCTGAGGCAACAGCACGGGCAGCGGTCAAGGTCGTTCGCTGAAACTGGACTTATTCGGACAAAAAGCAGGTTTGCCTGTACGCACCGGAAACCGGTTTACTGTAAACCGGACTTAAGTAAACCGGACTACTGTAGTCCGCCTTTCAAGTGGACTACAGTAAACCGAACTGATGCGGGTTAAGTGGCCTAGTGCAGAAAGAGTAAACCGAATCACGATCCGGATAATCTGCTAGTGTGGACACGGCCTTAGACTTTCTCCAGCAAATAATGTTTTTATCGCCGTATGTTGGTTGGTAGATTTTCCCTGTTTGTAACGCTAATCAAAAAATTATCAATATATTTTGATTTTCTGCGGAGGGATAGGGTGACCCTCGAAGAAAGATTCATTGGGTGAAATCTGGATCATAATATGCTTTTGATTTAAGGGTTCTTTACCCTTGCGAAATAAGGCAATCGTAACCGTTGTCATTAATACACAAAATGGAACCATAAGAGTTCATCAAAATGAAAGTATACTAACGTCACCTTACAGGAACCATCTTTGTTTTGGAGGTCAGTTTCGAAGTGTCCTGTAATACAGTCATCGCCTTTATGCGCCGTAACATGCATTCATTTAGCCTGTATTGTTATTATTTTCTGCGCCTAAGTGCCACACAACAAATTTTGATCAGGACCCGGTTAACATTCCGGAAATGATAGTCTAGGCTGTTGGCGGTAATTGAATTGCTCATTCCTGGTTGCATTCCAAGTGCTTTCTTATTCAACCTATTCATGGTTACCCTTACGAAGTAGTTAGTATGTTATTTTTACTTTAATTACATATATATGTTTGCCAGCTATATTTTCTGATAACAAGGTAATTGGATTTATCTGTACCTTTCGATCATAGTCTGACGATTTAGTATTTCGACATCAGGCGCCAGAGGGCGCCTATTAGTCATGAAATTTTGACTCGTGAGGTCACAGGTATATTTAGGCTGCTTTATGGTGCTTCTATGTGGCTTAACTAAAATACAACAGGTTTATGGATGTGAACAGTTCACCCTTTGTTGGATGCTGTTATTTTTTGAGACAGCAAGATTTTCTTCAACCACGGCATACCAGCATCGTGGTTAATATATAAGCTCGATCGTCAATATTCAGATACCTATACATATCAAATAATTATACGAATTAAAATACAGAACACTCTTTCATATCCTCAAAACTATGTTGAACAGATTAGCTTAATAAAAGCAGTACTTGTAAAAATACAATCCATCAATGCATGCACATGCTTTACATATTATCTCCAGGAGTTGAGTCATAGGGGATATATCATTAAACGAGAACACAGCGCCCTTTACGGGGCCGAAGACACACAGGCCTGCAGATATCAACTGTTGGTCCGACACCTTGGAGAACTTGTAGTACACAGTGCTGTGAAGAGTTGGGCACATATGGACCCACTGACTAGAGAGTCTCAGTGATTATAATGGTGTAGTCAATCTCACGACAGTCGTTAGACTATCGCACAACCACATAAAATCGTACTAAAAATTGGAACAAGTCGCACGACCGGTCACAGGTGGTCTCTGGTTGTCGTGCGATGTGGCTGCATTGGTCTTGAGCCATATGACTGCAAACTATTTTTTGTGTCAATTAACAGTCGCAGTCAGTTGCCATGAGCGCATGTTCCTCCTGACTAGACGCGTTCGCTGGTGATCGTGACTCAAGTGTGACTGGGCCCCCTAACTGTACACATAGTGACACAGCATAAGCTTAAAAGTTAAGAAACATGTTATTGATTCCCCGCCTCATGAACGGAAGCTCCTGGACTTTTCAAGGCCTTCCGGGAATGGGCCAGTGGAGAGTCGATTATATTATGGTGTTGATTCGGCACATGATCCGAATATAGGAACGTCATCAAGGAATATTTACAAATGTGCAGTCACTTGTGTACGAATGAACCTGGAAATATGGACCGAATAAGTGAATGTAAACAAGATTTTGGGAGCATCGCGGATGCTTGCATTCGTTAGAATATAGTTTCTAGTTTCATATGTGGTGAGAGACGTGACCACAGACAATATGCCTAACGGTGGTGTGTTAGAGGTATATAGAGGCAAATATATCATGAAATAGTGTTCTTTCAAGAGTTGGGCACACCAAGCCCTCACTGTATTCAGTGTCACCGTGGTCTGTGGGAGGAGGTCGGATGTGAACAAGAGGGGACAAAAAATTCCGCACAACGAACCCCTGTACATCCACTACTGGAACAAGATGTCCGTTGCCGAAGTTTTAAATAATATGTACGAATTCCCTCAGATGGCCGACATCCCATTATTCTGCATTGGTCCAGAGAGGAAAAGTGAGAGGTTTGACTGAGGTTTTAACTTACGATCCGTTTTTGCAGTGGGATTTTATAGAATTACAAAATAAAGGGTTGAAGGTGCTGATATATTACACCTATGAAATTCCTAATTTATCTATTTTGGAAACATGAGCTAATTAATCATGAAAGGATTGAAGGGGAAGCCGAGACCTAAGCTATTGCCAAATTTCTTCAGTAGGACCGGCAGGGTGTCACTCTGGTAATATACGTTACTGTTAAGAATTGGACACACCCGGCCCTGACCGTATGTGGGGTGTCTCTGTGCTCTGTGGAAACAGGCCGGATGTAAACCTTACAGGACAAAAGGTCCGGACAAGAACGGCGGTTCATCTGGAAGTTTTAAAAACCATGAATGGGTATGCTGCACTGTTATCCTTTTTCCCGTATTATTTTCAAGAGGAACCGACAAGTGGTTAGCTTATTATCAGTTTTCATAGTACTGCAAGAAACACGATACCTCGATTGACTAATCTGGGCCAAAGTGCCCACTTTATAGAGGTGCCCACTACACGGAGATACAGCTGCCACATTCAGTGCTGCCATCTACTTTGAAATATGACTATATAGTTGCCCTTATTCTAAGTGCATCATTAACTTGACGCATGTACTCACTCCCTGTTTTTAAACATAAAGATTAATTTAAGCTAAATATTATATTTGTTTATATATATAAATAAATATATATATATATATATATATATATATGTATATATATTAGCAAATTGCTCAGTGTGTTAGTCTGTATAATATAACATATATATTGATTGATATAACCTACATGCATCGATTCTGTTTTTTAAATCCTATTAATATTTTGATAAGTTACCAAATCAATCCTTGACCCCAAAAAATAAGGTATTGTTTAAAAGGCACTTATTTTCATAAATCGGCGGGCGGTTTCTTTTTTTTATTTTTAATTTTTCTTTTTTATGATTCGATAAAAATGTCAAATGATATGGAAAAAGCTTGATAATAACAGATTTATTTTGCTAAACAAATAAAAGCGCAACGTAAGAAAGGAAATTTTATCAAGATTGTATGATTTTATCTTCTTGAAAGAAATGTCCGAGCGGCTTGAGCTAAAAATTGGTAAGTTTCTATTGAAAATCAAAATCAAAATTGTTGATGCGGGGGTTTAAAATTGACGCGGGCGGTGCCTGAGAACCACACCTTTTATTATTTTTGGCCTAAGATATACCATACTGTTCTACAAACATTTTCCAAGACAAACCACTGTCAGAATCTTTGAACAGGTACAATTTCAAGCCCTGCAGCAGACGGGACAATACATTCGACACAGAGACCACAAACTCATCCCAAAAACCTGACTGGACACATGGTGACGTCACCGAAATCAACAACGATAAAGACAGCGGGCGACCTTGCTGCTGCTGTGACGTCATTAGACGCATCACACGCAACCAAAGCGCCCTCTGCGGCCATAGATGGCACTATCTGTGGGGGAGAAGTCTGTCGGGCCTTGCTGTATTGCATTTTTGCCGTCACACTTCTGCTGCTAATCGTGTTTAGTGTGGTTTTCTATTGGTAGGTTGCGTCTTTTGAAACAATTCTAAAAGTGAATTATAGGTATAAAAGGTATTAATATTTAATAAATATTTCATAAAATATAAATTTATGCGGTTCGTTCCAAGGATAAAGTATCAAGAAAACTAAATTATCCACTGCATGATAGTGTCAATAAATACTCAGGCCATTGCTGTGAATGCCGAAGCAGTTATGAACGGAATCTAGTATAACATCGAGACAGTGCTCTGAACAACTCTCAAATTTCACCTTAGACGTTTCTATGTTAATGCGGAAGATGTTTCAGTCTACAGACGCTGGATGCATGTTGACAGGCTACAAACCATCGTGAATTTAAGATTTAAGAAATTACCTTACTAGCGATTATTTTGCCATCTGAGGTACTTAGATGGGGCACTTTATAATAGTCACTATATATATTAATCTTTATAATTTGTTTAGTCTATATTTTTAATTTGTAGTGAATCTACACGGAGGAGAAACATGGCAAATATTAATGGTATGTTAAAATGTATTTATGCGACATGTGAAATTATTTGTGTACTTATATTGACATTTTGCTATTAGTTGTATATGCAAACTTCCAGAGGCTAAGGCTACTACAATGAATATAAAGCAAGAGTTGTCTGTCAGAAATTTACATTCAGTCATCTGATAAACAAATCGTAAATTAGACAACAATAATTGCTTTTCTACACTTCAAGATGTAAAAATATTTTACGCGACTGTCTGAATAGTCAGTGCCAAAATAATGACTGGTGATGGTAAATTCGTTGAAATTTAAAAGAAATTAATATATTAGGTTCGAGATTAACCATTATATAGGTCACCTCATTGTTTGAGATAGCCGTCTTGTTTAAACTCATAACTTAAAGCCGCCTATCTGTTTACTGAAATGACGGACCATAACTTTAAAAACATATTAGCCTATAATTTCACTAGACCAAATTAAGACTAGAAAATAGTAGTTAGCCCAAAAGATCATATTTGCTGTTGTTGATAGATGACGATATATATACGGTGTAACGGTACAACTTTAGTTGACTGAATAAAATTTCATGGGGTAATAAAAAATACTTTGAAGTTTTAATCAACGGTATATTGCGGGTGTCGTCATACCCCATATATCAGAGCTCGACATTAAGGGTAAACCGCTAGCCCCGCCACCAAAAGAGGGTTCTTTCTCGCCCAACTGTACCTGAATCTTAACCGATCTTCAGTAAACCATTTTATCTTCTTGGAGAAATAAAATCATATTGAAGTACCCTAAATTACTTGAATGTTTATAAATCTGTGCCAAAACTTAAGAGAAATGTTATTAACAAAATTTAATAATAATAACCATGTGGAACACACGTATTGTGTTTGTGGCCGCAAGCACTAATTGTTGATAGACAAGTGAAAATTCATGCAGAGCAAGTGAAAGCTAGATGTTACGTACTTGTCCGGCTGGACTCGTTAATGTCGAGTTCTTGTAAATTCAGCTGGGGTTCATCAACATGTTAGTAAAATATTTCACAATCAGACAAGATATCATAACCAACGATTCCAAAATATTTACGAGCAGTTAGACTCCCAGGACCTGACGCACACCTCTTCTGTGACTATCGAATGCTCTGTGTTTCAGATCGTCCCCAACAGGCGTCGCTACAAATGCGTCAGACGAGACGAGAGCGGAAGCCTGTTTACAAACCAAATTACACACTTCCGGATCTGAAATCGGCAAACACAGAGATTCAATCACCATAAAGGATCAATATCCTACCAAAACGGAAATCACCGAAATGCCCGAGGACAGCGTAGTTTAAAAGTTACTGTAAATTTAATGAAACCAATATCGTAGTTTAATATACATACTGGGGACATCCCGATTTCATGATTCAAACTTTCTAGTCACCATTTTTTTATCTTGTGTTGATATAATTGGTCCTTGTAGAGGTTAAAACCTCACCTTCTTATTTGTTCTCGTCATGTAAGACCATTTAATCTTTTCAATTTTGTTTAAGACAGTAATTAAGATGATGCTTATAACTAAATGAGGTATAACATAATAACATTATATGTCGTCATGAGTTTTATAGTATTAAGTTAGAACAAACGATTCAAAGAGAAGAAACTGAAGATATTTAAAATAACATTTATACAGTATTTATATGAGGCCACTGAACACCATGATCTATACTTCCAACGCAAAAAAAAAAAAAATACGGTACACAGCTTCTGAAAAGGATTAAATGAACACTGTTCTTCATATAAAGTTTTTATCCTGTCCTCGCGTTCATTGCCGTTGTATAAATGATGAGGCAATACATTTGTATGTCAGATGTCATTATTATTTCTTTACCTATATGTTTCAGTATGAGAAACTAAGACTAATAAAGAAAAGATTGTTGTAAAACTCAAGGGCCTTCTTACTGTGCGTCTTTTTACACCTGCACTTCCAAATTCTCGGGAAAGTCTTTATGTGATGATCAGTGACGATACTTGGATACGGCGCCACCTGTTGCAGATACTAGCGACAGAGGCCTATGTTATATACCATGTCAGCATGAAAAATTGATGAATTGGACAAGAATCTATATATTAATAGCGTAAGGCGATTTTTGTAATTTTCCGTGTCTCCTCTGATACCACCGTACGGATTGCCGTGATTTTCGAAATATATTTGCTCCGGGTGTGTCCGCAGAGATTCCACCTACTTTTAATTGCAATATTTGCGTATTACGTGCATAAATATTAATTTTAATATTTGCTCCCCCACGGGCGGCTCTTTTCTTTGTGTCTTCGGGCCCGGTAACACAATGGGCATAGAGTGTGTGATGGCAGAACAGAGTTTTACTCAGGGGGCTCTATCTGGGTTATTTGTACATTTCGCGGTCACCGGCCCGAAATAATCCCCTTCTCAAAAGGGAGATCTTTGAAAGAATTGTTTGGCAGGCCTTCCTGTGACCGGGATTGCAAGAAGAGGGCTTCTACCCCCCCCCCCCCCCCCCTCCCCCTCCCATTACACGACCTGATATGCTTGAATGCACATGTACCGCGTCTAGAGCGTTTGACAAAGCGAGTCGCATGCGACTAAAATCATGTCCAACGGTCACACAAACCAGTGTTTATCGCATTTAGTTTGTCGCAGCCGTCTTTCATGTGCGATCAAAGGTAGGCAACCATGAGGCAACACATGGCACATACAAGCGTCCACAGGTGACGATAAGTCGTTGTGTCCTTTCAAATCAAGATTTATGCCTGTAAACCTAAATTATATTTCAGTAAAATTTAACAAATAATTATGTTTAAATTAAATTAATGTGGGATCGGACCCCCCCCCCCCCCCCCCACACACACAATTAATTGTTTCGCTTCCACTTTAAATGTCACTTTTTATTGCATCAAATTCATTGTTTCAATTTTTCAGTGATACACAATAAGATGCATGTTGATTGTTATAGACATCATGATGCTTCCCTCCAGCTGTTCCCCTTTAATGAACTTTAATACTCATATTTAGGTAATGAAAGTGAGGGCCTTCCCAATTTTACGTCATGATGCGGAATCCCCTGTGCGTTTTACGGATGTGTTCATCCCTAAAATCGAGCAGGACTCAAGGTCTGCGATAAATCTTTGCATGCGTTGATCGCAGCTGATAATCGGTGCCCGAGGTATGTGTCATGTGTTTTTTTTAAATATAGTGTCCAAAATTTTTACATGGATGCGATGAACGGATGCGATGATCGGATGCAAATAAACGTTGGAATGTGTCACCAGCTTTTTACATTGTGCGATTATGTCGCAAGAAAAATCGGAAGGCAAATTTAAATAGCGATGTTCAACATAATATATTTTCATATAAAAATTATTTTATTTATCATATCAACTTCTCCGAAATATTCTCCGTCAAAACTCTTGGCTTCAATACGATGTTTATGCATAGCACCATGCATATAATGGATCCATATATTAATAGCGTATCGCGAATTGTGTGTATCTCCAGATTTCCGTTGGATTTCTGATACCACCGTATGGATTGTTTTGTTCGCCCCAGACCGTGCGTAGCACGGGTATTTGCTGGTGTGTATTAAGATTGTTAAGATTCCTCGAATGGAGAACAGAATTAAATCGATTGTTCGACTGTAAGATACACCATAGGTTATATTTCGCATACCTCCCAGTCGGAATTTTGTAATATAGATTTTGTTCGAAGACATCATTTCAGCAATTTTGTTTGCATTTCTTTCTTAAACCTAGCAAACCTGTTACCCTCTTATAAACTTTAAAAATGTTCACACAGAATCCTTTCATGACAGTCAAACTAGTAAAAACCCATCAAACATTTGACAAATATTTCTTGCTCCAACCGACCATGTCATGACTTGTCACAGAGCGTGAAAAATATATATATTAAAACGACCAACCCTTTATTTTACAATTTGTATGTTTGATGTAGTCACATAAGTGTTGTGTTGCCTAAATATCACATTCTTTGATGACCCTCATCGCAGGATATAATGACCTAATAATGCTCCACTTTTTTTCATTAAGAGGCCTATAGTGAATATAATTATAGGCGTATAAAAGAGTGTATTTGTGCAAGCTCTATGGTTCCAGAATTTATTAGAGTTAACATAAATTTTGTATTTTGGTTAGTAGAGTGAAGACATGGGGAATATTTATTTACTTCCTCCGCAAAGGAGATTCTGTTTGCAAACGTGTCTTTGGCCTTACAAGTGAGCCAAGGAATAACAGCATTAAATCGAGATAAAGGCGCTAGTAAAGTGGAATTGTTATGTCTTGGAGAGGTATGAGCAATAGAGAGTGCCGCTCTATAGTTGCCTCCGATGGTATGCCAAGGATGGTTGTTGGTGTGTGTGTCTGTGTGTGTGTCACGCAATCATGAATTATGAAATTTTTAATGGCATTTTGAGAACGGGCCGTATCGATTTTGGTCAATTTGGTGTGTATCCGGCACACTTTCCGAATCCAGGAACATCGTCAAATAATAGTCACAAATCTACGATCATTAATTCATGTATGCACGAATGAATTTGGGAGTATGGGCGGAATACGTCCCACAATAAGGACCCCCCCCCCGACACACACATTGCGGAGGCTTGCATTCATTAGAATGCAGATTTTTTGTTCAATTTTTTTTTGTTAAACTTCTACAATCAATGGCTCAAAATATTCAGCTAATTCAGTAGAATTAACGGTTTGATTGTTGTATTGATGATTGGGCAAACCAAGAAATAATCATTTCTGCTTCCGGGGTGCTCCTATTTGTTTTCAAGAATTATATTCTTATCAATATGTATGAAGTGTATATAAATGTGTGTTTTTGTCTCAATCCCTTAAAGATCATAAATGTATAAAGAAGATGGACTATATTTGCTGTTGCGTACATACACTTTTCAAGAACTGGAATGTTTGTATTCTTTCTTAATGTTTTCGTTGCTTCACCTGCTATATTTTCTATCAGAAAAAAAAAAAAAAATTTCACCCGTTTACCCCATATCCTGAAAAATGTTCCCTTATGTATGTTTTATTTTGTCAAACTTAGAGAGGTTCAATATTTAATATTTATATATCTTCAAAATTAGGATATGAAATTTCAATCGTTTTCAACATGTTATAAAGTCAATAAATGTATATAACTTGCAAAATATTATCTTTTAAATGTAATGCTCACAGAGAAAGAACTGATATGTTGAAGACTTATGTTGATCTTTGCATTTTACCGGGATTCACGGTCTTGACCGCACACAGGACTCATAAGAGCACAGAAAACCAGAAATTAATCACGAAAAATGGGAAATTAGATAGCAGTTAGCCACTGATAGCAAAGGCAATATATATATATATATATATATATATATATATATATATATATATATATATATACCAATAGTTTATATGTTTGCAGAACGAATTCAATAGTGCTCTATTAGCGGGATGCTAAACGCTAGTACATAGTGATAATTTACGAAAATTTTCGTAAATTATCACTATATATATATACATATATATATATATATATATATTTATATATATATATATTAAAATAAGTGAAATTCCGAAAAGACGGCGAGTATTGGATGCGACGGGGGGGGGGGGGACGGGGAGGGGGGAAGCATGGCCCCCTGCGGCCCCCCGCCCACCGGGCTACGACCGTAATAGTTTCAGGGTTTCAATGCTTATTTAACAGTGTTGACTACTTGTTCTGTCATTATTGATTCTTCATTATTTTTTAAGCGTTCTCTATGTATCGAAAGTTCAGGTCAAATCCGGTTTGCACCCAAATCTCCTTGAGTCGCTTAATCGAGAACTGTATACAACTCCAGGAAAAGACCTCTTTTACAATATAGGAATGGAGTGCTAATAAACATTTAGGT
This sequence comes from Sipunculus nudus, assembly GCA_026874595.1. Classification (NCBI taxonomy): domain Eukaryota; kingdom Metazoa; phylum Annelida; class Sipuncula; order Golfingiida; family Sipunculidae; genus Sipunculus; species Sipunculus nudus. The sequence goes on from CM049315.1 coordinate 51,789,582, forward strand.
ATTTTTAATAGTTTTGGAATAATGTGTAAATTACGAGTGGTTAAGTCTCACCAACTTCACCTGATCTGTTGAAACTTCAGGAGGAACAAATTTTAATTTTGTTTAGTGGGATTCAAGATCTTATCAACATTTTCCTTGTGCAAAAATTCAGGTCACTTGGTTCAAGATCAAGGTTAATGAAAATGTCAAATTCCAGAGGATATGTCCCATAAACTAGTTAAATTCTATGCAAGGGAAGCACACCCATCCCCAGTGGTGTACTGGGAGACCATATTCGATTGGCCGGTTTTACCTGTGTCAAGTGAATGTCAGAGTGTGGAGTCCTTTGAATATTATAATTTTCCTTCAAGTTAATCTTAGTGTTTGTTCCATTGATGCACATCATCATACATAATACTGTCATATCAGACTTAACATATACAGAAAAGATCTGGCAAAAATATTTGTAAGTCTAAAAAATAAGGTCAATGGGGCCTATAGTTATGTGTTATCGCATTTGGTATTTTGCCATATTCACCTGAGTTTCATATATAGAATATGTGAAAATGGTAGGTTTCTTCTTTTTAGTTGACATAACATCGTCCTACAAGATAATACTTGATATAACAAGTAAACGTTTGTAGACCAGTGTGTCATTCTCTGAAATATTTTCAAATTGGTTAAATAGAATACACCAAAATGTTGATAGGGGTTATATGATCGGCATATTCAATAAAATTTCGTTAAAATCAGTTGGGGACGTTTAAGAGATTTTGTAGGCATGAAAGTCATCTTAACTTTCATGGGGTTTATGGTATTTGACGTCGTCATGGTGACGGTATCATCATTAAAGTTAGATGAATGACAGTGACATCAGAATAACGTCTGATGGTTGTAATAAGAGGTTCCAGCCAGGACTGTCAGTCAGGACAGTAACTGTCGTTAACTGTCGAGAGCTGAATACAATACCGCACCTCTAGACTCTCGTAAATATTGCCGAGAACAATTGCAATTAACCATTGTGGTATTATGGTAATGCATATTTCTAGAATTATTATGACACATGATTTGTTAGTTATAATGGGTATCAAAGGAACTGTGAAGCAGCCAGAAAATTCCTATAAATTGTTCAGCCCATTGATGCCATCTTGAACTTCCAGTGGAAACAATTTAATAACTAAAAAACGTGTAATTCATAAATGAATTTACTCATTTTGGAGTAGAATTTCGTTGCGAAAGGGGCTTCGAAAATATATGAAATGTTCCGGAAACAGGATGTTTTTATATTCAAATGGACAGAGTGTTAAACATAACAAAAGAGGGCTGTAGAATAATAGGTTGGCCCTGAAAAAATAAATTCAGTAGAAAAACTAAATCTTTCTTTGCCATTTAATGATTACAGATCTACATGTTGGTAAAAAATATACGACATGAAATTTATTGAAATAGAAAGTCACCCTTCACGCAATCTATAATTCGCGTCGTTACTTTCAGGGTCAAAAGACCAAACAAAAATAAGATAGTAGATGATGCAAACATATATTTTATTTAAACAAGCTGGTGTTTTAGATTTCAAACGTTGAGAAAATACAAGATGTGCTGTCAGACGGGATCCTTTTAAAGATTCAACATATCCAGAGAAATTGTGTTATTACATTTGAAATAGATGCAATTTTATTCAATTTAACATGTAAACTCATTGTTTTCATAGAAAATATATAAATTTCAGTTCGATGCATTATGATAAATTGTCATTCACTATTATTCATCCTTTAATTAATCCTCAAATATCATGTTTCCGGTATAGGGGTGGTACAGGGAAAAGTATTATAGTATAAGGACCTTGCGTATTGGTACATCAACACAGGAAGGGCCCTCTTTCCTTATCACAGTCCCATTTTTCCATTTTGTCGGACTACAAAAGAAGATGACATAAAAGAAAATAAGAAATATATTAAACATACCATATTTCAATATATGGACGTCCAAATTATATTTAAGCAATTCCACTTTTCATTTTAATGAAAAAGTGACCATAAACTGTAATATGGAATTTTGAATCATATATTCTTATGTTGTTGCATGTTTATACTTACCCCTGATAAGTCTCATTACCAGAGGTCTTGTTCTTCTTGACCGTTGACGTCGCGTGTGGCCGTGACCTTTGGCTTACCCGTTCCACTCCATGGGGCACGCGCAAACTCCTTCTGAGATAGTTTACCGTCACCTTAAATACAGGAATGATAGTGTTTACCTGAAGTAGTGATAAACACATTGAATTTTCAATGTGGAATGGTATCTGTGAAGGAAAAAACTCATCGAAGTAGGGACGATCTTCTAAAAATATGAAGTTAAAGGTAGTTAAATATGAAGTTCAACTACGAGTACAAATAATTATACATTAAGGCCGATTTTATATTCTGTCGATATGTAAACTATATGCCAAAGTTAAAACAGCTTTCAATATACCTTTATACAACTGTACCTAGCGTGCTTTGAAAGCAAACTTCACAACTGGAAATACGCCAATTAGAAATTTATTTTTGATTTCATCTTTTCGATACATGATCGATTTAGAGTTATTATAAAAAAGTGGATTTTTCTCATGGCAAACGAACGATTCGCGAAGGATCCTAAACATGACCATCCGTTAGGCTCGAAAAGTTCGCCAAACATGTGCATTGGTTGGGAACCGTCGCCAATAGTTCGGTGGGAATTTAAAAAAAAAGTATGAAATTTCTTGCGAACGTTTCCAGCATCCTGAGTGGTGACTATCTCGTGATTTGCTCTCGAAAATTTCTAAAAATATTTGCCATATGCTCAAAACCTACTCGCAACGTGCGCAAAATCTTCGTGAACCCCAAGCAGATTCCAACAGTTTGGAGAATGTCAAGCGCAAGTCTCGCGAAAGCAGCGAAGTTCGTCCGATCATTTTTCGACCTTTTCAAGACCTTTTCGCGTACTTCTTGAGAACAGGTGACTTCGCCAAATAAGCAAACGCGACTTTACTATGTCAAAGATGGGGCGAGTGGTTTTGACGGGTCACTATATTTGCCATGTACCACCACCAGAGAGAAATTTTGTGCAGATTATTTACCACCTGTTTTAGCTTAGTTATTTCAAGTTTAATAAAGATGCTGCAATCAAGCACTATGTTAACACCACATTCACTGATTTGTTAGCCAAGTTCTGCCCATAAGGTAAGAAAAAGATCTGTATTTTGGGAATGCATATAACATTTATTTATTTATTTATTTATTCATTTAATGAAGTTGAATCTTGCGGATATACCTTATGTTGTAATATCAATGTGTAAAAGGCTGAGGCGCAAAGTATCGGAACTACTCAATCCAAGCAACCATCAAACAGTCATGCTACAACGTAGGTACTCTTACTTTTGTCTTTTACATCAGTACTTACTACCTGCTAGTGCTAGGAGGTTTAATTGCTTATTTATTGTTTTCTGTATATCTGCTTGTATATAGTCCCCGTACTGTATAAGGTCAGCAATGGTATTTTTCTCACATATACATGTATCACAATGAAGACACCGATCGTGCAATTCATGTTATTATACACATTCAAGTAGTTTTTTTTGTATATATATATTCCATTAAGTTATAACAGAAATGATAATCTCTTGATGAAAAACCTATTTTCTTGGGGAAAACCTGGAACTTAAGCTTTTGCATACATCATACCGAAACGATTCGTATATTGGTATGTTTTTGACATTAGAACTCTATTTTATTCATGATGAGAAGCATTTAATTTCACATTTCAAATTTTATCTAATTATATAATAACTCTACTATCTTTGAAGGTTGGATGTTAACAGGGATATAGCAAAAGACGGGAATTATTTCACTTTCTCCAGGGTAAGAAATACGACATAATAATGTTCCAGGAGACATAAAGTATGCCTGTTGAGTTCAGTAGATGGCAATCGGAGTTTCTGCATTATATCGTAATCAATAGTAGAGGTATTGACTCAAGAGATGTGGCTATATTCATAAAAAAATGTGTTACATATGATATACACAGTAAATATTTTAATGAAAATGGAAGTTATATACTTTCAGATATTACAGTAAATGAGAACATATTTGCATTACGTAATCTACATGCTAAAACTAACTAATTGAAGATCTTTTTACACTATTTAAAATTATATTTCATATATAATCATATAATTCATGAAAGTAGTATTTACAACTGAAAACAAATGGCAAACAAAAGAACGATGCAAACTCAACATTACGAAAAATGGATAAACTTACTTTGTTTTATTTCAGAGCAGTAAAAAGTATGTTCATTTGTATCAACCCAATGATAACATTAAAAGGGAGGTTTCAAATAAGCTATATGACTATCTGACAGTGATAGCTCTCTATGTAAGTGTCATGTATGTATGCTTTTTCTGTATCCACCATGTATGTCCTGTTGATCGATACCTTTGTCATTGCATACTAAGACGAAAGTTGAAGTATTTTTGTGCAAGACGTATGGTACATGTCTGTTATTTTTAAGTTTCAAAAATGAAAAAAGAAGCAAACGCGAGCCTTTCACGTCGGTCGCAAGGTATTCCCGCGACGAAATTGGCGTTCGTTATTCGCTTCATCTTCTGTCACTGGGCAAGAACTGATACTGATAAGGCATTACAATGTATCTCTAGGCATTTATATACTGCCGAAGTGTCGGTCGCATCGCCGGCCGCAAGATATCATACATTGTAAGACTGTCGCATGAAATAAGCGCGTATAAGCTTAAAAAGTTCGCCCGTGTCGCGAGGTGTCCGCACGATTGTTGCCCGGGATTGGTATATGGGGCGACATTTTGTTTTATTCCCACTTTAGTCGCAGGTTCCAGGTGTGCGTGGACTGGCCAGACTACATTCGCACATGTGTTGTAAGAACTGCGCACGAATGTTAGCAATTTCTTCGACATTTGCATCCTTAGCGAAAACCCTTCTTTAGGTTTCGATTACATAAATTTACGAACTCGTTTTTTTTTAAGTATGAATTTACGAGCGGCCGAGTTGCCTCCGTTTACGTATGACATTTTAGTATAAATGTGAACTACTTAAAGAATATAATTGATTAAAATGTAATTGATGATACAATGATTCATTATATATTTTTAAGTATCTCCTAGATTTGAGATAAGACCTTCCTGGAAAGCCACCCTGTATTATTTATCCGGGGTCATCCGGCCACCTCGTCGTTGCTCTGTGGTTGTATTTAGGGTATGGACAAACCCCCCCCCCCTCCTTATATATAGGACAAAGAGGATAATGGCCCCTACCCAGAATATTCATATTTTCTTTATTCCCACCACATATTACTGCATATATTCTTTGGCTGCGAAAATCATTTTTGCTCAGTGTTCAATACTATTTTTTAATCCAAATTTAAATTTGATTTGGACATCCAAGATCATTTATAGGCTACCATTATTATTATGATTCGATAAGGCCACTAAAGCACGGCATATCCTAAACAAGGTTCATAAATCCGAAAATCACTATTCTAGGATTTCAAGGAATCGAGCTGAAATATGATAACGAATGGCGAATAGATTTTTCCGTATATATATAGAGTACTTCAATGCTCTATGGGGCTTCATATGTTAAACTATAATCTTTGAATTAAGCAATTTTAAACGCTTCCTTACCGTCATCGTCAGCGAGTTTCATGGGAGCAATGCTCGACTCCCGGTCCGTATTGAGGGTCTTCATGAACTCCTGCAGTGTGATGAAACCATCTTTATCTTCATCATAAGCCTTGAAGACCGGGAGGATAGGTCTGAGAACCTGAAATATGGACCATGAATGTTATCTCAGTTAAATAAGACAAGAAATATCCAATTTGAAAACAACACGCCATTGTTTTATTATCTCGGGTATATACACTTGAAAACGGTAAGCCCGAAGTGACTTGATATGAACAGATGTGCCACGTGTTCTTGCATCTCAGTGCTATGTTCAGTGCATTTAGTGAAACCTGTAAGACAATCGTTTTTGATAGTGGGTAATACGTTTTTATATTCTACACAGTGGAATTCACTAAAAACATGAAAAAAAAAATATTCAGCGGACAAATGTAGATTCAAGCACCGGATTTTTCAAAATGGGAGACACTCAGATTATCTACAGTGTTCAGAGTATTACCACGAGATGACACTGATAAACTAAAGCGTGTAAATATAAATAACAGCAATGGTGTTTCAGGGTACCTTATTCTATTGACGTCTTGTGCAGGAGTTTTATTGCCTTTTGATGCTCTCGATTTAATTTTTAAACAAGGCCTACAGGCATAATGCGAACCTGTGCAATAGGATATACAACAGGTATAATGCTTCAATGTTGAATTACTTTTCAAGTACATGTATAACATTTATATAACAATGCAAGTACAAAACATTTTGAACAAATAACACAAAGATCACTGCTGAAATTCTGGCACTGGTGCACACAACCCTAAAATGTTTGTAGCTGGCACCACCAGTCTTGTATAGGACGAAGCTATCAGAGATGTATACATGTGCCAATTTTCAGGCTGATATATCAAACCCTTCCTGAGAAATAAGCACGGACATACACTGTGCAAAAATTATTGTAGGTAGCGCCACCAGTCTTGTATACGACAAAGCTACCCGATATGTATAAATATTCCTAATTCCAGACTTATATATCTAATTCCTCCAGAGAAATAAGCAGGCACATACACTATGCAAAAGTCTTTGTAGGTGGCGATACCTGTTTTGTAAGCCCAAGCTATTTACAGATACAGATACAATCTTGGCCTGTTGGTAAATCTGTTTATACATACTGAAAGACTTTGGCTAACATGCTTTTATTTAAGCTGACGTGATCATTAGGTTTAAAAAATGTTAAGAATAATAAAAGATGCAGTACTTTCATTTTAAAGGTCTAATAATTGTGCCAACAATCATTTAAGTAAACTGGAACAAAGGCCATCTAAGAATCATTTTTAAGCAATGTTACATAAATTGAAACAACAGTTTTGCAGAAATAGAATATTCCAGCCCTAAATTTGAAATAGGCTTACTAATGGCCTAAGACCAACTTAAGCTTTCTATGACCAAAAATCAATGAACCCAAACTATTCTCATACAATTTAAAAAAATCCTATCTAGAATATTCTTGTGAAAAATTAAACCATTTAGCTTGACAGTTTCATCATAAAACATTTTAAGCTGAAAGTGGCTAAAATTACAAGGTTTCTGACCGTTAAAAACAGGTCGATGTAGGTGGTGCTACAAAAACAATTTCAAATATGAGTCACGTGACCAACATTTGCACAAAATTTAGTGATCCTAGCTCCTATTGTATCTGTGATTGTTATGTTAGTATGCTTAATTGCCAAATGACTAATTTCAAATGCCTGTAACTAGGCCAAAATTCATCATACCAAAACCATTAGAACAGACTTGAGAGAGCTGGTCTCTGGTATCATTTCTGTTATTTATAGAACCATTTGACTGAATGATTTCAGATAAGAAGATTTTTAGAGATTTTTTTTTAGCTTTCTACCCATAAAGTGTAAGTTAATGCAGGTGTTATATTAGTATGCTTAATTGCCAAATGACTAATTTCAAATGCCTGTAACTCTGCCAAAATTCATCAACCAAAAACCATTTGAACAGACTTCAGAGCTGGTCTCTGAGATCATTTTGAAATATTAAACCATTTAGCTGAATGATTTCAGATAAGAAGATTTTAGAGTTTTTTTAGCTTTCTCCCCATAAAATGTAAGTTAATACAGGCGGCACAAAAAAAACACTCAATCCCACAACATTTGATATGTGAAAGATTTTTGCATAAAATGTGGGGATGCTTACTTCCGCTATTCCTGAGAAATTATGTATTAATGTACTGATGACGATGACCATGGTACAGAAAAGGTCGATGCAGGTGACGCCATCAAAAACTCAATTTCAAATATGACTCATGTGACCAACATTTGCATAAAGTTTGGTGAAGATGGCTCCAGCCGTTTCTGATATTGTAATATTTGTATCCTTTTTAAGTTCAGCTTCCTGTAACTCAGCAAAAATTCAATGAACTGGAACCATTCGAACTAACCTGAGAAAGAAGGTTTGTAGGGATCATTTCTGTGAAATAATGAATGATTTGCCTTGACAGTTTCGGAGAAGATATTTCCTTATATTTTCCTTATAAAATTTAAGTAAATGCAGATAGCCAAAAAAAAAAAGCAAAATCCGATAGAGATTTTTAGATGATTGATTTTTTGCATAAAGTTTGGTGATGCTAGCTCCTGCCGTGATTTATATAGTATGGGTTAACGTACAGACGACGGACGACGCCGTATCATCGCATAAGCTCGCAGGTTCGCTAAAAATATTATAACCTTGGTTGTCTCTATACACTTTTGCATTGGCTATAAAGCTGATGTAGCCTTTTGCTTGACAACTACAAGCTTTAGCAAGCTTTGCTGGGTTTCACAACCAGGTGTCTGGCACAGGGCCAATATTCTGATCAGATGAAGGAGAGCGGGGTATTATATCCTGGGTTTCAGATTTAGCGTTGGTAGAATATTGCTGGAATATCCACGAATTCCCTAATTAAGCCAACACGTAGAGCGCAAGTCTTACAATATACCTTACAAACAAGGCCATAATCCATGTCAATTGAAAAAAAATGGGAATAAGAGTCCATTCACACCTGCGGAGATGGGCCGAGCAACGGAAAGCTTGTCACAGAGGCTTTACATGGCTAGTCTTAAAATAAGTGTTAACCATTTACATTACTTTTTAGAGAACAGTAAAAGACCGCCTATTGTCCTTTGTCTGCCTTATTGATCTCCAGCCCATCAAATGGTGGAAATGTGTTAATGTTCAGTACAGCGGCAGCAGACATTTATACATGGTCACCCGTCCGGAATATACGTTTGAGTTTCCCCTATTTCTTGTGAATAATAACCAATGCAAAGGAATACTTTAACAATGCATGTTTTGGTAATCCAACTGACATAAAATTGTTCTTTAGGTGGGAATGTAACATACACTCCATATGCCATCAGCAAAACCCGTTCAAAACATTAAGAGGAATGTCGAATGTAAAATGTAAATAATCGACTGACTAAGTAACCAATTGAAGTTATAATGAAAGGTCAAACATGTTTTGCTTACTTTGTCAGTTGCTCCAAGTTGCTTGATAATACATTCACTTGCACACACCGCGCGACACTTTGAGACGGTGCAGTAACGCTTACAGGTGAACGGGCACAGCTTGGCCTCAGGAAGACTTCTTTTGCCAAAACAGAAAAAACAGAGCTGGAGCCAGGCCATGCTGGACTGGACCATGAGCAAGACCAGCAGCACAGTGGAGACGGCACACACAACGCTGAATCTCATGTTGTCAATATGGAGGGGTATCTATAACATACATAATGTGAAGCTTTTGTACTAAATATAGACACATATTTTTTTTTAATTGACAGACGTATGCATGGAATTTAAACAAAATCAGGGGCGGATTTAGAGGACGCAGGGGGCGCGTACCCCCTTTTTCGACCTAAAAAAATTTGGGCATAGAAGAATAAGTGCCTTATACAGTAAATCATATGTATTTTAAATGTATGCTGCTTTTTAAACTACCCGAGATTGCCACATTGCAGCTTAAATATTTAAAAGGATTCGTCCCTGTTCGATCGAGAACCCTCCCCCCCCCCCCCCCTTCCTACCCCCCCCCCCCCCCCCGCGCTCCCCTTTCTTCAAATCCTGTATCCGCCTCTAAATATATAATCTTTTCTTATAAAAGCATATGCAGCATATAAACAGACTTTCAACCTCTGAATAAGGCCAAAAAATAATTATGGTTCTCAGGTATGTTTTTGTATGTTTCGATAAATTGTCATATGATCAGGGAAAAGCATGAAGATAACATAATTTTTTTGCTTAACAGGTAAAAGCACTTTATAACAAAAGAATTATAATCAATAATGTGTTATTTTATCTTCTTGAAAGATGAAAATCAAAATAAAAATGTTTGATGCGTGGGGTTAAATTTTACGAGGGCGGTGCTTGAGAACCATATCTTTTATTTTTTTGGGCCTAATGATATTTGTGGAAGCGTGTGTGTAAATATGTGTAAACCTTGTATACGTGTGCATATATTATCAACCTAATTGTTGTATACACCTAATCGAGAAATATAAAAATAAACTTACCTTAAAATCTCTGTCGTGTTTTCGCGAGCGGTTCTAACAAGATGTGTATTGTAAGGCTTTATATAATCATGCGGAGAAAGAGGGAGGTAATTATCTGGCGAGGTTTCGGAAGCTTTATTCCATCTTCAATATTTCTCTATTGGACACTTGCCAAAATATAGCACTTAATTAAAGGGTGTGAGAGGTAGACCTTCCTTGCAAAATAAAAAAAAATTGACAGGATTTGTAACACGTGTCTTCCACTTTAGACGTGTCCCTTGATAATCAGATGATCTTTTCAGGCAGCATATGAATAAAAGTATATGTATATTATTAAACAATATATCCTCGACCAATAAAGTACTTGGCAAATCAAAGTTCAGTAAGGATAACCTACACTTACTTTTATATATATTTATGAAAAGAAATTACTTTCGTCATAATACAAGTACATTCCTGAATATTTTATGTTTAAAATATCTAAATGGCATGAGCCACAGGAAAATGTCCATTATGGAAATGCAAATGAGTAAACCCTGTTCTGTTCATCAGTTTATCTTTTTCTATTATAATTATGCTCTGAGGTGAACCCAAATGCAAAGGGGAAGAGTATAGACAATTTGGTAATTTCTATGGAAACGTTCTGGGCTTCTATGGAAAGGTTTCCATTGGCTTGAAAATGGAACATGCTTTGGTATATATGTATTAATTTGATTCATATCGCATTAAAGGAAAATCCATTTAAATACTCTAATCTGTGCAAAACATGAAGTTATTTCGTTATTTTGGTTAAACAAAAAATATTGTTTGAATGAAATAACCACTCTAAAGATACCGTTTTGAGCCTAAATTGAAATACGCCATTGGCAATTATAATAATATTTTCTATTTTGATATATACTTATATTGAGTAAATGAGAAAACCCAGTTCTGTACACACACTCTCTCTCTCTCTCTCTCTCTCTCTCTATATATATATATATATATATATATATATATATATATATAAGTATAAATAGCCATGCTGGTTCATTGTATATAGATGGAAATGGTATACACGAAAAAGGCGGTTCACTACCGGTGGGAATCGAACATATTTTATCATATACATGTATATATATATTATATATGCCGCACACCAAAGGGCCATCAGTTCACCCTGCTGCATGCGAAGTCGCCGTGCCGACACACGTAGTTGGTGAGACTATGACGTCATTACCGGGACATCACCTCGTTGGTTCCTATTAAAGTGTGCAAATATACAGAGAGGCTGAGGATTTGTCGTAGCCAATTGGTAAAGGCAGCCGCAACGAAAATCTGGTGATCCTGGGTTCGATTCCCACCGCCAGTGAACCGACTATCCTGTGTATACTCTCTCTCTCTCTCTCTCTCTCTCTATATATATATATATATATATATATATATATATATATATATATATAATCGGGGGACAAGCTTTTTTGTCTTTATAAGCGATCTAGGTTTTTGAGTCCAGTTCGTTCGACGGCTATTTCCACGTAACAAAGGGATAACAATTTTCGAATACGTACAGGACGATCAGGATTAAAACATTTTTAGATTTGTTTTAAGATTTTGATTAGTGGCAAATGTAAAATCAATACGATGCGTATATAACCAGCTCTTATGACAAGAGGTCATATGACGTAGCCATTGTAGACCACCAGGTAGTTTCTGTACGAGCACAAAGGCAGCGCAAGGGAAGAGAGCCTCGTGATCTTTAACCGTTTTTAAGCAAGTGCAGGATACTTATCATTTTCTTAGCTTACTTAGTTAAATCTTAGCCTGTTACACATATCTCAATTTACCCGATGTTGAAATCATTTGCGACGATGGCAAACACGTTAACACTTTAGAAAAGTCAGCTTTTCCTCAAAGCATAACTCCATGCGATTTCGCTTTTTTTATTCAAGATCTCTATCAATGACAGCTATGGGATCTTGGTTTCGTAATAGAAATAGAACAAAAATTATGAATAGATTGAATAAAGTCCTTATGCGGATTAAACAATTTATATAGGGAGTGAATTGGATCGTGGCATGGCCAGGCTGAAAAAAAAATTCGCCGTGCCCCCAAACTGCTTCAGTACAAACGATGTATGAATTATAACATGATTTATAAATGAAATTGCTCAGTGGTCCGGCTGACAACATGGGAGGGAATAGTTATTAAGGGACCTCGCGCGGCTTGAATTCCAAGGAATAAACACGCATTAGTGACTCGTATACTTACAACAATAAATCTACAATTACAAATATGCTAATAAAATATTTCGTAAAAATGAACGTATTTCTGGTTCTCCATTTAAATATAAGGACAGAAAAATGTTCCTATTGAAAAAAAAAAGAAAAATTGTTAAACAGCGAAAGTCACCTCATATCTAACATAGGTGTTACTACATTAATTGAGATGATTTATTTATAAATGTTCGACATAAATGTTTAGCTACATTATATAATGTTCACATATTCAGCTCTAAGCAGAATATATATATATATATATTTATTGTGACTGACATAAAGTAGGTAGTAAAGATGCATAAAATATATTGTTAACTTGAACATTATATATATACCTGCATAGTTATGTGGAAAGAGTTTAAAAAACTGCCAGAAAAAAAAAAGGTTGGGAAAAATTTCAGAAATTGCATCATTCCTAGTTTAAAGTTCTTAGTGAGGATATAACAGGACACTTTCCCACACCGTCGAAGAACTCGCAATTTGTGTAAAAATCAACACATAAATCTAGGTAGCGTACGGAGGCGGTAAACCTTCCGTTTTTATTGTTCTAAATTGGCAAGCAATGTAACACATTACCCCCACATTGGTATTTATCGGTATATATATATTATGGTATATATATTATTAAGTATCACATACTATGATCGTATAATTTATCCTCTAATATTAAACACATTTGTCAGATGTACCTTGGCGCATTATGGAAAGCAAAATATGGCATTGTGTTTTATTCTCAGTCCTGGGGTGAAATGTAAAATTATGAAACACGAATTTCGAAAGATTCGGAGCTTGTACTACTTAATGTGAGCACGGTATTATGAGGTTCTGTTGTAGGATCGGGTGTAAAACAAGATATTGTTTTTTCTGCGCGTACAGTGCAGCCTTTCCGGTCCAACACTTGGGAATATTTTTGTGCAATATTGTACATTATAAGATACAATTTAAACCCCGGATACATTTCCTTTGTCCATTTCAAGTGGCCCTCTGTCTTATAGCCAGATTTTATTGTCCTCATTGCGTCCTGAAATTTTACTGGCTAAAAAACTGGATTGTAACATGACACCATACAACGTGTATTGGAGTCACCATCCTCAAATATCCAGACCAAATCCGAGTCACAGCCCTCCGATGCAAGGCAGAGTCGGCGTCACCGTTGTACGAGACGAAAACCAAGCCTGAGCCACAACCCTTCGATGCCTAGACCTAGGCTCAGCTGACACATTAGAGACCTTACATACCAATACAATGTTCCTACTACAACAGAGGCTGATCAAGGAATTAGGAAGGGAGCGGTCCAAGCCAGGAAGAATGATTTAAAAACCTAAAACATATGTTTCAACTGCACGTAAAGCCAAAAAAAAAAATTGGTATGGTTCTCAGGCACCGCCTGCGTCAATTTTAACCCCCGCATCATAAATTTTCATTTTGATTTTCATCTTTCAAGAAGATGAAATAATACAATTTTGATCAGATTTCCTTTGTTATTTAGTGGTTTTACCTGTTCAGCAAAAAAAAAAATCTGTTATTCTCATGCTTTTCCCTGATTATATGACATTTTTATTGAAAAACACACAAAAAAGGTAAAAAAAATAAAAATATCGCCCGCCCGCATTAATTTCTGAAAAAAGTGCTTGAGACCTAAACCTTTTTTTCGTAAGGAATCATTGAAGGTTGCGACAGAACTCTCAGCTTGTTCCTCAGGGGTAGCACAAGTTCTAGCATTAATTCTCCAAATAATTTTTTTTTTATTCCCACTCTTTACATATGCTTGTACCTAATTAAAGGCAGTAGCCGAGTGCTTATGTTGTTTTATGAATTATATGTATCAATGCATAAATAATGGAATTCTGATTGAATTTTAATTGCATACTGGACTGGCTTGGTCAATAAAGCTATAAAGACTTGCCTCCATTATTAGAATTATCAAGACCACAAGACCACAACTATATGGCAACACCCAAGGACAGGTACTGCCACTTGGCTGCAAATTATATAATTTATGGTTCTCGATCGTCCAGGTTAGGACGTGCAGCCAAGCAGGCACTGAAGTTTGGAATCCGTTTATTTACACATTTTAATGCCAAATCTACTACAAACAGTCGGGCAGGACTATCCGCAATTTGTTCCTGGTTGAGAATATTTTTTCCTAAGGAAACCATACTAACACCGTGAAAAGTAGTCTTTCAACTTTACCTGTTCTCTAAGTAATAAGTAAAAATGCAGGCATGGATTTTGTGGATGGAGATACGTAAAGACTAATAATCAGAAGAGGGTAAAGAAAAGCAACATAATATATATGTTTCCAGCTCCTTAGTTAGTTTGTATATTTATATATATATATATATATATATATATGTATATGGAAATGGTATACATGGTATCTATAAACAATGATCCAGCATGGCTATTCATACATCTATATATATATATATATATATATATATATATATATATAGACGGTCTCTATTTTTATTTCGGTTTTGGTGAAAAGGTAATAAACGTTAAAGATAAGGCTATATATATAATATACGGATCACCTCCATCACGCCGTACCCAGAGCCGTCCCCCAGTAAAATTATTGTCGATTTGCACCTGGTTAAACGTGCCCACGTATATGTGTCAAGTCTCATTAAAGATTATAAGATTTATGATAAGCACTTAGCCAAATGACACGAACAATATTATTTAATCACCAGTAAGACATAGAAAAGTGGACGTCAAGTATCACGAAACCTAACAACTTGATATCAGGGAAGGATTACCTATAATTCCTGGAACCATGTACTGGCAAGCAAAGGTACTTGAATTAGGAGAAAAGCTTCCCTAGTACGCACCCTATGATAAGGACACTGAGGTAATAACATGAATATCAGCCGAGGGAGATGCCATTGCCTCCGCCAGGAAAGTATGCTTACATCCCCGTTCGTATGTGTGTTTGTGCATTTGTTTACAAAATTACATCAACGGAAGCTCATAAAATGTTCATGGCATTCCGAAAATGAGCAAAAGAAAACTCGGTTGATTTTGGTGTGGATCCGTCACATCATCCGGATTTAGTAAAATCATCAAGGAATATTCATAAATGTACAGTCACTTAGTTTATAATAACATCCAGATGTGACAGTCCAATCCATTGACATAAGAATTGATGATCTCAAATGAGAAAAAAAAACGAGTTATAATTACAACTCTGAAGTCATGATTTGTGGTACAAGAATGTCTTGACCAGAGATTTTTTTACGGTTGTCCTTGAGGGGCAGGGTCAGTAAAACCAGAGTGTCTTGATCAAAGGTTTATAAGGGTGTCCGTGAGGAGTCGAGATCAGTGATATCAGAATGTCTTAATCCAAGAATGATTATAGTGTCCGTAGGGGTCGGGATCAGTATTACCTGAATGTCCTGATCCAAAGATTATAAGTGTCCGAAAGGGGCCTGGATCAGTGATACCTGAATGTCTTAATCCAAGGTTTTATAAGAGTGCCCGGGAGGAGTCAGGACCAGTTTTATCATAATGTCCTAATCCAAGGATTAATAGAGTGTCCGTGAGGGGTCGGGATCAGTCATACCAGAATGTCTTAATCTGATCACTTCCTGAATGGTCTAAGGTAATTTTGTTCCCATTACACAGGACGGACTCTTCTTTAGACCTCAATAATTTCAGAGGAACCTCGTTTTCAAACAATATTAGTAAATTATTTTCTAAAGTTCTTAATGTGAGATTATTAACCTGGGTAGAAATACACAACAAATTCATAGAAGAGCAAGCTCGACATAAAAGAAAATATAGCACTATTGATAATATGTATACCCTAATAGCACTTATTGAAATTTATTAATCAAAGAACAAGGCCAACAGGCCTTATGCAAACCTGTGCAATGGTTTATTCACCAGGTATAATGCTTCAATGCTTGGCCATTACTTAAAAAAGACCTACATGTCTTGTATATGACGAAGGTATCAGAGATATATACATATGCCGAAAATCAGGCTGATATCCCATCCATAGAAATAAGCAGGGTCATATACTGTGCAAAAATTATTGTAGGTGGTGCCACCAGTCCTGACAAACCTTTATGATATGTGTATATATGCCCAATTTCAGGCTGATTTATCAAATTCCTCTGGAGAAATAAGCAAGCACATAAACTGTGCAGAGTCATTGTAGGTGGCGACACCTGTCTTGTTAACAAGAACGCCATCAAGGATGCATAGACAGATCAAAATATCAGGCCAATACATCAAAATTCTCTGAGGTTGATGCACTGAGCTGACCAGGATTAGGTGAGAAAGGCAATTGCCCCGAGTGAACTGTGACAGATTGCTGAGTGAATTCTTGACCTGCACCTGGCTAAACTGAGTGAACTTTCACCTGTACCTGGCTACACTTCTTAAACTCTTGACCTGTTGCATAATCTGACAAAGTTGGCAGTTTGCCAAAGCTATAAATAGAAGACAGCTACTGAACTGAGTGAATTTTTACCTTTACCTGGCTGCACTGAGTGAACTCTTGACCTGTTGCCTAATAGATGTTGATAAACTGGTGCCAGGCTACAAGTCACTGCTTAACACAGCTAACATATATGCTAAAATGACTCAATTTAATCTCAATGATTCAGCCAAAAATCATTCAAGGTGAACCATTAAAGACAATTATTATAAGAATTATTATTGGGATTATTCTTGTAAAATATTAAACAAATTGGCTTCAATGGCATCAGTCGAAAAACTAGCCTTGACAACCAGGCTCATTAGGCAATCGGATAATTGGGCTGGTAAGCCTACTCAAGTCGTTATACAAGTAATATGGAGGAATGTATCGCGGTGGTCTTGCATCAGGTTGCATTCATATTGTGGTAAACGGCCCATAACCTCAATATTATGCTGAGAATGATGAATAAACACAACAGTATACATGTGAGCTCACAACCCAAACTGAAAAACCGTCTCCATGGACACGGGTCATTTCCTGTATCGCCTGCAAGCTGCCTGCATCCTGTAACCCGTGCGAGCCATGCTTGTGTTCATGCGGTCATAAATTCAACAAACATGCCGAGGGGTTAACCAATGTGCTGGGTTAAACAGTAAACTGGTATTATTAAAGAGTACACAAAAAATGCTAACGATTGGTCTGGTTTATGTTGATTGAGAGTGTACCTTTAGGCCATGAAGCGTTGTCAGAAATGACGAAAATATTTGCATCTTCATAAGGCCTTATAATACGTTCCTCAGAATTAGATGTCATGACACTCTGGCGCGCCAGTAATCTGGTCGTAATGCCAGAGGGTCGATATGACGCTATGGAAAAACATTTTGCAGGTTTATAACTCATATAGGAAGATACAGCAAACTGGCTAAGTTCAGCTTCCTGTTACTCAGCAAAATAGCTCTTAACCGAAACCATTTGAACAAACTTTAATTAACAACATCTTGGGACAATTAGTGTGAGATTAAGAATTTGGCCCATTGATTTTTGAGAAGGAGATCTTTGTAGCCACTGAGCTAAAATAAGCTGTTATGCCATATGACTAAATTCAGCTTCCCAAAAATTGGCCAAAGTCACTGAACTGAGACCATTAGAATTTAGAACAAAATTCAGAAAGCACTTCTCTAGGATCATTTCTATGCGATATTAAACAATTTGACAGTACGGTTTCAGAGAAGAAGTTCTTTGTAGCCCTCAGTATGATACAAGCACTGATGACCCCCGTACAAAAAAGGCCGATGCAGGTGGCGCCAACTATACCTCAGATTCAGATAGGACTTACGTGACCAACATTGGCATAAAAGTTAGTAATGATAGCTCCCGCCGTTTCTGAGATTTTAATTTTAGTATGCTTTTAAGACAAAAGACAAACTTCAACTACCTGTAACTCGGAAAAAAATCCCCGAACGTAAACCACTGGAACAAAGAGATTGAGAGAGATTGTTCAAGGAATCATTTCTTTGAAATTTTAGACAATTTGGCTGACAATTTCGGAGAAAAAGATTTTTAAAGGTTTTTTTCAGCTTTTCCCTATAAAATCTAAGAAAATATAGTTGGCCAAAAAAAGGCAAAATCCGATACTTTTTAAGATGACTAATTTTTTTGCAAAAAAATGGTGATGCTAACTTCTGCCGTTTTCAAGATCGTATGGGTTAGTAACGTACAGACGACAGAACACGCCACACCAGCGTATAAGCTCACAGGTTCGCTAAAAAAGGACTATTTTATGCAATTTTTATAGATTTTTTCAAGGTGTTTGATTGTGTTCAACATTACTTATAATTCTATATACTTATAGCATTAGAGGAAAAATATTTAATATCCTGAAGTCAATGTACTCGAAATTATAGTAACTAATTTTTTTCAATGCACCATTGGCAAAAGACAAGGATGTATGATCGGTCCTTTACCAGAAGCGGATCCAGGGGAAGGGTCCAGGGGGTCCCCCCCCCCCTTTTTTTTAAGCTGACGCAGCCTTTTTTAAAGGTTTCGGACCATTTTTGCTGGCTGGAACCCCCCCCCCCCTTTTCCTGACCCGGGGACCTTTTTTTTAGGTTTGTCATTAGTCCTCCTGTGTTGGACCCCTCCTTTTCCTAAATCCTGGATCCTCCCCTGTGTACTTTCTTACTTTTTTTATCGACGAATTTTATTTTCCTATACATTTTGAGGAAGACAGTATTCATATAGGTCCAGAATCATCTTATCTTTAATAATTATGTTAGTGGATGATGTGGCATGCTGTGCAGACACAGCACGCAGATTATCTTATCCAAGATTAATGAATTAGAATTATTTTGTAATAAAGAAGTATCTTTGTAATGAAAGTCAATGTTTTTAAAACCAAATTGTTGTGTTCAGAAAGGGGGGGGGGGGACTTTGAGAAAATATGAAATATGGTTTTATAAAAGTAAACGCTTAGAGGTTGTCAATAATTATATATACCTGGGAGATACGTTAACAAGTTGACTAAATTTGTCAAACCTGAAGCAAAATCTAATTTGTCAAGCAAACAAAGCTTTAATTATAATCAAACAATTTTCGCAAATTACAAGCAACTATCTTTATGTAAATCCTTCTTTCCTTTTTGATAGAATGGTCCTTCCAATTCTTTGCTATGGGGTTTTGATACATATGACAATATTTTAAAGTGTACATACCAAGTTCTTTAAATATAATCTTCAAGTCAATATTAATACACCAGTTGCCGCAGTTCCAGGAGAATGTGGGCGGTTTCCCTTGAAGATCCATTTTATAATAAGAGCAATGACTTACTAGACTAGTTTGCTAAAGATGACGCATTATAGATTTCCAAAGCAGTTGTATATAATAACTTATATCGCCTAGATGAAGCAGGAAAACAGAACTGGGCAACAAATATAAAGATAGTATTATTTTCGCAAGGATATGGCTAATATTTGGATTGAACAAGATGTAGGGATTGTTAATTTTTAATTTCAGTATTGAAACAGAGATGAAATTATTCTTTACTGCAGGATTGGATGAGAAGTATATCTAATAATCACCGTTTAAGAATATATTCAACTTTTAAATTAACATTTAACACTGAAAATTATTTAACAGGTTAACAAAATGTTAACTTTAGGTAAAGTCTTTTAAGATTAAGATGTTCATCACATAATTTAGAAGTAGAATAAGGGGGGCATAGTAATATTCCATGGGATGAAGGGTTTTGTAAATATTGCCTAAGATATGGGGAAGCTATGGAGGAAGATGAACATCTTATTATCATTTACTTAATCTATTTATTTACTTACCTATTCAATTACAAATCATGAACTTCTTCCCATCGATGCATTTAACTACTTATTGTTTATATATTTACTAATTTATTATTATTATTATTGTTATTATTATTGTTATTATTGATGACCTCTAAATGGATATGTTTTCTGCATATGTTTGAGTACAACATTGTGTTCTTTTTGTGCTTGTTATGTAAGTTCATGTTATGCTGTTACATTTTGTTATTGCTGAATTGTTATGATTCTTAACACATGTTCTTTGTAAAACCATAGGCCTGAGGCCATTTATTTCAGAATGAACTTCTATTCATTCATTCATAATGTCTATAAATATACAGAAATATCCATACAGAATGTCAGATCAAAAGCGGATCCAGGGGAGGGGTCCAGGGGGTCCGGACCCCCCCCCCCCCCTTTTCATCAGAATCAACGTTTTTTTAAGGGCTTCAGACAAAATTTTGCGGCCTGGACCCCCCC
This sequence comes from Sipunculus nudus, assembly GCA_026874595.1. NCBI lineage: Eukaryota > Metazoa > Annelida > Sipuncula > Golfingiida > Sipunculidae > Sipunculus > Sipunculus nudus. The sequence continues at coordinate 51,810,235 of CM049315.1, forward strand.
CCCCCCTTTTCAGACATGAGGACCTTTTTTTTAGGGTTTTCATTTGTCCTCCTGGGTTGGACCCCCCTTTTCCTAAATCCTGGATCCGCCCCTGCAGATCAACAATACCAACTCCCCGTCGACTTAAGACCAATTAACAGTAGAACAAGCTACATCACCGGAACCGGAACATCCGCAGGAGTCGACAGGACTTCTGCTTACAGATAGCCCTGCATTAGATGGAACAATACATTCGGCACACGGACCACAATCTCATCCCAAGGACTTATCTTGACACACGGTTTCGTCAACGGAAACATCAACAACAAAAACTGTAGCGGGCGACCTTGCTGCTGCTGTGACGTCATTAGACGAATCACACACAACCAAAGTGCCCTCTGCAGCCACAGATAGCACTATCTGTGGGGGAAAAGTTTGTCGAGCTTTGTTGTATTGCATTTTTGCTGTCACACTTATTTTGCTGCTAACCGTGTTTAGTGTGGCTTTCTATCGGTAAGTTGCGTCTTTTGAAACAATTCTTAAAGTGTATACTAAGTATAAAAGCTGTTAATGTTTAATAAATATTTCATAAAATATAAATTTATGCGGTTCGTTCCCAGGATAAAGTATCAAGAAAACTAAATTATCCACTGCATGATAGTGTCAATAAATACTCAGGCCATTGCTGGAAATGCCCAAGCAGTTTTGAACGGAATCTAGTACAACATCAAGACAGTGCTCTGAACAACTCTCAAAAATCACCTTAGATGTTTCCAATTTAAATGCGGGCGATGTTTCAGTCTACAGCCGCTGGATGCATATTGACAGGCTACAAACCATCGTGTATTTAAGATTTAAGAAATTACCTTACTGGCGATTATTTTGCCATCTGGGGTACTTTGAAAAGTCAATATAGATTTTAATCTACTTTGATTTTTTCTTTAGTCTATTTTTTTTAATTTGTAGTGAATCTACACGGAGGAGAAACATGCAAATAGTAATGGTATGTAAAGATGTATTTATGCGACATGTCCCATTTCATATCTAATTATTTATATTGATATTTTGTTATTAGTTGTATTTGCAAACTTCCATAGGCTAAGCCTACTACAGTGAATATAAAGTAAGAGTAGTGTGTCAGAAATTGACATTCAATCATCCGTTAAACAGATCGTGAATTAGACAACAATAAGTGCATTTCTACACTTCAAGATGTAGAAATATTTTACGTGACTGTCTGATGAGTCAGTGCCAAAAATAATGACTGGTGCTGGTAAATTCGTGGAAATTAAAAAAAAAAATAAGATATTAGGTTCGAGATTCACCATTATAAAGGTCACCTCATTGTTTGAGATAGCTGTCTTGTTTAAACTCATAACTTAAAGCCGACTATCTGTTTACTGAAATGACGGACCATAACTTTAAATACATATTAGCCTATAATTTCACCAGACCCAATTAAGACTAAAAAATAGTGGTTAGCCCAAAAGATCATATTTGCTGTTGTTGATAGATGACGATATATATACGATGTAACAACTTTAGTTGACTGAATAAAAAATCATGGGGTAATAAATAAAATACTATGAAGTTTTAATCCACGGTTTACTTCGGGTGTCGTCATACCCGATATATCAGGGCTCAACATAAAGGGTAAACCGCTAGCCCCGCCACCAAAAGAGGGGTTTTTTTTTCTCGCCCGACTGTACCTGAATCTCAATCCATCTTAAGTAAACCATTTTATCTTCTTGGAGAAATAAAATCATAGTTTAATACCTCTATCCTAAATTTCTGGAATGTTTATCTGTGCAAAAACTTAAGAGGAATGTTATTAACAAATAAACATTGGACATTTTTTAAATAATAATAACCATGTGGAGCACATGTATTGTGTTTGTGGCTGCAAGCACTAATTGTTATTAGACAGGTAAATATTCATGCAGGGCAAGTGAAAGCTATAATTGTTACTTGTCCGGCGTCATGGACTCGTTCATGTCGAGTTCTGGTAAATTCAGATGGTGTTTATTGACATGTTAGCAAATATTTCACAATCAGACAAGATATCATAGCCAACGATTCCAACATATTTACGGGCAATTAGACTCCCAGGACCTGACGCAGAACTCTTCTGTGACCATCGAATGCTCTGTGTTTCAGATCGTCCCCAACAGGCGTCGCTACAAATGCGTCAGACGAGACGAGAGCGGAAGCCTGTTTACAAACCAAATTACACACTTCCGGATCTGGCATCGGCAAACACAGATTTTCAATTACCATAAAGGATCTATATCCTACCAAAACGGAAAACACCGAAATGTCCGAGGACAGCGTAGTTTAAAAAGTTACTGTACATTTAATGAAGCTGATACTGCAGTCGAATATACAAACTGGGGACACCCGAATTTCATGTTTCAAATTTTTTAGTTTGACTATTTTTGTCTTGTGTTCATATAATTGCTCCTTGAAGAGGTTCAAACCTCACATTTTTAATTGTTCTCGTCACGAAAGACCAATTTATCTTTTCAAAGTTTTTTAAGACTGTAAGATGGTGCGAATAACTAAATAAGGTATAACATAATAAAATTATATATCGTCATGAATTTTACAGTACCAAGTTATAACAAACAATTCAAACAGAAGAAAATAAAGATTTTTAACATTACATTTATAAGGTACTAGCTGATAAACCCGGTAAACCGGGCTTTTTACCGAGGTTTGGGAGATTTATATTTACTGAGATTTTGACTGTTGGCTCATTTTTTTATTATAAAAGTTAAAAGAAATATAGATTTTTTGTTGGGTACTCTCGGAATACGAAATGTACAGATATGTTTTACTGTTATTTTGTGGCGCTGTGCTCGTGGCAAAAATCATAACCCGGTATGTTTAACTTGAAAACCTGGTCAGTGATGGTTTACATTGCGAACCGGAATGAGGCGCGGAGGCAAACAGTGTTTCGTTGATATTTGACTGGTTTCTATCGTTGGACGTATAAAGAATAGGTTGATGTGAGAAAAACATGAAATATTAATTATATGTACGTTGCAAGGAAACTGTTCCTGAAGAAGGAAACAGAAATATGCATACATCGTAAGTAGCAGAAGCGGACCTTTTTTTTATCGTATCAGACAAATTTTGAGGCCTGAAACCCCCGCAACCACCCCAGCCCTCTTCCTGAAATTAAGACCTTGAGTTAGGTTTAGTCATTAATCCTTCTGGGTTGAACTCTCCATTTCATAAAGCGCGAAACATGTGTTTTTCTCTTTTACTAACCACGCACGTGGGTCAAATCCCTCACTGAAAGCAAGCATTATTCATATGAACAATAGTCCTTAGTGTTAGAGGTTAAGTGTCCACGATGCACGCATTCCGGTGAGTGCCGAAGGCAGTTCGGCTGTGCTCGGTTAAAAAAAACCGGACAATCACTTAAAATTATATGTATATTAAAAATTATTCATTTTCATATCGCCTATGTCACTGCGGGGATAATAACCTTTTAAATGATGTATGGTACAATATTGTACACAACACGGTTTTAGAGAACTTTGCGAACAAACGTGAACTGAATTCCTTTTATAAGTATTAGATTTATATGAAGCCACTGAATACCATGATCTATACTTCCAACGCAAAAATAATACGGTGCACAGCTTCTTAAAAGGATAAGATGAACACCGTTCTCCATTTAAAGTTTTTATCCTGTCCTCGCGTTAACTGCCGTTGTATAAATGATGAGGCAATACATTCGTATGTCAGATGTCATTATTATTTCTTTACCTTTATATTTCAGTATGAGAAACTAAGACTAATAAAGAAAAGATTGTTATCAAACTCAAGGGCCTTCTTGCTGTGCGTCTTTTTACACGTGCACTTCCAAATTCTCGGGAAAGTCTTTATGTGATGATCAGTGACGATACTTGGAGGCGGCGCCACCTGTTGACAGATACTAGCGACAGAGGTCTACGTCATATGCCATGTCAGCATGAAAAATTGATGAATTGGACAAGAATGTGTATTAAGATTGTTAAGATTCCTCGAATGGAGAACAGAATTAAATCGATTCTTATAGGTTGCACAACGGAGGTATATCATAGGTTACATTTCGCGTACCTCCCAGTCGCAATTTTTTAATGCAAATTTTGTTCGAAGATATCATTTCAGCAATTTTGTTTGCATTTCTTTCTTAAACCTAGGAAACCTGTTACACTCTTATAAACTTTAAAAATGTTCACCGAAAAATACACGGAATCCTTTCATGACAGCCAAACTAGTAAAAACCCATCAAGCATTTGACAAATATTTCTTGCTTCAGCCGACCATTTCACGACTTATCACGACAGAGCGTGAAAAAAATATAGATATTATAATGACCAACCCCTTATTTTACAATTTTGTATCTGTGATGTAGTTACATAAGTGTTGTTTTGCCCAAATTTCGCATTCGTTGATGACCCTCATCGCAGGATAGTGAGCTTATAATTCTCCATTTTTTTTCATTTAGAAGCCTATAGTAAATATTATTATGTGCGTATAAGAGTACATTTGTGCAAGCTCTATTGTTCCAGAATTTATTATAGTTAAAATAAATGTTATATTTTGATTAGTAGAGTGAAGACATGGGGAATATGTATTTACTCCCTTCACCAAGGAAATTCTGTTTGCAACCTAACCATGACAATCACGACTAAGTAGGCAGTTATATTAGGCTGGTAAGTATAACTGGAGTCGTGATACAAGTAATATCAAGAAAAATGCATCGCGGTGGTCTTCTTTCATGTTGCATTCATATCGTGGTAAACATGTGAATTCACAACCCGAACTGACACTTCGTGTCTTTGATAACGAATCATTTCCTTGATCGCGTACAAATTGGTTTCGTCCAGTAAGCCAAGCTTGTATTCAGAAGTTCAACAAACATGCGGAAGGGATATGCCAATATGGTGAGTCAAAACGGAATTTTTCTCACTCATGTTAGGTGTTGTCAGAAAGTATACTAAAAAAAGCTAACGACTGGTCTGGTTTATATCAAATGATAGCCTACTTGAGGCATTGTCAGAAATGACGAAAATATTTGCATCCTCATAGAGCCTTAAATTTCGTTCCTCGCTGAAGGATCCAGTGGGACTCTGACAGCCAGTAATTAAGCTTGTCGTAGACTCTCTAATGTCAGAGGGTCGAAATGGCGCTATTTTCAACCGTGTCTGCAGATTTACGAAGAACCAGGGAATACCGCATTAAATCGAGATAAAAGAGCAGGTAAAGTAGAATTGTTTTGTCTTGGAGGAGGTATGCGCAGTACAAAATGCCGTTCGAGTCGCCTCCGATGGTATGCCAAAGATGGCTTGCGATGGTATGCGTTCATCCTCGTTCGTGTGTATGATAGGGTGTGTGTGTGTGTGTGTTTGTATAACCGAACTTAAGAGGACACGATATTGACTGTACACCTAACGCGCGACTTCTTTTTCCTGTGAGGTCTTACACACGGGTCCTCGCAAACGAAAAGCTGTTAAAGCATTATTAAAGCATTAAAAAAGCTTGGAAAACTATGCTGGGGAAGTTACTTGCAAGTCCTCAGAAAGAACGTTTTACCTGAGATTTGTTTGTGTGTGTGTGTATGACAGCGCTATCTATTGAGAGCTTTGCCAGATAATTAGAAAAGTGTGTGTGTGTGTGTGTGTTAGACAGGTCCTCGTTAATATGTTTAAACTGGTTATCCAACCTGTTTAGCGGTATCAGATTTTATTTTGGTCGTGAGACGTTAGAATTAGAACCTTGTATTACCATGGATTCCAGGAGGAAACAGGAAACAAATAAAAAAAAATATATTTCATATATACATGATAGGTATACCTTTTGGTCTGTCAAGAAAAACTGTGGGCAGCTTGGTTCTAAAGTTAATAATAGACATAAACGTTTTACATGATAAAATCATTAATCTTTCTATCGAGTGTAAATATATAAAAACATATGTTTATCGTTTGTAGTTTGTGCTTTTCACTTATTGTATCGAGAGAGCATGTTACATCATTATATTGTCACATTATTCATTGATTTCTTTCTAATCGTATTGCTCGTGTTTTTTTTCATTGTAGTGAAGATTATGAATTTATATAAAATTACAAAATTAATCTAAACATATTATATCTTCACATACCTTATGTGATCTTACTTGTACCGTGATGTCTTATATAATGCTGTTTATATACATATATATATATATATATATATACATATATATATATATATACACACCGGACAAAGCATGTACATTAGCCTGATAAGCTACTTTTGTAATCCTGTTATAAATAAATATGTTTAAACCAAGTGTGCTTGATTTGCTGATTAGTAGGTCCCTCGCTATGACACGAAGACACGACATAAACTGAACGTTCTCGCAAGTTGTCCTTGCATCACTAACTGAATGTCCTCGCAGGTTGTCCTCGCAAGTTATGCAAATTTAAAAAAAAAAGTGTGCGATGATACATGCGTCTTTTTCTGTTTTTTTATTATCTCAGATGCACTTCTTCTTCACTGCAGTGGAACTTTGAGTCTTCGGAAGCTAGATCCTCACTGGTATGTTTTCCCGCGTATGGGTGTGTGGGTGTCTGTGTGTGTTCGTTTGTTAACAATATTACTCGCTCGATCATGATTTATGAAATTTACATATACAGCTCCTTGACTACTTATTAACAACACATAAGTACCCAAGGAGCTGTGTATGTCACAATGGGTTGTATCGCTTATTCTTGGGGGTTTGTGGCTCAAAATTCGCGGATATTATTTTGTTTGTCAGTCTTCTGTGACAAGCCCCTGAGAACAGTTATTTGGAAAAGGAGCGGCCAAAGCCATGAAGAATGATGAAAAAACTAAAATATATGTGTCGCGCAACATATTCCCCGTCATGTGACCGATATTTTTTAGGTGCACTTATAAGGAAGCAGTGAATGTAGCGACATAACTCGCAACTACCGCTTTCCTCAGAGTCAGTACAAGCTCTAGAATTAATTCTTCTAGTTAGAATTCTTTTTTTCTAAATCCTCCCTCTGTACATACATGTATACTTGTACCTGGTTAAAGCAGTAACCGACTGCATATGCTGTTACGTGAATAATATCTGTTAAAACATATTTATACTTAAATAATTCCGATTTGATTAAAATTCCGTTTGATTTTTAATTACACGCTTGACTGGCTTAGTCGATAAAGCTGTTAAGACTTGCCCCCGAATAGAGTTTTAAGACCATAAGACTACAAGTGTTTGTCATCACCTAGGACAGGTACTGCCACCTGGCCCCAAATTATATAAATAATTTATGGTTCTCGATCGTCCAGTTAAAGCCGGGACCGCAGTTGGGAATCGTTTTATTTACACATTTTAATGCCAACCATAACTACAAATGGCCTATTCACATGTTGTTGATAGAGATTTTATTTTGCTCAGGAAAAACGATACAAGAAACAAAAAGTCTACAAAAAGATTTCAACGTTACATGTACGCTTAGTAATTAGTAAAAAGTATTGGAATGACCGTTAAGTCAAAAACATATGTCAATCTTCGGTTCCCTCAATAAATCCTGCATCCACGTCTGTAAAAACTCTGGTTTCGCACCTGATAAACTTTACCCACGTATATATGTAAGTCTGATTAATGATGACTGGTATCTTGTAAGATAAATGATTAGATTAATGATAAGAACAATCTAAATCAATCACGAGTAGGACATACAAAAGTGGATGTAAAGTATCACAAAACCTAACAATTTGAAATCACGGAAGAATTACCTATCACTCCTGGGAAGCCAAGGTACTTGAATTAGGAAAAAGCTTCCCCAGTACGCAACCTGCGATAAGGACACTGAAGTAAAAAATTGAGGATCAGCCCGGGGAGACGCATTGCCTTTGCCAGGAGAATATGCGTTCATTCCCGTTCGTGTATGTGTCTTTGGTTTGTGCATTTGTTTACAACATAGCTCAAGCAATCATGAACGAAATCTCTTGAAATTTTCATGGCATTTCGGAAATTGGCGAGAGAAGACTCTTTTAGATTTTATGTGGATCCGGCACATCATCCGGATTCATGAAAATCATCTAGGAATATAAATAAGTGTACAGTCAGTTAGTCACGAATTAACCTGGTAATATGGTTCGAATCATTGAATGCAAATACGGTTTTGGTGCCCCTCATAACAGGGAACGCAATGGCGGAGGCTTCCATTCCTTTGAATGCAGATTTCTAGTTTAACGATTAATTAGAACATTTTGCTGGGTCGCCTTTTCTAGTTATTGTCGGAGGACCCTGTGGCAGGAGGGTACTGTAAATTTTCGGCTTTGCTAAAAGCGATGGAAAATCGGTATTCATGGCACAGTAAATCAATTAATATCAGTTAATATTAACATGTAGATGTGACAGCCAAATCCATTGACATAAGAATTGATGATCTGAAATTAGAAAATTACCATAAGTTATAATTGCGATTCTTAAGTCGTGATCAGTGGTACCAGAACGTCTTGATCCAGGGTTTATAAGAGTGTCCGTGAGGGGTCGGGATCAGTGATACCAGAATGTCTTGATCCATGGTTTATAAGAGTGTCCGTGAGGGGTCGGGATCAGCGATACCAGAATGTCTTGATCCAGGGTTTATAAGAGTGTCCATGAGGGGTCGGGATCAGTGATACCAGAATGTCTTGATCCAGGGTTTATAAGAGTGTCCATGAGGGGTCGGGATCAGTGATACCAGAATGTCTTGATCCAGGGTTTATAAGAGTGTCCGTGAGGGGTCGGGATCAGTGATACCAGAATGTCTTAATCCAAGGTTTAGAAGAGTGTCCGGGAGGGGTCACGACCAGTATTACCATAATGTCCTAATCCAAGGATTATAAGAGTGACCATGAAGGTTCGGGATCAGTCATACAAGAATGTCTTAATCCAAGGATTTTTAGAGTGTCCGTAAGGGGTCAGGATCCGTATTACTAGAATGTCTAAAACCAAGGTTAATAAGAGTGTCCTGAGGAGTCAGGACCAGTAATACCAGAATTTCTTGATCGTAGGTTTAAAAGAGGGTCCGTGGGGGAGTGGGGGGGGGGCGGATTAGTGATATCAGAATATCTCGGTCCAAGAGTGAGAAGAGGGTCCATGAGGAGACACGATCATTGATACCACAATGTCTTGATCCAAGGTTTAAAAGAGGGTCCTTTGGGGTTTGATCGTGCTACAAGAATATCTTGATCCAAGGATTCTACTTGAGGTGTCAGATCAGTGACAGATGAAAGTTTATTCTATATGGTCACATTCTAAAAACTACGTATTATACAAGGCATGTTATGATAAGGAAACAATTTAAACATAAAGATGCACACGGGTCGGTTTTCCATACTGTAATCAGATAGTCTTATTCAAACACGCATGCATCTGCCAAATATATTAACATGCATACAATACTTAATTACATTCCATTGAAAACATATATCATAAACATTGATGAAAAGACAACATGTACTTTGCATTTATGATTTTACTGAGGAGAAAGTGGTTCTCTTTCATGTCGATATTCGTATTAGCATTTCCAGTTACTCCTTGTATCTAACATGAGAAAAGGAAATCTCCTGCTTTTATTTCACAGAAACATCAGTTTATCTTTTCTGGACATTATATCGCTAAAAAAATATTCAAGCAAGCTTGCATTCATATGTCAGTATTGATATATTATAGTGAAATACGCTTACAACCATGTACCTGAAAATGTTTATTTTCATATACCTGGACCATTTGTGTATTGTAGCCACCAAACAGCATATCATGTATCAACCATAAATGTTCTTCAGTTAAACAAATTACTCCTTGCAAGATTAAATAAAAGTCATTTAGAGTAAACAATTGTTTATTTTTACAGTTTATTTTGCATCGTTTCCAATATTTAAATTATAATACTTGCCTGAATTCAATTATTTTGATAGTCATGATTATTCATCTCCCTGTGGCGGCCAGGAGCGTTCTTCTTCTCTCTTAGGTGGCCAGGAGCGTTCTTCTTCTCCCTGTGGCGGCCAGGAGCGTTCTTCTTCTCCCTTAGGTGGCCAGGAGCGTTCTTCTTCTCCCTCAGGTGGCCAGGAGCGTTCTTCTTCACCCTTAGGTGGCCAGGACCGTTCTTCTTCTCCCTGTGGCGGCCAGGAACGTTCTTCTTCTTCATGTGGTGGCAAGGAGCGTTCTTCTTCTTCCTGTGGTGACAAGGAGCGTTCTTCTTCATCCTGTGGTGGCCAGGAGCGTTCTTCTTCTTCCTGTGGCGGCCAGGAGCGTTCTTGTTCTTCCTGCGGTGGCCACGAGCGTTCCTCTTTCCCCTCTTGCAATATTGTGCCTTTGTCTTCCACGTGAATGTTGCCCCTGGTCAGTTTACCTGAAGAGAAATCGTGGTCAGTGTTTCAATAATCATCGCTACGTTTGTCACGGAACACCCACAGTAGCATACATGGAAATCTTCTTAACTTCGAAATGCTGTACTATATATTACATTTTGTGAATTAAGAGCAGTTACTTGAAAGAAATTGTATTTTTTTTGTAGCCACTGATCTTGTTGCATCTGATTTGCCCACCAAATGATTATCCCTATCATTAAAGGATGATTATCAAAATAATTATCCAAAGGTAGGCTTAACTCCATTTTCTGCTTTACTTATTGCAAGATAGTAGGAAATTACACTTTGAAGGCAATCTATATTTGATCTTTTTAATCTTTTGCAAAGACTTAATGTTGCGCATCTAAACTAAGAGAGACGATATCTGATTCACTTTTCGACACTTTTCCATCCCTATGATATTCTTTTTAGGGTCTCCTTGAATCATGCGTATATTATAGAAATGAAAGTTGAACTAACTAAGCTAGTTTTTTAAAGATGTAATATTTATAGGGTTACGATTTATCGGTATAAATCCACAAGCCGTGTTGTTAATGTGATGATGAGAATTTATTATAATTTACACTTTAATTTGATATTCAATCAAAATAGCCAAGAAACATAACTAGACGCCATCATTCATCTTGAGACTGCTTATCTTTTAAACAATATGTTTGATTAAACACTGGATTTAACAATTCCAGTTAACCATAAACAACGAATAATACTGTTTTCCTCCAACAATGCTCCAATCAGGTATAAAAGTTACTGTCTGTCTTTCGAAATACATCATTACCAATTCAATAGTTTCCTTTTTTTATATAGATGTACATGATTCATAGATGTCGAGAGATCGATTTTTTATTCGTGATACATTTTGTTTGCCATACGGGTACACGGGGAAGATTGTATTAAATGTTATATGTTTCCCATACCGGCGTTGCTGGGATGTATCACCAGCGTTGAGACCAGAACACCAGAAAGCGCACAAACCACGCTGAACCTCATCTCTTTGATACAACCTGTAAGTGATATAATAAATACACGTACAACTAGTAACAATACCGTAATAACAAGAATTCTCTCTTTAAAATCTTCCGTTAGAATGAGAAGAAAATTCGATCTATCGCGAAACATTAAATGCTGACTGTCATAATTATACATATGTATATGTGTGTGTGTGTCATTTATTTATTTCAGACAGAACTGTTTCTTTATATTCTTTTTTCTAATTAATCATTATTAACAAGCGTAAACGAATGCCTTTTGTTCATATTGTTAGAAACCACAGTTTTATTACACGATAAATTCGCATTGTGTCACAATATACCCAGAACAGGGGCGTTTACTTTAATATAATAATAATAATAATAATAATAATAATAATAATAATAATAATAATAATAATAATAATAGTAATAATAATAATAATAATAATAATAATAATAATAGTAATAATAATAATTTAGTAATTTATAATTTTTATTTCGCTCATACCAGGTACATGGGCCCATAAGGGCATTACGATACTGTTGTACTCGAAAAAAAATAATGATAGACTCAATCAATTATATCGCAGTTATATCCCAAATCAAAACACTAAAGTCTTAATAATGCGCAGTCAATTTTGATCACTCAAAGGGATCTTACCAGTAATCTTCAGATCTTGCTATCTTGTGAGTCGTCCCCGGATTCCATGCACAGATAGCTGACAGGTTACTTTTAATCTCACATAATGATCAACGGGGAGGACATATTTGTTTTTCGTTATGGCCCAAACAGATAAAACTCAATTTATTATCTTATCGGTGGCCATTCACCAAATGTTTCTATTGAAACACGCATGAAGCTTCCTTGTTCCGTGTAAGTCCCATCCAATGGGTAAACGCTCCTGTACAACACAAACCTCCACACAGAGGAATTTAATGGCTGGGCATGTGTCTAGGATAAACCTCATGCGAACTGCACGCGCAATTTATGTAGGCCTACTTACTTGTTTGATGGTATTACGCGATACAAATGTTTCCAGAAGTGTGCAAGCTTTAAATGCAATGTGATCAATTAGTAATAGTTTAGCTGTGGTCATTTTAATATTATACAACCGGCTTAATTGCCTGGATGAATTGAGGATGACGTTCAATGAAGTTCTTGACTCGTTTTTTGTCTATTGAGGTATGGAAATATGTTTTAGTGGCAAACTAAAATTACTTATGTCCTGATAGGTCAATGTTCAGACAACCAGACACTAAACGTCGAGCGCTTGCTAAAGCTGAAACCAGACAGACGGCCAAATAGACAGACAGACAGACATTTGAAGATAAGGTAATGGTCAGATGATTTACCCATATTCTGAGTTAAGCAGAAGCAAATACATGTCATAAATTTATGTAGTTATGCTGACTAATACACAGACGTAAAGACGGAAAAACACAAGGTCAAGGCCGGCTCATTCATTCCTGTTATGGAGAATGGAAAATAAATAAAATGAACTACAGTTTAATAGGGATTCGATCATACTTGCTAAAGATATAAGGAAAAATCGATTTAAACTTTATCTGTGACTCTGATTTTGATTTTAAAGAAATGCTTCGAGGAATTCAGCAATTTTACTAAATTTATACGTTTCGAAGGGATTGCTGCAAAATTGAGGTCTGTGAACGGCTGAATATCAGACAAAAAAAACAAGCAAGCACACGAAATACAAGCACGCAAGAATTCCATGAATTTTTCCCAAAATACGTAACCAAGGTAACATGAGAATGAACATTTTGCTTCAGAAAAAAAATGACCATAGAGGGATAAATAGATCATTTGAAACAAAGAAATCAATGGTGGTTTATTTTTGTCGATGACCTCGTACTTAACCTTTGACAGATTGTGATCGAAAACAAAAGGCTTCCATGAAAATACAACACTAATGTATACACTAAATATGTAGGATTCAAAGTGATTGCTACAACACTGTGGTCTGTGGAGAGAGGAGTGAAAATAAAACAGACAACGGGACATAATGGACTGAGCAATTTGTTTGCCTAACATTTGATTCAGACAAGCTACAATCAGAATGAAGGACTGACAGATGCAGATAATAAATTAGAAATCTGTATTCTGAGAAAAGCATGCCTCCGTAATGTGTGTATGTATGTGTGTGTGTGTGTGTGTGTGTGTGTGTGTGTGTATGTGTGGAAGGGGGGGGGGCCTTATTCTTTTATTCGGCCAATATTCCCAGGTTCATTCGTGCATAAGTGACCTCACGTTCGAGAATATTCCTCGATGACGTTCCTGAATCCGGATCATGTGCCGGATCCATACCAAAATCTGATCAATTCCTCACTGGCCCATTCCCGAAATGCCCTGAACATTCTATGAGATTGTGGTCATGACTGCGTTAGATCTGTGTGAACATACACACAAACACACGCACAAACACATGAACGGGGATGAACCCATACTCTGGCGGAGCCAATAACCGCCAAAATCAGCTCGTGTGTTGAGGAAATAATGGTTGTTAATCAGTGCTGACAGAAGGAGATGACTTAAGTACACCTCATTTTCTGTAGAAACAAACTTCAAAATGGTTCCTCGTGTCGCATCTTATCATCTCTATGCAGACCTCTGAATATGTCAATCATTTTTTGGAAACCTTTGCAAGAAACAGTGTTTTTAGGGCTTCAGTGGTGTACTGGTTTGTGTTGCAGCTGCTGTGCCTGCGATTCGTGATCAAACCCAGGCGCAGCAGCTGCTGATGTCCCAGCTGGTGTTTCAGGACTTGGTGTCCTGGTACTGTTGCCAGCAGTATCGGCCAAGGCTGCACCCTGGGGAGGCAATAAACCCACACACGCCGTGGGCTCGGCTTGAAATAATTAAGTTGTGCAATCATTCCAGGTTGCGTACTTTCGTCGACTACCATGCCACGTTAAATAAACAAACCTTTAACCTTTATCTGGGATAAACAATTGTCTGTAGAATATGCCAGTGTGAAACCATATATTCATTGCGGTTTTTAAATTATATCGATATATCTCACGAATGATTTACTTTCTGAGCTTACCAGCATTCAGAGGCCATAAAGGCCGCATTCTAACCAGATCATTCTAACACATCAACTTATCCTTCCAAGAAACGTTAACCATTATCCCCAGAGTGAGATTTATTTGCGCCATATAAATGCTGACTCGAGAACTTTGACATTATTTTCGTGAAGAAGCTATTGCAGCGGCATAGAAGTCAGGAACTACGTGAAATACGCAAGAATGGATACATGTGCTTGTATGATATGTAGGTCAATACATGTCCACCGAGATTCAAGACTGTGACTGACTGAAACTGCATGTTAATACGTTACAATTTCCTGCGAATTACATTGATTTCGTGTCATATGTGGTATTACAGAGGCGTATCTACAGGTGCATAGGCGGCAGGGACTCCAGCATATGCCGCCAAAATTTCCTCTGGTATGTTTAATTAGAAAAAATAAGAATAAGATGTTTTAAATCACAATTTATTATTATTATTATTATTATTATTATTATTATTTTTATTATTATTATTATTATTATTATTATTATTATTATTATTATTATTATTATTATTATTATTATTATTATTGTTGTTGTTGTTGTTGTTGTTGTTTTTTTATTATTAATATTAATATTGTTATTGTTATTGTTATTATTATTGTTCAAATGTTATTATCATAAATATTATTAATATCATTAGCATCCTCATTATTAGCACCATCAGTACTATCCCCATTCATTTTCATGAAAAGAAAATAAAAAGAAAATTCATATGCTGAAATGTAACATTTGTAAATACAATTTGTTTGTGAAATGATGATGAAATTTATTAAACTTACAATTACAATGAAATTTACAAGAAAAATCAATGCTTCGGTTTAAGAGTTCAATATGTGTAACAATATCTTAGAAACGGGTGTAACTGCAGACAATTTCCTTTATCAATTGACTTCTCTGTAATTTAATGGGAACCAGTCCTTCCCTAAAAGTGAGCACGGCTCCAGTCTATATCTGCCAGGGGTCATTCATTGGTGTTCGGGCTGCCTGTTTACCAATTCAAAGGAAGTTTTTGCCGAGCGCTATGAGCATTTCTACATCAAAACAAACGAGGGGACAGAACTGTCATATTGCACATGCTATTTTGTTAGCATCAGTTGCTGTGAGCCTTTATCCAGGTTACTGAGCCGATCCATCAAATTTTGAAGTGTGTTTATAGCTAACACTTCAGTGTCACAGGTATGTATCGTGTCAGAGAGACTCCGTGACAGCTGTAACACCAGAACACATCCACTCGTTTCCGCTTCTAGAGATCAATAGTCCACTATCAATGGATGGTACACGCAAAAAAGAGTCACAATTAATACGCCCCATATTACTACAAATACTATAGTATATACTCCTATCTACCATCCCTGTTTACCTGATTTTTCGTGATATTTTTTATACAAAGCTTACCTTTATTTTCCCAAAAGGCAAATCAGACAATGTGACGATTAATTTACAGCAAATTATATCAGCAAGGCTGAGAATTACAAACCTGGGGACCCTGGCCATACTGAAATCTCATTTCAGTTAGGAACCCATAACAAACCAAATTAATAATGTCCCGTGTATAGTTTCCATATGATTAATTCAGAAAAAAATTACTGAACAGATGTACGGTCTTGCAATATATCAGTGCATGATGACCTAGGATTACAGAATAAAATTACATCCACTTGACGATTCATATTGTAAGCTCTTTACACAGGCCTTCTACTTATATCATAAGCGCTGTTTGTTTTGACCTCATATCCTGAATCGCTACACCAGAGGGGAGCACTGTATTTTTGTCCAATCAGATGAGACCCTGTGCTGGAAGATAAAACGGGTTTACCAGCCAAGATAGGAATACACCAAGACAGTGTTGTTTATTTTGTTTAGAGTGACAGCCCATCACCCCTGCAACCATCTGAGCAGGCCACAGGCTAAAAGAGAATGGCCCCACATGTGGTTTGCTTAGCTGAGGGCCTTAGGCACATTGGATGCCCAGCTGGTGAGCTGTAATTCAAAGGAAATGTAACAACAAGGGCTCCATGCACACCTAACTGGCTAGTTTCAGTTTTGCAGACAACAGATACATGGCTACGCTAACATAGTCGTTATGACATAAATTGATTGATGATGTGAGAATGCAGAGGGAAAAATTCTACCATAAACTTTCATCAAGTGACGCTTGAAGCATAGCTTATAATGGGCTGAGCCAGGATGCCTGTCGAGTGTTTGTTAATTGTCATCTGGTTGGCTGCTTGTCACATCATACGCACATTTTTTTCAGCAGACAACGAACCGCCACCTGGTGTCTGAATGTATCATAAATGGTCAAAGCAGGCAGCGGGAAAATCAGTTGCTTCTTTAAAAACGCAAGATTTCCGCTGCCTCAGGAGCGTATTCATATTGATGATGCCACCATGGTATTTGTACGTTTATTATGTCACATATACTTCCCTCCTATGTTACATGGATCAACAGATATGGTCACTTGAAGGGAAGCCTTCATTTTTGCACCTCATTTCCTATAGGTCCTAGTGTCGCAAAATAAATATATTTATTTCATGCCCATTTAAATCATCACAAATCGCCACATTACTTCCTTTCATAAAAGCTATTTAGTTGCAAATTAATATATTTGAAAGTAATTTCGTGAACAGAGACAGGGGTGTTGGAATAGAGTATAGTATTATAACACAGAGTATTTAGTTTAAAGTCACTACCGCATCACAAAATCATGTCTACATATGCAATATAAAAAACTGGTATTGAATTAGAATTAGAATACTTTAACAAGATAATATGACTTCTTTTCATCATTCATGATCAATTATGCAATAATTGATTATAATAGAAAATGGCTAGTCATTGATATAATTGACTTAATCGGCACACCACAAATACCCTGTAAAGGAATAGGAACCATGAATCATCAGTTTAGTTTCATTTTAGGAATGAGATGTTGAGCGTGAGAAGATGCTGGCTGTTATCCTGACCTCAGTACTGGTGGGGGTGGTGCTGACCATCGCTACTCAGTTTCTGCTACTGTACAAATGGTACAGCAGGCAACCAGTGGTGACACCTACAGTCAAACCTAAGTTTGACAGGGTCTGTCTGCCACAGGTATGTATTAAAAATTAAAAAAAAAAGGAAAATCTTTAGGGGGAGGGGTCTGGGATGTTTGGGAGTGTTTGTGGTGACCATTTTTTTTTACAATGAGAAACTAATAAGCTAAAATAGGAGATAAAGGTTGTAGCAATGAAAAAGGTGCAAAAAAAGTAATATTTCCCCATAAAGGTAATGTTTCTCCCAAAATCCCCCTCCCTGGATCCACCTTGAAACTTAAAGGGACATAATCAGGATAAATATTATGCCTATTCTTTCACACTATCAGTTCATTTTTGTTTTATACAAAGGTTTCCCAATAAACCATCCCAGCACACAGTCTCATTTCCTTGCATACGGCTGTTTAACACCTTATTATGACCGTGCTTGTTGGTAAACACAGTCCACGTGTGTCTGTTTACCATAATAAGGCCACGTGACTGGAGGTCTGATTAATAGTGCAACACGCTGTGTTTCAGCCAGCGGGAACATGTATTATATTTTTTGGCCAATTCAGTGAGGGCATCTCCTGATTGACGTGTGTTATGTCTCTGTCCTGCACACAGCCCCATGCACTGTGTTTATGTTGACACCTGCCATCGCGCCCGGTCCACTGTTTTCAACACTCGTTTACAGGAGTAAGCAAACAGTTTCAAGCCAGTGTTTTGCAGGTACAGATTTATTTTAAAGGGAAGAAACTATTTTTCATGATAACTCAACATGCTTTATAGGTGATTTGGCCCCTTTAATTTATAGTATGTATAAAACAAAGTGTCATGTAGGCTGGTGATGAGTAAGTGATTGAATTTGTTTGAAAATTTATTATTTTTCCAGCAATATATAATGTAATTAATTTATGACCATTTCACACCTTATATTCTTAAATTGAAAAACCAGTTATGAATTCAAATATCAGTAAAAAATATTATATAAAAAGAAATTTTAAAAATATTTAAATATTCACATATTAGTTATGAATTCTGTTTTTATATTCTCAGAAAAATAGTACATTGGGATTAGGGATCAGTTTTCTTTGGATAAATATGACTTGTCAAACAGGGTTTTACTATTGCATTTTGAGTCTAAAAAAATGTGGCAAATGTCAGTCGAAAAATTCTTTCAGATATTTTAAATATTTTTATTTTTTATTTATTATTTTTATTTATTCGGATTGTAGGAGTTATCTGATATCATTGAAGATCCAGAGAAATGGAACATAAAGGAGTCTTGTCTCTGTCTCAACTTGATTTTCCAATTTCTCTTTAACGAACTGAGGGACACTAGACTAGTGCGCAGGTAAGCAGAACTATTTTAACCTTGTCTTTCTTAGATTATTTCCAGTTCTACCAGTAAGCTACAGTTTAGACTGGCCAAGTTGGTATGTATTTAATTAACATTTCTCAGCCATTGAATTAGTCATAGAATTAGCCTGTTTACCGACAAACATGCACTGCTGCAGTCATACTGACTGGTAAAGTGGACAGTGGTATTTTTATTAGTTCGTATCCTGTATTACTTTGTACACCCTATTTTTCTCTAGAAAGTTATTTCTAAAAAAAATTACTGCCCATGATCAATAGATATAAACAAGCTGAGGACAGAATGCACATTTACACGGCCCATATGAGTCTAGTATATTCCTGCTTTTTCAAAAGTTTAGTTAATATAAATATTAAAGTTTACAACAGTCATTTTTAGCAACAGATATCAGACTTCAATAATTATGTTTTATGTTGAAATCAGTGATGACATAAATGTATGAAAAATCCATGACTGTTATCACCAATCTGCCAGTTCTCAGTGTCAAAGAGTCACCTTTCATGTGATATACTAATTCCCATGTTTTCTGTATAGTGCCCACACTGAGAAAAAATAATTACTTATCCTTTACAAATCAAAACAAACATGGTATAAAAAATTCGTTTGAATATTATTTGCACATAAACTATATATTTTGTTATTTAGATGGTTAATGAGAAGAATGAACAATGAGTTTGCAGAGATG
Source organism: Sipunculus nudus (assembly GCA_026874595.1). Classification (NCBI taxonomy): domain Eukaryota; kingdom Metazoa; phylum Annelida; class Sipuncula; order Golfingiida; family Sipunculidae; genus Sipunculus; species Sipunculus nudus. The sequence goes on from CM049315.1 coordinate 51,829,759, forward strand.
CTTCAAACCACTACCGGCAAGCTGCTGGACCAGATCACAGTGAGAGAACATTAATCAATTTACTGGAAATAATTACATACTGAATAGGTTAAAATAATCATTGTACAAAACCATAAAAATATGTGTAACATATCAGGGTTTGTTTTCCCATCTGAATCTTGAAAAGTCATCAAATTTTTTAAAATAAAGTGTGAAAATTAAGTTCTTGATCAAGGTACTTAAGTCATGAAAAAATTGTTTTGAAATTATTTGATCAGCCACAAATTGTTTATTGTAAAATGTGAAATAAACTTGACTTGGATGACTAGCTAAATAAAACCTTTTCTGACTTCCGTTGTTTCAGTGCATGACACCATACACATCATTTTATTTCAGTGCTATTTGCGTTAAATTTTGTAACTGCCATTTATATTGGTCAAGGAGGAGTTTATTTCAACATTGTTTTGACATTGAAGCACTGCAACAAAAATTTCATATGAACTCTTTAATTTTTAAATCCTTGATCATGGATATAGTGAAATTTTAATCAAAGTGTGGGAACCCTAAAAATGTCTCTTTCTTTAATCACAATTTCATAAAAATCCATAAATTCATTTTATTCATTTAATAAAGATTAAATGTTACTGTGGATCAGTAATGCATTGAAATGTCAGTCTGAACATCATTGATAAAATATATTCTCCAGGATTATGAACTGAAATTATCAAACTGAAACCTACCAGCAAAACTATCAACTGCTGTCACCTAGTGGTGATTAGTTAAACTAAATGGTCTCCATGTATCATTTGAAAATGAACTTCACAAATACATGTAGATAAAATCATCATTTTAAAATGGTATGGTTTTTAAATAAATAAATAACACAGTTTTTGTTTATGAGAAATCATACAACTAAAAATATAAAAGATGTGTGAGGCAATTACATTAAAAATAACTCGGGGGGGGGGGGGGGGGGGGGGGCTGGGGGGACTATACAAAATAATTGAATGTAAATTAACAAAGGGGTGGGATCAAATTGAGATGTCTTTGTTGTGATTGACAGATCAGGGACTTCAGCCTTGGTAACACATTCCCAGTGGTAAAAGGGGCAACACTGCAGGATGTGAAGACAGCTCATGACAACACTATTTTATCAGTAAGAGCACTGGGGACACATTGTATTCTTATGTAACCCTTGTACCTCGTTTGCACAAACTGTGTTTTATTTCCCCTGTTCCGCAGATGCGGGGGACATTGATTTAGGTCTGTCTGTCTGTCTGTTCATCTGTCTATCTCCCTGTCTCTCTGTCCGTCCGTCAGGCTTTTTGTTTCCATGCGATAACTTAATTAATTTTAACTGATTTCATTCAAATTTCGGTCAGTGATTTCTCTTCTGCTTACCTTGGTTGGGACAGGCTTTGGAGTGTCTATCTGAAAAATAATTATCTCCAGCTCAAAAACAAAATTATCAAATTTTGGTCCAATTTCTCAATGTTTTAGTTTAAGCTCAGCTGACTATAAGTCATCTGAGCTATAGTTGTGGTCCATTGTCCGTCGTCCGTCCGTCTGTCCGTCCGTATGTCCGTCTGGATGTCCGTCCGCAAGACTGGCACGTTTCGACACCGTTCGACCTACGAATCTGAAATTCGGCATACAGTTAGATGTCCCCAAAATCTCCTACCATGCCAAAAATTGGGTCAACATGACTTCGTTCCTTCTAGATATTAAGGAAAAACCTCAATTTTTTATTAGAAATCTATTTTCACACTTCAGGACTGCCTAATATCAAAACCACTCATCTGGTTTTCTTCATTTTTACCATAAATATTTCTCTATATGGTTCCTATGTACATGCCAGAAATTAAGTCAGTATTATTTAATTTAAAAAAGTTATGGGCCCAAATATAATGGACTTTGTAAAAAAATGAGGAAAGATATTTTGTCACTTAAGACCAAAAGTGTTAAAGGTAGGAATTTGTTTTCGGTAATACTACTTTAAATAATCAAAATTGAATTGTTTACCAAAAATTAGATCAAAATCTGTTAAATTTTTTTAAATATTGGCAAAAATATAAAATTGGTACCTTAAATTTTGCCCAAGTTTGACCATGGCACGTTTTTTTCCTGTAACTGCTGTGGATTTAATTTTCAGAGCATGTTTTTGTTACCATTTCAACTGTTAAAACAAAAAATTTGAAACCAGTTGATCAAAAACTGTAGATTTTATTCAAGTTTTAAAGCACCATGTCATATATTGTTTACACCAAGCTAGTGTTATGCAGTTCACTAGAGCTCAGCTCCCCAGCTTCAGCTCTAAGTTCCTTAAATTTTGCATACAGTTAGATGTCCCCCAAATCCTCTACCATACTAAAAGTTTGGTCACTAGGACTGCATTCCTTCGAGATATTAAGAAAAAACTTCATTTTTCCATTAAAACCCCATTGTTACACTTTAAGATTGCCTAATATCAAAACCACTGATCTGACTTTGATAATATATAATATACATATTTTTCTATACATTCGCTATGCATATGCCAGAAATGATGTCAGTATCGTGTAATTGTTTTAAGTTCAAGGCCCAACCATAATGCACTTTGTAAAAAATCAAGAAATGTATTTACTCTCTTAACATGAAAATTGCTGAAGGTAGACATTTTTTGCCAGGGATATAACATTATTTAATCAAGATTCAATTGTATTCCCAAAATTAGTTCTGAATTTTTCAAATTTTATAAGTTATTAGCATAAATATAAAATCAGTACCTTAAATTTTGCCCAACTTTGGCCATGGCATGTTTTTTCCCTGTAAGCACCGTTGATTTAATTTTCATATTTTGCACTGGTAAGGATTTAAGCTTCTAAATTCTGAAGTTATAAAAGGAATTGGTCAAAAACTAGCTTTTATGAAAGTTTTTATGAGACCATATCACACCTTGGCTGTACTGAAGCCCATCTTTTATGTCCCCACATTGACCTTTCAGGCCAATTATGCATGCTTGAAGCGAGGCACTCTGCAGCCAGCCAGCTCTTGGGTGGCTTCAACTGGATCTAACTGTCCAGCCCCCTCCACTAGTATTTGTTTAGGCCATAAACATAACAATAAACTTTTTTTTAATATTTGGTTTATGATAAGAACTTAAAAAAATAAATGGAAAAGGAATTTATAGTTAATGAGTTACAGGGGATTACCTTGCAATTACTGATCATTTATGGATCTTCCATGGATGGCCAAAATTGTATTTCAAATAACACCATGCAGTCACCATTGGGTATTTTTCATTTCAACCATAGAAATGAAAAATAAATAATTAAAATAAATTGTTGTTTACTATTAGGGATTATATGAAGCAAGATAATGATAGACAAGGATGCAGTTGATTATATTAAATTAATCTAAATTTCCAGGTCTTTTCCAGGTCTTTAACTTGTTGATTTATATTTATTACAAAATTAAAATAATAAATAAATATGTCAAAAATTTAAAATATTACTCAGACAAGTGTTCATTAAAGATTTTAATTTGTTTGACTTATAAGTCATGGTTGTATCAGTTGTTACATGAGACTGGCTAAATAATCAAAATTTATATTGCTGGTCCTTTATTTCAGTTCATAAAATTAAACATTCCCAACTCCAGTTTGCTCCTGGTATGATATATTGGGTGTTATGATCCTTGGATTAATTTTAACACGTGTATTAGTTTTATAGCTGAGAATACTTTTTTTTTCCTGATACCATTTAAAAAAATATAAATATTCAAATTTTTCCTGTTAGTGCTGTGGATATAATTTTCACAGCATGTACACATTAACATTTCATCTGTTAAAATCTGAAATTTGAAACCAATTGATCAAAAACTGTAGATTTTATTCAAGTTTCCAGGTACCATGTCTTCATTGTTTGCATCAGATCAGTATAAATGCAGTGTACTGGGCAGTTACATAACACCTTCAGGTCTGACCTACTGCCACTGTGAGTGTCTGGGTCAGGCTGGGTCAGGCAGTAATTACCAGAGAGCCTCTCTTTCTCTCTCTCTCTGGCAGTCTAGGTCTCTCTTTCTCTCTCTTTCTCTCCTCTGCTTTTTCTCTTTCTTTCTCCATCTTTCTTTCTCTCTTTCTCTCTCTCTCTCTCTCTCTCTCTCTCTCTCTCTCTCCCTAATTGCCTCCCTTGCTCCCTCCATTCCATTCTGTTGACAGGTACTATAAACTAGATACATTAGCTATAAATGTTGATGCAATTTAGAAATGTGAATCAACTGAAATATTCACAATCACATGTATGTTATACTGTAAATTTATAGTAACATTCAGAAACTTGGATTAAAATTATGTAATGAAAAAAAGGAATAAATGAAAATATTGTTAGTTTTTTCTTGGCTCAGTAGAATGGGGAAAAAAATTATTTGCTTTGTTTCTCCATCTTTCTTTCTGTTTTAAATATTTAATGTTCATGAATAAACTTTTTTTTTATAAGCACTGTTGAATTAAATTTCATATCTTGTATGTATATGCAAGGGTGTTGTAACTCTCACCATCCCCTTCTTCATCCCACTGAGGCTTTGCTCCTTGGCACTGTGAACAATAGTTCTATGGCTATAGCATAACATTTAATAATTAAAGAAAATATCTACAGAGAGACAGAGGCATTGTAACTCTGATCATAACACAACACCCCTCCCCCCCCCCTATCAAGTCATTGCACCTGTGGAATGAGGACGTTATGGCAACTGTATACATATCATAAAATTGATAAAAAAGGTTTACCAAATAAATTGGATCTCATCAGACAAATGTGTAAACTGTTGAACTGTCAACAGCTTATCAAAAAGGGAACAAATGGAAAGGCATGGTCAGGTCTCAAATATTATTTGCAACATTTTCTTCAATCATATGAACCAACCATGGCCCAGATTACCTCTTCCTCTCAAACATTATCTACATTTCATCATATTTTTAAGATTATAACCTTCCAGGTGGTTCAGTACTGTTGACCATTTGTCCATAGGTACCCTATGTACATGCCAGAAATTATGTCAATATTGTGTAATATGTAGACGTGAGGGGCATCAAAATAATGCACCTTGTCAAGACCGATCTTGTCAAGATATTATGTCATACAGTCACAAATTCATAAATCCCCTCATCAGTATAGTTAATCATAACCTTTTATCTGTCAAATTGAACTCTTGCAGTTTTCCATACACTATAGATCCTTCAACAAATAGCCTTATCATCATTATACCACTGCTTAGCATACTGTCATTGCATTCATATTTGCTCAAATAAATTGCTTTTTTCGACCCCTCCCAAATAAATAAAAAATAAACCACTATATTTTACTCCATATTAATCCATCAGTCAGGTTATTTCATATATCATTTACTCACATATTACATTATATTCCTTTATAAAACCCAACATGACCATGATATTCTAAGCTTTATCTACTCAATATAGTATCACAATGGTGATACATTTATAGTCCAATCAGGATCAGCTGAGCGCCATGACCCATGGGTCCCTTGTTATGTTTGCCTGCAGATGTCTCAACATGTCTTAGTAGTTCTTTTTAAGTTTTCATGTGCCCTCAAGATTTTCTCCACATGTCATAATTTTGGTTGCTAAACAAGCATGAAGGACAACAAGATCCCAAAGTGGGGGACATTAAATCCACTAATTTGCTTGTTAGTTGATTTTTACATATACTAATGAGGTCTGTTTCACCTTGCTGCGCAACATCTTTTTAGTATCAAGCCTCTGGCAGCTACACTTTCAGAGATCTTGATTTAAAATATATTCGTGCAAATGATGTTAATTTTATGGTTTGGAACAATGCATATAGACTACATATAGACAAATAAGAAGTGTATGGGAAACATTATATATTGTTGGAGCTGTAAAAGTTATCTTTTCACCCTTGTCAATATTTCTCCCTTGTCTGTGTTTTTCTGTGTCACAGACAATTCATTTATCCATGTGCAAGGAAGTGATGGGTGGTTTTATAGTTATGTGCAACAGTATTAGTTTAGAGGCTAAGCACCAGAATTGCTCAAATTTTGCTTGAAGCATGAAACTTTGCACAGAGATACTACTGCCCTTAAGCATCTTTAAAAATAAGACTCCTAAAATTCACACCCTCTGTTGACTGCCATCTTGATTTTAAATATGGCCTCCAGTATATCATGCATTTTTCCGTATCTGTGAGACTACTTTTCAATCAGGCAGACCTAAACACATGGCCAATTAGTACAAAAAGAGGGATAAATTCTGACAAGATTTTTTTTTTTCAATCTTATATTTTGCTCTAAATGAGAAAAATGCTTGAATAAGTGCAAGAGTGGCAGCTTTCTGTAAAATGTGAGCTGGTTTCCATGGCAACCTTGGTTAATTAACTGTGCAAAGTTCCATGATATTTTTCAGAATTTTAGCAATCTTGTGAAAAACAGATCTTTGCCACAGTTGTATATATCTTGAAGCAATGATGATTAAACCAATCATCTGGATCCAAATATGAAGTGAAATTATAATTTATAAATGTGAACCAGTCTTGTCAGAAATTACCTACTGTTACTGACATCTAGTGGAGGCTTTTTGTACCATAAGGGGGTTAGTATGTATGTTATTTTTTAAATTATCTATACTTTTCATGTATTAATCTATAACTTTTTGCAGCTCACAGAGGTATGTGTACATTTATTTACATCCAGTTCAGTGTTTTTAAATCTATTTTGCTCTCCACCAGGAGTTAGCTATCTTGGTGGACTTGGATTACTCCGGCGGTTTCCAGCTTGTGGTTGATGTGGACTTGGTGTTTGGTAAGTCAGCGTACCTGTCCGTCACAGTCACTCAGCTCTCTGGCACAGCCCGTCTTCAATTCAGCAGGAACCCCTACACACACTGGACATTCACCTTTGTTGAGGTAAGTATCCACATGGATATGGGGGTTTTAAAGAGACAATAAGGGATGTACAGGGGCAATCAACCAGGTAACACATTGAATTCAAACAAAGATTCACAGCTACAGTAAAGCTTGATTTCATCTACCAAGTCACTTAAGCCAAATACCCAGCTATAGTCTATTTCACCACCTGCTGTCCACCTGTTTTTTGCAAATGATTTACTTAAAAGTTTATATTTTTCAATATTTTCCAAGTAGACAACACAAGGAAGTGACAACCTAATATGGCAGTTAAGAATTTTACAATAAATCCCCCGTTTATGTTTCACAACATTTTAGTCTCTTTATCATGATCTGGCAGATATGGTGTGTCCCTCCATAAGTAGCCATCTTTGTTTTTGTTGATTATATTTTTTAGAGTGTTTACATGAGATTATCCAATCAGCAGCTGTCAGTTCAGGCTGTTTTTGCATGTGACCAATGACCTTGACCACCATAAGTGGGTCTGATATGTTGTAAAATGTAGACTGATTTCTCATATTTTCAGAAAATTCTGTAGCTCAAATATGGCATAAGGTAGGAATTTTAGTAACCTAGTTGAAAATTTGGTTCTGTAATCCTCTCCTGTACACTATAATTGTTTCCCTTGAAATGTACCTAATAAAAATTTTCATAGCAAAAAACAGGGGGACATGAGGAGATGAAAAGGACTATTGCATCTAGAAGTTTCAAACTCTGAACTTGTTGGTGAACTCTTGTTAAATGACTACAAAATTAAACTTGCTTGTGTTGAACCTATGTGTAGGGGCTTATGTTTAAGTTGCTTGTACAGGTGTATCCTCATTTTGAACCTCTGTTTTTCTATTACATTCCATCTTTTTTAGGAGCCAAAAATAGAGTTCAGTGTGGAATCTCAGTTTGAAGGTAGACCTATGGCCCAGCTGACATCATTGATTATCAATCAGGTAATGATGTTAATTATAATTAAATACCATATAATAGGTGTACATAATTCTCACATATATTTAATTTTCACCTAGAAATATTGTAAATGGGAACAAACTTGAGGTGAATAGATTATTATGCAAGTGTTTAGAAAAAATCCATTATACAGGCTTATTCCGATATCTGGCATCTACTAAAGGAACATAATCAGGAGCTAAATCATGGCTTTTATTTCACAATATCAGTTCAGTTTTGCTTTACACAAATGTTTCCCAGCAAAACCATCCCAGCACAAGGTCTCATTTCCTCACATACGGCTGTGTAACACCATTTTATGGCTCTGTGTGTTGGTAAACACAGTCTGTTTACCATAACAAGGCCGCATGACCAGAGGTCTGTTTAAGAGGGGCAGCACGCTGTGTTTCAGCCAGGAGAAACATGTATTACATATTTTGGGCCAAGTCAGACACGGCATTTCCTGATTGACAAGTCAAACGTGCCCTTTCATACCTTTCATCATGCCTGGTCCACTGTTTTAACATTTGTTTACAGGAGAAAGCAAACTGTTTCAGGGCAATATTTTGGCAGATACAGATTTATTTAAAAGGGAAGAAGCTTTTCTCCATGTTAACTCAACATGTTTTATAGTTGATTGGGCCTCTTTAAGTAAAGATAATCCTTTGAAATTTTTATAAAAATAGGCCAAAAAACTCTGATCTGACTGCACACGGGCTGTCAACATAAACACTGCATGGGGCCGTGTGCATCGTGGAGCCACAACACGTGTTAATAAGGAGATGCCCTGACTGAATTGACCAAAAAAAATGTAATACATGTTCCTGCTGGCTGAAACACGAGGTGTTGCAGCTCAAAATCGGACCTCCTGCCAATCGTTCATGTTCTTGTAAACAGACACACGTGGACTGTGTTTACCAACACACAGAGCCATAACAAGATGTTAAACAGCCGTATGTGAGGTACTGAGACTGTGTAATGGGATCGTTTTGCTGGGGAAACTTTTCTATAAAGGAAAACTGAACTGATGGTGTGAGAGATTAGGCATAATATTGAGCCTGATTATTTCCCTTTAAAAATTAGTAGAAGTAACCATTTGGGGAGGGAATAGGCCAACCAATGGTATAGTAGTATTAAATCCTATTCTACCCCTTTTCTAATGTATTCAAGGTTAATGAACCATTTGAGTAATCTTCATGCCCAAAACTTTGTGTTGAAACAAACAAATGTCCCTCCCTTCAAGGTCTCTTTTTACCCGAAGTTCTCTTTATGTTGATGTGAATTCCTCTACACCAAGCTTTTAGTGATGTTTATATCTGTCGATCTTGTTTTAGCCCAACTACTACTTTTATCATAAAACAGAGGCATTTTCATTTGTTTTATTATCATGCATAGACATACTGTTTCAACATAAATTTATCTTTTTGTTATTCTGCTGTGAAGGTCCGCTGTCTGCAGGGTATTGGTAACTAGTTGTTCATTTGTTAATTTTGTGTTGAAGTTCAGTTCTTACCTCCCTTCCTATTTATGAAAAAAAATATGGCAGATTTTCTGGGCCATGGTCAAAGGAGGTTTTTCTTTAAATTGAAATTTTAATTTTTGGTGATTAAAAAAATTTAAATTTAAATTTTAAATGAGAAAGAAACATGACAGAGTAGAAATAATGTTGGAGAATATTGTTATGTTGTTTGAGAAAATTTGCTTGCTCAGTTTGGTTGCTTAAAGAAGGTGAATCTATTTGGATAAAGATTTACTAACATACAAAGCTGTCACATAATGCTTGAGATCTAAGAAATAATCCCTTCACCAAACCATTTAGGGCCCAAGAGGCTCAACAGGCCAAATAATGCACAGGGTAGCATGTCTGTGTGTCAGACGCAAGTTATCTTTTGTTTACACACACAGCAGCATATCAGGGTCAGCAACGCATGGCTCATACAAACACTAATACGAAAACAACGAAATAGCAGTTTAAAATGACGACGTATTATACCAAAGCCTCTTAAATTAACCTGATGCCACACCAGGTTATGAAAAGAGTGTTCAGGGTAAACTGTCATGACTAATATTTCAGATTCAAGGTTTATTAGAAGATTTGAACAAAATAAGATGAAAAAAACCTTCACATGATGGGTACAGCTGATTTTTATGCGACTAGAGAATGATTCTTTAAATAAAGCACTTTTCTAAAATCATTTTAAATACTATCAAAATATCATAAGAAAAATTATGAAACTTTTTCAATGCATATACAAGTATAAAAAACTCTGTATTAGGTTTAAAATGATATAAACTTTATGTGATCTGATATTGATTTTAAAAGATTAAAGAATTTTAAGGGAAGATGTTCTAGTCAAGGATCCAAAATTATATATTAGTCCAGTCAATTTATGAAAAAAATAGGCCTAACCCACCACAAATTGCAACAGAATTTATTTTTTCACTATTCATCTTAGAAATACCTATATATGAACATACTAAAAGTCTAACGACAAAAATTGAGTGGAACAGTGTTTAATTTGCAAAAATCCAATATGGCCGCCACACCCTATTTGTAAGCACATATGAGCTAGTTCTTTTGAGTCATTCCGCGTCAGGGTGAATGATATAACCTAAATATTGAGTAAAACGCTTTATAACTATTATAATATGACCTGAGGTATCTCCAGAGAGCAGTTTACCAGTATATTTCGTAGCTCAGAGATTTATAGATAATGTACTTAAACGTGCTGTTTTCATATAAACTATATTTTATTGACAGGCCGAACTAAACATGCAATAAATTTAAATGGTTTGCATATTTTCGGCTTTTCTCTGTGAAATGAGGGGTCAATCCAGGATTTAGGAATGGGGGAGGGGAAAGCACCAACCTAGGGTCACTAATGGCCAAGCTAAAAAAAGGTCCCCAGGTCCGGAAATGGGGTTGGGGGGGAGGGTAAAGCCGCAAAATTTGCCTGAAATCCTAAAAATTCGGGGATTCGGACCCAGAATCCCCCCTCCTCCACTCGCCCTAATCTGCTTCTTGGAAAATACACGGGGAACGAGGCCCCCTGGCTATCAGACTGCTACCTGACTTTTCGCGCCGTGTCATTCCCATCGGTGTTTCATTGCCGGCACTTCCTGTTTATGATATCGTGGCCATAGCTTCACGTCTCGGCGAATCAACTGATTTTAATGGAATTTGACACAGGAGATCTCTGGATTGGATAATTATATCTGAAATATTTTATCATCAATTGTTACACACATAGGTGAGTACGCATATATGTTTTCCATATTAAAATGCCAGATCAGATGAAAACAGTCATATTTTCACATGGTAATCTCACATATCTTATTAAATGTGAAAATACTTATAAAAACAAAACAAGATTAGAATATATTTTGACATTCAAACCTCGATTATGGACGTCATATATCCACATAAATGGTGCCTGCATGATACTTTATATTATGAGTAGGAGTACTGCCCACCATGCATTCATTCACCGTAGTCCCTTTTTCTACTACGTTCGGCTTATTGGTTGTTTCTTTTAGTGTGATGTATTTATAGACGAAGTCGAACAGTATATCACTTTCACATATAATTGTTTCTTTGAGGGCGGATATCCGTTTATGTTGTTTGACAGTTACAAGAATTCCAGTTTATTTTAAATTTCATAATCCCAATTTTATACTTACAGATCCAGATGGAACCACAGTGCCCACTTTGCAGTCAACCAGTATTACCAGAACAAGAAGGCGCAACACTCACAAAAAAAAGATGTGAAGGGATCAAGAAGGCAAGTGAGGCCCGAAGTATTGAGATCTAAACAGAGCCTGGGCAGCAAGTACATCGTAAATGTCGTAGAGTCCACTGTAATCCACATTATATAGAATCATTCAGGCGAAGAAGAACCGGGGGTTTGGCCTCATCCGGACAGTCCGAACGCAGTTTAAGGTCTCTGCAGATGCCATTCAGTAATGATACACTGTGCTTGTTTTGTTGGATAGCAGATATATATGATGGCAAGAAAAATGACTACAGGTTGATAAAAGTCCGAACATTTGACTTTCAAGAGAAAATCCTGGATGCATGCTCCAAAAGAAACGATGACTGGGCTCGAAAAAGTAAAGGACAGGATAGACTTTGTCCATGATCTTCATGCTGCTGATTCAGTGTTTCATCAGGCTTGTTGTATCAACTTCCGCACAGGAAAGCAGATACCAAAAAAGGTTTCAACCTGACAGTTCTACGAATAAGCGTGTAAAATTAGGTAGACCATGAGATGAAGAGCAAGCACAAGCCTTCATGAAAGTGATCGAGTACTTAGAGCAAAACGACGAGGAACAAACAACTATACAAGATTTGATACAAAAAATGTCTGAACAACTTGCTGGTACTGATATTGAACCATACAGCTTTACCTACATGAAAGAGCAAATCCAAGCAAACTTTGGTGACAAAATAATAATCACGGAAATAAACGGGAAACCAAACGTGGTGACCATGTGGAGCACTGCTTCAACTATCCTTCAAGAGTTCCATACCAAGCAGAGGCAGGAGAGTCCCGAGGAAGAAAAACTCAGAGTTATACAAACTGCTGCAAAGCTTATAAAAAATGACATGAAATCTCTGATCCAGCAGAAGGACTTTTATCCTAAATACCAAGAAATGGCCTCTGTGGATGAAGCGTATTCTTTTTTACCAGCATCTTTGCGCATTTTCCTGCAGGGTCTAATCAAGCCTTCGGATTCAATGCTGAAGATTGCTTCCTTAGGCCAAGCCTTATTACAGTCTGCACGTCCTCGGGTTGTATTGTCACCTCTTCAGCTGGGAGTTGGTGTCCAGTTACATCATCATTTTGCCTCTAAATTTCTCATTGACACACTTAACAAACTTGGATTTTGCTGCAGCTATTATGAAATTGTTAAATTTGAACGGAGTGCAGCTGTACACAGTGGTATAGAAAATTCCTAATAGATCACCCGACTCTTTTGTACAGTACATGGCAGACAATGTAGACCACAATATTTGAACCCTTGATGGACACAATACGTTTCATGGGATGGGTATAATAGCAACAGTGACACCCGGTACAGCCAGCACTCAGAATATTCCATGAAAAACTGTAACAACAGAAGACATTTATGCGGTCGGTCGCGTAAACATTGAACCTTTCATATCAAAACAGGATGACCTTCAGTTCCTGCATTATGCCAAACTACAAAAACCTGAGATTGAAGACCCTTCTGCTAAACTTGATCTGCTCTGGCGTGTATCATTGTGTTTCAGGTACCCTAGACCTGGATGGGCTGGGACTATGCAGCTGGTACATAAGGGCAACCATCCTGGCAAATCGTCCATTTTATTCTTACCAATCATTGACATGAACCCTAATGACGTAAACTGTCTTCACTCAACCCTGCTCTTTGTTTGCAAACATGCCAGTCATTATGGAGTAACACCTATTCTAACTTTTGATCGACCTCTTTGGTGGAAATCCATAATGATTCAAGAGAGCTCTCCTGCAAATAGTAAAATCAGATCAATTGTGCTAGGACTTGGTGGGTTTCACACCGAAATGAGTTTTCTAGGTGCAATAGGCCATATAATGGCTGGCACAGGTATGAAAGAAGTATTGGAATGTGTATATGCTTGTAATACCGTTAGTCACATGTTGAATGGAAAAGCCATTTCCAGAGCCATCCGTGGACAAATGCTTGTGTGCTGTGCTTTACACACCATGATAATGTGCTTGATCTTTGACATACCAGTTTCGACCACAGCGGCAAGCGGTGAGAAAGACCCCAAATATACAGTAGCAGCAGAATTATGTGACGATACGACTGAGGCTAGCTCTTTTGAGCCAGACGAAATGTCAAATGACGTCAGATCATTATCCCATCTGCCCGAAATCCTCATTGCTGGAAAAAAAATTGATGACTTAATCTCTGGCAGCAGCACATTGGAAAGCCTAGAGGATTCGGAGGTCTTGACAGAAATTGAGAGGAGACTAAAAACATTTAGAGACTCATCCAAAGAACATTGGACCGCAAAGCTGTGGCTTCTGTACTTGGACATGATCACAATTTTACAAACATTTATTAAAGCAGAGAGGACTGGCAACTGGATACTGCATTTAAAATCGATGTATGGTATGCTCCCATACCTAGCTGCTGCAGGCCACAACAATTACACAAAATCGGTCTATCTCTACTTGCAAAACATGGAACAACTTCAGAATAAACACCCGTCTGTTTACAAACATTTCATTGAGGGAAAGCACGTTGGAAGACGGTCTGACAGGTATTGGGCAGGACTGTCACAGGATTTGCTTATCAAACAAGTTCTGATGAGAAGCATCAAAACTACAGGTGGGCTAACAAGAGGACATGGAATGTCAGAGCTTCAGCAATTGGTGTGGTTGTTGTCGACCAATGCATGCTCAGCAGTCAACTTGGCAATGCAGCAATTCACCTCGGTTGGCTACATGACCAATGAACAGCACAAAGAAACAACAGCGCCAAGACAGAAGAGGGACATGGCAGACACACAAAAACTCCTTACCTCTCTCTCCCTGAGGTCCCCATTTCAAGAAGATTCTGCACTTCGTTGTATCGTGAGTGGCATAAATGCTGAGAAAACCGTAAATGCAGATCGTGCAAGGGAGATTGGTGAAAGGATATTGAAGGACATGGAGGGAAAATGCGTTTTGCAATACTCGTTCAAGAAAAAGGACCAAGTGGTCTCACTCAGCAACAGAACCTCTGTAAAAATAAAGGATGATATGATCCATATAGATCCTCAGCTGCTATTTCATAGATTAGTCACCATTGGTACACGGAATGACAATCTTGTAGAGGTATTTCAGTATGAGCTATGCAGCTAACCGACTGCACTCTTTGAGGATAAGTCTACAATGAGATTGGCTAATAAAGCATCTTTGGCCGATGCAATGTGGAAATTAATGCCATCAGATGGTCCTGTGCCGACAGGGAATATCTTTTGTATATTGGATGGCGGAGCATTGCTTCACAGAGTTCCATGGAAGCGTGATTCAACATATGATGATATATGACAGCAATATCTCAGATATGTGTCTGGTCACTATGGTCAACCAATTATTGTGTTTGACGGATATATGCATGGTCCAAGCACCAAGGACAGCGTAGAGCTGGAAAATGGTTTGCAAAAGCTGTTAAATTTTCAGGACCCATGGTTTTTTAGTGGCCGAAAGTGTGATTTTTTATCTAACAAAGAAAACAAACAGAGATTCATTTATCTGCTAAGTGAGAAATTGGAAGGACAAGGATGTCAAATAGTCCATGCCCGGGGAGATGCGGATCTGCTTATTGTTCAGACTACGCTTGATGCGGCACAGAAAACCTCAAAACCTACTGTTCTAGTGGCAGATGACACAGATATTCTGATTCTGCTTTGTTTTCTTTCCAATGACATCACTCCAAATGTGTACCTTTGGCCTGAACCCCGACAAGAAGTTACAAAAAAAGGCATCGAAATGCTGGAATATTGCTCTCCTTAGAAGTATTCTCGGTCCTGACGTATGTCATAATGCATTATTCATGCACGCTATTCTGAGGTGTGATACCACTTCACATATGTATGGACTTGGCAAAGGACTTGCTCTGAAGATGATGCGTACAAATCCAAATTTCAAGAAACTAGCTGAGGCATTTTTAAAGCCAAACAATAAAAAAGACGCTATAATTGCAGCTGGGGAGTCCGCTCTAGTTGAATTGTATAAAGGAAAGCCAGGTGACAAACTTGATTCCCTTCGACTACAGCAGTTCCAGCAAAAAGTACGATATTGTACTTCGTTTGTGAATCCTCACGTCCTCCCCCCTACATCAGCAGCTGCAAAATATCACAGCATGCGGGTTTACCTGCAAGTTCAGCAGTGGATAGGGAATGCTGAGAAAATGAATGCAGAGGAATGGGGATGGTTCATTCAAAGTGGCATGTACACTCCAATATTGACAGACAGAGGTGCAGCCCCAGCTGAGCTTTTGGAAGTAGTCAGGTGCAACTGCAAAATGGTATGTAGTACAAAACAGTGTTCGTGCAGAAAAAATGGGCTAGAGTGCTCAGGTGGCTGTGGACATTGTCGAGGCGTATGTTCTATAATGTCACATTTCTAGAAGACAATGAACAGTTTGATGAATAAACCACCTATTATACTCCTTTATTCAAGATTTTGTATTCATAAAGAATGAAGTGTTTGGTACATAAAAGTCACTCTTTGGAAATACTCAGTATGGCAAATATTACTTTTGTCGTCAATATTCAATTTATGCGAATAAATTACTCCTCGCCTCATTCGGTAGTTGTTGTAGTTCCATCTACAGAGTCGTGCAGATATTTAAACAAAATAGTCCCCGTTTGCCAAAAATTGGGCGTAGCGGCCATATTGGATTTATCCAATTTAAGAACTGTCTCACTCAATATATTTTCTTAGACTTTTAATATGTTCATCTATATATATTTCTGAACTGAATAACATAAAAATAAATTCTGTTGCAATTTGTGGTGGGTCATTCCATATATTGACTGGACTATATGGTTGAAATAATAGTTTAGTAATTTCTAGTATCTGAGTATGAAAATCAGTTTCTCTTCAAGTGCACTAAGAAATGTTAACCTTACTGCTGAGATATGCTGTGATGCTTAATTAACTACCTAGACTGATAATTATAAAGCCTCAAATACATCAGGCTGAAATATATACAGTGAAACTTCTATAATGTGGGCACCTCTGGATGAGGCTTAACTGCCCACATTACAGAGATGCCCACTATATGGAGGTCACAATATAAATAATCAGTCAGATAAAATAAAACAGGACTGCCAAAAAATTGCCCACAATATAGAGGTGCTCACTTTATGGAGGTGCCAACTAGCAGAGATTCCAATATATATTATCCATGGTTATATAAAAGGGGACACCCATTTATAAAAAATTGCCAATTTTGAAAATGATTATGAAAGGAATTGATATTTTCTTGCCCTTTACTCTACAGATTCGCAGAGTGATCCGTAAGAAACATACATTACCAAACTACAAGATCCGGTACAAGCCATTCTTTACTAAGCTTGAGCCTCCTCTGCCAATGGACAATATCTGCGTGAACGGCCGTCAGATTACATGCGGTCAGCTGACGGTGTCGGTGCTGGACTGTGATCGGCTGACCGTTCCTCCTGACACCCTGCTCTACTGTACTCTGGATGTTGGTAGGTTTACATGTTTAACATAATGAAATACACTTCTTACACAACAGTCTTGCATCACAACCAGCTGATGTGGGTCAGCGGTTGAGCACAGGACTCTAAGTGTGGAGATCGTAATTTGAACCTCAGCGGAGGTGGCAAGATTTTTCACGGTTGGCCCCCACCCAAGGTGAGTGCTCTGCAGGCTTAATGGGGAGACTGTGTCCAACAGTTGTGTTTCACTCACAAAACGAGTGCATTTTTCAGGGGTTCTCGGTGTTATGACATAGCAATGGGGATGACACACACCCAGGACCTACAGGATTCTGTACACCAAACCTGGTTGACTCCAAGATAATCGGGTATAAGCCACAATCACGTTGTCCGAAACCAGAATGGAACTCTATGCATATGCTACATAGTTTAGCAAGCATTAAAAAATGGAGGCAGTAAACACCACCAATAAAATCTAAACTAAAAAAAACAACATTCATGCTTCATTCATTCTGGAACTCCTGCTGAACTTATGCTTTATAAAGCATTTTTTGCTGGGTATTGCCACCAGGGAGGTTGGTACAGGGCCAAAAATGTTCTGACCAGTTTGATATACTACTGCTGGTTTCCATCTTTGTCAGACCATATGCATGATACCCATTTATTTTGGTTGAAACATTTTTCGCCTTATGATGACTTTCCTGGTAATACCAAATATGAATAGCAAATTGTGCTGGAGAAGCACATATTTTCGCTGACCTGACTTTCAGTCATACTGAACGAAATCTTTATCAGTAGTCTTTCTGTCTAGTCATAAACCTGATATTCTGTCAAAGTGACCTGTATTCTGTCAGAATTTTAATATTTGAATCAAATTTGAAATAGATGAATTTGTAAAAATTCAACAAATGTAGAATTTTAATAAAAATTGCTCAATTTGGAATACAATTTGGTACAAATCAATGCAAAATCACAAGTTTTCAATACTTTGTTCTTAGTTTTCCTTTGCACGTTTATCGCAAAAAGCTTTTGTGAGAATTTGATATTATTTTCCTTAGTTTTTAAACAAGTTTAATGGGTATTTTCAGACTGACAGTTTGAATGGTATATATTTACATTGTGTTGAATCATGACTGTGGGGACAGTGGTTACATACCCCCACCATAACTTATCATAAAGACACTTATACTGAATGATTTAGTTATTTTGATATAATTTTTTCTCCAGGTATACACCACAGTTTTAATCCTCCAAACTCACAAAACTTCCAAACAAATGCATATAATATTGTAGACCATGTAAAGAAATGAAATTAACTTGGAACCTTACAGAATCACATATGAGTATAAGTCCAAAAAAAATATTTGGGAAATGATCAATTTTAAGTGTAAATTTTCATTCCAGTTATATAATATCATTGAATATGTATACGTATTTGTAAATTTTTTTTATATTCAGTCTTTGTTGTAAATTTGTTATGTTCAAGTTATATGTCGCAAAATAAAAAAAATAAATAAAAATCTACAATTTTTCATGTTTTACAGATATGTTACCTTGGACAGAGCTGGTGAACACCAGGAAGAAACAGTGGGTGTCAGAGAGTATAGATATATGTAAGGTCCCCGGACAGTCAATAGGATTAACTTTCTGTGAGGTATGGTCATTTTATATCCTCTTATCTAACCATAACCAGGGGTTGTAATAACACCTTCCTGCTTGTCTAAAACAGGCAAACGCATGCACTGAAAGGCATTTTTCATTTTGAACCAATCCGTTGGAAAGATGAACACCTATAGATGTTTCCCATTAAGAAGATGATAAATAGCAACAAACATGACACAAGAACAAAATATTTTACAGGTGGGGCTCCTCCGACCAGATATATTTCCTATATTTTCTAATAAAAATCGAAATGGTCTTTGATTTGTTTTTATGCTTCTCCAGCATTTAGGTCCTCATCTCCTATATGTTTCATTTTTCACATTACACAATTGTGCTTCTTAAATCACAGTGTTAATTACTATTGACAACATTCAGTTCTTTATTCATGCAAGTGTCCATGTAGGATGGCATGTAAGATGGCAGAATCAGGTTGTAAACACTGAGCAAAATGTGACTGAAAGTTTGACAGGATTGTAGGATGTATCGTTTGCGGAAAGGCATCTTTTTCTGCAGAAAGGCAAACATGTATTAATGCCTTTCTGTTGGAAAAGTGAACATTTCAAAGTAATACAATCCTTGGTTCTTGAATGATAAAAATTCTAACATCACAGCCCTAGGAAAACTCTTATCGGGAGCTTTGGGAATGCCAGGTTGCCTTCATGAGCTAAAAAGTTTGTTCAGTCCTGTCTCTTGACTGTGTTGGCTCATTGCTGTCAAAGACTTAAGCTGCATTGCAGAAAGTGTGAAAGCGAGAGCAAACATGAGCGTGATAAAAATCACTTCTATGGTAATGACACAAGAAGGTCTCCATATGGGTGTAAGCGATTCAGAGGCCTGTCATGTGGTATTCTCGTGGGAATGCCCTAAAATTACATCACAAAGGAAGGGCATTCCTGTGTTTACAGCATGTGCCTAAAGCAAAGTAAGCATGCTGAAGACACAGATGATGTTCTTTGATGGTGATGTGGAAAAATTGATAGAATTGATAAATGATAGGCACTATACTGTTTATTTGATGCAACCCCCTCTATCACAAGGACGTTGATAAATGATGAGCAATGTGTGACAATAGAAATGTGGGATAAACACGTAAGGTAACTTTATATATATCATGTGACATATTCTTTATTCAGTTCAGAAAAATAGAGATTTGAACATACCCTTAATACTAGAATACTCAATTTGGTAAGTTATACAAAATTCACCAAACGAAAAATAATTTTTTGTTATTTAATTGGTCAGAAAATACCAGAAATCGTGTTTTGTTTTGCTAATATGAAACACACAATGATTCATCAGTCATATTTGTGCTCATGGAAAAGTAGCTTTATGGTGCAAAGTTGCTTGGGACAAAGATAATATCTTGGCAAGTGAGAGTATCACCTGGAGAAAAAAGATTTGGGAATCTATAGAAATCAGGGCATAGGCCCCATGCTCAGTCCTGACTCTTCCTATGACCTTTCCATTTACAATAACCTCTTGTCACATGACCAGACAAACTGTTTAGATTAAGTCACAGCCCTGCAAGTCTTCAACAAGAAGGCGATGAAGGCGATATGATGTTGCTGAAAGCTCCTAATAACAGTCTGTCAACGAATCTGATGTGAGAATCTTTTCTGTGTTTTAATATGACAGAATTAGAAAATAATGGATTTTTAGCGAACCTGTGAGCTTATGCGATGGCGCAGCATCATCCGTCTGTCGTCAGCTGTCCACCGTCAGCTGTCCGCCGTCCAGGGCTGGCTTTCCGCCGTCCATGGCTGTAAGTCAGAAACTGTCAGAGCTAGCAGCTCCAAATAACATGTAAAAATTTGTCACATTTGAAACTTGGTGCCCTGGAGCTTATTATTGGGTATCTGCATTAATTTAGATTTTATAGAGAAAAACTTAAAAACCTTTAAAAATCTTCTTCTCTGAAACTGTCCAGCCAAATTGTCCAATATTTCACAAAAATGATCCCTGGAACAATCTCTCTCAAATTTGTTCGAATGGTTCAAGTTCGGAGATTTTTGGCCGAGTTTCAGGAGGTTGAACTTAGTCATCTGTCCAAAAAAGCACACTAAAA
The DNA here is from genome assembly GCA_026874595.1 of Sipunculus nudus. Lineage (NCBI taxonomy): Eukaryota > Metazoa > Annelida > Sipuncula > Golfingiida > Sipunculidae > Sipunculus > Sipunculus nudus. Next base: position 51,850,526 of record CM049315.1, read on the forward strand.
TTAAAATCTCAAAAACGGCTAGAGCTTTAATGACCAAATTTTATACCAATGTTTGTCACATATGTCATATCTGATTTTGAGGTATTGGTGGCGCCACCTACATTGATGTGTTTTTTTATGATGAAACTGTTCAGCTGATTGGTTTAAACTTTACAAGAATTATTCTATGGTAGGGTTCTGCCAGTTTTATAAGAATAGATTGGGTAAATACAGTTTTAAAAAAGCATTGTAGCTAATTGAAAAAGGCTTTCTGTATTTGAAAACAGATTTGATTTCATACTGAGTTTCAGCAGCCAAGTCAAGAGGTCACTCAGTACAAACAGGTGGGGTCCAGACATCACCATGGCAACTGACCTGGCTTGGAGGGGGGGGTGTCTAGACAATGTGTCTAGACGTCTAGACACAGCGTCTAGACGTCTGGACACATTGTTTAGAAGCAGAATTCCCAGATTATTGGAACTGTATCTTTCCACTGTTTGAAAAAACTTGGTTTGCATTTTAAGCGAATCGGTTTATCATCAGGTCACATGTGAACTGCTGCACCCTCATTTTTTGTTGACCTCTGACCTTTCCTTGCTGCCCGGGTCCATTTGTGCCTCTGTTTCCACACATAAACCCACATATCTCGGGAACCGTTTGACCGATCAGGCTAAAAATTTTGCACAAATGTAGCCCTTTGATAGCTTTATAACATGCACTAAAAATGGTGGCGCCACCTGCAACCATTTTTGCACAGCGTCCATCTGTTCATCTGCCTTTGAATAATATTACTCATATCTCTGCAGTGGTTTGACTTCTCCACCTGAAATTTTGCAGGTTTATACATCCTGGACAAATTTCTCAATTTATATCAGTTGGCGCCACCTACATTCGCATTTACTCTGCAGACATCCAAGCTCATATCTCGGGAACCTTTTGACCGATTGGACCAAAGTTTTGCATGTGTATAGATCTTACATAGCTCTTCATCATAGGCATAGCTGGTGGCGCCAACTGCAACCATTAATGCACAGCATCCATCTGTTCATCTGCCTTTGGATAAAATCACTCGTATCTCAGCAGTGGTTTGACTTATCCACCTGAAATTTTGCAGGTTTATACATCATGGACAGCTTTCTCGATTTTATGACAGGTGGCGCCACCTACATTCACATTTACTCTGCAGACATCCAAGCTCATATCTCGGGAACCGTTTGACTGATTAGGCCAAAATTTTGCATGTGTATAGATCTCACATAGCTCTTCATCATAGACAAAACTGGTGGCGCCACCTGCAACCGCTTATGCACAGCATCAATCTGTTGATCTGCCTTGGGATAAAATCATTCATATCTCAGCAGTGGTTTGACTAATCCACCTGAAATTTTGCAGGTTTATACATCATGGACAGCTTCCTCGATTTTATGACAGGTGGCGCCACCTACATTCACGTTAACTCTGCAGACATCCAAGCTCATATCTCGGGAACCGTTTGACCGATTGGGCCAAAATTTTGCTTGTGTATAGATCTCACATAGCTCTTCATCATAGACAAAACTGGTGGCGCCACCTGCAACCGCTTATGCACAGCATCAATCTGTTGATCTGCCTTGGGATAAAATCATTCATATCTCAGCAGTGGTTTGACGTATCCACCTGAAATTTTGCAGGTTTATACATCCTGGACAGCTTTCTCCATTTTATGACAGGTGGCGCCACCTACATTCACGTTTACTCTGCAGACATCCAAGCTCATATCTCGGGAACCGTTTGACCGATTGGGCCAAAATTTTGCTTGTGTACAGATCTCGCATAGATCTTCATCATAGACAAAACTGGTGGCCCAACCTGCATTGACTTATGCACAGCATCAATCTGTTGATCTGCCTTGGGATAAAATCACTCATATCTCAGCAGTGGTTTGACTTATCCACCTGAAATTTTGCAGGTTTATACATCCTGGACAATTTTCATGATTTTATGACAGGTGGCACAACCTACATTCATGTTAAAGCTGCAGAACACACCACGCTCTATTCCCCTTGCCACTTAATCCATGCCTCACTTCACCCGTCCCACTCTGATTTCTGCGGATACACATAGTGGCTTGTTGACTACCCATATTCTGGTTTTAAAATGTCCTTGTCCGAAACTTGCAGTTCAGAAACGTCCATTTTGCTGAAATCATAATGACTAAGGTAGATATGCAGGACTTAGGAGGATCAATATTAAATTTTAAAAATAAACCTCCATTCATACTCCTAAACTTTGCACAGGTTCGCATTAGGCCTGTAGGCCTTGTTTTTTATAATTTTGAAAGTATCATTGATAGTGATCCCTCATTTCCTTATCAGTGCAACACTGTGCCCATTTAAAGAACCAGATCATGATGTAAACAGCTAAAACCACATTTGCGTATCTTCCTAAGAGTTTAACTGTGGGTGATTTTAATGTGATCAAGTCTTCAGATTAATGCTATGTTTTTGACAAGAACATGTAAAATAAAGAATTGTTTTCAGCATGAATGCTAGTTAATAATTATTACAAGTTTATTCTGGTCTAGGTGGCACCACCTACATTTTTTCTCCTTTTTGTTCCATTTTAATCTACATTTGGTAGTTTTGATAGATATATTTGTACTACCAGTTTATTCAGTAAAACAAATGGTAGTACAAATATGAAAAGGAATTCTTTAACAAGCATATCTCTATATTTAACCAAAATTGAAAGTGTGAGCAATCCATTTCAGTGAACAAAAACATGAAATTTAAATGACCTAAATGAAAAAAAGCAAATAATTTTTTTTCTTTTGATAAGTCATTTGCAGATTTTTGTTGTTTAGGAATATCTGAGTGTTGGTTTTCCAGGGTTTCAATTTCTGCAGTGTGTGTTTTCTATGTTTCTATTTTTTATTTACAGATGTTTGTGGTTGAGAGATGTCAGCAGTGTGTGGTTGTGGACACAGTGATCTCAAACTCTCCAGTTGGTAAAACAGATATAAAGAAGGTACAGAGAAATCCTTATTATATTTACTCTTCAGTTATGCCAAGCCTTAATACTTGATGATATATGATACTGATAAATCTTCACTCTTGCTTATATTTACCTCTATTAAAAGTTTTAATTTTTAGCTCAGCTGACTATAAGTCATCTGAGCTATAGTCGTGGTCCATTGTCCGTCGTCCGTCCGTCCGTCCGTCCGTCCGTCCGTCCGTAGATGTGGCACGTTTTGAAACTGTAAGACCTAGGAATCCAAAATTCAGCATAATGTTAGATGTCCCCAAGATCTCCTACCAAGCCGAAAACTGGGTCTTTGCGACTTCGTTCCTTTGAGAAATTAAGGAAAAACCTCAATTTTTTATTAAAATCCTATTTTCACACTTCAGGACTGCCTAATATCAAAACCACTCATCTGTTTTTCCTCATATTTACCATAAATATTCTTCCATATAGTTCCTATGTACATGCCAGAAATTAAGTCTGTTAAGTATAAATTCTTTAAGTTATGGGCCCAAACATAATGGACTTTGTAAAAAATCAGGAAAAATAATTACTCACTTAACATGAAAAATTTTGAATCTAGAGTCTATTTTCCCTAGTATATAACTATGTTTAATTAAGATTCAATTGCTTACCCAAAATTAGATCTGAATTTTGTAAATTTTTTAAGTAATTAGCATAAAAATAAAATCAGTACCTTAAATTTTGCCCAACTTTGACCATGGCACGTTTTTTTCCTGTAAGTACCATTGATTTAATTTTCACAGCATGTAAACATAAATATTTAATTTGTTTAAATCTGAAATTTAGAAATAAAAGCTTGAAAATTAAGCTAGTTATTGATTTTTTTCTTGAGGCTCTATTGTAGTCATTTGCTTTAATTAGAGGTTACAGATGCAGGGTCCCACTCCAGGTCACTGGAAGTCAGCCAGGGTTTCTGATTTGTTACAGTCACTGGGAGAGATACCCTGCTGTGACAACAGGTGTACAGTTATTCTCATATCACCAACCCAATCACCCCCCCCCCCCCCCCCCCCCCCGCAAACCCAACCCACCAAGTGTTATGCAGTATTGTTATTGTTTTCACTGTATCTCCTTAATTGTAATGCTGTTTCCACTCTGATATGCAAAAACTTTCCTTGAAAAAGTAATTCAAGGTGTAATCCAGAAGATGCAATGTTGTGTAATGTAGCATTTTTTAAGAAATCATTTTTCTTTTAAATCATTTTACCAATCATAATGGAACCCATCAGTATGCTTAAATTATGATAAAATATGAAGCACATTATGGATAAATAAAGACACAATTAAAAATTGTGAAATCTAAATCAAGTATTTTTTTTAGATATTTATTGTTTTGCAGATTTAAAAGATATATTTTTGTGGTAAAAAATAAATAAACATTTGAATGCATGATGTGGTGTTATCTGACAAGATTGAGATTTATGATGATGCAATTGAGAATTATGAATCAACTTTTATATTCAGATATATATGTTATATTGAAAATGTATAGAAATATAAACTTAAATTTAAAAAAAAAATTGATGTGATAAAAAAATGGGGATTTATTACAAACATTTGTTCATTATTTTCCTGCATCAGCAGAATTTGAGATCAGGCTTTGTTTGCCATGTTTTATGTTGTTAATTAGTTATATTTCAACTGTATACATTTCATAAAAAAACATATATTTAATAATATATATTATACAAAAAAAAAGATTCGATGGAACAAATGTGTAAACTACTGAAATGTCAACAGTTAATCGAAAAGCCAACTAATGATCATGGTAATTGTACAGATCATTTGTTCACAAACTGCTCACATGCTTCAGTTTCAACATTAGGAAACACATGGTCAGGTCACAAAATATTATTTGCAACAATTTCTTACTCATCAATACAAACCAATCATATAAACCAACCATGGCCTTTATTACCTCTTCCTCTTACACTTTATCTCCATTTGATATTATTTTAGATTTTTACCTTCAAGGTTAACGTCAGCTGAGCACAGTGACCCATAGGTCCCTTGTTTTTCTGTTAAAACCATATTGACAACTCTTGTTACTAGTTATACTCACCAATTATAGGTTTGGATTCTATCATTGTATCATGATCATTAATTAACATATCTGTGATTGTCTGTGTGTGTGTGTATATATATAAATATAAATATATATATACATACATATTATAAAGATATGTATGATGGTGTTTGTTGCAGAATGATGTCATCATAGCTATTGATTCTAGCCGAGTGACAACCTCAAAGCAAGCAGCCAAGCTTATTAAACAAGCCCCAGACAAGTAAGATAGTGGTCTCTAGACTTTGAATACTTACAATAAATATAATTAATATATATATATATATATATATATATATATATATACACACACACACACACACAGTGAAACCTCGTTGTTTCGAACTCACTTAAGTCAAATACCCTTCTTATGTCGAAGTTACAGACTCTATTTTCCGCTTGTGTCGAACCTTGGATGTGTCGAAGTTTTCTGAGGGTCCCTATGACTTCGACACAACGAGGTTTCATATATATATCCTGAGGTTGGCTTTATTTTTGCAAGACTGAAATTTTATTATTTCTCCATTTTGAAAGTTTTGCGAGGGTTTCATTTACGCAATTGCACCAGAACCTGTAAATTTATCAAAGTATAGCAGGATCTGTATTGATATAAAGTTTAGAACAAAATCCTACAATACCTGACTAATTTCTGGTTCAGTAATTAAATTTGGACTTGTTTTACAGTTGATATGTATCACAGTCTGTCTGTACAGCTGATGCCTGGGCCAGTTTTGAAACCAGGCACTAATTAGGAGGCTGATGATGTTGTTTTCAGAGGTCATCTTAGTTGCTGGGGAATCTTATTCCTGAGGGATTCATATTCGCGATTATTTCACATTCACAAATATTGCAAAATTAAAACTCGCGCAAATATAAAAGAAACCACAGTATATGTATATGTGTGTGTATATATATAAAAGGTTATCATGTCTCTTGATGTGTCTCTCTGGTTTGTATATTTACACCAGACAGGTATTCAATTTTGATATGAATAGTACTAACTTAGCAAGTATTTAAGCTCATCATTGAAAATTCCAGGTAAAGCCAGGTTGATGACACTTTTCCTCTGCTGAAAGTTCAGGATTGGATATATTTTTTCTAGATAATACCACTTCATATTCATACATGATTGTTTTGTGATCATTTATGCAAAACTGCAACCAGTTTAATCAGTTATGAAAGAAAATGACCATTCATCATTAGATTTGAATAATCAGCAAACCATTAATCTGTTAACCTCTTGGCTACATCAACTCTAAAATCTTTCTGTATTAGTGGTTAGGTTTATCATTGAAATCCTGCACTTTTATTATCTCAAAGCCTACAAAGTTAATACTGTTGAATGATTTCATACTCTCTTATACTGTGAAAACATCAGATAATCTCAAACCCTTCACACATGTGATTGTAGGTTTTCGGTGACCATAGAGCGGCCATCTAAACTAAAGGCTCCTGAAGTACCACAGTTTCAGTTTGAAGAGGACAGAGTCAGTGTAAATGTAAATATACAGATGGTACCACCTAAGAATTTACTGATGTTAATATTAATTAAAGTGTCAAGCACAATTATTCTTAAACCCTTTGCATTTTACATTATCCCATTTTTAGCTCAGCTGACTGAAAGACATCTGAGCTGTAGGGTCAGTCAACTGTGCTAATGCGATCACTCCTTGTCCTTTTGTCCGTCCGTCTGTCTATCCATCTGTAAACCAGGCACAAATTGTATCTGCTGGACCTTTAATCTTCTTATTTGACATGCAGAGAGGTCCATGAAAAATATTCAGAGATGCAGTTATGCAGTTGTTTGTCAACAGGGCCTAAATTGTAACCATTGGACCTAGAATCTTATAACTTGACATTCAAGGAGGTCCATGAAAAATCTCCTTGGAACCCAAATTTAAATAAAAAAAATTAAATTTAAAATCAATGATGATTTTTGTGTTTTAGGACATTGAGGATGTGACAGTTGACAGTGATGGAGACAGAGATTACATCAACATCTCCCTGAAACAAATATCCAGAGCTGAAGGAGGCTCCCCAGCCTCCGACTCCCCACCCCTCTCTAATACACCCCCAATCTCCCCCAAGAAGGGGTTGTCACTGCTTGGTGCTGGGGGTAATTTACTTGGCCGCAGACGGTCACGAGGAGATGCCACAACCAATAACAAGTCTCCACGCAGCAGTCCGTTGATGAAAAGGTACAAAATTTGATAAATAGTGAGAGTGTTTTAAAGAAACATCTAGATTAACTGACACACAAATGATATAATTTACTTTTTTTCTTGTTAGATATTCAAATTAATTGTTCAAATGATCAATCTTTTTAATTGAAATTGACCATTTTATATTGACGCACCACCTGCATCAATTTTAACTCCCCCCCCCCCCCCCCCCATCAACATTTTTATTTATATTTTCATCTTTCAAGAAGGTAAAATACAATTTGATAAGATTTCCTTTGTTATTTTCATGCTTTTCCCTGATCATATGCAATTTTTATCTAAACATAGAAAAAGGTTAAAAATAAAATATCCCCTATCTGCACTGGTTTCTGGCCTTAAAGAAACAGTGTAGCTCTTTTATTGTTGAACAACATCAATTTGTTTAAATGTGAGTGGAATTGTTCACTGGATCAAAAGCATGTGCACAATAAAACAGCCCCAGCATCACACAGTTATGCGTAAAAAATTTGAAGCTTCCCTAGGGCTATGGGATGGAACACGTGCTTAAAAAAAATAATTTAAACTAGCTCGGAGAATAAAAGTTGAATAAATACATCATTTATTTTAAGTTATGTGACACCCCTGTTTGTTATACCTATATTATAAATCTAGATTTGATTTAAGGTTGAAAGTTTAAATTATCATTAATATCAAACATTAATTTGGTTTTTCTCTTTAACAGGAAGCTTGAGGACCACAAGGACACATCTACTGAGGCCTCAGCCACTGATCTTTCTGATCTGCCTCGACGTAGGGCCAAGAGTGACGTATCCCAGGTTCAAATTAGCAACCTATTTCATAACCAGCATTTCTGTGTTCAAGATTTTAACACACTGTACCAGTACTTTATTATCAAAATGATTTGTTCCTCATTGTAATTGACCTAACCACTACAGCCCATATGCTCCGCCCTTTTAACCTAATTATGATAATGAGCCTACACAGAAACATTCCTACACAAAAGGTCTTCCATGCCCGTGGCATCATTCACTGGAATTGCTATAACCCATTGTTGAATATATCGCAGTCATCATGAAGTGTCTTGCCATATTTTGGATTGTTTGTCCCATACATATTACATGCCAGGTAAGACATTGATATTCACTCAGTTGTCGGCAGAATGGCTCCTGAAACCTTTGGCTTAGAACTTTATATACTGTCTCCATTGTATAAAAAATATCGTGAAAATTGTGATGACATGGGTACTGGTACAGACTACACATGTTCTGTTAGGGAGAGTCTCCCAAATTATGCAAAATTTGCACTTGTCAGATGATTGACTTGTATCATTACCAACAGTATCATGATTGGTTGATTGCAACTGCTCTGCTCATGATTATTGATTGAATGAAAATTTGATTAAGGTCACATAGAGTTCATGCATAGGTCAATTGCTTTAATTTTATTTATGTATAAAACAGGAGTTGGCACCTTCTAAAGAAACACCCTGTGGTTGACTTCATATCCACAATTTTAAAATTTAACTCAATAAAATGTGCATAAAATTGTGACACCTGGACAGGGACCCAAGTAAACATTGAATGAATAAAAATTATTTTTCATTATTAGCTGATAATTGTATCCACCAAAACGAAGTTTTGTGGATACTATGTTTTTGACCAGGTTCCACCACCGCCGCCGCGTTCGTTTCCGGAGAACTCCTCTGAGACTACTGGACTGATTTTTCCGAAACTTACACCAATTATCGAGTCACGTGTGAACTGGTGCCTAACCAATTGGCCTTGACCTCTGACCTTTCCTCTCTGCCCAGCGTTCATTTGTGCGTCTGTTTACACACATAAACCCACATATCTCAGGAACCGTTTGGCCGATCTGGAAAAAAATTGTACAAATTTAGCCCTTGGACAGCTTTATAACATACACAAAAAATGGTGGCGCCACCTGCAACCATGTTTGCACAGTGTCCATCTGTTTGTCTGCCTTGGGTTAAAATCATTCATATCTCAGCAGTGGTTTCACATATTTGCCAAAAATTTTGCAGGTTTTTACATCCTGAACAGCTCTCTTGATTTTAAGACAGGTAGTGCCACCTCCATTCTAGTTTATGCTGCAGACATCCAAGCTCATATCTTAAAAAACCGTTCGACCAATTGGGCAAAAATTATGCATGTGTATAGATCTCACATAGCTTTTTATCATATGCACTGGTGGTGCCACCTGAAACAATTTTTGCACAGCGTGTGTCTGTTTGTCTGCCGTGGGATAAAATCACTCATAACTCAGCAGTGAATTGACGTATCTGCCTTAAATTTTGCAGGCTTATACATCCTGGACAGCTGTCTTGATTTTATGACAGGTGGTGCCACCTACATTTTAGTTTACGCTGCAGACATCCAAGCTCATATCTCAAGAACGGTTTGACTGATTGGGCAAAAATTTTGCATGTGTATAGATCTCACATAGCTCTTTATCATACACAAAACTGGAGGGGCCACCTGCAACCATTTTTGCACAGCGTCTGTCTGTTTTTCTGCCGTGGGCTAAAATCACTCATATCTCAGTAGTGGTTTGACTATCTGCCTAAAATTTTGCGTGTTTATACATCTTGGTTAGCTTTCTCAATTTTTTTGACAGGTGGCTCCACCTACATACACATTTTGGCTGCAGACTTCCATGCTAATATGCAACACACCTCACTCTATTTCCCCTTGCCACTCAATCCATGCTTCACTTCACCCGTTCCACTCTGTTTTTGGCGGATACACATAGTCGCTTGTTGATTACCCGTATTCTAGTTTAAAAGATCTGATATCATTTGTAAGAACAACCTTTGATTTACAGGTAACATACAAGTTCTTATTACTCTTTAAAATGCTTGTCAATCTTTTGCTTTTTGACTTGCCATATTTTTATGATTAATTCCCATTTGTAAATATCACAATATTGAGAATCTCATGAATAAAAACAAACCTTAGTATGTAATCTCATTAATATATGTGATTGATATACCAAATTTAGAGATTTTTTATTTAATTCTGGAATAATGCCAAACTCATTCAGTCATGTATCTATCAGTCTAAATACACTCTCTGTCCCCTTTCATGTTCAGATAACCTGAACTGTAATCTGTAGTCCTGGAATTTTAAATTTAATGCTGGAATTGTATCAAACTTGTTTAATTAATAATCATTTAAATCTGAACATAGTCTTTGTCCAATTTGATGTTACAAATATATAGTTGAACTTATTGAAACTCATCTTATGCTATTTGTTCCCCAGCTGGAGAAAGTGATAAATGAGAAACTTGGAGAGGAGGATAATACTAATTGGATCAAGTTGGAAACCGGACCATCTCGTGACCTGAGAAGGACAAAACCAGTCAAAGCTAGTCAGGTAAAAGTTTTTTTTCTGTTTTTCTATAAGAAAATCCCTTAATTTCAACATTTTATACAAAACATGACTGTTGTATAAAATTAAACTATTGTAGGTCAGCATTGTAGGTCAGCTCTAAACTCAGGGATTTCAAATTTTAAATCCTGAGTTAAAGTTTTTACTAACACTATCATATGTGTGACTGTTTTGTCTGGCCATCAGTGATGCATTCTTTCGCAAACAGAATTCATATGATCTCTCTCAATTTCAAGGGATGATAGATGCCTATGAGGGCACCAGCCCTATTGAATTACAAACATTTGCAGTAACCAGTATGACTGCTAGAGCACAATTAATGATTTTCTTTTGCGAAAATTTGACACCAATGAGGAGTGCTTTCAAATTTCAGACTCCTGTTAAATCCATTATGGCTGCTAGGCAAATATGATAAAATTCTTTTGCATGCATTTTCAATAACATTTTATATATTGCTATGATTAGCTCAGCTGACTATAAGTCATCTGAGCTATAGTTGTGGTCCATTGTCCATCGTCCGTCCGTCTGTCCGTCTGTCCGTCTTGCCGGATGTCCGTCCGTAAGACCAGCACGTTCGACACCATTGGCCCTACGAATCTGAAATTCACCATACAGTTAGATGTCCCCAAAATCTCCTATAATGCCATAAATTGGGTCAGTGGGACTTCGTTCCTCCGAGATATTAAGGAAAAACCTCAATTTTTTATTAGAAATCTTTTTTTACACTTCAGGACTGCTTAATATCAAAACCACTCATCTGGTTTTTTTCCTCATATTTACCATAAATATTCCTCTATATAGTTCCTATGTACATGCCAGAAATTAAGTCAGTATTATTTAATTTAAAAAAGTTATGGGCCCAAACATAATGGACTTTGTAAAAAAATCAGGAAAGATATTTGGTCACTTAAGACCAAAAGTGTTAAAGGTAGGGACTTTTTTTCAGTAATACAGCTTAAATTGATCAAAATTTAATTGTATACCAAAAAATTAGATCAAAATCTGTTAAATTTTTTTAAATATTGGCAAAAATATAAAATTGGTACCTTAAATTTTGCCCAAGTTTGACCATGGCATGTTTTTTTTCCCTGTAAGTACTGTGGATTTAATTTTCACAGCATGATTTTGTTAGCATTTTGTCTGTTAACACCAAAAAATTGAAACCAGTTGATCAAAAACTGTAGATTTTATTCAAGTTTTCAAGCACAATGTCACATCAAGTTTACATCAAGCTAGTGATATGCAGTTTGCTAGAGCTCAGCTCCCCAGCTTCAGCTCTAAGTTCCTTAAATTTAGCATACAGTTAGATGTCTCCAAAATCCCCTATCATGCCAAGAATTTGATCACTAGGACTTAATTCCTTCGAAATATTAATGAAAAACTTCATTTTTTCCATTAAAAACCCATTCTTACACTGTAAGACTGGCTTATATCAAAACCACTGATCTGACTTTGATCATATATAATATACATATTTTTCTATACATTCGCTATGCACATGCCAGAAATGATGTCAGTATTGCGTAATTGTTTTAAGATATGGGCCAAATATAATGCACTTTTTAAAAAATCAAGAAATATATTTACTCCCTTAACAAGAGGATTGCTGAAGCTAGAGTTTTTGTGTCAGGGATGTAACATTATTTAATCAAGATTCAATTGAATACCAAAAATTAGTTATTAGTATAAATATAAAATTAGTACCTTAAATTTTGCCCACATTGACCATGGCACGTTTGATTCCTGAGAGCACTGTTGATATAATTTTCATATCATGCACACATAAGGATTTCATCTTTGTAGTTTAGAAAGCTGAAAGAAATTGGCCAAATATTGTAGCTTTTATTAATGTTTTTATGAGACCATGTCAGACCCAGGCTTAATCCAGCCCCTCTTCAGTCACCTGTATGTTGACCTTGTTGACCTTTCATCACATTATGCATGCTTGAGCGAAGCATACACTGGGGCAGCCAGGCAGCTAATGCCCAGCCACAGTTGATCCAGGTGTCCAACCCAACTCATCTAGTGGTTGTTTTGAAAAACAACGTAACAATAAACAATAAATTAATAATTTTGTATTGGTTTTTTTATAACAAATTAAAGAAAAATTAATAGAAAAGGAATTTGTTAGTTGATGAGTAACAGAAAATTAACTTGCAGTTACGGATGATGTAGGAATCTTGTATGGATGGATAGAATGTCATTGTCAATGTTATTCCAAATAACACCATGCAGTCACCTATGGTATTTTTCAGTGAAATTTTAATGATAAAAAATAATTCATATTATTCATTACTAATCATTAGGGATCATATGAAGGAAATTAATGATAGACAAAGATGCAGTTGATAATATTAATCTAGATTCCTACTGTGTCTAGTGTGTAGATTGATATGAAAGTAGTCCAAAGTGAATATATTACATTTAATTTTTTTAATATAAATAAAAGCCATAAAACCAGGTACTTATGATCATTATTTAAATTTGTGAATTTTGTATACTAGAATATACCCATATCAGTACCTGCATCCACACTTTTCTTAAATTATGAGTGAGCACTGACATGGCGTGCGCGTTTGAAATGCACTGACACAAATGTGGCGAGGGGTGAGATGTTCCACGTCCAAAATCGTCCCAACGATTAACCCGCAACATGATTCACTTGTGCCAAAATTGCCTATATGGGCAGTGGTGAGATGTTCCCGGTCTAAATTCGTCCCCGCGGTCAACCCAGAAACAACATTCATTTGTGTTGACCTAGCGGACTGCTTAGAAAAGGCCGATGTGAAGTGAATGTTTGGGCAGACTATGTCAGGTTTGATTTGATTGGTTAGCGAGAGGAGATTTAGGACGACGTGGGCGCACTATGTGAGAATGGCCAAGGCACAGCGAAGGTATTAAACCCATAATATTTTTATCGATTTTGAGGCCATTTTTTTACCAAACACCTAAAAAATATACACTCGTTCTTCCCCGGACCAAGATGCACCCTCCCACGAAGTTTGACGACCGTGCGATCCCTAGCGTGCGAATGAATCCGGACAGACAGACAGACAAACAAACAAACAGATTCCCGTGAATTATAGTATGATTCTGGATTCTCAACATCATTGTTTGGCTAAAACTGAATAAATACTAGACATGGTGTGAATGCTTTGCAAATGTATATACGAATACGAATATGTACTGCATTAAAAAATTTTATTGCATAAGAAAGGGAATTCAGGTAAAAATGAAAGTATTTGAATACCAGTGCAGATACTTTCAAAATGTATTCATGAATGCATTCATGAATATATTCTATAATATTATTTCAATAATCATTTCAGTTATATTTTATTTTAAAAAATCATATGATTTTCTTATTTTTTTTTTTAAATAAAAATTATATTGGCACAATATTTGTTATTAAATTTTAATAAATAGTTAAACTCTTTTATTATATGTGCTGCTTATAATTTATATGGCCAAGTCAAAATCTGTGTGACAATAGCACTCCATTTGTTAATAAAATAAATGAAATCAATCCTCTTCCCTGTCTCTAAAGATACTATCAAAATCATACATAAGTTAAACACCAACAACTCATAATAAAGCTTATATTTATTACCACACAAAACAAGCATGTGCCTCTTTCCCAAATGATATTTTTTATCATATATAACAGCTGAGTGCCGTGACCCATGGGTCCCTTGTTTTTTTTTAAGACTGGACCCTTTTAGATTATAAGTGGTTATAAAATTTCAGACCAATCTGACATTGATATTGCCACAGGGCTACCATTTAAAGGAACTGGCATTTGTGGGGTACTAATTGAGGAACTTTACGGTCCAAACCATTTTTTGATACTTATGTTTCAGTGCCCAGCCTGGAACGAGAGTTTCTTGTTTGCAACGGAGGAGAAGCATCATTACCTGAACGTGTGTGTCTGGTGTCGGGAGCCAAAGAGAGTGGACAAACAGGGCAAGGTGCTGAAAGAGGAGCGAGACTCACTGCTCGGCCATGTCAGTAACTGTTATTTAATATCCTTAATATAGGCAAATACAATACTCTCTGAGAACAGCAAGTTTACAGTTTAAATTTTTTTGTGAATATGTTATTTTTTTTTTATAAAATTTCTCACTTTTAAAATTGTTCATTGAATACATATTGATGTAGTTATAGGTATAATTGTACTGCAGTTTGATGTTTTACTCAATAACATATATATATATATACCCTGAGGCTCCTTGTATGATTTGTTGTATTCATACCTCTTGTTGAGCATCTGTACACTTGTAATCTAAGTACCATTTACATCTCTAGATGAACACAAGAATGACAAGTGATCCTGTTTTACCTTTACTGTACTTGTGTGTAATAAAAGTTTGTATTTTACATGTGTAAAACTTACATCTTTACATCTGAAGATGAGCATCAATTTGACCAACATAAGCATCCCTGGAATTAGCCATGGTTTTACTAGTAGTAATGTAATTGTGTAAGTTTTTCACATACCTAATTTATGTTTTACATCTGTATGTAAATAGTTTTGCCAACAGAGCCCTTGAATGTCTCCTAATGTTGCACTTATTTGTAATGTGAACATGCATTTTTATTACGTCTAATATATTTACCTGATTACAGACTTTCTCTGTGTGTTATGCATGTTTAATGACAAGGTGCGTTTTTACACCTGTGATGCTTACATCTTCACATGTGTAGGGGAGCATCAGTTTTACCAGTAGAGCCCTCATTTGTAATGTGAAAATTTTTTTTTTACGTCTATTTTGTTTATATATTTACACATAAGATCCACATGAGATTACATATGAGATTCAGTATAACAGGCTCACTCCCTATGTAACACTCAGGTGCAATGTAAAGGTGTATCTTTACACCTGTAATATTTACACCTTTACATGAGTCGATGAGCATCATTCTTGTGTAAAGTGAAGAGTATTTTTACACATCTAAAGCTACAATCTTTACATCTCTAGGTGAGCATCAATTTGACAGACATAGCCCTGGAATGTCTGTCCACTCTGCAGGGCACAATGCAAGAGGCCTACAAGCTGTCTCCCTCAGAAACGAAGGTCACAGTCAGGTCAGGGGCTTGTTTAAAACTGATGTTAGAAAAGTGTTTAACAAGCATTGTCCATTAAAGGGACATAATAAGGAGGAATGTTATGCCTATGCGTTCACACTATCAGTTCTGTTTTACTTTATACAAAAGTTTCCAAGCAAAACCACCCCAGCACACACTCTCAGTACCTCGCATATAGCTGTTAACACCTTGTTATTGCTCTACCTGTTAGTAAACACAGTCCACATGTGACTGTTTAGAATAACAAGGCCCCCTATTTTGGAGGTCCAATGGTGAGCCACAACACGTGATGTTTTTCCAGCGGGAACATGTTTTACATTTTTTGGCCAAGTCATTCAATGTATCTCTTGATTGACAGGTGTTGTTGTCCATGCTGTGTTTATGTTGACACATGTGATCACGCCGAAACCACTTGTTTTAACACTAATGTAAAGGAGTAAGCCAACAGTTACAGGGAAATATTTTGGCAGGTACCAATTTATTTAAAAGTAAAGAAGCTATTTTTGTATTAATTCAACAGGCTTTATAGGTGATTGGGCCCCTTTAAATGATATGGCTGAATACCTTAAATGCACAAACAATAATTTATTATGGTAATAAGCCACTGTGGTGTGTCGGTTTCTTGATTACATGTAGTCAGCTTCATATTTTGGGGTTAAATTTTCACAATTTTTACTTTTACAGTGTTTTGTGAGGGATCCATTTTCTCCAAAAAAAGGGGGGGGGCAACAAATAAGTGGAAATCTTATTTGTTTTAGATGAATTAAAAAATATGATAATATTTTCAATATCAATCTTTAATTATGAACATGAATGATCTATATATATTTATACAATCAACATTTTTTGCTTTTGATGAGTGACATTACAGGCATGGATAATGTACATGATATGTCAGTGAGGCTTTTATATAAATCACTGTTCATAATGGTAGATGGGGTGTTGTATTCACAAGGTTTTTTTTCATTTTGTGATCAATTCAGTTTCGCAAATATCACAAAATTTAAACCCTCTCTTATAAAGAGACATCCACAAAACATAATGTGGCAGAGTTTGTGGGGCTACTCCTTTGTTAAGCATCAATTTGACAGTGAGATCTAGTGTCAAATTTAAGGAACCTGTGTTTTGTTTATTGATAAATGAAGACTTTAAAAGAATGGTAACTTCTGTGATATGAGTTTTTCAGATTCTTCTAATATTTTTGATTATTTTAAAGGGGCCCAATCACCTATAAAGCATGATGTATTAAAACGAAAAATAGCTTCTTCCCCTTTAAAATATATTAGTACCTGCCAACAAATTGCCCTGAAACTGTTTGCTTACTCCTGTAAAAGAATGTTAAAAACAGTGGACCAGGCACGATCGCTGGTGTAAACATAAACACAGCGTGTAGAAGTCTGTGCATTGCTGACCCACAACACCTGCAAATCAGGGGACGCTCTAACAGAATTGGTCCCCTAAGTGTAATACATGTTCCTGCTGGCTGAAACATCGGTGTTACGGCTCATAATCGGACCTCCGGTTACACGGCCTTGTTATGGTATACAGACAAACTTGGACTGTGTTTACAAACACCCAGAGCAATAACAATGTGTTAAACAGCAGTATGCAAGATACTGAGACTGTGTGTTTGGATGGGTTTGCTGGTTAACTTTTTTAGAAAGCAAAACTGAACCGACTGTATGAAAGAATAGGCATAATATTGCTCCGGATTATGTCCCTTTAAGCAGAATTCAGAAATCATTTGTATGATTTAAATAAGTTATAAGTTAGTAAGTTATAGTAAGATATAAAAAAAAATTGTTGGGATTGTTGCATCTTTTTTAATTCGGCTTACTATAAATCAACTGAGCCACAGCCTTGGTCCTATGTCCATCAGCTCTTTCTCCATCTGTCCACCTTTACAATAGCTACATTGAGGGGTGATTCATCTGTACAGGTGGCAGTAATGGGGTGATTTTCATTTTGGGTCCCACCCCTGTCCATCTGTATATATTTAATAATTTTCAATCTTATATTTTCATATTATTTTTATATTGCATGTTCATGATTTATTTTTAAATTGAAAATAGGGATATGCTAAAAAAATAATGTTTAAACTTGCTGTCATATTAAAAACTGGAATTATTAACCCCTGTTCTGAGTGCAAGGATTTAATAAATATTGGTCAAAGGCTAGATCAGCTGAGCACCATGACAAATGGGTCTCAGTCAAATCATTTACCATATTTTAATTATTGCATAATTATTTTCAGCAGAGGCAAAGGGATCCAGTCTCATCCTGGATATGATGACCAGCTGACTCACGGTGACATCCGACTCGGATTCGAACATTCCACTAAACCCCTCACCAAAGCTGAACGACAGAGACTTGACAAGATGCGCCAGCAGATGGCAGCATCATCAAAGCAAGATTTGAATGAACCACAGCATCTCACCCATCCCAAAAAGTATGACCTGTTGTCCTGAGGACATTGGTTACTTTGATATATTTCTGTGTCTCTGTCCCACCTTCCCAAAATCTTCAAGGTCAGCTTAGCCTAAGTATACATTAGTTGTATACACTTAGTATGTCTAAGTTTACACAAGTTGTTTCAAATCAGCTTTCCAGATGACTTTATAAACTGGTCTGCAGAAATCATGAATTTTTATGCCCCCGCCACAAAGTGGCCGGGGCATATAGTTTTACCCATGTCCGTCATTCCGTCCTTCCGTCATTCCGAAATCAAACAGTTGTACGGACTTTTTTTCGCAATGCCTGCAGATATTGGCCTAATTTTTGGTGTGTGGGCAGATATAGACCAGTTACAGATCAAGTTCCCGTTTCGTCCCTGTTGACCTACTTTTGACCGTTTTACCGCTCCTAAACTTAGAAAATTTCATGAAAAATAGAAATTTCATGACAAATACACATGTACGGACTTTTTTTTCACAATGCCTGCAGATATTGGCCTGATTTTTGGTGTGTAGGCAGATAATGACCAGTTACAGATGGAGTTCACGTTTTGTCCCAGTTGACCTACTTTTGACTGTTTTACGGCTCCTAAACTTAGAAAATTTCATGAAAAATAGAAATTTTCATGACAAATACACATGTACGGACTTTTTTTCGCAATGCCTGCAGATATTGGCCTGATTTTTGGTGTGTGGACAGATATAGACCAGTTACAGATCGAGTTCCCGTTTCGTCCCTGTTGACCTACTTTTGACTGTTTTACGGCTCCTAAACTTAGAAAATTTAATGAAAAATAGAAATATTCATGACAGATACACATGTACGGACTTTTTTTCGCAATGCCTGCAGATATTGACCTGATTTCTGGTGTGTGGGCAGATATAGACCAGTTACAGATTGAGTTTGCGTTTCGTCCCGGTTGACCTACTTTTGACCGTTTTACGGCTCCTGAACATAGAAAATTTCATGAAAAATATGAAAAATCATGACAAATACACATGTACGGCTTTTTTTTTTGCAATGCCTGCAGATATTGGCCTGATTTTTGGTGTGTGGGCAGATATTGACCAGTTACAGATTGAGTTCGCGTTTCCTCCCAGTTGACCTACTTTTGATTGTTTTATGGCTCCTGAACATAGAAAATTTCATGTAAAATAAAAATTTTCATGACAAATACACTTGTACAGACTTTTCTTCGCAGTACCTGTAGATATTGGCCTGATTTTTGTTGTGTGTGCAGATAATGACCAGTTAGAGATCGAGTTTATGTTTTGTCCCAGTTGACCTACTTTTGACCATTTGACGTTGCTCTAACATAGAAAATTTTAAAAAAAGTGCACGTATGGAGATTTTTTAGCAGTGCCTGCAGATACGGGCCTGATTTTTGGTGTATAGGCAGATAATGACCAGTTACAGATCGAGTTCTTGTTTTGTCCCAGTTGATCTACTTTTGATCATTTGACTGCTCCTGAACATAGAAAGTTTCATGAAAATAGAAATTTTCATAACAAATGCATATGTACCGACTTTTTTCCCTCAATGCCTGCAGATACCACCCTGATTTTTTATGTGTGGGCATTTAATGACAGTTACAGATCAAGTTCGCGTTTCGTCCCGGTTGACCTACTTTTGATTGTTTTACTGCTCCTAAACATAGAAAATTTCATGAAAGACAGAAATTTTTATGGAAAATGCACATGTATGGACTTTTTTTCACAATGCCTGCATATACTGGCATGATTTTTGGTGTGTTGCTTGATAATGACCCGTTACAGGTCGAGTTTGCATTTTGCCCTTGTTGACCTACTTTTGACCATACGACACCTCCTGAACTTAAAAATTTTTCAAAATTTTACAAATGTTTCTAATTTGCCCCAGGCGGGGGCATTCGTGTCGTTCTGACACATCTAGTTGTAACTGATATAAATTTTGAAGTACATGTATTACATATTTCCCCTTCCCCCTTAAATTGGGAATGAGGGATCATGGGGGAAGGGGGGGGGCATGTATCTTTTTTTGAAACTACAAAAATAAACCAAGGCCATTCTAGTTTTTACAGAATCTTTTTATCATACACCATTACATGTACTTACAAGTAAAATTATTATTATTCCAATTATTCCTGAAAAAAATTGACAACAAAATTAATTGATGGTAGTCTCTGATCCAATTAATATCTTTACTATGGGTGCTTAAGGGACTGGCCTTTCAAATGTAGCTACTGTTTGTATAGTATATTCACTTCGATGCATATCCAGATGTGGATTTTTTTTTGGGGGGGGGGGGTTAGATTAGGTTTATTATGCCTACTCAGGGTCTGCTTTACAATGGAATTAAAGATTTATGAAGTCTTTCCACCCCTGGTTTTGATGTTTTTTAGTAGTCAAGTAATTTATTATTATAGTATGTGAAATTATGAAATTTAATCCTAGGTGTGATAATTAACATTCAGATTTAAGCTGTTATTCATCAGACATCATTTGTATACTATTGTGACTGTATATATGAGGGTTAATACCAGTATGTATTTTTTTATTTTTAGGCTAGAGGAAGGAAAACATGATTTCATTGCAACACATTTTCAAGCTCCAACATTTTGTCACTTTTGTGGTAAAAAGGCAAGTTTAATTTCTTTTACTTATACTCTCTTTAAATAGTGATATTTTACAGTGACACAGTTTGTCATCAGATGTTTAGTATCATGTAAATCACATACTGGTACTTCATTAATTCATACTATCAGGTCTGTGGCAGATACACTTTCACAAACCTTGATTCAGTGAGCTGTTCAGGCATCTATTTCATGAATAATGAAAAAGGCAATTTAACCATTCAAATTACTTGTGTACACTGGTTCTACATGGACAAAAGGTGCGATGTTTTGATAAAAATGTTAGCATATATTTTACCTCTATCTACAGGTAATAAAATTGCATAAAATAACGCCCGGTTTCAAACATTGAACACTAAGTACTGAATTCATTATTAAAGCTTTCTCATAAACAGAAAGTCTTTGATGATGCAAAGGGGCACTGCTAATTTAGGTAAAATTCAATTAAATGAAGTAAACCCAGTTTGCTTACCAGACACATGTCAGTTTTGAATTTGACACACCAGATAACAGTTGCAAATATGCAAATATCACGACAGATCTGGCTTCGGTCCTGGCGAGGAGCATTCCAGTGTAAAATCTGTGGGATGGTGAGCCACAAGAAATGTGTAGAGAAGTGTCAGGCACAGACTTTATGTTCAAGGTAGGTCTTGCCTTCATATTCTCTAGGTCTGCTATGTTGACTGTGTTAGAGGAGCCCAGTATTTTGCTAGACATACTAGGTATACATGAGATATACATGTATTCAGTGTTCTCTCTTTGAAATATATCAGTGTCTGCCAAGATTTTGTTCTGAAACCACTTCTTTACAACTAAAGTCCATTTCACCACCTGCTGTCCACCTGTTTTTAGTAGATAATTTACTTAAAAGTTTATATTTTCCAATATTTTCCAAGTAAACAACATATGGAAGTGACAACCTAATATGGCAGTTAAGAATCTTACAATAAATCCCCCGTTCATGTTTCACAACATTTTAGTCTCTTTATCATGATCTGGCTGATATTGTTTGTCCCTCCATAAGTAGCCATCTTTGTTTTAGCTGGTTATATTTTTTAGTGTTTACATGAGATCATCCAATCAGCAGCTGTCATTTGTGGCTGTTTTTGCATGTGACCAATGATCTTGACCGCCATAAGTAGGTCTGATATGTTGTAAAATGTAGACTGATTTCTCATATTTTCAGAAAATTCTGTTACTCAAATATGGCATAAGGTTGGAATTTAGTTACCTAGTTGAAAATTAGGTTCTGTAATCCTCTCCTCTACACTATAATTGTTTCCCTTGAAATGTACCAAATAAAAATTTTCATAGCAAAAAACAGGTGGACATGAGGGGATGAAACGGACTATAGACACAACTAGAATCCAACTTGTATTTTTCATGATCAGTATACACAGCATGAAAGAGTACCAAAACAGCATCCTCCCCTAGAGCTGAAACGGGTACAAAATTTTGGACTTGAGTACCTAATAGGTATTACCTGTTACCATGGCAATGCTGTAAAGATAAAATGAACATGCAAAATTTGCATAACTTTGACATTGTGACAGCTTAACTTTATCCGAATGAAGGAATAGATATAAATACTCAAATTAAACAGAGTGGAAAATCCATTCAAAGCCATAACTCATTAATGTAAGTCCCTTGGAAATAAACTGTACAGTACGATTATCATACTGCCTGTAAATTTGAAGAAATATTCAGATATGCATTTACATACACAAGTACTCATTAAGTTTAAAAGGACTTGAATACTTGAGTACTTTTGAGCCCTGTTCTCCACTACTCATATAAATCAAGATGGCAACCATTAGTAAAAATTTGCTGACCCTGTTTTTAGCTCATTTTATGCACACTGCAGAAAATACATAACTTTATTTAGTGATTAAGTGGTCAAATAAGTTTTCTTTTGAACTTCCAGATGTTTAAATTTAAAGTTAAATGTTTGGGTTTATGATATGATATAACTGACTCAAACATAATGCTACAGGTGCCCTTTTTATTGAGTGACATGGGCGTAACTCATGTTGTAGCGCCCGTATCTGGCCGAGTATTGCATTCTCAGTTTAATCTGTACTAGTTGAACTCCCGTTGTTATGCTAGCTTGGGGCTTTCTTGCCTGACTGAGCTCACGTGTGAACCATAATATGAAGAGACACAGCGATGTTTTTCTAGATGATTCCTGTAACGCGTTTTTACTGTGTGTTGTGTTGGATTCTTAAGACCGTTTGAGAAGTGGAAAATTCTCGGCTTTGGGTGAGAAGTTAGAAATAGGGGGCTATGTTTTAAACCAAGAGAGAGGTTAAAGAATATTCCAGCAGATGCAGAAGTGTGGGACCTATCTGATTATCTAGTAATTTTAGGGATTCTACTATTACTAACTCTATACAATTTAATGCTGCCTGTCTCAAGTTTACTTTCTGGATTGTTACAAGAGCTTTACATTGGACTGTTATACTCCGAGAGTATACATTTTAAAGAACTTGTCGCTGTGGCAGTGGTGGTATCCAGATACTGTGCACTTTGTTTATTAGGCTGTGTGATTATATTGATTTGATGTTATACTGTTATTGTACTGTGTAATTGTATTGATTTAGTGTACTATAATGTTAGGGTTGTTTTTGGAATAAATTATAGTTATTTGTTAACAAAAAACCACTGACTTCTTTATTCATTCCCCTAGACATTTCACACTGCCTAGTGTTACAGAATCTTATTTTTTTTATCTCCATCACAAAATTTGTGTTCATCACGCATACGTGATCTGTTTATATTAGGTTCCGTAACAATTATCAGCCTCATCTGACTTAACACTTTTGGGACTGTAAACTCATGTAGCTTTTCTCGGTCCTCAAGGGAGCATACAACCAAAGCAGCCATTAGAGACAATAGAAGCTAATATTTGTTCTGCATGTGCCTGCCACTCATGACCAGTACCTATTCACTTATGGGTTGAGAGAGTAGGGCCATACCTGCAGGGGCCACAGAGTTTGAGGAGGTTCAAAAATGTCCAAGCTCTGAGCATTTGTCAACCATATGGAATTTAGGTGTACTGGAATTTTCGGGTTTCAATGACAATACTATTTCTTTTCCAGGGAAGGGATAAAAAGAATGAAGAGAATTCCACAGGAGCAGCCAACAAGACATGAAGGTCAGGATACAAAGGTCAAGGATAACAAAGGTCAGAGGTCATGCTTATAATTCTGCTCAATTGTTTTAAGCTATAATCTGTTTGTCATGTTGATTTTTGAAAAAATTTTTATGGACTTACATAGGCATTTCTTAGATCTTTTCAAATAGAAATTAAAAAAATACTGACACTGAGAATTTTGGTTTTGCAACACTTGTTATAACCATAAACCATTTACATATAAAAATCAAACAGATAGATATACAAAGCCTTGACTATATGCTGGAAACTGAGTGATGAAACAAATGGCATATTTCCTTTAAATCCTAAAGAAATGAGACTCTAAGTAAAAAACAGTAGGATGCAGTTTATGTTATCTGAAAATTTGTAGCTTCTCTGAAAACATATGAGAAAGCTGGTTATTAAACTTATAGAGGACATGGGAATAATTGTATATTTTATATGTTTCTTTGTGTAAATTGATCCAAAAATCAGATATTATCTGTCTGGGTGGGTATATGTGCCTTCTACTGAACCAACAGCTGAAGAACTGTGTCTCTCTTTCTAAAGTCAACTGAAAATTCATAAGATTTTATAGAAGGATCTGATGTTAATAGATCATTGGGAGGTAAAGCAATCAACAGGAAAATAATGACATTCTTTAAAATCAGAATGTAATGGTTTCTGTATCTAGGACAATGTAGTCCCACAAATTAAATTAACATCTGTTGAGAATGATGCAATATTCTCAGCAGAGAAGCCAGGCAGAAATAGTAAGATTTTGTTAATACTTAATAGTTGCAAGCAGCAACAAACACTGGAACTGTAATCTCAGTCACCACCAAACTTCACATATGGTCCCTTTTTATACCTAAGAATGATGTCACACAATTTCAGTGAACTGTACACAGTTCCAGACAACACCAGCCTCCATAACTCTTATTCCACATGATTTCATTAAATGCTGGTTGGTGCTCAAACAGCAAAGAAACAGAAAAACAACAGTTAAACAATAACTTCCCTGATAGTGCTTAATAGACTTATATCATCCAGGACAACCGGTTCTTTACAGACGTTGACATTCCAGCGATACAGACTACAGACTTATCCCATGATTCAGCACCAGAGCGTCGGAGACACAACTCTGCACCAGATGACACCAAGGAGGATGAATCAGCACAAACTGAAGTTCTGCTGGGCGTCAGCTCTCTACCCAGAACGCGATCCTCAACCACACTGGAAGACATGTTTCAGGATCAGAACCCTTTGCTGAAACCAGAGGATCCTTCCGCATCCAGAGGAGTAAGTCTGTCTGTCCTGCTTTTCCGTCTGTCAGTGCTATTTCCGAATATAGTATCAAACAAGAAGCAGTCTTGAATCAAAATTAAAAAAATTAATTTCAAGTTAAAAAGAAACAAGATGCAAGAAAAAAAAACAAAATAACAGTTTTTGAAAAGTGTCATGTAGTTTGATATTAGCCCATTCAAAAATGGTTTGTTGTAACTGGTTGCTTAAATTGAGTAAGGTACCATTAAAAATTTAATTTTTTTTTAATGTTTAAAAGTTTAAATTGGTTTATTATTAATGGAGTTTAATGTTCATATCATCTTTTGGATTGAATTTAGATAAATGGGTTTTATACCAGGAATGCCACCTTAAGTGTGCTGTGCATTAAGTGTTTCCATATTCCAGGTGTCTCCAGGGATGTCCAGTGACTCCAGCACAGACAGCGAGGATGAGCTGAACTTCTTACAGTATTTTGAGCAGCAGAAGTCACAGGGTCTGCCAGATGAAGACACCATGACAGCAGCCAAGGAGACAGGCCGAGAACTGTACGCTAACCTAGATCCAGAGGAGAGAAAGGAGAAGCTCAACTCAATGGTAGGTAGACACATGATTCTTTTATTGCCAGCCAAACCTGTGGGTTTATAAATGGTTAAATCCCAGCTATTCACATACCTTTTCTGTAGAATTTGTTTGATTTCTGGCATACTCTGCTTACATATTCAGAAACTGGTCTGTAGGGGGGGGGGGGGGGAACTGGGAGTCCCCCCCCCCCCCCCCACTTTCATCCGATGCAACCTTTTTCAAGGGTTTCAGACAAAGTTTTATGACCTGGACCCTCCCCCCCCCCCTTTACTAGACCTTAGGACCTTTTCTTGAGTTATTTCATTATAAATCCTCCTTTGTTGGACCCCCCTCCTTTTCCTAAATCCTGGACTGCCCCTGATATTAATGAACTCTAGTTAAATCCTGTTCAGAAAAGTTCTTATAATGCCTTTGTGGTGAATGTATATTAGCTCATTTATAAACTTTTATCCATACAAGTCATTAGTAAACTTAGAAACTCGGCCAATGTTGACTAACAGAAGACCATGTAACCTGTATGGTGGTTGGTTGCGTTGTTTGGAAGTTGATAGGTCACTAGTTGCAAAAACGCCCTTTGCATGCAAAAATCTGGTTCACTGGCTTGCCTCCAGATATCCTCTTGAATGTGTTTGGATTGTTTTGGCAGGCACCCCACATGTTATAAATGTGAATAAAAACAAAATGAACAGCCTGTGTGCAGGAGATCAGTGTTTTCTGGCATATTTCAATGGAAGGTTCAATGGATTGTCTTTTGTGAATATAAAATTTGTCATACAATGATGACATCAGCAGGAATTTACAGGTTTCTGACTACATAACAGGGGCTTTTACCTGATTATCCTGGTGTTACCAAGATTCTGTGTACAGCTCCTGCAGGTCCTGGGTATATGTTATCCCCATTGCTAGGTCAAAACACTGAAGAAACCACAGCTGACATTCAAACTCACAATTTCCTTTATCAATAGGATGTGATAATATTGTAAATCTAGGAAATGATTAACTCTGTAGCCATCAATAAAAAATACCATTCAGAGAATATTGTGTACACAATGAATCCTCTACAATGGAGGCACCCTTGGGACTGAGCCAAAATGCCCACCTCAACAAGATTTCCACTATATAGGGGTCATGAATGCAACATAAATAATACAGGAGGAGAAAAAACAGGACTTTCTTTATCAGCCTATTCTCAAACACAAAAGGTGTTATTAGAAAATAAACTTATAGTATACAAGATTATTAATTGGACTAATAATAAGGATCAACCGTGTAATACGAGCTCAAATACCTGGAACACTGATGTTTATAATGGGGCAGTTAAAAAAAATGTTATCATATCGACAGATTATTATTGTGGGGTGGTCACAAGGCAGTATTCCAATGTGCAGTAAAACCTTGAAATTAAGACCACCACCAGGACCTCAATATAGTGGTCCCATTTGCAAGGTGGTCATCTGAGCTAGGTCTTAAATAAAGAGTAAAAAAGACTCAGGACCTTTAAAAAGTGGTCATTGTTTTGAGTTGGTCACTAAAATGAGTTGGTCATTAGGCAAAGTTTTACTGTATATAATAAACACCAGAGTATTACCATACAGTAGCTGTGTCTATATTCATATTGATATCTTTATTTGGACATACTGGTAGTATGTTTTATTGATAATATTGTTAAATAGTTCTGCATGAACACACATTGGTTGCCTTACACTGTGTTGTTGCTGTATCAGTATCTGCACCTGTTTTGATATACCAATTGGCCATGGCTTTGGCCGCAGCATGTTGATATGGCCAAAAACCAGCCAGCTCAAAGAGTGAGTTTTAATTGCTAATCAATTCTTGGTGGAGAAGGTCTGATCAAATTGCCAATCTCACAATATGCAAACTGGTTTCTTTTAAGCTGTCAGTAAAAATAAATTCTATCATTTTTCCAAGTTCAATTCAATTTATTTTTTTCAGTTTTAAAATACATTGACAGGTTAATTCATAAACATGCAAGTGAATTCATGCAATAATCAAATTGAAGAAAATTGAGTTTTTACCCAAAGGGTGTATATTACCTAGCTCTCTTAAATTCTGACAGGTGAGTTACCAATGGAAGGTGCAAGTTGAATAAACAGAAGCAACAAAATCCATATTCTGCATACAATTGTTTAAACACTGCAGTGTAGTATTTTGTAGTATTAAACTACTTTGGATGTGGAATTACAAGAGGAAATTTAACAATTATTTTTCGTTTAATATTAGCATCACAGTGCAACTAGAATTGTTGTATACTGTAAGCTTTAAAAAAGGAAACAACTGATAATAAATTTTGATGACAATAAATTCCAAAAAAGTAAACAGCTTAGAAATACAAAGTTTAATACTGTCCACAGCTTATTTTTTTGCTTTGCTACATGTAGTTGTGTAGGAAACGTGTCCTTTTTATCAAAAAATGGGTTAACAAAGATGTTTGAAAACTGGTTATTATAATATATACCTTTAGGTAAATAGCTTTAAATAGCTTTAAATATCCATAAAAACTTGGTGGAATAAAACAGAGCATAATATGTTTATTTCTACCAGGTATATATTAATATAGCTGTTTATTACTGATACTGTCATGGAGTTCGAGTTGATTAAGATGAAGGATGTCTCATGATTTGAAAATTATGTATCTGACAAAAGCACAGCCCACATACAGGCCTATTTATGATAATGCCCATTTGATAGAGTGAGAATCATTATTAATTATTTCTGATTCACATATTTGCTGTCATGACTCAGTTGTCAATCACATAACCTGTTGGAGGCATACCTCTACTTTCAATGTGGTCAGAAATTCAATGAACATGTGGGGTGATTTAATCATATTCTGAGCGATACCTAATATTTCTCACTGATCAATATATGGTGCGTGTTGAGAGAACATAAATTTACAAAAAAGTCAGATCACTGTGTATGGAAATTGGAGCCATGACCTTCTGATTGCTAGTCATTTGCTCTAGCACTAAGCTAATGGAGATCCCTAACCCCTCTCTGTATAAGCACACAAGCAGGTATGTGACCTTGGCTTTGGGAAAGAAAAAGGAGCTGATAGAGCTTATCAGGCTGCGTAAAAAAATATATGACCAGCCTTCATTTAGATATGGCCCGGGGACAGCTCTAGGTAAAGTGTGACAGGAAAAAGCCACCATGTTAGCCTGGCTGGCCAGATACGATATTAATATGCTTCAATTTGCCTCACCAGTTAGTAGAAATGTTAACACTGAATATTTTATTTTATTTGAGTGTATTTTATTACACTCAAATTTCAGAAATAATGATTATTAGTGCATGTGTCTATCCCAACTTATGGGTCATACACATGCAGGGACCCTCACATATGGAAAGGGGCTCTCCACATGCTGGTCCCGCATGGGTGAAATCCCACATGTATTGAAAGGCACACTTATGGTGTGCAGCATACATTAAATAGAGAGATGTATGAACAGCCAAGCTGGTATCGAGAGAAAGAACATGAATGTGGTGCCGGCAGTTTTGTTTGAAATTAAACTGGTTCATGCTGAGTGATGCAACACCAGTATGTGACAAGCTTCATTAAAAAAAAATGACCACACTTATTTAAATATATTTGTAAGATATGCTTTTATATTTTGATGATATGGTTATGTCTAAAGGAAAAACAAATTTCTTTAGCCTTGTGCTTATTTGTTAAAGCCTGCTATTCACTTGTCTCACATGTAGAACTGTTGTGGTTTCTGACTTTCTAAATGTATGGTTTAATAAACTGTAGGTAATTCCTGCTAAGAAGAGTTCTGATAACACCTTCTGGGACAGATATATGAGCTTGTTTATCTACACGCATTCAGTAAACACCATACACACATGCCAATGTTCACAAACAATAAAAAAACAAGTGATTGGAGATGGTCAGTTTCATTTGTGTGTAAGTTGAAAGATTACAAGTTGTTTGCCCCCATCATGTGAAACAAAGCTATCCAGTCTTTTGTCATTTGCAAAATTCCGGTTAATCTGATTTGCAGCCAGATATCCTTGCTGGGCATGTTTTTGTTTTATAATTGGCGGCCAGTTTAGCATCCCCCCCCACATGTTATAAACACATAGATATAACCCAAACAGACAGCTTGTGCAATGTGGGATCAGCACTTTTTGGCTTATTTTTATAGACAGTTCAAGAGACTATTTTTTTACAATACGTGCCATGATATATCAGAATTATAGGCACCCATCAGTCTTATGTGTTATATTCTGCTGTTATTGGTAGTGGATCGGTGTATTATATATAGTGTGCTGGAGTGTGAAGTGAAATGAGTTTTAAAGGAGCATACAGTCATGCAACCATTCTGTCGACGTCCCAAGGTTGGAGGAACAATGGCTAATAGGATCATATAATGGGTTATGCAAGCTTTCACATGAAGAACGTGTGACAATATGAATGCAAGAATCATTATAATGAAAGTTCCCTATATTTTGCTCATTGGTTAATTTCTGTAGTCTGACTTGGGCATATTAGCCAACAGACATGCAATACAATACTCAGTGTTATACAATAACAAAGGATATCTTTTAATTATCTTGAAATCAAGATTTATATAATGAGATGGTCATAATGCATGATTTGTATTAGATTTTTTAACATAATTCTTGTTGCTCAGAATAATTCCTTACTTTTTGTAATTACCGCTTGATTCAAAAGGTTTGATTTGTAGTGCAGAAATTTAAGCTTATGCTGTATGTATTATACTAGTCTATGTTTGATCTCAATATTAATTTATAGCTAGGGTTATTCCTTGTTTTGCTCTTCAGTCAATCCTACCATCACTTAAAGCCTTGTCTGTAGAATTATAAATGTGATTTCTGGTCACTAGTTGCAAATTAAATGCCCTTTGCAAAACTGTGGTTCATCAGATGTCCTTGTTGAATCCGTTTGATCGGCCCCCCACATGTTAAAAACATTTGGAAATAAACAAAAAGAATCAAATTTATAAAAGGTTCAAGGGATTATCTAAGGATCAGATATCAGATTAGGTCCCTTTAAATATCAGGATATCAATCTGTGGAAAAATTATTTCTGGTGCTTCTGGAACCACAAACTTCCAGTTTTGCCTTCAGATATCTAAATCCACACACCTGCCAGTTTGGTATAGATGCCATGCTTATTAGTTGACCAAGCATGGCATTGTTAAACAAAGTCTGCATGGGCATGTATCCTTTTGATTTTAAAGAAGGACAAATGATCAAATTTGGGTGTATAATCTTGTGGGAAAGACCTTGGTCAGGGGCCTTATAGCATGGAGGATGGTGTGACTGGCACACTTGCTGTGAATACCTGACTCAGTAGCTTAAAGGCATTTATGATAACTGGAGTTGGGATACAAGCCATATGACTCTGGGAATGTATTGCAATATTCAGCCATCCTGTTGCATTGATACTGATGAAAAGCCAACAATCTTCACATTAATGGTTAGGCTGCTTGTTATGAATTAACGCACAAGAATACTTTGGAACTCACAAACCAAACTGAAAATATGTCTCTATGGTAATGATTTATTTCCCTGTATCATGCCTGGACCCTCCCCTCAGGATCTGCTTCTGTATCGTTCAGAAACTTGTGCAACTTTGTATTCATGCGGTCAGAAATTCAGCAAAGATGCCGAGGGATGGCCAGTATGCTGAGTAAAAATGGAATTTTTCTTGCACACAGTGGGCATTGTTAGAAGGTATACTAAAAAAGCTAACAATGGTTCTGGTTTATGTCAGGTGACAGTGTACTTATAGGCCTTGATGCATTGTCAAAAATTATGAAAGTAATTGCATCCTCATAGCACCTTACAGTGCAGTCCTTGTCACAGGATGTTAAGGCACTCTGACTGCCAAGTAGTTGGTACCCTGGTCATAGACTCTAATGTCTTATCATCAAAATGGCGGTACTGGAACACGAACCCACAAGCTCATGGTCAACAGTCAAAAGCCTTAAGCATTACACCACCATACTCCACCAAGATCTGGGTTTTTCACAGAAATGTCACTTTCACTATGTAGAAACTTTAATGCTTGCCCAGTGAATGGATCAAGTCATATTCTACCATTGGTTAATGCATTAAAAGATTGCAGGCCAGATTTAATATCTCACTTCAGATCACACACACGCATAATGATCTCTCAGATTTTGTAAGGAAGACCAAATTTTTTTTTTTATTTATTCAGAGAACTTCAACACAAGGCATGATGGTAAAACAATATTGATCAAACAATACCGATATGCGTAAATAACAAACACACAGGTACAGTCAATAGTCATTTACCGTTCGTCTTCTATAATCTGACCCAGTACCCATATCTGCATGTTTTTCAGGGTTAAATTTTTCTGCATGTGAGATAGTACAAAAATTTCTAGCCCATTGGTTGCAGGAGCCGACATGCTGAGTGAAAATATCTTACCTTGAACAGAATTCTATGAGACAAATAATTCAAAATATGACATCAATGTTTGCGACATGTTCATCACTAGTGAACGGAGATATAAACAAGCCATTCCAGCTGGTGACATCAAACAATGCAATGTCATATGAGATCAACCTTTGAGAAGCCTGTGTGATGTCACTTTGGTCTTATAAACAGCTTTTGGTACCGCAGATATGAAAAGTCATTCAAGGAGGAACTTAATGTGCACCTTTACCAGAGACGCCATCCTCGCCGTCAACTGACAAAAACAGCGTAATAGGATTGTAAAGTAAAAACTTATTATAAATATCTTATTACTTTGAACAAAATTGGCTGAACAGCTGCAAATATGTGTTAGGACAATAATTATTTGTAAAGAATATTTGTAAAACAGTTATTGCGAAAAAAAAACATGCAGACAAGGGTTCTGGGATGGACTATTATAGGTCTGTGACAAGCACACCCACATTTCCGTAAATAAATACTGTCTGTTTATTTAGTGTTTTGCTGCTGTATTAATATTATTTAATATTCATCAGACTCTGAGAATATTGTTGTTTATTTCAACATCTCATAGCTGTTTGAATAAATCACATATATATAAAAAGCACTGTCTGTCTCTTTGTAGCTTAGTGAAAAGTACATCCACAAACAATTATACAAATTCTGTCTGTTCATTGACCTATCTTAGCTATATGAATAGCCTGTCAACACGTAAAACTAATCTCATTCTGATTATTTACCTGTTATTTTCATATTATTCATCTAAACAGCCATGTAAAAAATAATATAATAAAAGTTATAATATATTAATGTGTGTATATGATATATATACACATACAGTGAAATCTCACCTACATGACCAACTAGCAAAGTGGTTGTTTTAATTTTAATTAGAGGGGTGGTCCTGTTAGAGAGAATTCTTATGATATATATATATATATATATATATATATATATATATATATATATATATATATATATATATATATATATATATATATATAATATTATACTATGTGTATAGTTAGCTTGATTTCAATTTGTACTACAGTACTGTTTTGTGGGTTCAGCTTGCTAGCTGGCCCACTCCTCAGGTTGTACCTGAAATCAAGCTAACTATACACATAGTATAATATTATAAATGCTCCCCGAACGGTAGAGCACTTTCACTGTGACTTATTGAACCATAATGTGATTGTATATATATATTCTTTTTTTTTTCTTCACATTTTGAGTTTAATGAAAAAGATAAGGTAAATAGCAAACACATTCACAAATAAAAAATACACAAGCTGATTATTCAACACTTTCACAAGTAACTAAAATACATACTGACCTTGCAACTATTTGAGCATCGTGAACAGTAGAATCTCATATAAAATACTTATAAATAGCATATTCTGTTTTATAATATCTTTATAAAATGTCCATAAGTAGTATATATAACTTTCTGATTGTTCATAGAATTTAAATTATGCCATAACCTAGCTCATATGTCAAACATATACCTTCCAAAAATGTTGATTCCCAATTTGTCACATTGCTATGGACAAGTTCTCTAGCATGGTTGCACAGAGACCTTGCTTCACCAGGCCTGTTTATCATAAATTTTGAACAGTTGTGCAAAATCAAAACATCCAATCAAATACAACAAATTACAATACAGTAATAAACAGTACACAGAAAGAAAACTGTTCACACTCTTTATTAACAAGAACTCATGCACTGGAAACTCACCAGGTTTACAAGCTTTTATATGAATAGTCATATATTCTCCATAATGTCTCCCAACTCCAGACATTTGATCTAAAAAAAATTTTTCACTGCTGATAGATGGATCACAAGTGAACCTACTGGTTGGATCAATTAATTTGTTCATAATTTATGAGATAGCCTGCTTGGAGCTGGCTGTAGCAAGGTCTCTGCTCAGTCGAGCTTGAGACCTTGGCCCAAAGGAATTAAGATACAATTTTCTGTTTTACACTTTATGTAGTTAAACTTTTATGATTTTCTGAATTTTTCAGTATTTTGCATGGGTTCCATTTTTGCAATTTCACTGTTCAGTGACCTGCACAGTGTATTTCCATTAGAATGAATATAGTTATTTGGTATATTCACTCAAAATCTTAACTAACAATTTGATAAGGACCCAAGGAAACATTGAACAAGTTGAAATTCATATTCATTATTTGTAGATGGTATAAAACATCTGATATGTAATATCATTTGTAATATCAATCTTAGATTATGAGTAACATAAAAAATCTGTTGTTATTGATAGTATCAACTTTCAACTTCTGATGCTGCAGGCATGGATAACTTGCAATACTTTCTAAGTATATATAACAAATGATAATATTTGTAAATATAAATCAACAGGAATTTCCAACATTAATTACAAGTATTTATATCTGAGGAGGAAATACTGTTGCACCCAAGGTTCATGATTCATATTTCATAACAAATCTTTTTTTTATGATCTTTTCCTGTTTGAGGTAAGCACCTTCATTTTTGTATATTTGTGCTGTACATATTATCTTATTCTCAATCTAAGTACATGTACATTTGCAGGGTTCCATTTTGGCTTTGTACCACGTACATGACAGAGTGGTCATATGTTATTTTGTTTCCTGGTGTCACCCAGGGCCAGTCTCTGTCACTCCTGCGGGTCCTGGGTGTGTAATCATCCCCATATCAGCAAGGAACCCACAGACACTATCTTTTGTGGGTGATACATGGCTGTGGGGCACAGCCTTCCTATACAGGATATTGCTAATATACCGATACTCTCCATGTGGAGGTAGTAAATTATCACCTGCCTGAAAAACTGTTGGCAAACAACTAGCTACCCCTAGCGCCCAGCCTGACTAGCCAATTCCTTCAACATGGCTGTCTGTGCACTAACCATGGTGATTCTCATTGTCGGCCATCCAGTTATTATTTATCATGCTGCATTAAAATGAATGTTGCTGGTATATGAAAAGACAAAACTGAGATAAGAAATTGCTGCAATCGGCACAGTTTGCATTAGAGCTTGATCTTGAATCAGCTGCCACACAGGATGATATGGGGAAGGTACGTTACGCAGCTCCTTTCCTTCATTGATAAATGTCAAGTTTCCTTGAATCTGTCATACATTTGAAAAGACAGCAAGTGTAACCTTGCATTTATTCAATAATTACATTGATTAAATAGAGATCATGGCGCACATAAATTATTAAAGTGGATATAGTCAGTTTCAACATGCCATTGAGTGTTTGGCAAAATAATGCTTGCCTGCACAAACAGGCTTCTACCTGTGCTAGCCAGTTGTTTTTCTTCTCCATCTACACTAGAAACTGCATTGGCAGTAGCCCATATGAAGCTTGCAGAGCACTTGGCCTGGTTAGGGCCAACTGTGAAAAAACTCACCCCACCTCTGATGGGATTTGAACTCATGCACACCATGCTTTGAGTCCTGTGCTATACCCCTAGACCATGTCAGAAGCTGGAGAAATGATTACAATTTGAAGCAAGGGGAATATATCAAAGATTACTCATAGCTGGCCATGATTTTTTAGCTCAGCTGACTATAAGTCATCTGAGCTACAGTCGTGGTCCATTGTCCGTCGTCTGTCTGTCCGTCTGTCCATATGTCAATCCATTAGACTGGCATGTTTTGAAACCGTTAGACCTTATATGAATCCAAAATTCAGCATTAAACTGTTAGATGTCCCCAAAATCTCCTACCATGCTGAAAATTGGGTCAATATGACCTTGTTCCTTGGAGATATTTAGGAAAAACCTCAAATTTCCATTAAAACGTCAGGACTGTCTAATATCTAAACCACTGTTTTTCTTAATATTTACCAGAAGTAATTTCCTATATATTTCCTATATACATGCCAGAAATTAAGTCTGTTAAATATAATTTCTTTAAGTTATGGGCCTGAACATAATGGACTTTGTCAAAAATCAGGAAAAATATTTACCCACTTTACATGAAAAATTTTGAAACTAGAGTGTATTTTCCCAAGTTTATAACTATTATAACCTTAACTTTTAATTAAGGTTCAATTGCTTACCCAAAATTAGATCTGAATTTCGATTTTTTTAGTTATTAGCATAAAAATAAAATCAGCACCTTAAATTTTGCCAACTCCCATCCCCCCCCTACCACCAAGTACTTTCATCTGTGGACTGGGGACATTTATAGGTATATTTCAACTGTGTACATTTCTTGAAATAAAAAAATACATACAGATTTAATAATATATATTATAAAAAAATAGATTCAATTGAACAAATGTGTTAACAACTGAATGTCAACAGTTTATCAAAAAACCAACTAATGATCATGGTAATAGTACAGATCATTTGTTCACAAACTGTTCACATGCTTCAGTTTCAACATTAGGAAACACATGGTCAGGTCACAAAATATTATTTGCAACAATTTCTAGCTCATCAATACAAACCAGTCATATAAACCAACCATGGCCTATATAACCTCTTCCTCTTACACTTTATCTCCATTTGATATTATTTTAGATTTTTACGTTCAAAGTCATGCAACTTCAGCTGAGCACAGAGACCCATGGGTCCCTTGTTTTTTAAATTAAAGTTTCAACTTACTTTCAAGGTGTTTTCTTTAGTTTGACCCAGCCATGCCTGTGTCTCTGTCTGCTCTGGTTGTACAGGTTAGTATTTGCTTGTAAGAATGACGAAATTTTAAAGAAGTTGCTGCATACAAAAAAGGGTTGATAGCGCTAGTTGTCATGAATATGGTTTTGACAAAGAGGTAAGCGCTCCGACTGATTGAAGCACCAAGTTCTTCCGAAATAACAGTGAGAGTTAAAGGTGTGTACAAACATATGAAAGTGGAATACATTGTAACAAGTAAATAAAAAACATGGCGGCTACGTTTTATAATTTTTTGTTGAATCTGCTGTGAGGGATTCTTATCGTTTTTTACAGTAATCAAAAGGTTGTTTGAATTTGAGTATGTAGCAACTGATGACGCAGAGGTCTTGAGGGCTTTGAAAATTTTCACTGAAAAGATGGGCACTGCAATAGCAGGGAGGGTATAGAAAAGTGTAGCATTGATAGCGTTTATAGTTGTGTTTAAAGGGATACAAGCCCAAGCATAATACACATAGCCTGCTCCTTGCGGGAGAAAAAATACAGGCGAACTGCAGATTAGACAAAGAGACCAGCCGGTGATAAGAGTCGTCATGCTGATTTTCTTGATGCTCATTGGCTGCCTACTAAGCCATTCTGGTTGGACGACCATGAGGTAACGTAGAAATGCAATCACCAGCAGGGTGATCATAGTTCCTGCAGCAGTCACCAGGAGTAAAAACGATCGCACCACACACATGGTATGACTGTAAGGCCATCTGAAACGACACATCATGTGACACAATGTGAGCAAATATAATGTAAAAGGTCCAGTCACTTTTATGCAGACACATCTCAAACAGCAGCACCTGAAATGCCATTATTTTTTACATGCTGCTACATCCCCATTAAAACTTTGGGGCAAAAACACCCCAGATTTTGCCAAAATCTGGGGTGTGCGGCATCCCTGTGAAGTCCCCCAATGCTACTCCCTGGGGACCCTTAATGAGCTGACCATCTGTATTATCTGGTTATCAAAGGCCACATTGACAGCTAGGGTGGAGGCTTAAAGTAGTGCTCTGTATCAGCCAAAAAGGCCTTATATAATATAGTTCATATTTAATTTATACATTTCAATGATCATATATTACACAAGATGATTTTTTCACTTCCTGTCTTTACAAAGATGAATTTAAAGAATATTTGCACAGATTTTTGCTTGACAAATTGCCCAGTTATCTAAGTTATGTGTGCGTAGT
This sequence comes from Sipunculus nudus, assembly GCA_026874595.1. Lineage (NCBI taxonomy): Eukaryota > Metazoa > Annelida > Sipuncula > Golfingiida > Sipunculidae > Sipunculus > Sipunculus nudus. The sequence continues at coordinate 51,888,644 of CM049315.1, forward strand.
AATATAGCCTAAAATGAGAGATACACAGGGGCTGCATAAGCTTAAGTAATAATCTGAAGTGAACATTGTAAATGTATCAGTTTTTTTAAGAAAAATTAATTCAATTCAATGAGAAACAACAATTGTGATTCAGGTGAAAAATACCCAGGAATTATTATTTATATTAGTGTATGAACATACTAATTAACATAAGAATGTAAGCAAATTTTATAATGTCCTGTTTCTACATCCCATTGACATTCCTGTTTGTTTTAAAAGCCTACCTTGAAAATTTTGAAAAAATAATCATCCATATTTTCATTCCATTATTCAATTTATGAAATATACAATAAGATTTCTTATATGGACTACAAATAGCTAGATATATACACATGTATAATTTTTATAATGTACTTTTTATTCCAATTTCAATCTGCTTCACGGATAAGGTTTATAGCATCACTTGGACTACTGCCTTCTCAAATGTTTTTGTATGTTAACACAAGTAGAGAGCAATCATTAGGATTTTTAACTACCAGGTCCATTATTTCATAAGATGACACTTTAAAGATTTAAAATATAACTATTAATAAAAATAAATGCATTTATTTCTAAAGAAGGCAACAATCAAACTAATACTGGAATTATTTATGTTACCAATTTATATGTATCAAGTATACTCCCTGCTGCTTTCTAATGAATAAAATTTTAACTGGCACCCACAGGATTGCCCTTGCTAATGACACCTCCTTTATGTTATCTTATCTGTCACCCTCCCTGCTGTCCAGAAGTGGCCTGACTGCCCACATGCACAGCTGAATTACTGGTGTCTGTGAATGTAGGTCAGCGCTGTTGGGCTGTGTCACTAGAGGCATGGATTGCTTGCACCTATGTGCACAGGCATGCTATTCAGGGCTGACCAACACTCTGTTCCTTCACCAGCAGATTTGTCTTATAAGCAATTCAATCTTTATTTGTTTCTGTCTCAGTCATTTTTTTAAAGAGTGAAGAACCCGATACGCAGACTATAATTTTTGTGATAATAACTTATTTGCAAAGTGTGAAAGTATTTACATATGAATAAATACTCATAAATTTCATGTGTCAAAAATGTGTGTACAGTTTTAAAAATTACTAATTAGAAACTGATTTATGACAAATGAACTATAGTATCATTAATTAAATATGTCTTAACGCCATGGCTGTACCATGATGACATGCTGTATAGGTAATCACTTTATTTAACCCAGGAAAGAACTGAATGAAATTTGTTGAAAAGTGGGATATAGAACAAGGAAGACGTGGATCAGTATAATTTGAAGATGATATATGGAAAAACAGTAGGCAAAAAGGGATGGATCAGATCCACATTTTAAATTTATTGTCCCAAAATTTCAGATTTCATCCAAATTCATTGCAAAACTTTGCAGATATTATTTGGACTCGCAAACACACATGGAAACCTATCCGATCATATAAACCCATGCCACCTCCATAGGCCGAGGTAATGATATACCTCATTTAATATATATCTATCCTTGCTAACAACATGCACAATTTGAAAAAAAAATGAACCTAGCAGCTCTTAGAATATTTAACCAAGGAGATAAATGATCTCATATAATTTTCTTGATGTAACTTACAGATTTGGCAATTTCTATGAGTTCAATGTTCTTGTCTAAATTCATAAAGATGCCAATTTCTCCTTGACTAATGTAAGGAATTTTCTATTTATATGCTATTTCATCTGGGTTGAAATTAAGTGACAGGCACTTAGCAAAGCCGCTGAAAATAGTCACAATTTGGTTATGCTTTCCATTCAATTCTTATTTTATTCATAAATATCACATTTTTTTAGATTTTACTTTTATTTTCCAAGTTTTGAAAAAGCAAAGGTATTTTTTAATATTACACATATAATCACAATAATTTTTCCATAAACATAGGGACTTAAAAGTTGACAAACTCATCATGTATAAACTTAAATCAGAACTAACAGGGACTTCTTCAATGATAAAATAACACATTGAAAATAGTTAAATTCCGATGACTACTATTACCTAAAATATTGACTCCGGTAAATGGGATTGACATGTACATTTTTCGTCAGTTGGTTCATCAGTTTTTATAATTAAACCATCAATCCACCCTCATACAACCTGAGGTCTATTGCTGTCGCAGGCTCAGATACAGATGCCCCCCCCCCCGCCCCCCCCCCCCCCCCCCCCCGCTTCCCATTTTGATGCTGTTCCTTACTTTGTGTTCATATATCTCTGAAGGAGTGCATAATCTTTTTAATCTATTATGCAAAAATGCAATTGATTTAATCGATTTTGAAAGAAAATAACCACTCATCAATTGAATCAATTAATTGGCACACTGCTATAGTTAATAGGTCAACAGATATTTTGATGAAATTTCATCTGAGCTAAATGATACCTCACATTCATTACATCTCATTATGAATTACTCTGAACCTTAGATTAAGCATGTAAAGCATTGAATCAATATTTGTTTTATATAAGTGATCTTGTTTAAATATTCAACACTCAAATGCTGTAAAATATAAATAGTGATAAAGTTAGATTTTCAGGAGCTTTTTTTAAAGAATTACACAGATGATAGTCATGTGAAATATTGTCATGTCTGCAAGATTTTGGAACATCTGTACCTGACACCGAGTATATGTTTCCCAGATCTTTTTCATAAGTGGATTATAACGATAAACATACATATCATCAAATGAATATCGACCAATAAGAATTACACTTTACACACAATATAATCAAAATTTCTAACAAGACAACATTTCAGCCCAAAAATGTGTAGAAGCCCATCCTAGACTTAAATTGCTATGTGCTCACAAATTTTCACAAGTAATTGTTTATAAAATATATATGTGTTTATTGCTTACAAAAGATATAAATAGTACACTAAAATTCTCAGCTGAAATCAGCTGAAACTATATCTTTCCTTAATTTTAATGCAGTTTAACTGACCTGTCTGATTGCCTAATTGTACTTAATTGTGTATAATTAGTTTCTGACTGCTATATGTTAAGGATAAATAAAAATCCAATGAGAGGCATGTAGTGTCATTTCCCATGGGGGAGACTGTCGATGTTGTTGACCGTAGTCGGCCTCATTTTTTCCTCCAATTTGAAACACTTTTTGTTTCAACCATGTTAAAAAAATGATGACCTTGAACTGGATCTTCAAGATCAAATCAGCGGAATTATTACTCAGGGTCTCTACAATTTCTTTTGATATTGGTAACTTTTGAAGCACTAGCTACACATTCCTCAAATTTGATACAGAAGTTGTTTCAACCAAGTTCTCAAACTGAGAACAGGATGGAAAATTTATGACCTTGATCTTCATCTTTAAGGTCAAGTTAGAAAATAAATTATTTGTGAACACTATAACTTTGAGCCACTCAATATATTTTCATGAAATTTGACCTGTGAAAGGTTTCTACCAAAATCTCAGATGTTTTAACAAACTAGTGGCCTTAATCTTCATTTTCAAGGTCAAATTATGAGAAATCTAATAATTTTGTGGCCCCAAACTTTTGAAGTATTTCCCCCCTCAAATTAGGGGATGGGAGGAGGGAGGGGAGACATCTCTGTTTTTTTTTTAAAAAACTCATTCTAGTTAAAATAAATTGTGATAACATACTTGTTTTAAACAAAACAAACATGCTGTATTCACACACATAATGCTATAAATAGATGAATTATACAAATTGGATATTAATAAAGATGTATATAAAATATTAAAAAAAAATAAACAAATTGATTTTAAAATGATGATAATCATATTAGGCTATTGTGAACTTTCGCCCTATTATGTATTTTCATGGACATTTACAAATTTACATTTTTTTCCAGTGTTTTCTTTGTTGCTGTCTTTGTCTTTACACCACAGTCTCACTCATAAAAATCTGAACTGTGAAGGGTTCAGTGACGTTGGACTCGAATTGAGTCAAGAATTGGACAGGAGTCCAGACTCAAATGCACTTTTCTAGGGACTCGGAATTTAACTCAAGCTTGGAGGCCAGTGCTGAAAAAAATCAGCCAAGTACAGGTTGATTCCAGTGTTTTATTTCCAAGTTTCGTGACTTTTTGTTATCAAGAAAATTATTTTCAGTCAGACTCGGACTTGGAATCGACTAGCCTGGACTGATAGTTAGAACTGATCGAACTACAACACTGGTATTAAGAGTTTAGTTACTCTAAATACTAACCCTGAAGACGCAATGATGTCTAAACTTTTGGTAAAATTGTGGTACCCCTGATTCAGAGAGATTTTGTTACTCGTTTTCACACACCAAGTGCCTGTAGACAGCAGACATGACCAGGGACTCATTAAGACCTCATTACTGTAGACTGCATGTGGTGGACAGGGTCAGTGTGAGCGCAAGCAACACCAACATCCAAGACACTGATGGCTGGTTCTGTGCTGCTCTGTGGAAGCCACAAGTGGTCAGCCTTCCCTGCACTTGCACAGTGGGGTCCTGGCCTGCTAAACTATAGATGCTGTCAAGCTGCAGAGTAGAGACCCCAGCTTGATTCAGAAACCATATGGTCACAAATTCAGTATGGTAACACTCCATGGGAGCAAAACTGCAGATTGCACTCAAAATCCTGAAGCTACTAACAACATATGTAAATTTTAATCTAGGATTATTTTAACAATCAGAGTGAAAAATCACTGGGACCAAGAATTAATTTGATTAACCTATAGTGTTAATGGTTATATTTTATATATATGTATTTATAGATATACATATATGTGTGTTTGCATGTGTGTGTGTGTATGATATTATTGATATAGATAGTGTAGAATTTTTATATCTACAGAATGTGTAAATTTCATAGCCATGCAGTCTCACTGAATAGGGATAATGCCACTGAATGTATGCTTACATGTAAGTATCAGAACCCCTGTTGAGAAGAAATGTAAAGCAGATTTGTTTAACACATGTTTTCATCGCATAACATGTTCAACGTTTGTTAACAGGGGGTAGAAATTTAAAAACAATCTAAAACAAGGGACCCATTGGTCAAGGCGCTCAGCTGTTATATATGATAAAAAATATGATTTGGGAAAGAGGCATATGCTGGTTTTGTGTGGTAATAAATATAAGCTTTATTATGAGTTGTTGGTGTTTAGCTTATGTATGATTTTGATAGTATTTTTGGAGACAGGGATGAGGATTTATTTCATTTATTTTATTAACAAATGGAGTGCTATTGTCACACAGATTTTGACCTGGCCATATAACTTATAAGCAGCACATAAAATAAAAGAGTTCAACTATTTATTAAAATTTAATAACAAATGTTGTGCCAATATTATATTTATTAAAAATAATAAGAGAATCATAAGATTTTTTAAAATAAAATATAACTGAACTAATTATTAAAATAATATTATAGAATATATGCATTCATGAATACATTTTGAAAGTATTTGCACTGGTATTCAAATACTTTCATTTTTACCTGAATTCCCATTCTTATGCAAAAAATTTTATAATGGAGTACATATTCATATTCATATTCATATACATTTGCAAAGTATTTGCACCATGTCTGGTATTTATTCAGTTTTAGCCAAACAATGATGAGGAGAATCCAGAATATAAACAAAGGACCCATGGGTCATGACAAAAGTTTGAAATTTTTGCAAATGCAAAATATGAAAAATATTCTATTGTAATGTTTTATATTTATATAAGCATATGAGAAGCTAAGAGGAAAGGGTCCTCCTACTTGGTTATAGTAAAGTTCTCAATATATGATTGCAAACTAATACTCTGACAAGACTGTCATAAAGAAAAACAGTAAAAGTTTTGAGATACTGTGATGCATATGAAAAATTTACAGATGGACAGGCAAGTGGACAGAATGGACTAATACCTTCATTTCACTTTCAAAGGAATAATGCATTTAAGTTTATATACAAGCCTATTTTTTTAGCATATCCCTTTTTTTCATTAATAGTTTTTATCTGATTCATTTTTTTATTTACAAGTGTTATAAATTTGTAATATAAAAGTGAAAATATAAGTTAAAATATTAGAATTCTAAGTTGCAATCATTATATATCCAGATTGTAGCTCACATTGGGTCATATTATGCATACACATATATTTTTTTTTTTAAATCAAATGTTTAAACTGAATGTAAAAGAAAATAATGCCACAACATGGCATCTGCAAAATTATTCCTTGAATTCCTATTAAAAAGTTTTGCACATTGGAGTTTTCAGGACAAGCTTAATTTTATTCACCGAAATAAAATAAAAGACTCAGTAAATTTGATAAAATAAAAACATCTTTTCAAATAAAGTATACACACTGTTGGTTGAATGAGGGACAAACAATATCATTATGCTAATTACAATCTAAGCTATAATTAATAACTGGAATTAATAGTCAATTTCACACCTGGTGAAGTTTTACTCTTCTGAAGTAAAGCATTACTTATCTGATGAACATCCATACTTTCATAGCAATACATCACTTTGTGGACACAATTAAATGTGCACTTTAATCATTGTAACCCTGGTGGTACAATCCAAAATCTAAAATGTAGCATGTCCAAGAATAAAATAAAATACAGAAAATTATAACATTTATCTGGGACTACCTCCATTTCCCCAACCCTCTAAAACCCTCTAGGGGTGGTGGTCGGGGTTAGGGATGGAGTCTCAAGCTGTCACACACCAATCCATACTGTCTCTGCGACAATGTGTGACACAAGACCCACACCAAGGTATATGTCTTGTTGTGACACATCTCTGTGACAATGTACGACAGTTTGCGACACTCGCTACAGTATATATTATACCTCTGCGACAATGTGCGACGGTTATACTTACATTCCCTTGCTGGCAGTGTCACTGCGACAATGTGCGACGGTTAGCTAAATTCTCTACCTGGAAATGTCTCTGCGACAGTTTGCGACACTCGCCCCAGTATATGTTATACCTCTGCGACAATGTGCGACGGTTATACATACATTCCCTTCTGGGGAGTGTCACACACCAATCCGTACTGTCTCTGCGACAATGTGCGACACAAGCCCCACACCAAAGTATATGTCTTGTTGCGACACACCTCTGCGACAATGTACGACAGTTTGCGACACTCGCCCTGGTATATGTTATATCTCTGCGACAATGTGCGACAGTTATACATACATTCCCTTCCTGGGAGTGTCACTGCGACAATGTGCGACGGTTAGCTTAATTCCCTAACTGGCAATGTTGCTGCGACAATGTGCAACGGTTATACATACATTCCCTTCCTGGCAGTGTCACTGCGACAATGTGCGACGGTTAGCTAAATTCTCTACCTGGCAATGTTGCTGCGAAAGTGTGAGACAGTTTGCGACACTCACCCCGGTATATGTTGTAGCCCTGCAACAATGTGCGACAGTTATACATACATTCCCTTCCTGGGAGTGTCACCGCGACAATGTGCATTATATTTGGGCCTATAACTTCAAAATAATACCCAATACTGACCTAATTTTTGGTATGTGCACAGAAAATATATGGAAGAATATGAATACTAAATATGATCAAAAACAGATCAGTGGTTTTGATATTAGGCAGACTTGAAGTGTAACAATTGCTTTTTTATGGAAAACTGAGGTTTTTCCTTAATATCTCGAAGGAACGAAGTTCTAATGACCCAATTTTCGGTATGGTAGGAGATTTTGGGGACATCTAATGGTATGCAGAATTTTGGATTCGTAGGTCCAACAGTTTTAAAACGTGCCCTGTTAACGGACGGACGGACGACGGACAAAGGACCACGACTATAGCTCAGATGACTTACAGTCAGCTGAGCTAAAAATCTAGACAGACCAGTTCAAATATTTCCAAATCAAATATTTTAATATAATTTACAGAAATTCCTGTAGAAATATATACCCTCAATGGTATCAACACTGATGTTGAGAAACAAAAACTGGGAATTACAAGACTAAATATATTTTTACATATTATATTTAAAATTTGTTTATTCATATCTGAAATTAACATTCACACAAATTAAAATACATATACTGTGTTGGCAAGTGAACTGGTTTATGAAACTGCCCACTGTCTTACATTACTAAATTCTAATATGCTTTGGTTAATATCATTTATGTAAAATATATTTTTGTATTAAAAACAATGGTAATTTCTTCTGTATTGCCACAATATAATTTATAGACAATAACTGACTGATAGATTTGTATCCTAGTCCATACAAGTTAAAAATGGAGATTAACTGTCCCTTTTGCGTGCGTACTGGATCATGTAGAAATTGACCGTTGATCATTCACAAAGACTGACGCCATGATTTCTTTTATGCAGTTGCGGCAAGGCCGATTCCTTTTATTCGGTTGCTGTTGCGGATAAAAACGACATTTGTATATATATATATATATATATATATATATATATATTTCCCTGCATTGTGAAAGTGGTAGTAAAAGATATAGGAAACCAGCCACTTGAATCAAAACAGATACATGCAATCATCAGTGAATAACAGACAAATGTTCCGCATTCACAATGATTTAAATCTATGTTTTCAGGCAGAAAACATTTTTCCTTGTGGCATATACTGATAAAAACGTTATAATCCTGGGGAAACCCCTATGTGACGTAAACAAGTCAGTGGGATTCCTTGTGTGACCCCATCCGTTTAAATTTTTTTTGTCAGATTTGTTGCTACAAAATCCGACAAAAATTTTGTCAGATGATGGGTCGGATAAGTATCGCAACCACAAACGCATTAAAGGAATCAGTCCTTCATAATATCATATGTTGGACTCTATTTGTAACCGCGACCATGCATACCGCGGCAGCAACCGCATTAAAGGAATCAGAGGTTTTCATGAGATACACGCTTTTTATGTTCTTTCATAGAGCGGTTCTAGGTTCAAATGCAGGTTTTAAAAAGGGTAACAGAAAGATCCATTTTAAGAAAATAATGAATAGTTTAGGAAAATGCAAGGAATATTTAATTCTTTGTAATCTGTGTAATAATTTTCCTGATATATAATCATTTTCAGACAAAGAAACTGTATACAGATGATGCACAGCAAAACATGTCATAAACTATAAAATGAATTTTTGAAAACTTAATTGTTCCTTACCAGCATTTTTCTTTAGTTTATGTAAATTCCATTGTAAAACCCCATACATTCAAACGGAGACCACATATCAAACTGTCCCAATTATATATATATATATATATATATATATATATATATATATATATATATATATATATATATATATATATATAATATATATATATAATATATTGACTTAGCAGTTATCACTTTTTTGTTATTTTGTGCACATATTACTTTTCCTTATAATTCACTTAATATTACTAAAACTTACATGACAGGGGAGGCTTTATTTGATTATTGTATAGAGTCGCAATATTCAGTTGGAGACGTAAATCTGCTAAAAGTTTTCATCCCATATGATACTATCAGATTAAGATTATTATATGTTAGAAGTTATGCAAACCAAGTAATATTTAAATCTTCTCTTTCATTATTGTGCTTACATCTATTGAAGGATATTAGGTGACTTTCTTTGTTATATATAAATAACAGTGCTACTTAATCAGTTATGCTTTTTATCTGTTCCTTGGTAAGAGCTAGAGACCGAAAAGGTATGAAAATGAATGAAAATGCAATAATAAAAATAAATTGATTATTTCATGCCAGATTCAATTATTGATTAATGACTGGCTTTTATTCGATGCATTTGTTACACCCCTATTGAATATGATTTGGCTGTCTAAAACTTGAACAAAAGTTTTCGTGTCAACTGCATTCAAATTTCACAGTTGAAAACTTAATTCCATATGTGTGCATGGTCTAAAAATTTAGTCAACAGTGATGGGTCAGAGGCGAAGGAGGGCAAAATTTAATTGAGTGATTTTACATTTACGTGATGATTTTACAAACTCCTGATCTTTTTCTGGTGAACACTTTAATGTAAATAAAAAAGATTTATTTTCTTTAAAAAAAAATAAAATTACTAGCATCGACAGTTAACATTATATATAATTGAGTAAATGTCTTTCCTGCTGTTTTAACTTGACACATCATGTCCCGTCCCATAACTTCTACCAGTTACACAGTATTGACCTGAATCCCCCATGTGCACAGAGAAAACATATTTGAGAGCTTTTTGTGAACTATTAAGGCTTAAAATCAGTGATTTTTATATTAGCCCAACTTGAAGTGAAACAAATTTGCAATGGTAAATGGAAGTTTTTTTTTTAAATACATGTAATTCTTGAAGCAGAGCAGGGTCACACTCACAATGATCTTGGTATAATTGGTAAAATTTAGTAGTCCATTTTGTATGTCCAACTTACTGTATGTGCAGGTCTGAAACTATAAATAACAGTTTGATTTGTCTGAACTATGTAACAGTTTGATTTGTCTGAAACTATAAAACACTTTTGATTTTATATATACAGTGAAACCTTGTTGTGTCGAACTCGCTTTTAAAAGTCGAATACCCCGCTTATGTCGAAGTTACAGACTCGTTATTCCTGACAACTCTAGTTAAATTTTAGCCAAATAAAACCCGCCTGTGTCGAACCTCGGATGTGTCGAAGTTTCCCAAGTGTCCCTTCGACTTCGACACAACAAGGTTTAACTGTATATATATATATATATATATATATATATATATATATATATATATATATATATATATATATATATATATATATACACACACACACACTATATATATATAATTAACATACATGTGTATATGTATATATTAGTGGTGGGAGTCGGTTCCTTTTTCATAATCGTTCAATCGGTTTGGGCAAACCGATCCATGATCGATTATTAATCGGTTCAGAAAATATAAAGAAATATGCAATTATCTGTGAAACTCTACTTTCTTAATTCAGCCCGCATGTCTAAGTAATTCTACCATAAGAAAAGAAGTGTTTACCTTATTTTTTTTATTTTCCTATTATTCGTAATATATGCTTTAATTATTTATAATAATCAAGAATTAAACCACAATCCAGGACATCTACTTGCTGCATAGACCTGGAGAATTTATGTAGCATTATAACGCTATACCGCCCATATTGTGCATCTCGTTACAAAACTCCCCGCTAATTCTGCAGCTCCCTGCCAGTTCACAGAGGTTTATTAAGTCCTCCGTTTTCGCATCTACCGTGTTAAATTCAGTTACATACGGAAGTTATTCGGTAATAAAGACTCATTCTTTGAAGCGCAGAATGTAGTAAAAAATGGGAGAATAATTTTAGCCTATAACACAAAGGCATTCGGGAAAAAAAAAACAAACATTCTTATGATGTAATCGATAGTTGCCTTTGGTAATCGAGCGCTTGAAAGTGGCAGCAAATCGACTGACTTTCGATAAAACTTGATGATTGGCCCACCACTAGTATATATATATAATGAAAACCTCCATATACAAAACCTCCATCAGGTATATATATATATATATATATTGGGTACACACAGTCCATGTGGATGAACCCCCCCCCCCCCCCTCCAAAAAAACCCCTAACTTAATAATAAAGAGGACAAAATCCCCTCCGCCCCCCCTTGAAAAAATCATTCCTTATTTTCATTATACATGAAGATTTCAAATCTTATAATGTTGTAATACCTGAGCTAGATCATGAACCAACAAAAACAAACCACGCTAATCAGATATTTAAGACAATTTATGGTGCTACTAATGCAAGTTCTAGCAGCTTTTTAATTAGAATTAAATTATAAATTACTGATTATTTGTATTTTCATAACATTTTACTATACTAATGTAGTTTATGTAATTATGTGAAGTATACTTTGATATTTCTTATGTATATTAAACCAAAATATAAAATATATAGTAAATTTGAATTTTGAGTCGTTTTGGATTAAGTAATTATAGACATCAACCAGGTATAACCATTATCCTACACAAATGCAAGCATTGGTGAATGCTGAAGGAAAGCATACAATTTTCCACACACAAAACCTCCATCAGGTCACAATTGTATTACTGCCTGGGAAGACAATATAGTTTTGTGTTTGATTTGCAAAGATGTGTTGAGTTAATATATATTTATTATTATTATCAGAATACACAGAGTATATACATATATATATATATTAAATGAGAGGGACAGTTATACCTCAAGTCATTCACAAAAACCGATCTGTGCAGCCAGATAGGCATCTGTAGCAGACACATGAACCAGATATAGCAGTCACTGCCCATGCTATCTATGTTACCTAATCTGGATATAAACATCACTGACCCTGTGTGACCAGTTGACCAGCTTTTCTCCCCAGCCCTTTCCTCCCCCTCCCCAACCCAACCCAACCAAAGAAAGTAGTCCGGCAGTGATTAATGGCTTCCCACTGGGATCATTATCACACTGCTTATCAGGTCTGTATCAACAGATTACCTCACTGATGGCCTATTAAGTACCAGTAGGGTGGGAGGAGGACCCCAGAATTTTGTCCAAGATTTTTAATGGGGATGTAGCGTCATGTAATATTTATTACGAAAAAAAAGATATAAAAATTAATTAAAATAAAAAATATTATGAATATACTAGTGAACATAGTGAAGTGATGGTCAGAAACAAAACTGTTTGTGCCTGTTAAAATAAAGTCTTCCTATTTTTTGTACTCTTTTTATGTTTTTTGTTTGGTGGAGGTACTGACTGAGGTATGGCCTAGGCCCCTTGCAGGAAGTACCAGTGTCAGGAACTTTCCTCTCAGGTGCGGGGGCTACTTTGATAAAAACACTGGATTCTCATCAGATCTTCCCAACCAGACTGCTTGTGAGGTATTACCTGATACCTGAGGCGTCAGCTATTGATTGACATATTAGAGATGAGGCTGTGCACAAGATTATAGAGACCCTATTAAGGAATGAATGATTTTGAAAGTGCCTCCTACGGCACAATTACGGAAATAATCCTGCAGTTACAAGACACTAGATTATTGATCCTGTTCTGGAAATTATGGTGGAACAAAATAGAACTATAGCACAGGTTGTCTGCATCAGAGCCAGTATTGATCGAGAATTTGAGATGAAAACCTGATCTTGTTAAATTACAAGGATTCTCAGCACAATGTCATGTCAAGCCCTGACATAGTATCCTTTTTTGAAGGTGGTCAAGGAGCATTACATGTGACACAAAAACTGGTTATCTAATGAATCAAGATATCTTTATGTCGAGAATACTGGAACATATATGTGAAAGTTATCTAATGAATGGAGATTTCTTTAAGCTTTATGTCAATAATAGACCATATTCTGTGATATTTGGACAGGTTTTATCTGATGAATCAAGATTTCTATTACTCTTATTTAATAATAGGTGATATTACGCTCCCACCTGTTATATCATTATAGGGTCAAATCATCTATCTGACCCTTATAAACTAAAGGTAATTTCTTGGATTTTCTATAAAAATAGGTCAGAAAACAATGGATATCACCTCACACAGGCAGTTTGTTTTGTTTATATCAATGTGTTAATGATATGTTGGGCCCTACCAAAGTAATTAAAAAAAACAACAAGGGCAATTTACAGCAAGTCAGAAATGCCAGAGCTTTGCAAATGGTGTTTTGCAACAATTGACCTTTTAACCTTTGCATATATGCAACCTACCACCTTAGGTTTCATGTTTTTCCCACTTGTCATCATTGCTGTGTTTACAAACGTGTTGTTTATAAACAAGTTCATACATACTTTACAAAGGCGTTATAAGAACTTTTCACAACCAAATTACCCAGAGATCATTAATATATACTCAGATGAAGCCAGAAATCACTTAATTTTTTTTTCAAAAGGTAGATGAATGGGCACCTTTAAGGCTATTTTATTGTAGCCATGTTCCTGTCATTATATTCATGAAACAAACACCAGATTGAGTGCCTTGGTAATGAAAGATATCTTTGATGGAAGAATATGTATAGCATCCAGATCCTAGATGATAGGAAGATGCTAATAATCTGGTGAAGCTCATTGCTCAAGAAAATAACCAGCAGGGGATAGTGAAATCTGGCACTAGCTCTCAAGGTGCTCATTAGGATATATATATATAATACATTAAACAGGCCAGGTCACAAGTCTCTTGATGCTGTATCAGTAACAGCTTCTGTTCTATATCATATTAGAGATCAAGCACTGTGTGAGTATCAATTTTCTGAACCTCCAGTCATGCAGTACCACTTTCACTTCCAGCAGGCTTCTCTACAAGGTTTAGACATTGATTTTGTGCCTTGGGTCCTTTTAATGGTAATCAAATTTGCACTTCCTCTTAATTTCTCTATAAGGTTCAGATATTGAATTTGTGACCTTGGACCGTTTAAAGGTATATCATGGAGACATGTTATATTGATTACATGCTGAGTATTGTGATAGAAGAGTGACTTCAGTTAGTAGAAGTTGATAACCATGCAACCATAAGTATTCAACAACACTTGTTTTCTGCAAGGCCAGTAGCTGTATGAATGTTCAGATCAATACCCATGCATAAACATAGGTGAAGTAAAGACTACTGAGTCTTAATCCTATAATATTGCTTTTCATTTAATGCTGGTTGCTTTGCTGCAGTCACAGCAGAGTATGGGCAGCTAAGGATTTCATATAAGCTTCGTGGCATTCATTCATGCTCAGCTGCCTTGAATTTTTATTCACCTGTCATATGATAGGAGTATTATGGTATACCCACAGTCCATCCGTCCATCCGTAAACCTTATAGTGGAGGCAATAATTTATGATGTATATAAAGGATTTTGATAAAACTCATCAGAAATGTTATTCAATAAAATATCTCACTTTATTTTGATTTCCTGTGAAATCCATGCATATTTAATAAGGTCAGGGGTCACCACACATTGGAAGCACCTATTGGTGACTTACAAAAATCCTATGCATATTAAATGAGGTCAGAAGTAACCATATACATGTGCACAACAGGCCTATTATGCACATTTGTGGTGCTCTTGTTAAAATTATTTGTCATCTTAATCCAGCACTCATGATATTAATTATAAGCAGTCATGGGTGTATATCCCTCACACATTCCATTGCTGTAATCCATTTCATCTCGGCACACTGCTCCTACAGGGAATATTTGCTGTAGACTGCCAACAGGTGGAGTCATTTATATCAGTTCTATGCATGGTATGGCTGTCTTGGTGATAACTGCACATTAAAAAATGTTTCAACCTATGAAAGCAATTATGGCTCAGACATCCAACTTTATGACCCATAAAACACAGCATTAAATGGTGTACACATTACACTTTGTTAGCATTATGTATGCAATTTCACCAGAAATTTAATTCTTTGGAATGCAAGCCTCCGCCATGTGGGGGTTGATCCCTATAATTGTCAGATGCTCCAAAATCTGTTTGCATTCACTTTCATGGCTTATATTCCCAGGTTCATTCATGCATAAGAGACAGCTAGTATATTTGTGTCCATTCATTGATGACATTCATCAATCCAGATAATGTGCTGGATATGCACCAAAGTCTTATCAATTCTTCCTTAGCCCACTCCCAAAAAGTTCATGAGATTGTGTTCAAGATGGCGTGACTTATGTTTTGAACAAACACAAACATAAACACAGATTAATGGATACCCCCCTGGTGGAGACAATATTAATATAATATAATATTATTATGCATATTAATGCAGATATTGTGCTATGTGTACACCCGGTTTTACTCTGATGAGCAAACAACTTACCTGTCTAGGATGAGTGGTGGAATCAGAAAGACCAGATGACTGAGACACATGAGGAGATCTGTTGATGCCAGGCAGGTGATTATCCAATTGGTTGTAGTTCTCATAGACTTGTCCAAGACCATCACCAGAATTGTCAAAATGTTTCCCAGCAATCCGACCAGGGCTATGGCTGTATACGCTGTACCAGCTAATACTTGTTCTGTAAGTGACGTTGGCAGAATTGCATCTCTTCTTCCAGTGATGGTCATATTCAGCGAAACATTCTGTAGGTCTGTCACTTGATTCATGCCTGTGTGATGAAGTGATTACCTGTAAATAAATAAAGACAAACAAGCCTGTAATATGATTCATCCTTACAAAGCCAACGAAAGAAAGCTTCCAAAATGGGGACACAAACCTTGCACGGAAAATTGTGCTCAAAGATGGTGCCCTGGAATGTGTCATGTTAACAACAGGGCTTACAGGAACACATAAGGGAAAGCATCTGTGATGCTTAAATCTCTTTTGGATGCATGGTTCTTAGGGTACAAGCGTCCAATGGGAGTAACAAGGTTTGCTCTTGCCACAGTCACTGCTCCAACATTTTTGCTCGAGTGTCCTAGAGTCTCTCCAAATTTCTTTCCTAATGAGTGCCCTGAAACATTTATCATTCCAAGGAATAATTTTTTCCAATGAAAATATCTTGGAAAACAACCCTTGACATTGTAATATTGGTGCCCTATACTATTTTCACAGTGATCATCATTAATCTCTGTGATGCCCTCTGTAAATTGTATTTTGTGCTCCACAGATGGCCACACAGTCACATATTGAAGTCCTAGTGGTCCACTTGCAATGCTACCAAAACCCATAAAACACTTATGTGTTGGGGCATGGGGGGGGGGGGGTCAGTCCCAAGCCTAAGCTGCTGAAGCATGACACTTCAGTACATAATATGACATGAAAACTTGATTGGGGGAAAGGGGATGTGTTATCCAGGTAGTCATGTGACCAACTTCTCAGAGATCTAGTTTAGTATACACCAGTCAAACCTGCATGTTAACATGTTAATGGTTGAATGAAAAAAGAACAAGAACTGTGTAGTTAAAACCACTGGATGTCTTTACTCAATAACCTTTGGTATCTTGTCACCAGTACCTATATGCCTCAAATTCCATGTAACCTGGCACCTTATAATTTATCAGGGCCCCCCCCCCCCAGGAATTTTATAGTAGCACTTGGGACAAAAATATAGTAGCGTACTATAGTAATTTTCTATATAGGCAAAATATGGAAGATTTCAATGCACAGATGTGTTTAACTTGGTTTATTACAAAAACCATCAATTCTCCAAACAGCATTTAAAGTTTTTTAAACTGGTTTAAATGGCAGTGCTAATGTATGACAGCAAACCTGCTGTCACTGGACAGTCAACTGGGGAATTATAGTTTCAAACGCAGATGACAATCTCAGTGTTTTAGTTGACTTTAGTTCTAAACTGATTACAACATTTTCAACAAATAAAATACCAGTAATGCCGCCCTTAACCACAGTTGCGACAGAGCAGTTTCTCCCAAAAGTACCAGTGGCTAAAGTTCAAGCATACATAACCAACTTACTTAAATTCACTAACAAGGACATTTTCTTATATATGTTACCGTTGCCTTGAACATTAGTCAGCTATTGGCAAGGCGGCATACAAACTGTGACTCCCTGGAAGCTATTAATTAGAAATGATTGGCATGTTTGGTCCTGCCTGATCAATTTTGGCAGGCATTCTTGCATTACACCCACAATCTTGTTATTCTCAGTTAAACCCGGACATTTGTTATTAAGGTCGCGGCGATAAAAACAGGATTTACGGTATAGCTAGTTCAGAGTAAACCTATAAGACTTAAGAACAATTAAAATTTAATTTTAAATATAATCTTTTGTAAAAGATATGAATGTTTTCAATAATAACAGGACTATATAACAATAATTATTTAATATTAAAAGTTATATCAGACACACGATAGTGTATTGGAAAATATAGGAAATTATAGGAGACAATTGTTATAGGAAAATATAGGAAATTATGCATTATATTGGAGTCTGAGGAATCCTGATTTTAAAACCAACCCATGAAATATATACATATTTAAAGGTATGCTCTTTACACAGTGCTTTATACCTACAGGCTTTCTACCTACATCTAAATATCTGTTGCTTCTTCAGATGTGAAAGATTTCCGCTGCCTCGGGAGAGTAATTTAAAGGAATACTGGACAGGAATATAAATTTTACCTCTGCTATACTTTATTTTTGGTTAAAAGATAATTCATATTTCCGCTGCACATATCATTCAACCCCTACATATTTGTTTTAGTGTTCAGAGAAATATTGTTTTACCAAATTTTCAACAGTTACTGCAGAGAAAATAGCTAGGTTTCCTTGTGTACTTGAAATCTTTAGAACTTAAAATAAATATGCAAAATATTTGATGTCAGAAAACATTGTTGAATGAGTTCTAGGTGCTTATCTCAACTGAGTCTTAATGATGAAACCAGTAATATAGTCCAATCCACAGCATCTGAGTCTGAGTCCAGCTAGGGTACTTGAGCCTGTATGGTTCCAAGTCTGTGACCTTGAGGTCTGAGTCCACCTCCTGGAGTCCAATTAATCAAGTCATCTTGAACCAAACTCCCCGTCTGTGTCCAAATTCATTACCGTAATAATCAATCATGCAAAAAGAACTGAATGTTTTAAATAGTAAAACTGTTATATCAGAAACACAACTGTGCAGGAAAATAAAGAGAGAAATATTTTATTTGACATAAAAGTAATGTATCCATAAACATATATTCAACATGTCATCTTTTTTTCATTTTGTCTGGAGACTGTTGTGATTTATCCGCTGACACAATAGCCACCTGTGACACATGGAGAAATATACATACATGATATATAATATGGAGGTAAAGTGGTATACATTTCATAAAATTTGAGGTTATATGATTTAATGAAGAAAATTGGTGAGAAACTGGGAAGATTATTCACTTGAGTGACTGAAATAACAGTTTGTTACATATAGGAGATGAGGGCCTAAATGCTGGAGAGTATAATAAATAGACCATATTTATAGGAAAATATAGCTAATATAGGGAGTTGGTGGAAGACCAGCTATAAATTATTTCGTTTTTCTACTTATCAGAAAATAATATGAAAGATGTCTTGGTGTTCACCTTTCAAAAGGATTGGTACAAAATGATAAATGCCTTTTTTTGGGCACGTGTTTGCATGTCTGCGACAGGTGGAATTTCTTTATTACGACCCCTGACACTTGTATATAAATGTTTTTCCTGTATGTGACAAAGCTAATCCATCTGCTGGACTCAAGATGGACTCCTGATTTCTCCAGTCCTTATCTGCAAGTCAGAGTCCAAGACTGAGTGAAAGATCAACCCTTGAGCTAGTCCAAGTCCCTAAAAAAATGGGCTATTAATTAAGTCCCCCATCACTGGCCTGTATGAGACAAATCAAATCTAAAGGGTATCGACAAAGGCAGAGCTGCTTAGGCCACTGAAGTTTTAATATTCAAACTTAAGCCATATATAAATATATATGGAATATAAGAAAACCCCACTGGAAGACAATTAAGGTTTAAAGGAGCCTATTCTGATATCTGACACGTGTTAACTAAACATTGATCCCATGGTACTGAGGCCATTTGTTTTTATTTATTTATATCCACATGTTTATTACATGTAGGGGGGCCAACAAAATAATCCAAACATGTTCAACAAGGACATCTTGTGGCAAGCAAGTCAGACAAGCCAGAGGTTTTGCAAATGGCATTTTGCAACTGCATGGTGACCTTTCAACCTTTGGACATAAGCAACCACCCACCTTCAATAACATGAGTTTTCAATCTGCTTGTCGACATTAGTGCATGAACCATGCTTACTTATTAACAGCTTTTAGATAAACTTATACAAACTTATACATAAACATATACTTCCTTCACAGAGGTATTATAAGAACCTAGCTTTCTTAGCATGAACTAACTACAGTTCGATTATTATTCTGTTTGTAGAGTAAGCCAGAAACCACCGTTAATCTATAGCTTTGGCAAGTGAATAGCTGACTTTGTTTGAGATATTTTATTGAATATGCACATATCTTATGGTACAGACATCAATGGGATTAAGTGCAAGCTACTTAAAGCTTATCTTGACTCTCTCCCTAATATTTCTAGCATAAAATATAAAATATAAAACGATGGCAGTATTCAGTGTTATGGTAGGGGTTGTGTTTGGTAGTGGATGTTTGGTAAGTGAAAGTGTTATAGTTGTATGTCTGTGTTTTGGAGGTGTTGTGGGAGATTTTTATGTTTTGAACCGGTTTGTGTTTTCTATGTATGAACATACAGATGTAAAGATTTCTTCATTTCTGGTGTTGTTTGCATATGCGCTACCATAGAGGAGTTCTTCTACAGATATATCTTGGGGGAGATATTTATTTCTAGAATTGACATGGAGTTGGCATTGCAGCAGATAATGTTCAGCATTTTCTGTTTCGTATCCACATTGACATTTTGGGTCGTTGGATAGGTGTCTTCTATATAGATCATAGTTTAAGTCACTGCTTTGTGTTCGCAGTCGGGTATGAATTATCTGGGCCTTTCTTGTACCTGAATTGAAGTATTTTGGTGGTTTGTTTCTTGCAATTTCCCTGGATATATTATATTTAAGTGATTTGCTGGTTTGACAGTGTTTAAGTCTTTCATCTAATTTATTCCATAATCTTATAGATTTTGGTAAGAATGAATTATAGTAGATCTCTGTTCTACAGAAAATGTCTTGTATATTGAGTCGATCACTAGATCTTGTATTAAAGGTGGTGTTTCTGTGTGGCCGTAATAGCAAGTACAGACGTACTGGGGGGATTCTAGCTTTATCATTTTGTGCAGCTGGATGACCATTGAATTTTCTCTACGCGTTTTGAGTAGAGGCCAGCCTGTTTCTTTGTAGAGTTTTGCATGGCTAGTTCCCCTGACGCAGCCTGTTACTATTCTGGCAGCTTGTAATTGCACAGCTTCTAGTGTTTCACTTTGTTCTTGTGTGCAGTTACACCACATAACATTACTGTATTCTAGTATTGGCCTTATATATGTATAATATATGTTTTCTAGAGGTTTCCTATCAAGCATATATTTTAATTTGCTCAATATTAAGATTTTAGAGTTTGCTTTTGCTTTTATATTTTCTATATGATCGTTCCCTTTGCAGTCCTTTCTAAGTGTTATTCCTAAATGTTTATGGGTGTTAGATTTATCTATTTTAATACCATTGAAATATAGGTCAGGATGGTTTGTTTTTGGTTTCATTGAGAATAACAGTGATCTGGGTTTTTTTGCATTGAAGGTGACTAACCATTTTTTTTTACCATTTTGAGATTTGTTCCAAGTCTCTATTTAGTATTTTTGCTGCTAAAGATCGGTTTTCAATGGTGAGATACAACATGGTGTCGTCTGCAAATAGTCTAATATTACTTGTTATGTTGTCTGTAATGTCGTTAATGAATATTAGAAATAATAGGGGTCCCAGTATGGAACCTTGGGGTACCCCAGCATGAAGTGTTTCCCAATGGGAGAAATCGTTTTCGATTAATACTCGTTGTTTCCTATTGTTCAGGTACTGGGCAATCCAACGAAGCAGTTTACCTTTTATTCCAGCTGATGACAGTTTGGCGAGGAGACCTTCTGACCAGACCTTGTCAAAGGCTTTGCTTATGTCTAGGAAAATAGCCTGTACTTCTTTGCCTTTATCTATATCTTGGATAATTGAATTATAGAGGTCAGAGAGTTGGTAGACCGTGGAGTTTCCAGGTATGAAGCCGGACTGATGTGGACTGATTATATTGTTATTTTTAAAGAACTTATACATTTGATCGAAGATAATTTTTTCAAATAGTTTGCATACGCAAGATGTTAAGGATATAGGGCGATAGTTGATTGGCTTATTTTTTTCTCCATTTTTATAGATTGGCGTTACATTTGCTTTTTTCCAGAGTGATGGAAGTTGTCCTTTTGCATTGATAAAAAGCTGACTTTAAGATAATTACATAGGTAATGAAATATATTACATGAAATATATAATTATACCATAAGAAACTGTTTTTTAAAAGTATGAAACTTCATAATTGAATTACTGTTTGATAAATATCTTGACAGTAAAAAAATTGTCCTCTAGTATTCCTGTGGTTGAGATATTGACCTATAATTATGAACTCCTTCTCACCTTATTCCAATGTCTGGTGATTCTGTTTGCTAGATTTCCCTTGCCAGAACCCTAAGTTTCCTTGCTGATTCTGTTTGAGCAGAATCACTGTGGTACCCTTCATGATAACATGACTTTTGTAAAACCAGTGGCCTTGCTGTAAATTCTAAATAAGTTAACTCCCTTAAGAAGAGCTTGATGTTCGTGCTGTGTATAATCACAATAAGGCCTGTGCTGTGAAGTATGATAACCCGTAGCTTATATAAACTTGTATATGTTAATCACGATGTGGTCAGTGCGGCCAGGTATAGTGACCCTCGGCTTATATAAACTATGATGCTGTGTTTCCATCATTTGGTTCTTATCTGTAAATATGATTGGTTCATTTAGAGTTCCCTGGCCAGAGCCTCCTGTGTGCTTCCCATTTGTGTGACAGCCTGCTTAGTAATTCTGTCATGTACTGCTCAAGCAGTGCAGATAGGGTTAAACACATGACTAATATAGCGAATGACCCATGGGTCACAGTGCTCAGCTGTCCCTCAGGGCTGAATAATTCTAGCATAGATGCTGCATAGGGGCCACGTATACAGCTTTTTAATAGGCAGATAGATAACGCAGAAAATCTAAATACAATTGACCCATGGGTTGAGGTGCTCAGCTGTCTAAAAGGGTTAAATAATTTGAGCTTAAATATCTATAAAATCATGACTGTAAATCCCTATCATCATGAAAAAATTATACAAAATGGAGCCAGAGTTTAATCAGCTCAGTAGTTTTAAGTTACACTTAATTGAAGGAAAATATGTTAATCTCTCATTAAAGTTTTATTTAACATTAACAGTTAAAGTTAATAATTAGCACAACTGCACTCTCCATCTCTGCATATGCAATTAAATATGATTTAGTCTATCTCTTTATGTATATAATTCTGTATAATAAGATATGTTTGCATATAATTTGAAAATTAAATCAACAGTGCATGCTTTTGTAGGAAAATGTCAATGTGGGGTAAAATTTATGGGAGTGATTTTAAATTTAAATTAAGTTACTACTTTAAATATTACAAAATACCATTCTACTGAATTTTTTTATGTACATTTAAATATAAATTAAGTGTGGTTATATTCTGTGAAAAAATCACTGAAACATCTAAAGTTAACACATTAAGTGAACAATACATGTTTTTTCTGCTGACGTTGTAACTAATGTTCCATCCCATAATTAACTTCTACAAATCATATGATATTTACCTAATGCCCCATGCGCATGTACACTGAAAACATATGTAAGAGCCTTTATGATGTGTAGGATATAGATGTTTTGATGTTAAGTCATACTAAAGTGTAACAATACATTTTCAGTGGAAAACAGAATTAAAAAAAAAAATTCAAAAGAATGAGGTCACACTGGTTTAAGTTTAAGATCAAGTTATAATTTTTCCCCCTAACTGTAAGCAAAATTCCAGGTCTGAAAATGTCCTTGTTAACGGACAGCCAGGGAGCCAGATGGCAGAACTGTAGACAAAGGACAATTGCTATAGCTCAGATGACTTACAGACTGCAGTCAGCAGAGCTAAAAACTGTCACACTGCTATTGTGATAGTTCATATATATATATATATATATATATATATATATATATATATATATATATATATATATATATATATATATATAATCTTTACTTGTACAAGGAAGTACATATACATATACCTGACAGTAAATTCATTTAAATTTTCATTGATCAATCTAGACCTCTGGTTACTGAATTGGTCTGTCACAACTGAACCTAAGTAGTATTCACATTCAGTATTCAGTTTAATAATGCAGGACCTTGATCTTGCTTTGCTGTGGTCATTGCTCAGACAATTTAATTAGTCTCCATCTGCAGCTTATTAGGGCATGCAAGTGTGGGTTTATTAGGTTTGAGATGTCCTCGTCCTGTTAAAATTCATGTCACTAACCCTTATTAAGCATGTTGGCCTTTATCATCTTTATGCTGTCAAGCCTCTTGCAGCTACATTTTCAGAGGCCTTGATTCAGTGAGCTGTCTGGTATCTGTTTCATGAATTATGAAAAAGGCAATTGAATCAATCATTAGATGTGCATACACTTGTTTCACATGGCTGCCAGAACATGGTCTGGTGCTGAACAGTTTGAAAATTTGCACGTCTATACATCTTGGATAGCTTTTATTAAAGACCACTGCAACTGGCTTGACTGTGGTCTAGATTTTACTACACCATGAGTCCTCAAAGACACAGAAGAAATATCTGTTGGAGGCTTGTAAATCTTGATTTGTGAAGTTACACTTTATGGCCACCAGATGGTATGCATGTCAAGTTTATAATTGCACCACTGATGGCACCCAGTGCAAGCTTTTCTCCACTTGCATACAGGAGTTAGCATGCAGATTAAGAACAAAATATTGACAAATGCCATAATTTTTTAAAGAGAAAACACAATTTTTCATGTATTTAAAACATACCTTATTTTCTAAATGGGTTCCTTTAAGTTATTAAGCAGGATAGGTCAGACAAATGTCAGGCAAGTTCTCAAACTTGGAAGCATCCATATAGGGATATAACCTATTTTTGTGACATCTTTAGTATTACATAGTTCTAACACAGGAAATGTCCCCCAGGCATGCTTGGCATGGTCATCATAAAGTTAATTACCAGTCAATGAAAGTCATCCCCTCAGGAACTGCTTGTACCTTGTTACACGGGCAGTGACCACATGTTCATCATTGCTAATTTTCATATTGAATGGGTCCCCATCGGAACAGGTCCTTGTACTAATTATCACCATGGCCCAGCTGTGCCATATATTTGTCATGCAATACCTTAGTGAGAGCATGCCTTTCTCAGAATGCCAAGTCTACAAGTACATCATGGCTGTTAATAGTGTCAATGTGAAGCATCATGAAATATTGGCATGACCACATGCTTTTGACATTTAACTTGGCTTCGGTCCTCTGTCTATAATTTGACACATGAAGACAGGCCTTGAGAAGATCCCCTTTGAAACCAGTGTTAGATTGAATTTTTGATAATAATTCATGTGAAGGTGCATTTTGATGTACTGGTACACGGCCTTATATAATAACATACAAATTATGTATATTTATGATCCTCATGCAGTGGTTATACACTGCCGTCATCCCAGAACTCTTTCCATGTCAACACTGCTTTGAATAGCTAAGATTTTCTGGGTTCTAACACCAGCGTACACATATATATGACAGGGCAAAGTATTAATCAGATTAATAAATAATAAACCTTCATCAACCACAAAAGGATTAGAGCTAATGAGTTTGAATGCGTGAATTTAAACTTAGAGAAAGAACTGCCCTCAAGCCTTTAATTACACTGACCAAACACTATGCAATCTATGTAAATATATGATGAAAACAACTACTTAATAATTCAGACTTATTATATAATTTTACTTCAGGTCTCTAATTACATCAGAAAACATTCCTGATAATACAAAGAAATTTGCAAAAAAATGATATAATTATAAATTTTAATTGAGATGGCATTTAACCTGAATGAGTATGATAATATGCGAGATATTACATAACATCAATACCTGAATGAAGTCAGAATTTACCCAGGATGCACTGCCAAAAAAAGTTTTCTTGAAAAGAAAAATTTTCTTGTCCCAACCCCTATAACTTCCTGCTATATATGAAAAAATATCTCATGGTAAGAAATTTTTTTAAGGGAGAGGGGCATGAAAATATTTCTTATGATGCAAATTTTTTTCATCTGATAAGGACATTTTTCTTGCTATCTAGAAAGATGTATTATAGCAAGTAACATAATCTTTTGATTTCATGATGAAAAAAAAAAATTCAGCTGATAAGATTATAAATCTTGTCTTAAGAAAATCTAGATATATTTCCTGACTTCAAGCATGCTGCATATAAATCAAGGAAAATATCTTCAGGATATCTTGTCAAAGAAAAATTTTCTTTGGATAAGCAGTATAATCGTATCAAGAAAATGTTTTTGGCAGTGCAGTCCTTATATCATAAAGTAATTTAAAAATTACATACCTGAAGCAGAGAGCTGACAAGAATGAGAGCTTACGGAACATGTGAGCTTAATGATTGGTGGCTGGCGTGTTATATACAGTGACTGAATTTCCTGTCACGCTGCTAATAACGTGTGTCTCCCAGCTTGTCAGGGACGATCCTCTGTTCACTTCCTGTCTTCACCCTTTGGACCGTTAATGCTCATTGACGTCAAATGAGGTGTTTATTGATACCAGGAAACTTAGTGGGGTACCCCGGCAGCCAGTCATCTCAAATTGAAGCAAAAATTTACTTTAATAAATTAAAGCTTAGGTTCTAATCGACAACTTAAGTCAGACAACAATCATTCCACCACTAGGGGGGCTATTAATGGATCTCGATTAAACTTACCAAACCCTCTCTGATAACTAAAATGAAAAGATTAAACAGTTCATATATGAATTTATGGCCCAGTTTGAATATATTTTGTGATTCTTGCTTACAAATAATATTCCAGATGGACAATGGTCAACCCACACCTACTAGGGGGCGCTGGGGCCTTAAATAGTGGAAAATTATGAAAAAAAGGGCAATAAAAAATTATTCAAATGGTGGGATAAAAGTATTAAACATTGTATGTATTTTATTATAAAGCCTTCTGTTCAATATAAGAAAAAACATTACTCAGCAGATTGTGACCATTTTTATTTTAAAGATGTTTCACACGATGCCTTTGTCTTTCTTTGTTATTCAGAAATTTTTTACTCATAATATAAGTTGTTTGAGCTATAGTTATGGTCAATTGTCCATCTGTCAATTTGGCCAATGTGAAACTGTTTGACCTACAAATCCAAAATTAGGCATACTGTTAGATGTCCTTAACATCTCCAACCAAACCAAAAACTGGGTCACTGCAACTTTGTAACTTTGAGAAATAAAGGAAAAATTCAACCTCAATTTTCCATTAAAAACCTAATTATCACACTTCAGGACTGCCTAAATATCAAAACCACATTCTCATCTTTGTTTCTTAATATTTACCATAAATATTCTGCTTTTTGTTTTCTATGCACATACCAGAAATTAAGTCCCATTGTGTAATTTCTTGAAGTTATGGGCCCAAACATAATGCATCAGTCAGACCTGTTAACTGGATATGAATTGAATTTAAGTTAAAGAAAAAATGTGTTGATTTGAATTGATATATAAGTTAAATCAGAGGGATTGAGCATTAAATGCCTCCTTTTTACTTAAAGGCATATTAAATATGAATATTTGCAATTATATATGTATTATCTTACAATATTAGTTCATTTTTGCTGCATGAATACAAAAGTTTGTCAGCAAAAATGACTCAGCACATGGAAGTACTAATGATACAAAGGTGGGGTTGGGGATGTCCCCACCCTGTATCACAAGCAGTTGCTGATGCGCGTGGCAGACAATTTTCCAAGTCCAGTTTGATGACAGAAGCCTTTATTCAATAGCAAGCGGTCTGGAACAGTCTCTCTCTGTGAGAGAGCCGCTCAGCCTCCCTGACTCACAGACTCTCAGTGCGCACTACAGATAGTTTTGTTACAGAGCTGTCATGTGACACATGAGACGTACATATCCATATTTCTGCATTTTGTCATAAAAGCTAAACCTTATTGGATGACCCAAAGTAGGTCACAATTACATCAGAGTTATAAGTTGACTTTATAAGTTTTGCCAGATTTTACTGGATGAAAGTATTCTGGAAAATCCAAAGTCTGACCTGACATACATCCAGTTATAGACTGACTTACAAGTCCTATTTGGAGGACAGTGCTTATATACACATGTGGAGTCTCATAAAATAACATGTTTTAATTGTGTTCTACCATTCCCTCATAAAGACTAAACACATAAGTCATTCTGTGACACTATTTCTGTTTGTACAGACTTAAAATAAACCTTAATGGTTTGGTGTACTGTTCTCTGATTAAACTGGGAGAGAAGCCTATATGTGTATGACCGGATGACTGGTTATCGGGTGTCATCAATTATGAGAAGTCATTAATTGTTCAGTCTGACATGCCTGAAACTGAGCTTAAATTTGTGAAATATGAAATGTGAAATATTCCTTGAAATATGTGTTAAGTCACAAATATGCCCTTTCCTACTCCATAACATATCCCTCTGGCATTCAGAATGAGGCTCCGGCCTCATGGGCTAAGTCGGAGAAAAATTTAGTTATTTCAAGAAGGATAACTGGAATGTAGATGACAGAAATACAGAATGTGACGGATTTATGTCTGTAGAGAGTAATGTATTACATCACTGATGTGTGAGATGGAATTACACATATCAATATAGATGTGGAATACATGAACATGTCACATTTCCAGATGTAACAGTGTAAGGAAAAAGGTAGTTCATGTTTTAAATTTTTAGGAGGACAACAACAATGCCTTAGCAATAGCTAAATAAGCTGAGAAACTACATATATAAGTCTATAGCTATACATACATGTTCTAAAGACAATATTTTTTGTGAATTGACAATCCTAAACAATATCTAGAAGATAAAATGCTGATGTATAAGGAATCAGGAACAACATCACAACCATGATGACATTATTTGACATCCTAATATAAGCATTAAATCATTAGATTATATAAGTATGACAGCATCTAAGTAGAATCAATAAATATCTTAAGGGATATGAGTATAACATCATACACAGATTATACAAGTACAATGCCTACAGTATAAGCAATGGAATAAGTCAAAGTATGTGAACCCTTTGAACATAGAGTAAGTGATGTTACATAAAGATGTTCTGTCAAACAGGAATGTGCATTTCGAAAAATGACAAGTGAATTCCTAACAATGTCTGCAGCTAAACATATATGCCTATGGAGTATGGAGTATTGATAATGAATTCCTAATCTGACAAAGTGTATATACTCTTGTGCCTAAGAGTTTAACATATGCAAAATGTACATGACTATCTGCTCTGTGTGTTGATCAGTACCAATGATTCAAAATACATCTTGGCTTTCTATGCTTGCCATTGGGACAAGTTGTCATTTGATAATGGATTGGTTGAATTGCCATTCCTTTAGCATAACACAATTGGTGTACCTAACCAGTGTACAAGTACATGACAGAATGATATCATTCCTAACGACAGAGGAATATTGTACATATATTCCCATTGATTCGCCAATTTTTGTGCATGAACAAGGTGAAATATGTGTGAAAACATGATGATAAATGAAATACTTCTCTGATAGATGCATGCATTGATCCAGACCAATTGGATTTTGATGGTAATTTAGTACGAGTAATTATGCAAGATCAAACATACATCTGTAGAGTGATGAATTAAATTATATGAATAATGTTAATGTTTGAAATCCTTGTCACTCCACATTTTGGTTTATGGGTTATCAGTATCATGAATGCAGTGACCAGAATGCATTTGCTCATGAAACATGTCTGTCATAGTACGCGTAAATGTGAATTCCTATGAGAAGAATTCCTGTGTTAACCTACATATCTTGCCTGGCATTTCCAGCTATTAATGAGGTTAACCAAATCAAACCCTTGTTTGAGGCAATAATGTGACCACAGGTCAGTGCATTATTGACTTTTGGAGTCATCACACTCCCCAGTTTGTCCAATTCCCTATATATTGGGGGGCTGCCTGTGAACCCGTGTTTGAGGACCAAACTGTGACAATTGAAAATAAGCATCGCATTGTGCTTTGGTGACACAATGTGCTACCATTCCATTAAATTTATAGCCAAGAGAGCATTTCGATACCTCTGATTTGGTATGGAACAACACATGAGAAAATCTCAATATAAATGAAAGATAACAGGCTGTTGGTGTTGCATGTTCCCTACTCTAGGAATTATTGTATTTAAATCAATCATTTGTGACATTGCATATTAACGTCTTAGATAGATATTACTGTATCAAATCTAACATTGATAGTTCTCTACTGTTTAGTAGGGTGTGATAAGCCTGTTCCTAACCTATCCATTAGACAGAGACATTAACTTATATCATATTACAACTATGACACAGCAATAAGAGAAAGTTATAGTGTACTACATACATATTTTTTTTGTTTACAACAAATACATGCAAAATATTCTGAAATGCCCAAAATTTACATTGGGCATGTAAAATTCAGAGTCTCTGGTTTTGTTTTTCATTACCTCAGGAATCTTGTCATCTTTGGGTTTTCTGTGGTCTTCTCTGCTGACTTGGCTTCTTTTTTCTTTCTGGAGTCATGGTATGGAAGGTGATGCAGAAGATAACAGTATAACGGCGAATCTGCTTCTGGTAGTTGCAGGAACATAGCGAGGAACTTGTTGTCACACAAAACACAGTGCATGTGGTATGGCCAGTATTGTTGTTGACATAGGCCCGAAGCTTGCTTGTCCCGATATTGATTTTTTTTATGTGGCTGGTCAGGAACAATGATGATCTCAGATTGAGATTACACAGCACTTTCTTTTAAGTGAAAAAAGTCATTTTAGCAACTTGAAGTCACTGTTAAAGCAATATGCTGATTACAGTGTCCTTTTGGTTTAAAGATACAGAGAGAGTCTTTGATCTTCACAAGCAGAGCACTGAGAAAACTGCAGCCAAGTTAAAGTTTGAAGACAGAGTTCTTAGCAAAAGTTTGATACCTTCAGCAGCAGAGATGACATTCTTGATGTTAGGCTGTGATCCGGTACATGGGTTGAAGTTCCAATGCATGGGTTGGTAGACCAGTCAATGGCACCTGTGGTTGCGAGAGGGGATCTTCATTCTTCATTCCATCTGGAAGCATTGTCAGTTTTTCTGGTGCTGATGTGCTGGAAGTGAATCCCTGTTCAACCACCAAAATGATATGATGTGGGGTTGGGGATGTCCCCACCCTGTATCACAAGCAGTTGCTGATGCGCTTGGCAGACAATGTTCCAAGACCAGTTGATGACAGAAGCCTTTATTCAAAAGCAAGCGGTCTGGAACAGTCTCTCTCTGTGAGAGAGCCGCCCAGCCTCCCTGACTCACAGACTCTCAGTGCGCACTACAGATAGTTTTGTTACAGAGCTGTCATGTGACACATGAGACGTACATATCCATATTTCTGCATTTTGTCATAAAAGCTTAACCTTATTGGATGACCCAAAGTAGGTCACAATTACATCAGAGTTATAAGTTGACTTTATAAGTTTTGCCAGATTTTACTGGATGAAAGTATTCTGGAAAATCCAAAGTCTGACCTGACATACATCCAGTTATAGACTGACTTACAAGTCCTATTTGGAGGACAGTGCTTATATACACATGTGGAGTCTCATAAAATAACATGTTTTAATTGTGTTCTACCATTCCCTCATAAAGACTAAACACATAAGTCATTCTGTGACACTATTTCTGTTTGTACAGACTTAAAATAGACCTTAATGGTTTGGTGTACTGTTCTCTGATTAAACTGGGAGAGAAGCCTATATGTGTATGACCGGATGACTGGTTGTCGGGTGTCATCAATTATGAGAAGTCATTAATTGTTCAGTCTGACATGCCTGAAACTGAGCTTAAATTTGTGAAATATGAAATGTGAAATATTCCTTGAAATATGTGTTAAGTCACAAATATGCACTTTCCTACTCCATAACACTATCTCCAGTTCACCTGTAGTTTATGTTGTTATGGTTTTGTGTGTCTTTTTACCATAGCAAGACTGCATGACTAGAAGTCCAATCTTGCTCATGTGCAACAAACTCCCGAATAAAGGAGAAAAACATGAAATAAGTAAAACAGGAGAAACACCAGTTGGAAGCTTAAAAAAACTTGACTTGTGAAGTTGCACTGCACAGCTACCAATAGTGACCTGACCTATGTTTATGTTTAACACCACTGATTGTACCCAGAGTAAGTTAATTTCCTCTTGTGTTCAGGAGTAAGAGAACAGTTTTAAATGAAAAATCTTGGCAGAAAGATACCATAATATTTTAAGATGAAAACATAGTACTTCATGTACATTTAACATACATGGTATGTGAATTGGTACCTTTAAAACACGGACACAGTTCACTGGTGTGCATGTCTGGTATTACCTGCCAGCATGAAAATAATGATTAAAAATGACTATTTCAGTAAAGCATAGATTTGCCACTGTATTCTTTTTGAAGACATTCTCAGCTCAAGCCATGCACTGCTGAACCAGACTGTATTGTCAGTCACTCTGTAACTGACAATGACAGATGCACAGACTATTTTACTTTAAGCTCATATAAGTTATTTCATACGCAGAATGCTGCACACTTCTTAAATACAGTTTCTCATTGTGGATTCTGGCTTGTGACAGTTATACCTGGAGATTTGGGGGTGTGTGATTATATGCCCAGGCTGTGAGTTCCAACATTCTTAAAGCCAGCTATTCACATGCCCTACATGTGAAATTTATGTGATTTCTGGCTTACACTGCATATATTAGAGAACTGAGAACTGTCCTATGCAGAAAGATTCTTATTACATCTCTCTGATGGATGTATGACCTTGTTTATCTACAAGCTGTTTGTAAACACAGTACATACACACATGTTGACAAACAGAAAAACTAAGTAACTGAAGGTGGTATATGTGTGAAAGTTGAAAATTCATTAGTTGGAAAATGGGATTTCCAGAATAGTTTTTGTGCTTGCCCCCAGATATCCTTAAGTATTGAATGTGTTTGGAATTTTTTTTGCAGGACCCCCTCATGTTATAAACATGTGGGTATAAACTATAAATAAACAGCCTGTGTGATGTTTGATTGGCATTTAAGCAAACTTTTATGAACAGGTGACAGGATTATCTTAAGTTCTAGGTAAAATCTTTATTAGTTAATAGAACAGTTTAAATGAAATAAAAGAGTTAATATAGAATGATGTTTATGTAATTTCAGATCAATAAGCTGCAGATTGAAATTGATGCAGAATCCAACAATCGGGAAGAGCTAGCTAGGATGGAGAGGGAGACAGTAGAACAAGGTCAGAGGTTGAGAGTACGAAATAAAGTCAACAAATCTGAGGAACGCATCCAAGCCCTCGCTGTCCTAATGCTCCAGTACTGTGCAGGTAAGCCCCGCTGTCCTAATGCTCCAGAACTGTGCAGGTAGGCCCTCACTGTTCTAAAGCTCCATACTGTGCAGGTAAGCCCTTGTTGTCCTAAAGCTCCATACTGTGCAGGTAAGCCTTTGCTGTCCTAATGCACCAGTACTGTGCAGGTAGGCCCTCACTGTCTTAATGCTCCAGTACTGTGCAGGTAAGCCTTTGCTGTCCTAATGCTCCAGTACTGTGCTTGTAAGCCCTGCTGTCCAAATGCTCCAGTACTGTGCAGGTAAGCCCTCGCTGTCCTAAAGCTCCATACTGTGCAGGTAAGTCTTTGCTGTCTCAATGCTCCAGTACTGTGCAGGTAGGCCCTCGCTGTCCTAAAGCTCCATACTGTGCAGGTAAGTCTTTGCTGTCTTAATGCTCCAGTACTGTGCAGGTGGGCCCTCGCTGTCCTAAAGCTCCAGTACTGTGCAGGTAAGTCTTTGCTGTCTTAATGCTCCAGTACTGTGCAGGTAAGCGTTTGCTGTCCTAATGCTCCAGTACTGTGCTGGTAAGCCCTGCTGTCCAAATGCTACAGTACCGTGCAGGTAGGCCCTCACTGTCCTAAAGCTCCAGTACCAACAGGTAGGCCCTCACTCTCCTAAAGCTCCATACTGTGCAGGTAGGCCCCCGCTGTCCTAAAGCTCCATACTGTGCAGGTAAGCCTTTGCTGTCCTAATGCTCCAGTACTGTGCTGGTAAGCCCTGCTGTCCAAATGCTACAGTACCGTGCAGGTAGGCCCTCACTGTCCTAAAGCTCCAGTACCAACAGGTAGGCCCTCACTCTCCTAAAGCTCCATACTGTGCAGGTAGGCCCCCGCTGTCCTAAAGCTCCATACTGTGCAGGTAAGCCTTTGCTGTCCTAATGCTCCAGTACTGTGCTGGTAAGCCCTGCTGTCCAAATGCTACAGTACCGTGCAGGTAGGCCCTCACTGTCCTAAAGCTCCAGTACCAACAGGTAGGCCCTCACTCTCCTAAAGCTCCATACTGTGCAGGTGGGCCCTCACTGTCCTAAAGCTCCATACTGTGCAGGTAAGCCCTCACTGTCTTAAAGCTCCAATACAATGTGGCTTTTAAGTTCTAGAGTGTATTAATATGTACACAGAGTAACCTATTTGTTTGTGTACAGGACAACAAATTTTATCCTAAAAATACTTGGCAAAGAAGGAGGGCCCTCTTATACAGGGTACAAGTTTT
This sequence comes from Sipunculus nudus, assembly GCA_026874595.1. NCBI lineage: Eukaryota > Metazoa > Annelida > Sipuncula > Golfingiida > Sipunculidae > Sipunculus > Sipunculus nudus. Next base: position 51,922,978 of record CM049315.1, read on the forward strand.
TTAGCTCAGCTGACTTTCAGTCATGCTGAGCTATAGCGATCATTCTTTGTCTGTCGTCCGTCTGTCCGTCCGTCTGTCCGTCTGTCCGTTAACCTGGCACAAATCGTAACCACTGGACTTGTAACTTTACATTCTGAGAGGTCAATGAAAAATCTCCTTGGAAACCAGAAATTAGGTCTCTGTTACCCATATCCTTCTAGCTATGGGGCCCTAAAGTACCCCCCAGAAAAGTCAAAAATTTCATACAAAAACTTCAATATCTCATTAACTACTTGACTGATGGTCATGAGATGTTCCATCAGTTCCTGCAGACTGGTGGCGCCACCTGTATTGTTCGATTTTTTACGAAATTTTTTCTCTATTTTTGATACCTTTAAAAATGTGAACATCTGTTAACAAGGCACAAATCGTAACGACTGGACCTAGAATTTTCATTCTCGACACACTGAGAGACCTATGAAAAGTCTCCATGGAAACCAGAAATTAGGTCTCTGTTACCCATATCCTTCCAGCTATGGGGCCCCAAAGTACCCCCCCGGAAAAGTAAAAAATTTCATGCAAAAACTTCAATATCTCATTAAATACTTGACTGATGGTCATGATTTGTGGCACAACTATTGATCATGAGATGTGTCATCACTTCCTGCAGACTGGTGGCGCCACCTGTATCGTTGGATTTTTTATGAATTTTTTTCTCTATTTTTGATACCTTTAAAAATGTGAACATCTGTTAACAAGGCACAAATCGTAAAGACTGGACCTAGAATCTTAATTCTTGACACACTGAGAGGTCAATGAAAAATCTCCTTTGAAACCAGAAATTAGGTCTCTGTTAACCATATCCTTCGAGCTATGGGGCCCCAAAGTACCCCCCAGAGTAGTCAAAAATTTCATACAAAAACTTCAATATCTAAATAACTACATCACTGATGGTCATGATTTTCGGCATACATATTGATTATGAGATGTTCCATCAGTTCCTGCAGACTGGTGGCGCCACCTGTATTGTTCGATTTTTCACGATTTTTTCCTCTATTTTTGAGACCTTTAAGGATGCTGTCATCTGTTAACGTGGCACAAATCGTAACGACTGGACCTAGAATCTTTATTCTCGAAACACTGAGAGACCTATGGAAAGTCTCCATGGAAACCAGAAATTAGGTCTCTGTTACCCATATCCTTCCAGCTATGGGGCCCCAAATTACCCCCCAGAGTAGTAAAAATTTCATACAAAAACTTCAATATCTAAATAACTACATCACTGATGGTCATGATTTTCGGCATACAAATTGATTATGAGATGTTCCATCAGTTCCTGCAGACTGGTGGCGCCACCTGTATTGTTCGATTTTTCAAGATTTTTTCCTCTATTTTTGAGACCTTTAAGGATGCTGTCATCTGTTAACGTGGCACAAATCGTAACGACTGGACCTAGAATCTTTATTCTCGAAACACTGAGAGACCTATGGAAAGTCTCCATGGAAACCAGAAATTAGGTCTCTGTTACCCATATCCTTCCAGCTATGGGGCCCCAAAGTACCCCCCAGAGTAGTAAAAAATTTCATACAAAAACTTCAATATCTAAATAACTACATCACTGATGGTCATGATTTTCGGCATACATATTGATTATGAGATGTGTCATCACTTCCTGCAGACTGGTGGCGCCACCTGTATTGTTCGATTTTTCACGATTTTTTCCTCTATTTTTGAGACCTTTAAGGATGCTGTCATCTGTTAACAAGGCACAAATCGTAACGACTGGACCTAGAATTTTCATTCTCGACACACTGAGAGACCTATGAAAAGTCTCCATGGAAACCAGAAATTAGGTCTCTGTTACCCATATCCTTCCAGCTATGGGGCCCCAAAGTACCCCCCCGGAAAAGTAAAAAATTTCATGCAAAAACTTCAATATCTCATTAAATACTTGACTGATGGTCATGATTTGTGGCACAACTATTGATCATGAGATGTGTCATCACTTCCTGCAGACTGGTGGCGCCACCTGTATCGTTGGATTTTTATGAATTTTTTTCTCTATTTTTGATACCTTTAAAAATGTGAACATCTGTTAACAAGGCACAAATCGTAAAGACTGGACCTAGAATCTTAATTCTTGACACACTGAGAGGTCAATGAAAAATATCCTTGGAAACCAGAAATTAGGTCTCTGTTAACCATATCCTTCGAGCTATGGGGCCCCAAAGTACCCCCCAGAGTAGTCAAAAATTTCATACAAAAACTTCAATATCTAAATAACTACATCACTGATGGTCATGATTTTCGGCATACATATTGATTATGAGATGTTCCATCAGTTCCTGCAGACTGGTGGCGCCACCTGTATTGTTCGATTTTTCACGATTTTTTCCTCTATTTTTGAGACCTTTAAGGATGCTGTCATCTGTTAACGTGGCACAAATCGTAACGACTGGACCTAGAATCTTTATTCTCGAAACACTGAGAGACCTATGGAAAGTCTCCATGGAAACCAGAAATTAGGTCTCTGTTACCCATATCCTTCCAGCTATGGGGCCCCAAAGTACCCCCAAGAGTAGTAACAAATTTCATACAAAAACTTCAATATCTAAATAACTACATCACTGATGGTCATGATTTTCGGCATACATATTGATTATGAGATGTTCCATCAGTTCCTGCAGACTGGTGGCGCCACCTGTATTGTTCGATTTTTCAAGATTTTTTTCCTCTATTTTTGAGACCTTTAAGGATGCTGTCATCTGTTAACGTGGCACAAATCGTAACGACTGGACCTAGAATCTTTATTCTCGAAACACTGAGAGACCTATGGAAAGTCTCCATGGAAACCAGAAATTAGGTCTCTGTTACCCATATCCTTCCAGCTATGGGGCCCCAAAGTACCCCCCAGAGTAGTAAAAAATTTCATACAAAAACTTCAATATCTAAATAACTACATCACTGATGGTCATGATTTTCGGCATACATATTGATTATGAGATGTGTCATCACTTCCTGCAGACTGGTGGCGCCACCTGTATTGTTCGATTTTTCACGATTTTTTCCTCTATTTTTGAGACCTTTAAGGATGCTGTCATCTGTTAACAAGGCACAAATCGTAACGACTGGACCTAGAATTTTCATTCTCGACACAAAGAGAGACCTATGAAAAGTCTCCATGGAAACCAGAAATTAGGTCTCTGTTACCCATATCCTTCCAGCTATGGGGCCCCAAAGTACCCCCCCGGAAAAGTAAAAAATTTCATGCAAAAACTTCAATATCTCATTAAATACTTGACTGATGGTCATGATTTGTGGCACAACTATTGATCATGAGATGTGTCATCACTTCCTGCAGACTGGTGGCGCCACCTGTATCGTTGGATTTTTATGAATTTTTTTCTCTATTTTTGATACCTTTAAAAATGTGAACATCTGTTAACAAGGCACAAATCGTAAAGACTGGACCTAGAATCTTAATTCTTGACACACTGAGAGGTCAATGAAAAATATCCTTGGAAACCAGAAATAGGGGTCTCTGTTACCCATATCCTTCGAGCTATGGGGCCCCAAAGTACCCCCCAGAGTAGTCAAAAATTTCATACAAAAACTTCAATATCTAAATAACTACATCACTGATGGTCATGATTTTCGGCATACATATTGATTATGAGATGTTCCATCAGTTCCTGCAGACTGGTGGCGCCACCTGTATTGTTCGATTTTTCACGATTTTTTCCTCTATTTTTGAGACCTTTAAGGATGCTGTCATCTGTTAACGTGGCACAAATCATAATAAATGGACCTAGAATCTTTATTCTCGAAACACTGAGAGACCTATGGAAAGTCTCCATGGAAACCAGAAATTAGGTCTCTGTTACCCATATCCTTCCAGCTATGGGGCCCCAAAGTACCCCCCAGAGTAGTAAAAAATTTCATACAAAAACTTCAATATCTAAATAACTACATCACTGATGGTCATGATTTTCGGCATACATATTGATTATGAGATGTTCCATCAGTTCCTGCAGACTGGTGGCGCCACCTGTATTGTTCGATTTTTCAAGATTTTTTCCTCTATTTTTGAGACCTTTAAGGATGCTGTCATCTGTTAACGTGGCACAAATCGTAACGACTGGACCTAGAATCTTTATTCTCGAAACACTGAGAGACCTATGGAAAGTCTCCATGGAAACCAGAAATTAGGTCTCTGTTACCCATATCCTTCCAGCTATGGGGCCCCAAAGTACCCCCCAGAGTAGTAAAAAATTTCATACAAAAACTTCAATATCTAAATAACTACATCACTGATGGTCATGATTTTCGGCATACATATTGATTATGAGATGTTCCATCAGTTCCTGCAGACTGGTGGCGCCACCTGTATTGTTTGATTTTTCACAATTTTTTCCTCTATTTTTGAGACCTTTAAGTATGCTGTCATCTGTTAACGTGGCACAAATCGTAACGACTGGATCTAGAATCTTTATTCTCGAAACGCTGAGACATCTATGGAAAGTCTCCATGGAAACCAGAAATTAGGTCTCTGTTACCCATATCCTTCCAGCTATGGGGCCCCAAAGTACCCCCAAGAAAAGTAAAAAATTTCATACAAAAACTTCAATATTTCATTAACTACTTGACTGATGGTCATGATTTGTGGCATAACTATTGATCATGAGATGTGTCATCACTTCCTGCAGACTGGTGGGGCCACCTGTATCGTTGGATTTTTTAGTTCAGCTGACTATAAGTCATCTGAGCTATAGTCGTGGTCCATTGTCCGTCGTCCGTCCGTCTGTCCGTCCGTCCGTCCGTCCGTCCTTCCGTCCGTAGATGTGGCACGTTTTGAAACCATAAGACCTAGGAATCCAAAATTCGGCATAATGTTAGATGTCCCCAAGATCTCCTACCAAGCCGAAAACTGGGTGTTTGCAACTTTGTTCATTTGAGAAATTAAGGAAAAACCTCAATTTTTTATTAAAAACCTATTTTAACACTTCAGGACTGCCTAATATCAAAACCACTCATCTGTTTTACCTCATATTTACCATAAATATTCCTCTATATAGTTCCTATGTACATGCCAGAAATTATGTCTGTATTATTTAATTTAAAAAGTTATGGGCCCAAACATAATGCATTTTGTAAAAAATCAGAAAAGATATTTGATCACTTAACACAAAAAATGTTAATGCTATAGACCTTTTTTCCAGTAATATAACTTTAATTAATCAAAATTAAATTGTATACCCAAAATTAGATGAAAATCTTTTATATTTTTAAAAATATTAATAAAAATAAAAAATTGGTACCTTAAATTTTGCCCAACTTTGACCATGGCACGTTTTTTTCCTGTAAGTACTGTGGATTTAATTTTCACAGCATGTTTTTGTTAGCATTTCAACTGTTAACACCAAAAATTTGAAACCAGTTGATCAAAAACTGTAGATTTTAATCAAGTTTTCAAGCACCATGTAACATATTGTTTACATCAAGCTAGTGTTATGCAGTTTGCAAGAGCTCAGCTCCCCAGCTTCAGCTCTAAGTTCCTTAAATTCGGCATGCAGTTAGATGTCTCCAAAATGCCCTACCATGCCAAGAATTTGGTCACTATGACATTCGAGATATTAATGAAAAACTTCATTTTTCCATTAAAAACCCATTGTTACATTTCAAGACTGCCTAATATCAAAACCACTGATCTGACTTTAATAAAAAATAATATACATATTTTTCATTCTCTATGCACATGCCAGAATGATATCAGTATTGTGTAATTGTTTTAAGTTATGGGCCCAAACATAATGCACTTTGTAAAAAATCAAGAAATATATTTACTCCCTTAACAAGAGCATTGCTGAAGCTAGAGATTTTTTTATCAGGGATGTAACATTATTTAATCAAGATTCAATTGAATACCCAAAATTAGTTCTGAATTTTTCATATTTTATTTAGTATAAATATAAAATTAGTACCTTAAATTTTGCCCAACTGTGACCATGGCACGTTTGTTTCCCGTGAGCACTGTTGATATAATTTTCATATCATGCACACATAAGCATTTCAGCTTTTTAGTTAAGAAAGCTGAAAGAAATTGGCCAAAAATTGTAGCTTTTATTAATGTTTTTTATGAGACCCTGTCAGACTTTGGCTCTCTCCAGCCCCTCTTGAGTCACCTGTATGTTGACCTTGTTGACCTTTCATCAAATTATGCACGCTTGAGGCGAGGCATACATGGAATCCAGGCAGCTTATGGCAAGCCACAGTTGATCCAGGTGTCCAACCCAACTCATCTAGTAGTTTTAACAAAGAACATAACAAAAAACAATAAATTTTTATTGGTTTTTAATAACAAATTAAAGAAAAATAGAAAAGGAATTTGTTAGTTTATAATAACAGGAAATTAACTTGCAGTTACTGATGATATAAGAATCTTGTATCGATGGGTAGAATGTCACATATTCCAAATAACACCATGCAGTCACCTATGGCATTTTTTAGTTCAATTTTAATGATAAAGAAGTAAATCATATTATTCATTACTAATCATTAGGGATCATATGAAGGAAATTAGACAAAGATGCAGTTGATAATATTAATCTAGATTCCTGCTGTGTCTAGTGTGTACATTGATGTGAAATTAGTCCAAAATGAATTTTTTACAGTTATTTTTTAATATAAATAAAAGCCATAAAACCAGGTACTTATGATTATTATTTAAATGTGTGAATTTTGTATATTCTGGATTCTCAACATCATTGTTTGGTGAAAACTGAGTAAATTCCAGACATGGTGCAAATACTTTGTAATTGTATTTAAATACGAATATGATTTTGTACTCCATTATAAAATTTCTTGCATAAAGAATGGGAATTCAGGTAAAAATGAAAATATATGAATACTCGTGCAAATACTTTCAAAATGTATTCATGAATGCATTCATGAATATATTCTTTAATATTATTTTAATAATCATATCAGTTATATTTCATTTTAAAAAATCATATGATTCTCTTATTTTTTTTAATAAAAATTATATTTGGGACAGTATTTGCATTTTTTTAATAAATAGTTAAACTCTTATATTATATGTTCTGCTTATAAGTTATATGGCCAAGTCAAAATCTGTGTGACAATAGTACTCCATTTGTTAATAAAATAAAGGAAATCAATCCTCTTCCCTGTCTCCAAAGGTACTATCAAAATCATACATAAGCTAAACAACAACAACTCATAATACAGCTTATATTTATTACCACACAAAACCAGCATGTGCCTCATTTCTAAATAATATTTTTTTATCATATATAACAGCTGAGCGTCGTGACCCATAGGTCCCTTGTTATGAATTTTTTTCTCTATTTTTGAGACCTTTCAAAATGTGAACATCTGTTAACAAAGCACAAATCGTAAAGACTGGACCTAGAATCTTAATTCTTGACACACTAAGAGGTCCGTGAAAAATCTCCTTGGAAACCAGAAATAAGGTCTCTGTTATCCATATCCTTCAAGCTATGGGGCCCCAAAGTACCCCCCCAGAGTAGTCAAAAATTTCATACAAAAACTTCAATATCTCAATAACTACATCACTGATGGTCATGATTTTTCGGCATACATATTGATCATGAGATGTTCCATCAGTTCCTGCAGACTGTTGGCACCATCTATATTGTTTGATTTTTTTACGATTTCTTCCTCTATTTTTGAGACCTTTAAGGATGCTGTCATCTGTTAACGTCGCATAAATCATAACGACTGCCTCTAGAATCTTCATTCTTGACACACTGAGAGACCTATGAAAAGTCTCTATGGAAACCAGAAATTAGGTCTCTGTTACCCATATCCATCGAGATATGGGGCCCCAAAGTACCCCCCAGAGTAGTCAAAAATTTCATACAAAAACTTCAATATCTCAATAACTACATCACTGATGGTCATGATTTTTGGCATACATATTGATCAAGAGGTGTTTCATCAGTTCTTGCAGACTGGTGGCACAACCTGTATTTGTTCGGGTTTTTTTAGCTCAGCTGACTTTCAGTCAAGCTGAGCTATAGCGATCACGCTTTGTCCGTCGTCCGTCTGTCTGTCGTGCCGTCCGTCTGTCCGTCCGTCTGTCCGTTAACCTGGCACAAATCATAACCGCTGGACTTAGAATCTTGTAACTTTACATTCTGAGAGGTCAATGAAAAATCTCCTTGGAAACCTGAAATTAGGTCTCTGTTACCCATATCCTTCGAGCTATGGGGACCCAAAGTACCCCCCAGAAAAGTCAAAAATTTCATACAAAAACTTCAATATCTCATGAACTACTTAACTGATGGTCATGATATTTGGCATACATATTGATCATGAGATGTTCCATCAGTTCCTGAGGACTGGTGGCGCCACCTGTATTTTTCGATTTTTTACGAATTTTTTTCTCTATTTTTGATACGTTTAAAAATGTGAACATCTGTTAACAAGGCACAAATCGTAACGACTGGACCTAGAATTTTCATTCTCGACACACTGAGAGACCTATGAAAAGTCTCCATGGAAACCAGAAATTAGGTCTCTGTTACCCATATCCTTCCAGCTATGGGCCCCAAAGTACCCCCCAGAGTAGTCAAAAATTCCATACAAAAACTTCAATATCTCATTAAATGCTTGACTGATGGTCATGATTTTTGGCATACATATTGATCATGAGATGTTCCATCACTTCCTGCTGACTGGTGGCGCCACCTATATCGTTCAATTTTTTACTAATTTTTTTCTCTATTTTTGAGACTTTTCAAAATGTGAATATCTGTTAACAAGGCACAAATCGTAAAGACTGCACCTAGAATCTTCATTCTTGACACACTGAGAGACCTATAAAAAGTCTCCATGGAAACCAGAAATTAGGTCTCTGTTACCCATATTCTTTGAGCTATGGGGCCCCAAAGTACCCCCAAGAAAAGTAAAAAATTTCATACAAAAACTTCAATATCTCATTAACTTCTTGACTGATGGTCATGATTTGTGGCATAACTATTGATCATGAGATGTGTCATCACTTCCTGCAGATTGGTGGCGCCACCTGTATGGTTGGATTTTTTTATGAATTTTTTCTCTATTTTTGAGACCTTTCAAAATGTGAACATCTGTTAACAAGGCAAAAATCGTAAAGACTGGACCTAGAATCTTAATTCTTGACACACTGAAAGGTCCATGAAAAATCTCCTTGGAAACCAGAAATAGGGGTCTCTGTTACCCATATCCTTCGAGCTATGGGGCCCCAAAGTACCCCCCCAGAGTAGTCAAAAATTTCATACAAAAACTTCAATATCTCAATAACTACATCACTGATGGTCATGATTTTCGGCATACATATTGATCATGAGATGTTTCATCAGTTCCTGCAGACTGGTGGCGCCACCTATATTGTTTGATTTTTTTACGATTTCTTCCTCTATTTTTGAGACCTTTAAGGATGCTGTCATTTGTTAACGTAGCATAAATCGTAACGACTGCACCTAGAATCTTCATTCGTGACACACTGAGAGACCTATGAAAAGTCTCCATGGAAACCAGAAATTAGGTCTCTGTTACCCATATTCTTTGAGCTATGGGGCCCCAAAGTACCCCCAAGAGAAGTAAAAAATTTCATACAAAAACTTCAATATCTCATTAACTTCTTGACTGATGGTCATGATTTGTGGCATAACTATTGATCATGAGATGTGTCATCACTTCCTGCAGACTGGTTGCACCACCTGTATGGTTGGATTTTTTTATGAATTTTTTTCTCTATTTTTGAGACCTTTCAAAATGTGAACATCTGTTAACAAGGCAAAAATCGTAAAGACTGGACCTAGAATCTTAATTCTTGACACACTGAAAGGTCCATGAAAAATCTCCTTTGAAACCAGAAATAGGGGTCTCTGTTACCCATATCCTTCGAGCTATGGGGCCCCAAAGTACCCCCCCAGAGTAGTCAAAAATTTCATACAAAAACTTCAATATCTCATGAACTACTTAACTGATGGTCATGATATTTGGCATACATATTGATCATGAGATGTTCCATCAGTTCCTGAGGACTGGTGGCGCCACCTGTATTTTTCGATTTTTTACGAATTTTTTTCTCTATTTTTGATACGTTTAAAAATGTGAACATCTGTTAACAAGGCACAAATCGTAACGACTGGACCTAGAATCTTCATTATCGACACACTGAGAGATCTATGAAAAGTCTCCATGGAAACCAGAAATTAGGTCTCTGTTACCCATATCCTTCCAGCTATGGGGCCCCAAAGTATCCCCCAGAAAAGTAAAAAATTTCATGCAAAAACTTCAATATCTCATTAAATACTTGACTGATGGTCATGATTTTTGGCATACATATTGATCATGAGATGTTCCATCACTTCCTGCAGACTGGTGGCGCCACCTATATCGTTCAATTTTTTACTAATTTTTTTCTCTATTTTTGAGACTTTTCAAAATGTGAATATCTGTTAACAAGGCACAAATCGTAAAGACTGCACCTAGAATCTTCATTCGTGACACACTGAGAGACCTATGAAAAGTCTCCATGGAAACCAGAAATTAGGTCTCTGTTACCCATATTCTTTGAGCTATGGGGCCCCAAAGTACCCCCAAGAAAAGTAAAAAATTTCATACAAAAACTTCAATATCTCATTAACTTCTTGACTGATGGTCATGATTTGTGGCATAACTATTGATCATGAGATGTGTCATCACTTCCTGCAGACTGGTTGCACCACCTGTATGGTTGGATTTTTTTATGAATTTTTTTCTCTATTTTTGAGACCTTTCAAAATGTGAACATCTGTTAACAAGGCAAAAATCGTAAAGACTGGACCTAGAATCTTAATTCTTGACACACTAAAAGGTCCATGAAAAATCTCCTTGGAAACCAGAAATAGGGGTCTCTGTTACCCATATCCTTCGAGCTATGGGGCCCCAAAGTACCCCCCCAGAGTAGTCAAAAATTTCATACAAAAACTTCAATATCTCAATAACTACATCACTGATGGTCATGATTTTCGGCATACATATTGATCATGAGATGTTCCATCAGTTCCTGCAGACTGGTGGCGCCACCTATATTGTTTGATTTTTTTACGATTTCTTCCTCTATTTTTGAGACCTTTAAGGATGCTGTCATCTGTTAATGTAGCATAAATCGTAACGACTGCACCTAGAATCTTCATTCTTGACACACTGAGAGACCTATGAAAAGTCTCCATGGAAACCAGAAATTAGGTCTCTGTTAACCATATCCTTCGAGCTATGGGGCCCCAAAGTACCCCCCAGAGTAGTCAAAAATTTCATACAAAAACTTCAATATCTCAATAACTACATCACTGATGGTCATGATTTTTGGCATACATATTGATCATGAGATGTTCCATCAGTTCCTGCAGACTGGTGGCGCCACCTGTATTGTTCGATTTTTCATGATTTTTTTCCTCTATTTTTGAGACCTTTAAGGATGCTGTCATCTGTTAACGTGATACACAAATCGTAACGACTGGACCTAGAATCTTCATTCTTGACACACTGAGAGACCTATAAAAAGTCTCCATGGAAACCAGAAATAAGGTCTCTGTTACCCATATTCTTTGAGCTATGGGGCCCCAAAGTACCCCCAAGAAAAGTAAAAAATTTCATACAAAAACTTCAATATCTCATTAACTTCTTGACTGATTGTCATGATTTGTGGCATAACTATTGATCATGAGATGTGTCATCACTTCCTGCAGATTGGTGGCGCCACCTGTATGGTTGGATTTTTTTATGAATTTTTTCTCTATTTTTGAGACCTTTCAAAATGTGAACATCTGTTAACAAGGCAAAAATCGTAAAGACTGGACCTAGAATCTTAATTCTTGACACACTGAAAGGTCCATGAAAAATCTCCTTGGAAACCAGAAATAGGGGTCTCTGTTACCCATATCCTTCGAGCTATGGGGCCCCAAAGTACCCCCCCAGAGTAGTCAAAAATTTCATACAAAAACTTCAATATCTCAATAACTACATCACTGATGGTCATGATTTTCGGCATACATATTGATCATGAGATGTTTCATCAGTTCCTGCAGACTGGTGGCGCCACCTATATTGTTTGATTTTTTTACGATTTCTTCCTCTATTTTTGAGACCTTTAAGGATGCTGTCATTTGTTAACGTAGCATAAATCGTAACGACTGCACCTAGAATCTTCATTCGTGACACACTGAGAGACCTATGAAAAGTCTCCATGGAAACCAGAAATTAGGTCTCTGTTACCCATATTCTTTGAGCTATGGGGCCCCAAAGTACCCCCAAGAGAAGTAAAAAATTTCATACAAAAACTTCAATATCTCATTAACTTCTTGACTGATGGTCATGATTTGTGGCATAACTATTGATCATGAGATGTGTCATCACTTCCTGCAGACTGGTTGCACCACCTGTATGGTTGGATTTTTTTATGAATTTTTTTCTCTATTTTTGAGACCTTTCAAAATGTGAACATCTGTTAACAAGGCAAAAATCGTAAAGACTGGACCTAGAATCTTAATTCTTGACACACTGAAAGGTCCATGAAAAATCTCCTTGGAAACCAGAAATAGGGGTCTCTGTTACCCATATCCTTCGAGCTATGGGGCCCCAAAGTACCCCCCCAGAGTAGTCAAAAATTTCATACAAAAACTTCAATATCTCAATAACTACATCACTGATGGTCATGATTTTCGGCATACATATTGATCATGAGATGTTCCATCAGTTCCTGCCGACTGGTGGCGCCACCTATATTGTTTGATTTTTTTACGATTTCTTCCTCTATTTTTGAGACCTTTAAGGATGCTGTCATCTGTTAACGTAGCATAAATCGTAACGACTGCACCTAGAATCTTCATTCGTGACACACTGAGAGACCTATGAAAAGTCTCCATGGAAACCAGAAATTAGGTCTCTGTTAACCATATCCTTCGAGCTATGGGGCCCCAAAGTACCCCTCAGAGTAGTCAAAAATTTCATACAAAAACTTCAATATCTCAATAACTACATCACTGATGGTCATGATTTTTGGCATACATATTGATTGTGAGATGTTCCATCAGTTCCTGCAGACTGGTGGCGCCACCTGTATTGTTCGATTTTTCATGATTTTTTTCCTCTATTTTTGAGACCTTTAAGGATGCTGTCATCTGTTAACGTAGCATAAATCGTAACGACTGCACCTAGAATCTTCATTTGTGACACACTGAGAGACCTATGAAAAGTCTCCATTGAAACCAGAAATTAGGTCTCTGTTTCCCATATTCTTTGAGCTATGGGGCCCCAAAGTACCCCCAAGAAAAGTAAAAAATTTCATACAAAAACTTCAATATCTCATTAACTTCTTGACTGATGGTCATGATTTGTGGCATAACTATTGATCATGAGATGTGTCATCACTTCCTGCAGACTGGTTGCACCACCTGTATGGTTGGATTTTTTTATGAATTTTTTTTCTCTATTTTTGAGACCTTTCAAAATGTGAACATCTGTTAACAAGGCAAAAATCGTAAAGACTGGACCTAGAATCTTAATTCTTGACACACTGAAAGGTCCATGAAAAATCTCCTTGGAAACCAGAAATAGGGGTCTCTGTTACCCATACCATTCGAGCTATGGGGCCCCAAAGTACCCCCCCAGAGTAGTCAAAAATTTCATACAAAAACTTCAATATCTCAATAACTACATCACTGATGGTCATGATTTTCGGCATACATATTGATCATGAGATGTTCCATCAGTTCCTGCAGACTGGTGGCGCCACCTATATTGTTTGATTTTTTTACGATTTCTTCCTCTATTTTTGAGACCTTTAAGGATGCTGTCATCTGTTAACGTAGCATAAATCATAACGACTGCACCTAGAATCTTCATTCTTGACTGAGAGACCTATGAAAAGTCTCCATGGAAACCAGAAATTAGGTCTCTGTTACCCATATCCATCGAGATATGGGGCCCCAAAGTACCCCCCAGAGTAGTCAAAAAATTCATACAAAAACTTCAATAATAACTACATCACTGATGGTCATGATATTTGGCATACATATTGATCAATGGGTGTTTCATCAGTTCTTGCAGACTGGTGGCACAACCTGTATTTGTTCGGGTTTTTTTTATGATTTTTTCCTCTATTTTTGAGACCTTTAAGGATGCTGTCATCTGTTAGCGTGGCACAAATCGTAACGACTGGACCTAGAATCTTCATTCTCGATACACTGAGACCCCTAGGAAAAGTCTCCATGGAAACCAGAAATTAGGTCTCTGTTACCCATATCCTTCGAGCTATGGGGCCCAAAAGTACCCCCCCCCCCCCCAGAGTAGTCAAAAATATCATACAAAATCTTCAATATCTCAATAACTTCAACACTGATGGGCATGAATTTCGGCATACATATTGATCATGAGGTGTTCCATCAGTTTCTGCAGACTGGGTGCGCCACCTCTATTTTTTTCAAATTTTTACGAATTTTTTTTCTCTTTTTTTGAGACCTTTAAAGATGTGGTTATCTGTCAACAGGGTACAAATTGCAACAACTTGACCTAGAAACTTCATTCTTGTCATGCAAGGAGGCTCATGAAGAGTGCCTGTGGAAACTTGAAATTAGGTCTCTGTTACCCATATCCTTCAAGCTATAGGACTCTGAAGTATTCCTCAGAATAATGGACAATTTGATACAAAAGCTGAAGTATCTGAACAACTTATGCGGAGATCACCATGATTCTTTGCATGGATATTGACCATTAAGTGTTTTTATTAGTTTCTGCAGATTGGTGGAGCCACCTGTATTTTTGTATCCTCCAAAACGAAGTTTTGCAGATACTATGTTTTTGACCGGGTTCCTCTGCAGCTGCCATGTTTGTTTCCAGAGAGCTCCTCTGAGAAAAATGGACCAATTGTTCCGAAACTTACACCAATTATCTAGTCACATGTGAACTAGTGCCTAACCAGTTTGAGTTGACATCTGACCTTTCCCCTCTATCCAGCGTCCATTTGTGCGTCTGTTTCCACACATAAACCCTCATATCTCGGGAACCGATTGACCAATCAGGAAATAAAATTTATATTAATGTAGCCCTTGAATTGCTTTATAACAAACACAAAAATAGTGGCGCCACCTGTAACCATGTTTGCACATTGTCCATCTGTTCATCTGCCTTGGGTTAAAATCACTCATATCTCTGCAGTGAATTGACTAATTCACCTGAAATTTGGCATGCATATACATCCAGAATAGCTTTTTGATTTTATGACAGATGGCACCACCTACATTCACATTCAAGCTGATCACATCCAAGCTCATATCTCAGGAACCGTTTGACCGATTGGGCCAAAAGTTTGCATGTGTATAGATATCACATAGCTCTTTATCATACGCAAAACTGTTTTTGCACAGCATCTGTCTGTTTTCTGCCGTGGGATAATGTCACTTATATCTCGGCAGTGGTTTGACATATCTGCCTAAAATTTTGCAGTTTTATACATCCTGGATAGCTTTCTTGATTTTATGACAGGTGGCGCCACCTACATTCTTGTTTACGCTGCAGACATCCGAGCTCATATCTCGGGTACCGTTTGAACGATTGGGGCAAAATTTTGCATGTGTATAGATCTCACATAGGTCTTTATCATACACAAAACTGGAGGGGCCACCTGCAACCATTTTTGCACAGCGTCTGTCTGTTTGTCTGCCGTTGGCTAAAAGCTTTCATATACATGTAGTGGTTTGACTTTTCTGCCTAAAATTTTGCATATGTATACAACTTGGACAACTTTCTGGATTTGTGGTAGGTGGCACAACCTACAAACACATTTAGGCTGCAGACATCCATGCTAATATGCAACATACCTCACTCTATTTCCCCTTGCCACTCAATCCATGCCTCACTTCAACCGTTCCACTCTGATTTTGGCGGATACACGTGGTCACTTGTCGGCTACTCCTATTTTAGTTTTTAAAGTTTACACATTTTTTCTCTGTTTTTGAGATATATAAATAAAGACTAAATCTTGGCCTGTTGGTTAATCTGTTTGATGCTTCAGTTGAATGGGTATATACTACCATTCTGATGATAAAATTTCCTTTAGCGAATCTCTTCCCTGTCAGCTGAGCGACATGACCCATGGGTCACTTGTTCAGCATCCTCAGGGCAGCCAAGGATGATATACAGGAATCAGCATTATTACCTCAGTCGAACTGGACGCAGTGAATATCGGTGATCATGTCCATATGGTGGTAATGTCAGTAAACTCAATAAAGAACATTACAGTGCTTTTTTTTAGTTTAAATTTATTGTTTATACATCAGATTTACATGCGCACATAGTTAAACAATTGATAAGAAAAGGTTTGCCCTTGCCGCATTGACACAAGAATTTTAAAGGAATCAATATATGACATATATTATTAACATATATTATTAAACAAAATTCCAGTTTTGGTGCGTATACCCTCTTGGAAAATGATCTATTAAATAGTAACCAAATGAAAACCCTGGTTTCTACAAGGTAGCATTGAACTTGCACACAGTTAAATGTTGTAAAATAACGTAGTTCACAAAAGTCCTACTGGGTCATTATCTAATTACGTTTTTCCTTCCTCACTGGTACAACGGAATAATTTGGAACCTGACTGTAGTCTTTTATGCAAACGTGATACATTTTGTGGAAAATTTGGTGACTGTGAAATGTTATTTTCGATAGTTTAAGTTTAAGATTAACATGGAATTATAAATGAGGAAGCCTAGTTAAGAAGAGCATCATGGTAGCCTTGGTTTCGTGTCTGTCATTTGTCTACGTTAAGCCACTTGTGGATGTGGACGCTGATATGCAGTGGGTGTTTAGGATGTAACCCTTCCCAGGCAGCTTGCCTTGGTTCAGCTTGGCCACTACTAGCAGGCTTCCCCTCTGTCCTGCACTCTCCCCCCCCCCCCCCCAGCTGGTGATTAAAATTAGATGAATGTTATATTTGTATTTGATTCATTCTTATTGTAGGCTGTGCTACATTTTAGATTTTGTATTGTACCACCAGGGTTACAATGATAAAGTGCACATTTAATTGTGTCCACAAAGTGGTTTATTGCTATATGAAAGTGCGGATGTTCATCATATAAGTAATTCTTTGCTTCAGAAGAATAAAACTTCACCAGGTGTGAAATTGACTATTAATTCCAGTAAAAATTATAGCTGAGATAGTAATTAGTGCAATGATGTTGTTTGTCCCTCATTCAACAAACAGTGTGTATACTTTATTTGAAAAGATGGTTTTAATTGATCAAATTTACTGAATCTTTTATTTTGGTGAATAAAATTAACTCCAATGTACAAAACTTTTTAATAGTGATCCAAGGAATAATCTTGAAGATGCCATGTTGTGGCATTATTTTCTTTTAAATTCAGTTTAAATATTTGTGATTTAAAAATAATAAATATATGTGGATGCATTATATGACTGGATATGAGCTACACTCTGGATAAATTATAATTGCAACTTAGAATTCTCTTTATTTTAACTTATATTTTCAGATTTTTTTATTACAAATTTATAAAACTTGTAAATAAAAAAAAATGAATCTGATAAAAACTATTAATGGAAATAGTGGATATGCTAAAAGAATAGGCTTAAATATAAACTTAAATGCATTATTCCCTTGAAAGTAAAATAAAGGTATTAGTCCATTCTGTCCACTTGCCTGTCTATCTGTAAAGTTTTCATATGCATCACAGTATCTAAAAAAATTTACTGTTTTTCTTCATAACAGTCTTTTCAGAGTATTAGTTTTGCAATCATATATTTAGAACTTTACTTTAACCAAGTAGGAGGGCCCCTTTCCTCTTAGCTTCTCATATGATTGTATATATGAAAAACATTCCAACAGAATATTTTGTATTTGCAAAAATTTCAAACTTTGGCTGAGCACCATGACCCACAGGTCCCATGTTTAAAAAGGAAGTTGTTAATGCCCTGTAATGCACATTCTCTTGACATGTTAATGCTAAGTGGGTGCCATCTCTTTGATAATAATTTATTACCCAAATTTGGGCCCTTAAATTGACCCTCTGATGTCTCTTATGATATTAATTTGATTGTTGTATAATACACATTCTTTGATATGTTTAATTAATTCTGTTTCTGCTCCATACCTTTCTATATTACTTTCCTGTATTCACTTGTAGCATCATAAAAAAATATACCACTGACCATTTTAAGAATAAAAAATTATAAAATCCCATTTCAATCATAAGTGTTAAAGTGATCATTATGCTGACATTGTGATCCTTAGTAGCCGGAAGCTCCAATTTAAGATGCTGAAAAATAATTTGAACCAAAATTTGAGGCTCACCTGGGGGGGGGGGGGGGGGGTCATCTTATACACAGGGTCATCTTATACACATATAAATATGGTATGCCAGAAATAACAACATTCTACAAATAAGGCAGGTCAATAGCTTGCTGTTAAGCTCTAAAGTAACTGCAAGTTTTCATTGATTCAGTGGTGCTGTATGTAATAGAAACACGCTCTATGGGGTCATTGTTTTTATGCATTTCATGGGATCAATCATGACCATCAAATAAAGGTTCGTCTTAGAGTGTGTTGGTTTTGTGTAGAGGCTGGGTCAGCGGTGTCAGTATTTGAATAAAGATTGAGTTTACAGGTCACTATCCTGGCAATGATCAGGTTTAAACTAAATGTATTGGCCTTCCCCAAATCTTAATTCTAGCTTTGCTTAACGATCAACCAGTCTGATCTGATTTGAATTCTGGTCATACTTTAGGGGATGAAAAGGTAATTGATTCCTGCAGGTGTGACATCAGTAAAGGGCTAAGCCATGCAGTGAATGGGGCTAAGTATTATTTGCTATAGGGATCTTGCAAGAAATGTTTTCGGCACATATGACTAAAAGGCAAGATTTTTTTACCATTTGACCCAAAAGGGCAAGGCCATAGATCAACTGGAGGTTGATCATAGTTAGGCCAAAAAAAGGTATGATTCTCAGGCATAACAAGTATCAATTGTAAACTCTCACATCAAAATATTTTACTTTGATTTTAAATAGAAATTAATCAATTTTGAGCTTCAGCTGCTTGGACATTTCTTTCAAGAAGATAAAATAATTTAATTTTAATAAAATTTTCTTTGTTTTGTCATGTTATTATCTGTTAATATCCTGCTTTCCCTGATAATCTGACATTTTTATTGAATCATACAAAAAAAAAGTAAAAATAAAAAAAATCACCCACCTGCATTGATTTCTGAAAAAAGTGCCTGAGAACCAATCTTATTTTTTTAGATATAGACTTTAATATTGGTTCAAAAGAAGGGTAGAAACCATTAAGTCAGGGGCAGAATCAAAGGCGAAATAGGAAAATAAGCACTTAATACCTAAAAACAGAGCCTGATTTTTCATTATGATGCTTTTAAAGCTGCCCAGGTTGCTCCATTTCAGTCTAAAGTTTCTACACTTTTGGACGGGGTTGTCAACTCTCCTAGCATAATGTTCCCTCTGCACCCTTCAAGTTTCTAAAATTCTGTGTCTGTTCATTTACATTCTGTTAGAAACAGTATGTGTTTAAGCTCAACTTACACACCATGGAATGTCCTCATGTGATCATTAAAGAGGATTTTCTAAGAATCTTTTGCTAATTATTCATTTGGGAATCATTATCTTATTGAAAGTAAGAGGTTGACCATCATTAAATCAGAGATGCAGTGTGCAGCAATCTCCTCATTGCTTAGTTGTTATATATATATATATATACAGTAGAACCTGAGAATTACGACCACCAAGGGGACTATTATAAACTGGTCACATTTACAAGGTGGTTGCCTAAGTTAGGTTTGACTCTCTGGGTCTTACAACAGCTCGTCTGACCAGACATTGTAAAATTTAAGTGCCCCTTAATTTGGAAGTACTCCTTATGGATTACCTCTAAATCATCATAAGACTGGACATTTTAATATGACACGTTTTGTAGAATTTTATTTATTCAAACTGAAAAAAAGAGAGAAAAATTCAAACTTAAAAATTTTTTTTTTAATTAATATCTAAGCAAGACTTCTTTGCTTGTACGATGTTTATGCTAAGCCTTGATATATCATAAACATAAACCATAGATGACACAGATCTATCTGTATGTTAAAATATATCCACTTGTTCAAGGTCATGTCTAAAAATATTTCTTCAAGAGGTTCTATATCAATATTTAGGTCAATATTGCTCTTGGATATTTCTAGGTCCCAAAGAGTGCAAAACCATCGATTACAAATTTTTTTTCTTTTTGTCTTTATCTTTCTTCTGTCAATGTTTCAGCTAGATTTCAGTTGTGACTGATTTAAAAAAAACTGGCCTTCTTGCACAATATTAATCGCAGGTGGCAGGTTTGCACATAATATTTATTGTTTACCTTTACCTAATTTCCAAGGTTGTACTCTCCATAGCCAGTTATCAAATTGACCTGTCCACTGTGTGACCTTAATCACATATTCATTCAATAAATAATCATGAGCAGAGCACTTGTGAGCAACCCATCAAGTAACCATTGGCAATGCATACAGTCAATCACCTGACTAGTGCGTAATTTTGGAGACTCTCCTAAACAGAACACGTGTAGTCTGTACCAGTTCCCATGTCGGCATGCTGAGACTTATATTCATGGTAGTTGTCAGGGGCGCTAGACTGTTGACAATGGTAGAGAAAAACAAAAGCTACAACTACTCTTCTTTCAAGTCCCTGAGTTGATAATTTTACTTACCTTTAATCAATAATTGAATTGATTCTATTTTCCCTCACAATTCATATAGGCCTAATATATACCGTGGAAGTGGTTAATTTGGCGTGACTGAATTTTTACGTGTATTTCATTTTACAGCATTGGCACAGTTCAGATTTTCGTATGTCCGTATGTATATAGCTAACTCAACTTGTATCATATTATTAAAATATCTAAACAGTTATATAAAAGACAGGTTTGTAGCCCAACCTACCTTTCACATAGCAAACTCTGAGCAACGGCATGCATGCTATGGGCGACTGAATACCGTGACCAGGAGGTATAAAGAATACGTAATTAACTGTGACGAATCGCGTATTGCACCCAGCATCGTTGTTTAATTGCTTAAGAACAACAACTGTGAATGCCAACTAGAATAAACCGCTATGTGTAAACAACTAACAGAGCTGTAAACAATCGTAGCTGGCTCTACATCGTTCTTCAAAGCTATTATGAAGGGGGTTCCTAAAGGCTTCAAATGCTACTTGTTTCTACAAATCACTATTAGTCGGAGGGGATTTCAGCTGAGATACCACTTGCTATTACCTCTTGCTATGACAACATTACTACTATAACACCCTGGTTGAAGAAGCCTCATAGAGAATCTAAATGACTCGGGGATCTTCTGTTCAATTTTCCATTACTTTATGCTTGTAGCAGAAAAAAAATGAAACTACTCAGACATACCTGGGTTGAATGAAATAACGTGTTCTTAATGTAATGCAAAACTCGCTTCCATTAAAAGCGCGATAATTAAAACCCACTTTCACATTATATAAACTGGGGATAACTGAGTTACGCAAATGTAAAGAAGTTTACACATGGATTGCCACGTGGATGGCACCTTGGCAACATTTATGAGATATTTGAAAGCTCAGTATGTTCTGACAGGTATTGCCTTACTAAACATCCAGCGGTAATTGCCTTCATTATCCTCAGATGTTGCACCTTGTATTACCTCGTAATGTACTTGTGTGTCTGATTGCATTTTGTGTGCAAAATGATATTTAAAAAACTGTTCAGATAGTTATCTATTTAACTGATGACAAATAGCTTTTGATATGTATCCATAGCTGTTCAGGCTTCTTTTCCCACATATTCTTTTCTGAGATTTTCTGATTTCTCATATATGCCCTGTGAAGGTAATCTGATGTACACGTAGGCAAATAAAAAATGAAAGGTATGGTTATCAGACACTGCCGCACAATTTTTTTTTATTTTGATTTTCACCATTCAAGAAGATAAAATAGCACAATTTTATTAAGATTTGATTTGTTCTGTGCTGCTTTTTACCCGTTTAGCCAAAAAAAACTCTTATTTTCATGCTTTTCCCTGATCATATAACATTTGTATCGAAACATACAAAAAAGGTTAAAAATTAAATGTCGCACTGATTTATGAAAAAAGTGCCTGAGAACCATAACTTTTTTCATCCCATCAATGGCACTTTGTCAAAGTTGGGCTGTCCAGTTAGCATTCCATCTATTAACTAACCACACCTAACCATCAGGCATTGAAACTTAATATTAAACAATACTAATTATTTATATAGAGCTTCTTATAATACATACATATATCAAAACTGCTTTAATTATTAAAATTAATATATAATTGGCAGATAAAATCATTTAACATGGAATTAGAAAAAGGTTATGGATTGGCCTATTGTCCTATTTTCTTTAATTTAGTATGGCACTATTTAAAGAACAGAATTTTTTTAAAACAGTAAGGGTTTCACTATTAATTACAGATTATGTATGATTTATTCAAGCATTCACTTTCTTGCTGAGGAGAAAAATTATCAATAAATTATCATCAGACCTTGGAAGCTAGTTGATATGAAAATTCCAACGTATAAAGGACTAAAAGTTATGGTAACCGGAGATATTATTGATTCAGGTTTCACAAAGACTGCATTTTGCCATTTGCTCTGGCAGATCTAAAATTAGTGAATACCAAAACACATGGTTAGCACTTAATTAGCACTCATATGTCAACGACTGTTTGAATGGAAGTAGTTAAGTAAGGTGGACAGGATAAACATTTTCATTTTATGTAATGCTAGTGAGGGTCTCTGTGGCCGATGATCCTATAGGCCTGCACACCTTTATATAACAGCCTTATAAAACAGGATTGATACATGAATTTTCCAAGGGGTGTGGTTGAAAGCACACAAAGGGAGTTTTTAATAAGTTTTACTTAATCTTTTATTTAATAAAACTAAGCAATTAAATTAAACTGAAAACTATTTTTAGAATAGTAGTGATCCAAAGATTGATCTCGAGGATGCCATGTTTTTAGTGATTTCATTTTTAAATAATTAATTTTCTGTTGAATTCAGTTTAAACAATTTATGATATGAGCCAAACTAAAGAAAAATACTAGTACAACTAATAATTCTGTTAGAACTTATATTTTCATCTTTTTTATTTTGCGAAATCAGTAAAATTGTAAAATTAAAAATAGAATATGACAAAATTACTTTTTTAAATAAATAATTTTTTCTTGCTAAGAAAAAGGATATGCTGTAATATAGGATTTAATATAAACTTTTCAAATACGGCATTTCAAATGTCAATATATAAATATATCAATAGATATAAGTATTTTTTGCATTTGCTAAATTTTACAAAAGTCAGCTGAGCACCGTGACCGAAGGTCCATTGTTATCTTGTTAATATTTTATACGTCATTCAATAGACATGCAATGCTAAGAACAGGCCATGGACCTATCCGTTAAAAATAGATTCTTCAGACATTAATAAAACTTCATATGCTCTGATAAAGTCTCATCGTTCTTGCTTTATAAATTGGTTGTCCCTCTATTAAGAAGTGACTGATTTTACTCCTATTTTAGGGTTACAACACTGCATGGATCAGCAAGAAGAAGGGATGACTCAGCAAATGGAAGAGCCAGGAAAGGCGGGAGCTGTGGAGCAGAGAGAAGAGCCATCAGACTCGACCAAGGATGATGAGGATGCAGATATATTTAAACCAAGTTTAGAATAAAATTACCTGTAATAATGTAGTAAGAGTCTGTTTTAGAAATTAGTTATATAAGGTCATACTCTGTGCCGTGCAAGTAATGTGTATGAGATTGGTAATTTATTATAATGCATTTGTTCTTTTTCGAAGTAAAGCGTAAGATTAATATAATTCTTTAATCTGGACCGGTGGTATATTCAGATAATAAGCAAAACTATATATATATATATATATATATATATATATATATATATATATATATATACACACACACACACATATATGTATATATATATCCGTATATCCGATTCTAACCACATTCACCTGATGATCGGGTCGCATCCCGTGAAACAGTCTGTTGTGAATTAACAGTGTTGTTTTTCTTCAGAGTTATATATATATATATATATATTCCTTTAAAAAAAGACACCCCTCCCATATATTTTAATACAATTTACAGTTCAGATAAATAAAGTTCAACTTTCTACAATCTCCTTATTGCAATCATAAGGTAAAAACATTACAAATTGCATTTGCGTATATTGGTGAATTGGCAAAAGCCTGTTGTATTACAGTGAGCACAGATTGAGTGGGGGTTTCCCTCCTTCAAAGAAAACGCAAGACTAACGTTTTCTCCAAAGGAAATTCTCAGGTCCAGACTTCAGACCCCATGAAATTATGTATGCACATACACGTACGTTAACGGCATAGGTTATATACGTAAAGTTTCAAACTGGTAAGAGCGATTCTCACACATGTACACGCACATTGGTTTTAAGCTTTAGTATGACTGGGGTTCAATCGGCCATAGCTACTTAACTATGTAGCGACACCTATCGGCGACTACTGGTACCGGATGTTCGGGTCTGGTAAATATGCTCTGAGGCCATCCGCGGATGACAGGAAAGCTGGTGTTCATGTAAATTGCAATGAGGAGCCTGTCTTTGGAGACTGTGTTCCTGGCATGTCTTTGGTTCCTTTCACACACTGCACAAGTGGAGCGTGGTGGCGTAATGGTCAGGGCGATGGACTTGTGGCCACAAGGTTGTGGTTTCGCGTCCCGTTCTGACCGCCGTCTGTACTAAGACTCCTGGCCAAAGTCTTTACCACAAGGGTGTGCTCTCTCCACCCAGTCGTGAATGGGTACTGGTCATGGGCGGCAGGCAAATGTAGGACAAAATCACCTTCTAGCGCCTGATATGGCTCCTAGGTCGGTCCCAGGAGCCGAGAAAAGCTAAAAGTATTGAAAGACCTGTAAGGCAAAGTGTAATGCCAGATGGGTCTGACATCGTCGGTAATATCAGACTATAAACCCCATCTTTGCCATTACATATTCACAAGTTATAGATTCACGTGAACCAAGAGAGGTTGGTTTCGTCACTATTGAAGTGACTTCATTTGAAATATTATTTGATCAGTTAAAACCTCAGGGTTGAAAGAAGCCAGCTCTGAAAAAAATTCCTGACTTTAAGTTGTTTTTAAGGATAAACCATCAAGCAAAATGGATAAATTTAACCGCCAACATAAGTCAAAATTTTATCAGAAAAATAAGGAACGCATTATTTGGGGAAAAAACAACTTTCCAATGCCTAAATTCCTGAATGATATTTAAAAAAGATATGAAAATATATGAAAATACTAAATATGTTCACAACATTTCAGCATAGGTGGAGCTTTTTATAAGTAGGTGACCATTAACCAGTGTTATTCACAAAGATGCTTCAAAGAGGATGCTGATACTACTAAATTTATTAGCAATTGAAGTGAACTTATATATTCATAATACAGAAAATACAAACTTGATATCCTGAATAGTTTGTTCTTAACAGCTATTTATGAGTTACAGTCATGAATAAAGTTTAAATATAGCATTTTCAGATTCAGACTTTTCCTTGACCTTAAACAAATTATTTTGCCTTGACTTTTGACCGGGCACTGGCCACGCTGGCCAGTGAAAGCGTGGTGTGAATTGAAGCATCCGGGTAAATGGTCGGATCAGATAGCACAAATAATGTTGATGCCTGGTATTGAGAGCGATTTATCTTGCATCATTTATGGTTATACCTTCGTCATCAAGTGTTAATTCAGTGAAGGTTACTCCACTTGAGTGCGGTATAAACAGGAAATACACTAAAAAATCACACCATATCACAAAGGACAGGTGAGAGGTTTTACATATATGTAACTGTAATAAGTTTCTTCTGAGCGAGAGAAGCAGAGGAATGAATCATATCATGTCATCATTTCATCACTGTATGATAACTGTTCAAACAAAGATGAATTACTTTAAATAATAAATATCATTATTTTGGGTTACCTTTATTCTTATGTTTTATGAAATGCTTTAATACAGTTGTCTATACAATCATGACATGGCGTCTTCTCGGACTGTTGTGACCTATCGCTGGTAGCACTGAGTTGCAAAATTTTTTGTAAGCTTATTCATTGAATATATAGGGATATACTAATACTTTTATGTTATATATATATATATATATATATATATATATATATATATATATATATTACTATAGTTATTTATAGTTAAGATTAACCTTCCGGGGATTATTAATGTTTAAGGTATATTATATTTATTATACATGTAATACATATCTTCAGTAAAAATAACTTATATAAAGGCATTGGTCTCATGTAACTAAAAATATATGGCGATAATAATATGAATATGGTGATATTAAAGTTATGACATGAATGCTTAGTTTGAATATTATTTACCATGTCTGGTGTTATCTTTCAATTTATAAAAATGTTGCCAAATTTCATTTGGCACCCCTTGGTGGAACAGACTATGGACTTTTGGTAAACACCGGAGTCGGAGGGTTCCAGTGGCCACTTGCGCTCACGAGGCAGCGGAAATCTTGCGCTTTTAAAGAAGCAACTGATTTTCACGCTGCCAGCTTTGACCGTTTATGATATATTTAGACACCAGATGGCGGTTCGTTGTCCACTGAAATAAACATGCGTATGATGTGACAAGCAGCCAATCAGATGCCAATAAACAAACACTCGACAGGCATCCTGGCTCCGCCCATTGCTGCGCTTCAAGCGCCGCTTGATGAGTTTCCGGTCGAATTTAAATTGCTCCCTATGCATTCTCGCATCATCGACCGATTCGATTATAACATTATGACTGTGTTAGCGTAGCCATGTATCTGTTGTCTGCAGAACTGAAACCAGCCAGCGAGGTGTGCACGCAGCCTTTGTTGTTACGTTTCGTTTGAATTACAGCTCACCGGCCGAGCATCTTATGTGCCCAAAGCCCTAAGCAAACCACGTCAGGGGCAGTTCTCTCTGAGCCTGTGGCCTGTTCAGACGGTTACGCTGGGGGATGAGCTGTCACTCAAAAAGAAATGAATATGATTGGCTCCGTGTATTCCTCGCTTGGCTTTGTCTTCCAGCACAAGGTCTCATCTGATTGGACTAAAATACAGTGCTCCCCTCTGGTGTTGCAATTCAGGATACGAGGTTATAACAAACAGCGCCTTACGATATAGGTAGAAGCCCTATAGGTAAAGCGCTGTGTAAAGAGCGTAGTGGCCACTTCGTTTCGACATATGCACCTTAGGAGCACTTGTGTCCGGTAGTGAAGAGGTGCTCTGAGTCATGGGACACAATGGGGAAGGAAACGTCTACCAATGATAAAGGAGGTTCCCATTGTGGGTTTTCCCAGACTGATTTTCATGATACAGATTTTACAATCTGTCAGTTATACCACACAAAGTAAAAAAAAAAAACATACTAATCTGACAATCTGTTACTCTATGGACAGAAAATTGTTCCAGCTGTGGAGAAAATTCTTTCTACTGGTGATGTGGAAGCTTAGGTACTCCTATACCCCTGTTTCAAGATGGAAATTAAATAAATGAAAAAAAAAGGCTTAAGTGGTACACCGATTATTCATGCACACGTTAGAGAACTAGGTCTTTATCAGAATACGTAAACTATCACTATTGTTTTAATTATTAAAATTCTGTGTATTGTTCATTTGACTCGTACATCAAATGCAAATTCATTACTTTTCTACAAATGTAGATGCATATGCACTTCTACCTCAGTATTGCATTCAAAGCAAAAGACAATACATCCTTTTCAAGATCGTTGTATTTAAATGTAAATATTATGTTTTATATCAAATGATGAGGGTATAAAACCTTTATCGAAAAGTTCCCAGTTGCGTACCTAACGGGGTCGGTAGTTTTTTTGTCTTTTTTTTCAAGATTGATGAGAACAATGTCTTTTGTTTTAACTGTGTCCCCCACCCTACCCCTTTATTCCAAGTATTTTAGGAATTAAAAACTGAACAGTGCAAACAATCAGTTGAATCGCGAAGGGTCTCTGTCTAGGCAAGCTACGCAAGGAGAAATACAGATCTGTTATAATAATTTATTAGATCATCGGTCTTGCAATACCGGAACGTAATCGAAAATCTGACCAGTCATGCAAAGGCATGCGTTTCAGGGTCGTCTGCGTGCGTTTACGTAAATCCACATGGGGCACTAACCAGGGGATACACCCTGCCAGAAGCCATATTGCCCTTTGAGGAGGTGATGGGGGGGGGGGGGAGGGTTCTCTCTTACACATTGTGCGGAAAATGTAATGATAAATTCTTTTAATCTATCCTTGGAATATATAAATAATTTCCGCACTTGAACTCTTGAATTCCCATTAATTTCATGATATTCAAAAAACCTGAAATATCCTTTTTTCATGAATCCCAGTCTGCGTTTAAATACAAACATTTGAAAACACTATCCTGGACATTTTGACTACTACGTGTACCTAAATTTCTGTCTTTTGATTTAAGGGTTATAGAATTTGATGTTAATATGACTATATGGTCTTTTATGTATCTTGAATATTAATAAATCTTTCACAGATCGCATTTTAAATATAAAGCTATTAAAAATGTCCGGGGATGAATTACCCTGGTAGTATTGTCACACGTTCCTATGTGGGACGGTCGTCGGCCGGAACTGGACTTCTTAAACTTTAAAATTTAGAATTTGTTACATTTCAAGGAAACGCCACCTATTTACGTTTCACATGCGTATGCGTACAAAATATTACTTATCCCGTCGTATGTTCTTACTGCAAAATCACTCATGTTCATAATATCTGCCTTGAAACAATTCGTATCCAATATATTTTAAACCGCTAAACCGTCGGTGGATTCATAGGCCCCGTTGCATTGTTGGCCGTGGATTACTCTAGTTAGTCCGATTGGACCCAGTGTGAGTCGTTGGCTGCACAGCATATTATTTGCATTTTTAGAATCCGATACCTGATTAATTAAATAAGCGTTACCTTATTAAATATGACGTACGATTCATCCGGAAATTATTAGGGGGAAGAAAACTTGAAACTCTTGATTCAAATTTCTAGTCCTTAACTAGGCCCGGTTTCTGGTTACGTTAAACGGGCAGCTACGCTCCCGAGGCAGCGGCAATCTTACGCTTCTACAGAGGAAAGAGGCCTATAGGGAAAAGCGCTGTGTGAAGAGCGTAACGGGCAGCATGAATGCATTTTAGGCACTTGGTTATCAAAGCATAACGTTTTGCAGAAGTCTTTGGTGTGTCCTTAAAATGTTTTTGAGCACAGGGCCATCGCTGTAAAACGAGAGAAGCGACCATTATCCAAGATGGCTGCCTTTTATCTCTGATACACCCAAATTACATTTATTCCCGGTGGATTTTTGTTTCAAATACGGAATTTCAGTTTCATGGCATATGTCTCCTATGAAGGTATAACCACGCTATTTTCCGAAACTGGCACATTTTCATTGGCCTGGTAATGAAAATAGATATATATCAGACATGGGGTGATTATTTGATATATGTAATCGATAACGATTACGATTACTTTGAAAGTAAACGATTACGATTACAATTACGATTACCAAAAAAAGTTCATGTTATCGATTAAGATTACGATTTCTTTATGATTACTTCAAAAAGTAATCATGATTAGATTAATGATTACCAACCTTAATATTGTCAAAAGGTTATGCTAGATTTGAATACTGTAACCTTTATTCAAATGCATCAAAGAAAAGAAAACAGATTCAATAGTTTGTCTCGTCAAGATGTGAGATAAAACATTTTAAATGGTCTGAAGAATAACTAGAATTGATCTATATCATTTCAAATGCTTGTTGCACTTTATAAACAAAAGTCTTGATTTCATGATTGCGCAGGGTAGGTCAAAGAAATTTCAGCTGCAGGGTAGGGGCGGGTCCGGGCTAAAAGCTGGCATATGCGGAGCAGGGCGGGCTACAGGATTAAAATGTGGGTTGCTACGAGCCAAAAATATGGTTGTAGTTACAGTGATCACCTTTATCTGAATATAATGCCCATGTCTGTTCATGTTCCCTGGATTATACCATTTTCTGGAGAGAGTTTACTGTAAATTAAAGTGTTGAGCTCATGAAATCTTAATTCTCTAAGAATTCGTGTTTGCAGGCCCCACTAGACATTATGTTATACACATGTACCTGGCTATAATGTTGTACGTTTGGACTATTCAGTACTGTAGGCTAATACTTATACTCATAAGAAGGGGTCGGGGATGTCCCCACCTGTTTCACATACATTTACTTCTGTTACGCGTTTCAAGACCACGTTGATGACAGAAGTCTTTATTCACAAGCCAGAGTCTGGGTCAGTTTTTGCTTAGGTCCTGCAATGCCCAGCTAGACATGGTCCGTTTCTCTGACTCTGTCAGAACCGCGTACTCTGTCTTGGCTTTCACGATACAAGAGTTTTGAAACAGCGGTGTCACGTGGCATATGAGACATACATAATCATATTTCTGCACTTCGTCATAAAAGCTAAATCTTATTGGATGACCTAAGCGAGGTCACAATTACATTAGAGTTGTAAGTATACTTTAAAAGTTTTATCTGATTCGATTGGATGAAAGTTCTTTGGAAAATCCCAAGTCTGACCTGATATACATCCAGTTATAGACGATCTGGAAGTCCTATTCCCGGACTCATATAAATATGATCTGATAGTCTCATCACAGAAACCAATTTAGAGCTAAATTGTGAGAACATAAAGGACCTATTAACATACTGAATTACTGAAATTAGATATTTAGTCATCTGATCACCATTAATATTCTTTAGCTCATGTCTGAATATCAGAACAGACTGAAACCAAAATTGATCTTCGGTAATTTTAGTTTTAAATAATGAAATATTCCTTTGAATATATGTAAAGTCACAACTTCACCATTTCCTACTCCATAACACTTGTGGCTAGTCTCACATAGTACATAACATGGCCAAGAGTAGAGCACCAGCATGATTACCTATAAGCTGCATCTTGCTTTGTCACTGGCTGGAAATAGCTTTAAATTACCCACAAAGCCTAAGGTGTTCTCATGGATCTGCCAAAGACCAGTGGCTGGTTTAGAGCACTGTATGGGCAAACACTGCATGCAACAAAGAAGCCATGCTCTTTAATATCTATCTCTGTGTACACCTCCTGGATAAGAGCTGGACTCCCTCTGTAGTTCCTTGGAAAATCTACTTCTTTCTCCATGGAAGTGCCTTACCCTTCCCCCTCATAAGCTAATAAGCTGATAAGGGGGAAGGTAATCATTGTAATCATATCTAATTATCATGATTACGATTACATTTGGAGAGTTATTGATTACGATTACAATTGCTTTCTTTTTAAAGTGAATTTAATCAATAACGATCAAGATTACTTAAAATATGTAATCGATTGTAATTGATTAAGATTACTTATAACGATTGCCTATGTCTGATATATATATCTATATATATTCCTTCTACTTACATATGTACATGTATAGTTTGATAAAATAACATCAGGTGATACATTTGAATATAACACAAAACAAATAAGCGGTGATTATTTATTACAATTATAATATTAAAACTGACCTTAAATGAACTTGAATTGTTAGTTCTAAACATTTCTCGGTCTACTATTAATAGTTGTAAAACCATATATGTCGCACATATACTACGGCACTCCACATGCAAAATAAACACATCTATAAATAAGACTGCCAGTCATCCTGTACTGGTATAATCACGCGCCATGCTGAAATTGGCACTTTATTCAATGACCTTGAAATAACCTTAGTGTCAATAGATTCCTTTCCTTAAGGTTTTATCAACGTTGAGCTCCAATATGCCAAACATCACATAATATTTACTTCAGAAGCCACAAAGTATATATATATATCATTGTAAACCATATAGAATTCCCATCCAATAGGGTATGGTTTGAAAAAATTTCACCCAAAACTTTTTAAAATTTAAATATAATAGAAAACGCGATATTCCCAATTTAGGTAACATTTGGAACAAATTTGTGTACACCTATATTAACCTATAAACCTAGATTAACAAATATCTCCAGTTCTTATTATTATTTTTTTTTGTTTTGTTTATTCATTCTTCAGGTTTCTTTCACATTGTAAATGCAACTTTTTAAAATTTTGTTTGAAAATGTTATCAATCTGTACTAGAAATTCGCCCATAACTGGCTTAATCTCAATTTTAGAAATAAAGAAAAACAAATGCTTTCTTTAAACATATTTATCCATACATATGCCAAGTATGAAATAATAATCACTGGTTGTCATTGAAAAATATTGATTTTAAAGTTGATTATTTTAGTAAACTTGCATCCTTAGGAGCAGATTTATATTTAAACTCACCAACAAATGAATAACATGCTAAGTTCACTTTTTTAAATAAATAATGCACATGTTCTAATAGAGAGTATAAATATATATATATATATATATATATATATATATATATATATATATAAAATAAACTTAAAATAATTTATAATTTTTAATTTTCAATCATCAGTTATGATTTTAAGTTCAATTCCTACCACTTATATATATATATATATATATATATATATATATATATATATATATATATATATATATATATATATATATATATATATACTCTCATTGGTCTGGTTTCAATTCTTGGCAATGTGCCAGACCTGGTGATGAAACCCGGAAACTTGCTGTACACAACAGCGGTTAAAGCGAAGGGGATACAAACGTCCTCATGGTATAACCGCTGCCCAAGGACTTTATATAATAATTTGATTTCCACATTCCGACCGAGGCCGGAGTGACCTCCTAATGATATACCTGGCAATATATGTATTTGATAATTAGCAAATCTTCTTGAATGAGAACGTGCATGATTTATTTCCTGGCCATCTATATATAGATTCTGATGTACACATTGATTAAAACCTCCATGCAAGTGATGGCCTGAGATTAAGTAATTACGTGATATAGGTCAAGAGTGATGGCCATACTTTAATCTTGGGCAAAATTACAGGGACATTTTCTATAGAGATTTTCATAAATATGAGCATTATTTTAAACCCTCACAACAGAGCTATAACGTAGTCGTATATTTTTCGATTTGATTCACAAACCCGTCTATTTAACTATTATTTCCATTGAAAAAAATCTATTGTACTAATAATTTTCAAAGTCACAACCTGCAATTGCAATTATAAACATGTAATGCTATTCTGTATAAAAAATCTAAAACTGCAGCGAGCCGAGGATACCAGATAAGATGATTTCAAAGGAAATACAAATTAATAATAATACTAATAATAATACAAAAATAAAAAATAATAATATCATTATTAATACTAATGATACAAATGATAATAATAATAATAATTATAATAATAATAATAATAATAAAAATAATAATTGTAATGACAATTACAATGATTATGATCATAATGATAATAATAATAATAATAATAATAATAATAATAATAATAATAAAAATAATGATACTGATTATAATAAAAATAATTTTATTAATATTAAATAATTAAAATATTAAATACTCAAACTACTACTACTAATAATAATAATAATAATGACAATAATAATAATAATAATAATAATAATAATAATAATAATAGTTCTAGTAGCATAATAGCAATATTATTATAAAAATTATTATATCAATAATGTATCCTCATTGTGCTAACAAAGACTATTTATAGACATAATAAATAATACGTGTTATGCCTAAAATTGATTACCATTTTAGTTTAAATACAAAAAAAAACAGTAAAGAAAAATGGTTATGATAAATGAAGAGTAGATCATCACGTGACCCAGGTCCACAGCCCTAATTTAAGCTTGGGCAAACATTTTAATAAATATGAGCAATATATTAAACCCTTACAACAGAGCCATAAAATAGGCATTTATTCTTCGATTTTATTTTTTAAAAATTTTCCATTCAACTGACATTTCAATTATCCAGTGGATAGAATAATAATAGAGGAAAAAAAATGATTTTGATAAATTGTCATGTAGTTTAAGATTAGTCCATTTAAAAGTGAATTATTGTTAGAAGGGGCTTAAAATAGTGTACCTTTAATTTTTATTAATGTTACATGGTCAAAAATCTGAAAATGAATGAAAAGTTAAAAAAATATGTAATACTATCAGTAAGGTCATAGTTCCCGGTTTAAAATCAGGTACGCTTTATGGGGTCTAATATGAATTTAAAGCACTTTTGAATTGAATTTAGATATAGGGGTTTCAAACAGTAATGATACCGTAAAGCATGCAGAACCAATGGCAATCATTGATTATCCACTGCTTGTTACAGAAAGATCTATATTTAACGAGTACTCTGGTCTAGCAGCGCTGGCGGCTGATTTTATTTCTCTTTTCAACCGATAGACGTCACTACTAAGGTTGAAGACACTAAGCTTATCTGTCGTGTTGGTAGTAAATAATTTAATAGTCAGCTATGTCAACAAAACTTGACTGTCCTTGCTCACACAATGAGGTTGACTATGTCTGATTTAGTAAATAAATGTAAACAAATGAAAACAAATTATAACAAGCACATAGAAATCGCGCAAACACTTAAAAATGAAAATGTAACCATTTTGTCTTTGAAAGATTTGAACCAGTGACCTTCAGTAGTCCAACACCCTAAGGTCTTAATATCTTCAAACTACATTGGTCTAATTAAGCTTTAAATTATATACTGAATAACGTTAAGTCCTAACAGTAAGTTTCAAAGGAAAACTTCTCGGTCAAAATGACATGTTCATTTTTTTGTATATTTATTTTGTTCTAAAATATAAATTTATAATTTTAGTGTCATAGACAGATTAGATTAGATTATCTAGATTAGATTAAATTAGATTTTATTAGATATATAGAAATATAGCAATAATAATTATAATAATAATAGTAATAATAATAATTACATGCACATTTTGGGGTTGTGGTCGTCAGAGGTGGTCGTTGGTTGCCATGTTTTCGTGTTGCTGACATTCGTAAAATGGTCTTTCACTATGTGTGACCGGGGATTAAATCGATGGCAGATTATAGTTCGGCTGTCATACAATGGTCTAACACAGTACCAGCCATTAATATGCCTGTACAGACAGCGACCGTAATACTACCGCACGAGGACATTTATTACTAGTCGCATGCAATTTGTGGATATCCATGTGGTCGAATTGCCAGTATAGGGGGTACCTATGAAGTGTCTGTAGTACAAGGTTTTTTTATGGATTTGTAATAGTAGGGGTCCTCTGATACTTTTGAGATGGGTTTTCCTCACGATGACCTTGGGGATTTTTTTGTAATATGTAATTTAGGGCCGCCATTGACGAAAATTGTATTTTCTTGTATATCTCAAGAACTAATCATGATAAAATTTTTTGTTAAGATGTACGTTTTCATGGGCAAAGCTTCAAATGAAACCATATTAACAATGGTTTAGTCAGTATTTTAAATTTAATATGCAAATTTGGGCAGCCGTTGATGCAAATTCTACCTTTTCCAATATCCCAAGAACTTACCTTGATATCAGGTCAAACATTATATCTAGACCTACGTTTTCATGGTCAAAGATTCGTATGAAACCATAATAACAACGGTTGAGTGCGTATTTTAAACTTAAATATGCGAAATAGGTCAGCAATTGATGAAAATTCTACCTCTTCCAATATCTCAAGAACTAACCATAATAACTGGTCAAACATTGAGTCTAGACCTACGTTTTCAAGGTAACCATATTTACAGCTATTTAATTCGTATTTTAAATTTTAATATGCAAATAAGGGCTGCCATTTATTGAAAGTCTACTTTCCTCAATATCTGAAAGCTAATCATGATAATAGTCAAATATTATGTCTAGACCTAGGTTTTCATGGTCAAAGATTCAAATTAAACTATGTGAAAAACGGTTTTACTGAAATTAAATATGCAAATCTGGAATGCCATTGATGGAAATTCTTCTCTCTTCAGTATATCCTAATTGGAAAAAAATAGAAACCATTTTATAATATTTCGACAAACATTAAATCTAGACACAGGTTTATATAGTTAAAGACTGTTAAAAGACCATCGGAATGCTTGATGTTCATTATTTTATATTTTGAAAATTGAATTTACGGCAGTCATTGTGGTAAAACGTTGTTTCTTAATCATATAATTGAAATATTGATAAATGGTCAAACATATTTGCTAAACCTGAGGTTTCTTGGTTAATTTGAGATCAATTTGAGAAGCTACTATTGAGTGGTCGGTGTACAATTTAAACTAGATGTAAGACGGGATGTAATTGCTATATCATAACGTAGATTCATAATGTATAGTGCATCATCCATGATGTATAGTGTATCTATTTTTCCAGAATGGTAATGAATACTTCCTGTAGTCGTTCTAATTAAGGTTCAGTTCCACATAAAATATACCTAGTTATAGATTATCTTCTTAACCAGGCTAGTATATGGAATGTATGACAAGACATATAGATAAATATACTAGACAAATTATTAGGATATAAGAACAGTTTACATTAACGTCCTTTATAGCCATTTGACCACTATTTCTGGGTAACAACCCCATATGACGATGCAAGCCGTTTTTCCAACTGTTTGGAATTCATTTAGCTTATAGATAACACACTCCTGTGTACAGGAACCAGTTCAGATCTACTTAAATAAATATGCCTAGTAGTTCATCCTTATTCAAAATTTGGTATAAATCTGTTACATTTTTCTAATGCATACTTAAAGATACTGAACTCTTGAAATCCTTGAATTTACCCCACATGAGAGATCAAAGTGACAAAATCCTGAAAAAAAATTAAAGACCTTGGTCTGTTAATCCCATACTTATAATTTTCTTCATTTTATTGTTGCATTTTTGTTTGAGCCAAAAGTCTCCCACAACTCCAAAATTTATTATTAACCAAAAGTTTCATTACCAATCATATGAAAGAGCTCGCTTTAAGTAAATGAATTCAGCAACTGTACAGTTAATTGCGGCGCATATACAAATAGGAACGAGATTGTCATTCGTGGAGTTTAAATAGATCAGTATTGGTATGGAATGACACGGAGCGTGCAATTGTGTCACCATTTATAAAACGGCTCGTCTTCTCTCATTCCCATTAGGCGAGCCATCGTGAATAGGGTCCAAGCTTTACCCTAAGTACACATGCAACTAGCATCTCATAAATGTTAAATAAGAAAGATATATAAACTTAAATCCCAGTTTATAGGAACATTTTAACCCCATACCATACTTTAAAGCGGCATCTGTGCAACACTTCATCCTTTGACAATCCATATTTGCCATTTGATGCGACAGTCCATTAAATCTAACGGCTTATCCTAATAAACAGTGTCAAAATATTTATTTTACTGCATGTCCCAAGCTCATACTTTATTAAAGCATTGCAGCCAGTTTTTTTTTTCTCAGCTTCAGGCTTTTACAATTCTTTCGAAAAATGTCAAACATATTGCTCCTGTTGTTTTCCCTAGCTTTTGCATTCCGATTTTTTTTTCACCTTGGCAATAGTGTCCTGTGTCATGCATAATCAGTAAACAGCTGTTTGCAACAAATAAAATATCGGATGAGGTACCTTTTTTTATTGACCATTGTTACGGAAATATTGTTACGGAACCTAATATAAACAGATCACGTATGCCTGATGAACACAAATTTTGTAATGGAGATTTTAAAAAAAAATCAGATTCTGTAACACTAGGCAGCGTGAAATGTCTAGGGGAATGAATAAAGAAGTCAGTGTTTTTTTTAACAAATAACTAAAATTTGTTCTTAAAACAACCCTAACAATACAATACACTAAATCAATACAATTATACAGTAAAACAGCGGTATAGCAACAAGTCAATACAATCACATGTATTGTAAAAATAACGTGCACAGTACCTGGATACCAACACCGTCACCACGATAAGTCCTTTAAATGTAAACTCTCGGAGAATGACAGTCCAGTAGAAAGTTCTTGCAACAACCCAGAAAGTAAACTGAAGTCCAAATGTATAAAATCCAGGAGAAAGTCTTTGAAAATCTATAATTGCTGCATTCGTCGGATAAGGTCCTGCCACACGCTTCTGCGTCTGCTGGAATCTGCTCTGTTCTTTTTTCTGCTCTCTCGTTCTAAAACACACCCCTTTATATACCTTCATACCTCAAGCCGAGAATTTTCCACTTCTCGAACAGTCTATAAGATCTTGCACAACACAGTCTACACACGTTTCAGGAATTCTCTAGAAAGACATCGCCGTGCCTCTACACACCATGGTGTACACGTGATCTCGCCCCAAGCCAGCATAACAACAAGAGTTCAACCAATACGGATTAAACATAGAATGTTATACGGGACCAGAAACGAGTGCCACAACAGGAGTTAAGCCCGTGTCACATAATAAAATGAGCACCTGTAACACTCCCCCTCCTGTAAGAAAAAAGAAAGCTTTCACGGAAAATTTTACTTTTTGCGATCACAATCACTGAATTTTTACAACATCTCAAAAAACATCTTATTTACAACATTACATAAACATCTTGTTTACAACATTTCATAAAAATCTCGATAAGCAATCAGCAAGTACATTGTCTTTCCCTTCAATGTGTATGATATCAAGATAGTAATCCTGTAAGAACAAACTCAATCTCAACAATCTTTGGTTTTTACACTTCAACTTGTTTATGAACGTGAGGGGATTGTGATCACTGAAGACAATGATAGGCCTGACTGATGAATTAACATAAACTTCAAAATGTTGCAATGCCAAAATCAAAACCAAACATTCTTTTTCTATAGTGGAGTAGTTTTTCTGGTTTGCATTAATCTTTCTTGAGAAATAACAAATTGGATGATCTATGCCATCATTGCCTTCCTGTAACAACACAGCACCAGCAGCAGTATCACTAGCATCTACAGCTAACTTAAAAGGTACAGAAAAGTCTGGAGCTGCTAAAACTGGTGAACTTTGCAGAATTGCTTTCAAATTCTGAAATGCATTTTCACACTGAACATTCCATACAAACTTTTGTTTCTTCTTTAACAAATTAGTCAAAGATCCAGCTACATCAGCAAAATTTGGACAAAACTTCCTGTAGTAC
Organism: Sipunculus nudus; assembly: GCA_026874595.1. Lineage (NCBI taxonomy): Eukaryota > Metazoa > Annelida > Sipuncula > Golfingiida > Sipunculidae > Sipunculus > Sipunculus nudus. Next base: position 51,962,237 of record CM049315.1, read on the forward strand.
CCAACCATACCAAGAAAACTCATTATTTGCTTTTTGTTTTCTGGTCTAGGAAATGCAGAAATAGCATTAACAGATTTTACCTGACCCTGCCCTACAATATGACTCGAAAATGTTACTTGTGCATGACAAAACTCAGATTTACTAAGTTGACGGTCAGACGTGCTTCACTGAGTCTTTCGAAGAGGTCGCGAAGAATTTGCAGATGTTTTTCCCAGTTGTGGCTGTACACGATGAGGTCATCAATATATGCGTCGCAGCCTTGAATGTCCTTGACAACCATATGGATGAGGCGCTGGAACGTGGCTGGCGAGTTCTTCATGCCAAACGCATAACTTTATACTGGTACAGTCCTGGCGGCGTCACAAATGCGGACACTTCTTTCGCTCGGTCTGTCAGCGGAACTTGCCAGAATCCTTTTGGCAAGTCAAACTTGGAGACATATCTGGAGCTACCGACTCTATCAAAACAATCATCGATCCTCGGAATCGGGAACGTGTCAGTATCTACTTTATATATAACTGGGTCAGGGTCAGTTTTTACACAATTAACATCAGTAAAATTTTGTACAAGATCTGATGTGCTATTTCTGTCATAATATGGTTGGTTTTAACATGTTAACATGGCACAGCTGTTTCTTCTTACATCCATCTGGTGTCAACAATATGTAATTTAAATCACTGACTTTCTTGTTAACAATGTAAGGACCAAAATACCTAGCTTGCAGAGGTCTGCCAGGGATGGGAAGTAAGGCAAGGACCTTTTCACCAGGCTCAAACGTCCTACTTACAGTGTGCTTGTCATACTTTGTTTTCATTTTACTTTGTGCAGATTTTAGATTTGACTTTGCAATCTCACAAGCATTGTGTAATTTAGTGCAAAAGTCTGAGACGTACTGCAGTAAACTAAGAGAATCAGGATTTTCACACAAGAGTTTTTCTTTAAGCTGTTTCAATCGAAGTTCCGTTCGAGGTCCATGTCCGAAAATTAGTTCAGAGGGACAGAAACCCAAGGACTCTTGAAAGGATTCTCTGACAGCAAACAACAATAGGTGGATTCCTTCGTCTCAGCCTTCCTGTGTGACATAGCAATAAGTCCTGATCATGTTTTTTAATGTCTGGTGAAAACGCTCAAGGGCCCCCTGACTTTCTGGACGGTATGGCGAAGAGCTGTACTGTTTTATACCTAGCTCAAACATAACTTGCTGGAATAAGCCAGACATAAAATTAGACCCTTGGTCAGACTGGACGGATTTAGGTAATCCAAAAGTTGTAAAAAAACTTGGTCAGAGCTTTGACAACACTTTTGGCAATAATTTTGCGCAATGGTATTGCCTCAGGGAACCTGGTAGATGCGCACATGATTGTCAGCCAGTATTCATGTCCAGATTTTGTTTTGGGCAGTGGTCCAACACAATCAACAATAATCCTACTGAATGGTTCCTCGAAAGCAGGAATAGGCCTAAGTGGGGCCTTAGGAGGATTCTGATTGGGCTTGCCTACCATCTGGCATGTATGGCATGATTTACAATATTGTACAACATCTTTCCTGAGGTTAGGCCAATAGAAGTGTGTATACTAACTTTCTGATAAGTTTTATTTATACCTAAATGGCCAGAGAAAGGAGCCTCATGTGCCATGCTTAGAACTTCTCTGCGAAAGCTTTTGGGCATTACTATTTGATGTTTGATGGCCCACTCATCATCAGCGCATACATCAGGTGGTCGCCATTTATGCATAAGCACTCCATTTTTGACATAGAAACAAACTGGGTTCTGTGACAGCTCATCTTTAAAAACTGCCCTTGGAAACAAACATGAAATATCAGGGTCCTTATGCTGTTCCGCAATAAGTTCTGACCTTGAGAATGCTGCATCCTGTACGGGCGAGTCATTAGACGAGTCACTAGTGACTCCCAGAGTGTTATTACCTGGACCATTATCCTCATGTGTGTTTTTCTTGGCCATAGATCTAGTTACAGCACATGAAGGATACAAACCAGGAATTTCCTGACTTTCCGGATCAGTGTCCTGATCAAGTGACGGCTTTTCTGTCACTATTGGTACAGGCTGTACTTTATCACCTGCAACATCATTGCCTAGTAGCAACTGAATTCCCTTAAAGGGTGAAGTAGTTCTTATGCCCACAGTAATATTCCCAGAAATCAAATCTGACTTTAAATGGATACTGTGAAGCGGAACTGGTGTGCCTGTCAGAAAACACACCTTTAACAAGTGCATGTGCACCAGTAAAAGACCTACCAGAAAATGGCAAAGTGTTTGCTAACTTTAATGTCTGGCCTAAAGCAGTGTCCCTCAAAATTCTAATAGGGGTAGAATCTGAAAAATCACTTTAAAATGATACAAAACCATCATGTATGAATGGCTCAAATAACTCCATTTCAGAGTCAAGAGAGGAATCTACTACCTCAACCTCATCAAACAAAGAACTGACATTGAAGGTGTCAGTCGTAAACTCTGTTTCAGAGTCATCTAAGGAATCTACATCCTTTTTATCATCAAACTCCGCATGTGAGTTAACAGAGGAATTTTCCTCAGCAGAAACTTTTGTTTGTCATAAGAGGACCTGACCTCATTTGAAATACTCTCATACTTTGTTTTCATTTTACTTTGTGCAGATTTTAGATTTAACTTTGCAATTTCACAAGCATTGTGTAGTTTAGTGCGAAAGTCTGAGACATACTGCAGTAAACTAAGAGAATCAGGATTTTCACACAAGAGTTTTTCTTTAAGCAGTTTCAGAGGAATTTTCCTCAGCAGAAACAAACTTTTCTTTGTCATTAGAGGACCTGGCCTCATTTGAAATACTCTCGCAAGAGTCATAAAAGGACTTAGCCTTATCCAGAGAAAACTCCTCGCAGGAGTCTTGAAAGGACCAAGCCTTATTTAATTCCTCGCAGGAATCAACTGAGGTTTTTACCCCGCAAGCTACGGACTCTTCTTTGGATTTAGACTGCACTTGGGCCTCCGTAGCATCAAACTCTTTATTTGAGTCAACAAAGGAGTTGTACCCCTTATTTACATGAAAAGAGTCTGGCTCTTGTACTATGCTATGCATAGATTTTGAAACAAACCAGAAGGTTTGCAATGTGGTCTATTCGCAAGTTTCCAGCAGTCAGATATTAGATGACCTTCCTTCTTGCAGTAATTACAGATTTTCTTTGAAAATGACTGGTCTTTGTTTGACTTACACACAGTGGACGTGGACTGAGATGTAGCTATGGGCTTTGCTGAACTATCAGGACTTCTAGTACTGGGAGACTGCGCTGTAAACTTCTTTTGACCATACTGTTTTACATTCTTATTTGTGAATGACTGGTTTGATTTGCTAGTAAAGGACATTTTGTGTGTCAATGAATAATCATCAGCTAATTGAGCAGAAATGTCAAGTGTTTCAGGACTTTTCTCATCTACTGACTCATCTGTTTCAACTTCAGTCTCTTCAATTAAACCTTTGCTAATAAGATCTTGCGTGAAGAAAGGTCTATCACATATTAGGTTCCCGTGATAAGTATTTACATTCGACAGCCCAGCATGATAGCTGACGCAAAGGAGAAGTAAATCGTTAAAATCGTCTGTGTGTAAAATATTAATTCTCTGCCTATGCATTAAACCAAGGGTCGAAATAACGCCTTTCTTCCTGTCTCAGACAGGCAAACACGTGCACGGAAAGGCAGTTTTCATTTTGTACCAATCCGTTGGAAAGTTGAACACCTAGACGTTTTCCATGTTAGTATCTGATAAGCAGGAAAAAACATGACATAACCAAAATATTTTATAAGTGGTCTACCATCGACTCCCAATATTTCCTATATTTCCCTATAAATATGGTCTATAATTTCATATACTCACCGGCATTAAGGCCCTTATCTCCTGTATTTTCCTGCACAATCGTGTTTCTAATATAACAGTGTTACATTTGAAAACATTCAGTTCTTTTTGCATGCTAGTGTGCATGTAGAATGGCATCTGCGATGAAAAAAAACCGGGTTTACACTGAGCGAAGTGTGACTGAAAGTTTGATATAATGGTAGGATGCATCTTTAAAGGAAAGGCAAATTTTTCTGCGGAAAGGTTAACCTGTATTAATGGCTTTCCGTTAATTGGAAAGGGGAAAACTTCAAGGCATTACGACCCCTGTATAAACTAATTTAGATGTTTTTTAAGATAGGCCTAATTCGGATAACCAATCGGCCGACCATCCTATTAATTATTTACTAACCACGGTAGGCCTACAGGTAGAATTTTAACCAAAATGGATGTTATAAAAGATATGTTTACCGTAAACCAATCTGTTTTGAGAGTGACACTTCTGTCTAAGTGATATAGAGAAACCTTTTCAACTTATGCCCTTACAGAAAATAAAAAAAATAGATATAAATAAACATGTTTCTTTCTTTCTGTTAAAGAAGCAAATATTTGGTCAATGTTTAAATGCTGAATCGGGAAGAATTGACTGAAAATGGCATAACAAGAAATTTGTAATAGCTTTATCTGTGTGAATGTTACATTATATTTATATTCATAAAAAAAGGTTTACCGTTGGTGACAGATTTACATTTCCTTTGGCAATGAGTATGTAATTTGCCTACAGTTAAAAGAAATCTTCTTGTACTGCACTATCTCAAAAGTTCAAACACAAAATTGATTTCACACCTCCGTGTATGGGAAAAGATGTTATGTAAAACATGACAACATTTATGACCAATAATTGGGTCACAAATATTTAAACAATACATGATTGAATACATAAAATTGAAGAATGCATTAAGCTGTAACAGTAACATTGAAGCATAATCAAAATATAAATTGTTTAACAATCACTGGTCAATCGAAAACGGGATTTCCTATGAAGTGGATGGTTCATAACGTACACATGGCAGCAAACAGGCGATAACAGGAAATACCTAATGGAGGTGTGACCTTTAAAAAATAGGTCAAGTTAAAAATTAAATATATTATGCAGGGAACAATTTTGGTAATTTTTTTTTAGATCCAGTGACAAACATAGGCGAACGAAGAAAAGATCAAACTATGCATCAGTGCTTGTGGTTTTGCAATCCGGAAATCTTTTCAAAATACAAGTATATTAAAATTAACCAAATTTGGTCGAGATCATTTAAAGTCATACCCATTTATCATAAGGTTACTGAGTTCTGTTATGGATGTAAAAGTCTCCATCTTAGCCATATAAACTGCTCGAGGAAACAAAACTGTTATTTAAGAGGAAAGAATCAATATCTTTTTGTTTTCCATACCAATTTTTTTTATTCTCGCTTGAAATTTTAATGCATAGTCAAATATAAGACTCGAGGGCCAATGATTCTGACTGGCACTCGGACGCAGAGGTATATAATCAAGAAATAAAGAAATTCCATATTGAGTCCAACAGGAGAAAGCTAAACACTTATATACATGTGTATACTACTATTATGTACAAAACAATGACACCATATATCATGCTTCAGCTCTGCATCGGTAGCTGAAGATTAGGTATACGTAATTGCACGTAGGTTTGTTATGTGCAGGGTAGATTTCATACAGAACAGAGACTGGACCCTGTTGTGATTGGGTGCTGGAAAGTGCGACGTCACAGGAAAAATTTAGAATGGACTTTCATCTAGCAATACATGTTCTTTTAATTTTTCTCTGCAAATTTGGGACTGGCAGTGTCAGATATACTAAGATTTTGATGAGATCTAGAATTTAAAGTCAAAGTGGTTCCAAGTGTGTGACGTCACAGCCGTGTTGACAGTGCTCCTAGATGGGCAAATAGTTTTTCATCAAATCACACAACCTCATGTTTTGTATGGAGAAATAGCCAGAAAATGTTTTTCCGCCAGGAATGGGGCTCATTTTATGTAAAATCTATATTAATATTTTTGTTATATGTTATATAACAAAAATATAACAATTATGTTATATGATAATATAATGAGTCTAAGAATACGTTTGCTTGACCTAAAAGTAATTAGCCAAAAATATGTGATTATCTGAAATTTCGATTTAAACTGCTCTTTTAATGATGTTTGTATTGGCCTCGGACTTTGGTCCAAATGATCGACTCGGACTCGACAAGATGGACAAGAACTCGATCCTCAAGGAATCAGCATTGGACTTGGACTCATATGGACTGGACTCGGATTCGGGTGGTGTGGACTCAAATCATCACTGGGTGAGGTAATATGCATTATATTCTTTACAATGGATGCTAGAACTGTTTACTACCAATCAATGGCATAGATCTATCTAAACAATAAAAATAGTTCTTCCTTTTTGATAGGAAAGGTTAAAATCAAGCATGACCGTACAAAAAATGCCCATGTATGGTCTGGGGACGTTTTCTGCTGTCAAAGTTTCCTTGCTGGAAAACAGCAAGTGTCTGGCTGATATAAACAAGTCCTTGATATCCAGCAGTCGGCATTACCTCTGTGGTCACGAAGTCCGTTCCCGTGTATGGTGTCTTGTAAAAACGGACGTCATTTCCGGTGACGTTGACGTAGTAGACCTCAGTTGAGCCGCCGTCTGCGATGCGGTATGCGCATGCCGTGACGTCATTTGGTGCGGCCCAACTACCGTGATTTGCAAAAAGAGGCAGAGAACTCAAAATGCCACACGGGAATACTTCCAACGCCCGGCTTTGTAGAAGAAATCCTTCTGACGTCATCATGGCCTCCGCTGCCGGATCAGCTGGAAGGGTGTAACCTACGTAATACTTGGCGATCGAAATGTTTTGTTGATACATACTGTTTGCTTGGTATCGAGGCCAAGAAGGGAACTCACGATACTGGTTATGTCTACCGTCTGTAAAATACATAAAAAATACGGTAAAATACATTTAAAGTTTTAAAGTCGTGTTAAAGTTCTGTTCTAGGGGAAGCATCACTTTACTGCGGAATGAAAGAAAGACTTTCATGATATAAAAAAATTACATGCATTCGCCTTGGCCGAGTTCATCTGCTGGATACATTCGCTTGGATTAGCTTCTGATGGATGGCGCTTTGATAGACCCTTCGCAAGTAATGTCAAACTCCTTAGGATTTATGTGAAAATACGAAAATAACCAGCCCTTCGGACACACTTGCATCGTTCTCGACACTTCAAAACCACAAATGGATATAACCGAAGCGTTGCCATAGAGGGGTTACGTGATTACGGTTCAGTGCCAAAACCGGTAATTATAACTGAGATGTTTAAAAGTGTAAAAATACCTACCCACATCAACAACGTGAATTATGTATTCACCATTAGCGGACGGCACGGTGAAGGCGTTCTTAACTTTGTTCTTCAAACCTTTTAATATAAAATCGTAGTGCTCTGTCCACTCAACGCAGAGGTCTGGCTCACCTCCCTGCCTGCTCAGGTCTTTTAATCCAAACATGAGGGAGTCGCTGAAGATAATAAATCTGTGTCCTTTCGGTTGATAAAAAGCAGCGTCAACATGAATCGCACCCTTACTCGAGTCCTTGATGGATACACAAATTGGTTCATCGTCTCCAGTGGCCTTTAAAATATAAGATGAAAAGACAATCATTAATTATAGGGTAAAAAAATAAAAGGTAGAGTACTCAGGCACCGCCCGCGTTAAGTTTAACCCGCTGCATTAAAAATAATTTTTTATTTTTATTTTCAATAGAAACTTACCAAAATAATACAATTTTGATCAGATTTTAATTCTTATGTATTTCTTTTACCTGTTTTGCTCCAAAAGAATTTGTTATTATCATGCTTTTACCTGATCATATGCAATGTTTATTGAAACATGTAAAATAGATAAAAAAATATTTCTGTATTTGTGAGAAAATTATAGTTTTTTGTTCCGTTATATATGTATGTCTCGCTGTTATTCAAAGCAAAGTTCAGCATCTCTCTCTCCCTCTCTCTCTCTCTCTCTCTCTCTCTCTCTCCCTGTGCAAAGTAAATCTTACCATATCAAATCTGTGGTAACGTTTTACATCCGTTTCTATGTTGTCAGGCATAGGTATACCCTCCTTGACCATTAAAAGATGACTTTTCATTCCATCCCTGTAATGGAAAAATGCACACTTCTCTCTGAGGGAACACAAAATGGCGCATTCTTCAAGAGAATCAGCTGCGATCTTCTTAGCGGCGGCGGCATCCCATTTGAAGAACTCCGCGATCGCCTTGTGGGAATAATTGTATGGTATAAACATGGCAGGGGCGACAGATGTAAACCTTACAAGAAACAATACCACCCAAATCATAATTAAGCTCAGTAATTAGTGTTCTTCAGTATAATTCCTCTGGCTTAAATTAAATTATTATGATATTCAAACATTTTCTGATGTGATGTAATTCTTAAGCTGATTACTGCGGACAGTTTGTCGGTCCCTTATTACAAGACGTTGTATATACACGCGTTCTTGACGCATGACGCACCAGCTGCATGGGCGCATGCGCGAGCTGCAAGTGGTCCTCTGTAAAAACCACTGTTTAAGTAAAGACCCTTCAATATTTCACTGCCAGATGATTCCTTTGTGTTATAAACAGCCACCTGTCCCGAAGCGTATCGTTATACAGTAAAAATTTCAAGGCAAGTTGTCACAGTGAATCAAGATAATGAAAGCATTTGGGAATGTAACTAGTCACGTCTAGAGCTGGCTTTTTACGTCATCAGACATGTACCGTTGGAATTGACAAAATCAATCGCCCCGACAGTCTCTTTAGACAAAATGTAACTATTGTGTGAATACTGTTAAAAGCAAAAACGAGACACTGGCCTGGTGAATATGGCTCTAAATGATTTCGTGGCGTGCCACTCATGGTTAACCTCTTTTGTTGTGTTAGTCTCCGTTACATTTTGCAGGTGCGCTGTATCATTACTTCTTTTAATGTGTCACTATTATATTAGGCCTTCACCTGTTGGGAAGGAAGCCTGCAGGAGTTGAGTTTATTTCTATATCCATATTTGGGTCATAAAACATTTTTGGGTGGACCTACTATAGTCTCCGAATGGAAAACCATCAATTACAATTTTATAACCTTTCAACTGCCATTTTCTGTTTGCGCTAGAATTCCAGCATACCTAAAAAGCTGACTTTGACCATTATTTTTTGTTTATACTTGGGAATGGGGTGTCGGCATTAGAGTACACTCCGTGTACAGCCCGTAGCCGATTCCCCATTATCACCCACTTCTGTCTTTGTTTGCTCCATATCAGTGACTCTACACTTGAGAATAACTCCTTCATAACGTTCTTTAGACCGAATCATGAACCGGATCTACACCTATAAATTGGACCGACACCTAATTCTAATCGCTTCTTCATTTGTCCGTTCCCGATATCCCCTGACAATTTCATGAGGTTACATTCATGATTGCGTGATTATGTTGTGAACAAACACAAACATACTCTTACCCACACAACCCCACATATGAACGGGGATGAACGCAAACCCTCAATCACTGATCACTGGGAAACCGGGGAGGGTGGCTTTGGGGTGGGGGAACGGTTGAGGGGGTGGTGTGAGGCTAATCTTGTGATCACTCGGCGATTGCATACATCTAGTTTGAAATACAAAGATATCAAAATCTAGAATCACTAGACTGGAACAATCGATGCAATGGTTAAGACTTAACACCTCCCACTAACAGAGCCAGCAAACTTGTTTCTGCTGTGTCGCAACGCTTAGAACAGGTACTGCCAACGCGGCAAATGATATAACTAAATTACGGCTCTCAGGCCGACTACTTTTTTTTTTTTTGGTGGAGGTAACCGCCTTCATTTTCAATGCTGACTTATCTAATTCTTAATCTAAGTATGTACATCTGCATATTTTCCATTTCGGTTTGGGACTACTTGACAGGGCGGTAGCACTCGCTTCCTATCATTTTTATATCCCCGTGTCACCCAGGCCCGGTGTCTACCGCACCTGCGGGTCCTGGGTGTGTTATCACCCCCATTGCTGTTCCAGCCGAGGAACAGTGAGGTTGTTACAACCGGTCTAACAAAAGGTGAGTCACTGTCTTTAAATAAAATGTGGTTGGCTTCATGTTCGCAGAGTTAAATTTTCGGGATTTTCACTTCTTACCGGCTTCTGTGGATCAGTTGGACTCAGGACTCAAAGCAGGGAGATCGTGAATTCGAATCTGAGCCGAGGCGGTAAGATTTTTCATGGGCGATCCCTAGACCAGAGTAAGCGCTCTGCAGGCTAAATGGGAAGGTCGTGCTCAACGGCCGTATTTCACTAACAACAGGGGCGTCAATATAGGGGGGGGGGGGCTGGGGGGTATATATACCCCCCACTTTTTGGCAAGGGGGGGATGATCATGTAATCATGTAATCATCCCCCCACTTTTCAGAAAATAATGTTATAATATTGCAAATGAATTATAATAATAAATAGAATAAAGACTTTGGATCCATTTACTAAAAAATGTTAGATCTAATCCTTGCTTTCAATTACAAATAACTTATTTTCTATTAAAATATAATTATTTGAAATATGATAAAGTGTATATATAATCATATATATATACATATATATATATATATATATATATATTATATATATATATATATATATATATATATAGAAGGTAGTGTTACCCTCCGATGTAAAGTGCTCTATGGCCTACAGACTAGGCCAGAGCGGTATAACTCTGAAGAAAAACAACACTGTAAATTCACAACAGTCTGTTTCACGGGTCGCATCTCGTGAAACAGATTGTTGTGAATTTACAGTGTTGTTTTTCTTCAGAGTTATATATATATATATATATATATATATATATATATATATATATATATATATATATATATATAAATTGACGCCACTGACTAACACACGGGTGCGCCTTTCTGGGGTTCCTCGGTGGTATGGCCCAGTAATGGGGACAATTACCCACCTTGAGCCCGCAGATGCAGTAGACACCGGGCCTCATTAACACCAGGATATAAAATGAGAGGAAGCGTGTGATACTGCCATGTCATGTAGTCCGAAAAGCTGAAGATTTATATATACTGAGTTAAGCCAGCATAAAAAAATAAAATGGAGGCGGTTACCTCAAACAAACAAAAATGGAAAAAAAATTTTCACTTTTTCATTCTTTCATGAGGGTCCCATGATCTCGCAATGCATATCCGTAATTTTTACAGAGCACATCAATTCTATTATGAATGAAAAATATTATATCATACTGTGGTTGGCTTCATATTCGCGAGGCTAAAATTTCGCGATTTCTTAATTTTGAATGTTTTGAGAGGGTTTTATTTTCGTGATTGCACTAGAATCTATTTAAAAAAACAATAATATTTACATTAATTAAAAAAAAATGTTTTAAATCCCACTATACCCAACTCCTTATCTTTATAGTCATTGTACAATAACCTGTCTCTTAATCGATGTTTTGACAATTATCATTTAGTGTTTGTATGAGCAGGTTGTAACACCATCCAGAGATTATGTAGTTGATTTACAAACCTTGTTTTCAGAGGTGTGATAACTCAATCATTTGTGCAGAATCTGCAGATGCATTATATTCTCTTGTTCATCTTCGATAAAAGGGCAGCTTATTCCCGAGGGTTTCATATTCGGGATCATATCGCATTCGCGAATATCACGAAAATAAAACCCTTGCGAACAAAAAGGCAACCACAGTATGTGTTCAAAATTTGAAAGATTGGACTGGGACCCAGGTAATCATCGAACAAGTAGAAATTAGGTCAACAAAATAAAGGTTTGGTTCTCTGGCACTTTTTTTCAGTGCGGGCGGGCGATTTTTTTTTTTTTTTACCCTTTTTTGTATGTTTCGATACAAAAATGTTATATGATCAGGGAAAAGGCATGATAATAACAGAATTGTGTTGCTAAACAGGTTAAAGCACTACATAACAAAGGAAAACTTATCAAAATTTTATTATTTTATCTTCTTTAAAGCAATATCCGAGAGGCTTGAGCTTAAAATTGATTAGTTTCTATTAAAAATCAAAATAAAGAAATTTGGTGCCGGGGGGAGGGGTTGAAATTGATGCGCGCGGTGCATGAGAATCATACCTTTTAATTTCTTTTGGCCTTTCTCTTCTTTTTTTTGGCAGATATTTTCGACATTATTATAAGAGCAGTCTTTTATCTTTGAAATTGCCATTGTCGATTGGGCCCTTATATTCGTGAAGGTTTTACTTTCGTGGTAACTGCCTTTAACAAGTATCGCGAATTGAAACCCTCGCGAACAGAAAGTGCAGCCACAGTTGTTGTCGGCGACATCAAACAGGTCGACACTAATGCCCCCTACTAATACCGATCAGTAGTTCTATTATAATGAAATAGTCGTAACAAAGGGGACAGAATCATTTGAATTAAAAATTGTTTTGGTGATCTAGATAAGCTCCAAATTTAAAAGATAAGTTGTGTTACTAGCCCTCTTTAAAATTTCTGACAAACCGTAAAGGGTGACACCTGGTGCCACCTTGCGCAGGTAACACTATTAAGACGACTGCCATTATTTGCACTATTCACAGCAGGGTGGCGTGACTTTTGGGCCCACTCGAACATTTGAAATGGGTTTCGGTTCCGGGAAGACAGGTTCTGTATGGTTTCGCCTTGTATTTATAAGTGGACGGTTTCGTTAATTAAAAATTATGATAACATCATAAATTATTTAACATCATTAAATTAATTAATGATGAAAATTTATCAAAAGATAGAGATCCATGCCGGGCACTTTGAGACTAAGTGAGAGCATTATTAATAGTGACTGGACAATTTATATCGCAATTATGATGAAAATACTGTTTCTCTGTGTCCTATAACATAACCACCTGTCAAACAACATGAACATACATGATATGTGCGTCTCATCTTTAGCTATACAGGGTTAAAGTTTGAAGATTTAATTCAAAACACTTTCGAACGACTGTTTATTCCTTAATTATTGCTTATTCAACTGTAACAGGCATCAACAGTATCATTTAATAAAATAATTAAAAATATTGCACCACTTTGGCCCACCGCCGCCATCATGCCAGTTTAATTTTCGAATGGACGATTTCGACGAAACCGAAACCATCTCCGGAGATTGTTTCGCCAAAACTAGTTTCGCGATTTCGGTTTCACTGTTATTAAGTGAACAGTTTCCATGAAGTGGCCGAAAGCAGTATCTAATTTAGAGTGGGCCCAAACGTCTCAGTGTAAGAAGTTTTCGTTGTGGCTGCCAGATGTCGCCCCCTAGTTGCCGGTCTTTCTCCAGATCGAAAGAACGACAGACATGCATTGGTCTGCCTATTCTAAAGCTCACCTGAAATCAGTATACTTTCAACGTTAGATGCAACATTAGGACATGCAACATTGACTCGGACTTGCCTTCGGACTTGGAGGTGAGGACCCGAGAAATTAGGCCGAGTACATCACGAGTCCAGTAGAAAAGAAATAATATACGATATAAAGATTTTGCACACGGGTGAACTACTAGCTACTTACAGAAAAAATATTAGACTGTACATACAAAGTTTTAGCTCAGCATCAGAGGCTAAAGGTAATTAAACATTAAAGCAATATTAAATTAGCATGATTATCTCAAATATACTTTTTATCAAAATATCTTTTAATAAGAAGATTTTTATCGGACGCTGACTTAGACTCGAGTTCCCAAAGACTCGGACTCGAAGAAGGTGGACTTGGACTCTAACCTCATGGACTTTGACTTGTACTTCAAGGACTCCGACTTGGACTCGGATGGCGTGGACTCGACTGCATCACTGGCTTGTCCCGTGATCAATATCACCCAGAGTCTGGAATTTTATGAACAGATTGGATTCTCAGATTCTCTTTTTTTTAGAAATCAACGAGTGAAAGCATTTTACCCCTTTTTATAACGGGTTTTCAATAAGTAACCACCATGTCAATGACATAATTGTGTTGGTAAAGAGGTAAAAGCACAGTATAAGGAAAATAAATTCTTTTAGTGAAAAAATGTCCCTAAGCTTAAGGCTGGAGCTAACAAGAGCACCGCAAACGTGCATAATACACGCGTCAGGTGTAGGTTTAGGCGGACTCTTAGTACAACTGAAGGCTAACGAATGCAATTCCCACAGTGACTTTATGAAAGTTGTAGATTGTCATTTGGAATGATTGAACAACACTATTGTATGAAACAATATAATTTTATTATAAATTTAACAATATTTATAATACAATATATACCATAGTACATATATTACAAAATGGCCATATTATATTAAATTGGTGCACCGGTATAGTCCAACTCCTGGTTTGCTGTTGACTTCCATTTTTATGTTATGGGGTGTCCTTGGGTTTGTTCACTTGTTGGAAGTTGGACTTATTGAACATCATGTCCATTTCGACACCAGCCGTCATCAGTCATCAATCAACCGATCGTCAACATCGGTCAACAACACCTGGATACATATTTTATCGTACTTTCTAGTAATAGATTTAAACAGATATATTAGCACTTTGGTGCATCGTTAGACGTAAATACATGTATATAACGTTCAAACATGTTTTAAACCATGACATCATGTTCCTTCCATGTATAAAAATAATGTTATTCCATTTTGATTTACATAACAATGATTTAAATTGTTTTCTAGTAGTTTTTTATACTTACTTCATATAAGCATCATAGCAGGAGATAAAAAGAGCTTTAGTGTTAAGAATATCATTTTCGAAAACAAAAATGATACGTTCCGGTATTTAGTAGCATCGGTATTGGTATGGAACGACACGAACATGCTGTTATGTCACTTTTTATAAAATTGCTCCTCTCTCTTTCCCATTATAGGCGAGCTATCGTCCATACAGTTTTGCAAAAGTACATAACCATCATAAATGTTCAATAAAAAAGATAAATAAACTTTAAACCCAGTTCATAGGAGCATTTTAACTCCACACCATACTTCAAAAGCGGCATTTGTAATACACTACATCCCTTAACAGCCCCTATAAACTTATCATTTGCTCTGACAGTCTTCGTTTAATCTGACGGCTGATCCCGACATTGTCAATATATGTTCTACTGCATGCCCAAGGGCATTACCGTCATATTATTTTTATGAGTATTGCAGCAAGTTTTGATCAATTTTAGGCTTTGATAATTCTTTTGAAATATATGACATATATTGCTTTTTTTATCCAGACTCTCTCAGT
Source organism: Sipunculus nudus (assembly GCA_026874595.1). Classification (NCBI taxonomy): domain Eukaryota; kingdom Metazoa; phylum Annelida; class Sipuncula; order Golfingiida; family Sipunculidae; genus Sipunculus; species Sipunculus nudus. The sequence goes on from CM049315.1 coordinate 51,977,381, forward strand.
AAAAAGCTAGGTGACAAAAGTTAAATATTGAATGAAGTGTCTTTTATATTGTTCAGAGGTGTACACACACACAAACACACCCTCACACACACACACACACAGACACAGACACACACACACACACACACACACACACACACACACACACACACATATATATTTAAATCAGCCAACTTAATCTCCCTTTTAACATTTTAAGCTCAAAACAAGAGAAAAAGTTCACTGATAAAATCATATGTTACCATCAGATGAAAGTGTACAGTTATGAAACAAGACTGATATTTTTTATATATTTAAAATAACTTTCATACTTTAATTTTCTTAGCAGATATTTTGTGTCTGGAAAGTTTTTCCTCAATATTACATGCATGTAGGAAGGGGGAGGGGGCATGACCACCTGCGGCATCCCCTGGCTACGTCACTGAGTACAAATCACAATCGGGATCTGTCCTGGTACGACTGACAATTGTTCCAGATGGTTCTGTGTTATAATGCGTGTCTTACGTATGTGTGAGGTGGCAATCTTAAATTGAATTAAACCGCAACATTAATATTCATTGGGGAAGTAAAAAAAATTATTTATTCTGAATACTATGAAGCATGAATGAATAAATGAAGCATTTTGAAATGAATATATAAAATAATATATTAATAGATTTACAACATATATACTATTATTGGAAGCAGAAAAGTTTCTTCAATTCTCAATTCTTAAAAAAAAAATCCTTTTGAAAGATTTTGTAACAGCTCTGTCTCTGTGAATGTCACAAGATATTTATGTTCATTACAAAAAGGGTCTACCATTAATCACAAATTAAACAATTAATATATATGTTGCCAATTGAAAAAAAAACATAAATGTCAAGCTTCTGTAAAGGCACACCTACAAATTTGCAAACATAAGAAAGAATGACCTTTAAATGTGTTTACAAGTTATGGTAAGAAGGAAATAATTAGAAAACCAGTAAAGCAGTGTAAGATTTGGAAAGGAATTGAAATAAATAGAAAACTTGAGCATACAATAGCAACCCAGAAATGTTAGATTACTACATATTTGGTAAAATGGTACGAAATAAGGGAAACATTATAACAGACAGTAACTTATGGAGATTCAGTATTGAAAGGCAAAAGCATGTGAAATAATTGTAAACTGTAAGGATCACTAGAATATATGTATTTATATGTTTATTGTATGTGCAATGTACAAGCCTTGAAATATTGAATTATAATTAAATTAATATGTAGGAAGTATGCCTAGATAAACTGTATACACTGTATTTCAAGGGATAGTATCCAAGATCCATATAATGATGGTTTCACACCTCAGTGATGTGGAAAACGAGTATTGTACAAAACATGACAATACACATGTATATGACCAGTAATTGTGTCACAAGTTAATAATTATAAAAAAATATAATATCCATATTAAACAATGTATAAGGTCGTTTCAGTAATTATGAAGCATTAACAAACTTTATTTTTGTTTGACCTTCACTGGTAAATCCATTACGGGATTTTTATATGAAGTGGATCATATATTAAGCAAATATAACAGCAAAGAGAAAACTGGGCGATAATTGGTCGAGTAATGGTGCGTATGACAATGAAAAAATTAGGTCAAGGTAAAAAAATAAACTGGTGCAAAAATAGTTTCGGCAAGTATTCCTGTCTTTTTTTTAGATCTTGTGACAAACATAAACGAAAAGAGAAAAGATAAAACATCTCATCGGTGATCATGGTTTTGCAAACTGGAGATCCTTAACAATATATTAAAATTAACCAACTTCTTTAGGCATGAGATCTGCAAATTTTTACGAAAGAATCAGTATCTTTTCATCAATTTTTTACTCCCGCTCGAACTTTGTTAAAATGTTAAAATTTTAATGTTAAAAAATGTGGACTCGAGTTAATTAAAAGAAAGTTAAGTTTGAAGTTCAGTACTCGTATAGTCCTGATGGAGTAATATATATTTATTAATGTTTTTGCTATGATTGTTTTTGAATGCTAGAACTGTTCACCGCCAAACAAGTGCATATATGTTAACAGTAATTTCTTTCTTTTCAATAACAGATCTGACAAGAAATATGCAAAGTCAGAATTGCATGTGTGGGCGGTCCTTAATTTTGGGTACTCCGCATATCGTGTTTTCATTCTCTTATTGATGCATATGCATGTTCTCCGACAAGTGTTTGCATTCACCAATTCGGCCAAAATTCCCTATCTTCAATTGGGCATATGTGATTGCACATTTGTGAATATTCCGGACACACATCAAAATGTTATCGATTCTCCAATAGCCTATCCAGTGTCCTGAAGTTTTTATTGGATTCTGTAACCTGATTGCATGATTTATGTTGTAAACACGCAAATACACACAAACCTTCATACACGAACGAGAATGAAGGCATACCCTCCTAGCGGAGGCAATCAGAGAACAAGTTAAGGGAATTATTTGACATGAAAAAAAGTAAAGTCAGGGAAATGACCATGCGGAAAAAACATAAGAAGCGCTGAACATGTTGACACGGATTTCGAAATTTCGTAATTTGTTTATGACGAAGTAGCGTTTTAGTGCGTGCTTGCAACAAGCTTCAACAAACTTAACACCTCGGCCAAAACGCATCCTATAAGTCAAGGATGACCATTTAAGAAATGCCCATAAATGATCTGAGGATGTTTACTGCTGTTGAAGATTTCCTGCTGGAAAACAGCAAGTGACTTGCTGAAGTAAACCAGGCCTTTATATCCAGCAGTTGGCATAACTTCTGTGGTCACGTTGTCTGTTCCCGTGTAAGGCGTTTTGTAAAACCGCACGTCACTTCCGGTGACTTTGACGTAGTGACTTCAGCTGAGCCGTCGTCTGTGATGCGATATGCGCATGCCGTGACGTCATTTGGTACGGTCCAGTTGTAGCGGGGATCATAATGGGGCAGAGAACCCAGGATGTCACATGGAAACACTTCCAGTGCCCGGCTTTCTTTCAAAAACTCTTCTGAGGGCATCATGACATCCGCTTCCGGGTCAGCTGGAAGGGTATAACCGACGTGATACTTCGTGATCAATAGGTTTTGCCTATACGCGCTTCTTGCCTGGTATCGAGGCCAAGAAGGGAACTCACGATACTGGGTATGTCTTCCATCTGTTAAAGACAAAAAAATACGGTAAAATACATTTTAAGTGTTAAAGTCGTATTAAAGCTTTGTTTAACAGGAAAGCATCACTCTGCTGCGGAATGTAAGAAACACTTTCCTGAAATAAGATTTGACATGCATTCCCACTGGGCGAGTTCATCTGCTGCATACTCACTTGGAAAAACTTCTGATAGATCGACCATTCGCGGTGTGATGTCAAATTCCTCAGGATTTGTTTGAAATTATCTAAAATTACCAACTCATCGAACAAACTTGGCATCGCCCTCGACACTTCAAGCCCCAAAAAAGAGGGGTTACATGATTACGGTTGAGTGTAGCGTCATATCGACCCTCTGGCATTACGACCAGATTACTGCATGGCGCCACAGTGTCATCACATCTAAGTCCGAGGAACGCATCATAAGGCCTTATGAGGATGCAAATATTTTCGTAATTTCTGACAACGCTTCATGTCCTACAGATACACTTTCAATCAACATAAACCAGACCAATCGTCAGCATTTTTCCGTATTTTCTAATAATACCGAGAACATTTCTGTTTTCAGCCAGCTCATTGTTAAACCGCTCGGCATGTTTGTTGAATTTATGATCGCATGAACACAAGCATGGCTGCACGGGTTACAGGACGCAGGCAGCTTGCAGGCGATACAGGAAATGACCCGTGTCCATGGAGACGGTGTTTCAATTTGGGTTGTGAGCTCACATGTATACTATTGTGTAAATTCATTATTTTTAGTAAAATATTGAGATTATGGGCTGTTTACCAGAATATGAATGCAACATGATGCAAAACCACTGCGATACGTTCCTCGATTTAACTTTAATAACGACTCCCGTAGGCTTACCAGCCCAATTATCCGATTGCCTACTGAGTCGGGTAGTCACGGCTAGGTTGAGTGCCAACACCGTCAGTTATAACAGAGATGTTTGAAAGTGTCAGAAATACCTACCCACATCCACAACGTGAATGATGTAATCACCATTAGCCGACGGCACGGTGAAGGCGTTCTTCACTTTATTCTTCAATCCTTTTAATCTGTAAGAGTGGTGCTCTATCCACAGAACGCAGAGGTCTGGCTCATCTCCCTGGCTGCTAAGGTCTTTTAATCCAAACATGAGGGAGTCGCTGAAGATCATAAATCTGTGTCCTTTTGGTTGATAAAAAGCAGCGTCAACGTGGATCACACCCTTAGTAGAGTCTTTCGTTGATACACAAAATGATTCATCGTCTTCTATGGCCTTAAAAATATAAAATGAAAGGACAATGATTTACTAAAATTAGGTTGTTGTTGCAATGAAAAACCGATATATGTCTCCCCTCCCTATGGGCACCCCATCCCGAAATCTGGGGGGGGGGGGATGGGGAGGGGGGGGGGGGGGGGTACACACTTCAAAAGTCACATACGCAAATAAGTTCTACTCCAGCTGATATGACCTTGACGATGAAGATATAGCTCACCAGGGTTTTGAGCGATTCAAAGATTTTGGTAGAAACAATCCACAAGTTGAATTTTATGAAAATATACTGAGTTGTTCAAAAAGTTATAGCTTTTCTATCCTGGCTAAACTGACCTTGAAGATCCAGATCAAGGTCACCAGTTTTCAAATTTTCAAAGAGCATCGTTGAAGCAATAAGTGTTTCACATTTGAAGAAAAAACATGCTTCACTTCAAAAGTGATGGGGTTCACAAGAATTTCTATTTCGGCCTTTTTGACCTTGAAGATGAAGATCAGGGTCACCAGTTTTCGAACTCGTCCGAGATATTGGTAGAAAAAAATTATATTTCAAATTTCATAAAAATATACTGAGTTGTTCAAAAGTTACAGTGTTAACAGAAAATTTTTATTCTGGCTTATTTGACCTTGAAGATCATGATCAAGGTTATTTTTCGACAAAAACTAACCTCAAAGAACCTAGCTGAAAATAGTTGTGTTTCAGATTTAGGGGAACATATGCAATACTTCAAAAGTCATGGGGTTCACATGGTATTTCTATTACTTTCTATTTGACCTTGATGATGATCAAGGGCACCAGTTATGAACTCGTCGGAGATTTTGGTAGAAACAATTTAATTTTCAAATTCTATGAAGATATTCTGAGTGGTTCAAAAGTAATAGTATTAACAAAAAAAAATTCTATTCCGGCTATTTTAACCTTGAAGATTTAGGCCAAGGTCACCAGCTTTAGAACTCGTCCGAGATATTGGTAGAACAACATAGATTTAGAGTTTCATGAAAAAAGTTGAGATGTTCAAAAGTTAGCGCGTTCACAAGAAATGACACAGACAACGACGACGGATGACGAAAACATCTCCCTGCCTTATATAACTCATGAAATTATGCGTTTTGAGTAAAGACTGAAGTATATGTGCCTTGTATGCTGCTGCACCATCCATATACCCAGCCCTCTGTTAGGTGTAGCTGCTGTCATGTGCAATAACAAGAGGTGGAATAGTATAAGTGACAAGGAGAATTGAATAATATTCACCGAAGTTTTTCCACGTTTAGTTTAAGCTAACCATAACTCGTGTTTACATAGAAACTTAAGTTACCACTAAATATCTGAATTCTGCAGTGTATTTTTTTTTTATAGTTACAATTTATTTCTTTTCTGTACAATTCATAAAAAAAACTGCCTGTTTGAAATCAGAGCGATCTCTTGATTTACATTAGCGAAGAGATGACTTTAATGTGTGGCGAAGAAAATTCCCTGCTAATGATTTCATCCATATAATTACGTTGTTTTCAACTAAAAGCCTATAACAAGGAAATTTGACGTGATATGTTTCTCTATGTTGTAAAGTTTTGCAATGATTTGTATGAAGGGCGGCAATTTCAATGACCGCTGCGGGCGGCAATGAGGCTAGGTACGCCGCTGCAATTCTGTCTGTCTGGCTGTCGGTCCATCGATCACTAGCGTCATGCTTGCCAAATTTCATCCTATATTTTTCTGCTCCACATTTTCTCCCTGTATTTGAGAGCAAATAATAGTTTTTTGTTCTGTTATATGTGTATGTCTTGCTGCTATTCAAAGCAAAATTGAGCACCTCTCTCTTTCTCTCTCTTTCTCTCTCTCTCTCATATAAATCTTACCATATCAAAACTGTGGTAGCGTTTTACATCCGTTTCTATATTGTCAGGCATAGGTATACCCTCCTTGACAATTAATAGATGACATTTTTTTCCATCCCTGTAATGGAAAAATGGACACCGGTCTCTGAGGGAACACAAAATGGCGCATTCTTCAAGAGAATCAACCAAGATCTTCTTAGTGTCGGCGGCATCCCATTTGAAGAACTCCGCGATCGCCTCATGGGAACATTTGTATGGTATAAACATGGCAGGGGCGACAGATTTAAACCTAACAAATAACAATACCGCCCAAATCATAATTAAGCTCAGTAATTAGTGTTCCTCGGTGTAATTATTCTGGATTATAAAATCATTTTTAAACATTTTCTGATGTGATGTAATTCTTTCGCTGATTGCCGGACTGCCGGACGCTCCTTACAACACTTGGTATTTAAGTGCATCCTTGATGCATGGTACACCATCTGCAGGAATGCATGAGTGAGCTGCAAGTCGCTCTCTATTAAAGCTATTAGTTAAGTAAAGACCCATCAATAATTCACTGCCAGATGTCTCCCGTGTGTTAATAAACAGCAACCTGTTTCTAAGCGTATCGATATACAGTTAAATATTTAAGATCAGTTGTTACAGAGAATCGGGATAATGATAGCATTTGGGAATGATACTACTGAGTGAAACCTGTTAAAAGGAACACCACTTAATGGCCTGGTGGACATAGCTCTAAATGCTTTCATTGCGTGCTTTCTATGATAATTCTCCTTTGTTGTGTTAGATTCCGCTATAGTTTGCGGGTGACTTGCATCATTGCGTGTTTTAATGTGTCACAATTATATTAGGTCCCCCTGTTGGGAGGGGTTGAGTTTTTTTCTATATCCATATTTGGGTAAACACAATTTGTGGGTTGACCTACTAGATCCCCGAATTGACCCATCCATGCAATATATATTTGACCTTAATCGCATTTTCATTCAATGAATAATTATGAGCAAAGCAGCTATGAGCTACCAATCAAGTTACCGTCGGCAATATAAACAGTCAATCATCTAACAAGCGCAAAAACAGAAAACGTGTAGTCTTTACCAGTACCCGTGTCAGCATGTCTTATGGGATATTTTTTTATTCAAAGAATACAGAAACTACTCTTCCGACTACCAAGTGAATTATAATTTCTTACCTGGCAGGTAATTCGTATGAGACAAATAATTCAAAATATGGCAACTTCAAGACACTTCACAATGACTGCGATATATTCATCACTGGAGAACAGGGATATAGCGATTCCAGTTGATGACGTCATTCAAAAGTCATACGTCGACCTTTGTGACGTCATTGTCTTGTAAACGGCTCTCGAAACCATGGGTATGGAAGGCCTTCTGCGTAGGAGCGTTTCTGGGGCTAATCATCATAATTAGGTTAAAAGGGCGGAGCATATGGGCTGTGGTGTTTGGGTCATTTCAAAACCATCGATAACTTTCTTCCTCTCTCTTGCCATAATCAGTTTGCGCTAGATCTCTAATATGGCTGATTTCAAAAGCTGACCTTTGTACACGATATTTATTTTTGACATTGAACATATTCTTGACCATATTACTTGTGCTTTTAATTGGGAATGGGGGTCTTGACGACAAGCAGACCCATGGGGAAAGGTGTTTTTGCATATTTTATATATTTTCTTATAAAAAATGTAGTATGAAAATAAAATGAAAAAAAAAATTAAAGGTATAACTATATACCATAATGAAACGTCATACGTGAATCTGATCTGTTTTTTTTTTTTTTTTTTTTTTGCTTAATTTGCATGAAAGTCAAATTTAATTAGGTTATTTGAACATTATTGAGGAAATGTGGAACAAGATATTAGCAAAACAATTGAGAAGTTTGTTTAAAACTATATTGAGACCTATTATAAAATATCTGTATACATATAAAATAAATCATACCTTATTATAAATGAAATAAATTTCTAAAAAAAAATAAACCTTAGATAATTTTGGATGCATTGACATTATTTGCCAGAACATGCAAAACTACGCAAAACTATAAAACCTAGATGAAACAAGTGCATCAACTTGCTCATGTCCATTTTATTTTCATACTAAATTGTATTAAGTATTTACTATAACAAATGAGCAAGCAACTCAAACGTGTATCAACTCAAACGAAACAAATAAACTTAAAGGCTTCAGCAAATACACTTATTAAAGTGTAGTAAAGAACGGTCTTCCAAAATCAGCACTGTCATCGGCACTGTATTTTTTTGTTTTGAAGAAAAAAAAATCAATAGGTTGAGCTACTCGTCGATCAAGATTGCGCAACTCACTCTTGAGGATTTCTCGATATGTAATTCTTGTTGGTCTTTCCTAATTTGGATGAAGTCGGTGACCAAAGTAAATACTAGGAAAAGACAGCTCTTCTGCACCCTTTTAGTAAACACACCAACTGGAAAACTGCCTTCCCCCGGGGGAAAGATGTATAATAGTTTTTTTTAATGATAGGTCTATGGCCAATTGGTGGCACTGTCTATTGAATGAGGATGAAGATATCCATATGATAAGAATGAAATGTTTAATATAAGGCCTTCTGGATTTCAGGTTTCATATGCACGGGGTTAGGAATAATCCAGAATCATAACCTGTCGTTAAGATACTGGAGCGAATCTCTGAGGTTCTATAACGAGATTTCACCATTATGCCATCGAGGCACCGTCAGGATTCGAACCGGGGACCTTCAGCTCAGATGTCCAACGCCTTAACCACTAGGCTACGTCCTACCCCCTATATACTAGTTGCTTTTCATTTGGTTCAACAGAATCGGGGGAAGGGAGAAGTGTATCTGCTTCTCCAGTTAGGAGTTCGCTTTCATCTTTTTCACTCCATTTGACATCATCTTCTGATACAGGCTCTGCTTCAGACTGCTTTGATTGTGGCTCAGAGTGCTTATGCTTGACCACTAACGATTTATCAGAATAAAATTGTGAATCACTGTTGACATAATTTTCTTCACACAATTGCCAGTTGTCATCTATCTTAATGTTGTGTTCCTCTTAGAGAGGCGTATTAATAATTATTAATATTTATTTTGCTAATGATGCTTGTATGTTAGTTTGCGTTTCAGCTTTGCTTTATTTTGACAGTTGCTGTGGATAGACTAAGCAGTTGGTGCACTGTATTATGAACATCAGCAGGAACAAGTACCATGCTACCAGATATAAAATGCTGTTTGCCTCTGCGTGCCTGGTGTTATTTCATGAATGGAAGGTGAATAGAAAGCAAAGTGAGTTCCAGTGGGTTCAACTACTGAAGGATAACTTGTTCGTGGAAGTGTGTAAAATTGAGAAGTGAACAAGTTGGTGTCTTCCTTCTGTCCATGTATGATTGACATGTATGACATAGCCACGTTTTGCCTCCTACAGTGCCTAGTGTGGGACAATTAGAAAAAAAAACCGAGACAATTTAGGCGAATACGTTAAATCAGGACTTGGAAACAAATTAACACTGTGGCTTTACTACAAATATCTACATGAAGTGCAAAAAATACAGAGTTCCAGTTGCTACAGCTGTGTTAAAATTCCGAATGAGATGATTTACATCCATCATTTGAGATTGATCGCTCTTTTTTTTCTTTTTTTTTTTTTGCGATTCTCTTTTGTTCTCTTGTTTTAACATAATAAGGATCTGTTTCTCTCGATTTAGCTGACCTTTTCATTTCTTTTGCGCTGTTCTATTTCTCTAAGAGTCTTCTTCTCACAACACCATAGCTCATAAATTACGAATCATTGCAAATAAGTCGAATTTTTGCATGAAATGTGTAAGCTATGCCTTCATGTAAAAAATCTAAAGCTGCATCACCCCAGACATCCTATAGTGTTAGTTATAGATTTTCCTAACGCTAAGTTTGTTTGATCTATGCGTTTTCATCTGTGTTTTTGTTTTTTTAAGAAAAAAATCAATAGATTGAGCTAATCGTCGATCAAGATTGCAATCTTGAGGATTTCTCGATATGTAATTCTTGTTGGTCTTTCCTAATATGGATGAAGTTGGTGACCAAAGTAAAACAATAGAAAAAAAAGACAGCTTTTCTGCACCCTTTTAAGTAAACACACCAACTGGAAAACTGCCTTCCCCCGGAGCAAAGCTGTATAATAGTTTTTTTAATGATAGGTCCATGACCTGTTGGTGGCACTGTCTATTGAATGAGGATGAAGATATCCATATGATAAGAATGAAATGTTTAAAATAAGGCCTTCTGGATTTCAGGTTTCATATGCACGGGGTTAGGAATAATCCAGAATCATAACCTGTCGTGGAGACATTAGAGCAAATCTCTGAGGTTCTATAACGAGATTTCACCATTATGCCATCGAGGAACCGTCGGGATTCGAACTGGGGACCTTCAGCTCAGATGTCCAACGCCTTAACCACTAGGCTACGTCCTACCCCCTGTATACCAGTTGCTTTTCATTTGGTCCCACAGAATCGGGGGAAGGGAGAAGTGTATCTGCTTCTCCAGTTAGGAGTTCGCTTTCATCTTTTTCACTCCATTTGACATCATCTTCTGATACAGGCTCTGTTTCAGGCTGCTTTGATTGTGGCCCAGAGTGCTTATGCTTGACCACTAACAATTCATCAGAATAAAATTGTGAATCACTGTTGCAATAATTTCCTTCACACAATTGCCAGTTGTCATCTATCTTAATGTTGTTTTCCTCTTAGAGAGGCGTATTAATAATAATTAATATTTAATTTGCTAATGATGCTTGTATGTTAGTTTGCATTTCAGCTTTGCTTTATTTTGACAGAGGCTGTGGATAGACTAAGCAGTTGGTGCACTGTATTATGAACATCAGCAGGAACAAGTACCATGCTACCAGATATAAAATGTTGTTTGCGTGCCTGGTGTTATTTCATGAATGGAAGGTGAATAGGAAGCAAAGTTAGTTCCAGTGGGTTCAACTACTGAAGGATAACTTGTTCGTGGAAGTGTGAAAAATTGAGAAGTGAACAAGGTGGGATCTTCCTTCTGTCCATGTATGATTGACATGTATGACAGCCACGTTTTGCCCCCTACAGTGCCTAATGTGTGACAATTAGAAAAAAAAACGAGACATTTTAGGCGAAGAAGTTAAATCAGGACTTGGAAACAAATTTACACTGTGGCTTTACTACAATTATCTACATGAAGTGCAAGAAATACAGAGTTCCAGTCTCTACAACTGTGTTAAAATTCCGAATAAGATGATTTACATCCATCATTTGAGATTGATCGCTCTTTTTTCTTCTTTTTTTGCGATTCTATTTTGTTCTCTTGTTTTACCATAATAAGGATCTGTGTCTTTGATTCCCTATAAGTCTCTTTTTGTCGATACTTCCAATTTTTTCTTTTGTTTTTCCACTTTTCCGTATCTCTGAAAGTCTCTTATCACGATGCTACTCATCTTTTTTTTGTTATGTCTGCTGTTCCGTAACTCTGAGAATCTCTCGCGATACTTCCAATCTTTTCACTTTTTTTTTCGCTGTTCCGTATCTCTGAAAGTCTCTTTCTCACGATGTTTCTCATCTTTTCTTTTGTTTTTCTACTGTTCCGTTTCTCTGAGAGTCTCTTTCTCGGGATACTCCCAATCTTTTCTTTTGTTTTTCCGCTGCTCCGTATCTCTGAGAGTTTTTGTCCCTCGATACTTATGGTCTTTTTTTTGCTGTTCCGCTGTTCTGTTTCTCTGAGAGTTCTTTTCTCTCGATACAGCTCATCTTTTCTTTTCCGCCGTTCTGATTCTTTGTGAGTCTCTTTCTCATGATACTGCTTATCTTTTCTTTTTTTTTTGCTGTTCTGTTTCTCTAAGAGTCTCTTTCTCTCGATTTAGCTGACCTTTTCATTTCTTTTGCGCTGTTCTATTTCTCTAAGAGTCTTTTTCTCTCGGTAATTCTCATATTTTTTGTTTTGTTTTTGCGCTGTTCTGTTTATATGAAAACCTGTTTTCGTCTTTATTGAATATCAAATCTTTTATATTATTTTAATGCAATATTTTGTTTCTGTTCTAACCGTTTAAAAAGAGGATTTTGCATACGATTTTTCATATATTTTCTCATATAAGATGCATTAGGTGTTGGTGTTGTTGGCGTTGTAATGTTGAGAACCAGGAAGTGTTTTGTTAAAACATGTTTTTAAATTCTTGCGCAATGTTCCTGCAATGTAAGTTCTGCCTCTGGTGACTGACCATGACGAAGAGAGGAGAAGTATGCAATAGCATATGTTCTCAGGGGCAGATCCAGGATTTAGGAAAAGGAGGGGTCCAACTCAGAGGGACTTATGAAAAAACCTGAAAAGAGGTCCCCAGTTCCCGGACTAATTTACAAAGTGATTATTGCAAAAAATGTGGCCTGTAGAATGCTATATGTCAGACACAAGTACCAGCAAGCAGGCGAAATTGAGGACAACTGACAAACAGACAGACATACTGACAAAGTGACACGAGATTAAGACCAAGTGACAAGAATAAATGACCCAGAGAAAGAAAATGATCCTAAGTTTGTAAAAATATGACCAATATTGACAAAATTATTAGGAAAATAAGATTTTGATGTGTTTTGATGATCTTGACTTTGACTTTTTACTGGTTTAAATTACACTTAGGACTTCACGTTATGAAGATAGCCCAGAGCAAGAAAATGAGCAATAGTTTGGGAAGATATGCCTTATATTGAAGAAGTTAAGACGAAAATAAAATTTTGATGTTTTGATGAACTTGACCTTTGACCTATATTGACCAAAAACAATAGACTCCTGTAACTTTTGATAATTAATCAATTGCGAGTTTGAAAACGATTGCTGTCTGTAGAGCGGGAACAGACAGACAAACAGACATACACAACTGACCAACATGATGATAAATGCAGCGTTCTATTCTAGGCAATCAGACTACTCAGGCCAAAATTACCCAAGGGATTAATGTTTAAAAAAAGCATAGCGGATATAGAACAATGATTCAAGTTTAACAGCGAGATATCCTCATATTGTCCATGGCGGCTCACACTGCTCCCATACCAATTTCTAAAATTGCACATTATTTTAATCAGGTCCATAAAGCATTCTATTTGAGTTGTTATTTGATTTTATGTTCTCTATTTGTTTGACCTCTTTTTGGAGAACATAAAAACCAAAAGGAAAATAAAGCGACTTCTGTCATAGCCTTCGGAGAAGCATGCTGGATCAGTGTTTGTTCTGGTAATGTTTTGATTATAAGCAATACACGAGGAGTAAGTATACAAAGAAACGATAAATGTTAGTGAGGATGAGCTACTACATTGATGTCACTACCAATTGAATGCGAGGCAGTAAGGAAAAAAAGGGTGCACTAGCAGCAAGTACACAACACACATAGGTGGAAACATATATAATGAAAACCAACACCATCAGCACCTTAATGTCACTCTACAAAGTGGGCCAATTTAAACAAATGTAATCAAACTCTGGCTCTCAGACACTCGAGTCAGCGAGACTACCAATACAACTGTTTTTCTCTGTCCTAGTTCAGATCTGGTCTCTCTCGGCCTCGGGGCGATAAAAGGGGGCGTGGCTCTGGTCCCCCTTACCGTGATGCCAGAGCCACGCCCCCTTTTCCCGTCCCGAGGCCGAGGACCAGTTCTGGAGTATCTCTGTCCCTACTAAAATTTCAGGAATGAAGGTCAGTAAATGTTTAAAATGACGATCCAAGTTTAATTTTAGTTGCTATCAAAACCATGAAATACATACTCATTGGTGTCAAAAAGGTGTAAATAACCCTGCGTCTTGTCGTTAGGCAGTAAACAGGCAGTCAAATAAGATTCATCAGATCTGTTGCTTATATACTTTTGTTGTAGAAACTCGGACTCAATCTATGGCAGGGCCTAATTATAGTGAGTCCGATTAAATCGGGCAAACCGATGACCCTGTTGCCCGATGCCCACCACGAGGAGGTATTCACGTGATTATGCTGATATAATGGCTGACCGTCAAAAAATACTTTACAATTATTCTAGAAAGTAATTTAAATGAATGAGGCCAGAGCAATGTAGCTATTTATAAAATTTTTTTTCAGAACATCCACAGCAATGTTTCTCATCAACTTTGCTTGTACCAATACATAATAATTGCAGCTTTACTAGCGAAACAGTTCGGTGTGCTTATATGTCACCCCGTAACACACCCTCTCTTAAGAGCGTACTGCTACCAGAACAAGACTAATTATCCCAGAAGTCACACTTTGGTGAGCTTTTTCCCTGGGCTACAAAGTTTACCGTCAAGTTGGACGAGCCCCCATTTTGTTAGAAGACAAATTGCTCAGGGGAAAATATTGGGCCGATCCCAGATTCGATCCCATAACGTTTGCGCACAAGTCCGGCGTACAAACCGCTTCGCTAGCAAAGCAAGCTTCTCTAGCGAGACAGTTCGGTCCGCTTTTATGTCACCTCGTAACAGCCTACATACAAAATTGGTAAATATTCCTAATGTGTTTAAAAATTTCTGTTGCGTTTCATCAAAATCAATCATGGTTTTCGTTAGTTATCACACTGACACTACAAAGCAGCCGGGCCACCTCATTAAATATGCATGGATTTTGCTGAGAATTTAATTGACGTGAGAAACTCTATTGGTTAATATTTATAATGAGTTTCATCAAAATTCATAATACCTATGTTAAGTCACTATGGTGCCAACAAAGTCTGATGACCTCTGACCTCATTGAATATGCGTGGATTAGCGCGGGAACTTATGCGAGATATTATATTGATTAATAATATTTCTGTTGATTTTTTTCAAATCCATCATATTCTTCGTAAGTTATTGCGGCGGCAAAATCTATCAATTTCTACTGATAGTAGGTGGGTAAAGTAACCTTTCACTTCATGGCATGGTGCAGAGGTTCGCTTTCGCATAACTAAGGGCCATAGGCATACATTTATTCAAAGAAACAAGTTAGATCTCCTTTTGTTATTGAAATATATGTAAATTTTCAAATTGCCGCTGTAAAAAACACCAAACCAAATACCCTTGTTCTTTCCCACCAAAAAGGACAAAATTGGTGTCAAGTTATACATTTTTGTGTTCAAGGAATCCAATGAAACAGGTATCAGAAAAAGGAAAACAACAGTATACACCTGACCTTGAAATTCTTGGCACAGTATACAATTTTCAACAAATTATAAGTGTCATCATGATAACTTTTAACATATTTGATTTGTTGAATTTTTACTGTTATTTTCCTTTAGAAATTGTTGTGTATCATGTTAACACAGACAGGGAGGGTGTAATTAGCAGTAGATATTCCCGATGAGTGAAATTACTGAATACAGGTGGAATTCCTCAGTCTACATACAAAGAGCATAAAACCACAACAGATTCATGAACATTTTTGTATTATGTGGAGAAAAACCGGTAGACTGCATTTACCCCGTCTGAGGTTAAATGTATGGTATTAGAATTATACAGTGTATAATTATGCTTATAATTATGATCAGATATAATTTGATTAAATATAAGTATACTCTTTCTTTAAGAATCAACCGAGTGGAATACACACTTTCATATTAGCCTTGTATCAGTAAGTTTCCGAATTGACTAAAATGTCTGTTATACAATACCTGGTCCATACACCATAAACCATATGTAAATAAACCATATGGATTTCCTTCTGTCACAGGCAGATCACACAGTGACACTGGTAGGCATACGAAGTAGACTAAAGTGGTCAAAGACCAGTAACATGACAGACATTGATCATCGCATATTGTCTGAAAAGGTTATATGGATGAGCGGAAACTCTTTGATGAGACATGACTGAATATGAATTGCTAAATAAGTTCATAACAACGGTGGATAATCACTGGTAATGGGCAGCTTAACAGCCTTCTTCTATATATATAAATATAACGGTTATTATCCTTTTGAGTACTGAACACTCAACTGCTCCCAGGGACTAATAACTGAATTTTGATGTGTCTATCCGGAATATTTCAAAGATCACAGGACATAAATTTCTCACTTATGCATTAATTACCACCAAAGACACATTTCCAGGTTTAAGATGTATTTTGACTGCATGATACAACGAAGTTGGTGTCTCGGTCTCTTACATGTAGCTAAGGACTCTGCCGTGCTACTTCGAGTTAGGTCTTACTGAGATGAAAATAATTTACTGCCTAATCGGCATTGAGAACCAGGAAAATTTGAGGACCAGGAGATGACTGGATATTTAGGAAGCACATATAAGTGAGATCCGCGCATGCCCGAGGATTATAGCTGATTTGAGTTTGATGGAAGGAAACATCAATGGACATAATGGTTAAAAAGAGCTTTGAGTTGACCTCCATGAACTCTATGTGACCTTAATATATTCATTTAATGAATAAAATTAGACATTGGACTAAAGAGCAACCAATCAGATGATCGTTATCGTCGTTAAGTGTCAATCATTTGACATAAGCAAAAGTTGCATAATTTGGCAGAGCTCTGCCAAATAGAACACGTTTAGTCTGTACCAGTACCCATGTCGGCATGTTTTCCGGGATATGTTTTTTATACAGAGGAGACAGTATAAAAAAAGATCTAGGCCATAGGTTGCAGAAGCCATTCTTCGGACTTCTGAGTGGATATTAATGTCTTACCCGGCACGTAATTCGTATGAGACAAAAAATCCTAAATATTGCAATTCAGTTCACAATAACTGCAATATTTAATAATAGAGAACAGCTGTACCTGTTGATGACGTCAGTCAATGCGAGGTCATACGTTATCGACCTTTGTGACGTCATTTTTATGTCGTGAACAGCTCTCGTTACCATGGGCATGGAAGACCTGTGTAGGAGCGTTTTAGGGGCTCATTATAATAATCAGGTTATAAGGGCGGAGCATTTGGACTGTGGTGGATAGGTCAATTCAAGCTAATCACTGAGGACGTTTGCTCAATTCCCTGCATGACTATATGAAAGGGTTGTAGTGGTCAATACAAAGTCAATAGTTTCTCATGTACCTCCGGGTCTAGGGTCTAAAAAATTCGACATCTGTATCATGGGAAGTGCCTAGCATTTGTTATTATAACAATTTGCAAAATCCATGTAAATTAATAAAGTTTAATAGATTAAATTTAAATGTTAATTGAATTACATTCAGCCATGTCACACCCAACACTTTCTTCTTTTCTGTTTTGTTTTGTGCAAAAAGTTATAGCACGGAAGTTATGTGTAAAGCACCATAAACTTGTTGATATTCAGTGATACAATTGCAGTACATGTATTTGTAAACAATACTGATTCATTATCATAACCTGTACTACACTAAGCAGTCAACACTGCCACCATTACTTAAACAATCATTTGCATCCACATCTCGAAAACAGGAAATGTAATTCCTTCAGTTCCATGCATGACGTTACTTAAATAATTAGCAACACGAATTAAGTTTTCATGATATTTCTTCATTTGAAGATAATGAGGGCCATAAAACCATATACGTAGAGCGCCGTTTTTCCGAAAGCGTCGGGGGAAACGCTTTTTTTGTTCGTAAATACGAACATTCGGAAGTGCGGACAAGGGTCTAGCGGCAAGTTCGTAAGACAGTTAATGATAAACCTAATGCCATTTTACCCGAAGACTACGGTGTTTCTTATCGATCTTCGTAATTGACGACAGAGACATATAAAAGATATTGGATTATTGATAAGCATAATTGGCAAAGATCAGTCTAACCTGCTTTAAGGATATGTGCGTGCCCTTTTTATTCATCAATTCACTGGGGGGAAAGGTCAAAGACATCACCAAGGATCACAGTGTTTCTTTTCGATCTACGTAATTAAAGACAGGGACATATAAAAGATATTGGATTTATTGCTGAGCATAATTTGCAGAGATCTGTCTAACCTGCTTTTAGGATACGTGCCTGTCCTTTTTACATCAAATTCACCAGAGGGAAAGGTCAAATGATATTACAATTGGTGAACTCTGTTAGTTTCTTTAATAGTCAACAGGCGGCGCCTATGAGGCACATGTAAAATGAATGTAAGACAATACAATGTAAGCTTCTCGTCGGCCGCAGTTCGCATGTGTTTACGTTTCCTTGATTCAGGGGTATCAGGCAAAGTCTTCATCTTGTATTCGACAAGTTTCTCTTTGCTATTTTTTATTTCGGTAATAGTGGACCTGCCAATGTTGAAACGCTTGTGATGATTTCAGGCTTGTCACCACGGTCGAGCCGTCCAAGGATTGTCAGCTTCTCGTCAAAGCTAACGCCGTCCGTTTTTTCTTCATTGGCTCCATATCTCTGGTAAGTGACAGGCAGACGATCGTGTTTGAGTTGTGTTCTTCGTGACAGTAAAAGTAAAATGATGAATAAGCTGAATAACAGCGAGTTTAAGTAGATGACACAATTGCTCTAGGGATTGAACTGCTCATTTGTATTGCCAGGCCCGCATGCTATGGCCTCGCACCCAAACCTGCTCGAGCATAAGCGTTTCATGAATGGTATCTCACCAATGCGAGTAAACTGCTCAGTTATTTTACCTAACATTCTATCCCAAGCCGACGAACTATGTTTGCTTGTGTACAAACCAGATATGGTTGATAACACACAAGTGCTCTTAGATAAACTGCTCAGTCACTTGCTGGGGTACAAGGAGCCGAGCGTTGCGGGGCTAGCTGTAGTTTTCATACCTATGCTCTTGCGACAACATCGGGCCAGAACTAATTAATTAGGGTCACCCTTGGGCTTAAACACATGACTGTAGGCCTTGGGACTCGTAATTACAAATATTCATTTCAGGTATTCACATACTTGAAATATATTTCGGAAATACGAATAAATTTTCGGTTCCCCATTTTAATTTTCGTAAAAACGAATTTTCGGAAATTCGGCATTCGGAAATACGACGCTCTACTGTAAGTAATTGGTGAAGCATAAAATCCAAAAGTGTCAATGATTGATGGTTTTAGTGCTTTTGGCTTTGGTCAAGTACTGTGAGAGGTATTTCTGTCTCATTTGTCTGCCCATTATTGTGTGTACTCTGATTTTGGCCAATAAATCCCATAAATGTTGTGCTGTCGAGAATGGTCACTTTATGTCTCACATTTATCACCCAGAAAATGTTTTGCATGGACTGACGGTATATGTTGAAAAGCACGTTCCGGGCCTGATATACTTTTGCATGTAATAGATGACAGCGTGTGTGGAGTTAATTGAACCGTATGTGGATATTTTGATGCAAGACCAAGAATGTGGTTTTCCACTCGGGTGATTCTTAAATAAAGAACAAACTGACATTATCTGTGCTCTTAATACGATTGAAATGTTTTACTGCCTAAACTCAGCTCTAGTAATTGTCGTGGTCACTAGTTGATATTCCTTTCAGTCATACAACGCCTCTGCTGTCGATCCAGTTGAGTTGTGTCGGGTCGTTATGTGTATGCACCCCAGTTTTCGTCAGTCTGCAGGGTCAAAAACTGGAAGAAACTGTAGAAAACTTGAGGAAACCTGTTCAGTCGGGCCCAGTTGAGTTGAGTTGAGTCGGGTCGCAACGTGTATGCCGGCCTTTAGTTTCCCCATTGTCTTTTATTCCCTAAAATGCTGGCTGCATTGTTTGGCACGAGGCCAATGTCGCTGTTGCAGGTTCTTTACGGAAGTGTTTACCACAGTGAACCAATCAAGAGGCTAGCTGTAATCTTGCTAGCCGTGACAACCCGACTTAGTAGGCAATCGAAAAATTCGACTCATGATACAAGTAATATCGAGGAATGTATCGCAGTGGTCTTACATCAGGTTGCATTCATATTATGGTAAACGGCCCATAATCTCAATAATATGCTAATAATGATGAATTAACACAGTACATGTGAGCTCACAACCCAAACTGAATCACCGTCTCCGTGTTTACCGCAGTGAACCAATCAAGAGGCTAGCTGTAATCTTGCTAGCCGTGACAACCCGACTTAGTAGGCAATCGAATAATTCGAGTCATGATACAAGTAAAATCGAGGAACGTATCGCAGTGGTCTTACACCAGGTTGCATTCATATTGTGGTAAACGGCCCATAATCTCAATAATTTGCTAAGAATAATGAATTAACACAGAGCTCACAGCCCAAACTGAAACACCGTCTCCATGGACACGGGTCATTTCCTGTATCGCCTGCAAGCTGCCTGCGTCCTGTCATGCGTGTGTTTATGCGGTCATAAATTCAACAAACATGCCGAAGGGTTTACCAATGTTCTGGGTTGAAACGGACATTTCTCGCTCATGTTTGGTATTATTAGAAAGTACACACAAATGCTAACGATTGGTCTGGTATATGTTGATTGACAGTGTACCTGTAGGCTATGAATCCTTGTCAGAAATGACGAAAATTTTGCATCTTCTTTAGGCCTTATAATGCGTTTCTCAGACTTAGATGTTAAGGCGCTCAGAACGTCAGAATGCCAGAGGGTCGATATGGCGCTATAATCTTGCGTGAAAGGAAAAGTAAATCTGTTTGACTTGGCTGTGATTACAGCCGTAAATTATGAATACTGCGTCATTAAAGCCGTCATAAAAATAAATTAGTGAGCAGCCATGATATTATACATGTATATTATTTGAGGTTTCCATCACAGTAAGGTAGAAAGTCTATATGGCTCATATATTAAATATCCATCAAGATATTATATGAGACCCTGGAGAGGGTTGCACTGGAGATAATTTGCCTTATGTGAGGCCCATGACTGAGACGGCTGTGGTTTTTATGCTCTTTATGTATGTCGACTGAGGATGGTATTTAGTGAAACGCAACTACAGATAGGATTCACACCTGTTTCATGCCTCCCTATGCTAAGCACATAGATAAGAAGTATTCATAAGACAAAGAAGACATAGACATGACATATTTATTTGATATAGCGCTATTTACACACGAATGTTGCAAATGCGCTTTACATTGTATAGGGTATTTTAAAACATGCATATATGAACCAAATAAAATAAAATATACAAATAAAAACAAGTCTCTCGACTACGTGATCCAAGTCCTTCTCTCAATGGTTTCATCGGAATAAGTAGTTCTTTTCAATAGTCTGTTTCACGACTCTCTAAACACTTTTAAGCAAGTGAAAACATTTAAAATTCTATTCGCGCCTGAATAGGTAACCAGTGTATCTGTTTCCTTGCTTCTGTTGCACTGTCATGTTAAGGACAAGTTTTGCTGCAATGTTTTGAACACGCTGTAGCCGTTTGATTCTGGTAAACCAAACTTAATTCCTTTTGAATAATTCAACTCTTATATAACTAATCACATGGCTATTGTATGTGTTGCTTCTTGTGTGTATAGGTCTGATTTGTGTTATACTTTGATGTTAAATATGACGGTTTTATATTTGAGGGAAATACGTCGTTTAAGAGTCGACTGTGCGTCCAACAATCAAATATATCGAAATCTCGAAAGG
This sequence comes from Sipunculus nudus, assembly GCA_026874595.1. NCBI lineage: Eukaryota > Metazoa > Annelida > Sipuncula > Golfingiida > Sipunculidae > Sipunculus > Sipunculus nudus. The sequence continues at coordinate 51,999,061 of CM049315.1, forward strand.
TATCTGATTCGTGAACTGCTTCTCCGTTAACCCATAGATCTTTGGTTGTACAAAAACCACTTTAAAAGAAGACATTGTCTAGGTTTACCATGATGAGAGGAAATGAATGAAATTTGATAAAAATTTGCTTGTTTTTCCCAGATTTTCATGGTAAGGAGAAAACTTTTGTTTTATTGATTTTAAAACCTTTTTCATTAGATTCCCTGACAAAAAAATGTATATTTTGACACAAATTTTGTCATTATAGCTGTATAACAGAAGCAAATGGGATTTTGTGTATTTTCGGCGGCCCTTTTAAAGATTATATATTTTACATACAAAGGAAAAGCTAACTTAATTGTCTCTTCGGGTAAATTTATTCCTATATATGGCTCTATTTAAGGGACTTCCATGCCATAGGGGACCTTTGAACCATGACTTGAAGTAAACAGCCTATATCATGCACTTAACCCAGCTACTGTGAAAACCAAAATAGAAAACTTAACATTTAAATATACTCAAATAAGAGACAGGAACATAAAGAGTTAAAACTCACGATATATATATATATATATATATATATATATATATATATATATATATATATATATATTTATATTAAGAATCAGTTAATATTTTTATTATACTTGGCCCATGCGTTAGCATGTATGACCTGCTAAAAAAGGCAAGCATGTGTCAAAATCTAATAAAATGTATTTGATAAAAGTAATATTAATCATTCGTTTCAAAGGTTACAGTCATTCTCGGTCACAGTACCGGATTAGCGATAGGGTTAAGTAACACGAACAAAAGAAACTATGATTCAATAAATAGTGAGGAACAAATGCGAGCTGAGTGTACTTGAATTACTGTTGAGAGCATAAAGAGGACTTATGGACAGTAATTATACAGTAACAGCAAAAACATCAATTTATCTGATCAACTGTGCCCACCCCTGGGGGAAAACTAGCCGCTGCTTGTGGTTGAATCAACGACATGACGTCAGCCAGACGGCAACCATTAACAAAGGTTTCAACCCTGCTTCCACATCCGGACAGTGGGTCGAGATAAGCTCTATATCATTAAAAGGTTGGCACTGCACATTATGCATAATCTACTCACAGGAGTACGACTCTGCTGGCTAGGGATTGTGGGTAAAGAAATCCTTTCCTACGATGCACTGGGGTTGTTAATACACCAGCGTATGGATATACACGGCTGTCGTTCCGGCTCTCCTTCGGTTAAACCGCTGTTTAGCAAGATTCTCCGGATCTCACCACCAGGGCTCGCAGAGGGCAAACAACTGAAATCAGACCAACTAGAAAGTGTTATCGCATTGTGCATCCCGCTCCAAGTTTTAAAACCGCGACACCCGCTTTAGTTGGTCTAGATTCTTCACCTTCTGCCAGCCCTGGTGGCGAGACCCCGAAAATCTTTGTCCACAAAGTAGCGGTTAAAACGATGGAGATCCGTAGCGACAGTGTACAGCCGCTGCGTGAGGAATGTACAGTTAAGCATGTTGCGTAATCTTTATGCTTTTTTCTTGAATTGTGACAAATTTTGAATTTGAAGTTTGGCAGTTTTGACAAGAAGACCAGGCCATTTCGACAATCTCTGACTAGAAAAGGTTCGTTTTGGGTAGAACGTGTTTATAGCATGTCCGGGCCCGCCAAAATATACCGAACACATTCAACAAGGACATCAAGTGCAACTCGGAACCAGAGCTATGCAAAGGGCCGTTTGTAACCAGTGACCTTTAAACTTGCGCACATATGCAACCAACAACCTAAGACTTGATGGTTTTCCTTTTATCAACATTGCCGTTTGTAGAAAAACAAGCTCATGTATCAGTCACAATGGCGTTATGTGAACTAGTTTTAAAAGGAATTGCCTACATTTCATTAATATGTAGGCAGGGTGAGCTAAAAATTGAATAATTTCTTTAGAAAAGGTAGGTGAATAGCTGGTCTTAAGGCCTTGCCCTTATGAGAGGAAGGTCCGATCCCCGCAAGGGTTTTAATGCACAGCTGATGGAATCCCGATAGACTTTTGTAAGGCCCCTTGCTCCAGCGTCTGAACGGTAGGTGTATTCCTAGTCCATGCACATAAAACCTAAATTCCAGAGACCATAAAAATAATATATCATTCTTGTCGCATCTTCATTCATTACAGAGTACCACCAAAAGACCATCATCGCAATAATAATAATAATAATAATAATAATAATAATAATAATAAATGCTGCAAATTAGGTTCACCTCGTAAAATTCGCAAAAAATACATGCTCGCGAAAATATCCGATTCTACAGTATATATATATATATATACTGCTTCCAAGACCCTATTAGAAATCGGTTCAATATGCTAATTGAGCATCCTGGTATATATTATTGTATTATATATAAAATTTACAACAATAAATAACCTCTTTGCCCTGCCCTGTTATGTTCCAGTATCGCACGTGTACCCCGACCAATCCTTTTGTGCACCCGAGGACAATAGGATCAGTGTCAGTCTTTCACACCCCCCCCCCCCCCCCCCCCGCCCCGAATCGCACAAAGCATAATCTCGTAAAGTCACGGCTTTTCAAACCACGCCGTTAGCTTCATTCTAACCACATTCACCTGATGATCGGGTCGCATCCCGTGAAACAGACTGTTGTGAATTAACAGTGTTGTTTTTCTTCAGAGTTATATATATATATATATATATATAGAAGGTAGTGTTACCCTCCGATGTAAAGTGCTCTATGGTCTACAGACTAGGCCAGAGCGGTATAACTCTGAAAAAAAACCTGTCGAATCCACTCGGTAAACTCACCATGATATAGTGGTAACGCCATGTCCCTCATCACTGCAAAGCAGTGAGAGAACAACTACCTGAACAGGTAAGTCTGCCCAGCGGATCCTCGTTGGGGGGGGGGGGGGGGTTGAAAGGGGCTCGCTGAATATTAGTACGAATGCTAGGTTTTAAAATATTTCAGGGTGAATTTGTTTTGATGGCGGCACTTGGAGAGCATTTCAGCTCTTGAGTTCAACAATGATCCAGGGGGGCCGTTGCTATAAATAGCTTTCCAGACAAGCAGAGATCACACTTCCTAGTCCCACAGAAGTAAGGCGCTGCCTTGGCAGATATTTCCCAGGAGAGCTTTGATAATTGATATTGTTGTCTTTTAGTGACCAAATGTGTTTAGACAGTTCAGTATTTTTTAGCGTGGGATCTGTTCGGGGTCTGTCATGGCCAAGAGGACTAAGGCAGCCGCACCGGCAATCGGAAGATCGTGGGTTCGAATCCCACTGGAAGTGAACCACTTTTCTGGGTATACCCTTTCCATCTATATATATATATATATATATATATATATTGTTACAGATGTCTGTTTTATTGTACGCTGGAGTGTTTTTTCTATTTTCTTCTTTGGAAAGCATCTCAGACAGTTGGAGTTTTCACTTTTAAGGCTTTTTAACGAGATGTCTCATTATCGATGCTGTTCCAAGAAATAAATAGGTTTATTCCTAAAAAATACACATGCAAAAAGTGAAATTTCCATACATCCTTGGATTTTCATTTAGGTTTATAGTCCAGAAGCCTTTATATAAATATATGTACAATTATGTAATATCAGCCTTGCACGTTTTTATAACCAAGAGACAGACATTTTTTGCCATAGGCCATACGTAAATATTATAATTTACAGTAATATTCCTGTGTGTTCTCTATCACGACCCCCAATGTAGATTTAACAAATTGTAGTGGATTTTTTCCACATTTTCCATTCTTCTGAATCTATATCCTTAATATGCGCGATTTCTGATATCACGCGGTTACGCAACTAATTTATAAATATAGGAAACATGACAGGTACATTTGCATATCTTGAACTATGAATGTATAATCGTCCCACCAACAGACAATAGTTTAATATCTTTTCTATATCTAATAAGTGAAAGTTCTCTTGACACAGGTCTGACCACCATTTGATAAAATCATTCCATAATAACTTTACCTCCTCACATGTAGTAAATTTATGCAAAATAGATTCTTCACAATCATAACCAAATATACATAATGGAGAATATGCAAGTTTCATTCGATATAGCCATTTCCTGTGTGCTATTATTCTATGGGCGACCTTTTATTGGAAATCTTGGAATTTAACTTCTTTGGTACAGGTGTATGGGCATTGATAAATTTTTGGCCAATCTAAACATGAGTCAACCAAATCACGTTCCCATTTCTCTCTCGATACAGGTAGCTCCTGGTAACCACTTACAAAAGTATAACTTATCTTTTTACAAGAAAGCGATAAAGCAGGAAATAATTCTTCACCACTAATCAGACTGTTTACTCCTTGACCCTTACAAATACTGGAGCCTAGCATAATTTTTTTTCCAGCAAAAAGGTATAGACCTTTTAATGCTGTATATTCCAGAAAATGAAACTCAAGCCCATATTTTCTTTTCAATTCAGTTAGACATAAAAATGTTCCCTGATAAGTCATTATGTCACCAACACGCTTTATGCCGGCTTTATACCATTCAGGATAAAACCCAGTTTTGTTTTCTATCTGAATATTATTATTGCACCAGAGCAGGAGTGTTGATGACACTTGATTTTTGTGGCGCGGGCGTGGCTCGTTGCTATAGCAACCTCGCCTAGCCGGGTGCTGCACTCGTGTGAACTCTGATGTTTAGAGACACAGCGCTCATCTGGAATATTCTGGGCTGTTTGCGCTCTATGAGCGCGTGTCTTGTATGGTATGTATTGTTGGGTTCTTTGGATTGTTCGTGAAATGAAAGTTCTCGGCTTTAGGTGAAAGGTTATAAATAGGGAGCTGTGTTTAGAGCCCAGAGGAGGGAGAGAGAGAAATATTCCAGCGTACACGGAAGAGTGTGAGTCAGTTTGTGGACTATCCGATAATTGCAGCAGTAACAGATCTTCTTCGAAATTTGTAACGGATTTAATATAGTCTTCATTTTGCCTTTGGGATCACTACCAGAATTTCACTTTTGGATGACAACAAATTGATTTTGTAATTGAATTGGACAATTATTCTCTGAGAAGATTTATGTGAACTGTTCATCTGGATTATACGTTTTAAAGGACTTGTTGTCGCTGTGACAGTGGTGGTATCCAGGTACTTTACACTTTATTTATTATATAATGTAAATGTATTAATTTGCTGTTGTACTGTTGTTATACTGTGTAATTGTATTGATTTAGTGTATTGTAATGTTAGGATTGTTTTAAGAATAAATTATAATTATTTGTTAACAAAGGGCCACTGACTTCTTTATTCATTCCCCTAGACATTTCACGCTGTCTAGTGTTACAGAATCTATTTATCTCCGTAACAAGATTTATGCTACGTGATCTGTTGTTATTAGGTTCCGTAACGATATATATATATATATATATATATATATATATATATATATATATAATTTTGAAGAAAATATTGAATGCATCATGTAGCTGCTGTGGTTATAACTATACATTTGGACACGTGCTATTTGATTGTTCGCATATTAAATATATTTGGCAATGTCTCGGAAAACATTTTTCAAAGGTAAAGTGGCAGGGCGTAGTGCTTGGCAGAGAATCGCATACGTTCAATATTATATCTAGTACATTAGCATTAAGTTTCTTTAAGAAATGGATAGTGGAAAAAACACGTGATATGAAAACGAATGGTTGCTAAGAAATCAAATACGGGTAAAAATAGACAGTGATGTATGTGATATCTTGTGCTAAGAAGAGAAATTGATTTAGTCCCCGTATGTCCTGATCACGTGACAAAGGAGCTAGGGGTTGACCTAAAAACGTGATCTGGGAAGAAGTATTAAAATCTATAATATATATATATATATATATATATATATATATATATATATATATGATGAGTTTACTATATATCCATACAACTTTGAGAACGAACTTAAAATACACTACCCATGTTACTCCATAATGTCACGTCCTGCGGGTAGATCCAATCCTCAGTAAATGAACAACGCGGGTTGGGAATTTAATAACTTCCACAGATGTATAGTTTATACATATTTAATGAATACGAAATAACGACTTAACCACGCAAGACCTGCGAATAGTTTACTTTGGTGTTTGAACACCGTTTCCCTGGTGATTGAAACATCACGTCAATTCCATGCAACGTAATTCAATCACGTCCAGCGTTGTAGGTAAACTTTTATCAACATTAATATCAATATCACATTAATCCATGTGGACCAACACAACAGAGACTCTCAAACAATCAAGCGGCATTCATTATTAATCTCGCCGACAGTCTCACTCTACAGATTACCACACAACTGTACCCTTTATGTGACGAAAAAGTTAGTTGATATAATACGTTCATGATTCAACACATATCGATGGTTTGAATAAACACATTAAGTGATCCAATTTTGAGCTACTTTCAGTGGCGGGCCGACGTTTAGGCACGTATATACTCTTTTTCTATGAGGTAAGGGCAAATTACATCCTGCTGTTCAATTGATACCGGTTCCCAAATTCAGTTTCGAAGATTTAGGTATAATTGATTTTTTTCCATTTTTTTTTGGGTGCGAGAAACATGCTCCAGTAGGCTGTACACTGATTTTATTATGTACCATTGGCTAGAAAAAGCTGCCATTCAGCTATATAAAGGCATTGACGTGGGTGGACTTCTTTGCTGATGTAACGCCAGGTAGTTCTCTGACTGCACGGTTTATATAAATATAAGGTATGTGTGTTTAAATGTACATTTGATTCTTTTGTATGGCGCAAAATATCGACCCATCATGTTATTTGTTAGTCCTTCACAACAAAGGGGAAGTTAATAGTTCATACTTGCAAAAAAGTTTTAAAGTTAACAAAAAAAAAAAAAAAACGAACAGTAAAGCAAGACGAATTTTGGACTACAGTTTATTACCACGTGCATCTTTTGGCTCAACTACAGTGAATGTCATGGCTCGTTTTGGCCCAAAATGACTAAATTGATTCAGTGTTCAATTTGCAAATGGTTGTACATAACACCATATCTGTTTGAGTTATGTTTCTGTAGTGAGGAATATCTACTCTGATTGTCTAGAGCTGGAGAAACTGTATCGTTTCGGAATTCGAAGGGGAGCAAGTGAACAGCATTAAGATACTCTGTAACACTAAGTTACAGAATTAATATCAAATAAAATATTCTGGTTGTAATATTTTACGATTCGTGTCGGTTGCAAATTTTATTTAAAGTGGTTAATGCAAATCCAAGGACATGAATATCTAACGTTTTTCCATGGGCTCTCCTTGGCCAATGCGAGATTTATATATTTACCCTGTGTTTATATTTATTTGTAAATTTGTAATTATTTCCAAAACACAGAGGATCAGTCTTATATACCGTACAGAGTTCTCTTGCATTCAATCCCTTATTATTCCTGATGATCTCTACTGGTAATATTGATGTTGACGAGGTGCTCACTGATACGCCACCATCCGAGCCATGGAGAGTGCCTTGCATTAGTTTTTATAACTAGTACTACAATCCATGTAAAATAAATAAGTTTATATTTACAGTTAGTTTGTAGATAGAGTTGGTTTGTTGATGCATCAGGTGATTAATTATTCGTTAGTTGTTCCATTTTCTAGTAAAACAATGTTTCGCCTGCGTAATTAGAATACTGGCAGCTATCTATAGGAGACCTGTTATCCAGGTAAAATGGGATGGGGTTGAATCTGAAGAGTTTGGAGCTAAAATAACGGTGCACGTCAAGGGGTCGTATTGGCTCTAATTCTTTTTATTAGTTATATGGACGAGCTGTCAAAATGCCTTATAAATAAGGATATAGGATATTATATTGGAAATTATTTTGCACGATCTAATGGCTACGCGGATGGTCTTATATTCTTATGCCCGATAAGGTCTGGACTGCAACAGTTGGTAAAAGATGAGAAAATGTTGCTGAATAATTTGATATTTTAGTGTTATCTACTCAAAAGTGTTATTTTTAGTAAGGTGTGTTCAACATGTCTAAATTGTTTAAAAGAGTGTTTCCTCAGAGTGGCAGGACTCTATAAACTATTTTTGGAATACGATAACTTCACCGACTGTTGGAATCCGCCCCAAAAAGTCCGTCTGCCTAGCTAAGACAGTGAGAGCATGATTGCAATCGAAAATATTTGCTTCTCATGGATAGTCCGTGATTATTCAATCAAAGACCATCCCTAGCTGTCCATACCCTCATCCGTGAGAGCATTACTTAGGCTTAATGAAAATGATATCTGTCCAGTAAGGTTAGGAACAGGCTATTTCACTCTTATTGTTATTCCTTTTATGGTTGTCAATCCTGGTTTTTAAAGCCTAAGTCAATTTAGCGATTGAGTACATCATATAACTAGAAGTTCGTGCATAAGTGATTCTACATTCGTAAATATTCCCGATAACGTTCCTGAATACGGATCATAAGCCGGATCGACACTCAAATATAACCGGTTCTTCCTTGGCCCATTCCCGAAACCCACTGAAACTTTCATGATATTCCATTAATGACTGCATGGGTAAAGACGTGAACAACCACATACTCAAACACACCCTCACACACAGACACACACGAACGGGGATGAACGCATATCCTCCTAGCAGAAGAATTGTTCATTATTGTACGAATATATATATATATATATATATATATATATATATATATATATATATATATACAGTTTTTCTTGCTAGGCTGTTTGCAATGCACTGATGCAAAGTGCTTAATGCCTGTATTTAGCGCAAACACGCTTTAGTGAACAACCAGATGTTCTTTGCACAACCCCTGCAGTCATACCGATCTGAAGAGTGCCGTACAATGGCACGAAACTAATTAGTTGTCAATAACACGATGCTTACAATCGTTTGATTCCTTACACAATATATATATATATATATATATATATATATATATATTATATATATATATATTATATATATATATATATATATATATATATATATATATATATATATATATAATGATACGGGTACCTGTATGAAATGATAAAATCTTGAGTAATGATATTTGGGTTTCGGAGGACAATTGGTAATCCATTCGATTTCTGACAGGGCACAGATACGGATACTGCGTCTGGCCTTGTGCCGGTCGAAAGCTTGTCACTGACTCAAGGAACAACTGTCGCGGGCCCGGCCCAACGGTTTTACTCTGCAGACCGAACATTCTGCTGCTATAACCATGTACTATTAATCTATGTTATTTTGGTTTGTCAGGATGGCCTAATTTAAGTTTACTCAAATGAAATATTATTTCCTAAGGTATATTGTTATTCTAGGGGATGAATTATAGAATGCTGGGCTTAAATACCTTTTACTGAAGTTAGGGATTATCTAATCGCTCTCACATACACGCCCACACATCATATACTGGTGTCCGCACAATAATAAAGCAGTCAAAAGTAAATTTTAATATTGTTAGAAATTCTAATTACACATTCTCTTCTAAGGAGGATCCAGCAAACTGCTGGAACATGCTTACTCATATTTAGATTTAATATTATCCAAGTTAACCATATAGTTACGGGGCACTCAAATACTCTAAATAAATAAGTCAGCTGACTAATGGATAATTAGATTCTGGCTGTAATGAATTTACTAGCCCACTTATCAATCAATTTTTACCAGAGTGCAACTATGCAAATATACAGCACTGTACAGTGACAGCTACAGTAATAAAGTAACCATTTTTATATGCACTACCAACATGGCAATATATTCTGATATCCCATCAATACCCCGATTCCGGTTTATAATATTGATAATTCAACAGCTTATAATTACCATACGTCAGTGCTATAAGATTAGTAATGGAAATGTCTCAACATGGCATGAAACACTGAAAAGTACTTAAATTCAAGTTTTGGGACACCTTCTAAATGTATATAAATATATGTCCCACACAAAACAAACCAATTATATTTATAAATAAAGTTAATTCCTAACAAGGTCTAGACCATATTTTTATTTTAAGCTGTGTATTACTTATGGCAGTTTTGTCTTAATTTATCTATAACCAAGACCAACCTTTAAGTTATTTTCCTCAATGTCATTGTCATGTATTCCTGCTGAACATGCTTGATTATATATAAATATATTTATATATATATATATATATATATATATATATATATATATATATATATATATATATGGATTTCATTGGATCACATAGAGTGCATGTTTGGCATCAGTTTTACGGGGTTAAAGTTTCGCGATTTTGAATTGTTAGTGTTTCGTGAGAGATTCATTATTGTAAACTTGCCTGTCATTAACGTGCTCAGGGTGTATCCATTTCATAATAATATTTAATTGCACAGTCTCAGCAGTTTCAGAAAGACCGAAGAAAGTTGTTGGAGTTATGTGCTTTCTCAGTGTTGCCTCGTTACGGAAGTGAACTGCCCAACCTGTGTGCGTGGCACAGGGAGGAGATCTATGTAATGCAGGAAAACACCATTGCTGGTATGAGTAATGTCAGCATGTCGATATGACCAAAAGCTCCATAAATGACTCCATAAACTGTATTAACAGGTCTTCCACAGCTACAGGCTGGATATCTGACAGTCTGTTGTATTTACATGATCGGTGGCACATTAATGGGTACATGATCAATTAAAATAGGTTGAGCACTTAGGCCTCCGGCGTGGATATATCGTTCGTGACTTTTAATGTAGCTATACTCGTGGGATTTACTTTAGCCACTGGATGAGCTACCACTCCTAGACTCCTGGCATCGGCTAATAAAAAGGAAAAGTTCCACTGATCTACTCAGTGAATATATACGTTAATACAGATCGTTGTTTCTGATTTTTTCCTCGTGCATATAATTATGGGCTTTTTGAGTCAATGAATTGCTCTATTGCTTTGCAAATAATATTAAATAATCAATGTTATTATTATTATAACTTGGTCCATTTGTAAATCCGGCACTGAGGCTGAACTTTCTGCCAAATAAAGCTTCCTTTGGCCACCGTTCACATTGATCTAAGCCCTTAATTTGCTGGTTTGTACCATTAAACGACACGCACGTGCCTTTTATTGTAGCAACATACTGACGCACAGCAGTCGCGCATGCATACTTGTCATGGTTTTTTGGAGATATGAGATTATTTTTTTACAGCATCCCACTTCCCCTAATGAAGGTCAAGGGCACAAACAACTAAATTTAAAAGATGCCGATTTGTTGTTTAGTGCCATAAAAATCCATAGGTTGACAACCCATAACAGATGTCTTGTCATTTGGCAACAAGATCAGAAGAACCATTAAGCTGTAAAATATAAATTGGTTTTTGTCGTGAGGTTTTCATTCCCATATCCGCTTTAGTGTCAAATTGTACGATCATTGTTATGTTTAAGAGAATAATCGCTAAATGACAATGGGCACTACTGGTGGGACGGACTACAAGCTATTCATGTTGGTGCGGACACGCATCCCCTTTTAATCTATTGTATATATTATTTTTCACATGTACATTTTGTGTCATATTGAAAACCCTTTTTGCCGATTTTCGAACATGAAACAAGTTTTATTTATGCAATTTTTATCAGTGCTTTTTATAAGAAGCTCGACATGTATAGAAAACATTTATATATTAAGCACTGTTAGGGTGATCCATTCATCTGTAACAAAAGGGCGTCTGGTTTCTGTCATCGCACCCAAATTTAACATATCAAATATAACATCATTTATAATATGGCTAAGTGTTGGGACAGTCGCCATCGATAATAATGGAATTTTCATGTTGTTGCCTTTTGTGCCATACTCGGAGAAGGATGAAATTGACAGTGGCATCGGCCTGTATGAGTGACGTTTGTCAAATAATTGAAACGTACACGAATGCACCTATTGACCGCTCATCCAGAACAGATTTGCTAATCCAGCAATCGCTGGCTGGCAGGCTGGCGTTGAGTTGACTAATTTTATTTTGAACACCGTGGTGCTGTTGTGTGCTGCCTGGTCCAAGTTTCTGGTCTCCTTTGGGTTAACTGTGCTACTGTGAATTGTTGTATGCGATAATTATCGATGCTGCCGCGGACATTTTTAATGGAACGTTCATCAGATTACCAAGGTAAGATTTGTTTTCCGTTCACTATTAATTTCTACTGTCTGTTCCCACCAGAGACATTGGGCGCCCGTTTTTGTGAGTGTGTGTTTTTTTTGCGATAAATAGATATACTTATATATCTGTTCATTATGTTACGGTGGAATAATATCATGTGCACTCAGGCAGTTAAGAATGAACTATTTTATACAAACTTATAAATTTTATACTTTGCTACTTATCGGACACTTGCTGGAGATTGCATAGCTTACATCTAGTTTTAATTACACTGTTCAGTCAGGGCAAAATAAGCCGGGTGGTCATTAACTGTAGACGTAAACTGCATGGGTGTTCCCTATGGACTCTTTCTTTCCTGTCCCTAAGAAAACGTTTAAAGTCTTTATATCCTGAGATTCTAGGTATATAGTATATCCCACAATGTAATGCCCATTGAAATGTTGCTATATTTTCATAAATTATCGGATGTATTCCAGATCGTAAGCTGCAATGAAGGAATGGGGCCTAAGTCTAATTAACTACAGGGAAACCAAAGTAGTACCTTACAAACTATTTGTGTAATCTAATAAAATCAGTTTTCGAGAAAAGATTTTATTTTTTACAACACCTTAATGCATCTGATGATGATCAAGGTCATTGCTAATGCACAAAAGACTATATTTAAAAGCTGCTTATTGGTTGTTTTATGTCATATTTTTTCCAAAAATGTATGACAGACACCATGTCACTTGACCATGCATGCACAGGATTAAGAACAATAGCACCGCAAACGTGCATAATACGTGCATCTGGTGACCTCTGACCTCTTTAATATGCGTGATTTTTGATGAGAAGGTAAATCAGGTGAGAAACTCTATTGGTCAGTATGTATAATGAGTTTCATGAAAATCCAATGGATTTTTGGTAAGTCACCGAGGTGCCTCCAAAGTGCGGTGCTCTCTGACCTCAATATAATGCATGGATTTTGCTGGATATCGAACTTAGGCGAGACATTTTATTGATTAACATTTCTGATGAGTTTATCAAAATCCTTCTTTTTCTTCGTAAGTAATCGCGGCGACACCACGTAGCCTAGCGACCCGTGACCTTATTTAATATGTGTGGATGTTGCCAATAATCGAACTCGGGCGAGATAAACTGTTGGTAAGTAGTTTCGTGAAAATTCATCAAAGCCCCGGTTAGTATTCGCGGCGACACTTAAAGTTAACGGACGGACGGACCATGGATATACCATAATACCCCCCTCATATGACGGGCGTATTAAAACAGAATGCTGTTTTTGTCGTTTGTTTTGCATCTCATATTATACCTTTGGTACATCATCGGCCGTAGTTTCAAATGATTTGTTCAAAAGCATAATCGCTAAATGGCAGTAGACACTTACTGGTGTAAAGAACTATTGGCGTTTCATGTTGGTGTGGAAAAAACTTTTCTTTCCATACATTATAATTGTTTTTGTTTTTGCGATGTGTACATTTTGTGCCCTTTTGAAGTACTTATTTGCCTATTTTCGAACAATGAACATTCACATCAATGCCGTTTATAAAAAGCTCGCCTCGACTTAAACAGACAACCTTTATGTATTAACAAATGTTGCTAGGGGTATCGATTTACCTGTAACAAAAAGCTGTCTGGTTCATTTCACAGCACCTAAGTTTAACATCTCACTTAATCAAAGATAACATTATTTATAACTCGACCGAGTGCTTGGACAGTCGGCATCGATAGTAATGAAATATTCATGCAGTTGCCTAAATTTGTGCTGTCCTATGATAGGGAGGGATGAAATTAACCGTGACACCGCCCTGCACTACCCTAAGTGACACAATTAATTTTCACACAAGTGAAACCTACACTTATGCACTTAATGATCGACCGATCATCCTATACAGACTCGCTGATCCAGCAATCGCTGGCTGACTGGTTGTTAATATATTTCATGTGAACATCGCGCAGTGCTGTGTTCCAATTAGCCGTGACAACCCGACTCAATATCTATAGGCATTGATTATTGGGCTGGAAAGCTTACTTGACAGCCAGTAAGCTGATCGTATACGTTCTAATATCAGATGGCCGGAATAGGGCTATGGTCAAAGGTTCTAGACGCCTACATAATAACTATGAATTGTTGTACATACCTCTAATCCTTTCCGATTCCGTCTGGATCCTCCCAATTTTAGAAGTAATCTCCAGACCTCCAAATTATGAAAGATAAACTCTAGAATTCGACGAAATATTTAACATATATCCGAATGTTTTGACGCCATGGTGTCTTTGCGCCGATCAGCTGTCATTGCCCCCCCCCCCCCCGCGCAGGCGGAACAGCTAGCACAGGAATATGCACAGTGTAGCAGTAAGCAGGGTTGGGGGACACCTAAAAGTGGGGCATGCCACAAATTTATGGGGTGTATTACGTGCGGCGATTCTCCGCCTATTCCCAGTCATTAAGATAGCCTTTTAGATACTGCTGCTTGACTGAACCGATCATACTCAAAGCCCGATTAAACAGTTATACTTACTGGACTTTGTATGAGGCCAATACAGAAAGAGTTTCATGTTTGTTATGGCCTGAACCCACTCACTGATACACAATGCACTTGTAACAGGTGTTACATTCACAGTCACTACTGCCCCCGTAACAGGTGTTATATTTACGCAATCACTACTCAATACAGTATTATGTTGGCCGAAATAATAAAAAATGCAGCACAACTATACTATTAAAAACAACGATCAGTCCTTCGAGTAAGGAAGCGGGTCTCCCAGTAAGTATTTATAATCTAGTGTACATACAATATCCCTTCCAGTCCCCACAACATGTATTTTTATGATCAAATGTCTCCGGTAAAAAAGGTTAGTGGCTGTTTAATATTTACGTGTATCCGCCGAAGTGAGAGTGGTACGGGTGAAGCGAGGCATGGACTGAGTGGGTAGGGAAAAAGGTTGATATATAAAGCTACGTAAGATTTATACTCATGCAAATATTCAGATCGACGTCAAACCGGTCCTCAGCTATTAGCATGGATGTCTGCAGCGTAAACGTGAATGTAGGTTGCGCCACCTGTCATATAAACGATAAATGTATTCAAAATACACACATACAAAATTTCAGGCGGATAAGTCAAACAACTGCCGAGATAAGATTGATTTTACCCCAAGGCAGACAAACAGATGGACGCTGTGAAAAAATGGTTGCAGATGGCGCCATTAGTATTTTCTATGATATAAAGTTTCAGCCCGATTGGTCAAATGAGACTCGAGATATGTGGGTTTTTATGTGAAAACAGACGCACAGATGGACGCTTTGCAGAGAGGAAAGGTCAGAGGTCAACCCGAAATGAGGGCGCAGCAGTTTATATGTGACCTGATCATAATTCCGAGTTTCATAAAATTCCGTCCAATGGTTACGGAGGAGTTCTCCTGAAACCCATGCGTCGGCGGTGTCCGGCTGAAAACATAGTATCGGCAAACTGTGTTTTTGGGGATACAAGCATATATCAAGTTATGCATGAAACCTCGGCCTATCAACTTACACATACTGTAATTCACTAAACTGGCTGATTCCCTCATGCTATTATTTTATCGAAGAAATAATGATGTTCTTCAACAAGGTGGAGCCCTTTCCCATATTAGTAAAGTAACAAAGGAATATTTGGAGAGAGCCACACCAAAGTTTATCAAGAATGATGAGTGGCTCCCTCAAAGCCCTGCTTGTATTCCGATGGATTTGCTAAGAAAAAAGATGAGGAAAGATACCGAGGAATGAATACTTGCGTCGTTTGAGGACTTTCCATCCCAAAAAAAATCTGGAAAAGCATCTCTGCTTATAAAACATGTTCGTTTTGTTGCAGAGGAGGCACATTGAACTCAGGTTAAAATGAATAATTTGTTCTCCAATATTGCATTATGGCGTATGCTATATAAAATTAAGGGATGGTCGCATAGTATGCAGGTGATTTCTTTGATATTCTAAAAGCTTATAGATTATATCCAAATGTTACAACAAGAGTATTATCAATGAAATTGGCACATTTTCGTCCGAGATATTACGGGTAAAAAACAAGGCGGTTTTCTTGGATATAGTGTGGAAATTATTCGGTGTATTTTTTTTTTGTTCAAAACCTAATTTATGTTTACATCAAAAATGTTACTGTAGACCAACATACTTAATACAACATACAAAAATAAACCCATCAACCCCTATAAGACTCAAAACGAGCGCAGGCATATTATACATGAATGCTTATCATACATGTTAATGATTCCAAACCGGCTTTTGTGGCTGGGTGTGGAGAACATGACTTTAAAGCCGGGACATCGTGGGTTTTAATCTAAGCCGATGCGGTCGGTCCTTACCCAGGGTGACGCTCTGCAGGTTAAATGGGAAAGCCGTGCCCAACAGCCGTGTTTCACTCAAAACGAATGTGCCTTTCGGGGGTTACTCGGTGGTATGACACAGCAATAGGGAATATTACGCAACAGGGCCCACGGGTGCAGTAGTCACCGGGCCTGGTTGACGCCAGGATATAATGAGAGGAAGCGTGTGATACTGCTCTGTCAGTTTGTCCAAAACTGGAATGGAATTCCGCAGATGTACAAATACGTAGTTAAGTTAGCATTAAAAAATGAAGGCGGTATCTCCACCAAAAAATAAAGTAAAAAACGGTGATCTTTTTATAAAAGACTTTATAAAGATATCCCTGTGCCACAGATGAATCCTTTATAAATGAATCAATCTTAACACCTGAATGAAAGCTGAGAATATAATAATTATATCTCAAGGCTGCTATATACACAGAATGTTTAACTTCAATAGTTTTATAAGCAGCAGTAACTGAGCTTCCCGAAAGGTGTTCTCTCAGATCACCAGGAATGGCCATTTTAAATGTTTGTTTCAAAATGTTATAAATGGAAAGGAATTCATTGTAAATGGTGCAATTATCAGACACTGATTCATGTGCAAGTGTTAATCCAATTAATATTATTTATCATAGCCATTATTTTATGTTTCAATGCGATTGATTCTTTAAAATAACCGAAGTCGATCAAAATATTTATAATATTTTATACATTATGGTGGCTTTACTATCGTCTTTATATAGGTATTTTAAAAAATATTTTAAAATCTTTTTTAAATCTTATGTTTGAACCGCATATAATATTATAGGAAAATAATACTCTGCAATATGACCCTTTTGATGTTACCCCAAATTTTAGCGCCATTTGTCGAAAATCAGGCCAAAGGTCGCTGAGGCAAACCTCATTTCTAATTATTGTAACCCCATAACTTTTATAATGGGAAAATAACTGCTTCCGAACTTGGGAGATTGTAGTAAAATAATATCAATTATCATTGTTTTTATCTCTGAACGAAGCGTTAGGTGTCGAAACAAGGGAATTCCCCGGCCGTGCATATTTGTAAAAGGCTGAATCGATACAATAATGGAGAAATAGTTTCGCTCCTGCATGTAATTACTTTTCCTGCTGTCCCTTTATTTGTTGTAGAATTCCAATATTTCTATGAAGCGTAAACTATCATACCGTTGATGTAACCTTTGTAGCTATATACAATAGGGATAAAATTACATGGACACAGAATATATTTTTACTGTCACAATATATTAGGTCTTTCTGCCCATCGTCCCACATGATTATTGGTTTGTGTGTCCGCTTGTTATTTATATGTCCATGTTAATATGATTAGAGAAAAATCCTTGGGAAAATAATGTTATTAATATTTTATTAAAAATAGTGATACACATTGATATGATATATTTGATATCTTACTGGAAACGGCAGTTATGAACAACAACAAAAAGAGAAAAGAAACAGAGCTAGAAAGATAATCTGGTATAACCCACCATACAGCAAGAATGTCAAAACAAATGTAGGAGCACAGTTCTTAAAATTTATCAAAAAGCATTTCTCGCCGGATAACAAACTACACAAAATCTTTAACAAAAACATATCAAAATAAGCTACAGTTACATGCAAATAGTAACAGCCAATGACAAAAAATCACTGCAAAAAAAAAAAAAAAAAAAAAAAAAAAACAAGCAACTTACGAAAAAACCTGCAGCTGTAGAGTGAAAAATACATGTCCCTTAGATGGTAATTGCCTTGTCAGCAATATTGTTTATAAGGCAATGGTCAAGACCGAAGACCAATCCGCTCAATACATTGGATGAGCAAGTGGCCCATTTAAAATACGGTACAATAACCACAACAAATCATTCCGCAATGGACGTTACGAGAAAGAAACAGAGCTTTCGAAACACATTTGGAGCCTTGGGAGAAAGTAAAAACTATATTCAAATACTTGGGGAATAATTCAATGCCCTAATACAATGAAACGTACCTCGGATCAATGTAATCTATGTATGGAGGAGAAATACCGGATATTACACCACAAAAGCGACAAGTCGGTAATATTCTTGAACAAGCCTAATTAATTAGTCTCAAAATGCCGATAGGTGAAACTACCGAACCGTGCAAAAGGAAAATATGAACAACAACCGGGTCCCCCGCAAGCGTCAGTTATCTGATGATCGCCCGGGGGCCGAGACCGGCAACGTCATGAAACTCGGATAATAACTCGATGCTCCAATGTGCTTAACGTTTAGTTATATATATATATATATATATATATATATATATATATATATATATATATATATATATATATATGGCCATGCATACTTTATTAACGCACACAGACACACACAAAAGTATGCTCTCTAACAACAAAATATCCTATGACATTAAATTTGAGTTACCAATAATTGATATCATTATCATTTCTTATTTTCTTTTCAGCAAATTTTAATATATAGCCAGAATATTCAAATCAACTCTTTAACCCCCACCTTGTTATGAATCTCCATTAGCTTAAGAAAGTAACTCGTGTGAGCTTTTACAACCAAGGCATCGAGTGCTTGGATGTGTAAAACCTTCCAGTTTCATTTCTCAGAAACAAATTACATTACATGACACATCATCACCGCTTGAATTATTGACTCTATCGCTCAAGGAAATATTGGCATGGGACTTGAGGTCTGTCAATTTCTCTGTCTGGATATTGCTTCATCCTACACAGATGTCGAAAAATCTAATAATCCATATACTCGATCAGCCTTTGCCGAATAAATAGGAGAACAAAGGCTGAAATATTAATCAGAACCCACGTGGCAGTGGGTAATATCCATTAGAGCTAATTTGAAAATGAAGAGTAAATAGTATAATTTGAAACTTTGGCGCAATTCGCCAAAGCACTTAGGGACACGAGGACTGTTTATATAAGACATAAGAGAGCATTAAGAGCTTTCGGTGGCATTGGAAATTGTCTAGCAGAAGTGGAAACCCACAGTGTTTGTATAACAACAAGTAGAAATACATAGGAAAGAACAGATCATTTTGTTTCTGTTTACAACTAAGTCAGATAAACAACTCAGAGCAGCGCGCATGCAAGCTTGCTGACACTGGAGTTAAAGAGAGGTAGGTCGTTTCTGTTATTACCTACTTGTAGATGACATGAATAATCAGGTGCCATCATTGCCTTGGAATTTCGGGGTAGCTACTGTATATGCTATTGTTTAGTTTTTTTAACATTAAACTTAACACTTGGAAGGGGAATGTGTCTTATAACCTTACGCGAGTTCATCACAACTGAAATAAATACGAAATTGTGTGAGAGGTCACCGCACTAACCTGTGTTCAGCGCTATAGTCCTAACGATGAAAGTGCAAGGGTTAAAAACATATTACCTTGTCTCTGCAGGTGCACAATGCCGTTGGAAGTGACGTCATCAGAGACTTCTATGAAGGTTTTTGAACATTCGAACTCTAAAGGTACGCTCATTTCTGTTATATTTAATATATATTTTATGACTTGTAGATTTTATTGGCAGGGGCGGATCCAGAACCGGAGGGTTATAGTTTACAATGGGGTTATAATAAACTGAATAGGTCCACAACACCGATGGGGGGGGGGGTATAAGTTATAATAACTATTTGTACAATCCATTAAAAAATAAATAAGTTTATACTAGGCAGTAATGGTGGTAAACCGACCCAGGGGCGGATCCAGGATTTTGTAAAAGGACGGGTCCAACCCATGAGGACTAGTGACAACACCTAAAAAAGGTCCTAAGGTCCGGAAAAGAGGGGGTCCTGGCCACAAACTTGGCCTGTAATTTAAAAAAAGTTGCTTCGGCCGAAACACATTGGGTCCGGACCCCTGTCGTCCTATCCTCTAGAGCATCTTCGATGAACTACAATTTAATATTTTTTTATTAACAAAGCTTTTTTGATACAGGGAAGGCGCGGATTCATAGTGTGTTACTAGGAAGGGGGAGCAATAATTACCATTACCCTAAAAGACACTAGCTACTAAAATCTGATGTTTGATAAACTTGTAGTAGCAAGAATACCCATGCTCGACTGCTTATTATTTTTGCCTCCGTCAGGATGATATGCTTTCATCCCCGTTCGTGTGTGTTTGTTCACAGCATAACACACACAATCATTTACTGAATTTCATGACATTTTCAGCGCTTCAGTTCCAGATTAAGGAACTTCATCAAGAAATATTCACAAATGTATTGTCACTTATGCACGAAATAACCTATGAATATGGGCTAAATAAGTGAATGAAAACACCCTGTTGGAGAATCCCACAATAAGGGACCACCGACATGGCGGAGGTTTGCATTCCTTAGAATACAGATTTCTAGTTAATTGTACAATTGATCTAAGCAAACAGAAAATTGTAAATGTTCTCTATATTCTTATATTCATTATCATCATTATCTAATCATATTTTTTAATATTTTCAAGACTTCATAGCTGATGAAGACAGAAAGTCCAACCAAGTTCCCGGACGAGGACAGCGTTTGAGGTTGGCTCTAAATGACTTCGCCAACAACACGACCTTTCATGGGGTCCGTAACGTAACCGATGGGAGTATTCACATCCTTCGGAGGTAACATCACTCTAAAATTAAATCATTCCTGTTCTGAATTTGTAATTTGCCCCTTTTATTTCTTTTAATCCTCTCATAATATATACTTTTTCCAAAAATGCAAATTATGCTGTATTTATTTTTCACGAAGTGACTGTCATTCAATATGGCGATGCGCAGTATTGTCTCGAAGGTATCATCTATGTTTCAACTAAGGCGATGCCTATAAAAAAACTAATTGTTCTGCGGAATATTTTACAAAACATATGAAGGAGAAAGAGGAATTTTCAGAATGTTTTTTATATTGAAGGTACGAGACAAAAAGCGTGACATGTTTACATGACATGTTTACAAATTTTGGAGGAAAGATATAATTATGTGCGAGAATCGTTGCATGTTGACGAAACAAAATTACATCTATACATTGTTTTTTGAAGGATTCAGCAGTAGTTAAACACATTGAAACCAAAGACTTTGTTGCCATTCACCTCCCCCCCCCCCCCCTAAAAAAAGAAAAAAAAGAAACGAGAAAAAGAAGAGCGGCGAATGCGTATATATATATAAATAAATAAATATAATTTTGTGGTGTGTCCTCATTTAAATTTCTGACTGGAAATGAACGAAAATACTGCATCAATTTCGCATCGAACGATCATGGTTCCCAGCAGGCCTTGTGCCCAAACATGGAAAGGAGCGCAAAGACTGGTACCCTGCTCTATAAAGGCCCTCAGCCAAGCATAGAGACAGGCGTACAACGCCATCTTAAGTACTCCCAGTTGCAACTCCTGACCTACCTGTAGACTGGTTACAACTCCAGTCTGCAAGCTCATACCGATTGTCATGGACGTTTACGCGATCCTGGCTAGTTATCCATGAATATTTCTTATAAAATTTCTTTTTTTAGTTACTTATAGTTTCCAAATATTGAAAAATGAGTTTTTGCACAAAAATTGATTGATGGATGTATAGATGATATGATATACTGAATATTTGATATTCCACCATACGTGGCATTAGTTTATTATCAATATCTATTAATCTAATCATAAATGTCACACGAAAAGTACAGCCAACTCTGAATGCTAATTTTTATCATATATAAATCATTCTTGAGTTGGAACCAGTCTGCCGGGAGTCCTGAAGATGGCGTTGTACGCCCGTCTCTATGATTGGCTTAGAGCAGCGGTGGCATAATAGACCGGGGTACCAGAGATGATTGGCTTAGAGCAGCGGTGGCACAATAGAGCGGGGTACCAGTCTAAGGAGCGCAAGGCTTGCTGGGAACCTTACTATCTGCAAACCGACAACTGCACACTATAAGTTTTATTGGTAAAAACTATCTGACACCTTTCGACTTGACTTTTTGTAAAGTGGTGTTTCATGCCAACCAAGGGGCTTGCCGAACAATATATAAAAACTAGCTGGGGCATTCATGACAGAATAGTGTGCTGCTTATAGGGTCCCCCATGAATATTTATATGACATTTATGATCTGAACCCATATCGCATTGTTTTATCAAATATTTCCTGTTTAATCATAATTATTATGCAGCAACTAGTGGCTGTTCTAATTTTCTCGGTAGATATCATTGTTTTCATTCGGAAGTCAAAGATGATTTTCGATATTTTGAAGATGTTTGAACGCTCTTGAAAATTCCGAGCTTGTTTTAGGTTAGAGCGTTTTTACGATATCAGCGTCCAGAGACCAATAGATTAAAGCTGTAACGATTCATCGGTGCACAGATACATCACGATACTAAGTCAGATATCGTTAATATAGTATGGGTAATTTCAGATTTTTCTGTATCGATACATTGACAATACATGACGACCCAAGAGAAAAATCGACTTATAGCAAGCGACTAACAATGCAGCACCATTCTGGCCCTCTGACATTAGAGAATCTTTAGTTTACTCGCTGTCAGAGTCCCGCTAGATCCTTCAGAGAGGAACGCACTTTAAGACTCTATGAGGATGCAAATATTTTCGTCATTTCTGACGCCTTTTGGCCCACAGGTACACTGTCAATTGACATAAACCAGACTAATCGTTAGCTTTTATAGTATACTTTCTAACAACATCAAATATGAGTGAGAAACAATCCGTTTAACTCAGCATATTGGTAAATTCATCCGCATGTTTGTCGAATTTCTGACCACATGAATACAAGCATGGCTCTCACGGGCTGCTAGACGCAGCCAACTTGTACTCGATACAGAAAATGACTCGTTACCATAGAAACTGAGTTTTAGTATGGGTTGTGGGGTCACATGTACTCTCTTGCGTTAATTTAACATCCGTAACCTGTATAATAATGGGCTGTAAACCACGATATGAATGCAAAATATTGAAAGACCACTGCGATGCATTCCTCGATAATGCTTGTATCACGACTCAAGTAGGCTTACCAGCCTAATAATCAGTGCCTACTGAGACGGGTTGTCACGGCAACATCAAAATAAGGAGTGTTTTTTACCATCGCTTTACGCTCTTGAAAAAGTGACATCTCCACCAGTGCAAGGTCTTTTTTGCAGCTCATGATAAAAGCCTGAAATTCAGGAGAACACAAATATCCCCCTCAGATCCCAAGGTGGCCCTAATTTGGTTCATAAAATTAAAGTGCCGGTCTACGATTCAGTGATAAAAGAAAAAAAACGCGGCCCCTATATTATATATGTCAAACTTATAACCAGATTGACCTGATTCATTGCTGAATAATATATAGTTCTTCAGATAACTTCAGTACCAATTCAAATGACAGGGTTATTGATCAATTAGATGCTGTCATTAGGTATAGGAGAATCAGCTGCAAAACAGCATGTGACTAAACCCTCTATTTAATCAAGCAGTCTCCAGACATCAATCTGCCAGGATAAATGTAGAGGGAATGTGATAATAATTTGACTTATCTGAAAATATATCAGTATTTTTACAATAAATGTTCCGTAAGTGTGACTGTCCGACTTGAATATCAACAAATCAAGAAATAACCTCTAATTCATCCCCTTTTGTTCAAAAAGTGTTTGTGTGTGTGTGTTTGTGGGTAGAGGGAAGGCAGGGAGAGGTGTTAGCTGGAACATTTGTTAGACAAGGGTGCCGTTACTCTTATTAAATTATTGTCGTATTTTGCTCCCATAATACAACTCCAAATACATGTTAAAAGAAATCCATTCAATTTAGTGTCTTAATATAGACCACACTCCTACAATTATTTTTTTTTCTTCATGTCGATACTCCATAACGTAATCAGTTTAAGCCTCAGTGGAACTAAGCTGTTGGGTATTGTGCCATGAGACGTATATAGTCAAATCTTTCACGTGGTTATATGTCTTATCGTTCATATTTGTCTTTAAAAAGTTAATAGTTTCGATGATCGCCAAGCATGACGACGCGCTGTGATTAAGTTGATTTTAACATTTTTTGACGTTTATCAAAACCACAGACAACTCAGCAGACCCTTGTTAAATATAGGATAAAAATAGGACAACGTCATTCGTTTCTGTTCTTCTGCATTTCTTCTCAAGCTTTGGCATTCTAACATTAGTTTTTTTTTCTTATTCTGGATAATGCGAAATGAAATTCGTGTCATAAAAATTCATGTAAATAAGAAACAGATCTCCAGGAGACTTGTTCTCCTGATATTTTTTTATGAAGCTTTGATCACAGAAGTGGGTCCTGAGGGACCTGGACCCCCCCCCCCCCTTTTTTTTTTAATCCCCCTTGTTATCAGAATTCGGCTGTAATGTTACAAGCTGATGGCTTTTTCTTTGGCCCTGCCTTACGAATAAGAAAAGAGATTCATATGATTACTATATGCCTCCGCCAGGAGGGTATGCATTCATCCCCGTTCGTGTGGGTGTGTTTGTTCACAACATTACTCACTCAATCATGAACGGAATCTCATGGCATTTTCAGGCAATTTTTTTATTTTAAGACATATGAAGAAACGATCAGATGTAAGTGGAGGAGTGGATAAGAATTCAGGAACGTCATTAAATTGAAAATGAATTTTAATAAAGGTACAGTCACTTTTGCTTGGATGGACCTGGCACATCTGGGCCGATTAAGTGAATGCAAACTCGTTTTGGGGAGCCCCCCACTAAAGGCCCCCCCCCGAACCCACACACATATGCACATATGGCGGAGACTTGCATTCCTTAAAACTTAGATTTCTAATTTCATTATTATACGTTCTGGGTTTTAGATTTCCTGTAAGCGAGGTTATGACTATGCTGCTACTATTGTAATAATAATATAGTCCACCAATTTCACATTATAACTTTATTTTTTCTAACACTAGGTGTCTCTGGTTGCTCTTCTTCCTGTTTCTCGTCGGCCTTCTCCTATGGTTTGCGGTGGACCGTTTTGTTATCTACTACCAATTCCACGCGACGACGCACGTGGCGATGAAGACTGAACAACCCATGAAATTCCCCGCAATCACCATCTGCAACTTAAACAACTATCGTCGGTCTTACGTGGAGCAAAATTCTACAGCCGCAGAGGCCTTGAAGCAAATTTTCCAAGACCCCTTCGTGAATGATGCGAACCAGACTTTTACTGATCCAGCTTTAATTAGCTGGGCAAAAGCGACATCTACTTACAACTTCATCGAGGCAGCGGGCCACAATATCAGCATGTTCGTAAACTGCGCATTCCAAAGAAGAACTTTCGATTGCGCTACCCAACTGCAGAGGGTTATGACTAGTTTAGGACACTGCTTTACCTATGTGACTTCTGGTAAAGTTGAGAGGACCGGAGCTGACTTTGGGCTCCATCTGCGCATTGACATTGAACGCAACGAATCTTTTTTTGGCCCAAGTTCTTCATCCGGAATAAAGGTGGGTAATAAAGACACTATAGTCTCAATATTGTTGGTTTTCTCATTGATGGGAATATATAAATTACCTTTGAATATATTTTATCCGAGTATTATGTAAGTCCATATTGCATTTTGGCAGTATTTCAAATTCAGTCCGAAATCTAGCGAAAAGCTTGATCTTGATAGTGGGTAGTTTAAGAATTGAACTCTCAATTCATTCTTGTTTATATATATTCCTATACTATATACAAAACTTTGATATTTATACTGTTCTAATATAAAATCAGAATTTTAATTGAACTCCATAGGTTCTCCTTCATGCCCCGGAAGTAGAACCTTTGATTGATGAACTGGGGTTTTATGTGTCTCCAGGAACAGAGACCTTCGTATCAGTGCGCAAGTTTGAGGTAAGTGTCTTCATTCCCTCTTGGTCCGTTGGTTCGTTAGATTGTTTGTGTATTATCAACTTTACGCAAAAAAATGTGATCTCTCCATGGAGACCGCTCAATTCATAGCTATAAGAGCTAGCATTTGTCAGTGCTAGGTGAATCTGACTATGTGAACCCCTGTTACTGAAGTGTAACGGGGTTCCTAGAGGGGGTATCCAGTAACTGTAAAGGACAAGGACTAGTTTCATGTAGTATCTAGCAATTGAAAGGACTACCCACGCCTGGTTTCAAGTAGAATCAAGTAGTCGTAAGAACAACACACGCCTGGTTTCAAGTTGTATCAAGTAGCTGTTGGGACTACACACTTCTAGTTTCAGGTAGTCTCAAGTAGCAGTAAGGATAACACACCCCTACTTTAAGTAGTATCTAGTATCTATAAGGATAACACACTCCTAGTTTAAGTAGTATCAAGTAGCTGTAAGGATAACACACTCCTAGTTTAAGTAGTATCTAGTAGCTGTGAGGATAACACACTCCTAGTTTAAGTAGTATCTAGTAGCTGTAAGGATAACACACTCCTAGTTTAAGTAGTATCTAGTAGCTGTTAGGATAACACACTCCTAGTTTAAGTAGTATCTAGTAGCTGTAAGGATAACATACTCCTAGATGAAGTAGTATCAAGTAGCTGTAAGGACTACACACTCCTAGTTTTTGCCTACGCCAGGACCCTAATACGTTCATCCCTGTTCGTTTGTGTTTGTATCTGTAAGGATAACACACTCCTAGTTTAAGTAGTATCAAGTAGCTGTAAGGATAACACACTCCTAGTTTTAGTTGTATCAAGTAGCTGTAAGGATAACATACTCCTAGTTTAAGTAGTATCTAGTAGCTGTAAGGATAACACACTCCTAGTTTAAGTAGTATCTAGTAGCTGTAAGGATAACACACTCCTAGTTTAAGTAGTATCTAGTAGCTGTAAGGATAACACACTCCTAGTTTAAGTTGTATCAAGTAGCTGTAAGGACAACACACTCCTAGTTTAAGTAGTATCTAGTAGCTGTAAGGACTACACTCCTAGTTTTTGCCTCCGCCAGGACCCTAATGCGTTCATCCCTGTTCGTTTGTGTTTGTATCTGTAAGGATAACACACTCCTAGTTTAGGTAGTATCAAGTAGCTGTAAGGATAACACACTCCTAGTTTAAGTAGTATCAAGTAGCAGTAAGGATAACACACTCCTAGTTTAAGTAGTATCTAGTAGCTGTAAGGATAACACACTCCTAGTTTAAATAGTATCAAGTAGCTGTAAGGATAACACACTCCTAGTTTAAGTAGTATCTAGTAGCTGTAAGGACTACACTTTCCTAGTTTTTGCCTCCGCCAGGACCCAAATGCGTTCATCCCTGTTCGTTTCTATCTGTAAGGATAACACACTCCTAGTTTAAGTAGTATCAAGTAGCTGTAAGGATAACACACTCCTAGTTTAAGTAGTATCAAGTAGCAGTAAGGATAACACACTCCTAGTTTAAGTAGTATCAAGTAGCTGTAAGGATAACACACTCCTAGTTTAAGTAGTATCAAGTAGCAGTAAGGATAACACACTCCTAGTTCAAGTAGTATCTAGTAGCTGTTAGGACAACACACTCCTAGTTTAAGAAGTATCAAGTAGCTGTAAGGATAACACACTCCTAGCTTTAGTTGTATCAAGTAGCTGTAAGGATAACACACTCCTAGTTTAAGTAGTATCAAGTAGCAGTAAGGATAACACACTCCTAGTTCAAGTAGTATCTAGTAGCTGTTAGGACAACACACTCCTAGTTTAAGAAGTATCAAGTAGCTGTAAGATTAACACACTCCTAGCTTTAGTTGTATCAAGTAGCTGTAAGGATAACACACTCCTAGTTTAAGTAGTATCAAGTAGCTGTAAGGATAACACACTCCTAGTTCAAGTAGTATCTAATAGCTGTAAGGACAACACACTCCTAGTTTAAGTTGTATCATGTAGCTGTAAGGACAACACACTCCTAGTTTAAGTAGTATCTAGTAGCTGTTAGGATAACACACTCCTAGTTTAAGTAGTATCTAGTAGCTGTAAGGATAACACACTCCTAGTTTAAGTAGTATCTAGTAGCAGCAAGGATAACACACTCCTAGTTTAAGTAATATCTTGTAGCAGTAAGGATAACACACTCCTAGCTTTAGTAGTATCAAGTAGCTGTAAGGATAACACACTCCTAGTTTAAGTAGTATCTAGTAGCTGTAAGGATAGCACACTCCTAGTTTAAGTAGTATCTAGTAGCTGTTAGGATAACACACTCCTAGTTTAAGTTGTATCAAGTAGCTGTAAGGACTACACACTCCTAGTTTAAGTAGTATCTAGTAGCTGTTAGGATAACACACTCCTAGTTTAAGTTGTATCAAGTAGCTGTAAGGACTACACACTCCTAGTTTAAGTAGTATCTAGTAGCTGTTAGGACTACACACTCCTAGTTTAAGTAGTATCTAGTAGCTGTAAGGATAACACACTCCTAGCTTTAGTAGTATCAAGTAGCTGTAAGGATAACACACTCCTAGTTTAAGTAGTATCTAGTAGCTGTAAGGACTACACACTCCTAGTTTAAGAAGTATCTAGTAGCTGTAAGGATAACACACTCCTAGTTTAAGTAGTATCAAGTAGTTGTAAGGATAACACACTCCTAGCTTTAGTAGTATCAAGTAGCTGTAAGGATAACACACTCCTAGTTTAAGTAGTATCAAGTAGCTGTAAGGATAACACACTCCTAGTTTAAGTAGTATCTAGTAGCTGTAAGGATAACACACTCCTATTTTTAGTAGTATCAAGTAGCTGTAAGGATAACACACTCCTAGTTAAAGTAGTATCTAGTACTAAAGTAGTAGCTGTAAGGACAACACACTCCTAGTTTAAGTTGTATCAAGTAGCTGTAAGGACAACACACTCCTAGTTTAAGTAGTATCTAGTAGCTGTTAGGATAACACACTCCTAGTTTAAGTAGTATCTAGTAGCAGTAAGGATAACACACTCCTAGTTTAAGTAATATCTTGTAGCAGTAAGGATAACACACTCCTAGCTTTAGTAGTATCAAGTAGCTGTAAGGATAACACACTCCTAGTTTAAGTAGTATCTAGTAGCTGTAATGATAACACACTCCTAGGTTAAGTAGTATCTAGTAGCTGTAAGGATAACACACTCCTAGTTTAAGTAGTATCTAGTAGCTGTTAGGACAACACACTCCTAGTTTAAGTAGTATCTAGTAGCTGTTAGGATAACACACTCCTAGTTTAAGTAGTATCAAGTAGCAGTAAGGATAACACACTCCTAGTTTAAGTAATATCTTGTAGCTATAAGGATAACACACTCCTTGTTTAAGTTGTATCAAGTAGCTGTAAGGACAACACACTCCTAGTTTAAGTAGTATCAAGTAGCTGTAAGGATAACACACTCCTAGTTTAAGTAGTATCAAGTAGCTGTAAGATAACACACTCCTAGTTTAAGTAGTATCTATTAGCTGTAAGGATAACCCACTCCTAGTTTAAGTAATATCTAGTAGCTGTAAGGATAACACACTCCTAGTTTAAGTAGTATCTAGTAGCTGTAAGGACAACACACTCCTAGTTTAAGTAGTATCAAGTAGCTGTAAGGATAACACTCCTAGTTTAAGTAGTATCAAGTAGCTGTAAGGATAACACAATCCTAGTTTAAGTAGTATCTAGTAGCTGTAAGGATAACACACTCCTAGTTTAAGTAGTATCAAGTAGCTGTAAGGATACACTCCTAGTTTAAGTAGTATCTAGTAGCTGTAAGGACAAAACACTCCTAGTTTAAGTTGTATCAAGTAGCTGTAAGGACAACACACTCCTAGTTTAAGTAGTATCAAGTAGCTGTAAGGATAACACACTCCTAGTTTAAATAGGATAAAAAAAGTGGATAAACAAATTTACAAAGGCATCTGGTGGCAAGTCAGATAAGCCAGAGCTTTGCACATGGCGTTTGGCAACAAGTACCTTTCTACCTCCGCATATTTGCAACCTGCCTCCATAGGTTACAAGTTTTTCCCGTTAGTCAACGTTGCTGTGTTTAACAAAAACGTTGTTGATAAACAAGTTCACACATCCTTCACGGAGGCGTTAAAAGAACTTTTCACAGCAAAAATTACCCTTATATCATCATTATATATTCACAAAGGAAGTCCGATATCACATAAATTCTTTTTCAAAAGATAGGTAAATGGGCAGCTTTAAGATTTATGTGTTTACCACAAGAGCAAGGTAATTTACAATAATGAATAAAGTATAACAATGTCATCTAGTGAAAGCAAAGCCATAACCTTTCCAAATGATACCGGGCGTCTGTGTTACGCGCTTTCCATCAAAACTGACCTTGAATGTCATAATTAATAATTAAACAATTTGCGTTAAGTGGTGCGCCAACGTACTTTCGCATGGGAATCGACATGTTTTTAAAATGCCTTTTATCAGCAATATAATATTCAAGATATTCACAGTAGTAACGTTTCATAATGTAAAGGGGCACTTTAGACAAGCATGCAAAAACAAAACTTGTTTAATTATGTAGGTAGTCTCTGTGTAACACAAAGTTAATTTAAGGAGATTAAGTGCTGTTGATGCTATTCTTATGTTAATATTCACTTAAAGTTTGATATCTGAATTAGGCATTTACTAAAGTTTGATTTTACATTCTGGCAGCATTCTAGGAAATGAGACTTTATCATATAACACCTGTTTCTTATAGTGATTTAGCACACGAGTAGGGACCCGAGTCCACTTTTTTGGGGGGATTCGAGGGTTCTGGACTCGGACTTGAACTCGGATTCGGAGGTTAGGACTCGAGAAATCGGTACGAGTATATCTCGAGTCAAGTAGAGAAAGCTCTGTCACATACTATAAAGACTCACAGAACATTAAAAATATTACTTCATTTACAAAACTACAGCTCTGCATCAAGACCTTAACGTTATTAAACATTTATTCAAAAGGTATGTGTAAACAAGCATATGGACTCGGACTTGGACTCGGGTCCCAAATAACTCTTAATCGAGGAAGGTGGATTCGGACTCGAACCTTAAGAACTCAGACTTGGACTCGGACCTGGATGGCTTGGACTCAGACTTTGCTCGGACCTGGCTGGCTTGGACTCGGACCTGGAAGGCTTGGACAAGGAATAACACTCGGACTAGGATTTTGATGACACGACTACATTACTATAGATATGACCGTCTGGGGAAAAAAAAGAACATATTGTGCTGCCTTGAACATTTATTACAGAAGTCTCGTACCTAAGTTCCGGTGCTCCACGCATGCGCCGTCCGGTCATGCCTCTGCGGTTTAGTAACGGAAGGGCATGACAGATGGCGCCACCAGTCAGTCTCATCTTGAGCTGTCTGTTAATAAGATACTACACAAATCGGATATTGAGGAGGCTGGGTTACGGTAATCGACACAATGACTAGCGTCGCCACACAGTTTAACTGAAAACTATTGTTTTCAGATTTCTTTTAATCATTCAATTGGATGTCCAGGGCAAACTAGGGTTGAGCGATCGGGGAAGCCTCTTTCGCCCGCAACTGGGTGATAATAAGCTGAACAGGGTGCCACAATGAAAAGCAGGTCATGGTCAAAATAAATACAAGACGCAAATTTATCGGCTGTGGTTATGACTCAAACCAAAGAGCTTTTTAACATTAGCTATGTTGAAGATGTAGTTCATAAGAAAACAAAAACAAAACGAAAAAATAAGTCTTCCACGATGGTTTTGTATTCCGGGGTTGATTACATCAGGGATACAGCGTCACCTATCGTATTTGGGGAAAAAATGACTTTAAGTGCGAAATAATGACCTGGTAATATGCTTGTTGTATTAATGGTTCCAACCGAATTCGGCATAGATCAAACGTACTAAATGGGAAGTTAATTCCTCCGAAAACCCCTCAGAATTAATGTTTTTAAGTTTTCGTTATGATACAGTAACTTGTACGGTTTCCTGAACAATTCATATATATTTTTTATCTATTTTTTCATATCGGTTCTTGCAAGGGCAAGATGTTTATTTTGTGTTAATCTTAGCAATCAGGTATAGAGTTTATTAAGTCCCTTTTCATCGATAGGGATATCAGTATTTTGCTCCAGCCCTGAGTTATACGTGTGTGTGTGTGTTATTTCTCCAGCTAATAAGCCTACCAAGACCATATAAACACAGCAGGTGTGAGGATATGAGTATATTCGCCAACCCTCTGGGTTACCACCAGAATTACTCCATGCAGGCATGTCGGGCCGAGTGTCGCAGGAACTTTACCGTCAGCAGTTGTTCCTGTCGCCTTCCCTACATGAAAGGTTGGTATTATGTTAGCATATACATGTTTTGCATTATAGCATGTCTTTAATAATTAGGGCTATACCCGTATGGATGGAAGTTTAAAGGGCTAGATAAGTTCATTTCTATATCCATCATTTTTCTTCCCTTTTCTTTCTTCTGTCATTTTCTAGTTGCGCTAGATGTCAAATGTGGTTGTTTTTCAAAAGGAAAAAAAATAAATTTTGCGTGTTATATAAAACGATATATTATAATTGGTTTACTCCCTGATCACTAGATGTCTCTCTAAACCGGCATGTATATATCTGGGACCTGTCAAGGTGTAAAAGGCTCGGCACTCTCCGTTGGCAACCCGGGATCAATCCCCCGCGTGAAATGAGAGTGGGTTGTAGTTGCCCGTCCTTAGGACGGTGGTTTTATCCGGGTTCTCTAGCTTCCACCACCCATACAGACTACCGAACGCTACCACCTGAGCCACGAAGAGTACCGCGATTAGTTATAATAACTATATGTACAACCCATGTAAAATACACGTACATACGTTTTTATCTGTCCCTATGTGGCAGCACGGATATACGAATACGCTGCGCAGAATCGTACAGTTAAGTCATCGACTCTGCTTGTTAGGGATTGTGGGTAAAGAAATCCTTTCCCACAATGCACCGGGGCTCCCAAATAAGCACGTAACTAAGGTAAAATACAGTGAAGAGGGAAATGTTGCACGTCAAAATATGTTGCATAAGAATTGTATTTCGAGGACTTCATGGAATTTAAGAAATATTTTGTAATCATGTACTGGTGCAACGTAAACAGAGAGTGTTTCCTTGATTTTTGACCCGTTTAAATTTGAGATTTTGACAGATGAGACTAGTAGTTCCACAATATCTAATCAGAAATTGTTCACTATAAGTAGAAACGACTTCTGGTAGAAGGGTGCACATAAGCCTCATGGCTTTTTATCCACGTTTTTTATTTATTATATGTGTTTGATTATATTTAAATATTGTGCACTTTGTTATAGGTGACCTGTCCGAGCCGTTTTGTACTTTTTATCAATATGAGACCTGTGTTAAGGAGGCCATAGGTAAGATAACCTCAAGACATTTATTAGTACTAAAAGCTAGCAAAAAAGTGTGAATCCTCAGGCACGAAGCGTCAGTTTTGACCCTCAATCCTGCCCTGCATCAAATATTAATTTTATTTTGATTTCCAGTAGAAATTTACCAGTTGTGGACTCCAGGTGCTCATGCGTCAAAACTGACGCGCGCATTGCCTGAGAAACATACCCTTTTTGGCCTGCATGCATCTTTCCAGCTTTTTTCATGCAAATTATTCAATTATTTAATTAAAACTGTATCTCGCACAGAACTTGTTCTTAAATATTATTAGTCTATATATTTTAGTGTTACAAAGGACATGAAAATTAAAGGAAAATTGTGGTCTGGGCGCTAGCTTGACGAGTCCATATGTAAATTCGGATCTGTTGATAAATGGCATCATCGCGCCAACCCAATAGGAAATCCTCAACCAAACTTTGATCAAGGCAACTTGTGATATTGTGACCAATACGTATAATATCAGAATTGTTTTAAGTGAATTAAGTCACGTTTCGGACTTACATCGTGAGACAGGCCATGGTAACTATTGCAAATATTATGAAGTCACAAATGTAACAATGGTATTTAATGCTCCTTTAGTCAGGTCTGAATTAATTTTATTGCACCAGACCCCAGGTGTCTTGATAATTTAACAGGTTGTTTTTCCTGTTGTATTTTTTTTTTCAGAGGAGTACGAGCGTAACGACACTTACTACGACGCGTGTGGGTGCGTACATCCGTGTAAGATCACAGAGTATGACGGGATTCTCTCCTCATCCTATTTCCCGGCCCCTCACATCATGGAGGAAATGGAGAAACGCCATCCTGGTATGGATGAAAGTGCTATCAGGTCAGGAATTATCATTCAAGGGCCAAATCACCTATACAGCATGTTGAATTATCATGAAAAAAAAAATAGCTTCTTCACATTTAAAATAAATCTGGACCTGCTAAAATATTGCCTTGAAACCGTCCTGTGAACGAGTGTATAAAACAGTGGACCGGGCGCGATCACAGGTACCAACATAAACACAGCCCGTGGAACTTGGCCTACAAAAATGTAACAAAAATGTAATGCAGGCTGAATCACCACGTCTTGCGGCTCACAATCGGTCACGCGTCCTTGTTATGGTAAACATACACACCTGGACTGTGTTTACCAACACACAAAGCAATAACAACGTGTCAAAAAGCCGTATGCGAGGTACTAAACCTGTGTGCTATGATGGTTTTGCTGGGAAACTTTTGTATTGAGCAAAACTTAACTAATAGTGTTGAAGAACATTTCTTTAACAAAATAAAATAATCACATTTCGATAAAATTTCGTTCCGCCATGATGTGTTATAACATTTCCAGCAAAACAAGTCACATATCGAAACTTTAAACGAATTTAGATTCTGAAAAAAAGTGCCATTTATATGCAAAGCTTCAAATTATTTAAATGGTGGTCTGAAATTACTTAATTTTATTTTCAAATGCCCTTGAATGCGGGCTACAGCTTGACTAAATGAACACGGGAAGGGCGGACACTGGGTTTGCGAAAGAGAGGAGTATACCGTTATTTCAGAGTTGACAGAGGAGTCGTAACCTCTAGCTATAACATTAGAGTTATTCTATTAAATTCTGATCATAATTCCAAAGCTTTTTTTTCTGGACTTTCGAGACTTACCTTTATGGGTTTTCATTACAGCAGCGGTAATTGGTGTCTTCTTGTAAAGGGCGTATAAAGACGAGTTTAGACTGAAGAGACGCCAGTGCGAACGCTAAAGCCAGTTTATATATGAGAATGAAATCATTTGGCACTTCCTAAACATATTGTCATTTTTTCTTATTTTCAGGAAGTCTCACATTGAACTCAAAATATTTTATGAAGAACTGGATTACGAGTTGATTGAGCAAGTACCAGCCTATACCCTGGCAAGCTTAGGAGGTGAGAGACACCTTCACTACGCTACTTGCAATCCCCTGGATCATAATATCTGAATTTTCATCTACGAGTATATATTTTCATTAATAAAATTTAGAGATACGTTTGTTAGAAACAAAGTGAAGGAATCCTTTGCAAATTCTTGAAAGTAAACATTCCAAATGAGGAGTCTGGCCGTAAAAGATTATAAAAATTCAATGTAAATACGGTGTCAAATTACGGTTGCGTTTAAAGCGAGTAATTCTTCTGTCTTTTATTTAGAATGTATGTGGTTTCTTGTTTACTCTGCGAACCTTTGAATGAACTGTAGGCAGTTCCTACAGAAAAGTACTTATAACGCCTCTTTGATGGATGCATGAGCATGTTTATTTATAAGTTGTTAGTAAACATGGAATACGCACCAATGTTGACAAACAGAAAAAACATATCAGCTAAAGTGGTTGGTTACGTATATATGAAAAACTCTGATTCGCCTAATTTGCCGCCAGATATCCTTGTTGTATAATTTTTTTTACTATGACGGGTACTTCATATGTTATAAGTACGTGGAAATAAACAAAAAGTCGGGCCGGCATTTTCTGGTCTATCCTTATAAAATGTTCAAGGGATTATCTTTGGTTAATATAGTCAGATATCTGAATAGACCCTTTAATAAGAAATACCCTGATATTTTAATGTTTCAAAAAAGCTGTATTTGAGGAACACCGAGCTTTAGTGGTGTAAAACGTAGTATTATACAAGAATAAAATGCATGCAGCGTTCAGCAGACGGGTACTTAGAGGTTGTATACCACACGAGACGGAAAACGATACATGTTTAATATCATTCCAGAAAACATTACATATAGGAAATTATTCCCGATATTTTACCTGAAGACTTAGTCTTAAATGTAATTTTTCTATTCCCATTTTAAAGCGCCTTCGAGCATTCT
The DNA here is from genome assembly GCA_026874595.1 of Sipunculus nudus. Lineage (NCBI taxonomy): Eukaryota > Metazoa > Annelida > Sipuncula > Golfingiida > Sipunculidae > Sipunculus > Sipunculus nudus. The sequence goes on from CM049315.1 coordinate 52,035,617, forward strand.
AAAGATATAACCCGAATTTATTACGTCGTGAAAAGCAGTCTATTATATAATATCTGATTGTTATATATCCTAGTAATCCTAGGTTGGATTTCTGATTCGCCCCAATTACTTATACACATTACAGAATCACTTGCATTGATTCGTTAGGCGAAAAAGACATTGGTTTCTCTGGCCATTATTTAAAGAAATCTGTGTTGCGGACAAACTAATAATTTTACTTGTTTATTATGTAGGTTTTCGAAAAAAAAAATCATGATCACCAGACCAAATGATCATAACAGAATTGTTTTGCTCAACAGGTAAAAGCAAGATATAACAGAATGACGTTTTATCGAAACGTTATTTTATTTTTCTTGAAAGAATGCCCTAGCCTCTAAAGCGGTAGTTACAACTGAAAATGTGTAATGCTGGCGGCAGGAGTCAAAATTGACCCGCCCCTTGTGTCTAAAACCTTTTTTTCGGCGGGGGGGGGGGGGGGGGGGTTACGTCAGATAACAGAATGAGTTCAACTATACACTTGCAGGTGATATCGGAGGTTTAATGGGACTATGTATCGGCGGAAGTATACTGTCCATCATCGAGCTGCTGGAACTGCTTCCTGTCGTCTGCTACCATGCCGCCAAGAAACCACAACGCGTTGGGCGACGGAAAAGTTTCTAAAATATGCTTCATGACCACGAAACTGCAGGGAATCGGAATTACATGTACAAGGGTACAACTCTGCTGGTTAGGGTTGTCGGGCTTCAAATGTGAAAGTAGAGAAGCGGGTAATGTACTCCGTTCAAATATGATGGAGAAGTAATTGTTTTAAAGCATTCTACATAAACATCGGTATTTTTAACGAAAAAACTTCACTGACAAGTAATACTTTGTAAGCATACGCATGTGAAATGTTAATGCAAAGTGTTATCTTTGAAATGTAACATATTTTGATTTTAAAGCACTTGTGACGGTTGAGAAAAGTAGTCCCGGCCGTCCCACACTGCCCAATTGGACGAGGTTCGTTTTGAGTAAAATTGACATCTGGCGGAAAGGTGCATGAACACGCCACTGTCTCCAGAAAAAAAAAAACTTTCATAAGACATTCTCTGTTCTTTACTTCTGATGTTTTATCATCTGGCCTGACAAATCTACTGTATTTTTATTGCTTCCTACAATTTTTAGTATATATTTTTTTAATACTTCAGTGAAGAAAACTCATTTTTCATACAGTAGTGAAGCGTAGATTTATCTGCTTTTCAAAAGTAGCCATTTTAGTGTAATAAGTTATCCTTACGTTGAAATAGTAGCTATTAGTTAATAAATCTCGAAATACGGTACAAATGAAATAGTTTCCTAGGTGTAGTGCAAGTGAACCTTTGTTATTGATATAAATAACACCTAGCAAGGTTTCAGTGGTAATGTTTATGATATTAATGTACCTATCGCCCCAGTCAGGGCCTTAGGATATTTAGATTGGGGACCCGTAGTATTTGTACTCATTGTAATGCTTTAACTGGTTGTGATTAATGGCGGGGCCTTTATATATCTCGCATGGGGCTAATAATTTGTTTGTTCTGGCAACATACACGTGTTTTGCTATGTGGTCGTTTCCCTTGGCAATTATATGATGCTACATAATGAATATAGACAATGTGGGCACAGGAATACCACAGCGCCATTAAAGAAATGACACAGGCACATTTAAGTATGGCGCATTGAACATAACTATGGTCCGTCTTCTTCGGGTCAAGAGACTATATTTCTTTCATTTATATAAAAAATCAGCAAAACGCAGGAGGCTCCGACAGAACCTCGCTTTTGTAGATAAACTACTTTTAACTGTTGCAAATTGAGATTTGACAGAATATATGCTCTTTCCTTGTCGGCATTACTGACTCGAATACTCAATGTCAATCGTCGCCGACAGGTGTCACTTTGACAGTTTCCAAATGGCATGTATGTCTATATTAGTGATGTGAGGTTAATCGTGTAATGTTTCTCAAGGTTGATTTCAAAGCAGGCGCTATGTATATTATTGTGCACTATATGTATCATGAGATCAAAAAAGGGGAGTTCTTTACATATTACATCAACATAATATATATGTGCTTTCCCTTTTTACCTATATTTGCATACTCATTCATTAGTTATGCTCCCTTTGTGATAATAAAAAATAAACAATTTCTTTTTTATTTATGTGTTCACTAAGTACGTATATACAGGTGCTTAATTGTGTATATATATGTCTGTACGTAGTTATTCATAAATAACTAATAATATAAATTATTCACTGAAACAGCCACCATGCATGAGCAAGAGTAAATGTTTATCTGTAATAAATACGTATTTTGACAAGATTTTACAAAAGATATACCAATGAACAAATCAGTACTTTTGCTGAACTGATTTTAGAATGCACTTATGACCGACTTCTTATTTGTTAATCATTTTTTTATCCACTCTTGAGCTCGAATCATTAAAACTACGATACGGGAAAAATAAAAAAAAAACATTACGAGGAGATTCCTGGCCAAAGTCTTTCCCATACAGTTGAGCGCTCTCTCCGCCGAGGAGTGGGTGGGTACCGGGGCACAGGCGACTGGCAAATGTAGAACCACACTGAGCAGAATTGGACTCAAAAGAGTACGACTCTGTTGTTTAAGCTTTATGGGCGTCTAAATACACAGATGGCGTAGTTATAAATGTAGCGAAGTGGGTAATATAGTCCGTTTAACTACGTTGGATAAGAAATGTTTCAAGGCAAATTACATTAAAATGGGTGCTCTTGTGGTAAGGGCGTCACGAATTAAGTAATATTTTGCATACGCAAATGAAATGTAAACAGAAAGTGTTTCCTTGAAATGGATTAAGGTTCGATTTTGAAGTTGCTGAGGCAAGTAGTCCTGGCCGTCCCACAGTGCCTATCTGGCAGAGGTTTGTTTCGACTAGAAAAGACCTCTGGTGGAAGGTCGGAGAACGAACAGACCAGGAAGGTAACGCATGAAGGCGGATGAGACTCATAACTCAACTTTTACTGTAAACTTCACAATAATAATTTGTACTCCTTGTGTATTACCGCTATCAGGTTTATTACTCTGAGTGCTTTTGCTGTTTTGATGTATTGTTGATGTATTGTTAAAATTCTTTCAGATGCAAGGATGCAGGTTGAAAAGAAATAATTAATATACTTGTTGTATAAAAGGTTGAAGATAAATATGAGTACAAGATAGAAATCTGCATTCAATGGAATTCAAGCTTCCGCAATGTTGGGGTCCTTATTGTGGGATGCTCCCCAATCCGCTATTGCCTTCACAAATGCAGCCCATATTCCCAGGTTAATTCATGCAAAAGTGACTGAACATTTGTGAATATTCCTTGATGACATTCCTGAATCCGGATCATGCGCCAGATCCACACTAAAAAATGTAATCAATTCTTCATTAGCCCATTTCTGAAATGCTCTGAAAATATCACGAGATTCCCTTCATAATTGTCAGAGTTATGTTGTAAACAAAAACACACACTTTAAAAAATACACACAGAAAGAGGTGGAAGCATACCCTCCTGAAGGAGACAATTAGGCGACAGAACCTTGTTAGCAACATTCCAAATAAGGATTGAGTAGATCAAGTCGTAATACGTGTATCTGTAGCGGTCTTTTTTATTACCATAACAGTAAGACCCCATTACACTTTTGGCAAAAAACATCAATTTAATTACATAGATTTTTCTACATTACTGTTTAATGATTTCATGAGAGATCTGTCAGTAACACTCAATACAATGTGTTTACAGGGATAAAAGGGAGGATTTTACAAAATAATTTTCTTTTTGAATTTATGCACGGTATAATCAAGAATATGTAAGACCCCATTACACTTTTGGCAAAAACATCAATTTAATTACATAGCATTTCTACATAACTGTTTCATGATTTCATGAGAGATCTGTCAGTAACACTCAATACAGTGTGTTTACAGGGATAAAAGGGAGGATTTATACAAAATAATTTTCTTTTTGAATTTATGCACGGTATAATCAAGAATATGTAAGACCCCATTACACTTTTGGCAAAAACATCAATTTAATTACATAGCATTTCTACATAACTGTTTCATGGTTTCATGAGAGATCTGTCAGTAACACTCAATACAGTGTGTTCACAGGGATAAAAGGAAGGATTTATACAAAATAATTTTCTTTTTGAATGTATGCACGGTATAATCAAGAATATGTAAGACCCCATTACCATTTTGGCAAAAACATCAATTTAATTACATAGCATTTCTACATAACTGTTTCATGATTTCATGAGAGATCTGTCAGTAACACTCAATACAGTGTGTTTACAGGGATAAAAGGGAGGATTTATACAAAATAATTTTCTTTTTGAATTTATGCACGGTATAATCAAGAATATGTAAGACCCCATTACACTTTTGGCAAAAACATCAATTTAATTACATAGCATTTCTACATAACTGTTTCAAGATTTCATGAGAGATCTGTCGGTAACACTCAATACAGTGTGTTTACAGGGATAAAAGGGAGGATTTATACAAAATAATTTTCTTTTTGAGTATATGCACGGTATAATCCAAAATATAAGATGTGACTAAACTTTGCTCTAGTCCAAATAATGAATGACTCGTTTTACTTGTCATCTTCTTCTAATATGCAGCTGAATTTACTATAAGATTAAAATAAGCACTCTTATATTTGACAAAAAACAGTCATAACTTATAGTTTGTGTCAGCATTTAGCAGTCATTGGATCGGATTCAACTTTGATACTTAGCCATCTTGCATATACCATCAAAGCATTACAAATAGGTTCGTCATTCCACTGACTTTTATCTATGTAACTATACAAATTTATAAGTTTGAGTTCTGAGTTGAATCCTTCAGAACGGCAAGTCATTGACCAACATAGTAAATCTCAATATATCAGTTATAATAGCAACCATGGCAAAAACTGTGAAATATAACTGGAATATTTAGGACTGAAGCCTTATTCCCTAAAATAATAATTTGTGTTCCAAATGAAAGATAATTACCAGGAAGTTTTCTGCATGAAATAGAAAAAAAACTCTTGTTCCAGTTTGTCATCTGAAATCTGACTTCTGGGTCCTTGGGTGTTTTCATGACGCTATACAAGCAACAGCTGTTAAATATCTTTATTTTTGCATCTGACAAGTTCTCAATCGGCTATGAGTGTGCTGCTAAAACAGTAAAATTCAAGAAAGGGGAATTTTTAAAATGAATTCTGTTAAAAACTTCTTATTTTCTTACATCTCTCTTGTATATCGAACTTTTCAGTATATTTATTGACTAGAATTCTACGAACTTAATTGGTGACTCTCTCTCTCTCTCTCTCTCTCTCTCTCTCTCTCTCTCTCTATATATATATATATATATATATATATATATATATATATATATATATAACAGATCCCACGCTAAAAATACTGAACTGTCTAAACACATTTGGTCACTAAAAGACAACAATATCAATTACAAGCTCTCCTGGGAAATATATCGAACTTTTCAGTATATTTATTGACTAGAATTCTACGAACTTAATTGGTGACTCTCTCTCTCTCTCCTCTCTCTCTCTCTCTCTCTCTCTCTCTCTCTCTCTCTCTCTCTATATATATATATATATATATATATATATATAACAGGTCCCACGCTAAAAATACTGAACTGTCTAAACACATTTGGTCACTAAAAGACAACAATATCAATTACAAGCTCTTCTGGAAAATATCTGCCAAGGCAGCACCTTACTCCTGTGGGACTAGGAAGTGTGATCTCTGCTTGTCCGAAAAGTTACTTATAGCAACGCCCCCCCCCCCCCCCCCCTGGATCATTGTTGAACTCAAGAGCTGAAATTCTCTCTAAGTGCCGACACCAAAACAAATTCACTCTGAAATGTTTTAAAATCTAGCATTCATACTAATTCCTGCGTGCCTGCTCATCCCCCCCCCCCCCCCCCAACGAGGATCCGCTGGGCAGATTCATCTGTTCAGGTGGGTGCTCTCCCACTGCTGGCTCGCGGAGTCCATTGGATGACAGGAAAGTTCTACTTTATCCTGGTCTAAGTGGCTTTACGACCTTCAGCTGGGAGACCTGCACCACTTGGTATGAGTATAGTACATTTGCCTTTTATATTCCCCTTTATATTGTATATTTGCCTTTCGAATTGTATATTATCATAGTATATGTGTATTGTATATTTATATCATATGTGTATACTACTGAAATGTTACTGTACCCAGGACCCTATTAAATATTAAATATCACCTTACTTGCTAATGAGCTTCCTGGTAAAATATCTTTGTATTAATTATAAACATTAAACCACAATAAACCTCTGTGCCCTGTTATGTTCCAGTATCGCACGTGTACCCCGCCCAATCCTATTGTGCCCCCGAGGACAATAGGATCAGTGCCAGTCATTAAAATGTCCCCCCCCATACGCACAAAGCATAATCTCGTAATCTCGTAAAGTCTCGGCTTTTCAAACCACGCCGTTAGCTTCATTCTAACAACATTCACCTGATGATCGGGTCGCATCCCGTGAAACAGACTGTAGTGAATTTACAGTGTTGTTTTTCTCCAGAGTTACATATATATATATATATATATATATATATATATATATATATATATATATATATTTAAATATATATATATATATATATATATTATATATTATTATATATAGAGTATTATGATTGATTCATAATTCAATAATGGGACAATTATAAAAAAGGTTAATTTGTTCTACAAAGTGATTCTTTCGTTTTCAAGTTCTCATACATGCGAATTATTCAGCTGGATTGTGGATGCAAAGAAATAATATACATTAGCTGATTTTAAGGGTATATTAAAATACGAATTTACCATAAAATGAGAATACATTACATGGCATTATGTCTTATGTCATTGAACGATCTTGAGTGGTTTGTGAAGAGTCTAGTGTTCCCTTTTCAACATAGAGGGCGCTGCCTGATCAGCCGCGCTCTCTCTTGCCAATGCCGCCATCCGTGCTTCAGCGACTTTCTCGATCATAGTTTTTGTCTTAGACAGCCGTCTTTCTGAATTAACTGATGTTTCAGGAACAGGCTTTGCCTTTTTCTGCTGACTAGAGCTGCTCTCTACCGAAATGTCCGTCTGTGTGCACACAACGTCCTCTGTAGTATGTTTTTGAATATCCTTTGAAGCGCCCCCAGTTGTGTTGGTTGTAACCACACCTGTAGCGCCCTCTGCTGGATCAATAGAAACTCCTGCAGAGTTTGAAACGGTTGACACCGTGGCTGGTGTTATACCAGTTTGTTTAGTTTTATTGCTATTTATGTCATTCGGTACAGTTGTCTCAGTATTGTGCGAAGTGTCAAGTTGTGTATTTTCCGCACGACTAGATACAGGTTGGCTAGTTGAGATATTTGGTGCAGACTCCATTTGGCTATTGGCCGTATTGGGTGCAGGCGCGGATTGGTTATTTAGCGTATTTGGTGCAGGCGCGGATTGGTTATTTAGCGAATTTGGTGCAGGCGCTGATTGGTTATTTAGAGTATTTGGTGCAGACACTGATTCGTTGTTTGACGTATTTGTTGTTGGCAGGGATTGGTTATTTAGCGTGTTGGGTGCACACACAGGTTGTCTGTTTGGCGTATCCGACGGATTTCTGTTCACTCCCGTTGCCTGTGAATTGTTCGGGACAGTATCTGGAACAAACGCCTCATTCACTTGAGCACCAAAAATGTCTGCATATTTGGGTGGATCTTTTGGTAAACTCTCGTAAGCAGGAGGTTGAAAAGCGTGCGGGCTTGTTGGGTCAAAGGTTAAAACTGCTGCTCGATCACGTGAGTCGTTCGAAGCATCCACTTGGAACGATACGCTGTTTGGACCGTCTCTTTCTTGTCCTAAAATTACAATTTAAGTATGCAATAAATATATGAATAAACATAATATGAAAATTGCAGTCAAATCATGTGTGAGACAAGAGTCCTTCGAAATGATTTTCCAGAATTTTCATGTTGGATATTTAGCATTTATGTGTCAAGGGTTTTTTTTTTGTGGTACAAAAAGGGTTAAGGTATTATTATCGTTTGGACCCTGACTTCCGTTCAGTCATCATAACTCAGTTGGTATTCATATAAGACCCCATAAGGTATATATCAATGTAAACATTATAAAGTTTTGCACCTTTTAGAATATATATCGATCAAGTTTTCTTCATATGTAACAAGTTTAAATTGTATTAATAGAATCATTTATTTTTTTAATACGATATTCCGCTATTTCTAGTAACATATGGAGAGGCTTTGATAGTTATTCGCGGTGCTTTAATTGAACTTCCTTCCTATGATACTTCTTAACATAACAGTAAATAGTAATTGTTAAGGACAATGACTGAGGAATGATTGTATTACATGTTATATGTGGTCTGGTAAAAAAAGGTATAAAAAATATATTTAAAAATAACGCTATTTTTGCTACATTGCCTACAGCACATCATGTTATAACCCATAATGTTAGTAATGTTTAGATCCAATTGTAAACAGGCAGATAGCCATCACACAGACAGGTGGCGCTGATTTAAACGTCTAACTGCCTCGTAATGGCCGCTGTGTTAAGGTAAAACGTTGCTGCCATCTAGCGAGGGATATGGAACAAAGACCACGAATATCTACACAGTTTGGTAAACAAAATATTAGATGGAACACTGACCTCTTCTTCTTCTGCGTAGAGCCGCCGATCTGGATTCTCCATGGTTTGTGCAGTAGTAACAGCAGGCCGCACAGAATAACATGGTAATCAACGTGACCAGCAGCCCGATAACCACACGCCAGCTACGGATAAAATAAATGGGTGCCATTGACAAAAAAATTGTCTGTGTTAAATAGAACGCATTATAAAATTACCTAACACAAGGTAGATAACAATAAGAAATGTGATGTGACTAATTAGTCAAACGGTCTAAAGATGTAATTAGGACATGATTTAAAAAAATAATAATAAAATTCGAACATTATCATTATTATTATGCTTTTTATTCTGATTATTATTATGATTATGATGATTAAATTAACAAAGATGATGATGATGATGATGATAATTATTATAACGCATTGGTTTTAATAAATGAAAGTTGGGATAATCGAAGTCGGATGCTTTTATAATAAGGAATAAATATTTCAAAACATATATTTAACTTGAATACAAGATATATATATATATATATATATATATATATATATATATATATATATATAAATCGATGAAGAAAAACAATACTGTAAAATTCACAGTATATATATATATATATATATATATATATATATATATATATATATATATATATATATATATATATACGTGAACCTGCGTGAGTGTATGTGAAAAAATGAGAGTGTAAATTTCTGTAGCGGAAACAACACGTGCACAAAACCACATTTAAAACAAACAAAAAAAGTCCTGAAAATTGTTTACTTAAATGATTTCAAAAACACTTACTGAACAAACCACCAGGAGGAGCGGCTGCAGATGTGCTGCGGAGGATAGAGATGAGAGATGTCCTTGTTCCTGTCGGTACAGCAGTAACGTTCACTTCTGTTTCCGCAGCAGAACACGGGGCTGATGGGATTACGACACCACTTCCCGGGCTGCCAGTGTCCCTGTCTGTCACAGTACGAGTAACAGTAAGCCAAGTAACCCATAGCTGAAAATATATATATATCAACTTAATCAAACACAGGCAAAATGAATCAAAGAGTGAAAGGTTAACCTGTCGACAATCTCGAGGATGTCTTTAGGAAGGAAGTTCCTGCTAAGTAAAAACATTATAAGTGATGCCAGACACTGCTGCCATCTGGTGAGAGCCCGAGGAACAGAGCGTGTAAAACACTGAGGTATGCTGCGTCCACACTGCTGTTCAATACCAATTTCATAAAAGTCATTGTTTCACTAATGAAGTCACTTTCGTATAATATTCATTGCTGCATGTTATATTCATTTCTGTATAAATTTAGTTTGAATGTTATGTGTTCAAGTCATTAATTCGTTAGTCTGTATTTTGCTTATACGGGCAAACGAATTCCTGTATGTTTTATAGGCTTATTAAATTATCTTTTCTTATCTCATCTTATTTCACCTTGAATACTGATGTTTCAGTAAAACTGACAATTGTATGTCTAACTATGAAAGAGGTTGCTTTTTGCGCTTTGACCAAAGTTTGGTTATAGGTTTAATTTGGATACGATCAATGGCATTTTGAGGCTCCGATTAACATTTGTGGTAGTGGTGGTCGGAAAACCTCTTAGGGCTGTATACAGAAAAAAAAGGAGCAAAAATCACCCATACGAAATACGTGTTCCAGGGCCAATACATAAATGAACGAGGGCCCAGGGACATGCCTAAGTGTGACTGAGCAGTTAGTTCAAACGGTTTGAAGTGCAGTCGCTTCTCATTTACGTTTTCTTCGAAAACCCAACAGGAAAATCAAAACCGTCTTTTTGTTTAAAAACAGCTGCTTGCTTAGATATTGACTTAAAATGGTGACACGGGCTTGAGAGAAGCCATAAATCACATACATTCTATAGAATTAAAGTAGGGGAACGGCTGGTTTTAGGATTTTGTGAATATTCTACCCATTTAACTTTTTCAATTATACCGTTAGATCTCACGGTAGTCATATCTCTCTATCTCTGCTCAATATATCGATAAATTACGTCAACCAAATTCAATATAATGTGCGAATTTTTTAGCGAACTATAATTAAGGTTTTGACGAAGGAGAACAAATATCAACAATGTACATCGATAAACCATACTATACGGGGCAAAGGGTACACTATTTCTCAATAGAACTCACTATCCGCATTGCAGGTATTACTCAAATAAGGCCTTTAACAGGAACATAGCTAAGTACCGATTTTGACATATGTCAGATAGGATGATGATCTTGACTAACCCCTACACCCAGAGGTCGTGATACACAGGGCCGACAGGGGCGCATTTGAAGAGGCCACGGGGACCAACAACCCCTCTCTTTCCACTTAAAATCTTGGAAATAGAATAAAACACGCTTAAAACCTATTGACTTCGGCATGCGAGAGTTACGTAAAACGCTACTAGGTTTTTCAGCACACTTAGCGGGGCCAGGGTTTAAGATGCCATTTTTTTTAAAATCGTTCATCCCTCCCTGACACATAGGTTATGACAGTCTGGGACAAAACAGTGGTCATGACAGCCAGGTGGTCTTATATTGCAAACTGATACTAAGCTAACCAAAGACCAGAAAGCGGTACTGTATGAACTACATCTTATTACATATATATCTCTGCAGGAGGGTATGCGCTAATCCACGTTCGTTTGTGTGTTTGAGTGATTGTTCACAATACAACTCACGCAATTATTAACGGAATCTCATGAAATTTTCACGACATTTCGGGAAGGTGCCAATAAAGATTCCATTAGATTTTGGTGTGGATACGTCATGATCCGAATTCAGGAACGTCATCAAGGAATATTCACTAATGTACTGTCACTTATGCACGAATGAATCTGGGAATGTGGGCCGAATAAGTGAATGCAACCACGGTTTTAGGGAGCATCCTATTGATTCCTTAATAAGGCCCCCCACATGACTAAGGCTCGCCTTCCCTTACAATGCAAATTTCTAGTTATGGTAAATGATTATTAAAATATATAATATTATTAAAATATATGATATATTGCTTAAAACATATACAATATTAGAAAGTATTTTGAGCCAACAGATATATCCTCGAAAAAAAAATCACACTTTAAAAAATGTGTCCCGGTTCACCAATTGCACGGTTGCATCACATGTAAGCTGTATAACAAAAGGCGGCCCCTACTACAATTTAATTCACGATGATATAGAATACTGTATATTAAAATCTCCTCCATTATTTAATGGATAGCTCCTTTGATGTTATCATAACGCTCCACAAAAAAATATCATCAGACACCTTCAATAACTTTTTTGAGTAAAACTGCTGGCACCAAACCTACCACGATAAAGTTTATATATCGTCACCTGGCCAAAATAGAATAATTTAAAACAAAATTTTTATTCATAAAGGTGCTATATCCAGATATGAAAGGCCATCACAGTGGCTTGTGACATTTGCATAACTTTTTACTTCAAATCTTCAGTTAAAATGTTGAGTTGCTATACTCCGTTCCACCAGCATAAGGATAATTTCTTGGAAGTTTTTATTTTCCAATAATTTCTTAGAAAGCTGCATATGGAAGTGACGACCTAATACAACAATTCAGACATTTACAATAAATCTCCAGTTAATGTTTCGCAACTTTTTTTCTGACCGATCAGATGTGTCCCTTAATGAGTAGCCATCTTTGTATTAGCTGGTTATATATTTAGAGTATTAATATCATCCAATCAGCAGCTCTCAACCGAGGCTGTTTTCGCATGTGACACAATGACCCTGACTGCCATAAGTGGGGTTGATATGCTGTAAAATGTAGACTGATTGCTCATATGTTAAAAGAATTCTGTTTCTTAAATATGGTGTAAGGTAGGTATTTATTTCCCTTGTTGAAAATTAGGCATTTAATCCTCTACCTAAATTTACCATTTTCCCCCTTGAAATATAACTAATAAAAAAATCATAGCAAAGAGCAAGTGGACATAAGGGGATGGAACAGGCCCATATATATATATATATATATATATATATATACGTGACGTCATTGCCTATATAACGAACTAATCCCGAACCTTCTAAACCTCAGCTGTCATAATATAAGCGGCCAGTAAGTGCACGGCGGGTCAGTTATCGACCTGAGACGTAAGCAGGCCTCTTGACACGAATAGATAACGGCCGGGTGATTTTACAAGCCAGTCCGGTGAAATATTAATACAGTGTAACGGAGGCTTAATAAGACCTAAATGTGATTTATTAACACATGTACTTTTGGAGATGTTGTTTATAATAGATCTATTTGTGTTTGTTGTCTTCTAAAATGTTTTAAGTACAGGTCATAAAAGTCATAGGACAATAATTGTTAGACCAATGTGATACACACTTAAGGTAAAATTTTTAAAACCATAAATTTAAAATCAACCCATAAGCAGTTTCATATGCATATATAAAGTATATTTATTTTTAAACCTGTATATAGAGCTCCATCTTATGATATATGTATTTATGAAATTCACGTTCATTTTCAAATGAAAGTTTAACAATTTTTAAACTTCTCAACATTTAAGCAACCAGAAATAGCAAATCATTTTTTATCGGACAAAACTTATTTTGATTTTCCTATACCATGTTTCTTTCTATACTTCACATTATACCATTAGAAAGACCACTAAACCAGGTTTAAAATTACATGTACATCATGGATTTAATATAAATGTTACATGACTTTGGGGCTTAATTTATGCAAATGGATTTTGCTAGGAATGCTACCTTAAAAGACAAGGACTAACCATATATAAATCCAAAAATCAGGACTACAAGGTTTACTCTTGAGGAATGAGTTATATTTTTTTCAATGTTCCCAGACTTCCTTTTAGAAAGCCCATCGAGATAACATCGAGATAATAGTTTGTAGGGTTATATATATATATATAAAAAAAATAAAGTAAAAAAATAAAAAGACAATTAATCGACACATATACCATTAAGAGAAAACTGCTATATTTATTATTAACACGTATATAAATATATATGTGTGTGTGTGCGTGCATTAGGGTTATTACACGGGATAAAATGACTATTAAATATATTTCTGATGAAGGATGCTTCCTTAATATCTTGTCGGGTACCTTATTATTTGAGAGGACCGAATAGTGTATGCTTAAATAGTAACTGGATAAAACAGTTTATCATGTACCTTTGACGTGACTTGATTTGAACCCATGGCTTTCAACTCATGAGAACCGTGGCTGTACCTACGTCACTGTTATTTCTCTACGCCGTACTTAATGTCACTGTGGCAATATATTGAACCCTTACTTCAGCTATAATTAGCCATAAACAAAAATAACTACTATAGAAGAGGGTACAAATACACTGTTCTGTTGAAGTCGAACTCAGACACGTGTTTATCAGGATAACTCATCTGATGAATCATGGCTTTTTTCCAAGTCGAAACACCATCAGCTGGGTCAAACTGATATAAACATCTGGTATTGATATCAAAAGGATTTTGCCAGACGTATAACAATATTTCTACCAGGTATAGATTTGTTCATAAAACATGGGCCTTTTTTTCAGGAGGAACGGGGAACATGTCCCCTCACCTTTATATGGAAATAAAATACACTTTGATTTTATGTTTCAAGACAATGCTGCAAACCCAGTATATAATCTGCTTATACTTTCCCTCAATAATTAAGAAACTTTAAATATTAAGAAACTTTAGGATATGGCGTCGATCAAGTCCCTGGCTGAATGTGCATAAAGGTTCCGTTATCGTTTGGTGTTAATTTTTTAATTAAAAATGTATACCATATTTTTTTACTTTTCGTTCGTTTTCACCTGATTTTTTTACATAAATTGTACGCTATTTTTATAACGCAGTAACATTAAGCCACTTCTCAGTGGACTAATGTTAAAATATATGACATTATTTCATTTTTTCTTGTTTTTCCTCTACCATGTGCCTTTTTTGTTGAAAAATGAAAAATTACTTTTTTTTTAATAAAAGTTTAAAATTTCAGTTTACGGTCTTCAGAAACATGATAGCTAAGAATTCTAGTTACGTGGGCACCTACATTTAAACCACTATATATAAACACTTCCCCTAAGTTCTTTAACAAATAAATCCTTGGAATTTACAGTATAAGATCTTCTTTATTTCCTTGATGTCTTAGTCGTCACATTAACGTTCTTCTATAGTCAATAATTAATCTTTTTAATTACCTAATTTTAGTTACTCCGTGAATATAAAGTTTATTACCTTTTTCTGTGTATGCATATGTTGCATTATTATATGCATGTGCATAATGCATTTTATGATAGAATTGGAGCCAATGATTTTGAAATATAACTTTATGTTATTTCCTTTTTGTTATTAAGTGCCTTGCAGAAAACATAAATTAATGAATAAATCAGTTTTGTTGGAAGCCATCAATACATACAACCTCTCAAAAGGTCATGAATAACACACGCACGGTCAAACGCCAAATAAATGCCCGGAAAGGATTGGTTAATGCTATGGGATGGCTTAGACTATTGGATGATATCACGGAGTGTAAAATTTAATAAAAAATATATTTTTGCGGGAACAAACGCATGATTGAATCGGGGATATTTTACTGCTTTTTTCCATCTTTATCGCGCGTTGTCATGGTGATATCTTTCTGTGACGTAGTGTTTAATACTTGGCCGACGAGTAAACAACTTGGTAGTACTTAGTGCATTTATGTAGAACTTAATTTCGGAATTGAAATCGAGTCCAGACTCGAGTTAACTTTCCAGGGATTCGGGCTGGGACTTAAACTTGGACTCGGAGGAAGGAATCTAGCCACGATTAGCCACGAAAAAAAAATGCCATATGAATTCTGACGGTTAACTACTGTCAACTATCATATGTTTTATACTTGCTGAGTATCAAAACCAAAATAACGACAATTTATACTCGCTGAATGTGGTATTTTGCTAACTTGATTAGTTATAATATTTTCTAACGGAGGATAAGATTTTTAAGCCAATCGAAAACATTTGAAAAACATATTATGAAACTGAAAACGTCCATATATAATTTATATAAATGAGAAAAAATACTCTGAAAACTTTTCAAATAAAATATGAAGCTTAGTTGGACTATGACTCGGTTTTCAAAGGATTTGGACTAAAATTTCGAGGCCTCGTACTTGGACTTGACTGGCTTAGACTCGGACTTGCATTCGGATACAGAGAGGCTCGACTACAACACTGCTTTTGTTGTAAAGAGGGGCGTGCTTTTTCATAAATATGAATAAGATTTGGGGCGTATACATTGTTAATATTTATAAAAAGAAAGCAAATATACATTATTTACGAAGAGGATATTGGAATGTTGCGTCTACGGCTATTGCTTTATTTGTTGTCAGAACAGGCGTAGTGAAAACATTTAGTCATAAGACCCCCAATATACAACATTTAAAGAAAACATCGATAACACACACAGACACACAAGCGTCATGTGACCGCCAGCATTGTGAACAGTGAATTCTTGACCAGTCAGTGACATTATAAGGACCTGTCCCTCTAAGCAGGAAATTGGCAATATGCATCACCAAGTGTACAAGTCCGTCCATGGCGATATTTGTAATTATGTCTCTTGATGTCCATGAAAATATTCCACATGCATGGTGAGTTAATTTGATTAAGGTAAATGGCGACTGCATAAAAGCTTTGTCCAAATGGGATTGGCTGTTACAACTGGATGACGTCACACTCTATTAAATGTACACACCTCAAAGTTTTTGATCATGTTTCGTTTTGTGGCGATGCTTCTGAGGCGCGTTATACATTACCATGTTTATCAACTTTTATTTACTGTAAGTAAGACAGCGGATGACTTTAAACGCCACCAGGAGCTTGACTTTATTTTATTTTAATCTATTTTCATTTTTATTTTACTATATATTCATTGTTATACTTACCAGTACTTTAATCGATGTGTGTTTCATTGAGCTGTTAATCCGACAACTGATGTCTTTTAATTCTTTTACGTTTCACAGTTAACTTAGGAAGAGCAGAGATATTTCTTAGATGTTTGTTTTGATAGAGAGAATAACCGGCGCTGGCAACAATTAAACCCAATTTAACTGTAAATATACATATTAGTTTGCCCTATGATTAAATTACAGAGTTTTAATTGGGAAATATATATGTTATACTAGATGTTTTGAATGCAGACAGAAACTAGATAAAGTAAACATATACATAGATGTGTTGATGATAAGGTATGAGACATCTTCTAGATACAGAGCAACCTCGAAATTACGACCACCAACGAAATCTCGATAAAGAGGTCGCATTTTCGAGGTGGTCATCTAAGCGAGGTCTGATATAAAAAGCAAGACAGAATCGGGACCATGAAAAGGTGGTCATTATTTTGTGGTAGTTTATTGTCGCGCTCTCGGGATCTTTTGTGTCGGGAATTAGTAAAACATAAAAAATAAGTCATCAGTTGGTAGAGACTTCTGTATATTAAGAGATATATGTTCACAACATACTGGTCAGATCGTGTGTCCAGCTCAGTAGTCCATGAGGGTCCGTGCAGATTTTCACGCCAGATGGCGCCTGTGTTACAAGGGTCCCAGTGCTGGTTCACGTGCTGTTACAGCAAGTCAGTTTTATCAGCTGCTGAGATCGTTCGTTTTTCCTAGCGCTTACTAATATGTGAGAAATATTTACCAAAGAAATGGAGGCCAAGTATGAAGACTGGACCCTTGACATGATCACAAAGGAACTGAAATGGAGAGGAGCTAAAGTTTCAGGGCGGAAAGCCGACTGCATTGAAAGGTAAATATGAGATCTGACATCTGGCAGCATCAATATACTTTGACCCTGAACACAACCAGGGTGACACTGATGGGCTGCTCATTAACACTGATAGGATCATGCCAAGATACATACATTTACATTCTATTACAGCCATTAACTTAAATCTGTGTTTCTTCATGTTACTGGCACATATACAAAAATTTTTTTATGAAATTAAATGAAACTTTACATCCACATGAAATGTGACCCAAAGATTATGAATGTAGAAAATGGTATCAAACTAACATTAAGCTATTACTTACTGTAGAAGTTATTACTAAGTTTAGAACTTCAACAGACACAGAAAATCCACTTGAATCATAATTGCAGCACCTCAATTGGATACAAAGATGAAAACAGAGTTAATTAAAGTTATAGGAATTTAGCAGTGTTCTGAATATGAAGTCAATATGTATAATACTGAGTAATTTATAGAAAATTATTATGGCCCAACAAACACACGTACTGGGGGTGACTGTCTATTGGGTTGACCACATGGTGTGACACACTAGGGAACAGATCGGCCCACAGCATGGTTCTTCACATATGAAGTTAATAGTACAGCATGAACATACACAATTAATTAGCATCACTTAATTGAGCTCTACCACAAGTCGCTAAAACGAGATGGTCGTTAGGCAAGGTTTTACTGTGCCCGCAATCAATTAACATACAGGATACAAGATGGCTTCATTCCGTACCAGTACCGGATTTGCTTTGCAGGTGTTATCACAAAAAAATCGTGCAGAGTGAAAACAAAAGGACAATATTATAATATATTAAAAAGGAAATAAATAACACGAGTGTGATGTTCTAGGTGCATTATACAATCAAAAGGCTTTCGGGGCAAATGAATTTGAGTATACACCTATTTGTTCTGCATTTTAGAAACCTCAGCCTTCTGCTTGATTTTAACCAGACAATATGATCACTGAGCAAGCTTTTTTACTTCAAGCATCCTTTTTATCACATCAATATATTTGTTTTCATATAACCCAGTAATTATATCCTCTTAACCTAAACAAATAAGCTTCTCTGCATTTTTTCTAAAACGTTCAATTTGATGTACAATCTGTCACCAATCTATTTATCATTACTGGACGCAATTCAACAAAACTCTAATAATATACCTTGTCTTATTGAACGACAGCTGACACAACTTGAAAATATATTTAGTGTGAGCTATAAGTACAATATTCCAGTGTATTAAGAGTGGTTATGGGTATAATACCAGAATCACATTATGTAAGTTTAAGAATACAGTTCGACCACCCCACAATTGCGACCACCCCGCAATTTTTCTTGGTTCCAAATATATAAACCAGGTTTTTTAAAATTTCACAAACATGACCACCTAGTCAGTCCCCAAGATGGTCGTTATTGTGGGGTCCCACTGTACAGTATACTATAGCATAGCATAGGATAGTAGAGTATGGTATGGTATGGTATGGTATGGTATCGCACAGTACAGTATAGTACAGTACAGTATAGAATAGTATAGTATAGTATAACATTGTAAAGTATAGTATAGTATAGTATAGTATTGTATTGTATTGTATATCATAGCATGGCATAGCATAGTATAGTATAATGTACCATTTATCCGTAAAGTAACGATAATACAATCGCTCGGGAGTTTCTATTGCCACTGAGAGGATTATATATATATATATATATATGTGTGTGTGTGTGTGTGTTATAATAAGAGTTATAACAAGTAATATGAACTCAAGTATATCTTACTTATAACATGCACTGACTGAGGACTCGTGTCCCCAGCATGGGTCAGATAATAAGGACGCTATATACAAGTATAACAGAATCATAGATCATTGTTGTTTATCGTGAGTTTAGCCAATAATAGTTAAATAATAAACTTAATGTAGACACGGGTCTCTTAACTTAACCTATTATATATATATATATATATATATATATATATATAATACTATTTACTTATATGCTATTCCTTGGAATGTTCTTTGTCACTGAGAGTGTAATATTTGTATGTATGAATATATATATATATATATATATATATATATATATACTTTTAAGTATATATACACTTGATACACATGGCTTTAGGGTCTGGAATAAGTTTAAATCTTAAACCTTAAATACACCCCAATAGAAAACCCTTGCTCTGTGTTAAATGAATCGCAGGCTGTACTGCTATCGCGAAGAAAAAAAATTAGATAAATTATTGTAAATGTTTTATTTCACGTTTTATTGTTATCTAAGGTGTGTATATCTGCTAAAACTGAATCAAAATTGAATAACCATTTTATTCACATACCCATTAACTGTATCCTGCTTTATTCAAACCATACCAAACTGCAATCACACACGCCTCCACACACACACACACACACACACACACAATGTAAACATATGTTAAAACAATAACGTCAACTTACCGTCTGCTGCGAGTGATGCTAAAACGATCAGAAAAATCCCAAGTTTGTAAAACTGTAGCTGAAAGGCCGCCATGTTGGAGAAATTTTCTGTAAATACCGCGTTATTATAATGTTTGTCGGTCCCGCTCGTGGTCAGGCCCTTGTATTGTTTGTTCTAATGTTGAGTGGCCCGTCAAATCCTCTGTAAGACCAGCGTGTCTCTCTGCATGGAGGTCCAAACTCCATCAGAGGGAGAGATAAGATCTACCTGCAGATGTTGATAACATACAGGCGGTATGTACGGGGCACATGACCGGTACACTGTCACCATGGAGATAATAAATAGACAATCCCATAATTAAATAGCTGTCGCCATTTTTATATTGGTTATGTATACTTGACTCTCATTGTCAGGTTTTTCTTAATTACCCCAATCTGAATTATAGCTTTGTTCCTTTTAATCGTATTGTATTTCAACGTATATTCTACATTAATGAGTATTTATTATTATTATAATCATTTTTATTATTATTATTATTATTTTCATTATTATAAAATTTCGATATTATATTAAAAAAAAACCAGTATTTTTCAATGACCTCTCAAATGTATAATTAAACCACCCTTCACTTGCTGCCAAATTGAAAATAAGCCCACTGAATAGTCAAGGAAGTTATATCATAAACTCATACATCAAACTTTTTTCTGATAGTATGTACTTGTATAGAGGGTACACTACTGAGGGCAGGTGTACCTGGACAAGTACTAAACAGACCTAATTATGAAAACATTAGATAAGATCAAACAAATCACGGCTGTGCAGCAATTAAAATCTAGAACAAGAGGACACTGTATGATTAATCATTATACAGTATGTTTTGACTATGGTATGACTTATGTAGACTTATGTCACAACCTTCGGCTAACTGTAATTTGTTCGTTGAATTGAAAATAAAATAAATAAAATAAAATAGCAGGATAGCTCAGTGGCTGTTAAGTACTTTTCCTTCTTTTAAAAGTAGGATTTCAAAATGTCGTGAAAGTGCGATTATTTAATTATAAGCAAACTATCTTATAATAATATGTGTACCATGTGCAGGGGCGGATTCATTATCTTGGAAAGGGGGGGGGGGATCTACACCTGCCCTGGCACAGGCTACAAACAAGCGTACAGGGGTGCTGGTAGAGTTTATAGTCCAGGGTGAGTTGTCAAGTTATAGACTCCCGTGGGATTTTAATGAAGAAAGCTGGCAAGATATATCATTTTAAAGCTTATAACCTCAGCAATCTGAAAATCTATGTTGCCATTTTTTTCCTACAGTTTCAAGGTCACCAAACAAGGTCATGGCTTATAATTTATATTGAATTTTACAGGAGTTGGTTGTCTATTCGTGGGAATTTCATGAAAATAACTAGCAACATACATCATCTCAAAGCTTACAACCTAAGCAATCTGAAAATCCATGTAGCCATTTTTCCCTACAGTTTCAATGTCACTTAACAATGTCAAGGCCATGGCTTGTAATATATAATGAATTTTACAAGGGTTGGTCGTCTATTCGTGGGAATTTTATGAATATAACTGACAACATTCATAATTTTTAAGGTTATTACCTTTTCAATCTACAAACCTATGTCGCCCGTTTTCTTTACATGATAAATATCAATAAACAAGGTCAAGGTCATGCATGCTTTCGATATTTCCATTTTCTATTTAATTTTCCTTGGGGATTTCATGAGAAAAGCAAGCATCATGCATCATGTGAAACCTTGTAACGTTATTAATCCAAAATCCTATTGCAATTTATCAAGTAGCTTCAGGATCAACAGCTAAGGGCAAATTCATGACATCTGATACACACACACATAATATATATATATATATATATATATATATATATATATATATATATATATATGACTTTATTATTAAATTTGAATGCCAAAGAATTACCTCCTGTTGCATATCCCTGATCAGTTATACTTTTTACTTTAAACACATACAAGAACAAGGTCATCACTCAATGTCAAGGTCAGAACTCAAAGTCAACGCACTGAACCGCACGCTGAACTGAGCAGAAATGCACTCAAATTGTATAACAAAAGTAGCTGCTGCACAAATTTCAATTGTAAAATATATTGGTTAAACTATATTTTGGTTAAATTGTACGATATGTTCCGAATAAATATATTAATATTACCCGCATTCAAAATGCAAGTAAAAAAGAGCCATTTTTTATATGTGTTATATTGGTAAATAATTGTTGAGAATTCTGCTCAAATGGAAAAAAATACATCCATTAAAATAAGTATATTTTGCATTGCAATTACTTTAAAAACCTTGTTTTGAGCTTTGTCAACATTAACACTATATAGTCTGACTGAGTATTGTTCGTGTAAAACCTGCTTTTTAATCATATCTTGATTATATCTGGAAGTTTACATCAATTAAATACTATACAGTGGTGAATGAATTCCCTTTCGACTCATTAACTATTGTTTATAAATTATAGGTACCTCTCTGCATTAATTGTTAAAAAGAGAGCCAATTTTTGGCGATTTATTTATTATATTATTATATAATAACATAGGGTATTTTGAACATTCATAACATTTATTATAATTTTTCTTCTTACGCATGGACAATATTATAACCAAAAGATGGCTACATGATATAGCTGATCTTATTTGCCTAATGATATATTTAATGTTATTACATTTGGCCTTGATGATCTGAGGATAAAAATAAGAGATGTTTTATCTGTAGAGTCAGTTGATATACCTTTCTTATGTTATCGATTTCTGTCAGAGCCATCGTTAATCATATAAGTCTTAATGAGTATCGATAGGTCCATGTATCGCTCCAGCTCTGTTTGCGTCTCCAACATGATAAATACAGAGGCCAGGCACAATCAAAATCTGTAACATTTTGTCCGGTGCTTCGTAATTTCCACTTAAATATTGTATATATACAATTTAAAATGGAGGCGTTGTCGATGTCTAATATTCCCTGGATGATATTATTTAGCAGCTTAATCATTTGATAGGTTCTTGTAATTGGATTTTACAATGCAAATAAGATGATATGGGGCATTAATTCATATCAACGAATTAATAATTTAATAAACGCATTTTCAACAAGGGCGATTTAAGTCTTGTGTTTCTACACTCGTCTAGCGGGCATTGCTTTGTTCAAGTTCCAGACAGGACACTATACGGGCTTTTACATCAGCTGTAAAGTTAGGTTAGTTTAGTTAGGACAGGTTACATAACGTTAGTTCCTGGGACGGTCGTATTCCCACGGTCAGAGGTAAATTTATCATGTTAACCCAGTCGAGATAGCTCATTTCACATTGAAGGTATGTTACTGTGAATGAGAAAAATTCAGCGCCAGATGTCACTGATTATTAAACTAAATGCAAAAACCGAGTGGGTTGACGAGTCAATCATGCAATAATAACCATCAGTCTGACCAACAAGGGCGTATCAAGGATAAAGGAAACGGGGGGTTGGTCAACAATAACGAATGTACCGTGTTTACTAATTGTTTGTTGATAAACGAAAGGTAATACATCCATCACAGAGGTATTATAAAAACCTTGCACTGCAGGTATTATTTATATACAGTTCATTTTTTATTATTCTGCATTTAACGTGCGCAGAGTAAGCCAGATATATCATATAAATTCTATAGATAGGACAGATGAATAGCCGGCTTTAAGTAAATAACAGATGAATAGCTGACTTTAAGTTAATAATGTCATTAAAAACCGATCGACATCCCCCTAGGACCAGATTGTATATGAATGTAAAGAGTCAAAGTTTCCAAAAAAAAAAAAAAAACAACTGATACATTTAGGAGTACCTCCATATGAATATTAATGAGGCGATAAAGGGTTTTCCTGAGTTAAATACAATTGTCCTAATTTGCATAAGGAGAATGTAAGCCTTGGGGGCTACGTCAAACCCCTAGTATTAACGATAAAAAAGACTTTAAGGTAACAGAGCTGACAAAAAAAAACCTCTATCTAAAATTATTCCAAAAGATTTTTTTTTTACTTCATATTAGAACCATAAAATACACATTATTTTAAATCTGGTACAGTGTTCTCTCTGATGGTACACATATTTTTGACAATTTTGATAATTCCTTTTCACATAATATTTCAACATTTTATTTATTCAAAATCTAAACAGTACGCTATTTTAAGCACCCAGTAACATTAAGCGTTTTTATGGCAGGCTAATTTTCCAAACTATTAAATTACATGAAAAAAATCTCAAAAGTGTATCTGTTTTCGTCTTTCATGCCTTAATCTACCTATATTCTGAAATTTTAAATATTGATTCAATACAAAAGATTACGAGAAGACACAAAGTATAGGAAAAATATTAAAAAAAGGCTTTTGTAATATAGTAATATTGTTTAATATATTAGTACACTAAAATGTGGCTTACTTTTACTGGGTGTTAAATCACTGTACCTTTCCAAATTTAAATATTACAAAACCATGTTGAAATAAATGGAAAGTTCCAAAAAATGTATATACCAACAGAAAGAACACTGTGCCAGGTTTATAAAGAATTTAAAACAAAGTTTGGGTTGATTTAAGATAAAAGAGTTTTTGCAAGTTCTGCTACCTGAAACAATGGGGTACCTTTGAACAAAAGTATTTTATTTACGGTAACTCCCGTATTTGCTTATCAGCGCCATCTTGTGTTCATTTAGTGAAACACAGAATGTTTGAGTAAGGCATTAAAACTGGCTAATTCCTTTGTACATTCTTTTACATTTGAGTGGATCGCAAACAGGAATACATAATGCTTCACTACGTTGAGTTGAAATATGATTAAAGTTAACGTTTAATCGAAAATATACATATCTTAAACTTCTGAATGGTTCAAAGTTTTAATATTAGATGGTGTTGATAAGCAAATGCGGGAGTTACCGTAAATAACAATAATCTTGTTCAAAGGTACCCCATTGTCTATGCTATGAGCTTTATATGCATAAAAGAAAATTTCATTTAAGATATATCAAGTTTACAATATTGAAATGGTTGTAATATTGTGCCACCGATGGTAGTGTAACACAAATGATCAGGATTTATAAGACCCAACACAGGCCTCTTCCAACATGAAAATGTTCCTCAGAATAATTTAATTCATTGAACGTACACTAGGTGTCGATAGTAATCTTGCGAAACTAGTGGGACAAATGTGAAAATCGTAAAAAAAGATCCTCAGGGGTCTCAACCGACATAATTGGTTTTAAACCCTTACAAACGGTTGCGGCGGCTGAAGAAATGGGATGGTTTAGATAGACAGAACAGCGTTATTATATATTTCATACGTATTTTGCAGTATACAGTTTATGGAAACCCCTGTATTAAAGTTATCTAGAATCTGCCTCGGTATTTTAGGCAAATGATTATAAATGCCGTTTAGAATGTGTATCTGTCGATTATCGTAATACACCTGCACAGATGGATATGTCGACGTAATCTCTGAAAGTTTAACAATCATCGAACTCAGAGTATATGATTCTATTCTATATCGACAGATGTCGCTGCACTCGAAGAGTAGAATGGCACTTTCCGCCAAAGTGCCATCTGTCTATCTCTGTTTAATTTTATGTAAATAAGGTGTTGGAAGGCCAAAGAGGTTGGTTTCTAGGGCACAGCGAGTCTCGATTTCGATCCCCCTTTCAAAATGTGTACTTTGATCTTCAGTAGAAATATATGAGCATCAGGAGCACGGGCAATTCTTCCAATAAAAATAAATAATATTAAAAACTAGTTAAACTTTTGTTTAGTTATGACGAGAATTTTCCTGTTTAATAAAGTAATTATTTTCATATAATTTTGTCCCGGATTATTTGATTATTTATCGAAAAAATTTAATGAAAAGTTTAAGAATAGCACTCCCGCAGTGATTTATGAAAAGTGCTTATCTTATCCCTATTCACAACAGAACATCAATAAAAGGTGAAAAAATGCTTCCTGTCAGCGTTGCCTGATCCAAACACTCGTGTCTGTCTTGGGGAAATACACGCTATGGTGACGTAGTTGGTATTACCAACAGGTGGCGCTAACTTTCGAATGGATCTCCGCCCGAGTTATCTGAAGAACTGTAAACCAAGGTTTAGTCTCGAGTCTATAACTCATTTTTGTTTATGGAAATAAGAAAAAAAAAACACTTCATCATTTATTATATCTAGAAAGAGGTAAAAAATTAATATCCTTGGATAATTTCAGATTTCAAGCTCTTGATGCGTTAGCCGCCACCTGGAGGAGAAATAGTAAACTTTCTTGCTATAAATTAATGATAATTAATAGACATTTGCATGGGTTAAGGTCTGACGTCAGCCTGTATGCCCCGCCACCTAGAGGAGGTAAAGTTAACTTTTCTTCCTTATAAATAAATGAAAATTAATAGACATTTGCATTGGTTAAGGTCTGACGTCCGCCTGTATGCCCCGCTACCTAGAGGAGGTAAAGTTAACTTTTCTTCCTTATAAATAAATGAAAATTAATAGACATTTGCATTGGTTAAGGTCTGACGTCCGCCTGTATGCCCCGCCACCTAGAGGAGGTAAAGTTAACTTTTCTTCCTTATAAATAAATGAAAATTAATAGACATTTGCATTGGTTAAGGTCTGACGTCCGCCTGTATGCCCCGCCACCTAGAGGAGGTAAAGTTAACTTTTCTTCCTTATAAATAAATGAAAATTAATAGACATTTGCATTGGTTAAGGTCTGACGTCAGCCTGTATGCCCCGCCACCCAAAGAAGGTACAGGGAACTTCTTATCCGTAAACCCAAGGACACCCATACTCCATATCTCTGATTGATAGGACAGCGGCAAGTACTGCCTGGTGTCCCCATTGCCGTCTGGATTAGACTGGTCCCCGTCTCTGAACGTGCAAATCGGAAGATAACAGGCCTGAATCGAGGAAGTATTGCGCTGGTTCGGCCATGGTGCCTCCAGTTGGTCCGGACCGGACCGGACCTGGACCACCTGGCGGTCCGGTCCACCACCACAACGGTCCGGTCGTGGTCCGGTCTAGCTGTGTGTGGTCCGGTACTAAGGGTGGATCGGTCAAAGAGGTCCGGCCCATTTTAAATATTTACTGTAATATAAATTATTTGAAATTATAAATTAACATAGAAATATACATGATAAAATTAAATTATACAACCTGATGTAAAAATAATAATTATTATTCAGTAATAAAAATAGCGTATCCCCTTATAAGTTCCTGAATTTCTATGTCTAAACCAACTAGAACATTTTGCTCAAAACAAAATTTCTGCCAGTGGTTCTAGTCGTTTATTGCGGTTAAGGCCTCTTTACTTAAAAAACTACTTACACACACAAGGACATTATTCAAAACAAGGGCCTCAGATTGAAACTTATCAGATGAAACAAATCAGTAATTGCCCAAACCATTAAATTTCAGAAGGGGCGGTCAGGTCTAGGGGAAGGCGTTCAGGTATTTTGAGTTGGCGATCCGGTCAAGCCCAAAATTTTGGACTTGACCGGTCCAAACGGTCCGGTCCACATCTCTAACACAACCATGCACATGCCGTGTTTCAGTAAAGAACTTTTCACGCCGCGTGTTCTTACGTTGGTTTAGAATTTCATGATGTTTCGCGATTTCATTATTTCGCCAGGGTATCATTTTCGCGATTTTACAATACAGCAATCAACATAGTATATATCTATAACCATAAATAGTTATTTGGAAAACGCCCAAATGAGCATCAAATGAGAGGAAAGCTCTTCTCCATTATTGGTAGATAAAATAAAAGGTCTGAAATTAGGCAAAAAAAGGTATGGTTCTCAGGCATCGCCCCCGTCAATTTTAACCCCCGCATCAAAAATTTTGATTTTGATTTTCATTTTTTAAGAAGATAAAATAATATAATTTTGATAAGATTTCTTTTGTTATGTAGTGCTTTTACCTGTTTAGCAAAAAAATAACCTGTTTAATATTATCATACTTTTTCTTAATCATATGACATATTTATCGAAACATAAAAAAAAGATAAAAAAAATCGCCCTCCTCCACACTGATTATTGGAAAATGTGCCTTAGAACCATTCATTTTTTGCCTTATCTTTAATATTAAATATAGTCTTTCTTTTAAAGGTATAATTATTTAAGGTATCGATCTTCGACTTATGCGACGCTTCAGGAAGGGGTAACTTGTCATTAGATGAGGCTGTACAGTATGAATGTTCATTTGTGTAGATTTTTTTGTCTTTGTCTTATTGGCGAAGGTTTGATTTTCGAGATAATTTATATTCCCTTTTCGCGAAAAACCCTCGAAAAACAACAAGACAATCACAGTAGTGACATCCTACACTTCTTCTCTAAGAAATATTGTAAAAAGTTATCAACATAAATTTCATATTTCCCCCAATTTGCTTGGGAATGATAAACAATCATATTTTATGATAATCTTCAATATTAAATTATTTATATAAAGTGCCAGATTATGAAAAAAAACACATACGTGAATATGGAAACACGTCTTTGGTGTACAAAACCGTACCGGTTTATTTTCGTATGTCCAAATAAACGATGAGACCTGAAAATAGCTTAGGAACGTGAAGCGTCTGTTAAAAACAAATGAAGTTTTATGAATTTTCAAGATGTGTTTTAATCAAAAGTTCATTCCGTTTTCTTGGAAGTAGGTGTTTATTACAAACTGAAATTTATATAAAGAAGTATTTACCGTAAATAAAAGAAAATGAAATAATAACATCTATAAAGATCCATGAAAATTTTTAATTTATTCGCTCAAATTCATCCTTATCATTGGTGATTATGTATTTATAACACTTTTTTTTTCTTTGTTGTGCGTTTATCAATATCAGATTGGTGGGCAGGTGCCAGTCTAGTCGTCGATGGCGCATGCGCTGAGGTGTCAGTCCGGGCAGAGTACAGCGATTATGTGCGGTGATTAATAACGGTTGGCACCACACACAAGATGGCAAATATAGATATAACTTGTATCAAAAACAGACTTTGGTCTGCCGACATAGACCAGCGGCAGAGGGTCGCGGACAAGGCCCGTTCGGAGATAGCACTGGTTGTTGGAGGTGCACACCAATTTTCGGATTGGCCATGTAAGAATGAAAGAAACCGTGGTCCTGGCGGCGTTACTGACGCTTTACATAGGCTACCTCACACCAGTTGTTGGAAGTAGGTATAAGACTTACGTTCTGATTGTGTTTAAAGTTTGTCCTCGTTGCACCCTTGTCACTTTAAGGCCCATGCGCAGGTACTGAAGAGGTTATCATAAACTAGAACAAAACGCTGAGTGGACGACCCGGGGAGGCAGTCTACTCGCAAAAAGCGCCGCCTTTTATTGTGTTATATTGAGTAATAATGGAGTCTTTGGGGTTTTATAAATATATCTAAAGGTCCATAATAGGCTCACCTGTTGATTTAACAAAAATGTTAAGTCTCCTGCTGAAGATATTAAAAAACGTTACATTGTTTTTAAAGTGCGTGATGTTTACATTTTTAGGCATATGTATAAAGGGTTGAAATTTTATTTATTTATTTATTTATAACAACATTCTGCCTGGTAGTATGCACCAGTAGAACACTCGTGTTGTAAGCAGGGCAGCTGTTCCAGGTATAAAATACAAGAAATTTATGATCAACATGACAATAAAGTAAAAATACAAGTTACAATACAAATTGAAATGACAGGCTAAAAATGTAAAACTAATACAAAATGATAAATTTTACTTTAAAAGCATAAGGTTATCATGTAAATTGCGGTACTAAGAGGGCTAAGATAGCAACAAACAAACAACTATGCTAGATAAAATAACTTTTGTACAATACAAGAAATTTAGATACCGCTGCAAGACTAGTGAAGTATGAAAGCGGTACATGTATTTA
The DNA here is from genome assembly GCA_026874595.1 of Sipunculus nudus. Taxonomy (NCBI): domain Eukaryota; kingdom Metazoa; phylum Annelida; class Sipuncula; order Golfingiida; family Sipunculidae; genus Sipunculus; species Sipunculus nudus. Next base: position 52,065,463 of record CM049315.1, read on the forward strand.
TGGGACATTCAAAGAAATAAAGAACATATTTAGAACTATATACACACATACACACACATAATGTGATAATTTGAATATAAAAACGCTTGGAAAGGCAAGAAATCACATACGGTAGATTTCCTGTAAAATAATGAATATATTAGTAAAAGAACGGAAAGAAGACAACAATTCAATTTAACCAGACAGTGTTTGATGATGCCACTTGATCTGTGTATAATATTATGTAACATGAATAAATAAAAATAAAGTTTTCTATACCTTTTAGGCTATATTACTGATATCTTTACTTAGTTTAAAGTTTCTTATGATACATATTATTTTTCGAAAATTTAAATATGAAAATCATGATGAATAAGGTCACGTTAGTGTATATTGTTATGGATATATATATATATATATATATATATATATATATATATATATATATATATATATATATATATTAAAGCTCTTATTACCGAAATAGATTGGTGATATTCAACGGACGGAAGAGAAACAGTTCACGAAAAAGGGGTGCTTATAATATATTTATAGAATAATTTATAGTCTATACCTAGAGGTAGCGATATATAAAAAGAGGTAATTAGCGAATTCTGGGTACAAAATTGTATATTTTATAGGCAGAACACTCATTATAAACATAACTATTTTTTTTAATATGTTCATCATAATAAATATGAATATCAAATTAACTAAATTAACAAGAAACATGGTAGGTTAAATCTACAATAAAGTATGCCAGAAAGGCTTACATGATATTTGCATAATTCGAAACAAAAGTTTGAATGTGACAGAGTTTCTGTATGAATATTGGTATCGAAACAACTTATCACAAATCAGCTGATTGCGGCTGGGATAAGATTGGTATAGCTATTTGCCTGAGAAGTCCGTACCAAGCACCGTGCTATGAGGAGAGGGGGACAAAGGTAATACGAGGTAGGCCGCTCTGACGAGATCCTCATGATTTATATAGGCGATATTATTGATAATATTCATAATAAATGTTAGCTAAGCGGAGAGACGGCGGACAGATGCCGGTGTAGTAGGCTCGAGAAGCCCCCTTTCGTTTTATCCCCCGGTACAATCTAACCTAACCCAATCTATAACAGCGCATAGTATAAAATGGGCTAGCCACGCGGTATAATTTGCCCTTATCTATTTTATATTCAAAAGCTTTTCCTTTATAACTTTAGAAATTGTAGTAAAATGATTTAATCCAGAGCATTGCTAGTTACATAGGGAACCACCCAGCATTAATCAAGAGTTTGGACGACGGCTACATGCTACTACAACAAACACCGAAAAACCTGGCAGTGACTCAGGTAATTAACATCAGTAAACAGGGGACTGATTGTCAATTTAATAGTTTAGATATAGACAACGTATCTTTAAATACCAAGTAATTGAATCTCTTGCCGGGGGTGTGGGGGTTATAAACTGGTGCAAGAGGACACTAGGTAGGGGGTATAACCTGCCCGTTTACACCGGCACAGATACGGGCGCCCGAGGCCCTGCACTGTGACAGGACAGCCTGATAATATGATTATATATTAATGTAATGATAATCACGAAAAGGATAAATACCTTTGCGCCTAAATACCCGTGTCAGCGTATGTATATATAAATATAATCATGACAATACACAATCATATTCTGTTTCGAGAGAAAAGTGTTGTCTCCTGCGATTTTTTTCTAAAATAAAAGGCATATTTTATCAAACCATAAAAATCAGCCAGCGGAAAGAATAATTAATGAAAAATAATGATATTTAATAATCTCATGTCTGATACTTGTATATATCATATGTATAAAAATATGAAAAAAATGTTCCGTGCATCTTGAAATGACAGCCTAACATTGCAATCAAGAATTTACAGAAAATATCCAGTTTATGTTTCACAACGTGTTTGATTCTTTACAATGATCTGACAGCTTAGATGTTTTATTCCATGAGTAGCCATTTTTGTTTTTAGTTGGTTATATTTTTTAGGGTGTGTACATAACATCATCCAACCAGCAGCTGTTTATTGAGGCTGTTTTTGCATGTGACCAATGACCTTGACTGCCATAAGTGGTACTGATATGTTGTTAAATATAGACTGATTTCTCATATTTTAAAATAATTTTGTTTCTCTAATAAGGTGTTAGATAGGTATTTGTTTACCTTGTTGAAAATAAGCCCTAAATCTTCTACCCTACATTACCGTTTCTGCCCTAAAGGTGGACATTAGGGGATGGAACGGACTTTAGCTTTTTAATATACCATAATACGGTTGGGGCTATGCTATATATGAATTACACAAATTACAGAAAACCTCAAACACAAATGAAGGGGTATACCCCTCCAACTGTTTAGAAGCATGTTATAATTTACTTTGTATGCTCTGTTCGGCCCGAACCGTGCGCGTTTTTATTTCCAAGATTTTTTAAGGTCGAAAATGGGGGGGGGGGGGGGCGCTCCCCCCCTTTTGTTCCCCAATATGCGCCCCTAATCTGGGGAAACTAAAAGGCAGAAAAAGGGTCAAATAGTAATATCTGAAGAGGGAACGAAAAAATTGGTATAGGGCTGAATATCAATATATTGATAATCGATACATTAAGTTGATCATCAACCAGTGATCATCTTCCCACAAGTTGCAGCTAATATATCTGTTCTTGTATTCTGAGAAACGTATTCATGCATTATTCTCTTTGCCAATGGAGCATTTTTATACAGGCCTATATTTATTTTATTTTTACATGTATTTAATAGTAATTCAAGCATATCTTACAATTTAAGCTTGGTAGAATAGCTTAAATTGTAAGACTGCAAGTATTTCTTAGTGTTATGTTCAGTAAGTCGTCATGCAAATAAACTTTAATGACAATAACCCTTAAATGAATCATTGCATGAAATCTTTCCCATCATGCCGCTTACCGGATATCGTCTATTCGTCTGTTTTTTGCATGTGTCTGACACTTTAATCTACTAAACCTCAGGTGATATCACCAAGGAAAGATTTTTTCAGCTTCCCATTCAGATATTTCAGAAAACTAATGCTTATCAAGTAACAAGATTGATAACAGAATATCAGACTGAACCGTAATCACATTAAATCATTTATCATTATCATGTGTCACCTTACAAATGCATACTTATGTCATTTTTTATTATCATAATGAGGGTGGACACAATATACGTCTCCTTGTATTATTATTCTTTTTTAATACTATCAATCTTTCAGTTCCCTGTTTACTGTTATTTGATCATTTATGTAACTTGAGTGGTGGTACCAAAGCCTACTTCTGATAACATTTCATGATCATTTTCTTATATGATCGTGTAGGTTTAGGTTTATGTACCTGTTGCCTTTGGTATCTATATCACTCAACAGATCAATTATTGTTTTTCACCATTGTGACACTAGACTGCAATTCCTATATTTCATCCCTGGCGACGCCGGTGCTCTGTATTAATACCTGATAATAAAATAAATTACATCGTATGCCTATGTATGTTAAATTATACCCGTGACTTCGTAATTTCGAAAGGATTTTTGTTTACGGTAACAGTATTTCCTGTTTTATTGAGTGTTTTTGGTAATACATCTTCCTGTGTATACACAGACTCCACTGCGAAACCGACGCATCGTGCAGGGGAACTGGGGGACTGGGGAACTGTTGGTAAAGTTGTTTTACATTTTCAGCACGTCTCTTTATCCTGTCTCTTTGCGTTCTCTTGGTGAATGCACTCTGCTTTCGCGCATGTTCTTTCCACCACAATTATGGGTTTTCAAATGCAGTCGCGTATTTACGGTAAAAGGTACCTCAGTTGCTCCATAGCGCCACTTAGTGATAAAGCCAGGACCTTTTCTTATTTTTCTCACTCAAATGACTTTTTAAGCCATGGAGTTACTAAATTAAAACTTGCGAAACAGTTTTTAAGTTTTGCTTTAAATAAGTCATTTCATGGAAGTTTCTTTCACCAGGTGGCGCTTATTAAGCATGAAATAACGTTTTACCGTAAATACGTGGGGTGAACATTATACCCCTTTACTTCAATATATTTTAATCCATTTTCTTTCTGTCTTGCCTTATTTTTGTTAAGAATCATGCACTCTCTGTCCCGCATTCTTACAGCTGGCTAAGCTCTTACAATTTCTGCTATACCATGTTGCTTGGACTATAACATAGTAATCCCTTAACTTTGAGATGTATTCTAATCCATGGTATTCACATTAATTTTGTTTAGATATTCTATGATAGATATTCTTTCTGCATTCTATAGTTGATTTAACTTGGTATCTACATTTATTTTCTAACGTTTTGTGTGCCGTTAGAAGAAGTTATTCAAATGAGCGATGTTCAGATTTACTTATTCTTATTTTAAATATTTGTATAGAGTGAGCTTTTTCATGCGGTTTTATATCAATCTTATATTAAAATATATTTATAATCTCAAAACATATTTCTTTCGGTCTGTATCAATGAATAATTTCAAGAGATTTCCTTTAAAAAAAGGTGGGGCCGGGGGGGGGGGGGTAATTATTAGAGATTTTGTTTATATATAAAACCTACGCAGGTTATTAATTATAAAATAATCTCCCTGTAATCAACGCAAAAGAGAAAATATGACTAATCATGGGTACGTCTTGATAGTCTTTATACTTGAGATGACATATAAGCCCAGGGAGGGCTGGGTAACTGACTGATGTGCCTATGATTAAGTTTATATCATGTATGTTACATGTCACTATAATAATAAACTGTCTCTCTGTCTGCAAATGTTGCCATCTCACGTCTAAAATTAAAAGCTTCAGCATCTCGGATTTTTTATTTCATTTCTGGGTGACACATAATTAATAATTAATTAATTAGTGTCAATTATCAAGTACCTATAAGAAAGATAAGCTCAGTCCTGCTGACTGACCAGTGGCCTCCGCACGCCTCTCAGTCAATGATGTGCCGTGCACCGCCAGTAAATAGTTAACCAATAAGCAAATGGAATACCTTGTTAGTTTTCGCCGACCTGACGCGTGGTCCTGTACACACCGCACGTAGGGTTGACATCTGAATTAAAATGCTAATTTTTCCAATTGATACAATATATCGCCAGGAAAGTGTTTTTGTGATGCGATAAATATAAAAAACAATGTCAATTTTACGATTTTTGACGATTATAATACACTGTTATTACTTACAATCTGATTTCAAACATTATATGATGAGGTACATCGAACACATCAGTCTAAAATGAAAAGTATCATTGAACACTTGGTATATAGTGCTCTGACAGCAGTCAGACGGTACCTCTGGAAACGACACCTGTTTAATTTGTGGCTCGGTGCCTTTGTTGCACTCGATCAATGCCGAAGTTAAGTTGATAATAAGTCTCTATAAGGGCCATATAAAAGGTCTGCCGGCCCGTGCTATCACTCACGCCTCTGATATTAATACCCTTTTTGAACTAAAATGTCACGTGGTCACCTTTTGGACAATAATGACTCAATCCTGCAGGAATTTCTTCCGATTCTGCATTATGGAAGCTTTAAAAAGTATTCATTTGTTGATCTGAGATTTGTTTAAACATATTTATTTCACCAGGATTACAAAGAGCCATAAAGACTAACCCACATGTTTTTCTGGACAATACGAACAAATGTCATATACAACTATGTACATACCATTACACAAACCTAAACAAAAAACCAAGGACAGGCAAAAAGACATATACCCGTAAATTAAGGTTGACATTCTACAGATAAGGGGCCTGTTCAGCTGAGCGGTAAGACGCCCGGCTCTCTCCGCTGGCGACCCCGGTTAGAGATATACCAGGTGCTGCCATGACAGTGGGTTGTAGTGGCCCGTCCAAGGTCAATGGTTTTATCTGGGTTCTCCGGCTTCCTCAACCTCTCTCACTACGATCTTCAACTCTATCGATATCATTTTTTTTTCGCCTTAAATATCTAACTGTATACCGACTTAATCTGTCGACCTCTGTCTTTGCTGAGGGAGCCAGTGCGGGCCGGATTTTCCGGAGACCTGTGATTGGCTCGGGCGCCGACTTTCATTTTCAGTCAGTCATTCTACAGATATGCACATGCGTGAATACAGGATGACATTCTTCAGAAACAAATAAATAAACATAACTAGAAACCTGCTTTCCTGAGGAATGCAAGCCTCCGCCTTTTTATGCAGGGTTGGCTAGAAACTAGGATAAAATGGTAGAAATACCTGTCTACTTGGTAGAAATGGTATAAATAGCGTAGAAATGGATAGAAACTGAAATATGTTAAGTGAGATTATGAAATTATGGAAAAACTGAATCATAGTCATCCCAATCACATCAAGAGACAATGAGACCACTCAGTCACTGAAATATATTTAAGTGGCACAGTTTAATGGATGCAGAAATAATGAAAGAATAACCAGTCAGCAAAAAATATAGAAAAAAAATTATTAAAAACAAAAAAACTACAATTAAAACCATAAACAAAGTTTTAAACACAAGTGTTCTGCATGCCAAATAATTTCCTTAGTATGTACAGTTCTTTCTCTGATTCTTTGCTGAATCCAAAAATCTTATTCACTAATTGTAAATGTACAGATCTGTACAATATAATCATGATGATTTAGGTTACTCTCATGTTTGTTTGAACATCAGGTTCTTCAGTAGTCCAGCTCTGTCTGTCCCTGTTATCTAGTCGATGTCTATTAGGTCTGCTGGGACGAGCTGGGTTGATTTACAGAGGCACATTTGGCATGATGTATTTTTAGTCTGTAAGCTTAATTTAGCAAGGTTTTTTGATTACCACATGGCTTACATTTGCCATATTCTTTCCACCCACCTTGACAGACATAATGGACCCATATTGGGTCTTTAGGTCTTCCTCCCCAGTACATGACTTTCACTGTATTATGCAGATTTAATTTAAGAGTCAGATGTAGCACTAGGTAAGAACAGATGGTTCAGTATATGCCTATTACTTTTAGTGATGGATCTGTAACATTCTAAAATATGATATTGTGCAACAGCTCAGTGAGGCATATGAGATTATCAACTATAACTCCTTTAGAAAAATGTCCCCAGTAGGGTTTCTAAAACCTGTGCCAGCCTAAGCAGGATTTCCCATATGCAGTGATGCATGTCATTTAATTTGAGTAAATATCCGGGTAATTACCGTGCAGGGTAGAAACCTGCCAACCCTGTTTTTATGGGATGCTCCCCAGTCCATTTTTCATTCATTTATTTGGCCCATATTCTCAGGGTCAATCGTGCTCAAGTGACTGTACGTGTATAAATATTCCTTGACGACGTTCCTAAACCCGGATCATGTGCCGGATCGACACCAAATTCTATCGACTCTTAATTTGCCCATTCCTGAAATACCTAGAAAATTTCATGAGATTCCGTTAAAGTTTTCCTGAGTTTTGTTGGGGACAAACACACAAAACACATACACTCAAAATCCACACACATACTAATGGGGATGAGCGCATACGGTCCTGGTGGAGGCAATAACTATATACTGGTATCAATATATTTAAGTTGAAGATTAAAGAATAAAATAGAGTTAGAATGTTAGATGGCCAATTTACAAAATTTAATTGCGTAAAAAAAGACCAACATGTTCAAGCATTTGATAAAAAATCATTATAAAAAGGCGGAAAGGTTGACATACTCAGCTGTCAGTTACCAGGAAGCCGAGCAAGCAGGAGAAGTCGGATATATTGAATAATAATTTCTAAATGGATCATTTTAAAAGCTGTCAGTGCATATTTTACTTCTTTGAAAAATCTTTTTACGAACTGATTAGTTTCTTTATTTAAAATAGTGTCATACCCGACCCGAAGCATTGTGTAAGCAATGTTTCAGCAATTCCTTAACATTTTAAAATTTTCCGGATTGGGACCCCATGGAATGCACATGTTCTAAAAGATGCGAATGACCTATACATTTTGGTATAGAGAAAGTTTGTTTTCTGACACTGACTGATTTGACCAAGATTTTAAAACACCTATTTACGTACACTCATATGTCTTCCAGAAGAGAAAAACCCTGTACATTCATTTTGAAATTGTCGTAATTAAAAGACACTTAAGTAATGATGAGGTCATCCGTCGAACTGTTAGTGCAAGTAAAACTTTTGTTCTTCCATACAAATCTTTGGGAATAGTAAAATTAGCAGTCCGGTAGAATTTATCTAAATAAAAAACGAAATACAGCCATTTTAGGGGCGGATCCAGGGTTTAGGAAAAGGGGGGTCCAACCCGGTAGGACTAATGAAAACCTTAAAAAAAGAGGTCCCCAGGTCCGGGACCAGGCTGCAAAATTTTGTCTGAAACCCTTCGGATGAAAAAGGGGGAAGGTCCGGACCCCCTGGACCTCCCCACCCCCCGGATCCGATTCTGAATTTGGAACACCCATGCATATATGCATATATATATATATAAATATATATGTTATGCAAATATTTGATATTATATATATATTGTGTTATCTTATATATATATCGTGATATCTCGGTTTCCAACGCCTACTTCCATATCTCTCCTTATCTCTTATCGCTTAGCAGCTAGGATTGACTGCATGCTTAAAAAACACACGCGCACACACACAATGTGTTTAACATAAAGTTATGCGATATCAAACGCAGATCATACGTGTGATAAATATTTACGGGTAACACATAATTTAATGACAAAAATAAAACACTTCAAAATAAAAAACATTGGATTTTCTTAAAGGGTATGCTACTTGCTTTGTAGTTCCATGAAAAGGACTAATTTTCAGATGAATTTATTAATACAACAAATAAAACTGGTTTGAACGCGGAAGGACATTGTCTTCTTTTTCGACAAAAGATCGAGAAATAAAAAAATATACATCGAAAAACAGATCTTCCATCATTGACATATGGGTTATCTACCAATAGAAGAAGATTCCTATTGCTTTCAAAGTCACATTGTCAAGGTCACACGATTTTCACATTAGCTTACAGTTCAATACACCCAGCCTAATTATGCATCTGTTGTGAGGGGATGCTCCGCTTTGTGGTGCCCATCTATATTTTAATTTGACAAAATTATATAGAATTAAAGCTACCCAGGTTCATGGTCTCTCCATCTTCTTCTGGTACACGGGTTACCTGAATCTTTATATAAACCAGAAGTAGTTTTAAGATTTCAGAATGTGCTGTCATTCAACATCCACCAATTGGAAGTGCTCAAGAATTATGTCCTGCTGTTTCCTGTATTTTTATTATGACTTTTTGAATGGTAAGTCTTTTTTTTCTTCTATATGAAATTTGTCCTATTCAAAAGATAAAGTTCAACAAAGTAATTGCAGATATTTTAAAATTCTTATATTAAGTTTCTGTTTTTCTAGGGGGGGGGGAGCTTTGAAGAGGAGGGGGAGATTCAATATTATTCTCTTGTGAACATAAGTTCTTAATGTCCAAGAAAAAGTTAAAAAGATTTCCATTTGCGAGACCCATTAGCAACCGTTTCCATGTCTTTCATTTACACCAAATTTGTAGGCACCCTTCTGTTTCAGAAGACAATGTTAGCACCATGGCTGGACAATCCGGCTTTACACAGTCTCAGAGGAGACCGAGTCATTCTACTCTGACATGGCAAACCAAAATGGCCCCTCACTTTTCATGTAAAAATAAATGCAGATATCTTGTTCTTTCGAGTAGAGAAGGGAGTCAATTCAGATACACTATAGGCCAACAAAGATATTTGAGCTTAGTTTTTACTAATATAGCAGATAAATAATGGAAATAGGGGCTAGGTTTAAATATTTATTCGAATTTAATTATGTGAATAGTAATACAACTGTTTTAAACCAACTGGCTGGTGCGATTGCATTCTAGAAATTGTTATAAGCCATTTTTCCTGGTACAAATGCACTATTGAAATTGTTATAAGCAAATGTGGCTGGTACAATTGTATTATGGAAATTGTTATAAGCCAGTGTGGCTGGTACAATTGTATTATGGAAATTGTTATAAGCCAGTGTGGCTGGTACAATTGCATTATATAAATTGTTATAAGGCAATGTGGCTGGTACAATTGTATTGTGGGAATTGATATAAGGCAATATAGCTGGTACAATTGCATTGTGGAAATTTTTATAAGGCAATGTGGCTGGTACAATTGCATTGTGGAAATTGTTATAAGGCAATGTGGAGGGCACAATCGAATTGTGGAAATTGTTATAAGGCAATGTGGCTGGTACAATTGCATTGTGGAAATTTTTATAAGGCAATGTGGCTGGTACAATTGCTTTATGGAAATTGTTATAAGGCAATGTGGCTGGTACAATTGCATTGTGTAAATTTTTATAAGGCAATGTGGCTGGTACAATTGCATTATGGAAATTGTTATAAGGCAATGTGGCTGGTACAATTGCATTGTGGAAATTGTTATAAGGCAATGTGGCTGTTACAATTGCATTGTGGAAATTGTTATAAGGCAATGTGGCTGTTACAATTGCATTGTGGTAATTGTTATAAGTCAATGTGGCTGGTACAATTGCCTTGTGGAAATTGGATATCTGATGCAGTTTGTTCTTCTGCTCAGACATCCTGATCCTGCCTGGCACGTCAGTGTCGTTCCAGTGGCAAATGACACATGTTTATAGAGCAGATGATGAGGCAGACTTAGAGGGGCGTAGTACGCTCCCGAGGCAGCGGAAATCTTGCGCTTCTAAAGAAGCAACTGATTTTCACGCTGCCAGCTTTGACCGTTTATGACATATTTAAACACCAGATGGCGGTTTGTTGTCCACTGAAATAAACGTGCGTACGATGTGACAAGCAGCCAATCAGATGCCAATAAACAAACACTCGACGGGCATCCTGGCTCCGCCCATTGCCGCGCTTCATGAGTTTCCGGTCGAATTTAAATTGCTCCCTCTGCATTCTTGCATCATCGACCGATTCGATTATGACATGATGACTGTGTTAGCGTAGCCATGTATCTATTGTCAGCAGAACTGAAACCAGCCAGCGTGGTGTGCACGCAGCCTTTGTTGTTACGTTTTGTTTGAATTACAGCTTACCGGCCGAGCATCCTATGTGCCCAAGGCCCAAAGCAACCACGTCAGGGGCAATTCTCTCTGAGCCTGTGGCCTGTTCAGACGGTTACGCTGGGGGATAAGCTGTCACTCAAAAAGAAATGAATATGATTGGCTCCGTGTATTCCTCGCTTGGCTTTGTTTTCCAGCACAAGGTCTCATCTGATTGGACAAAAATACAGTGCTCCCCTCTGGTGTTGCAATTCAGGATACGAGGTCATAACAAACAGCGCCTTACGATATAGGAAGTAGCCCTATAGGTAAAGCGCTGTGTAAAGAGCGTAGGGGCGTAGGGGATGCGCCCCCTCTTTTTCAACCAAGAAAATCTGTGAAATAAAATAATTGACGTTTAATAGCAAAAAGCAGTGCCAGACTTTGCATCTGATGCTGTTTTCTTCCCAATACAACTGCATGTTAGAGTTATAAACAGTCTACTGGCACTCAGTCCTAGCACGTCCATACTTGTAGCACCGAAGCACACATGAGACCGATACATACTAATATAAGATGAAAACTTTGTCTCCTTTGTTTTCTTCTGTAGTCCGTCTCTTCAAGATACTGTAACTGAAAATGCTACCATACTCCGGAGTTATTTATATCGAATATTCTCGGTATAACCATTTAATACGTTCCAAAATTTAAATTTTGCCAAGATTGTTATGTTTATATTGTATATTTTTTTATTCAAAATATTCATATTATATCACAAATGTATATTCAACCTCAAAATTAAATTTAAGCTGCTGTTTAGGTGGAGCCAAATAAGACCCACTTTGTGCATGCTGACTAGGAACGCTTTATAACACGTTTGTGCAGTTTTAAAATTTACTCAAAATATGCCCTGATAAAATGCCACCGAGAGATCGACCCCCAGAAGTAGATTTGACGAACATCAAAGAGAAACTTGAAAACCGTACGTGTTGGCTCGAATCATATTTTGGGCAAGTCGTTTCATTTTATTAACCCATCGCCATCAACATTATATTGACAGGTTGAGAAGTAGAACAAACAGAACTTTTAAATGCATGGGCATGGGAACTGATCCGGTTTTTGTACTCGGACCTGGTTTTAAGATGGACTTGAGAGATCTTTGAAGCTGTTCTCTACTAAAGTGTTATAAGAACAATAGACGGTGTACATGTTGGTAGGGAACTTGTGCTGGTTTCACCTGGTACGGGCTGGTGCCCTCTCCCTATCTCACCGCCTGTCGTGTTGGTTCAGCTAGTATTGATAAGACCTCTAGATTCGCATAACAGTCAATGGGGTTACCCTAGACATTGATCTGCGTTCATTATACAACGACCGCGGGGAAGACCAACAGTCCACAATGAAACCACTTCAAGGTATTCTTCCTCATTGTATGATATAATTTACCGGTGTTATTTCAGTACATTATCTTTGATAAAATGTTGTATAATTTAAGCGCATCTATTTTTCTGCAATATATAAGACTATTTTGTATACTTTGCGTGCGTCTTTTTTGTACAATGAACGTGAAATTTATGTCTAAAATTGTACAGTATTTTTGTTTCACCAGCTTAAAATCTTTTACATTTTGACCTTAAATTAATACATTTCTAGCTTTAATTTCTAAATTTATTCGGCACATTTTCATAACGTTATCATTAAAATGCACAATTTCTTTAATACATAATTATTCTCTTTTGTAAGCTACAATATGCATGTGTTATTACTACACACCAAATAAAATGGGTAAATGGCAAAATTCATTGCCATAATTGTTCAATTTTTTTTTGCCCCAGGAGAGGCTCATTTTAATGAGTATAATGTTAAAGTTTATATATTTGTTAATTACTGGGTTTTGTATAACACAAGTATGAAACTGAATTGCGTAACTACTCTGGTTTCGAGAATGAAAGTGGTTAATACGTGTGCCTTTTTGATATATCAAAATTGAAATCAACGCCTCACGTTTTAAAATAATTATCTTATTCTTTACATTACTTTTACCCAGATTAGGACATCTATCAATGAGGAAATGTCAATCTTCAAATGCTGGTTGCTAAAATTTTCATGCAATAATGACGTGAACAGTTATGAAAACAGTGAAAATTTCATGTAAACAAATAGCGTTTCATTGACCTTTTCTTAAAAAAAAAACAAACAAATTTTTATTGGCAGTGTTGATTTTAAAAATTTATTTGATATGCAGGTTATGGCATTAATTTTATTTCAGTAAACAAATTACCGATGCCTTTATCTTTGAGATAGGGTTATTGTTAATTATGTAAATAATGTATAAGTTGATTTTTTCTTTGAATAACATATTTATATCGATTTAATAGATTTCATAAATATAACATAAATGTAGTGCATCTCAGTTAGTATGAAAATTAGTGGGTATACATTGGCTCATATTGTATACAGAGTACTTAGTTGGCTTTTTTAACCATTTTCATATTATGGCATATAATGACAGAGTTTATCATATCAGAAACCCCTAAGAAATGAAAATGACTTCTTAGGGAACAAACATTGATATATGGCACGGAAGAACCGTTTTCACATCGGAGTATATAGAGCTGCTACATTATAGTAACATGCTCTAATAAAACAAGAGAACCACAAGAATATATAATATCCCAGTCGTAAGTCTAAGAGACCTTTAAACTGAAAATATGCGCATAATTTGCGGAGTATTGAAATCTGGTGAGAAACATTATTGGTAAATATATATATATATATATATATATATATATATATATATATATATATAATTTGTATTGTTCACAAAGCGTGAATTCAATACATCTCGGTGATAGTGCTCTACCGTATGGGAGCGTTTATAAATGATTCAAGTACGGTTAGTTTGACTTCATCAGTTTGTGCGACAGATCTGTTTCGTGAGAGCAGCGTTCAAGCCGGCTCACTCTTCAGGTACAAACTGAAGTGATCAGATATCTGAGAGAAATTTTATATATATATATATATATATTTTATATATATACATGTGTATATATAGCGAGTTTCATGAAAACACATAAAAGTTCCTGGTAAGTTATAGCGCGACACCAAAGTCTCTTGACCTCCGAACTTATTAAATATGCATTGAAGTTAACGAGAATTGAACTCGGGTAAAACACTTTGTTAGTAAGTAAATATATTGAGTTTAAAGAGAATCCATCAAATCACTGGTACTTTATCGTGGCGACACTAAAGGGTAATGAACGTGCGAACGCTGTCTATACATACCATATTACGACCCGTCTTAGGCGGGCGTATAAAAATGTGCCGGTATATGAAAATACTTTCAATAGAATAATATGTAGCATTATAAGATTTGTAAGACCTTTAACATCGGTACAGTCATAACGTAATAATGACTGCGGTGAACAGATCCTTCAGATCAAATTGTATAAGCAAAGAGTCCAGTGCTGCAACTTCATACTTGTTTAAAAGTATCATACATTTGTTTAGGAAAGACTACATTTTATACATTTTTCATACTTTTTCCAGGTGTTCATACATTTTTATACTCTTTTGGTCCAAATCATCATTTTCAAGATGATGATTTTAGGCTTATTAGGCATGTTTTAGAACCATCGATTCACAATCTTTGTCAGTTTTAAATGAAATTAACATTTTATACAGCAAACATTTGCTGTCACCTCGCCATTATTTGTCACCTCGCCAATTAAAATAACTGGAAATATGAAATATAGAGGACTCTAGTTATAACTCGCCATGAATCCGCGAAAAACATCATATCTAAAGCTTGTGCAGAAGTATTACATATAGTAAAACTTATTTGACCGTTATGGCCTTTTGAATTCATTTATACTTCATTCATACTTTTTAAAGGCAAAATAAATAATAATAGTAATTGTAATAATAATAATAATTATTATTATAATAATAGCTAAATCTCACAGTAAACCTTGATTTGTAATTAGCCTCTACCATTGAAATAATAATCCAGTATCACCTCTCCCTACTCTTTTTCTATAAAAAGTCCCTCCTCTGTATAAAAGCCAGCCACTGTGCCATTACATCAATCAGTTTTAATCCAACCCTCTAGACATCTCCACCTAACCTTAGCCAATACCATCAATGTGTAAACAACTGTCGTTAAGTGAATTTTTATCAATGCTAATAATTAATAATTCTGTATGTCATTGGAACGGGCAAACCTAAGCCTTCAGGCTTGCGCTCAAACCCTTTGGTACTCTGTATTCACTTCATGATAACTGTGTATTAAGTACTATCTTGTGTAAATAAAATCTGTCAAACAATATACTTTTTAAAAGCAAATTCATACTTTATCACGCACGCTAGAATTCTTTTCCCCTTGAATTCCAGTACTGAAAGAGTTAACGGAAGATTTTCCATTGAACGTGTCTGTTTTGACCATGTGCAAAGGAGCTCAAAAGGCATTAATGGGTTCAAACTAAAGTTTTCCTAAGGGTTTTCAAAGTCTATAGCCAGGAGGTATTGGTATCCAGGAACAACAATTGACACACGATATGTGTTTGCTTACTTCTTTAACCACGTTTATGTGTGCAAAGATAAACGTTTGTCGCATTTTCGAGGTGGTCGTCTAAGCAAGGTCTGATATAAAGAGCTAAAAAAAGAAAAGAATTGGGACTGTGGTAAAGTGGTTGTTTTTTTCAAATGGTCGCTAAACCAAGGTGGTCGTTGGACAACTTTTTCTGTGTACGTTTACAGAATGTGTTTAAAAAAAGAACTGTGTTTTGGAAGTTATTACTCTGCACGAAATATCTTTCTTAGCTCTTAATTATTATTAATATTATTATTATTATTATTATATATATATAAACTTATATATACAGATGTCCTGATAAACGATCCTTCTAATAAATTATACTATTTTTCATTCGTCTCACGTTACAACTTAAGAATAATTTCGAGCAATTCCTCTTTTTTACGATTATAACCATGGCACTAGGCACTTTTTTTATTTCATGAGGTAACCAAAGAACAAAAAATAAAATATTTTGAATCCATGCTTGTGTTTTAGGATACAGTAAACCCTCGAAAATACGATCACCACGGGATTTCGGTTAAGTGGTCGCATGTGTACCTCTCAAACTACAGTCAATTATTCAGACGTTAGACCAATCTGTTTAATTACAGATCGATAGTTTTTCAGATCTGAGATCCGTTATACGGAAATCAAATTTTTGATTTTGAGAAATATGGTCTGTCTCAAGTATACCTTTCTTTTTTTATAGAAAAGGCAGGCTGTCAAATACACACTCGAAAATATATGACAAAAGTAGAATAGGAAATGTAGAAAAAAAGGTGACAAATATAGGGAAACTGAAGAAAAAAGTAGGTTAAATGTATTACTGACACTACAAATATAACAAAATTATTCATGTTCATTCTCCATAAACGAATGTGCAATAAAATTAGAAATATTACTGAGTATATTTGAATTTTAAACAATTTTATCTGGTGCGTGGTTTGTAATTGCATTTTTTTCGTGATCACGTATTGCTCTAAATTGCCTACACCATTTTACCTTTAAAATAAAAAGGACAACTTCAAGCAAGAAAAAAAACTAAACAAAGAAAATAGGAAAAATTAGGAGAATGTAGATATTTTAAATAAAAAGTAGAAGGAATTGGTTGTAGGCGAAAAAAGTAGGAAAAGTAGGATTATACTTGACAGCCTGGACATCATCAAGTTGACAGATAGTGAGCGTTTATTTATACACAATGATCATTTATCCCCTTTTCTCCCCCTTTTGTTGTCTGTCTGTCTGACTGTCTCCCTATCCCGCTCTCTCTCTCTCTCTCTCTCTCTCTCTCTCTCTGTATTATATATGTATGTGGCCTCACACAAAAACGTTTTAATAAAAAACCATTCCCCAGCCCTCTCTGCAGCAAGGAAACATCCCACATAGACGAATCGTGGAGAAATTATCATATAACGATTCCGTCAAAAATCAGTTGGCGATTCCCTATCGAAACGCAGGTGATACAACGTATAAATATTGCCCGGTATACGTGACATTAAAAACTCCCGAGGTCCCAAAATAGTGCGAGGTCGTGGGGCCGGGGCGGAGAATACATATCTTGAAGCTTTGGCCACGTTCCCTTATGATAAAACGGAGTGTGTCAAGGCCACAGGCATTTTTTTTTGCATTGATAACTGTAAAACCAACACCAGTGATATAGATTGCAGGAAAGATAGGTGGAGTCCTGGTCGAGTTTGCATTGCTGATAAAAATGCGATCATTGTACAAGGCCGCGAAATGTGTCCAGAAGATTCTGTCCTAATATAGATTAAAATGCCCGTTTATAGGAAATTAATTGCTATGGAATATAATTCAAATGTTAATCAATAGAATTAAAATCCATATTACTATTCTAAAATATACAGAATAATTTTGTTGTCATTTGATTGCAATTATTTCTTTACTACAAAATGAAAATTGCCATGATTTTACATACGTTTTTTCTATTTTACAGGGATATTTGCATAGCTATATTAGTGTCACAACAATTTATATAGATCTGATATCTCAGATCACTGGGTTTTGACTGTAACAGACTATTCGCGTATTTAAGTTATTACATTGTTTTTTTCTGTATTGCACTTCCACGCTTTCTGCATCTTTCTTTCTTTCTCTCTCGCTCTCACACTCCTCTCTCTCTCTCTCTCTCTCTCTCTCTCTCTCTCTCTCTCTGTCTGTCTGTCTGTCTGTCTGTCTGTCTCTCTCTCTGTCTGTCTGTCTCTGTCTGTCTGTCTGTCTGTCTGTCTGTCTCTCTCTCTCTCTCTCTCTCTCTCTCTCTCTCTCTCTCTCTGTCGGTCTCTCTCTCTCTCTCTCTCTCTCTCTCTCTCTCTCTCTCTCTCTCTCTCTCTCATATACCAGTAAATGACTGTGATAACTGACATATATTGTATTATCTCCCTGCTGTACCAGGAGGTGCGGTGTGGTGACCCACGTGACCTATTAATTTGATAACTACGGACTCGGGTACACGAATCCGTTATTACGTCACACTTTTAATCAGCTGGGGCAAGTTGATTACCTGGTTTTATAAACGTTAGGTATACCCTTATACCATAAGACTTACGATTGAACTTATGATATGAATTCAAATATACATTGTAACTATGTAATTTCTATGAAAGAAAGTCAGCATCAAATTTGCCTCTAGCCGTCAGTGAAATCCAATGTAATTGCAAATTTCTCAATCAGAAATAGTTATATCATCATCGTCATCATCATCATCCATAAATCATATTAACAATAATAATTTGTAGTAGTAGCAGTAGTAGTAGTAGTAGTAGTAAAAGTAGCAGGAGTAACAATATAACCATTATTACTGAAGTTGTTAATACTTAAATTAATCTTATAAAATGTTGAATATGAGCAACACCAGTTCTCTGTCTTTTCTGACACACAAACACACATAGATTAACCTATGATTAAATCAGAATGTTACAAATTCAACAGGGTCATCCGGTACAGCTCAGACCGTGATGGCCCCGTGTCCTGAGCCGGCGCAACACGAGTCCGAAGAAGGGCTTGTACTGATAGCTGATAATATCAACTCAAAACATAACAACATATGACGAGCGGAGTTATTCATCCTGGTCCGTTCCCATGTGTGCGTCAGAGGTAAAAAGTAAAATGTAGGCCTAGAAAGCTGTGGTGTCAAAATACACCTTCACTGTGTGTGTCACGCTTCCATGTGTGCTTTAGCGCTAAAAACTTAAATGTAGGCCAAGAATGGGTGGGGCGTCCAAATAAAAACCTTCACTGGGCACGAATTCTTATATGAAAATCTGTTTATCCCCTTTTGTGCATGTGTTTGTGTTTGTCTTTATGTTTGTGTGGATGTACACAACATAACTCACGCAATCATGAACGAAATTTCATGAAATTTTGGGGCGATTTCGGGAATGGGCCACTGAAGAATCGATTCCTTATTGGTGTGGGTCCGGCACACGATCCGGAATCATGAACGTCATAAAGGAATATTCACAAATTTATGTAGAGTCACATCTGCACGGATGAACCTGGGAATATGGGCCGAAATAGTGAATTAAAACACGGTTTTGTCAGCATCCCACGTTAGGGGTGGAGGCTTGCATTCCTTATATATAGAATGCCGGTTCAAGTTGAATTTGAATCTTAACACTTAGCTTGTTTTTAGGCTAAAATTCATTTCTGTATACCATGCACTATAGGCTTGCCAATCTGTTGCTAATTATGTTTGCAATTAAAATATGTAAAATAAAACGTGATCCATGCCTCGATATACATAACTGTGTCCGAAAACCTCGGTCCTGGGGGCGGGGTCCGCCACCCCTCGCCATCCTGTTTTTTTTTTTCATCCGTCGTTTCAGACAAAATTTTGCGGCCATGGCCCTCCCTTTCCGGACCTTGCGACCATTTTATGGTTTTCTATAGTTCTCCCAGGTTGGACCCCCCCCCCCCCCCCCCATTTTCCTAAATCCTGGATCCTGTCCTGTAAATATACGTTTGTATATACATGAACTTGAGCTTGAATCGGTCAGAGAACCACTAACAAGTGATATAATTTGTCGCCAGGTGGAGGTACCTGTCCTGGGTGTTGTCAAAAGTCAAATCAAGCAATATAAGCTAAAGGCTGCCTAATCACCTACCTTCTAAAAAATTTATTCTATTTCTGGCTTTCTCTGTGTATATATTAATGATTTAAGGGTAAATCTGGTTATGAAAAGTTCTTGTTACGCTTCCATGAAGGATGTATAAACTTGTTTATCAACAACGTGTTTGTAAAAACAGCAATGTTGACAAACTTGGTAAAAATCGTGTAAACTTAGGTGGTAGGTTGCATAATTGCAAAGGTAGAAAAGGACACTTATTGCAATACGCCATTTGCAAAGCGCTGCTTAGTTTATAGAGGTCGGATACTTTAAAAAAAGTCTGTCTGTCTAAATGTGAACAAAAGTTGGCGAATGTAGATATTGATAGTTTTAATGATGACACAGAGGAAATATACTGATTGGAAACTTATAATTAAAGTACCACCCAACCGTCTATATGACGTACTTTAAAGTAAAAAGAACGAAATATCCTTTTAGCTGACGTATTGCTAAAAGGGCAAAAATAATTTTGGCGACATTACACATGCACCGTTCCATGTTCAGGTGAACTGTTGTGAAAATTTCTTCAATTATAGTTAAGGTTACTGTGGATTTTAAAAAATTAAATTTCTTGGTTTTGTCCTGAAACATTTTTGGGTTGTTATTGGTCTCCGTTCGTTCACAACGAAATAACCTAAAACAGTAAAAGGTTAAATCTTTTAAAATATAGGTCTGGTTTTATTA
The DNA here is from genome assembly GCA_026874595.1 of Sipunculus nudus. Lineage (NCBI taxonomy): Eukaryota > Metazoa > Annelida > Sipuncula > Golfingiida > Sipunculidae > Sipunculus > Sipunculus nudus. The sequence continues at coordinate 52,085,837 of CM049315.1, forward strand.
TCTATCATCAGCGTTTGACGCTGAGATATATATCCTCAAATTATTTTGACTAGTATCCCGGTAATTATCATAACATTTTTCGGGGTAGTGCGTACCAGAGCAGTCCTGTCCTGTGCCAGGAGCAAAATACAGTCAGTATAATTATTATGAAAATTTCAAGTAAATGAAATACAGTTTGCAACTTTGCAGGATTTTCCTCAACTGAAAATGGCCGGTGTATGAAGCAGCACTATTTTAGATGCTGATTGTTTGTAAAATGACGACTCTTCAAGCTTTGGGTTATTCGGATAAATATGGGTTTCTTATAGAGATATTTCTTTGTTTAAATATATTTAACCAATTTTGCCATACGTTTTCACCAGTTCTATCTGTCTTTCCAGCACTTAAGTTCGGGTACTGCCCGAGCTTCTGTGATCAATACGCCAACTATAACCGGTCAAAGTACTGTCTGTGGCCCCCACACTGCTGCGAGGACCCCGACAAAAAGATCCTCTACTGCTGCGACAACGAAACCCTTGCCATAGAACGTAACCGCTCAGAGAACTACAACTGTGATCAGCATGCGTGGGCCTGGTGGGAACAGTAGTAAGTTACAAATGACAGCAGACGTTAAATTAGACATTACAGGTGTAATTAGAATGTCCAGGAGATGGGAGCAGATGTCATATTGAAACAGTATTAAGTTACAAATTCCAGTTACATTTACAGCCAAGTTACACATTACAGGTGTAATAAGAATGCCTAGGAGATGGGGAAAGATGTATGATGGGAACAGTAGTAAGTTATAAATTACAGCAAGTTACTACTAAGTTACACATTACAGGTGTATTTAGAATGCCCGGGAGATGGTAACAGGTTTCTGGTGGAAACAGTAGTAAGTTACAAATAACAGTTACACTTACAGCCAAGTAACACATAACAGGTGTATTGAGAATACTTGGGAGAGGGGAACAGTATTCTGATGGAAAAAGGAGTCAGTTACAAGTGTGTGGCGACTAGTATAAGGGAACAGTAGTCAAGTGAGTAGTGTGGTAAGTTAACAATTAAAGTAAAAGATACAATTAAGTTGCAGTTAACACGTGTAATGGACTAGTTACACGTGACAACAGTGATAAACATTTTGTAATATTTATTGCATTTGCAGGCATCGGCATTTGCTTTATTCTAAAATTAAATGCACAGATTCGTAGTTGATCCAAACCAAGAATTCATGCACACACGTTCAGATGGGACAAATGATAATAGGGTTAAGGGAGACCTCTGGTGGGCATTTTCAGTACTGATGTTTTAGGTGCACTGAAGGAACTGTTACCGATAATTTGACTTGAACAGTTAATCAAATGTGTCTATATATATATATATATATATATATATATATATATATATATATATATATATATATTCATTTTTAGTTGCTTGTAACAAAGGAAACGGTTAAACGTGTTGGTACCGAAAACGCTATAACACAATTTTAAACCCGAAAGAAAGAAAAAGTCGCGACATTTCACTTTATAAATGTGGCTAGGAATTTTGATAAAAGTACTTCATGACTTATAGCGGAAGTGCTCATACTGCTCTTTTCGTGACTAACATATGACAGAAACAACATTTAGTAGTAACCATGAAAAATATTTATCTTTGTGAAACGGTCAAAGATTATAAATCTTTTGTCACAGAGCGTATTTTAAGGGGAGATCAAGTGCAGGGTACCAGTCTAAAATGGAATTAGGCTGATGGTTGCAATCTCCACGCAGGGGCAAAATGTATCGGGGCAAATGATAAGCTTGCATGATATCATACATCTTCTGTGTGGAGAACACTGGTAGATCATCAATCTATTTTCCACACAGAACGTTTATCTATGAACCAATCTCCACCAGAGGTTGCAACCGCTACACTATTAGCGTAGCGGTAGTGACCTCTGGTGGAGATTGTCTATGCGGCGCCTGGCAATAAATAAGTCAGTGGACCAAATAGAGAGCATGCATTTACAACATTAATGCCAAATATAACAGTTTTAAAGAATATTACTGTATTTTTTATTTTTTATTTCGTAAAACCTGGGGAACTATATGGCGGCGCGATATCGGTGACGTGGCGGTGCAATTTGCAAATGTATACAAACAATAACTAACACGGTCCAAATGCCCGAAACTGCAAGTATAAAGGCGATGCGTATCGAAACACTGTCGTTCACAAGATCGGGTTCGGCTTTCGAATGGCATGGCTGGGTCTCTGCTGCTGGAATAAGTAGAGGGAATGTAGGTTGCTTCTGCCTTTGCGGCTGTGAATGCTGTAGTTTCCTAAAAGGTCACCGGTTCGGGAAGTACGGTGGCGACCTCTCGCGGCTCTCTGCTTGGCTTGGTTTGGCATCGCGTCTGTTGGCTCAGAGAACATGCTTAAGGAGCGCAGGGCCGAGGTCTTGACCACAGTAACCTCTAGCTGCTCGACGAGCGTAAACTTCTTCTTCTGCTCCTACAAACAATACCTTATACGTGTAGCGCAAGACAGGCTGGTAACCATGCCATGTGCCACCCTGTTTTAACTCTTGTTTCATAAACGCGGGTGATGTCCTGGTGTCACTCGGAACACCTTGCCTCATCTTCGGGTAGTCCCGGGAGAATACGAATTCGGCCGAGGACTTCCGAGTAGACCGGGTCCATTTGGTTCTCCATGTTTGTATACAGTGAATGCCCCGCTGAAGTAGCGTTTCGTGTGCACAAGGAATTGCAGGGTCCCATCAATGTCTCAATAGATCTTGACCCTGTGCGGAGGTTGTGATCAGTCTCGACCGGAGGTCGCTAACGCTACGCCAACACAAATTATAGCGAAAGCAGAAACCTTTGGTGGAGATTGGCAGTTGACAAATCTTGGTCCGATAATTGACAGTGGATATATTTTTAATCTTTTCAGCTGGAAGACAATCGTTGGTTGCGGACTGGCCCTGGGGGCTTTCACATTTATTTGCTCACTTGTATTGTGCATATACCAAGCTATGCGTGACCGACGCAGACGACTGCAACGAAATCGCGCGGTCAGCAACGCCAGTTGTTCATCACGTGACAGCAATGTCCGGCCGCACACAAATAGGAGAAGAGGTAATCTTCAGCAAATGTCCGATTTCGATTGCTCCATTTTGATCAAATACACCACAACTAATTTGATCCTTTGATTCTTAATCGGATTATGTCATTTTTATTATTTAATTTTTTTTTGTGAAAAAGCACAATAATTCTTGCCGCGACCCATAAACCTTTGTGATATTTCAATCCACCATTTAAAAAAATTTAAGCATCGTTATTATCAGTCAAATTTGCAACATTCCACTTCTTTTGTTTGAATGCTTAATCCTTCAGCTCCCTTTATAAAAAAATGTTTGTATATTTCGGAAATTATATTTGAAAAAATATATATTGTGTATTTCAAATTAGCTTTACAGAATAATACATATGTGTAAATACAATTGAATTAGAGGGCGATATAATTTTGAAAGTAGATCCCTTTGCCGAAAAAGTTTTTTCTCGATATAAAGATATTCAAGGGAAACCTGGAATGATGTTTATGAACTATTTATCAACCATGGCGCCCTCTTTTCCAGAATCGCAGAACGAAAATGCCGTTGAGGTGATATCAGAAAGAGACGATGGAATTCATTTCACAATTGTAACAACGACACATACAGCGAATCCAAGCACAGGGGAGTTCGTTTTACATTTGGGACCAATACAACCCCCTCCATATACCGCAGACAAGCCGCCACCCTACGTCCCTTGATCAAAATGGAGCTCGAATAGCATTATGGGAATCTCAAGCTGTGGCGCTTGCGCATGGTTTCGTTGAGACGGGTAGACTGGTGCCGTCATATTTCTGTACGCCGGTCAAGACACCGGTGAAGTGTTACTAAAGTGTCCTCGGTCGGGAGATACGCGGTTGTTAACTTATTTTATACAACTGTGGCGTTGGTGCTCTTACATGTTGCAAGTATGTTCTACATGGTTTAGTGTTGTGCCTTCACATAATAATTCACGTGCATATATAATTTGATTAAACTTGTTAATGTGCTGTTCCATGACATATGCATTAATATTTATAATATTGGAAAAACATGCGCATAAATATTTATGCTGCATTTAGTAAGTTTCAGGCTTTTTATTCAGAACTCAGTATGCAATGGCATGTCAGCAAATTTGCTACATCACATATCGTTTACAAAGGAAAACAGTTTTTAAATCAGAGATAAATTTCCGAAAAATTCTAATTTTTTGTTTAAATATAATTAAAAAATAATAATTTCTGGTAATAATAACTGCCTAGTGAGTCTTGCAGGTTGAGCGTGTTCAGCCTTTTTAATTTTGGGAAAAGCGGTATCAGTTTTTGTATAGCCTGAAAAGTATGGTCGTTCCATTACACGTACACGGGCATTATTACAAAGATGGTGTATTTAAGGTTCGCAGGGGGTAAAACTTGTATTATTTCTTTTGGGCATGAGCAATGTGTACAGGACGACGAAAGACTCATCGATAAGATGAGGGATTGTTAGAATGAATTTTAAGCTGCATTGTGTATTGTTTTATAATGTACATATGATGTGACATATATTACACGTACTGCCGTGTTTTTTATCACAGATGTCTGTTCCTCGTTATATGAAACAACATTATTATTTTCTTTTTATTTATATGCATACTTAAGAATTAAGGCCAAGGGAAGAACTTTGGTTTCTCAGGCACCGCGCGTCAATGGTGGCCCTCTCTTTCCCTAAAAACAATTATGTTGATTTTCAGCGCAAATTTATGAGATTTTAGGCTCCAGAGCTCCAGCAGTTCAGAGAGTTCTTTCAAGAAAATATTAAAATTTCATGTGGTTATTGTGCTTTTACTTGTTAAGCAAAACAATTTTGTTATTATCATGTTGTTCCCTGACCATACGTTCGATTTTTATTCATCGAAAATCTATAAAACTACTAAAATTGTTGTATGTTTGTATGTCTCAGAGCTTCCGCAGAAACGGGCCATGACAGTGGGCCAGTTTTGCTATCAGCGTCAGGCAGATGCTCTAACTTACAGAATGCACACAAATTTGGCCCTTCCATCTGCACACAAGTGAATTCTCGGCAGCATCACATCGCACGTCTGTCGCACAACAACCGCTCTCGCCATTCCTTACCATAACTTGGTCCATTACCATAAAGACGTCGCTTTCTTACGGGTCGCGGGAGTTCCCTACCTTACGGGTATGGGCACACAATACGCGGCAATGTTTATTTCCTCTGCAACGGGACCCAACGGGTCCCCATTTTCTAAAGTATAATAAAAAGGTAAAATAATCGCGATTCATCAAACTTTCTTTAAGCATCTGAGAAACCATGCTCTTGTTAACTTACTGGATGAATCTGGATAAAAAATTACCCGACTTCTTTTCTAAATTGCTCATGATTGTGGCAAATAAACACTAACTGTTTTGCAGTCAGCAATATGTAGTTTCTGTCATCACTTTCAGTGATCATATTAATATTAACGATGTCTAATCACAAAGGAATGTCATAATTTCCCTCCAGATATCGTTCGTTCCGAGTGTAGTTTTATCAATTTGATAAACCCGCTACGAAGGCTTTGTTTTATTGTATTCTCTTTATATAATAAGTGTCATTTTGGGTTGACAATGTGTATATTTGTAAATAGTGATGTATATAGACTTCTCAATATTTGCCAAAATATTCCATTCAACACCAAAACTATTGTTCGTTTTCATTTTATGCATTCATAAGCTTATGTAAATCCATCGCAATCATGTGTGTGACAGGAAATTAAGTTTACGACACCTGCTCGAAATGCATGACCCATCATTTAAATTGTTCAATCATAAATACCGATCATCTCACACTATGTCACGTGATCCTTGTATGGTCAAGTGTTCAGTTATCCATGTTATTTCCACAAGCATATTACCCGTGCTTGCGGAATTCACGCAGTTATTGACAATGGCGCTGCAATAGCCTCTTGTGTGAAGTGACCCTCTTAGGACACATTTGGCATCGTTCCTGACAGTTCAACACCAATAACTGTTTTTTCCGAAGAGTAGTCGCAGGAGGATTGTGTGACAAATGTTAACCATCATCAGTTATAATGTAGACGATTAGTGAGTCACGTTTTAAGTCTACAATCATGTCACCAACAGCCAGGTTGGCAGGGGACATCTGATGTCATTAACTTGGTAACTGGTTGCTGCTTTAGACACGCTCTAATTAAATACAGCTTGGTAATTTTGAAGCGGAGAACTTCTTTGTTGAACATACTTATACCCCTCATTATCAAAGAATATAGGATCAGACAGAGCAAATGTTTGGAACTGGTTAATTATAGAATAGGTTTTTATGTGAAGGCTCAAGTTAAGAATCCAAATTCATCATCAGTTTCCGAAATCACTAAAATTATTTAATATGCCATATCATTTAAGGGTTAACTTCACCACACAACAATAACGGTGATAAAAATTCACCCGAATTGTTACACATATACACACACCTCTATTTTCATGTTTCTGCCAGGAGAGTACTGTTGTCATATAGTTTACATATACTTGCAAGTTTACGTACTTAAATGTTCATATTTCATGATTTTGTAGTCTAGTCAGCCACGGGCTGAAAAAAATCAAATTTTTACCTCCATGAGGAATATTTCTAAGCTAGAGCAGGCTGTTGATGATTTGATATATGGTCGTTTTGGGTCCATCCACCTTGGACATTGTACGCACAATAATTGTGATAAAGTCATGCTCATCCTGTTGGTATATGTACCGAAATGTGTATTAAAAGTTTTAAAAATAGCCTCATTCATGTTTTTTTAATACTGTATGCTAGTGGTATGTTTGTTGATTTTGATTAATAGTTCAATGTAATATACTGGCATGTATGAATGAACGTATTCATGTGTTAAATACCCTGATTTGCCGTCGGATGGAACCACTGACCCCTCGCACACAAAGCAGAAACTCAGCCCCGTTGCCAATAAACCAAGCGTCACCAGCAATGGTGCAAGAATACTTTTCTGTGCCCGGTCACATTCATCCGCACTTTTTTTCGGCGTTCTCTCCCCCAGAACACGTACACCCTAGATTCCATCTGGAATTGATTTGAGTCTTAAAGCTGCAAGCAACTGTTCAGATCGTGCCGACTGCGCCAAATGTTACACAGAGAAGAAACACCCCGGCTGTGGAACTGAACCACAGACCCCTCGCACTCCACCCATTGCCAATTAAGCAAGCTTGCCAATAAGGGTGTAGGAGCTCTTTTGTGTGCCCAGTCACACATTTATAAGTAAAAAAAAAAGTAAGTTATTTTGGCTTCTTCTGTGCCAGTGTCGATGTAGTGTTCCAAATGTTGACGAATAATTCAAGGAGTAATCAAGAATAAACGAAACAATTGACCCATGGGTCATGACGCTCAGCTTACTTAAACAGTTTGTAATGTTATAAGTTTAGATAGCTTAAAACATTAAAATAAGCATAACTCGCAAAATATAGGTCATAGTGAATTACTAAGGACATACCTAGATTTTAAGTTTTCAGGTTACGATTTGTGCCTTGTTAACAACTAGCCACCATAATTTGTAAAAAAAAGAAAGAAAGAAACTATAGATGGCGTCTCCAGTTTTTCACAGCTGAAAGGGCTTTCCATAATCAATAAGGTTGCTGACTTTCAGAAAGATCCATGCAAATATTACTGAGATATGTTATCTTTCGTTTGAATTTCATACTTCAAACAGCTGAACAATTTTAAATAATGCAATTGTGTCCACAACAGTTCTGAAGAACAGGCTGGGCTGTTGAAGAGACACCATCTTGAAAAAGACTTTATTGAATTTATACTCAAATTATTCCCCTTACCTAAGGAACTGCTGACTATGATATGAAGGCCAAAATATTAATACTTTATGACTTTATTTCAGAAGAAGTGGAAAAGACCATTTCATCCCGCAGAAAGTAGGTCAACACAGGTGGCGCCACCTGGAGGTCAAAATCATTGAGCAGTCACATGATCAGTATTCCTGTGAAATTTGAAACTGAAGGCTGCAGCAGTTCCTAAGATATTTGGTAACAGACAATGCCTCCTGTATGGAAACCATCAAGTTGTCAAATTTTGCAATTGTCACAATTTGAAATTCCGTAGATATGCCATCTTGAAAATGACTTTTAAAACTGAATTTATACTAAAATTATTATTTCCCTTCCTCCTAGTAACTGTTGACTATGATATGAAAGCCAAAGTATTTATACTTTATGACATATCTTGGAAAAAACAGAAAAGACCATTACAGCCTGTAGAAAGTAGGTCAACACAGGTGGCACCACCTTCAGGTCAAAATCATTCAGCAGTCACATGATCAATATTCCTGTGAAATTTGAAACTGAAGGCTGCAGCAGTTCCTCAGATATTTGGTAACAGACAATACATCATGTATAGAAACACATCAAGTTGTCATATTTTGCAATCGACAGAATTTGAAGTTCTGAAGAGACACCATCTTGAAAAAGACTTTATTGAATTTATACTCAAATTATTCCCCTTACCTAAGGAATGGCTGACTATGATATGAAGGCCAAAATATTAATACTTTATGACTTTATTTCAGAAGAAGTGGAAAAGACCATTTCATCCCGCAGAAAGTAGGTCAACACAGGTGGCGCCACCTGGAGGTCAAAATCATTGAGCAGTCACATGATCAATATTCCTGTGAAATTTGAAACTGAAGGCTGCAGCAGTTCCTCAGATATTTAGTAACAGACAATACATCCTGTATGGAAACACATCAAGTTGTCATATTTTGCGATCGACACGATTTGAAGTTCCATAGAGACGCCATCTTGAAAATGACCTGACTGAATTTACACACAAAATATTCCCCTTCTTCTAAGGAACTGTTGACTATGATATGAAGGCCAAAATATTAATACTTTATGACTTTATTTCAGAAGAAGTGGAAGAGACCATTTCATCCCGCAGAAAGTAGGTCAACACAGGTGGCGCCACCTGGAGGTCAAAATCATTGAGCAGTCACATGATCAATATTCCTGTGAAATTTGAAACTGAAGGCTGCAGCAGTTCCTCAGATATTTAGTAACAGACAATACATCCTGTATGGAAACACATCAAGTTGTCATATTTTGCGATCGACACGATTTGAAGTTCCATAGAGACGCCATCTTGAAAATGACCTGACTGAATTTACACACAAATTATTCCCCTTCTTCTAAGGAACTGTTGACTATGATATGAAGGCCAAAATATTAATACTTTATGACTTATCTTGGAAGAAGTGGAAAAGACCATTTAGTCCCGCAGAAAGTAGGTCAACATAGGTGGCGCCACCAAAAGCTTATTTTTGCGTGTCCATCCCATGATCATTAATTCTGCAAAGTTTCATGAAGGTAGCTGCTGTGGCTGTTGAGATATTTGGTAACAGACGGTGGACGGTGGACAGTTGACAGTGGACGGCGGACGCTGCGCCATGGCATAAGTTCACAGAGTGAACTAAAAATCTATCTTATCCTACTTTCTTGTTTTGCTCGTCACATTGAATTTCAAAACGTGGGCACTAAAGTGCAGGCGCAAACAGAGCATCATATAAGAACTGTTCAAATACGTGTTCAATCGTACCACGTTTTGAATTTCTCATTCATTTATCAAAAATAGGTACACATAATATGTTCTGAACCTATCTTGAACTGTAGTATCTTTCTGATCTTACCTCCCGAAAACAATCACTTCCATTTTGTTTTTGTAATTTGTAATTCTTGCTCAATATCAGCGATTATAACGGCATCATATGCGTGCATTAATATTTTGATGTCCTGTATATATGGTTGAAAATCATCATGTATAGAGCATGTATAAGGCAGATCTTGAGTTATCAAATTTATCAGCTTTCGCCCATTATTATTTTTAGAATTATGATTCTTTTATGTCAGCCACGTGCAAATTGTCGCCCCGTCTTACAACAAGTTCACTAGGGAAAAGCAGTTACCATATAAGCATATTTATTCCACTCATACACACGGATAAAGTGTTATTTCTGTGTAATATTAAACATAAACCATATCAATAACTAGGGGCCCATGGGTCACGACGCTCAGCTCAGATTGTTTATATGAAATAATTTTTAATGAAATCATATATTCTGTTTGAAATTATTGTATTTAACCACAAGATCTTTGCATGAGCATGTTTTGGATGAAACCTTTGGCTTAAAGAGTTATTTTTGGGTTGTGTAAACATGTCCCATAGCTAAAACAATATTGACCGCAGTGACCTAATTTCAAGTATCCAAGGAGATTTTTCAAGGACCTCCCAGGGCTTAAAGTTATAAGTTTCTACGTGCAACGGCTACGATTCGCTAACGGCCGACAGGACAACTTGAAGGCCGAGGTACAAAGCGCCATCGCTATTCCTCAAATCTGTACCTCTGATTTTCAGTCTGCTGAGCTAAAAACAATATACACACCATAGTGAATACGCTCCCGAGGCAGCGGAAATCTTGCGTTTCTAAAGAAGCTACAAATTTTCGCGCTGCCTGCTTTGACCGTTTATGATGCACTTAAACACCAGGTGGTGCACATGGGCCTGTCTGCTGAAAAAAAAACTGCTAATGTGACGAGCAGCCAACCAAATGCAAGTCAAAAAACACTCGACAGGCATCAGGCTCCGCTCAGAAACCACGTGTAGGGCAGTTCTCTCTGAGCCTGTGGCCTATTCAAACGGTCGCCGGGGCGATGAGCTGTCACTCAAAACGAAACGAACAACATTGGCTCCGTGTATTCCTCGCTTGGCTGGTAAACAGTATTGTCTTCAGCACAGGGTCTCATCTGATTGGACCAAAATACAGTGCTCCCCTCTGGTGTAGAGATTCAGGATACAAGGTCATAACAAACAGCGCTTACGATATAGGTAGTATGCCTATGGGTAAAGTGCTGTGTAAATAGCGTACATAGTGAAATGCTCGGACGGTTCTAATATGCAGAAATCATCAAATGAACCACGTGGTAATGCGATTGTGTGATCACAAACAATAAACATCAATCATATATCCGTCGGATAAATACTGTTAGTGGTAGATATTCAACAAGTCCATGTTTAGAAACAATGTTCGGATAGGATATAAAAACATATAACCGCAGTTCAAGTGACGAGGTGTAAAGAATATTGTGGTTTGTGTCATATTCGGGAGGTTAAAATCTCGCGATATGTTTATATGTTTTGTGAGTGCTTCTTTACCGCGGTATCACCAAAAAACTTATCCTGAGAGTAATAGTATATATGAGAAATATGAATATAACCAATACTTGTTATTGAAATAATGATGTGGGGTTTATCATCTCGAACATATTCTCTTAAATGGGGCAATTGACCCATGTATGGTTCTCAGGCACTTTTTTCCAAAAATCAGTGCGGTTGGGCGATTCTTTTTCTTTTTTTTTCTTTAACCTTTCATGTATGTTTCGATAAAATGATATATGATCAGAGAAAAGCATGATAGTAACAGATTTTTTTTTTTGCTAAAAAGGTAAAAGCACTGAATTGCAAAGGAAATCTTATCAGAATTGTATTATTTTATCTTCCTGAAAGATGAAAATCGTAATTAAACATTTGGATCCGGGGGGTTAAAATTGACGCGGGCGATGCCTCGGTACCATACCTTTTTTTAGCCTTATTCATAATGGTTTTATTTCGGATATATAGAAACCACAGTATAGTTAACTCACATACCTTTATGTTTGAAGATACGTTAATTCTTCTGGGCAGTTATAGTGCACGTAAGTTTGCCTGTAGTCTGTTCTTTCCTTAGTGACAGGGGTATTGAACTTTTTTTTCTATATAAACATACTTTCTGTATAAAGCACCAGATTACTATAGACCATGTCAAAAGAAAATTTTAATATTCACTTAAATTTTAACTTTAAGGACATAACTCGACTAACGCACACAATCTCTATAATAACAATTACAAATATAACCTTATGCTAAAGTCAACAGTCCTTATCAGTCACAAAAAGCACCGGTTAAAAAACAACTGTAAAACAAAATTAACACAGGAAGAACAACAAAACTTCCCTTTTGAACCATATATAATCTAAATTTTCTCGGCTAATTATATATAAGAAATGCTTAAATTTATACTCCTAAACTTCTTACATGGACTACCAAATTGATAACCACTAAAGTGGTCTTAAATGTAACAGTTCAATTTTAGTCTACTTTGAAATCATCACGCAGTACAGGTACTTAAAAACATATAAATAGGACTATTCAAAAAAGGTAAAGGTAAAGGATAGAGTTTTTATAGTCTGATATCACCTACAATTCAATGTGCAGTCTTATACAAAATACTGCTTTTAACATTATCTGTTAATAATCATTTGATGAATTTGGTATAAAAAGTGAAGTAAGCTACGGATTAAAACCCTACAGGTGGTCTAGGGAATTTCCACCAAAGAACCTCTAGGACAAGGTGAATAATTTATATTTTGGCAAATATATCTTACACAAAATACAAGTATATATTACATACTAAGGAATAATGGTGAACATATAAAGTTCAAAGGCAACTGCATGGTGTGCATATAGCATGAACTGTTCGCCTTGCCACTCCATCAAAAACAGAACTGAATACAATATTATACAATCTCAACCATACAAACATAGTAAATCTATTATAAAGAAAGAAATATTTGTACTATACATTTACTCGTAAATAATCTGAACATACATATTTAATTAATGTTCTAAAAACATATATAAAACAAAAATATCACAGAATATATATCGTGCTCAAAACCTACCCCTTTTTTCTATTAAGGTGTACCTTACACCTGTATATAAACCATCAAGTTGAAGTTTTACTTAACGTTTAAGCTGCCTTTATCTTCATTTCATGATACGTTTACTTATGGTAAACTGTTTATTCATTCTCCATCAGTCAAATTACACAACCAGGTTAATTTTATTTTTTCAAATTCAGCTTTCTAAGCCAGTCTTCATAAAACACATGAAGTAAAAGAAGATGTCTCCATCTAATGCTAGCCTTGAAAACATCTGTATAACACCAGAAAATTGGCATGACACTGAATAATCTTTATCAAATTCGTATGCCGTATTTTTTCCAATAATTCGACCACTTAAATATATAGATCTGCAGTAGGTCGAATTTTAATGGGACTTTTATAAATAAACACTAGGCAAATCAGAATAATTTTGTTCTGGTTTTGGTCAATGGTCACCTAAGTATGTAGTTAAAATGCTTCAACAGAACACAAGGTATATCCTCCTTGTGGCAGATTCTAGCACTCTGTCTCAGCAGTCATATCAAACTTATTGACATTTTCTTTGGAGAAGATAAATATATAAAACCAGACATCTGATATGTTTTGAAGTGTTTGTAAAGACTGATGTGACTGGATGCTGTGACTGATAGGCCTGAATATTTTATACGAAAAAAATACAAAGCTGCCCTTTAAGCTGAGCTTCTGAATCAGTAAAATATAAATGCTATCATAATAAAAAGAAATTCATTTTTGAACCATGTTATCACAGTTACATTAACTTTGGAAAAAAATAAACTTTAATATTTAAGCATATGTTAATGCTTTAGAATGCACTCACATTTAACTATACATTCAAGTGTAAAATAAACGGTGTGGAACCTTTTATTACCCTTTACTTCACATCATGATATGAATATTTATGTGCATAAATTATGAGTATTGAATCCTATTAAATTAAATATCGTCACATTTTACAGTAAATCTCAACATTATAAAAAGAGGGATGATTTCTAACCCTGAATATTAAAGGTCATGAATATTCATAAGTATTATTGGTGAACACACAAACAATATAAATATAATGTATAGTAATATTTCATCACAGCCATGTAGAGTATTTTCAGAATATTCCTGAGCATTCTGAGACAGAATTTTCCTAATTGTGTATTTTAAACCTATCAATAAACATGTTCAACAAAAAAAAAACATTCAGAGAAAGATATTAACCACCAATATATTCTACAGCCCATGAATAAACATGAATAAATATCACTCTGAGAAAGATGTAACACATTTCACAGTCTATGCCTGCTATTTGAGATATTTATCTCAAATGTTCTTCACAGCCTTTAAACAATCAAGTTCAGCATGAATATGTGATAATGATCACTTTAACAAAAATACACCAGATAAACTGTGGTTGAAAAGTGATTATGTGAATACCTGATAAAACAAATAAACACAGCAAATATATGTGAATGGTTGAAGAGGAGATAAAAAGCCATAACAACTCAATATAGCATAAAGGATATATTAAAGTAAAATTTCTAAATTTAAGAATAAATAAAATATTTTGTATAAAACACAAGACAAGATAGGTTGACAGAGGCAGTGTCAGAGAGAGATGGACAGACAGACAGAGAGACAGATAGCTAGACAGACACAGCTAAACAGACAGACAGACAGCTAGACAGAGTCAAAGAGAGATAAAGATCAAGTGAGGAACAGAGAAGGATAGATATGAAGTTATGCACACACAGAGTCAAACAGATAACAAAGAAAGACAGAGACAAAAACAATGACAGTGTAAAAGTGGAACACACAGTTTACAGAGAGGTAGGCATAGTAGAACACATATGCCCGGGGAAACACACACCAAGAACACCCACAATAATGATCATAGGTGAATCTGCAAGATGAACATCAATAAAACCTCTTTAACTTTGTACGAGAGAAGAAAACATCTTTCGTTAATAATATCACAATATTACATCATCACTGCAGCAAATGGGAACCTAATTTTAAGTAGAGCTGTCTGGTTTTGAAAATTTTTGTTTTTCTGACAACTTGTATGCCTGAATGTTTCTGCCCCCTTGAGGTTATGTTGCTGTTAGATGATCACTTCTGTATTTAAGTGAGAATCCATTAGTTACTGAATTGACTTAAGGTGTCACATCGTTGTAGCAAGGAGGTGCTTCCTGCAAATAAGAATATAGTATGGCATTAGATGACATTTAATGAATAATTTTTCTGTCAATGCAAATAAACATAAGATATGTACTCTCTAAAACACCTCCCATGTGCAAGGATATTCTGTTGCACCTCAGCATATTAGTAAATCCCCCTGCATTTTTGCTGAATTAATGACCACATGAATACAGACATATCTTGCACAGTGTACTGGACAATACCCAACTTGTATATGACACAGGAAAGGACTTGTTATCACATAGATGGATTCACACTTTGGTTTCTGAGTTCACAGATATTCTTTTGTGTTAATCCATCACTTGTAGCCTAATGTATAGATTACCTACTGTGTACCACAATACTGATGCAATAAGATGGATGGCCACTGCAGTGCATTGCCCATTATGACTTGTGTCATGACACAGACAGGATTACCAGTCCAACATAAATGTCTACTGGGCTGTGTATTCATGCCTAAGAAGAATGTACTCAACTGTCTGAAAAATATATATCAATCTTAAATTAATTTCTGTAATTTTATATTAAATGTTCATGAAGGCGCTGGTATTTCTAATGATACTTACCTCCTGCAGTGGACCAGGTCTGCTCGTGTAACCAAGGTTAACTGCTGCCTGATATGAAGGTGGCGGCGGCTCCTCACTCCCTTGTGCATGTGCTGAAGGCTGTGGAGCTGGAGTGTTTAATGCGCTTAAGACTGACAGTGTCGCCCCTCTTGAAGGACCTGGACTGCGAGAAACCTCCCAGTAAGAAGGAGGGGCTGCAGTAGTGTTAGTTCCAGGTTGCAATGTGCCAGACAGAGTTTCCGGTCCTCTGTCGCCAATTGTGCTGCTGATTGATCGAATACTAGAGGGCGTCACTGTTGCAGATGGTGACCTGCTGGCAGATCTGTAAGATGAAGGCCCAGCTGCCAAACCTGAGGTCCTGTATGGTGATCTGGCTGCAGATGGCGCTACTGTTGTGCACTGGTCTCTCTGTGACACAGATGTAGGTGGAGCCACTGATGGTGAAAAACTTCTATAAGGATTATTAGTTGCAGATGAATTTGCGGTTAATAACTGAGTCCAAGGTTGTGAAAATGATTGACTTGGAGCTGTTGTCACAACTGATCTAGGTGGAGCCACTGATGGTCTTGTAGACAACGCTGATGAATAAAAACTACTAAAAGATGATGTTGTCGAAGGAGGGTAGCCTCTGTAGGGAGATGGTCTAGAAGATGGAGTTGCAGAGGCAGAGACATGCCTAAAAGATGATGAAGCAGTTGTGGCCGGCAAAGCTCTGTAGGGCGAAGGTGTTCCAAAATGAGTCAGTGATGGTGATATTGGATGTCTACTTGTAGAAGTGGTAGCTGATGGCAATGCAAAAGTTGAAGGTCGTGTGGCTGATCTTGTGGATACAGGCGGAGGAGGGGGAGGGTAGTCAGGTGGAATGTCACTCTCATCGACCTCTGGAAGCCGGACAAGCAGAGGTTGCTGTGATGTTGGTTCTGAAGACACTGTCACTCCTGAAATGATGAGTTATACACATTCTAAATGAGGAAGAGGTATATTCAGTGACAAACAGCAGTGCAAAAGTGTACAATTTGCACTCTTCAGAAAATTAACTATTGTACATTAGGTAGGTAAATTCATGGATACTGATTATCCTTTAACCCTCTATAAGTATTCCTGAATCCATAGGTTTTATAAATTGAGATGGTGGCCAAGTCACAGAGTCGTACTCAAGGAACAACAGCTTGGCATAAACTTATTTATTACCGAAAACATAACAAAAAGCAATAGTTCTGATGCAACCACAAGGTGGTGCACCAAGACAAAGTCATAACACTACAGGACTAGTGTTGTAGAGTCCACACAAACTGAGTTCAAGTCCGAGTGAAACCATTTCAGTCCAAGTCCAAGTCTTTTACTTCAAAGTGTTTGAGTCTCTTGGAACATCCATACTTTCTTTAAACAAAGTGTGGCCCAAAAAGCATGAAAATAGAAATCTAATTTAGAAAAATTATTATCATAGTAGGAAATGCCACATCCAAAGCTTCCATATCCAAGCATCATTCAGTCCCCTTTTAACTGTACAAATTTGCAACTGGAGGGCAGATGGTTACATGATACATATATATTTCTACCTGTGTCAGGTGTTGTCAGAGCAGAAGTGTGCCTCTCTCTTTGTATTCCATCACCTGTTAACAGATATCCATCACATGAAAATTTGTTACATGTAAATGAGAAGATAAGATTATTATTTACTCACTTTGCACAGATGAATAATAACATTCATGGCTATCTCTTTATACATGAATATTTATGAATCACTATGCAGAGATGAATATTAATGAATCACTTTACAGAGATAAATAATAAAAGTCAGTATTTCTAGTAATAAATGTATACATCAGATGATCATTTATTGATGGTGTATCAATACAAGGCCATCTGATGATATCAATATGATATGTGATTTAGTATCATGATGTAGCAGACTGATTATCATCATGATACTAAATCATGTATTATATTGGTATCATCAGATGGCCTTGTATCAGTGCACTGGTGTATGATTAGAGCCTAATGAATCAATCAATCAGGTTCATTGAAAAATAAACTTTATTTATTATACATGGATTGTACAACTAAATATAATGACAAATGCAGGTCACTCTCCATGGCTTAAAAGGTGGCATTCAGTAATTAATAGAGGTGGAGAACCCAGGGAAACCCAATGTTCTATAGATAATTTGCACCTTAAGTTTTCCCCTCCTATGAATAGAGAGTATATCTGGGTACAATCAGCTGGTGGCAGAGTGGGACATATAATAACTATAGTGAAAATATCTCCCTGATGAAGCAAAATTTTAATAATTTTTAGACAACACTGGTGCTTGACAAGTGTGTGAGTGACAAGTCAAGGATGAATCTTTTTCAACTGATTTGTTCACACAAGTTAGGAAAAATCTCCTTGAAGAAGCTATATTTTCCTATTTTTTTAAAGAATCTGTGCTTCACAGTTGTGAAATGACAAGTCACACTGGAACCTTAAAGAAATACGGTTGTTCACTCAAGAGGTTTCTTTTGTGTAACTTTCTTAATCAGTGTTAACTTTTTCATATTTTATTGTAACAGTATGGTCAACCATTGCAGTGCAGTTTCTGGAATGACTGCAACCATGATTCCAAGTTGGCCATATTGGTCAAATATAATTGCTTTATATATATATATATATATATATATATATATATATATATATATATATATATATATATATATATATATATATATATATATATATATATATATATATATATATCACATATTAGGACACACTTTACTTTCCAAAATTTATACTGAACACATATTAGTAAACCTTTGATAAAGAGAGTCTTGCCTGTATCGTGCTGTTCCCCTCTGCACCATAATGAGGCATACTCAAGTTTGTTGGCACAAAAACCACGGGTTCCTTCACAACAGTCACAGAAACACTCATAGAGTGCAACAATACAATCACTGAAAGTACAGTGGCGACCACGCCCACAAAGTGTCACAAGGAGGAACACCAGGCCCCCTGAGCCTATAAAACCCACCAAAATTGTCCAGATGTTGGAAGATTTCTCTTTGGAACTGCTTTTGTTTGACTTTCTTCTTGTACCTGCATGACAAAAAAAAAACAGTTTTAGGTAGAAATCTCCACCTTAATATTTTTATGTATACAAATAAAATGAACATTAATTTATCATGCAATTCTTTATTTTTTTTCTCTATTTTCCCTGTTCTCAGTCTTTTCCATAGTTTACCCTCCTGAAAAACTGCTTCTCCCTAGCTCCTTTTCCATATACCCTTTCCCCTCTCAAATAATTTCTAATCCCTAATCCCTGTAGGCCTATTCCTACTCAGTACAATATTTCCTCTATTTTCCACAACCTTTATGGAGGTTCAGGTATACATCATATAATTTCTATACTTTCTGATTACTTAATTTTTGTATCTGTAAACTTTCTTGCAATGATAAGTTAAACTGGCCTTTATAAACTAAAGGCAATCCCTTGGAGCTTTTATAAAAAAAGCCCAGAAAACTTGGATATCACCACACACAGGCTGCTTGTTTTGTTTATATTTGACATGTTAATTATAAGGGGGCCTGCATAAAATAATCAAAACAAATTCTATCAAGGCATCTTGAAGCAAGTCAGATAATCTAGAGTACTGCAAATGGCATTTTGCAACAAGTGACCTTTCTACCTCCTCATATATGCAACCTACCACCTTGGGTGACATATTTTCCCCGGTTTGTCAACATTGCTGTGTTTACAAACAAGTTCATACATCCTGCAAGGAGGTGTTATAAGAACTTTTCATAAGTAGAATTATCCTTAGATCATTAATATATTCACAGAAGAAACCAGAAATTAAAGAATTTCTTTTTTCTAAAGCGAGGTGAATGGCCACCTTTAATGGTGTGTTTTACATGAGTACAATGAGATGCAATGACCATGATAATATTAGCATTACTAATTCAGAGGCTAGGGATGGATTAATGGTACAGTGGAGCCTGTCTGAATGATAGTGATTTAGGACTTGAGTCAAGACTTAGATTCAAGTCCATTTTTTAAGGACTCCGACATGGACTCGAGGGTCCTGGACTCAGACTGGTACTCAGACTCAGAGGTCAGGACTAGAAAAATCAGGCCAAGTCCATCTCGAATCCAGTAGAAAAGAAAACTCTGTCACATATTTTATTAAGATTTTGCACATGGGTGAACTATTAACAGAATATTGCAAAAAAAAAAAACCAATATATATATATACCAAGTTTTAGCTCTACATTAAGGGCTAAACTTTATTAAACATTCAAGTAAAGGGCACCTGAAAACTTACATAAAATTTGCATGATTATCTGAAATATTGTTTCTAAATTTCTTTAAAGAAAAAGATTTGTATTAGACTTTGACCTGGACTCAAGTTCCAAATGACTTTGACTCAATGGTGGACTTGGACTAGAACTTCAAGGACTCTGACTTGCACTCTGACTCAAAAGGTGTACACTGGTCTACACTGGTCTACACCACTGGTGAAAGACTACCTGTTTATTAAGACCACCCTTGGGTGAACTAAAAGCAGTCACATTGGTTATAACTGTACTGTCTCATAAGACCACCTGTGAATAAAGCCAACTTTTGGCCAGTCCCATGGGTGGTCTCATAACAAAGGTTTCGCTGTATAAACAAAATCTTGATCTCAGCAGGTGGGGTAATGGTAATAACTTTGGGCTGCATTCACTGAAATATCCATGGCCTATTTTTTACCTAAACAATAGTCCATCGCTGATTTTGTTACTCAAATTCTACAGTTACATGAATTAAAACCATAATATTATGATTAAATAGAAATATTATTTTTTTACTTGTAAAATGTGGCCCACTAGAAAAGTTATGTGGTCAACAGGGAGAAGAGATAGCCCATGTATACTTGTATGATTTCTCTCATGGATGAAATACAAAACATAAATTTTTTTTAACAATACCAAAATGGCTGAAAGACCTATCTGAATTTAGACTGATTATTATTCATATGCTGAAAATAATCATACTGCCAGCTCTTGGGTAAGTGTCTGTTTAAGGATACACAGAGTACATTGCAGGCTGCTAAGCTTTGCCAATGCTAAACTTCATCCGTATTGTGATTACACTGGAACTCTATAGCAAACAACTTAGTGACTTGCCTAAGAGGGTGGAGGCTCCTCATATTGGACAGAGGCCTCCTTCCAGCTTAACCAGCTTGTGGCAATTGACCACCGGTGCTCATCCTGATCTCTAGTACAGCTATTGTACGAGAGAGGGAACAGTAGGTTAGTCTACTATAGTGAAAGAGGGGTGGCAGATAGCTGATGTCTGGCATACTGACCTTTGTAAGTGAAGCAGTGTCTGTTTCCACTGATCACGCTGGGCTCAGCTTTCCTGGTGTAACCACTACCCCCTTTGCTGATCCCATAACACTGAGACTGCCATCGATTCTGCAGACCATATCTGCTTGTATCCTTCATGTAGTATGTGTAACTGAGACACATGCGGTGTTTGATACACGCTGCCTCACACCCAGAACTATATGAGAAATTCCCGAGGTAAAAGACATGTGGCCATCTGTTCTCTTTTGGTTTGCTGATGAGCCCGCTGATGTAACTGGCGCTGACTGTATTGAAAACCCTGCATTCTGAAAATAAATCAATTTATTATAAATATATCAGTGATACTCCTATTGCTACTACGACTAATTATTATTATTTTTATTATCATAATAATACTAGTGATAATAATAATAATAATAATAATTATAATAATTATAATAAATATAATGATAATAATAAAGTGACAATAATTATTATTATTAATATTATTATTACAATTATAACTATCATCATTTTCACTAATTGGTAGTAATGGTAAAAGTAGCACTGCTAGAACTGCCATTATTTTACTATGAAAATATATGAAACTGACAGTTAACATTGGTTGTATAATTAAAAAAAAAAAGCTCTTTAGTACTGGTCTCATAATTATTGTACAACAATGTTTAGTATAGGTCTAATAATTATTGTTGTACATTTTATTATTATCAACATGATATAACTACACATGGTTCACATTCGATTAGTTAATTGCTATGCATTTAAACCAAAGAAGGGCTTGTTTCAGAGGCAAGACAAAATATTACTGTTTCACACAACTTTAATAGCATGGCAAATGCTCCCTTTCAGAAGTAAATTTTGGGAGTCTTGAGAGGTTTTATTTTTCATGTTTACTCAAATAATAAGCAAATCATTATAATTTAATATCTTCAGAATCATTATCAAACATCTCACTGCAAGTTTTCTCATCTGTGGGTTCTTTGCCCCCACAGTCATCCATCCCATCACACAGGTCAGTGGCAGCGTAACATCGGTATGATGACTTGCACTGATTCGGTAATGAAGCACAGCTGGCATCTCCTACAAACAGGAATATTCTGCATATTAACTGACCATCCAGTATTTCCTGGTAACTCTGTACCAGGCTCATCAACCCCTTTTTCTTTTTAAATAATGTTTTTGGTGAAGGTAACCATTAACTGATCATATAAACCTGTATGTGCATAAAAAAAATCTATTCCATTTGGGAACTGTGCATGACAGGAAGGTTGCACTAGCTTCCCCTCATGTCACCCAGGCCCAGTAACTACCACACCTGCAGTTCCTGGGTGTGTAGTCACCCTCATTGCCTCGAGGAATCCACCCGAAATTCACACTCATTTGTGATTCACAACACCTGTGTGGCACAACCTTCCCATTGCGCCTGCAGAGCACTCTCCAAGAGGATGAATTTAAGAACCTACCCTGAGGCTAGTAGCTAATATTGGCTTTCTGATTGGGCTGAAATGAATGATACTGCCTGACTACCTTAACAGATTTGGATCTGTCTCAAATCTTAGTGCATGCAAATACTCTCACATAGGTTTCAATCTTTGGTAAAAATTTCAGAGCAACTTATTGAGCAGAACTTGAGATCATGCACATAAACAAGTTTGATGTGTGGCAAAATTTAAGTAAAACCTAATTATCAAAGGGAACTTGCAAGTGGCCTGGGCTTTTTAGGGCTTGAAGAAGAAATATCACAGAATGAAAATTACACTTCATTTTAACATTTTTGTAATATTGAATCAGTACCTTCAACATTTATTATGCCCTGGGCAATGAATCTTGTCATGATGGAACTCTTTTAGGTTCCAGTGTTTGTCTCTCTATGTTCCATGTCTGAAGAAAAGTATAATAATCCATAGATACTTAAAGCCAATATGTCATAATTCATTTAATAATTAAGTAATTATCAAATGTATTTTTTTATTATTTTAAAATGTTTAAGCTGTTTTAATTAAAACCAGTCCGAAATGTGCAGGATTTAAAAAGTGCAATTTACACAACAAATCATACATAACAATATTTTTACTTGATCCACAGGCATGCCAGTATGTTACACAGCTCTCCCCACACAATGAAAAAGGGCATCTTCCTTGCTGTATTTCCTTCGCTGAAAAGGTAAAAGTATATAGATAAATAACACTTTTACCATAAAATGTACATCTGACATATAAAAAACAAGGAATACATTTTACAGAAAGCTATAGACACCAGCTTTTACTTGCTACCTTGTGTTGGCATAAAGCCTGCATTAGTTTTGCTTTAAATTAAATTAAATTAAATTAAATTAAATTAAATTAAATTAAATTAAACTAAAAGACTAAAAGACTGTCATATTTTGTAGGGTGTTTACATGACATCATCCAATCAGCAGCTTTAAACTAAGCATGTGACCAATGACCATGACCTCTCATAAGCTGAAATGATTTATTGTTAAATGAATATAATAATTCTGTTTCTAAATTTTTGTAGAAGGTAGGTGTTTATTGTCCTTGATGTAAATTAGGTCTAATTAACTTGAATCACCATTTTTTCTTCAAAATATAACTAATAAAAATTTTCATAACAAACAAAAAACAGGTGGACGGGGGGGGGGGGGGGGGGGTGAAACAGACCAAAGCAAACTGAATATATATTACCTTTTTGACCAAATGTAGACTCTGTGTGATATTCAAAGACAAATTCTTCTCCTGCAAGTAGTTCCCACTCCAGGTGTATGAAGGCTGGCGCTGGGAGGACTAATTTCTTTTGAGTCAGTTGTTGAAAACTCAACCTTGTATTTAATGTGAACTGGGGGCGGAGAAGAGTGCTTTGTGTTCCCATGGTCAGCTTCCCTGGTTGTTTTTCTGGGAAAACAATTGAATATTCAGTATTTAAATATAAAACAATAAAATATTCAGGAGTTATGACATATCTTTATGGTCCATCCAAGTTCCTGTGACTGCTTTACTTTTCCTAGATAATTTTTCATACATGTGGGACAGTATAAAAATTCTGGCCCAGTAGTTGCAGGAGCTATTCCACTGACAGCCAGAGTGAAAACAATGTCTCACCTTGAACAGAATTTCTATGAGACATATAATTTAAAGTATAACAGAACAGTCATCACAGTTTGTGACATGTTCATTACCGGTGAACTGAGAATTAAATGAGCCATTCCAGCTGGTAACCTTTGACAATGCATTGTCATATGCAACCGACCATTGTGACCTCTGTGTGACAGTATTGTTCTATGAACAGCTCTTGGTACCATAAACATGGAAAGTCTTTCATCAAGGAACATACTGCCCAGCTTTTCCATAAAGACCCCATTCTTGGTCCAATGACAAAAACAACACAACAGTGTCGCAAAAAAAAAAACACTTTTAACTTGATATGTTATTACTGAACATAAAATTGGCCGAACACCTGCAAATATGTCTGAGGAAAAAAATTGTAAAGAATATTTACAAAAACATTAATTAACATAAAAACATGCAGACAAGGGTGCTGGGACAGACTATAGTTAATGAGTGTTATTTATTCAAATGAGCATACTGTAAATATAAATGGCAAACTACTCTAACAGAATGATATGATGATATTGACTTACTAAATCAAGGATGCCTTTATCATGCCAAAATGCAAGATAATGCCATTACTAAAATAAATGAGTGACCCATGGGTCATGATGCTCAGCAAGTATATGTTCCTCCACAGTAAATACCAGTAATAACATAAGATAATATGAAATTTCACATATCTTACAGCTACTACTGAAGTATTTGGCTTTTGTTAATATTTAGCAGAACTAGGTTATTTTTTAAAATTTACCCGGTAACTATCATTATTAAGGTTCAAATGAGATATGACACATAAAACTTGCATAAAAACCAAGGGACCGAAGGAGGTGCCACAATTGTCACATTTAATATACAGTACATCAATCTTTTCAAAAATACACTGACTGCTATATGAATTCACGCAAGTCAACTGTGAATGTAATATTTATTATTTTTCCCAACAGAATAACATCACTTTTTGTCTTATCTTAGGTATGACAGTTCGCCAAGCAGATGAAAATGAAAAAGTACACTTAGAAATGGCATGTACTTCTACTTATACTAGAATTGATCCAAACCCTATAGCTTGTACTGCCACCTCAATGTCTTCAGTTCATTAAAATTTGATGTTTGGATGGTAGACTGCTGCTACCACAAGCAGTGCAAGAAAAGGACAAAAAGTTCCAGATGAGGTTAATTACAAATTATGAATATGTTAAAATTTACAGTTATTACTTCACAGCAAGGAATTACCTTTCTTCAGTATACTTTTGGACTTTAAAAAGATGCACTTCAAATGAATGAAATTATCTGATTTTTTTTAAATATCTTTACATTTTCTGAGATTCAAAGAATAAGACATTACAAAATTTTCAGTTGTTCCTACAGCATCAGCAAACATTATTTGACCGTAAAAATCTTGCCATACAAAGCAGCTGTTACACTAATTAAGAGAGATCTGGGACAACTTGTGTATTATAACTGCTACATGAGGGACATAATAACTTACACAGCACCAATGACATTTTCAAAATACTGGCCACCAAGAGAAATACAGTAACTGACCTTTCGTTTTATTTGCCTTTATGATTTTGACCTTGACCTCTTCATCAGGTGGTTCTAGGTACCAGAGACAGTCGAATTTGAAGCTGTGCTCTTTAGAACCCACCTGTGGTCCATGGAATCGAACATGACCTTTGACCCCAATATCAAGTCTTGGACATAGGCCTGTTTAGAAAAATTACAAATTCAGTAAGAAAATACATACTTGAAGTATAGCATCTTTTTGTCAAACTTACTGAAACTGAGTCAGGGTTATAGGCTATAATATGGGCAAAAACAAAATTCATAACATTTAAGTCTAGCTAGCATGTCTCCATTGTTTGTGTAACCAAACTTATTTGCCATGGTGATGTCCTGTTGTAGATCAAATGTAGAAGTAGGTAAAAACCAAATATATGGATTTGATATGCATTGGCATGTCATGTATATATTACAGTAGTCAAATGGTTTCATCAACTACATATGTATAACTCTGCAAGTCAATTTTCATTTTTTTTTATGAACTCTGAATTATATTATGATTATCACCAATAATATGTAAGACTTATACGAAAGCAGATCCAGGGGGATCCAGGGGGGTCCAGAGCACCCCTTTTCATCTGAAGCAACCTTTTTTAAGGGTTTCAGACAAAATCTTTTGGCCTGGACCCCCCTATTACAGACCTGGGGACTTTTTATTTAGGTTTTTCATTAGTCCTCCTGGGTTGGACCCATCCCCCTTTTCAGATAATACACATATTATTACATATGTTTATTTAACTTTAAAGAGGGATGGGTAAATTAGGAGCACTATACACTGATTTACTGTCTCAACACTTACCTTTTTGTGGAAGGACATGGTTCAATGTGTCCCTTTTACCTGAAATAAAAAACAAATGACACAGATATGTAGGTGCTTATGTCAAAAGAATTTTGTACATGTCCAGACATAATGAAAATTACCCATTTACTACCTGACAGTGCACATATCAGGAAAAACAATATTAAAAGAATATTCTTGTGAATGCATAAAAAAAGAGAAAAAGTTTTTTTTCTCAAGCACTGTTTAAGTCAATCATGAAACTTTGCAAACAGAGTGTTGCAAACTAAGCACAAATTATTATACGCTAACATGATTAAATATATATTTAACAGGTTACTCCATTATATTCAGTGAAAGTGAAAAAAATTCTGTTCCTCTGACAGAAGGACTTTTGTCCTATCTGTTATAAGTTGGGGGTTGGGGGGCTCCTTCACTCAGATTATTCAGTGGGGGTGCTTTCAGTTAATTTTCCTGTGGATTGTCCCCTTCATATTTTCCCAGCAAATGAGACCTATGTGCACCCATATTGAGCACCATCAAAACAGCAAACTTAACAGCACACACATGTAATTGTGTCTCCTCTGCATTGTCTCTGTTCTTGGCCACTACAGGCTTAAAATATTTGAAGTATCTCAGCTGAATCTGATATAGAATGAACATTTTTTTAGGAATGAAATAAGCACTTATAGTTACCTTCAACAAAATGATAATGAACTCTGAAGTGAAAATGGCCATGCTTTTCATTTCCTGGTCCTGTCTTAAAGACAATATATAGGCTACTTCCTGAAGACTGGTAGGCCACTGTGGCTGTGCCTAAATATGCTCTGACTGGGCTGGTCTGTGTTCTGTCAGCATTATCATACACCTACAGACGTGACAACCAATAAATGAATAATATATTTTATTTGAAAAGAAAAGACATATATATGGAGAGAGAGAGAGAGAAAGAGAGAGAGAGAGAAAGAGAGAGTGAGACAGACTGACAGAGATAGAGAAATAGAAAGACAGAGACAGAGAAACAGAGAGACAGAGAGAGACAAAGACATAGGTGAAGATAGACAGAAATTGACAAATAAAATGACAGAGATATAGACAAACAAATCAGTTGATTGACATAAGAACAAATGAACATTCAGATATGCATTATACACTGGCAGTATAAATAATCCTAAATAATAAATTATTTTATATTCCTAGTATTTTATCACTAAAATTAGAAAAGAAATTAAAACAAAACTACAACTCACCCTGAACACACTCTGTGGGCGAATTTTGAAGAAATCACCATAGATGACAACTGAACCTCTGGTATCTGTATTACGTAATGTATATGTGTATATCTGGTCATTAGCATCGTAACTGGATGGGTAGTTTGGTGAGGTGAAGCTTCCAGACCGAGATGACAAGTATGGAGACCCAACAATTACCTTGTCATGCCTTTTAAGGTTACCTGATAAAATACAAAATAAAAAACACTGATTACCATGGTGCCATATTGATTATATACTGTTTTTTTTATTTTTGTTTGTGAGGGTTTCAATTTCACAAAAGAGAAATTATCACAAAAATGAAACCTCAACTAAAAAGGTGAACATTAGTTGATATTGTTGCCTTATAAGGCCAAAAAATAAAAAGGTATGGTTCTCAGGCACTTTTTCTCAGAAATCACTACGGGAGGGCAGTATTTTATTTTTGACCTTTTTTTTGTATGTTTTGATTTAAATGTCATTCAATCAGGGAAAAGCATCTAATCAAGAGTTTTTTTTGCTTAACAGGTCAAAGTACTACATAACAAAGGAAATTTGATCAAAATTGCATTATTTTATCTTCTTGAAAGATGAAAATCAAAATAAAAATGTTTGATGCGCGGGCTAAAATTTGACGTGGACGGTGCCTGAGAACCATACCTTTTATTTTCTTTGCCTAAGCATCTCATATAAATTATAAATCTATGTGTTTAGGGATGCTAGGCAAAAGTTTTATTTTACTAATATAAACCAATCTTTTATATTATTCATAAGTCAAAGCTTGATATTATGTATAATATGAGATCTGTTACAATATATCTCTAAAATTGAGCAAGAATATCTCCTTGTTCAATGTTCCTTGGGTCTTTCTCAAATCGTAAAGATTTTTGCAAGCACATCATATAATTAATACACCAAAGGATATACTCTGTGCAGTTTATAACTAAGGAAAAAAGTGGAAATCACCAAATTTTAAAGGTTTCCATTCATCTAAATTTTGAAAAAGAATCTATGTGATTTCTGGCTTCCTCTGTGTATATATTAGTGATCTTAGGGTAAATTTGGTTGTGAAAAGTCCATATAATACCTTCGTGAAGGATGTAATATTAGTATATATCAAATAGCATTCTGTAATAATCTAGCAATCATTATTTTAAAATCAATTAATATAATCTAAAATGTTCACCTGAGACTTCACTTTGGCTTACTATAACCATCACAAAGAAAATCAGATGGACATCAAAACCCAAAAGCATCTACAACAAAGGAGAAAACATAATAAAAAATATGTTATAAAAATTACCCTTTTTCTGTCACAGTAATTTTCTCTGAAAATAAGGTTCTCAGTGTTTAACTTATATACTGTGGTCAGTTTTATTTTTCTTTTGTTTCTTTGAACATCATTAAATAATTTTAAAAAATCACCACTAGTCATATTATTATTGTTAAAAGATACATGTTATAAGATCTTGTTTATAAATAAATATTAATAATACACAGACATTTATCAAATACTGATGAATTCATTTTTCCTTTTTTTGGTTTTCTCGTTAAAAATTATATACGTATGCAGTATACATGTATTTATATTACAAAGTAACAACTTGGCATTATTTGAAATATTTCTTATGCTTATAAAATATAACAGGCTAAATAAAGATAAAAAAGTCAAATATTAAGCAGAAATAATTATCGTTTCGTATTCATTATATTGCTAGGACTCTACCTTTTTAAAAAGATGATGAAGTCTTCCTAACTGCACGTCTATTCAACTTCATATCTTGCCTTACATGTTGAGTCGTTCCACTTTGAATGCTGTATGTAAACATACATCGCGCCCATCGTTCAGGAGTAATCTAGCACGTTATGTGTTCAAGGAATTGCTAGAGCCGAATATAAAACAGAGGAAACCCCTTTCTGTGGTGACAAATTGATTATCCAGCGCTTTTTAGCCTGGTCCCATTATTACTCATATTTTCCATTCAGCATTACCTTGACAGGTATCGTCAGGTAATTGCACAAACCTTGTTTACATTTCACTCTCGGTTACTACAGCCTACCCAGATATTCACACGCTCGGCACTTTGCAAAGTTATTAAAGAGAGCAAAAACCAAACTTTTAACAGAAATGAATGATTTGATAGGTCCAACCCGCTTGCATTCTTCACACAGAAGATTTATCTAGGCAATAACAATCTACAAGTGGAGAAAATTGGGCGTGGCAGAACCTCGGATTTAACTGAACACACCCCCTTTTTAGCCGCCACAAGGCTTCAAGCGTCCTAGTCCATCTCTGGACCCTATCGTCCTGTGCCTCCCTCTCCCCCATACACTCACAGAAAATTGAGGGGCATGCCCTCCGTATATATACGCTCATATGCACAGTGGCGGATCCAGAAATTCGAGAACAGGGGGGCGCTTATATTTGGTTGGTGGCTGATGGGTATTCTTAAATCTCAGTTCTAAAAATTTTGTTTTGTAAATTTAATATATATATATATATATATATATATATATATATATATATATATATATATATATACATATCGTTACACCTTCCTTTACTCTATGAAGTCTTCCTACCCCGGCATATAGAGCTTAACCTGGGGTATCGGCAAACTGGGTTTATCCCTTGATCAGACAGGCACCATTTGTCAAGCCTGGTCAGCATGCTCCCTATCATACTTGCTCTTGTCAGTACCAGTGTCTGCACAGTATCTGTTTACCCACTTAGAATGCCAGGAGTCACCGCTGTCCCCAACATGAACTTTGTCAAGCTAAAGCCGGGTTCACACTACAGACATATGCTTGCAGACCCTGGCAAGTGGTCATTTAAAGATTTTGCTGACAGTGTGTTCAGACTCCAGATTTGTGTCAGTGGACATGCATGTTTATATCCCATATTGGTATTAGCTTAAATTAAAAGAAGTTAAAAGAATGAATAAAATATTTAAATTTATCTGGGCAGTGGTATGATCTGAAAAGGTGAATTGGTATGAAGATAATTTTATATAGGAAATTTATATTTATAAATCACTTATTAAAAAATAATATTCACAATGTAATGAAATATTGAGTTAATGAGAATTACCTTTTTTCACAGACCTGTATCCAATAATGTTAACCAGGATATTCTAAATAAATGGAATTATTAAACAGTAGTATAAATTAATATGAATTTTTTTTGTGATTGTTTTTAACTGTTCCTCTCTAAATTTTTATTCACCACAGATATCACTAAAATAATCTTATGTAAGGTTTTATCAATTCTTAAATCTGATCCTGAATAAATCGGAAACAATATCAGATATCAATGATATATATAATAAAGTTTAAGACTTTGAAAAAACAAATTGTTGTCCTGATATTACCTCTAATTTCACGAATATGGCTCTATTATATCTTCCCTTTTTGGTAGTACACACAGTGGATCTATGCCTTGTAAATCAGTAAAATCTATTTTAGGCCTAATATATTAGCAGAAGTGTCCTTAAGAATAGGCCAGAGCTCTATTTCTCCCTGACATCAGAGAAAGCATCAGTTACATGTCTTTTACCTATTCACACAAGCAGATTTCTGCATGAAGACTGGTGTTGGCGGACTTAAGTGTGGGGAATTAATAAAATACAAACAAAAATAATAAGTCCTCAAGTGGTAGAGACGGTGTATTCAGTGAACACATGTATACAGCATGCTGGTCAGTTCATGTCTGTCCAGCTCAGTGGTCAATTCAAATCTGCTGCTGTAAAGACATCTGGCAGCATCATTATACTTTGACCCTGATGCTACCAGGGTGACACTGATGGGCTGCTCATTAACACTGATAGGATCATGCCAAGATACATACATTTACATTCTATTACAGCCATTAACATAAACCTGTGTTTCTTCATGTTACTGACACATTATACAAAAACTTCTTTATCAAATTAACTGAAACTTTACATCCACATGAAATGTGACCCAAAGATTATACATGTAGAAAATGGTATCAAACTAACATATAGCTATTACTTACTGTATAGGTTATCACAAGGTTTAGAACTTCAAAAGGCATAGAAAATCCACTTAAATCATAATTGCAGCACCACTAAATAAGATACAAGGATGAAAACAGAGTTAATTAAATTTATAGGAATCTAGTGTGTTCTAAATATGAAGCTAATATGTATATTATACTGAGTAATTTATAGAAGAATTATTATGGCCCAACAAACACATGTACTGGTGGTGACTGTCCAGTGGGCTGACCACATGGTGTGACACACTAGGGAACCGACAGGCCCACAGCATGGTTCTTCACATGTATAAAGTTAATAGTACATCTTGCAGAACATACACAATAAATTAGCATCACTTAATTTAGCTCTACCACAATAGTGTCATCATGCATGAACTCTAAAATATGTTTCATATTTGAAGAAAAATTATCATGTATGGAACTATTTTAATAAAAAATGTGCAGGAGTTCAGGCATGTGCAAGTGAAAATGTGAAGTAGCACAATAGTTTTTTTTCATATTCCTGTTTACACTTAAATCACATACTGAGAGTTGGAGGAAAGGCAGAATGAGTGATATAAAACAGAATACCAGGAGCTAAGCTTTCATAGATGAAGAATATTTTTCATATGTTATGGTAAAAGTAAAAATTGATATATCTCGATCCTAAAAAAATATTGTTTGCACATTTTTACAAAAAATGGATCAAACATGACCAAAACCTAATCAGGTGAGCAGATCCATAAGATACACGTGCTATATTGATCAGAAGTGATTCCAGGTAATGTTGTTTAGATGACCATAAAACAAATAAAATGAATTTTGACTTTATTTTGAAAGACCTTTTTGCATATTTTTAGGTAACATACAGTGTTATAAATATATATATATATATATATATATATATGTATATATATATATATATACTAACAACAAAAGATATATCGTATCTGTCAAGGATTGCTATGGTTTAGAATTATACAATATCTTGATTAAATTCAGCAATGCGCTAATGCCAGAGTGCACATGATATTGACATCCAAAACAGTGTTACAATATTGCCATAATTTAGTCCAGGAGGGCAGAGGTTCTTTGCCAATGGCTGAAAGATCCGTATTCTAAATAAAATAATGATGATAATTTATACCATTTTTACTTATTAAAATAATTAGTGGAGCTTTCCTTCATCCTGGCATTTGTATAATGTATTTAAAGACTATTTTCAACAATCTCTCACACTTTGAAATTCGGAGACAGGAGACATTCAATATGTTGCCCCCCCCCCCCTTTTACTCCCATATTCCTGAATTACTACTAAATAATAAATAGTATTTATATAGCACCAAAACTCCATTCGTCTGACTCACAGTGCTAAGAAACACAAATACACTTATCAGCTTATTTTCTATTGATAACTTTAATAGACATGACTTTAATAGAAATGGTAACAAACATCTTGCATCTAAAATGTATATTGTGTACCGGCAGTGAATTTTATAATGTGGTCTGTCATGGCAGTTGATTATATAAGAGGCTGTTTGAGCCTGGTACAGTCCAGCACCGACCGTGTCACTTATATTAACTTACAATTTAATACTTGTATCACAGAAGTTATTTTTACCTTTTATATAAATCTGCCAATGTCGTCCCAGTTTCTAAATAGGATGATCCACGAATAATGAAAAATTATAGACCTGTTAGAATTTTATGTACCAGCTCGAAACTCTTTGAAAAACTAATAAATTCCCAACTTAAATACTTCCTAGACGTCATCTTAAATAACTCAGTTTTCTGCATAAATTATAATTGTCCATCGGTACTTCTGGAGGCCATTGAAGAGCGGGGGGGGGGGGGGGGGGGAATAGACACAGGTCAGGTAGTTTGCCTTGTCCTTATATGGACTTATCCAAGGCCTTCCATCGTATGCCACACGCCCTTCTGATAGCAAAACTTTATATGTATATGGTATGACATAAAAAAACATTAAAACTGATGGCCAGTTAACTAACCGTAATCAGTGTGTCAAAATTGGTTCTGATATAAGTAACTGGCAACCTATTTATAAAGGTGTACTTCAAGGCAGTACTATTTAATATATTTGTCAGAGACGAGGTTGAAATCTAGGCGGATTTTAAATTTGCCTAGACGAGATTGCAATCGTGATCTCGCCTAGGCGATATATTTAATATATTTGTCAGAGGCGAGATTGAAATCCAGGCGGATTTTAAATTTGCCTAGACGAGATTGCAATTGTGATCTCGCCTAGGTGAGATTGCGATTGTGATCTTGGTTAGATAGATTTTAAACCCGCCTAGGCGAGATTGAGATTGTGATCTCGCCTAGGCGAGATTAAAATCCATCATGGAGCAGGCCAGGATTTTAATTTTTTTGTAAAAATTATTAGTGATATTTACAACCCCAAGGTTGTTAAGAAAACTGGGAAAAAATAAAGATTAATTAAAGTGTAGCAAATAATTGGTATGATATGGATGCTGTAAACCACATGAACTACATCAAAGGTGCAAGTATTAATCAAATATCTATTTAATAATTCTATTTCCAAAATTAATGTTAATTATTACATGAATAATTATTAAATTACTGTAAAAAAAGTTACATTAATACTAAAATATTCTGTAAATATTAATAAATATATTACTTGTGAACTATACATAAACATTCAGTGTTAAAATATTGAAAATCTGACTGAAAAAACTTTCATATGTCAATGCATAATTTATTAGGAAATTAGATCAAATTACTATTTTAATCTCACCTAGGCAGATTTTTAACTCGCCTAAGTGATATCAGGCAGATTTTAAACTCACCTGGATGACACCAGACAGATTTTAAACTCGCCTAGGCGAGATTAAAATCCTGGCCTGCTCAATGATGGATTTTAATCTCACCTAGGCGAGATTGCGATTGTGATCTCGTCTAGGTGAGTTTAAAATCCGTCTAGCCGAGATTACAATCACAATCTCGCCTAGGTGAAATCACAATCGCAATCTCGTCTAGGCGAATTTAAAATCCGCCCGGATTTCAATCTCGTCTCTGACATATTTGTTAATGACTTGTATGAGTATATCTAACTATGCTGATGATAATACCATGGGGGTTTGCTCATAAAGATAAAAAAGATTAAAGATGCACTTATATATCAATCAAAAGTTGCAATAAAATGGTTTTCAGATAATTGTATGGAAGCAAAACACAGTTTTCAAACCATGCTTATAAGCCATAATAAATCCCTTTTTGAAGAGTTTATCCTTAAAATTATTGACATATCTGTTACTGGGAAACACTGCGTTACACAATTAGGTGTTACTATAGACTGTAGTTAAATTTCATGAACACATAAATCTATTATGCTGGAAAGCTGGTTTCGAGCTCAATGTTTTTGCTAGTATTTCATGTTAGTTGGATAAGGCTTCTAAATTAACTCTAGTGAAAATTTTGTAACCTCTATTTTTAACTACTGCCCCATTGTTTGGCACTTTGTACTATGAGGAATCAACAGAGGCTTGAGAGTATTCAGCACAGGGCATTGAGACTTGTTTATAAAAAGAAAAATTTAACATATAATGACATGTTAAAGAATTCAATGAGGTGACCGTTGTGATATGCATATAGGGGTATACAGACGATTTTTTTGTTTCAAGAACATAAATTAAAATACTTAATATTTTAGATAATGATTCCTTCAGAGAGCTTATTTTGAATTTTTATACAATATGGGAAAGAGACATCCTCTACCATGGCCTTCCCTCTGTAAACTTGTAACAACACAAGAATCTCACAATGTCCTTTATTCCATAATTGTACATCTACACGGAGTCAACGCTCGATCCAGACTAAATTTTCCCATCTCAACTAACCCCTCCCTGTCATTGATACCCCAGCAGCCCTGTCTTGGTCAAGTGGATATACATTATACACAGGCGCCAGGCCAGCCAGCTCGGATGGGACATCCCCAAGATTAATGAGTATAGCTGGCAAGCTGACCCGGGGTGACCTTAGCTAAGGGTCGCACTGTCAGCTGGACCATGTGCTGTGTGTGGGTCCCAGTGTTACATTACCCCCACCCACAGAAAGACATGACCACATGTCTTGTCAGGGATATCTAAGTTAATTATAGTTGAACAAGTTATAGTAGATATATATAATTGATTATATAAAATTATACATTCTATTTCTGCCCATTTGTCAAATATAAGTCAAATGTTATCTCAACAGTGTAAGCATCTGTATTTTAAATAAAAACCTCACACACTATCTCAGCTAGACCCCAGCTGCTTTATGTAGTTGTACTCTAGACATGCACAACAATTACTATTTATCTAACTCAGCAGATCTTCCGCTGCAAATAAGCACATGAAATATATAATCACCCTGGCCTACATTCAAACTAGAAATTTTACCATATATGCTAGACAAGATACTGACTAGTAATTATCACTACTAATAGATATCAATCAATCTTATGTGCTCAGACCTCGAAATGAACAAATGCAGTGATTCTGTACCTTGTACGGACGGCTGTACCGGCTGTATCTGAGAGTATAACAAGTAATGTTCAGTTCATGTCACTAAAAATAAACAAAATATTATATATGAAACCAACTTATCCATGGCTCAGATAAAGCTTGAGATGAAATAAACAAAGCATATTGGAATCGAACTTATCCATGTTTCAAAAGACTGAAAGTATAATTGATTAAAAATGACAAGAAATTTAAAAAGTAAATAAGTCCATAACATATTTAAATTAGTCCACAATCACTGGGCTTCCATAACGTACTGGTGGATTTTTCAATCTGGTTGACCGTCGCAAATTGTTATCGATATGTGGAGACATTTGGGTTTTTTCAGATTCTGGTGCATGCATAGTTGTAATTAACGGCTGCCAATCAAACTCTGATTCGTCGTAAAGCGCAGCCGTTGCGTCTGGCAGCTTAGCCGTTGGTATGGTAGCCTTTGCATCCGGTGGTAGATTACCAACACGCGCACCAGGTGGTATTTTTACATCATTACGAGGCTCTGTTTGCGAGTTACAAGGCTTAAGTCTATTAAAGTGGACAACCATACGTTGTCTACCTCCCTCTTTTTGAATACGATACGTCACCTCAGATAATTGTGACACTACACGGTATGGGCCATCCCACTGATGGCACAGTTTGAGTGAAAGACCTTTGCGACAGCTAGGGCGATGTAACCACACACGATCTCCTTTCTTGTATCCGGTTCCATAGATTTTGTGATCATAATAATCTTTTTGCCTTCTTTGTGCCACCTTTAGGCGATTCCGCACCTCTTTAAAGGCTTCTTTAAAGGAGTCCTGTAGCTCTGTGGCGTATGTAGCATGATCACTCAGGTTACTTTCGGGGCTATTGAACATAAGGTCTACGGGAAGTCTTATCTCTCTGCCCAGCATCAGATAATTTGGCGTATATTTTGTGGAATCCTGTACACTGGCTCTGTAGGCACACATGACACGGGGGAGATGGGTATCCCAATCTTTCTGATTTGATGAACAATACATTTTTAGCATGCTTATCAGGGTCCTGTTGAAGCGCTCTATAAAGCCATCTGATTCTGGATGGTATGCCGTAGTTCTTGTTTTATCCATCTCCAACAGTTTACACATTTCTTGGAACAAGGCACTTTCATAGTTTCGCCCCTGGTCTGTATGGATTTGTAGTGGCGCACCATACCGACAAATAAATTCATTGACCAAAGTGTTGGCCACTGTGCTAGATTCCATATTTGGAATTGCATACGCCTCAACCCACTTTGTGAAGTAATCCTCAATAACCAGTATATATTTTGATCCACCCTCTGTTTCAGGGAGAGGCCCAATTATATCGCTGGCTAATCTTTCCATGGGGTATCCTGACACGGTGCTAGCTAATGGTGCCCGCCTTTTTCTAGCATATTGTTTGCCAGTGCCACATAGTTTGCATTTTC
The DNA here is from genome assembly GCA_026874595.1 of Sipunculus nudus. Classification (NCBI taxonomy): domain Eukaryota; kingdom Metazoa; phylum Annelida; class Sipuncula; order Golfingiida; family Sipunculidae; genus Sipunculus; species Sipunculus nudus. The sequence goes on from CM049315.1 coordinate 52,123,421, forward strand.
TACACCAATTTTCAGTGTCGCGTAAAGTCCAGGCCAGTAAAATCGTTCCCGGACTTTCTGTACAGTTTTAGTGACACCAAGGTGGCCAGCACTTGGGGCATCATGCAATACTTTCAGTACTTCGGGAACCAGGGCACAAGGTAACACTAATTGGAAGCGGGTGGTTTTGCCGTTCCGGTCTTCAAAGCGTCGGTACAGAATGCCTAGCTGCATCTCCAACTGGTCCCACTGATTTACTAAGATATGCACATTACGACTGCAGCCGTGTACTGTTTGTTGACTTGGTTTACCTTGTCCAGCCTCCTGCCATTTCAGGATCATAGACAGATCTGAGTCACCTAATTGCCAATTACGTATTTCCTGGTTTGTCCAACTTGGAGCCCAGTTACTGGCTCCACCCTTCTTTGATACGGCGTATGATACTCTTGCTATTTCTGAATTTGTGACTACTTGAGAAGTACCACCGCCTGGCTTTCTGGACAGTGCATCAGCGTTCTGATGACTTAAACCCCTACGATGTTCAATGGTAAAGTCAAAAGCTGAGAGATGTTCCAACCATCTTGCGATTTGACCTTCTGGCTCTTTCAAATTATGCAGCCATCGTAGCGACCCGTGGTCTGTTCTCAGACGGAAATGTCTTCCGAGCAAATAGTGACGGAAATGTTTGGTAAAATGAACCACCGCCAGGAGTTTTTGTCTGGTAACTGAATAATTACGTTCAGGCTTACTCAGTGTCCGACTGGCATAGGCCACAACCCGTTCTTCTCCATCCTGAATTTGAGATAATACCCCACCGATGCCAATGCCACTAGCATCAGTGTCAAGAATGAATTCAGCATCAGTTGTTGGATATGCTAGAACAGGAGCAGAAGTAAGTTTCTCTTTAAGGATGGTAAAGGCTTTCTCACATTCTTGAGTCCACTGAAATATTGCGCCTTTACAGGTCAGTTTGTGAAGGGGTCTAGCAATATCTGCAAACCCTTTTATGAATCTGCGGTAATAGGAAGCTAGTCCTAAGAAGCTTTGCAGGTCAGACAGAGTGGTTGGACGGGGCCAGGCTGTAATTGTATTGGTTTTCTCACAATCTGTCTCAATCCCATCTCCAGAGATGGTATGTCCAAGGAAATGTACTTTCTCTCTAAATAACTGGCACTTACTTGGTTTTATTTTGAGTCCAGCTTTTTGGATTCTCTCAAGGACCTCATGTAAACGCTCAAGATGACTGTCAAGTGTTTCACTGAATACAATGATATCATCCAAATATATAAGGCACGACTTCCGGTTAAGTCCTGAAAGCACAGTTTCCATCAATCTTGCAAAGGTCGCTGGGGCGTTACATAATCCGAAAGGCATAACACTAAATTCAAACAAACCGAAGGGTGTCACAAAAGCATTTTTTTCTTGATCTTTTGAGTCCATTTCTACTTGCCAATAACCGCTGGCTAGATCTAGAGTGGAGAAATACCTGGCACTATGCAACGCGTCTAGTGTGTCATCTATTCTTGGTAGTGGATAAGCATCTTTCTTGGTGAGACTATTTAGGCGGCGATAATCCACACAGAACCTTGTTTCCCCGTTCGGTTTGTTGACCAAAACAATTGGAGATGCCCATGGGCTAGTGGATGGTTTGACTATCCCTTCTTGTAGCATACGATTTATCTGCCTTTGTGCTTCGTTGAATTTGTGCGGGCCTAATCGGCGTGGACCCTGTCTGACTGGATGGTTATCACCGGTGTTGATACTGTGTTTAAGCTGGCTTGTCCGTCCAAGGTCATGGGGACCTACCGAAATCACTGATTCAAATTTATGTAAAAGTTTGGTAAGTCGCTCAAATTCATCTGGCTCTAATGGCGTGTCAGATAAATTGAACAGTTCTGCGATATCTCTCTCTGTGAGCGGATGTTTGAAGTCAGACGTACTGATACAGTGCTCTTGGTTGCACTCGGCTGTTTCTTCTTGAAGGCTTACTGTATAGCACACAGGACATTTGTCTGATATGTGTTTATCACCACAAGCGACCGGATGATATTCTCCAATATTTGCACCTTTATACAGTTTGACAGGGGTGGGCATGGGATTTAGAATACATATTGGTACTTGGTTGTTATTATCTGGCTCAGCTAACCCTCTGGTGATGATTACTTCATTTCTTTCAACAAAGCGTTTTTCAGGTTTCACAAATCCCAACGCAGCACTGACTCCCAGACCAACCTGAACATTACCATGCACAATAATTTGATGTTCTGGTGGTATAGTTATGTTTTCTGCAAGTGTCACATGTAGTACCCGGTGTTCTGTTTCACAGCGTGTTAATGATATGCTCTGTTCCCCACCTGTCATACACCTTTTCCCAAAATCCACCACAATTGAATGCTTCTCGAGGAAGTCGATTCCCAGGATACAGTCCTGCGTTATATCTGTGACAACTATTATATGGTGGTTTTCACATATCCCAGCCACCTGGATCTCCACCTCAGCTGCTCCCTCCACCAGCAATGGCTGACCATTAGCTGACACAACAGGGTACGGGACCTTCGATAAGCTCACATTAAGTTTTGTGTCAGCCCACAATTTGCTATTTACTAGTGTTACTGCCGAACCACTATCCACTAACATTTTGATTGGAATACCACTCACCTTGCCAGAGGCATATACAGCAAAATCAACCGCTGCACTCATCGATGGCACTGAATGGTTAATCCGTTCCTGAATGTCTCTCTGGGTCTTTCTTTCAATAGCTGATGCTTGACCCACAGCAACAGCAGGTCTTAGTTTTTTGTCTGTCTCTGCCTACGCCTATCTCTCTGGGGACAGTCTCTCTGTATGTGTCCATATTGTCCACAAGCCCAGCACTCAACATCAGAATGTCCCCAATTTTCATAATTACTCATGTGGGGTTGTTGTGAAGCAGTCAATAATTTCATCATCTGGGTCATTACTTCAGTATTTTTATCCAGTGCATTTTTAAGGGCTCTGTAAGTTGTATCAGATTCACTGGTTTCTCTATCATTAACCATGTTGACTTTTTTTTGGCTCACCTGTTCTTCCTTGAGGACGGCCTGATGCTGTTCCGCCAGTTCTACGGCTGTTTTCAATGTTGGAGGGCGTTCTAATTTCAAGCGCATGCGACATTCGCGGTCCTGGATGCTGTTGGTGAATTTCTTAACCAGCATTTCTTCTCTAGTATCCGCATCCATATTTGGGTAGGCTTGTTTAAGAAGCCTGGCTATTGCGCTGGCAAAATCGCTCAGTTCTTCATGCGGCAAGATGGACCTCATTTCAAATTCTCTTTGATAAGAATCTCTGGATAATGGTGTTAACCTATTGTCCAAAAAGTCAATGACATCCTTGTAGGCTGCACATTCTGCTTCAAGAGCATCATCAAATATCTGTTCTGCTCTTCCTCGCAAGCGAACGGGTAGGAACTGTAATTTGGCTGTACCATCCCAGTTGTTAATGACGGCACACCTTTCAAAATGTCTCTTCCAAACTGGCCATCTGTCACCATTCTCTACAGAGAATATTTCCGGCATTACTACTGGTCTGTTCTGAACTAATCCTGTGTTTTCTGATGAAGATGCCATGACTAAACTATAATCCTGCCGACTGCGCCACTTGTAAACTTGTAACAACACAAGAATCTCACAATGTCCTTTATTCCATAATTGTACATCTACACGGAGTCAACGCTCGATCCAGACTAAATTTTCCCATCTCAACTAACCCCTCCCTGTCATTGATACCCCAGCAGCCCTGTCTTGGTCAAGTGGATATACATTATACACAGGCGCCAGGCCAGCCAGCTCGGATGGGACATTCCCCAGATTAATGAGTATAGCTGGCAAGCTGACCCGGGGTGACCTTAGCTAAGGGTCGCACTGTCAGCTGGACCATGTGCTGTGTGTGGGTCCCAGTGTTACACCTCAAATAAAATGTCAGCTTCCCTTCTTTAGTACATGTATAACAATCAAGTTTAAAAGAAAAAACAACTTATATATCTAATAAACACCTTCAACAGTACACTGCTATTTTAAAGTATTTTAGAAATTCTGTTTGGCACCAGTGTCGTGGGTATTCCTTTCAAATGGCCACTTCCTAGTGACAAGGCTGCTTGATTCCTGTTGATATGAACCAGCTGCAGAGAAGATCACTTAAGCTGGGCTCACACTACATACTTGAGTCAGCCAACACCAGTCTTCATACAGAAATCTGCTTTTGTGAACGGGTCAAAGACTTAAGTTGGACATGTACTGATACTTTCCCTGATGTCGGGGAGGAATAGAGCTTGGTCCTGTGCTCAACGATACACCTCGTGAAACATTATACCTTAATGAGGTTTTAATGAGTTACAAGGCATAGATTCACTGTGTGCACAGTCAAAGAGGGAAGATTAGACCCAAAATTATAAAATTAGAGGTAATATTAATTTTTATTAAAATTAATAAAAATTTGTATTTTCAAATTCTTGGCATTATTATAATAATCATTGATGTTTTATATTGTTTCCTATTTTTCAGGATAAGATTTAAGAATTGATAAAAAGTAACATAAGATTATTAAAGTTATCTGTGATGAATAAAAATTTAGAAAGGAACAGTTATAAACAGTCACTGACAAAAATTTAATTTTAAGCTACACTTTATTGCTTTCTACAAGAAATAATACATTTACCTAGAGAAATATATGGTTAGAACATATTTCAGCTGGTTATTTTCATTTTCTACTGTATAATAATTCCATTAATTTTGAAAATTCTGGTTAACATTATTGGATACAGGTCTGTGTAAAAAAAGTTAATTTCTCATCAACTCAGTATTCAATTGAACTGAATATTATTTTTTTTAATTAGTGATTAATGAATATAAATTTCCTATATAAAATTATCTCCATACCAAATCACCGTTTAAGATCATTATACTGCCATTTGCACTCTGGGTAGGCCTAATTTGGAAATATTCAATTTCGCCAAGATGAATTTACATATTTTATCTGTTCTATTTACTTCATCTAATTTTAGCTCCTACCAAATGGGATATACACATGCACGTCCACTGACAGATATCTGCAGTCTGAACACTCTGTCAGCAGTCTCCTTAAGTGACCACTGTGTCTGCGAGCACATGTCTGTAGTGTGAACCCCTTACAATGTAGACACATTCACTATACCGTGCTGTCATCACAATCACTGTTGAGTGGCATCCTAGTGATAACATAAGTAGATAACTGTATGCGGTCTACAGGCTTTTTCTAAGGGAAGTGAAGCCTAATGATATATATTTTCATTTCATCTATTTTCACCATGTATCCCTTACCCCCTTAAAATTATTAACAGGTATAGGGGGAAATGGGGAAAATTTTGGAAATTCTTTAAATGTGCAATGTAAAGAGGACATTTTGAGGCACCTGTCGCATAAAGTATGAGGATTTTCTGTTGGAGGTTGGGGCATATTAACGTGAGGCCGGCTTTCATATTCATATTTCTTCAAAATAAGAATATTAACTTGAAAGTAGAATGTTGATGTCAATGGAAAAAGCACATCTATGTTTATAACTTGCAAAATATTATCATCTTTCAAAAGTAATTTTTTGGTAAAATAATTGTTAAAATCTTCAAGTCGTATTTCAAAGTTTTTACCGGCTTCTCCTTAGGCTAACGGGAAGGCCGTGCCTCTCTCACAGGCGAATACAATTTAGGGGATTCCTTGGTGTTATGACCCAGGAGAGTGAAATAAAAGAAATAACTGGATGCTACCTTATAATAAGGACTCAATCACAAAACTGTTCATTAATATCCTAAACTTATGATTTGGTAAGTAATAAAATGTGGATAATTTATTAGTCTTATTTCTAGGGAATTTAAAAGAAATGTGTAAAATGAAAATTAATTACGAATAAATTGGAAAAGAAATAAATTAAATAAGAGATGTTTCAGTTCAACCGGGGGCGCGCCGCGGGCGCCCCCCTCTGGATCCGCCACTGATGCAGTGTGATTGCAGAATAAAAATCATAACAAATGATTGGGTTTCTTGTGAAAGAATTAATAAAGTAAGTATTTTTTTTTCTTGCGGCTGTTGGGCTGTTATGGTATTGCTGTGTATTGGTCCATCTAATCTTATTAGGTCTATCTCTACCAATCCACAGTGAATATTTACATATAAATTTTTTTCGTTGTTTATATGCTTATTATTCTGCCTCTTTTTCATCCGATTTTATTTATTTCTACCCATGATATTACCATGGTCCAATTACTTTAACTCATTTTAGTGACGTTGATCTATAGTTTAAGGTCACAGGTTTGAATACCTTTAGATTTGGAAAGTCGATTATCTTAATCTTCAAAACTGGATTAGATGCAAAGATAAAATCTAGTTGCGATCATTTCGATGCCAAAATTTTGGAATTCACTAGTGCGAAAAAAAAATATATGCGAGAATAAGGTGACTCAGCACTTTTCAGTTAAGACGCGTTTCCATATAAATCATTTTCCCCTAGAAAGTTGAAACTTTAACAGAACTGTCCCATTTACAATGTAGGTATTCAGTGGCAAATTTGTTCGCGATATCTTTAAAATATTTTAAATAATATGGAAAATTAAAAAAAAGTGACGTCATCATGTTAACATATAATTTATAAAAACTCACGTAGGTAACTTTATAAGGCTAGGAATTTACGACGTAGACGCGCATAGTGAACTTAGGTTTTGAGATTTTTATTTTTTAACAATGTGCATATTACAGAAGTGATATCTCCATTTTCACCTCATCTGCAAAACACAAGAAGGAACAATCAAATTTCAATTCTCAGTTCTGTTTTACATTAGGTACCTCAGTTCTGATCTGAGACAGCTAGTAAAGTTAGACCATGCAATGGGAATACCAAACAAAGGATAAATGGGAGAGGGCGGTTTAGGTGAAGATCCGTGTCTGCCGAAGACCCCTAGAGAGTAAGGCCCAAAAAAATAAAAGGTATGGTTTTCAGGCACCGCCCGCACCAATTTTAATCCCCCCCATCAAAAGTTTTTATTTGATTTTCAACAGAAACTTACCAATTTTGAGCTGCAGCCGCTCGGACATTTCTTTCAAGATGATTAAATCATACAATTTCCTTTGTTATGTAGTGCTTTTTACTTTTATAGCAAAATAAATCAGTTACTATCATGCTTTTCCCTTATTATTTGACATTTTTTATTGAAACATACCAAAAAAATTAAAATAAAAAAACCGCCAACCCGCATTGATTTCTGAAAAAAGTGCCTGAGAAAATACTTTTTTATTTTGGCCTTACAAGAATTTTTTTTTTCAAAACCGACCGTTAACCCAGGCTTGTGCTGTCACCTGCTGGTAAGTTTCCGCATTAAATCTAAATCTCACCCTGGCCACCGTGACCAAATCTAATAATTAAACTAACAATTACATTAATCATTTGGCCGGGCAGATTATTCTGTGTTCTTTATATATAACTTCATGAACGATCTGAAAAAGGGCATTCGATCATCCCGGGTTGATTGCAAATACTTCGAAAAGTTTAGCTACAACCGTCGAAACAAGCATTTTATACCTCCGGTGGGAGGCCATGGTACTGTGTTTTCTCCGTTGTTGGATGGTTTGTCTGTTAGTAACTTAGGCCATAAAGTAATTAATCAAAAGATTTTGATTAAATTTTGGAGAGGGTTAGGGTTACACCCAAGGAACATTCCATTCAATTTGGAAGTAATTTAGATCACCAAAATTTATTTTTAATTCAAAGAATTATACAGAATTGTGACGTATAGATTGATTCGTTTGTCCACGGGGAAATCGCCCCATTTATAGCTATTTATCCAAGGAATTGTTAAGAAACTGACCAGATTAACCCATGCTACTGAAGCATGACATTGTGTACAACATAGGCATAAGGCCAAAGAAATAAAAAAGGTAAGGTTCTCAGGCACTTTTTTTCAGAAATTAGTGCGGGCGGGCGGTATTTTATTTTTGACCTTTTTATCTTTGTTTCGATACAAATATCATATGATAAGGGAAAAGCATGAATTAAACAATTATTCTTTTGCTAAGCAGGTTAAAGCACTACATAAATTGTAATATTTATCTTCTTTAAAGATAAAAATAAAAATAAAAATGTTTGATGCGGGGCTTAAAATTGACGCGCGCGGTGCCTGAGAATCATACCTTTTATTTTTTTTCTGGCCTTAAAGCTTGATATGGGAGACCCTGGCAGGTCTATCAGGTAATCGTAAGACTACTACATATCTTTAGTGTCAAAAGTGTTGTAGCTTCTTAGTTTTTAGGGTTAAGATCCAAGGTCGCTGGGACACAAGGGCCAGTTTTCATAATAAGATTTTCATCAAGATCACCGAGACTTTTTTGCTTCTTTCAGGAGGTTATGCGTTTATCCACGTTCGTGTGTATATGTGTCTGTGTGTTTGTCTGTAACATAACTCTAACAATCATGGAATCTCCTGACATTTTGATAACATTTCGGGAATGGGACAATGAAGAATCAATTTTATTTGATTTTTTGTGCATCCGGTACCTGCTCTGGATTCAAGAATGTCATGAAGCAATATTCACAAATGTACTGTCACTTATGCACTAATGCACCTGGGTATCATGGCCGAATAAGTGAGGGCAAATACGGATATGTGAGCATGCCACAACAGGGACCCCTCACTTTGTCAGAGGCTTGCATTCCTTTGAATGCAGATTTCTAATGGTCTCTTTTTAAATATTCTTTTCAATGTATGTACTTTACGGAACAAATACTAGAAATGTGAACTGAGCCAACAGTTACCTATGGCGGAGGGCCTGATAAAAACTCTGATGTGTTTTACAGCTTTTTTTGTTTTGTTCACTGGATCAATGGATTGATCATGGCTAGGTCAGATCTTAAAAAAAGCGGCCCTAATACCATTGAATGTCCTCGTCTTCGACAATATAACAATTTTCTAAGATGAGATAAGTCTAAAGACTGCCAAACTACCTGAGTTCAATTAAGCTTAATATACATGGTAAGGTTGATCTATACATATTTGAAATACCCATAACATCCTCTATATAAATAAAGGTTTTGTCGTAGGTTTGAAAATTTAAAAAAAGCTAAATTTTTATTATTTGATATCAGCAGAAGTCTCTTTCATCTTCTCTCTGTCTTCTTATATTTTAATAAATAAAAAAAAACGACAAATTGACCAACAACTCTTTGTTAAAATTTACTAATAACTGCTTTATAAAACAAGATATAAAAAAGAATGATTTTATTTGTCACAAGGGGCTGGCTTTAAATTTTAATAAAGCATTTTTTATCCTCGTCAATGGTTCAGCTGAAAAACTGACAACCGTTCCTTTTTATAAGAATTTTAATCCACGTTTTAATATTTTTTTAAACAGTTTATAGGTAAATATATTATCATATATATCTATGTTATATATATATATATATATATATATATATATATATATATATATACATGATACATATATGTGATATATGTAGGGCTTGTTTGCATCAGTAAAATAAGACTGTATTTTATATATTCATGAAACTTTTTTGTTATTCTCTATTTTAGAGTTTAATACAATACTTATTGTCAATTCATCATGGTAAGTTTAAATTTATTACATGAAAGAGCTGTTTTCAACGATATATACCGGTATCCCAATCCCCCTTATGATGTATATGTATTATGTATTATGTACATTATCACCTGTGGATAGCAAATGAGGAAACTAACACTCGTGGTACATGTGTGTTCACTGTTACACAAATTCTATACGGGAGTGCTTCTTTCCCTACACTCTAAGAAAAAAGGGTTCTTGAGGGTTCTTTGAGGGTTCTTTGAAGAACCAAAGGGTTGAGTAAAGAACTCTAGGGTGTTATGAGGCAAAACAGGGTTCTTTAAATGAGGGTGGGTTCTTTGGGATGATTTAGGGTTCTTTGAGAGGCATGAGGGTTCTTTGGAAGTGCTTCCTTAGAGATATAAGGGAGTCTAAATTTAAAGGTTGAACTCAAGTATTAAAATAGTTGTATTGATAATTATTAGTGAGGTCCGAATACAGGTCTACATGATATTATGATTAAGGAAATTTAAGTTAATTTTTTTTTCAATTAAATAATCATGCAGTCAGTCTTACTAGAAATTTTGGTCTAGTAAAGTAATTCATAGCTGAATTAGTTTTGGCAATTAAAGATTGTATGTTGGTATATATATATATATATATATATATATATATATATATATATATGTAAGTGTATACTTTTCAGCAGTGATATACAATCTGAACCAAAATTGGTACTCTTGTTATTTTTTATTATTAATAATCATCATCAATACATTTAAAATGGAAATATGACAGACTCTAGCCAGGGTTACACAACACGGCAATCACTTGTCTCTCACAATTTTCAGCATTTCTGTGCGATTGGCGTGTAGTGTAAACAGCATTTTTCAGCTGCATTCATGTAAAAACGAGGCGACGACTCCCACTGGCGTTGCTTAATCGTAAATTGATACGCTTTCGCGCCAATCTTACAAGTGCCGGGTATTTAGAACAGTGTGCTGACCAGTGCTGACCAGTGGAGACAGATCAAGGTTCAGCTGAAGTACTGTACAGACTGCAAGCCAGTAACGTCACAAACAGACAGTGAAGACTATAAGGTAAGTTTATGAATGTATTATTTTACCCACTGAATATTTGTTAACTCTATCTGGAGAGAAATGCAATATATCATCTACATGAGTTATAACACTTAATTGAGCTTTAAAGTTGCAAGTTATATATCGGGATGCATTGCTGTAAGAAAAATGCGCAGTATATGTTTTTGACGATACACAATCAGTTTGGATTATTTGTAACACAGATGTTATTATATATCTTTTAAATGTACAGTGTACTTGTATACAGAGCATGGATAGTAGTAGTATCGTGGATGTATTACGGTACCCAAGGCAAGTTTCTAACATGGCCCGGGCATAGATTCCCTTTTGACAGTGTAATCATCAAACCTCTCCAATACGTCGTTTGTAGGCCAGTGCTTGCGGATATACAAGTTGGGTGTATGTATGTTTGTGTGAAGTGTATATTTACATATATTCGTGTGCGCAATTATTTTAATATGTTTGTGCATATATATATACATATATATATGTATAATATATATATAGTATATAAATACATATGTGTGTGAGTGTGCGTGTGTGCGTGTATTTGTTCTGTGTATTCAAGAGGTTCTATAACTGATGTTCTAATATACTATTATGGTCAGGGGAAGCACGTTTTAAAATGTGTTCCTTTATAAAGGTTAGATGATATCGATTGTAATACCAGATGTAGGTTGCAATGTGTACACCATGCACATGTGGAATGATAAATGAGTAGTCATTAGGTGGCCATCGGCCCATCAGTGGGAGCTGGTCACACTTGATACTCCATCCCTGTAAACTCCTTGGTCTTACAGTGCCTGAGTGCTAGGCTGTATAGATACATCCGATTGTGAAATCACAGAAACAGTCACTGGTCACGCGGTGCCCTGGGCTTCAGCATGCTCACTTTTTCACTGTTTGGGGTCATACTGTTTGTCCAACACCAAACATGTTATTCTTGTAAACCTAAATTCAGTTGTTATTTTTCAGGTTTGAAGAATAATGCTGCAATATTAACGATCCCGGGTCTTTTGGGGGAAAATGAAGACCACCTGTTCCTCCATAAAAAGGTAATTATGTTGTTACTTTGTTTTAAATTAGAATATATAAATATTACTAACTTCATGGGGCAGAGGTACAGTGAAACATGCCTCTTTACATTTGAAATTTAGCTATCAATCTATCTATCTATCTATCTATCTATCTATCTATCTATCTATTCGTGGGGATATTTTCCTCTATTTTGGCACACCTAACTTTCTGCGATGCTGATCTAGGAAAAAACAGGTTTTGTCCATCTTTATAATGGAAAAAATAATATACTCAGGGCCGCTAACGCTGGGACTGTTTTAAAATATACGTTTAATATACAAATAACAAAATTAATGTAAATAGACTTACTTTTTCTGTAACCTATAGACAACTTAAGGGTTACTTCAAAATACTCTGTATATAATTGCTGCTTTTATTTATATTGGAATGTGTATTTTCAGTTACAGGAAGAAACGTCGCAATACCAATACTAAAGTTCACTGGTGGTCAGGATGTACTCCATGATGGCGAGTTGCACGTGGTGGCAGTAGCTGTATTCTCACCTGTGATGACGGCTCCTTATACGTTACGATGCGGATTGCCCTTGTGATGGCGGCCTATTGGGCATATGGGTTTCAGTACCTGCAGTCACTGAGAAAGACTTTTTCTTTTTTAGAGGAGTTTGTGTTTGGACTTAAAAGCTCTAGGGCTGTGCCTATATCTGTTGTGAGGCTGCACACAGAGCTAACGCATTAATGGACCTATTACCTATAGTGGTGTGCCGATTAATCGATTAAATCGATGATTGGTCGTTTTCTTTCAAAATCGATTGCATTTTTGCACAAACGATTAAAAATGATTATGTAAGCACATGCAAAGAATATAATCCTGTTAGACATATACAAGCAAAGGGTAATGAACAGCATTAAAATTGAACCTTACATTTATTGCCAGCTTCAAGTTGACCTTGGGTGCGGATGGATTGATGGTTTCTAATGAAAGATGCTTTTTTTTATCCTTACATTTATGGGTTGGATATATACATGGAGTATGACTGTAAGTCAGAAAATTAATTGCTACTAGCCAATATAATAAGCTTAAACTGAAAAGAAATCCTTTTTCAATATACTATATATATATAGTATTACACCCAGAGATGCAGCATATATTGCTTAAATATGATGATGATACCACCTAACGTGATGACAGTAATATATAATTCTTCCAGTAAAAGTTTCACCACATATAGAATATACATATTTGTGTTTTTAAACAATATGTAGCATATTTTAAAATAATTATAATCTAATGACATTCAAAGACAAAGTTTGTGCATATATATATATATATATATATATATATATATATATAGAAAGAAAGAAAAAGAGATAATAAATGGTATGATTTCCTCTTAATCTTATATTATGTACATGTATATTAAGGGTAATGTAACCTGTTTTGTATAGAGGCATCCTTTTGCTTCAATATATATTATTTTCAATATTTAAATAAATGCAAATAAATATATTATTTATGTATATTATGGTATTTGTATTTATTTTTTTAATCCAGTAGTCTGGACCCCATATCAGGATAAGATATTGTTTATCAGTGTGAACTCAGTATCAATATGAAATCAGTAAATGAACAATTTTTGTAATCAGCAATAAAGGGGGGGGGGGGGTATCTCAAGAACCCTAAAGGTGCCCAAAGCTCTATAAGGTTCTTTAATGAACCCTATGATCAAGATAATATAAAGTTGTTTAAACAACCCTGAAGGTGTTTTAAAGAACCCTATCATAGGGTTCTATTAAAGAACCCTGAAAGTGTTTTAAAGATCCCTATCATTGGGTTCTTTTAAAGAACCCTTGAGGTGTTTTAAAGAACCCTATCAAAGGGTTAAATTAAAGAACCCTAAGGGTGTTTTAAAGAACCCTATCATAGGGTTCTTTGAAAGTACCCTATCATAGGGTTCTTTAAAGAACCAAATAGGGTTCCATATTTGTGACAACGTAAAGAACCCTATTGAGTTCTTTGAAGCACCATTCATTCTTAGAGTGTAGGCACCACAACAATAGAATAACACATCCCATATGACAAGCGTCTGTAACTACTAACAGTATGACCAGATGCTACACTTGTTTACTTAGCTGGCACTGTTCAGAAACTCTAGTCCTTATGAGATGGGCTAAAACAAATTACCGACCATAGTAACATCGATCAATTAAACCTAATTGGTTATTACTGACGCGATTGATAATTTCGAATATAGACTCCGGAGGCGTCATGTTGTTCGATCTGTCTCTTCAAAGACGTAATTAAGGAGGACCATTATTTACCCGTGTATGGCGTGAGTCAGCAAAAGCATTAAAAAATTTTCCTTGGGATAGACAAGTTTAATTGAACAGAAAAGTAACTTTTGTTTATACCACGCATATTACTCTATGGTTGCGTAATTTTTGACGACCATTATTCCAATAAAACGCTTTATTTTTTTTCCTTTACCTTCACGTTTCCGTTACAGTTTAAAGTTATAACTTGTCTTTTACGGTATATATAAGGTGACGCCTTTGTTTGTGGCCAGGCCAAGCCCCATATGAATAATCTCTAATATATAAATACATACACTGGGAGAAACGGGCATTAAATTTTGCCCCTTCATGATCTTGATTTTTCTATTCTATAGGTTCACAATCGTTATTAATCTTTGTACTAATACATATTATTTGTGTGTTTAAATAAGACTTGAACTGGCTGGGCCATCAGAAAGACCTTACGCTTAGACCATACCGTGACACGTATTTGTATACTCTGCATGATGGCTTGGATTTTTATTGAGTTCTAACCATAAGCGTCCTCGCTTGCTGCTGGTAAGATTTGATGAAACGATTAAATCTCGTACAAACAAGTTTTTCTTATTTTCTATAAATTTAAGTGTAACATCATCGGGAAAAATAACAAAATAAAACAACAAGCATGTTTTCACTATTTCTTCAGCATTTATTACCCTCGAACAACTAGGGTTCGTCGGCTGTCTTTTGATGTGACTGGGAAATTGATATAATGAGTAATTACTAATTAATCCCGAGCGGTCAGATCTCTTTGACACTCGTGAGACTCGGCCATATAAGTAGCTCTTCAAAGTCTATGTAGTTTGGGAAAACAACCCACAGATCAACTGTCCCGTTTTATTCTGCTAACCATAATTCCGTGAGTTTGTCTTTAATCTTCCAGACAATCCATCTGTAACAACGAACACTTCTTTTTCTTCTTCCTTGTTTATTATATTAAAATGAAACTTGTATACAGCTCGGCTTTGAAAAGAGTGCGAAAAAAATACCATCTCTACCATATACAGGAGAAATACTGGTGGTGGTACTCGAAGCATAAAAAACGTAAAGGTGGTACAGGTAGTATTTAATAAAATTGTGACAATGACGTAAACCTTCTAATCATTCAAGGAAAATATATTTGAAAAAAAGTTCATGTCGAAACTGCAACCATGATCCATATAAAACATTTTTTATGCCATTTCCGCCAAAACATCCGAAAAGTCAATATCACACCAGCGAGTATTGAACTAAATATATAAAGCAGAACATGAAGGATAATGACAAACATAATTATCTACTTGGTTCAGTACAGGGTGCAGGAAATTTGTGCAGATGTTGCTTATACCAATATATATATATATATATATAATATATCTTAGTGGTGTGCCAATAAATCGATTAAATCGATGATAGGTCGTTTTCTTTCAAAATTGATCGATATGATTGCTTTGTGCATAATCAATTAAAACGATTTTGTATTCGCATGCAAAGAATCAGAGATCAGAGATATACGAACACAAAGTAAAGGACAGTATCAAAACGGAGCCTTGCGCACACAACAATCGTCCGACGGCAAGTCGGCCTTGGATGCGGGTGGATTGACGGTTTCATTATGAATACCGATGTACATGTCATCCTATTTACTAGGGTCATTTTTTAGGTACTAGTATACAGTAGAGGAAATATAGAAGGTACATAAAATAATCGATTTATTTTTCAATCATCGATTATGTTTTAAAAACCAGTCCCTACCACTTATATATATATATATATATACATACACATATATATATATATATATATATATATATATATATATATATATATATATATATATTGTTACAGGCGCTCTTTTTATTGTGTGACACGGGCGTAAATCGTGTAGTGACACCCTCGCCTTGCCGTTTGTTACATTCTATGTTTGGTCCCTACTGGTTGAACTCTCGTTGTCATGTGAGCCTTGGGATTTCACGCCAGGTCGTGGGTCACGTAATGACCCTGGTGTGTGGAGATGCACAGCGCTGTTTTTCTAGAGAATTCCTGGAGTGTGTGTTGTGCAAGACCTTATAGACTATTCGAGAAGTGGAAAATTCCCGGCTTGAGGTATATAAAGGGGCTGTTTTTTAGGACCAGGGGCAGACAGCAGAGCAGGTTCCAGCGGACGCAGAAGCGTGTGTCTGATTCTAGGACCTTATCCGACGAATGCGGGAATTATACATTTTCAAAGACTTTCTCCTGGATTTTATACATTTGGACTTCAGTTTACTTTCTGGGTTGATGCAAGAACTCTCCACTGGACTGTCATTCTCCGAGAGTATATATTTTAAGGACTTATCGTTTTGGTGGTGTTGGTATCCAGGTACTGTGTGCACATACATTATTTTCTCTGTGATTGTATTTACTTGTTGCTGTCCCGCTGTTTTACTGTATAATTGTATTGATTTAGTGTATTGTATTGTAAGGGTTGTTTTAAGAATAAATTATAGTTATTTTTTTTAACAAAAAAACACTGACTTCTTTATTCATTCCCCTAGACATTTCACGCTGTCTGGTGTTACAGAATCTGATTTTTTTTATCTCCGTTACAGAATTTGTATTCATCATGCATACGTGATCTGTTTATATTAGCTTCCGTAACAATATATATATATATATATATATATATATATATATATATAGATATATATATAAATTGTCACGTGGACAGAACATAGCCTGATACCCATGCCGGAAGGTGGGTTAGGGTTGCGGAACGAAGTATTGCATAATTCTTCTTCAATTCTGAAAAACGAGATTTCAGACGAATTCCAAATCTTATAACCTTCACTTTGATCTTAAAATGATCTTTAATTATCTATTGTCGTCTGTAGGATTACTGTGATTATAACTTTTCAACTACTGCATATTTTCCCCTCAAATTTGATACACTATTTCTTTCATCAGATTTACTGGAAGAGTTCGAAAACTAGTGAGCTTGTCTTTTATCTTCAGTGGAAAATCTGTTAAAAATCTAGGATTTTCTTAACCCAACAGTTACTGTATATTTTCTCCTCATATATGATACACCAATTGTTCCAAATAAGATTTTTCGAATTCGAAATTTGGTGACCATGACCTTTTTCTTCAAGATTGAATCTGGCGAAATATAAATGATTTTATAAGCGCCATACCTTTTGAATGTTTCCCCTCAAATTCGGGTTTGGCCCATGGTTCGGGAAATAAGTACAAAGCCATACTATTTATACACTAATAGTTTATCGATTCAACTAACCTGTTTATTTTTGCTACATAAAGTCAAACTAAATATTTTATAACAGTGAAAGGTAAGCTCAACATCTTGGCTTGCGTTTCGGTATAAAATATCATTGCTATAACTTTACATACAACTGTCTTACTGTATTGGGGACTATACGGGCCAGTCACCCTAGGCAATTTCGGGGCGTGTCGTTGCTATAATGCAGGAAATCTTACTGACAACCGATCTGATGTGTCCAAGAATGCATGTGTACAGGGCTTTTACGTAGAATCAATTTAGAAGAGGAACCCATTTTGCATATATGGTTGATGGTCATGTTACGCATGGACATCAGGTGTATCAACCGTGATATACCTTATATTTCACATATACCAATGGGTTTGTGAATTTCAGCGCCATGGCTTCACATGTAATACTGGTAACCCATATTGCATATTTTGAGGTATAAATGGGAACATGTTTGCAACATTATGCCGCTGTGTCCTACAAGTTATTTGGCAATGCCTAATGCTGTCCTGTAATATACAATGCTTAGCTTTCTTGAGTTCGGACATGCTGCCTCATCGCAAGCTTCTTTGTCAGATGGCTTGCTGTCCTAAAGCATCTATTCTCCTAATTTTAATCCAAGTTTTATTCCACCAAGATGATTTCTTTTTTAAATGAACATTTTTTTCCTTTGTTCCCAGACCTAACATGTTACATGAAACATATTATATATTTGTTGAAGAATTTTGAACGACGTTGATTTTCGTTCCAGCGAAGAAACCCTGAGAGCCGTTACGACACCACCCTGCGCCATTTTCACCCTGCTTGAGACACTGTCATGCGTCTGCTCAGCGTCATTGTCACCCTTGTTCAGACACTGTTACGTTTCTGCTCTGCGTTATTGTCACCCTGGTTGAGACACTGTCACGCTTCTGTTTAGTTTTATTGTTTCCCTGTTTGAGACCATGTTACGCTTCTGTTCTGCTTCATTGTTATCTTGGTTGAGATGCTGTCACGCTTCTGTTCTGTGCCTTTGTCACCGTGGTTGAGAAACTGTCACCTTTCTGTTCTGCGTCATTGCTTCATTATGAAGAAACACTTTAACTCCTCTTGTCTGAACCATCTCTTCCCTGGCTGAGATTTTGTAATGCCGTGGTCACACGGCTCGCTGTTCCTGGCTCGCTGTTCCTAGAATTTGCCTTAATTCCGCTCATCGGGATTAGGTCACATTGCACAGTTCGTTCCACAGTCCGCGCTCATGAATGGGCCATATCAGCCGCCATTTTGTACATGTGATATGATCACGTGACTCATATTCAATAATAACTAACTCTTGATTTTCTCCTGATATTCAATAACTAACTCCTTAATGTCAGACTTTTAGTATTTTTTGGTCCGAATTTCAAAGGAACCGATTCAACGGCTTTTATGTACTTAAAGTCCGAATTCGTTAGATCAGTCAGGGAACGTCGACCGACTAAAACAATCGGGCAGTGGGACCGCGGTTTACCATTTTTCGTTATTGCCACCATGGTATCTCTACAGCCCCGTAACACTGCCATGCGAGCCTGACACACTATCCGGCCGGTTTTCCATGTACTCTGACATTTCATCGCGCTTGAAATCAACAAGTAAAAAGCCGCCTTGAAAAGCTTTTCCATTTGCACTTTTTTTGCTGGCTGAATTCGGGATACTCTCTAAATAATTAATTGACTTAATTGATTTTATTATGTGTCAGATCTAGCCATACTCGTTAAATAAATATCCCACATACCGTACTTGTTCTGTGGAACTTTGGAAAATCGGTCTAATAATGGCTGAGACACACCAAATCGTCCGTATACATTAATTTATCAAATGGTTTAAGCCACATATATAAGATAATGTATATGTCGTTAGATCACAGCGTACAATTTGGATTTCGAATGTTTTTATTTCAATAGAAGACACAAGATTCGTAAGTTCAATATGGAATATTAAAGAAAAAAGAAACGCAGGCAGTTAATGTTTCCAAATTTTTGCTGATAGACAAACGATAAGTATAGCATAAATATAAATCAAGTAGAAAAAAGGTAAGTTAAATTTCATGATAGCTTAGAGAGACTTAAAACGATAATAATATAGGAATATATAAATATGGGACAGGAAAAAATATATAAAAATGAAGGTGTTTCAACTAGTCTCACCTAACTTTGATAAAGTATCCATTTGAAGCAAACACACATAACACATTGCATAAAAATACTGTTATGACCTATTCTAAACAATGTATATGTATGGTTCACACATATTTCACGCACCTTAACTTTGGTTTGTATCCTTAACAAATTTAAAGATCATAAAATGTGGTAAGGCCTAAATAGATATACTGTTTATTATCTTATCAAATGTCAAGACAGAAATGTCACATTTATCGGAATGAGATGGTCGATAGGTATATTAGCTAATTTTAGCTAATAAAAGATTCAATATCTAATATATATATTAGATAACAATATCAATTACAATCTCTCCTGGGAAATCTCTGCCAAGGCAGCACCTTACTTCTGTGGGACTAGAAAGTGTGATCTCTGTTTGTCCGAAAAGCTACTTATAGCAACGCCCCCCCCCCCCCCCCCCAGCCCCGGATCATTGTTGAACTCAAGAGCTGAAATTCTCTCCAAGTGCCGCCATTAAAACAAATTCACTGTGAAATGTTTTAAAACCTAGCATTCTTACTAATATTCTACGTGCCCCCTAATCCAAACCCCCCCCCCCCATCCCCACCACGAGGATCCGCTGGGCAGACTTACCTGTTCAGGTAGTTGTTCTCTCATTGCTTTGCAGTGTTGAGGGACATGGCGTTATCCACTACCCCATGGTGAGTTTATCGAGTGGAGTCCACTTGGTATAAGTATAGTATAGTATATTTGGCCTTTATATTGTATATTTGCCTTATATATTATATATTGTGTATTTTCATAGTATATTGTGTATTTATATCATATGTATACTACTGATACGTTCACTGCTTCCAGGACCCTATTGCAAATCAGTTCACTATGCTAATTGAGCATCCTGGTAATGTATATTTGTATTATATATGTAACGGGTGAAAATAGAAACTAGGCCCGAATGTGGGTTCGAACCCGTAACCTGTGACACACAAGTCAGACGTTCTACCACTTCGCTAATAAAGCAAGCTTCACTAGCAAGGCCAGTAGGAACGGTTTTGCGTGTCCGGTTACATTCACCCCCTCTCTGAGGACGTTCTGTCCCCAGAACGTGGGATCTATCCCGGGGGTCACACACGTGAACTGGGTGGGGCATCATGCCACGACACCAACTCCCCGGATCCCACCGCTGCCACCATTGTAACGCGTGAAAATAGAAACTAGGCCCGAATGTGGGTTCGAACCCGTAACCTGTGACACACAAGTCAGACATTCTACCACTTCGCTAATAAAGCAAGCTTCACTAGCAAGGCAAGTAGGAACGCTTTTGCGTGACCGGTTACATATATAAACAAAAACAACAACTAACCTCTTTGCCCGGTTATGTTCCAGTATCGCACTTGTACCCGACCAATCCTACTGTGCCCCCCGAGGACCACGCCGTTAGCTTCATTCTAACCACATTCACCTGATGATCGGGTCGAATCCCGTGAAACAGACTGTTGTGAATTAACAGTGATGTTTTTCTTCAGAGTTATACCGCTCTGACCTAGTCTGTAGGCCATTGAGCACTTTACAACGGAGGGTAACTCTACCTTATATATATATATATATATATATATATATATATATATATATATATATATATATATACACACAGTCTACTGGCACTCTCAGCACACTTGTTTACCTGTGCGACGGTGTAGTACCCCCCCCCCCCCCCCCATTCTTGTATCCTGCCCCCCCACCCCCGCCTATATATGACACTACTACGTACCCTGACCACAGATAACATCATCACCCGGACAGTAACAGTTCTATCCTGCGACACTACATAGTGTTATAGTACTGTTCTTAGAAAATGGTTTGCTTTCTGGTGCCAAAGACTCTCCGAAATAACCTTTATAGAAAATTGATATATATAAGGACGTGTGGAATATTACTGAAGGAAACATTTAAAACAGCTTTAATTTAACAGTATCAACATGACTTAGTGCTGCAATTCCTTCTTAGCCTTGTCCATACCCGTTGAGCTATCAAGATATTTCCAACAAAAGATAGGAAATTGTTTGCACCATATACATTTGTCATACATGTTATCTCTGGACTCAAATTCTTGTTAGTTTAGGATAAAACTTTGAAAATGGCACCCTGTACGAAATGATGGTGAGGTTTTTTTTTAAACAAATGCAAATTTAACTCTTTGATTATGACACCTATGTGATTTAAATATTATCAGCAACTGGGGCTGGCAGAGTTAGGACTCTTAATTATGGGACAAATCTTAGATTGATCTACCAATATCCTAATCTGCCACTGGACCAATCCCTATCGGATGTTAATACATGTTTAACCCTTGGGTATATGGTTTGACTAGTGTGCAAATTTACACAAAGAAAAATCTCAACAATTTTTATAAGGAAAGGATAAGATTAAAGGTACAATCCATAAAATTTTGGAGATACTCTAAATCACAATATATTTTTAATTCAAAGGAGTATAACCTGTTGTTACATACGGCTATTTAATTATAACAAGGGGCTCTGTTAACAAGAAATGAACACAACGGAAATCCTGAAACTACACATATAGTTTTCTTGAAACACATGACTGAATTAAAGTAAGCATATTGCCTCCAACTGTCACTATTGGTAAAGATTGGTATGTGGAGTTCGATAATGGTGTTAGGAAAATAGCATTTCACAAAAATATATTCAGATTTGTATCGCAAAGGACATATCTACCCTCCACAGGAGAGTATGCGTTAGTGTACTTTATGTGTGTTTTTCTTGTTGATCCGGCACATGATGCGGATCCAGGAACGTCATCAATGAATAGTCACAAATCTTATGTCACTTAGGCACGAATGAACCTGGAAATACGGGCCGAATTGGTAAAAGTCGGAGGCTTGCAATGCTTGCAATTTTTAGTTATTATTTTAAATTAATTGTGTATGCTTAGCTAACAATGTAACCCATTTGCGACTCAGTGACTCCAACTAGTTAGAGTCTTTGTCTTTGGACACTGTTGCAACCACCGTAGCAGTCTTCCTCTTGTAGCCGATGGTGTTCAGCATGGCGTCCTTGAACTTTTCGTTGCCATAGGCGTAGAGGAAGGGGTTCACGGCGCTGTTAACATGACTCAGAATGATGGCCACAATAGTGCAAGGGATGCACAAAACAGCGGCAACGTGGGAGAGAGTGTTCAGAATATGAATGGGGAGCCAGCAAACTGCGAATAGCACGAGGACAAAGAAAATCCGCTGGACCGCCTTGCTCTCTCTCTTGAGCGAGGAACTCTGGGAGTTGTTGGCTTGGTTGCTTTGGTCACCAACTTTGCGCGTGCGTTTTCTGATGACGTAGAAGATGTAGCCATAGGTGGCGAACATCACCAGCAGCGGGGTCAGAACAAAACCGAGGAAATTGAAATACACCATGTAATCAAAGTCTATCACAAAGATGAAACCGCAGATTTTTTCGGGATGCCCTGGAAGATGCCATCCGAAGACAGGCACTAATCCCACCAGTATCCCTGACACCCATGCTACGGCTATCATCACCATGGCGACCTTTTTGTTGATATGGCTGCGATGGTATACAGGGAAGCGTATTGCGATAAAACGCTCCACAGCAATGGCGACGAGTGAGTGTATGGAGACTTGGGTTAGAGTGATGATCAAACAGCTCATCAGGAGACAGCCGTAAAAGTCGTGTGGGAGGCCGAAGATGTTCACCATGGTCATTGGCATCCCCACTGAACCCACTAAGAAGTCAGCAGCCGATAGACTCGCTATCAGGTAGTTGTTCACGTTCTGTAGGGACCGGTTCCTATAGATGACGTACAGGACCAGAGCGTTCCCTAGAGCGCTCACCACGCCGACTATCGCAGACGCTACCAGGTTAACGATGGACCAGCCGTCCATTCTGATTCCTCTGTAATATGAATAAATATTATTGAATATAAATTCAAGGGAGATAGGAAGGGAAGAAAATAGAAGAAAGAGAAGCTGAAAGTCGTCGATATACTCCGAATAAAAAACGCTGACATCAATATATTAAGGTAAAAAGCCATTGATAAAGCAGTAAAGGAAGCAAGGAAGAGTGTAAAAAAAATAAATAAAAACAAGAAATTGAAACAGGAAAGAAACAAAAAATGAAAGTAAAAAGTGAGAAATGAAAGTGGGTTAAAATGAGAAAATACGTAAACGAATAAAAGTATAGGAAGGAAAAAAGAAAAAATCGAAAATAAAAAGGACAAGAGGTAAGAAAGGAAGGAATAAAGAAAGAGGTTACGGAAAAACACAGAAACTGAGAGCAAGAAATATTGGAAGTAAAAGATCAAAACACGACATTTTTTATATAATGAAATTACACTGACGACATTTTTAACATTATGAAATTACTTTCAGGTTTACTAACTGCCTGGGTTTTGGTTCCGACTGTACTTAATAACCGCAAGTATAATTTTCAAAAATCCTTTGAAACTAATTACACATACTACTTTTCTAAAATTTCAAGTAATTACAGATAAACTAAGTAATTCTGAAAAATGTAATTTTCTTAATTTCGTTATTAATGTCCCTACAATTTTTTTTATTATATTTAAACTGTTATATTTCGACCTGGAAGTAGTGTGTCTGGAATTTAAAATGGACGGTTTAGAATTAGGGCCATAATGGAATAATGTAATATTTAAAATAATAAACATATCACTTCAGAACTTTAATTATTTCTGAAGTTGCTATTGTCTCTACAATAAATATATTATTCAATGTTTAAATTAGGTTTTATTAAGAAACATTTTTAAAGATTTTTAAAATTATTTTTCGAAAAATACCCATTCTTGGTAATGAATTCCTCAACAGTTTTTTTCTTATTTCAATATAAAAATTAAAATTACCAATTAGTAAAAAACAAATATTATGCACTTTTATTTATTGTGTTAACTAAAACATCTTCTGTGTTAAAAATTATCATAGATCTTATTCAGATAAATGTGAAACATTTAAAAAAGGAAAAGCAAATGTAAGGAAAACTTACCTGTAAGAAGCTTAAGCTCTAAGCGTTCTCGGTAGATTGCAGGAGAAAAATGCCGGAAACATCATACGGATCAAATCATGTGATTAATGGGTCAGTATCCAATAGGAAACCACAAAACACATCAATAACAGACAAAAGATATCGGTCGTACCATCATCAGTGACACTTTCTCTTTTCAATGCATTTCAGAAACTCAATAATAACGATGAAAGAAATGCCTTAAGTTTCCTTTCCCCGGCGTTATTTTTACCTCGGCACATATAGGCTGCCGGTAACATTGAGAAAAATAGTCTTACAAGGTCTTGATCAACGTTCCTTGTGTGTCATTACCAGGTTTAAAATCCGATGACGGTTAAGTTTCCCGTTTCTGTTAAAAGAACTATCTGAGCGAAGTAGTAATCATCGACTGGGTCTTCTGTGACAGAAGCCGCTGGCCATTGAGGTGTCATTAACTTGTACCACGTTTCTCCCTGTACGCTGATCGATAATGTCATCGCAACCGTATCCGCAGAAACACTATACGTCTTACTACACTGCTATTGTTGAAAATACCTTGTACCTCGCTGATTGTCGTCCTGACGACACAGTACTGTATATATATATATATATATATATATATATATATATATATATATATGTCAGAAACATCCCCCCGCATGAAGATAAGGAAATTTTCCACAAGCCTGTATCATAGAATTCTTGCATTTTGATCTGTTTCTTTGCCAATATTGCTCTATTGTTATATGTGCATTAACCTTTAATATTAATTGGTCTATCTGTGGTAGTTTCTCATTACATTTCATATGATATATATATATATATATATATATATATATATATATATATATATATTTAAACATATATTTTTGTTACATCTGCTTGCTATTTTCCCTGTTGTTGCTCAAGTGGTTCTAGGAGTTACCTATATAATAACTGAAAGTGGTACCATTCGACTTAGTAACGCAACTATTCGGTGGCCCCGTTTTTGGTCTTGATTTCTCGGGAACTATGCCAAGGGTGTCCTAAGGGGATTATATCCCATATAGGCCTATTCCCATGAATCTTAAAAAATTTTACATTTTTCACTAAGGGGCTATTGCAACGCAATCTATAAGAAATTACGCAGACAACGCATAAACTATCTAATTTGCTATCTAATAATAAGATAGCAACAACTAAAAAGCAACTGTGTTGGACAATCAACTAAGATACCTTAGACACTAGCACTGGGGTATATTATCATCATTTACCGTAAGCTTGGACCTGCGGCTAAGAAGGCAAGCTATAGTTTAAAGGCCTTCCAAAGATAAATGACCGCAAAAAAGGGCAAGTGTTCTGGAAAAATAGAGCAGCCCTCTTTGAATTAAAAAGAGTGAAAAAAGAGTAAAATTAGAGATAATGGCCCATTCTTTATCACAGACTTAATAAAGATATGCCACACACACTACGTAATTCTATATGTACGTATATATATATATATATATATATATATATATATATATATATATATATATATATATATCCCAAAGTCAAAAACATCTCCCTGCATGAAGATAACGACATTTTCCGCATGTTATGAGACCTGCACACACAACCTTTGAAGTGCCCCATTCTCCTTCCAATAGACAGTAGAGAAATAGTATATCTCGGTTCTCTTTTACTTAAAACAGGGTGAAAATAGTAATTAGTACCATGTTCAGTATATCCTCACAAAAAGATTGACATTTGTTTACAGAAGAGTGATTTGGCAGGCAGTAAACCCACGTAGAGGTGATTATGTACCATGTACTTTTCCATCACTCTGGTCTCCTGGTATCCGCGGAAAATAAGGGTCACTTCGGTTCATGTATCAAGTTACAAGTGTCCTTCCTTGACCATCACTGCTAAGTGACCAGTTCCAGTTCTAAGTGACCAAAGCCCACACGTGGATAAAGATATGTATTATTTTATGATCAATGTTCCATTCCTGGCCCATGTGGTGTTTAATGACTTACATACTTAAGGCGCTGTACTCACATTTTCCCAAATGTTATACTTGCCTGGTTCATGTTTAATCTTATTAACAACCATACTACTATATTGAGATACGTTTGCTCCCGCGCAAGTCTTGTTTTGAAATCTAACAAGTATTGTGTATTGCCCGGAGTGGCTGTACTTTACCATGGAACTCTTCCCTGTTCGATTTGTGTCAAAGTAGAGCTATTTCATGATCTGAGTCTAGAGTCTCTAGCGTCTCTTGCTAAAGTCTCTAGCGTCTCTATAAAACTCATGATTTGCCAAATCGGTTACCGAAAGGTTGTTGGTTCGCGTTTAATAACACCTCCCACACGTAAATGCATTTATTGTGTATGGTATTCAGAAATATAAACTAAACTAGAATTGACAGTTACCTTAAAGGTCCTCAAATGAGGTAATTCCTCAAAATGGCAGCCATGTAGCCTTATAGAATGCCAGATTCGTCTGAAATGTATCAAATCTAGTCTCTTAAACATATTGTGCTCCTAATCCCTTATTGGAATTTTGGCTGGTCTGTAAATCGACAGAGCTGGAGCCCTCGTAAATACCAATCAATGCTGCAAATTTCAGAACGATCAAAAGTATTTTGTTTGAAATACTGAGCACAAAAAAAATGCGTCACTGACTGACGGAGGAGATGATCAATATACTAGTATATATCACTATATTTTCAAGCATGCCCCTAAGTAACACTTTAACTGTTTATTACAATATGTTTATTAATCTATTACAATATATTCCATCAGGATAACTAATTCAGCAAGCTATATCTTTCAATGAGGTCCTGCTACAATTTATAACATATGATACAATGGACATGAAGAAATCAGTACAATATAAATGTAGATAACATGCTTGGCATAGAGTACATTAATGATCGAACAATTAAATATATCTGATATCTACATAGGCTCTGGATAAGGCTAAAGTTGTTACATGGGAAAACAACTATATAAATAATTAAAGAGAGAGGAGCTTTTCCGTTATAACGTTTGATGTTACAGGGTCTTAATAAAAGACGGAGGGGATATTTCGTTACGTTTGATGCCACAGAGAGTTAATTAAAAACGCTATAACGTAATAGCTCCTCCCTCTTTAAAGGGGTCTAATCACCTATAAAGCGTGCAGAATCGACAAGAAAAATAGCGTATTCTCTAAGACCTTTAAAGGGACATAATCAGGACTAATATTATACTTATTCTTTCACATTATCAGTTTACGTTTGCTTTATGCAAAAGTTTCCAGGCAAAACCATCCCAGCACACGGTGTCATTACCTCCCTTTAAGCTTTTTAACACCTTGTTATGGTTTTGTGTGTTTGCAAACATACTCCACGTGTGTCTGTTTACAATAATAAAGCCGCGTGGCCAGAGGTCCAATTTTGTGCATGCGCGACAGATAACATGCGATGTTTCTGCCAGGGGGAACAGGGAATGCATTTTTTGGGCCAAGTCAGTCAGGGCATCTCCTGATTGACATGTTTTGGCCAAGGCGTTGCACGCAGTCCCATGCGCTGTGTTAATGTTGACAACTGTGATCGCGCCCGGTCCATTGTTTTTAACACTCGTATACAGGAGTAAGCCAACAGTTCAGGGGGGATTTTGGTAGGAAAAAATCAATTAAAAAGAGAAGACGCTATTTTTCGTGTCCATTCAGCATGCTTTATAGGTGATAAGGCCCCTTCAAAAAGATAGGAGCTATTCCGTTATAACGTACGTTTGATGTTACAGAGAGTTTATTCAAGAGGGAGGAGATATTCCGTTATAACGTATGATGTTACAGGGATTTAATTCAAGAGGAAGGAGTTATGACGTATGATGGTGCACAGAATTAATTTAAGAGGACGGAGCTTTTCCGTTATAACGTTTGATGTTACAGACATCGTTCTGAACCTCGAAACGGTTTCATCCATCTAAATATTGAAGAAGTGTAAAAAATAAGTACGGCTGTATCAATATACCGATATATCGATACATATCGATACGCCACATCGATTCGGTTTACTGATACGCTATGCATTTTGAATCGTCGTATCGATGAAACACAAAAGTTGCCCCAAAATATGGATACAAGAGATACAACCCTAACCTAAACTCTTATATGAGAAATTAATTAAACTTAAGCTGCTTTTTATTTCTTATATGGACCTTTTAAGACTCAATAACCGTATTTTAGTATGATCGACAGTCCTCGGTGCTAACATCAAAATTTGGCTAATATAACGGTCTGCGTTTAAAATTTGTTTATGAAAATTTTATCCGCAGAGCATTAAGTCAGAAATTTTTCACAAAGAAACGAAGGGTATCGGCAAAACGTATCGGGTATCGATTTAACTGTATCGCAATACCTATTGTACATGCATAAGCTGACCGATCGTGTACAACCAGGTGAAACCAACTAAGCCTTCCATTCGCCGTTTGACATTCAAACGCGGATTAACGAGAATTCTTAATTATACAGAGAAACCTCTAGTTTATTTCATCCAAGGCAGACGTCGTGGTAACTGCATGTTGGCACAGCTTCGCCTTGGTCACCTTTGTTGCCACGGTCTCTCTTACTCTAACCAGTGCCCAAACTCTCACGAAACTGAAGATATTGAATATTTTTTCTTCGAATATCGTAAGTACCAGGCTACTCGAAATAAACTCCTGGTTAAGTTTACGGCTTTTATGTCTGACGCCATCCCAACCTATGACATTACTCTGAATAGTCTCAATAGCCGAGAATATTTCCAGCAGGGGACTCTCCTAATTTATTAAACGTAATTATGTACATTCTCGTTCATAATATTGCTGAATTGATTTCTTTTATTGTACAATGTACCTACTCTATTTGGTGTTAACAATTCCTGCTTGTTTTAAACCGATGTTTTCAAATCTTGCTTTTTTTGGTATTACGACTATTTCATTTCTCTGTGGGTTAATTTGTTGTAGAGCGTTTACTTGTTATGCTTTTTGATAATGGATTACTTTGTATGTATATTGGAAAATACTCATATTAGCGCTAGGCGCTATACCTGTTAAATCCAATCGAAATAAATATGGTTAAACTGTACCCAGCCCCACAAACTAGTGACGGCTCATAGTCCACTCATACAAACAATAATATTTACATGACTGCGTCAAATAGTATACATACTGACGTGATTGATCGGTTTTGACGAAACACCCCCCCCCCCCCCTTCCCAAAAAAAAAAAAGTGTCAGAAAAAACTGACTAACAGACAAGCAGTTACTTGATTCTGGTTTTGCTGTGTTTGGGTCAGACGTGTGGTCGTTCTTAGATACTTTACGATAGGGGCAATGGTATTGACAGATGCGTAAGAGACAAGTTACACAGGAAAGAATCGGATATGTTGTCAGCATTTAGGCACAAGGATCAGCATTTAAGCTTTTTCCGTTAAAAAATCGACATGAGGAAGTCACCCTTTGCTACTGTAGATTGATCCGCATTTTTGTCAAAGGTCGCCCGATCTGGTTTCTGGTGTGTTTATGCCTGCGGCAAGGAGGGGGGAAAGCGCTTAAATCGGCAGCGACGTCACATGTTTCTTTCAGAGAGTTGTCTTTTTGTGTCTACGCTCAACTATTCTCTGGCATTGTCTCTCATGTGTTAAAAAAATGATCTTCTTGTGGGCTTTCGTGCTGTATAAATTGCTATTGTAGGAATTGTACAGGGTGATTAGTGTTTTTGTAATACTTACTGTATGAATTAAAACAGACCTTTGTCACCACACGAACGGCACCTGTCAGAGACGGCTGACACTCAATGTTCGGGTCCGTTAATCCACAAGAAATATAATACTTTTGTTTCTCGATTTCAGACAATTAATCGTAATAAACCTACGTTATCGAGTGAGTTTCTGTCGCAGTTTCTTGTTTGTATTTGATGTCCTCTGAAAAAAAAATAAGATTCATTGGACACGGACTCAGCAAAAGATTATGACTCGCAGTGCGAATGCTCGTTGGAAAGGTCTACTGAAAAAATACAGTCAAAATGAAACAAGTCTTTTCGGATGAAAAACATTTTCTTTCATAATTCACGAAAACTGTTTAAATATAGCATCCCTGACAAAATCACCTGTATCTAAAATCACTCATAACGTTGTTTTAATTTCATGTAAGACCCCATTAAGTACACATTCTGGTGATATAGATATTCATGAAATTTTCATTAATTTACATGTAATTTGTCAATATTATTTGAAAATTTTAATTAATTAAAGGTACCCTATTGTAATCATCAATTAACAGCAAATCACGTTTAAGTGAATAAATAATACACTACATGACAGTATCTGAAAAAAAGTGTTTCCTCTATCAAATTCCTACCTACCTTACAACTAAAATTTTAAATTATAAAATTCAGTTAAAAATTTCTTATTTAACATGAGAGAAAACCAGTTGGAAAAATAACGATTTTTAAATATTGCCCTGTAGTTTAATATTATATCCCACAAACATTTACCTGCTAATATGGGATGCCTTTAATAACTTACCTGTTAATTATTTTATTTTATCAAAATGTCATATGAAAATTGATGAAAATTCCAAAAATATGTTTATCATCAGCAATGACACTGTAGTAGCTGTACAATGGTAAATGTAGCTTTTGAATAAGGGGCTTTGCCGGGGATGCTACATTAAACGAGATCATATTCGTCATCTGATGGCAAGGGTCGTATCCTCAGAATAGAAAATCCTGATATTGGATTTTTTTTCAATCGTGGAAAGGGACATTTTTGTACAATTACAGAAATTTAAAAATACATATGTCATCATTTTTCTCCTAATTTCTATTATAATGAGCAAATATATACAACAAAACACAGTATCTTGGTAGTTTTAATATTTTCCATATCATACAGCGCAGAAATATGCCATTACGCAAGCCGCTTGAATTGACTGCAGTGGGACTTGAAGACAGACACAGAGAGAAAGAGAGAGAGAGAGAGAGAGAGAGAGAGAGAGAGAGAGAGAGAGACAGAGAGAGAGACAGAGAGAGACAGAGAGAGAGAGAGAGATATAACTGCAAGCAAGACTCTGATCAAGCAAGCAGGCACCTCATACGTCTTTTTATCTCTCTTACGAGAGAGATCAAAGCAAGAAAAGAAGCCTAAAGTAAAAAATCAGTTTTGGGGTTCAAAGAATCACTACTCCAAACTCATATTCAAATAGCGTATGAAAACTTTTCGTCTGGAGTTACAAAAAAAATCCACAAGACTAGTCGTGATTGTATACCTACTACTATTAGTACAGTCACTGCAATTTCAAAATGAGTTTTTTTGTTTGATAGCTAAGGTACTACAAACATAACGCGGTATGAAAAATTGACGAATGTCATGATCTAGATATGGCCCGGACAGGAAACGTATTGTGGTAGTTCTGGGTCAGAAAAAATGATCATTGTCAGGTTTTCTTTGAAGAATACCCATAGTGTGTCATCGTGGTCGTCCGCTCTCGTGGGTCGATAATATCAGGATGAAAGTATATACATGGGAAACATACAGAAGTAAGGAAAACCGATTTTTTATGTTGTTTGTAATGTGAGACGTGCAGCTGGTTAAAAAATGTGAAAAATATTCATTCAAGTCTGGAGATAATTGATATCTTAAATGAGCATAACTGGCAAAAAAAAAAAACACTGTATCTAAAATCAGTCTGAAGTTGGTTTAAATTCATAATAGACTCTATAACGTGTATATTATTTTAAACCTCGTATAGTGTTGATGGTTTGCATACTTTTACAGTTTTTATTTATTTTCACATGATATTTTAACATTAAAAAAATTAAATCACGCTATTAGCAAGCCATTTTAGTGGACTAAAATTAAACAATACATGACTCAATAGACATCGTTTGTTTTTTTTTCTCTATCATGCTTCTATCTTGTTGAAAAATTTAATTGGAATTTTTTATTGACTCAAAATTAAACACTTTAGTTTATAAGTAGATCGAAACATGATACAGGAATTGGCCAGCAATATTCATGTAAATTCGACATAAAATCATAAAAGCATGCAGTCTGCATGGACGTATGGTCCGTGTGACACCTGCCATTACTTGTCAGTGTACTTAAGTTACCTATAACACTTTGGGGGCGAAACTAATGATTCATGGGGGGGGGGGGGGAATAGAAGACACCCACACACAAACACACACATACACACACACACACACACATACACATATATATATATATATATATATATGCACTTATAGGGGCGATATCGGGAGGGGGTAGTCAATTACAGTCCCGTACAGGAGAAAATATTAATTAACTGTACATTGAGGAATTCTGGTACTCTTAATGTTTTTGCATCATATTATGGGGGGCGGGGGCTCAAAATAAATAAACAAACGCTTCAACATATTTCGTAATTGGCATTTTAAAATTAATTTTACACACTGTATGTAACCCGTGCTGCCAAGTCAAATGTGAACATTCAAAGACAGTGTGGACCCAAAGGGGTGAAGCAGATGCGACGCTTGGCTCCCGATCCAGCTACCAAAACTGTTTAGTCTTTTTTCTCGCCACCAGATGTCTCTAGTGAAATAAGATTCTGGAAGTTTTGGGTACAAAAATCGATTGTTTGTAGGATATACCTTTGCTTTAAAAAAGTACCCAGTTGATAATTATTTACTGAAGTTAATCACTATATTAAAGGACACGGGGAGTGACAGACAGAGAGAGACAGAGACAGAGAGACAGTGAGACAGAGAGATATCAAGAGAGAGATAATACCTATTAATCAAGGGATCAATACGAAACTAAGTTTCAGTGGCGATCAAAGCTGAACGTTTTTTTTAAGTATAATAAAAACATATTTACTCTTTAGCTATCGTTTCATTTTATGTGGTTGCTGATCTAAAAATTTGACGCCTGAACGGCTTTGCAAAATTAAAATAATAAAATAAACGTAACATTTAAAGATAATGAATGGAATACACGCATTGTTAATATTGGTAGAGAGGGGTCGTAATAACGTCTTTCCGCCTCTCTCAGACAGGCAAACATTAGCAAGGAAAGGCATATTTTTTTCTGGAAAGGTGAACTCTTAAATGTTCCCCACAAAAACGAAATATTATAGCAACTGGGAATCCCCGAGCCACACTGGTAACCCTCGCTATTATGGCATCACAGTATTGATGAAATCATAGAGCTGCGTGATATTAAGAGCAACGGAGCCATAATAGAGCAGATTATCAGTCTAAACCCCAGCCTCATTCTTAATTTGTAAATAAATAGTACGTTATTCGCCAATTTGTTATGATACACCGGCACATATTTTATCCCAGCAACAAAAATATCGCCGGGTGTCGCCACTAGGACGCTGCACCGTAAATACACAGGTAAACCGTTTCGCAAACATGTCAAAATTGAAGTGACTGATTGAATGTTTGAAATGATGATAGGATGCGTCTACAGAAGAAAGGCAAATTTTCCTACGGAAGGGAATAACCAGATTTATACCTTTCCGTTGGAAAGGTGAACATTTCAAAGTATTTCGAACCCTGGTAGAGGTACTATTTTATTATTTTAAGTAACCTACGGTTCGCTTTTACATTAATGATAGTCTTGTATTAGTACACAATTATTTACCAGATGGCGCTTCATGTCTGATTCAGTAGATAAAAACTTTTCTTGTTTTATTCATATACAGTATAGTCAATAGCTGTTGCGTGGTCGCTTCGGGCTGAAACAGGTACCAAACTTGGACTCTAGTACCCGATGGATATTACCAGACTCAGGCTCTGTTTACCGGTGAAAAATGTATAAAATAGACTTTTTGATATCTCCAATTTTGACATGAAAATGGGTATTTTACATGTAACTGGTTTCTACAGAGTAAAAGAAAAGAGGTGTCAAGTGATCATAAAAAAAAAGTTGAAAAATGAACAAATATAAATATCTGGGTGTTATAATAGATGACAAGTTATCTAGTACAGAGAACACAAGGCTGGTGTATAGTAAGTGTATACGAAGAGTCCATCATCTCCCAATGCAGAGGAATTTGAATGTAAACAAAGTTATTCCGTCATTCTTCAATTAGGCAATCATTGAGTCTGTTTCTCACTCACTGTATGGTATGTTTGCCTAAATGGCAAGGATAGACACAAACTGGGAAAAATTGTCAAATGTTCTAGGAATTGGTGCAAGTGCTACCTCATTAAATGATTTATATGATATTTACATGCTGAATATGGTAAAAAAGAACATGAAAGGCGAATCTTACCCCTTGTATGGAAATTTTAATTCTTGCGATCAGCAAAAAGGTTAGCTTTGCCAGAAATTTGAACAAATCCCTTTAAGAATGCATTTGTATATAAAGGAATAAAATTATTTAACCATGTGTCATATCTTCACTAATACATGTATTAATCTGCAGGATGAAACTGTAACACGTTCATATGGAGCTATTCACAGGGCAATTATTTGATATGTATAATATCAAGAAAACTTGTGCAATGTTTATTTAGGTTAAATAGGTGCTAATAAGTGCATTAGTCTACTAGGTATTTATTATATTAATTGTATGTAACTATAGGCGCTAGTGTGTATATCATGTACGTGATTATTGACGATGTGCTTCATTGACGATGTGTTTTTAGATGTAGTGAACAGTGATATTTGTGAACTCTCCTCACAAAAAGTGTTAAATGTATCTTTATGCACTGGACAATAAAGTATTTCACACTCACTTGAGTAACCTCGTATTTCTTTCAGCCCTTAATATAGTCGATAAGGCCAACCGATTACCAAATGTTAAATCTAATTGAATAAGTTGCTCAAACTTCGATATTCTAATAAGTATCTCAGATTATACCTCTCTCTCTCTCTCCCTCTCCCCACCCCCTTCTCTCTCTCTCTCTCTCTCTCTCTCTCTCTCTCTCTCTCTCTCTCTCTCTCTCTCTCTCACTCTTTATTGTATTCGCCAGAACAGACTTTTGTGGATACTACGTTTTCAAGCGGACTCTGCTGCCCCCACCGCGTTCTTTTCCGGAGAACAGTTCTCAGTAGCGGTTCAATGTATCGGCCTGAAATTTGGCATTTCCATCCATCTTGGATAATAGCATTCTCGTAAACATGACAGGGGTACACCCATAATCACATTTTCATAGAATACATTCATGCGTCTAACTAAGGAGTGGTTTGACGCATCCACATAATTTTTTTTTCATATTCATAGAACGTTGATGCTTTAAACTCGTATACCAGCCTGGTTGCACCAGCTTCATTTTTTTGCGTCAATCCATAAATCTGTTGGGTGAAAATTGCATTATGTTGATACCCTTTTATCAGGAGTGGTTTGGTGAATCGGCCTGAAATTTTGCTGGTTCATTTATTTTGGGTATATTTCTCTTACATAGGACTGCATGGTGGTAATACCTGCTATCACGTAGTTGTAGAATACTTTCATGCATTTATCTCAGAAGCGGTTTGATTTATCCGCCTCAGATTTTGCATGTGGATATATTGTGATAGTTTTATCTTGTATACAAGACTGGTGGTGCCACCTACAATTGTTTTTGTGTGATCTGTGCATATGTTTTGGGAAATTAAATACCTCTCAGGAGTGTGATTTGAATTATTAGCCTCAAATTTTGCACGTCCATCCATCTTGTGTAGCTTTCTCGTACATAATGCATGTGATACAATTGTGATGTCAAAGAGTGATTATCATGGTGAATCGTACTTGCCTCTAAACGTAACATATCTTAAAGGATTTTTTGTTGCGACAGCGCGAGGTATCCAAGAATCAGGGGCGGATATAGAGGGATACAGCGGACATTCTCTCCCCCTCGACCTAAATGTCCGGAAAATAGAACAATATTCCTTTGATACCGAAAGCAGCGCCAGATTTCTACCCTTTCTACTGCATACGACAGTTATGTATTCAGTCTACCAGCTCTCCGGGTACACTTGTTTGCTGTGTCAGGCTGTTGAACCCCCCCCCCCCCCCCCCCTTCTGTAAGAATCTGGATCCGCCCCTGGGTACGTTGCAAACCTGGTACTTACCAGAATAACGATGTTGTCTAACTAATCCCATAGAATGCAATTTTATTACCTGGCCACAGTACACTGATAGAAAGTCACATGACCTCTGACCTTTCAGATCGAATGCCCAGCGAACCGTGGCCGGATGATGTCCGTCCGCCACGGACCACTATTGAATGTGCTGACCTTAGGAGTTCACTCAGGGCTTCTTACAGTGGAGTCATTGATGACGATGAAAAGCTGTTTTGTTGACATACGGGGGACTGCTAACTATAAACGAATTATATCTACTAGACTGAACACGTAAAAGTGACAAGGTCGATCTCCCGATCAGCAAACGACCGGGAGTGAGGGCGCGCTGAGGTCGAGCAGACGACATTTGAGAAAGCGCGCGGAGGAAAAGCAGACGACACCAGAAAAACGAGGAAACCTTAAACTGTGAGTTTGAACTTTATTAAATTTTTATTTTGGTAGACAAATAGCAATTATTCAGTCCTTTAGCAAGCTGAAAATCCAGTCATTCATTGTCATCAATGTGAACAGGTCCTGGCTTCTGACAGTATCGGATGAACCTTTATGTATATTTACCTTTGCTCTGCAGAGTTTGCGTCACCTGTGCTTCAAGTTATTCACAATGTATTGCAAAAGGCACAACACAAAACATGTCCAACAGCAATCCGTGTCGAGGCACACTGCCTGATTCTTTAGTAAACATTATTTATTGGACATCGATGGAATGTTGTCTGTCTAGGGCGGATTATTTCAAGTCCATCGAGGCCAGTCAGAGCCTGCCATGTTTTGGGACATACCCGGGTAGTTTCATTTATAATATGAAGGAATGAATGGTGGTTGTGTAGAGCTAATTGAATTCTGCCGCCATAGTGGTGGGGCCGTATCTGGAAGCAGGTAAGATTGAGTTTGCATAACAGGTTAAATTGATTACACGCTGTGTGTGTGTGTGTGGGGGGGGGGGGGGGGGACAGATCACAAATTTTAAATTATATTTGAATGTTTCCTTTGTTATTAAAATTATTTCTGGGGGATCTTAATGGAAAATCATGTGCCAGTCGATCATTTTATTTAGTCATTAATTTTAATAATGGAAAATAAGTTCTTACGGTTTGATCAATGGCATAGCTTGGCATGAATACATGTGATTGAAGTTTTGTGGCCATTCACACACACGTAGGTACAAACATCTATTCTACACAAACACACACACACATCTATATATATACAGTCACATTTATCCCTGTGTTTGTCCATAAAAGGGTCTCAGAAATATAATCTCAGTTGAGAGAGAGAGAGAGAGGGTTCCTAAAGCAGTTTCATTCGTTTGCACAAGCCGCCAAACGGCTCATGCTATTATATATTGTATAAATAGCTAAAAATGCATCTTATAAGATCTTACATTATGACAGTAAGGCTGGGAGTAGTCTACCCTCTTGATGTCCGTGCGCTGCACTGTAGCGCTTCATTAATATTTCAGAAATTGACTACTCACTGATCTAAAACATGAATGGGAGGAAATCATTCTAAATCAATCTTTCTTATGACGAGCAAGACCAGCTGGCCTTTATTTAATCAATAGGTTACCGGGTGTAGACTTAAACCAGGCCACGGTTAATACCTGAGGTAGAACCTGACTCTATACTATATACAGTACATATCGATAATCCGAACAAAATGAACAAAATAATCATCCCGCTTCAGCCGAAGTAACTGTAGGAATGTTATAGAAATAAATCTGAACTGAAAGTATTTGCCTCCGCCCGGAGGATATGCGTTCATTCCTGTTCGTGCGTGTTTGTTCGTGTGTGCGTGTTTGTTCGTGTGTGCGTGTTTGTGTGGTTGTTCACAAAATAACTCACTCAGTCATGAACGGATTGTCATGAAATTGTTAGGGCTCTTTGGGAATGGCCAAGAAAGATACGATTAGATTTTGGTGTGGATCCATCACATGACCCGGATGAATGGACGTCGTCTAGGAATATTCATGAATGTAAAGTCACTTATATAAGGATGAACCTGGGAATATGGGCCAAATTAGTAAATGCAAACAGCTAGTGGAGGCTTGCATTACTCAGAATGCAGATTTCTAGTTATATTTTAACATGTTTTTAATACTTTACACGTGACACTGCTGTATATTAAACAACTTGACTTTTTTTGGCCAAGTTGTCTTGCCATTTAAATTGTTTGTGTGAACATAGATATAATATGTCTAGGGGATTGTACAATACACTATTTTTTCATAACGTTTTAAACATATAACAGCAGTGTCACTAACAGCATTTCACTTTAATTTCATTCACTTCTCAGTCTCCTATTTTCATCACCCCCTGAACCATGAAACGCCGAGACGGTTGTTCTATTGTTAAAATTTGATCTTTCCTTCATTGTAAAATCTCTTGGCAGTATTAAGTGAATGTACCTTCACCATTGCTTTGTTTATACACCATGCGGTCAGTTGTAACGTTGAATGGTCAGACAGCTTAGAAGCTCAGGGCCCAACCACCTGTGTGTGTCAAGTATTCCCAAACATTTGAGGACATGAAGCCACGTGACTTACCGCGCATTTTCCAAACAAATATGATCACACGCCCGCCATTCAGCTTTTATTCCATTCAAAACATGGCTAACACCTCCTGGACCGCTGGACCGTATCCTACAGCCACGATAACCGCAGGTGAACGGTCCTTCTGCTGCTTACTGTAATTCCTATACAGTTTCACCTCTTTCATTTGCCACCCGTTTATCTACCGGACTTGCCAATCGCACATAAATGTTCATTGAATGCTGATCTAAATACCAATGATTTATAAAATTAGCAAGCAAATAGCTATCCACAAACTTTCAAGTCTTTTTAACACAATATAGGAATTTTCCTACGCCATAATCAGGCTAACCCAATATAGTGCCTTTTATGTCTTGTCAGTTGAAGTCCTACCCTTTTAATTAAGACAGAAATTTGTTTAATGCTTCAATTTTGTAATGATCTTACTAAATCTTAGTCTTTCCCCGTGTACAAAGGATTTACCAGTGAGGATGATTATACTCACCCCCCCCCCCCCTCTCCCTTTTAGAATATATGCGTACAGGTCGAGTTATAAATTGTATTTGCATTTGATACAGCAATATATATTTGAAGAATTTTTAAAGTATCGGATTTAGTTAGATCTGGATATTCAGCCACGGGTACAATGGGGGGGGGGGGGGGGGGTCAAAGTTGGAAACCTCCACCCACTGTGGGAATAATAGGATAATAGGAATCTATAGTAGGAATATAGGGCAAGTTTAGGATGGATTACAAGGAAATTCGAGCTCTGAAAAGCCCAACTGACTAAGAATACCTGGCAAAGACGAATACGCCCTATGCCATGATGGTGTGTCTTTATATACTGAGATATTCTATTACACTTGGTGACCCTGAGCCTTCTGTCTTCATATATAACCGGGTCAGGCAAGCAGGGTAACATACATGTGGGAAAATGATTGCTCAGTAAAGCATTAAAATATTTCCACCTTGTCATTTGATCAAACGGCATGGTCGTGTGATCAACGTTATGCTCATAGTTGATAATATAGACAATCTTTATAAAACTATATATAGAAGGACCTGGTCAGATGTGTCCCAGTGTCCAACATTCAGATTATGCGAGATGTCCAGTTGAGCATCTCTCCAAGCGTTCACGATCCTTCTAATCACTCGTCCCCAGGTGTGCCCCTCCCTTCGCACAATCATCTATTCAGCGTACACGCATTGAGGTAGGTCACTCCCTATATGGGACCAGAGAATCGAACGCCCTCTGTAATCACAGTACCCGGTCCCTCACAGTGCTTAAGCTGCCGCATCCTTCATGTTTCCAACCTGTTGATTTCAAATGATTGGGTCCTTCCCATGACCAAGGTAGTTCTTTAGGATTTATAATAGGACCCTGTATCATTACTAAGGTTTCTCTGATCTGGGCCCGGTATCGCCGGGGGCCACTCCAGTAATTGACCCGTCCTCAGCTATTGAAAGCAAGCAGAAGGACTGTGATTACAATAATTCAGGGCCTAAGTATTTTATTATCCTTTGCTGCAAAGGAGGCTTTCATAGACTGGCATTGCCGGTAACTCACACTCACGCCCATACATACGTGTGTCTTGTATAAAAGTTTAGGTTTGTCGTTACAGCTTTAAATACATTTACATAAAGAAAACATACGTACAGAATCTCGAAAACGACATAATAAATGTTATAGCCTGTGACAACTCTAATAGATTACCGATTTCAACCTCATTCTCAAACCTATGTCTAGATATTTTCCAATAAAGCAGCTGCTAAATTAGGCGATATACTTGGGTATTTGCAAGGTGAGTACAAGTTTATGTAAACTATATTTAATTTAATATTATGATTGAGATTTCAAAGCAGGACATAGCCCTATATATGTATTCCTCTCCTGATACATACAAGAAAAGTCTGTCGTGATACAATAGAATAATATGTTATAATAACAAATAATTCCTCTGGTAACAATTATAAGTTACACTGGATATCTTTATGTATTTAAAAAGAAAGGTGCCAGTTTAAGATGGGTAAATAATATATATAAATTAAACATGGGAAAGATTTTCATAAATGATTGATGAGTCGTAGGAAATGAAAATTACTTTTGATCGTATCCGTTCTCCAGTTTTCAATATAACTTCCAACACCACTCCTAGGCCTATGTGTACAATCAGTAAATTGTCATAACATCACTGTTTCTCTCCATGCATGAGGCGAGGTTTCTTTTGAGTTCTAGTGCGAAAAAGGGACTCTTTGACACGCGGTGAGTTACGGGTCTATTACATTGACCAGTGAGAGAGACAGAGAGAGAGGCGTGACGAGATGTGAAGGAGATATTATGCCTGCCCATGTCCGTAAAGACCTTGGTCAATATCAGTATAAATACCGCTGCCAGTGGCATGACGATACACTGAGAGGACGGTTCAATATTACATGTATAGACCAGGGAACATGATACCGTGGTTTACTGGTATGTGCTTTAAATTTACATTTTAAAAGGCTTTCAGCACGATAACATTTTTATTAATATTTTCATATTTAATTTTTTTTTTTAATATTCCTAATTTTTTTTTATAATATTTGGGTTTTTTTTTCATTCTGACATGCATATATGGCACCCTTATATATTCATTCTAATACGAACTATATCTAACATGAAAATCTCTGCCTTTGTATAAACACGAACTACATGACAACCATCACAACTCATAAGGATATTTTTGTTATAACAACAGTTATTAACAGTCGAATATAAGGTTAATAGAAGGCTGAAATGACTATAAGGGAAAAGTTATTAAAAAAAACACTCCTGATATTATAATAATGTATTTTTCTTGCTTTATATATACCAAAGAGTTTGAATCTTTATATAGCTAATGCTTGTGTGTTGTATATCATGTACATAAATCAAGTGTGTGGATTGCTATGATATATATATATATATATTATTAATTAATATAATACAAATTGAAAATAATATATATATATCAGATATTGAGAACAGTTGTAATTTTGTATATCTATAGAGTTTAATTCAGTTACTATAACCCCCTATAAGCGGAAGAATACATATCAGCAGGGGCGTCCATGTATGAGGAGATGGGGGGTATATATCCCCCCACTTGTTGGCCAGGGGGTGATGGTCAATATTATCAACCCCCAACCCCCCTCTCACTATTCAGAGAACAATATTTATATAAATATATAGTACAGAATAAAATTATAGAGTATGGTTCCATTTACGAGTAACTATAAATACTATATCTAAACCTTATTTACCCTTAACATATACTGGAAACATATTGTCTAAGACCTTAAACATAATTGTAATATATTTGAAATGTGATTAAGTACACAGATTTGAAATGCGTCATACAGACGCTTAAAAGTAATATAATATATATATATCATATATATATAATATATATATATATGTGTGTGTGTATGTGTCTACGAGTCAATCCCCCCCCCCATAATCTCGAAAATAAATTGACGCTTCTGTATATTAGTATAACTATATCGGCAAGAGGGGTAACATCCATTTCAGTTAAACGGGGATTGGTTCTTTTTCCGTTTAACGGGGGGGGGGGGAGTTAACTTGAATAGGGTGTAGAGCCGGGTAGCTTGATGTCTTTACATCGGTGGACATTAAAGAAAACACAATCTCTGCAGTTCAAGGCCAAGTAGTGCCGAGGACTGTTCGGTGTACAAAGTGCACATATTCTACATCGGGTTGTCCTTACGTCATGCATCTAGGTTTCAATATCAGTACGGCAGAAGCCTTACTCTGCGAACACAGGCGAGCCACTATTTCAAGAATTATGAAGAAAAAAATTTACCAGTCAGGTGGCTCGCATACAACCCGTCCACTGGGCGGGGAAACTAGATTTAGATGAACCGTCTGGTGTTGGAAGACGTTATAGAGAATCTGTTCAGTCAAATCAAAGCTTGTTGACCTGGTGAGTTTCCGGTGCATGTGTTTTATTGATAACGAGTGTAAAAAGTTGTGATGTTTGTGTTCGGTTAACTACTATAAAGATTAATTTGATTGGCTTTTATGATTTCAGCCCCGTCACGTGTGCCCCTGTTCAAAATTCATGATATAAAGCAAAAAAAGTTTGGTTCTCAGGCTTCTTTTATTTAGAAATCCGTGCATTTTATTTTTTTATATGCTTCTTTATAAATGTCATATGATCAGGGGAAAGCATGATAAGAACTGTTTTATTTGCTAAACTGGTGAAAGCACTTCATAACAAATAAAATCTTATCAAAATTGTATTATTTTATCTTATTGAAAGAAATGTCCGAGCGGCTGGAGCTCAAGACTGGTAAGTTTCTATTGAA
This sequence comes from Sipunculus nudus, assembly GCA_026874595.1. Lineage (NCBI taxonomy): Eukaryota > Metazoa > Annelida > Sipuncula > Golfingiida > Sipunculidae > Sipunculus > Sipunculus nudus. The sequence continues at coordinate 52,166,768 of CM049315.1, forward strand.
ATCAAAGAAAAAAAAATTGATGCGGGGGGGGGGGGGTTAAAATTAACGCGGGCGGTGCCTAAGAACCCAACCCTTTTTTTTTTTGCCTAATAGGTGTAATCCACTGAAGCACTGCTTAACTAAGCCTGAGACCTGGCCTCAAAGATGATGATTTATGTGGTGAAAAAAATCATATGATGAGGTAGTACAAAAAATCCACATGTCAGAGAACCTGATCAAAATCTGGAACTAGAGTAAATCCTGATGATAAAGTCAGTCGCTTCAGTCTGAATAAAATGTGCCCACGTTTTCGTTACAGCACTAAATAGTTTTTTTTTACCATTTCATCGTTGCTAAACGGAAATTATCACCGCATATACACTTTTATACGTGTACACGTTTTGTTTACATTCACACTGTTATAATACCCATTTTGAGCCAATCATTCCTGTAATTTAAAATTGATTTTTCATTACATTTAGGCTTTTTGCCTATTTAAAACATAATTATATATTACAAAGAATTTGTTTTTATTGTCATTCAGTAGAATTATTTATTTCGGAAGTTTTCACGTCTGCTCAAATGTACCAGGATTATAACTCTAAATGATATTACTTCTCACTATCACGTCACAAAACCTCAGACCATTAAAGTCTTCGTTTACACCTGTATTAGCTTAATTCCCATACAGGGGTCACCAAAGGTTCTGTGCCAGGTTAACATACCAATGTATATTGTCCTCCACGTGGTTTGGTCAATACACGGGGGAACTGATCAATGTAATATAACACTCAACGGCGGGCATGTCTTTCTCTTTGGTCAACAGATCAGATGGATTTGGTGGTCAGAGCAATATATGTTAGTGTCCAGGTGATTACACATTGTAACCGACACGTTCTCATTATTACACCCGGCATGATCGATATACTGGATAGACAGAGGGCACACAGGGCGTGCGACAGTACAGTAATGAATTATTAAGATAATTATAGCATATTGGGGTGTGCTTTCCATGGGCCGAGCTGTAAAGACTGGTGAAATTTTTGTTTTTTTTAGTCCTGACATACTTTGGTTGGCTTTTTATTCCTGAGCTTTTCAAATTTACAATATTCGCGAAAGAGAACAATAAAATAACCGAAAGTAATAGTGAAATACAGCAGTGCCATGAATTAACAGGCATGCACACAAATACACATGCTTACACAAACACATTATGAAATGTAAACTTTTTATTCATCTGTCTCAGACTAGTCCCAATTTCTTGTAAAACAATTGAACTTTCTACAAGAATCCATTCACATATATGTGTATGTTTATTGTCTAGAATAATTATATCTTTCATTTCTTTTATATGATATTGTGTGTGTTTCTAAATTCATAATTTGCAGCACTAATATCTCGAACTACTAATACGATATATTTATTACGCCCATAAATGTATGGGAATATGTGTGCTGTTGACAAGAAATTATCCATATCAGGTAATTCATTTATCCATTCTATTGTCTGTAAGTTATACATTTATTCTCATAAACAAACACGGACCACCGATCGATGCATGTATCGCCTACGCATAAAGGCTTACTCCCATACAGATGTGTACTCATGAATTATTAATGTAATTAATTCAAATTATTGCTTTATAAAGTATGCTTTGATGGTATCCAGAATGGATTTGCGAATACAGGCATATCCTCCTCTTAACCAAAAATACATAGCGTCTTCCACCACATGGAATGATCCTTTTGATTATTTAAATAGAGTGCTCATAGAAATATTGATGGAATGAGCTCATAATGGCCACCATGTCCTGATAGAATTAGCGAACCGAATCCTCGTTTATTATTTAGTGAATGTGAATATATGTAAGCTGGAACTACAAAGGCTTTTAATCGACAAAACACAGAGATGGCAGATCTTTTAGAAAGGTGTATCATGGGGGCGAGGGCCTGCAGTTTCTGACTGCCTAGGTAAACTTTATTTGTGCGATGACATATAAAGCTCAGAAGAATTACAGTCGATGATGTCTACAGCGATGAGTCTTTGTCCGTCGTCCGGCTGTCTGTCCGTTATCATTTCACAAATCGTAACCGTTAGATCTAGAAACCTATAATTGACATCCAGGCAGGTCTTTGTGAGATATCCTTGGTACCCGAAATTATGTCACGGCGATCTATATTCTGCGAACTATGGACCGAAAATTTGAGTTTGGGCACCATGAAAGTCCGACTACCTCAATTATTCAAGTATTCAAGTAAATCGAACCGTATGGGCAGCATACAAGGCTATGGCCGTCATTGGGATCGATCGGATTAGTGCATGCATGGAGTTGGCCCCCACCATGTAAAAACCCCCATTGTCGCTCAATTTTCCCAACCTGTTTCCACTTTGAGACAGATTTTATGGCCAATTCTGACTTTGAGTCAGGTTTACCTTCTTTAAGATTTAGTTTAAGTTGATTATACTTATCTAAATTATACTTAGTGATGTTGATAATCTAGGCCGATGTTTCCATCTTACTGTTGACACTATTTTAGATTATTCTGTCAGTCACTGATATGTATAATTGCTCTTTGATTATATATCCAAAAATGTACTTATTTTCTTTAATTTTAGTGAAGTCATGAAGACAATCATCCAACCGAGGCCATGAAGGCTGCCTACCGTGTCATCGTCCAGGTGGCGCTCTTATTCCTTGTCAGCCAGAACTGTGTCGCCATCTGTGTGTTTCCTGAAGAACTAAACCGTCTGGCTGTGTGGAGCTTGAAGGTTCAGTCACAGGGTCTCAGGGTGGATTACTTGCTACAATTTCTGAATTCCTCTTTTCTCTGGTACGATTTCACGGATTTCCAGGAAGCAGAACAAGAATGGATTTGTGAGAGGAAACTGAGAGAATCAACCTACATTTCGAAACGAGTAAACAGAAAAGAAGAAAACATTTTCAGATGTTTCATGTTTGAACGTAAAACTACCTCTGTATATGTCATGCATAGTTCGAAGGAATCTGAATCGCTTACGTGTGATGATCTAGTAAGGTATCCCTACTTTATGTTATATTTAGGAGAAGTGACTGATTTTGTTCCATGCCCCCTACAGGGCGGGTACCACATGACTCTTACAGATCCCTACGACAACAAACCCGTCTGTGAAACCCCTTGGCTTAAACCGCACATGGAGTTCAGTTGTATGCCGGGAGAGGGCCTTAGTGTCAACTTTCGTTATCCGGAATGCAAAGGAAGCTTAAGAATGAGCACGAAACAATCCTTAAATTTCCACAGTAGCTGGATAGAGGGCGATAACAGGTTTATTATATTCACCGTCGACAAAGCCTTCTATAAAAATGTATGGCTACTACTGGTCCCAAAGGTTATGAAGAAAACTAGTCGTGGCGCCATTTTAAATGACGCAAAAATCGTCAGTATGAATGATAAATATGTGCCTTCTTACCACATGAGCTTGGAGCAGTCGAGTTATCCTGATATTTGCTCGGATGAAGCAGTTAACTGTGATAAATGTGATTATTTACGTAGCTATTTCTGCCGGAAAAGCTGTAAAATATGTGATTCTGTCAAGGACAAGCCAAAAGACTGTGAATTCGATCCACGTTTTAGAGGGGAGTGGCTTGAATACGGAAAGAAAGCTACACGATCTTTGACCGTGGGGAAATTGGTTATATCTGCCCAATCGTGGCCTATATTGAAATGTACAAAATTGAATGACACCGACGTGTTCGGTCAGCAGGTTTACGTGTTGAGGTCAGAGCCCTCTGGTGGTTGCAAAATGAGGTTTATGTGTGTAGAATTCAACAAAGAATCAGATTCTGTCATCCAGTACCGATTCAGCAGAAGCATAGTATGGCCATTTCAGGAAAACTTAAAAATTAGTGACGTGTGCAAACGTGATCAATTCCGAGATGACCTGCGCCCCCTGGGGAATACCTTCCGAAGTTATGCCATGAAATATCTCGTTGCAAAGTCATCTGTGCAGAGACGACAGGTCGCCTGTTCATTGCCATTCAATAAATATTATGTACAAAGTAAATTATCTGACGGTAACTGTTCGGGTGCTATATCAGTTTGCCCCTCTGGTGATCAGATCGAATTCATCCCCCGACATTGTACATCACGGAACACCACGCGTTTCAGGTGTTTACATAGAAGTATCGAAAATGAATATTTGATACTACTGGTAGAAGAGTCAGACGAGTCAACAGGTGGCGCAGTATTCTGTTTCATATTGCCGCTATATGGCGGGATGAGCGATGATCGGGTTTTTCTCATGCCTGCGGCAGAGTGTAATGTAGAATACACATACTTCCCTCAATCTTATAAATTTCCATCATTCATTAAACTCTTCTCAATAGATGATATGTCCGAGAATTTTGGGGAATGTGCGGATGACAGCTGGCTTTTGCAAAATGCTTCCTACACTCAAGAGAGTAATTCGACAGTGTCATCACGTTCAGCAGAAACATCTTCTACAGGGATTTTTACCGCCGCTGATTTTGTTTCTATATCGACGAACCCTCCAGATTCATCTGTTTCTTACACCCCAAAATCCACAACCAGATTATCTGTTACTGTCACTCCAGCATCTACATCAAGGTCATCTGTTTCCAACTTTCCGGAATCTACAGCAAGGTCATCTGTTTCTGTCGCTCCGGAAGCTACATCCAGGTCATCGGTATTTGTCACTCCAGAATCTACATCCAGGTCATTTGTTTCTGTCACGTCAGAACCCACAATCAGATCTTCTTTTTCGGACATTCCAGAATCCATACCCAGAACACCTGCTTCTGCAGAATCCACATCCAAACGACCTCTCCCGACCAAACAATCAGCCTCAGAAACTATGTCTAAGTCATCTGCTTTTACAACTGCACAAAGCCCGACACCAGATTCAAATGCTTCTGTAACATCTACCGATACAGAGTCTGGTTCTACTTTACATAAACATACAAACACCCTTACAACTAGTTCCCGTTCTCATGCAACTACCACAAATTCAGCATCCCGAGAAGATCAATCAGAAAACCCTACAAACTCAATTCCCATGACAAATGTAACTGCTCCCATCAGTGATGTAACACCGAAATCCTTTTCTACCACCGTTCCAGATCCAACATCAACATCCATTGACCCCATCACTACTTTTGATCCCAGTACAGTATCAAGTCAATCCATTTCAATCAACACTCCAAGCCCTACATCCAGTTCACCCGTTTCAACCATTATTCCCAAGACCGGATCCAGTCAGTCTGCTCCAGTGCCTGTATCAAGTTCATCTGCAGCAGTCATCTCACAACATCCAACATCCAGTTCAACCATCACAAGCCCAACATCTAGTTTATCCGATCTAACAACTCTTCAAGGGCGAACATCCGTGGCCATCACCAATACATCCACAACATTTAGCAAATCTGTGTCAATCACAACACCACCCCCTGCCTCCAGGGTATCTGTTCCTATTAGTTCCAGTCGAGAAACCATTTCATCTGTACCGACAATCACCCTAAACCCAGTAACCAGTTCATCCACTCCGAACAACATCACTCCTGACCCTGCAACCAGCCCCCCTGTTCCTATTATCGGGCTTCATCCGACATCTACTTCACCTGTTCCCATCCCGGCATTAGATACAACATCCAGTTCAACCTCTTCTGTCACAGTTCCAGAGATAACACCAATTTCATCTGTTTCCATTCCTTCACTGAACGATACATCAATTTTGTCTGTTCCCACCAGTCACTCCCCCAAAACCACTTCAGTAGTCCCGACAATCACAACAAGTCCAGTATCCAGTTCATATTTATCAACCATCACCCCAGACCATGCAGGCAGTCCCCCTGTTTCAACCATCACACCGAGCGCAACATCCATTTTACCTGCTCCAACCAGTACGCCAGGCTTAATATCCACGGCATCGGTCCCAAACATTTTCCCAGACCCAACGTCTACAACGTCTTTTCCAACCATTTCCTCAGCTCCAGCATCCAGAACATCTGTTCCAATTAGCACTCCAGACCAAACATCCAGAACATCTGTTACAATCAGCACTCCAGACCAAACATCCAGAACATCTGTTCCAAACAACACCCCAGACCCAACATCAACTGCTTCTCTTCCAGCATTTACTCAAGACTCGGCATCTACTGCATCTGTTCCAATCAGTACTCCAGACCAGATATCTATTTCATCTGTTCCATCAATCACTCCAACTCCAGTATCCAGTTCAACAATGCCAGACCAAATGTCTAATTCTTCCGTTAGTTCGAACCATGCCTTAAACACGAAACGACCCACATCTAGTCCTTCTATGTCTACAACACCCACCTCTGGACCATCTGTTATTCAATCGTCCCCAGACCTAAGATTCCCATCATCTGCCTTTAAAACGACAGAAAACCAGAAAACCAGACCATCTACCCATGCAACAAGTACAAGACCATCTATATCAGCTTCAGGAATAAAAACCGATCAGTCAGTTTACTTGTCAGACACGACACCTTCACCAATTCCATCGCTTTCTCCAACAGCTACAAGACCCAATTCCACCCGGTTTATATCTACAACATCCACAAGACACACACAATCCACAATATCCAAATCCAGGACTCCTGTTTCCACCACGGCTGGAAGACCAAAGTCCGGTCCATCTGTTTTTGTACCAGACACTACATCTACAGTAGCCATAGGCCCTAAATACACTGTTTATGAGGTAACGGCAGACACTTCATCCAGTTCATCAACACCATCTGATCCTACATCGACTTCGTATATTCACAGGAAACCTGCAGACTCTACATCAATTTCATCAGAACTCACAACCCGTTCATCATACATAACCAGTTCACATACTCTCCCTGCTTCGTCACGACTATTGTCGTCTTCTGCATCATTTTCATCCTCATCACAACCATCATCATTATCATTATCATCATCATCTTCATCACCATCAATTTCATCCTCATCACAGCCATCATCATCAACATCATCATCACCAACACCTTCATCACCATCATTTTCATCATCAGAGTCGCCCTCCACAAGAACTTCGAAGTTTAAAGCGAGAACTCCAGGAAACCGTGCAGTAACACTCTTGGAGGACACAATTACAACTGACCAGTCGGGGTTGGTGGGATTTACTTCATCTGGAGATAATGCTCAAGCAGCCAATGGAGATGTTACTCCTGTTTCAAAGGGCGTTCCGAAACTTGGCTATGTCAGCGCGTCAGACAGGGTTACCATGTCCTCATGTTTTAAGATGCCAGTCTTTCTCTGTTTGCTAGTTAGTGTATGTATATTGTAACATGGTCTGTGGTATGGATGTATTGTTACACACATATCTACACAGACGCACAGACACATAAATATATATATATATATATGAACATTAATTGATATATACATATATTAATTTGGAGATGCTAGTGAGTTACAGAATAAAAAGGGGATTTTTTTTCTTTTAACGTCCGTCTTAAATATTCATAACTTGAATGCAACCGGGTTTTTTTACGAGGCAGCCATGCTGAATCATGGGGTGATATAAGTGTAATATGTTTCTTATTCTCTATATTAAAGGCACAGTCCTCTTGATACTTTCATGCTTCGATTGAAAGTATGTCTATGTCATCAAGCAAGAATTTTAAGATTCATTGACATCTCCCTTTACACCAGGAGAGCAAACCAGGGTTTTTATTGTAACGGGAAATAGCTTCCTTTTTAATGATAAGTTCTTTTCCTTCATTACGGTGATTGAGCTAACTCGCGTCATGAAGGTTCTTATAAAAAGTTTTACTGGTGAAAATTGTATTTATTAAAGCGAAGCCATACATAGAAATTGTGATAAGAACGCCTTAAGTGGACATGATGCGGAACGTTTACATGTTAAGGTCATTGAAAATTTATTATAATTTGGTTATGTAGGTTAACTTTGTTCTCGTATGAAATTGTTGAGGTGTTATTAGTTTCTTTTCAAGAAACGTCTGCATTAAGTTCATATTTTATGTTGTAAGGCAAAAAAATATAGGTTATGGTTCTCAGGCACCGCCCGCGACAATTTTAACCCCCCGCATCAAAAATGTTTATTAATTTGTTTCATCTTTCTTAATTAGTGCTTTTACCTGTTTAGAAAAAAAAATGTTATTATTATGTTATTATCAAATGATATTTTTATGGAAACATACAAAAGGTGTTAAAAAAACCCCGCTCGCCCGCACTGATTTCTGAAAAAAAAGTGCCTGAGAACCAGACTTTTTTGGCATAAATCGGGAGTTTTATTTGAACTAAATATTCATTAGAGATATTGGTATAATTAATTTGCTTTAGCCATTAAATCAGCCTTGTGTTCCAGCTAGCGTATGCTGGCCAGTGTTGGGGTCTTTTGAGGAGACTGAGTATTGTCGGTTGGCTAGTCAACATAAAGTGATGTACTAATTTGGCAACAGGTATTATACATAGATGAAAATCTCATTCTGAGAATAAATGCATATAATTTGTAACGTCGCTATTTCTTGTTAAATACGAATGATCTTTCAATATTAGACGTCAGTTCATAAGTTCTTCAAAATAATTAGGCCAAATACAAGTTGGTCTCATCCTTCATAGAGAGTAAGACTAAATTAAACTAAAAAAGTGAGACTTATATCAATGTTTTCAATTACTTGAATATTTAACTTAACATCATATTGATATGTATGGCTTTATGATATTTTATTTTTATATATTAATATGTATTTAATCGTCCCTGAGGAAGTAAGAATTTTGAAGGTGTCATGGCTGGATTCGTGTTTATTTGTGCTTCATTTATGAAAAGTGAGTAGACAGCTATGTTTGTATATCATATAATTTATTTTTCTGAAGCCAAATAACAGCAGTAGTTATTACAGAAAGCAATAAAGTCATACATCATCACATATACGCATTGATTTTATTTTCAATTTTAAATCCTTGAATTTGTAGTCATCAGAGTTGTCAAAGATACAAAAACGCAATTTCCCATATCCCGAACACAACGTACATATATACATGAAAAGCACCACGGAAGCATGGAATATTTTAAGGTCTAATAAGTAATAACAGTTTATGCTGTTTGGAATTAGCAAAAACATTTTGGCATACTTCAGGGTGCAATATGACCACTGTTATAACAAGATATGCAAACTGTGCATTAAAGTTAAGTCCAAAAGCATTAACACGCTCGTCAAGCGTGCGGCTTGCGACTAGGTCAAAACACACAACGCGGCTGCAACGCTCATGGAACGCGTCAGGTTGGGTTACATTGGCGTAACTCCGATGTATTCAGTTGAAAATCAGGCTTGGTTCAAAGTAAATGTACGGCTATGCTGTCGTTTTAGTTGTCCAAAATCTTTTCAATTTGTGATTTAACTTTTTCAGTGCTATCACCGACATTCGTACATTTATGTCGCTTTGTTGCACCTTTACTATGCATGTTAGAAATGCTCCTGTTTATGTCTTAACTGGGAAACCGCAGTTTCGTAAGAATCATATGCCTGGAAGGAAAGTATCTCTGAAATTGAGTCATCCGTCAAAAAATCGTCATTCTGTTTTGTTCGAGATAAAAAAAAAATTGGAGCGACTTTTACGCCTGACGCATGCGCGACGAGCGCGTTAGTGTGTTTTGGGCTTAAAACTAAAATAAATGAATGAATACGAAGTGCTTTTGGATAAATATGAATTGCAACCCACGCCTCTATATCTATAAGTGATTGATTATAAAAGGATCACAATATTATGAATCCGTATTCCTTGTTTATCGTGGACCATCTGCGATCTGTTATCTTTGGTATGTGATTCTCCGGATGGTCTCTTCAAGCTGAAACAAAGACAATCTGTGTAAATACGAATAGTTACCAAATTTAAGGAGGTAAACATGCATTTACCAAATACTTTAATGATCACTTTAAACCAACAAGCATGAATAAACTGATGTGTCAGATATACTGATTTATCGTATTTGTCAAAACCTCGGCGCCTCATGGAACATTAAGGGGACATAATCAGGAGTAATTTATACTTATTCTTTCACATTATCAGTTCACGTTTGCTTTATACAAAAGTTTCCAAGCAAAACCGTCCCAGCACACGGTCTCAGTCCCTCCCTTTAAGCTTTTTTACACCTTGTTATGGATTTGCATGTTTGTAAACACAGTCCACGTATCTGTTTACGATAATAAAGCCGGGTGACCAGAGGTCCAACATTGTGCATTCGTGACAGATAACATGCGATGTTTCAAACAGCGGGAACAGGTAATAAATATTTTGGGCCCAGTCAGTCAGGGCATATCCTGATTGACATGTTTTGGCCCTGGCGTTGCACGCAGTCCCATGCGCTGTGTTTATGTTTACAACTGTGATCGCGCCCGGTCCACTGTTTTTAGCACTCGTATAACGGAATAATCCAACGGTTTCAGGGGGAAATTTTGGCAGGTATCAATTAATTTAAAAGAGAAGACGCTATTTTTTGTGTCAATTCAGTATGCTTACTGATTAGGCCCCTTTAAAGCAGGCATTGTTCTTAATTTGCGTCATTGTTTCCTTGTCACCAGTTTGTTCCTGACACGCACTCACTGGGCAACTGTCGTCTGCTAAAGTAACCGTTTTGTTGGGGTTCTTTGCGCATGTTAACGGGACTTCCGTTTTCTTTACATGTTTCTTGCAATAAAATGCCAGCAAACAACAGACCACTGGGCTTTGCCGTGCGCCAATGTGTTTTTATACGAGATTTAGTGGAAAATGGACGCATGCCCGAAGTTGGTCGTGTTCATGCTTCAGTGATCTTGGCTGGAACATAAAACTAAATGCCTGCAAAAATGCCCGACCCCCCCCCCCCCCCCCCCCAAAAAAAAAAAAAAAAAATAAATAAAAAAACTTAGCAAGAAAGCAATATGAGGGAACAGGCTGTAGCCTGAAAATAAGATTAAGTGCTGTTTAGTGATTATGGGCTTCACAAGCTGACCTCCACAATGCGCCGCGGCTTCTACATGCACCAGTGGCGTAGTAAAACAAAAGGAGTGAACAGGGTAATTTTACATGTAGTCCGTTCAATATTGGGTTAGAATTGTTTCAAGGCAAATTACATATAGATTGCTGTTTTTGTGGTTTACAAGGACTTCACTGAATAAGTAATATTGTGTAAGCAAACGTATGTGAAAAGGAACAAGTTAAGATTTTGAATTTTGAATGCTGAGACACGTCGTCCCGGACGTCCCACACTGCCTTTCAGGAAGAGATTCGTTTGGAATTTAAGCGACATCTGGCGGAAATGCGGTGAAAAAAGGACAAGTAAGGATGACTCTAGTTGCCCTCTGGTGGAAGAGAGTGCAATTAAAGCCATCCGGTCCACTGATGTTGTAGTTTTAAAGGTTTGTCTTAAATATAACCAACAGAAATTATCCCAAGGATTTTCTCAATTCCTGTTACACGTAACAATAATAAAATATCACGCACCTCTCTTGCTGCATATCCAGTATGCGCTTCTGTGGGCCGGTTTGTTGCAGTCCTTGGAATACCAGAATTCTGGGCTGTGGCTGCTACCCATGGAGGCGCACTTCTGACCGGCACGGGGACTGTTGATCATCCACTTGTTGTAACTGAAATACAACCATACCTGTGTCTTGATCACGTATGTGTATCCCAGTTATTTCTAATAACAAGGCAGAAAGAGCTACATTGAGTTAGCACAAATTAACACAAATCTCTCTAAAATCAATCCAAAAGTGATTTAATTCATAATAGACTCCATAAAGTAAAGATTTTTTTAAAACCTGGGACAGTGTACTTTCTGACGGTACATATATTTTTTTTCACATGATTTTTTTTTTAATTTTGAAAATTATATCTTTTTCTATTTTTTAGTGTCTCCTCTTTCATGTTTCTATATACCTTAACACTGTAATTTTTAAAATTTTGAGTGCATAAAAATTAATATTTTATTTTTCAACAACAAAGACCCAAAGTTGATTAGAAACAAAATAGGTTTTGAGATATTGTCATGTGGTTTTCGTTTAGTCCAATATAGTGGCTTGCTATTACTGGATCTTTAAAATAGCGAACCTTTAATTTTTTTTTCAATGTGTTAAAATATCATGTGAAAATGAATGAAAAATTCAAAGATATTTATACCATCAGAACTAATACTGCACCAGTTAAGCTCAGATGAGTTGCTGAGCTATAGCGTTCACCCTTATTCCGTCGTACTTCCGTCAGGCCGGCCGTCTGTTCATTAGGGCAGCACAAATCGTACCGCCCTGTCTGTAGTCCGAGACCGAAATGGAATATTAAGATATTTAATCTCCACCGAAAAATAAAAAAAAGTCAAACTCACGTTATTAATACTTACGTCAATGGTGTCCCATCAAACCACACCCACTGGCCTTCTTTCATGTGTAAACCGATCCAAGATCTCCTCTGCCCGGTGCTGGGTGTAATATATAACATATAATTATATTGTCTCCCATCAATATATAATAATAATGTATCGCATCACACATCATATCAATTTATGTCATCAAATAAGTATTATTTAGTTATATTATTATACAATATAGTAAAGCATAATAAAATATAATACAGTTTAATATAATACACATTGTAAGATAATATAATATAATACACTTTAATATAATATAATATAATATTTTACAATATACATTAGATCAGATTCGTATGGTGAATGCGATCTTTAATTTTTTTATTAACACATTTATTGGTTCGTGAAAACCAGATCTTACAACCTTGTTGACTATTAAATAACATTAAAGATATCTGTCTTCACGTTCGAACTTTAACTTACTGAAACGTTTCTGTGATGAACTGGTTGACCTCTTGGCTGTCGATGGTGACGAGGGTGGCGCCCTCTGCCTCGCAGTACGATTCAGCCTCGTCCTGGTACACCGGCGTCTGACCTTGACCGTACTGCTTGTAGCAGACGCCATTGTGCTTCACCCAAGAATTGTCACAACCCCCTGTGTTAGTACCTATAATTCAGAAATAAGTCATGTGATCATGAGGGGCTATTGCACATATTTTATCAATTAACACAGTTGCAGTTTGATTACCAGTTCCATATTGTTTGACAAATAACGTAGGTACATGTGAATACTTCAAACAAATGGTATTTGGTGTTAGGATAATTTTGTATCGGTAGTATTCACAAGTACTGGATTCTAAAGCATCATTTCAATGAAATGCACTCAAAGACCGCACGAAAACCTCCGCTAACATTATGGATCACCAGCTTTGGAATACCAGAATCTCGATCGACCTTTGGTATGTGTGACGAAGCGGTGTATTCAAATCGAAAGAAATGAATTCCTCATCTCGAAGGCTGAATCAGAATCGGTTTTTTGCTGATGAGTAATGAATAAAGAAATAATAAAAATCCCTTGCTCACACCATATTTTTTCTCAAAGGTCGTAGAAAATGAAATTCCTTTGGAATGTCCTAATAGTTCAACATCCATTGGAATCATTTTAAGGTTAAACCACTGGTGAAACAGAATCATAGTGTCACAGGCTCTAATTAAATATCCATGAACGTTATAAAGCAAATGTTACATCATGCAGACGTTCACCATATAATACTTTCATCCTGCACCGCACATCTTTCAAGACTATAAGTAGCGCAACCATCGACTAACATTAAACAGCAGTGAATTGCTCAAGCCACCAGACGACACCAAAGGTGGATACATGTTAATGAAAAATAAAAATGAAAACAAAACGCTGCAATGAAACGTATTATATCTCAGCCGGAAGGCCAGGGTCCATGATGTGTTTCCCTTGTGTCGTCGGTTGTTTAGTCGTTTGGTTGGTTCATTGGTTCGATCGTTCCTTGAAATTTCACGCACAAAGTAATGAACAAATTTTTGATGACATTTTGAGGCTTGTTAGGATAACATATAATTAGTAAATTAGTAAAATAGTAAATTTTGGATGTAACCTGGATCCCAAGCATATGTTTAACTTCATTAAAAGACCTGTTTGCATTGTCAAAGCAACTCCTTTTTCCCTTGTATTACTGCTATTGCTTGCTTGTGTTGCCATTCACCCGGAGAACCTGAGCACAGCACAGCACATACTGTGGTTAGCTTCATGTTTGCGGGATTAAAATTTCACGATTTTCACGTTTCCAATGTTTTGCGAGGGTCCCATTTTCGCGATATCACAATACAAAAGACATTTATACAGAGTATAACCATTATTACATGAAGTAATTATATAAAACATTGTGTGCACAAAATATTATAAATAAGATATATTAATTGTAAATGGCTGATAATAGGAAAATCTGATGTTATTTAAAATATCAATATCTGAATATAAACAATCTATTTTTATTCACAATCTCAATTTACTTTTCAACTTTGCCTTTGACGATGGGACCTCTTATTCATGAAGGATTTATTTTCGCGATAATTCCCCTTTCGCGAATATCACCAATTTGAAATCCTCGCGAACAAAAAGGCAACCACAGTATGCTTGTTTTTATCAAAGAAAACACTAGTGCAAAAACTTACCGGTAGAGGGCGGGTCGATGCCGTCACCACCGCCCGGAGCTCCTGGCGAAAACAGGTCACCCAGTTCAGCTTTAGAGACACACTGACCGAAGAAACAGACCTGGAAAATGACGAAAAATTCGTTTTTAATCTCATAATAATTAAAGTTTATGATTTTATGTTTTATTTTTAAAGGGGCCCAATCCCCTATAAAGCATGTTGAGTTAACACGAAAAATAGCTACTTCCCTTTAAAATAAATCTGTACCTGCCAAATAATATCCTTGAAACCGTTTGCTTTCTCCTGTAAACAAATGTTAAAAACACTGGACCGGGCATCACTGAGCCAAAACACGTGTCAATCAGGAGATGCCCCGTCTGACTTGGCCCAAAAAAATGTGATACATGTTTCTGCTGGCTGAAACACAGCGTGTTGGCCCTCTTAATCTCACCTCCGCGCGGTCTTGTTATAGTAAACAGACTGTGTTTACCAACACGCAGAGCGATAACATGGTGTCAAACAGCCGTCTGGAAATACAGAGACTGTGTGCTTGGATGGTTTTGCTGGGAAACATTTGTATAAAGCAAAACTGAACTGATAGTATGAAAGAATAGGCATATTTAGCTCCTGGTTATGTCCCTTTAAACTCTGAACTTCAGAGTCTGAAGTCGTAAGTGAAGGTATAAAGGTCATGACCTACGTAATTTCAAGACCTGTCAGATCTTATATCGGATGACACACATATTGATCATAAACCAGAAAGGTGGTACGAGACCACATATGTACCTCCGCTAGTTTTGTGCTAAGAAAAAAAAATATCAATGCAAGCTTGAAGGAGTGTGTGTCACGGGTTCCCGACTCCATGGCTGCATCAAAGGCCAGTACATCAAGCAGAACAAAACCCTATTACCAGTGCATGAAAGGTCGTAGTCCAGGTCCAGGATGAACACATTATCCCGTCTAACAATGTTCGGGACAAAAACATATTATAATCATCCAGAATAACTCCAAACATCAATGGACAGTTCCTTTGGATTTACAGATCTCATAAAATTCTTTCATTACTTTTAAATTTAATAAAAATCTAGCAACCAGGCAACATAAAAAAGACTATGACAACGTGATATGACTTTGGCGTCTATATTATATCTATATTATAATTGACAATATTCGCACTGGCCTTTAGTAACGGAATTTTTCTATGGCCACGGATCGGAAATGAAACTTTTGGTCTTTAACTATCCGGAATTATACAAATTTTTCAAACTATTTCACAAAGGGGCTTTCGCAGCGCCATCTGTCGGAGATTACGATTATATATCAAGGCAGAAAGCAGTTTGTTATAATACTCTGAATTGTTTTCCCGCGTGTACGTGTGTGCACGAAGTCAATAAAGTCTACCCGTTGCTTCATTTTGTCATACTAACCAATATCGTTTGATATTTTTGTCAGTTACAGAGTGGCTGAATTACATTTGTAGTGTTTACAAAACTCCTATCTTATTCTACTTACCTTTTCTTGCCCGCACGGTGTCCCGGCCATCAATTTGACCCCGTTGAAGTCACGCCAGCGCCACGGATACATGGATGTTGGTTCATCCTTGGTACACTCGTACTTGACGAAGGTGCAGGGGGACGACTGTAAAACACATACCATGATTAGATTGCACTCAGTGGAGCGCCTACCTCCGCCAATGGAAGACAGCCCTACCGGATCCGCCCCCTTTATCAGCATTCGAACCAAATTTTACCCTGGCCCGTGCCCCTCCCGTTCTCATAATTTAAAAGAGATTAGTGAAAAGCGTAGCGTCCTTGTTTGAAGAAAATAACTAGTGCAGACAGTATAATGGTTGTGAGAATAGGCTTTTTATCACTGATAAGGAAACCCTCTAGGCAAACGTCGTGATGTCAATGTTGTTGTGTGACGAGTTCACACTGACAGGTTCAAAATTATACATATGGGAATGTTTTAATCATTCACTGTAATGATTCAGTATTTATTTAACAGTGAATTCTTGACCAAACCTGGCATGTTATCCCTTGATTAAGGATATATATCCAAAAATGTACGTTATTCACAACAATGGTTTAAAGAATACTAGAATAAACTTGTTAGGTTATCGTGCAAGTTACGACTAATGAGGAAAAACGGTATTTTAAAAAGCTCTCAGTCCACACAAAAAATATGGTGTAAGCGAGCGAATTGTTTTCTTCCTTTACCAGTCGAGACACAAAACGTTGAATTTGCCATTAAGATACCTTTAAGTATTTTTTAAAGAAATTTGTGTCATAGCACAGATTGGCAACATTAACGAGGACCTAGTCTTCATTTGGGAAATTAATTTGCGAAATTTGTTCGGGGAATTATCAGTTGAAGGTAAACACATTATATAATAGAATAATATAATTTAGTTGATCAGTCATGAGTTCTTCATTCTGCGTCTGCCCTAATTGCAAATGGCCCAACCTAATAATAATACTGAAAAGGCTTACGTAAACGTTAATGTAAAACGTTAATATTTTAGCTTTACCCATCTTCTTTTATCATGTCTGTCACTCTAACCAGCAGTGTTGAATCAAAGGCGCAACATTGATTAGCGCCATTTCGGCCGCTTACATTAGAGAATCAACGTCCAGCGTATTGTGTCAGAGTGCCTTTACATCCTTCAACGAGGACTGCACTGTGAGGCGCTATGAGGATACAAATATTTTCGTCATTTTTACAACACTTCGTGGCCTACAAGCACGATGTCACTTGACATAAACCAGACCAATATTTAGTTTTTTTAGTATACTTTCTAACAACACATGCCATGTGCGAGACAATTTCCGACTTATGTCAGCATATTGCTAAACCCCTCTGCATGTTTGTTGAACTTCTGCCCGCATGAACACGAGCATGGCTTGCACAGGTTACTGGACGAGAGACCCCTTGTACACGATACAGGAAATGACTCGTTACCATAGACGGATTTTCAGTTTTCTTGTATTCTTTTGTGTTTATTCATCATTTGTAGCCTAATGTTAAGATTATCGGCTGTTCACCGCAATACCAATGGAATAGGACATAAGACCGTTGCAGTACATTCTTCCGTATGGCTTGTATCACGTAAGGCTTACCAGCCCAATATAAATGCCTACTGAATCGCGTATGCACGGATAAAACGGGATATGCATCAGGTCAGGTGGATGACGCATATACTTACGCCGTCATCTTTGGCAGAGTTGTAGTTGATCTTGTAGGAGGGCGGGTCGTCCACCTCCATCCTGAGACCACACTGATCCTTACGGGAAGGGAACAAGACACCCAGAAGTTTGTTACCGTCGACAGGGGTCGTTGCGTCCGGCTCGTTGCGAAGGCATGTGTGTTTTCTGTAAAAGGGAATTAAGCACTTGTTCCAAAAGTAGGCCAACCCAAGAGCCCTGGCTCCCAACTTTTACTTTTGCTTTAACAAAGTATAAAGACTGATTTGAAGTTCTGAGAGCGCGAGGTGATGATATGATGAACAGTTCTATATTTGATAAATATATAATGTGTGCTTTCGCACTAAGTGTCACAGCACCCCTTTACGTGCTTATATTGTAAGACCACTATGTCTTATTATATGCTAACAGCATGTGTGTACGTAAAGGAGCGTCTAATCCCATTCCACTATTTTAGAAATTTTTATTTTTCGTCTACAGTGTCGCCATAGTAACGGGTAATCGAGTTCGGTTTGGATTTTACTTAAAACGTGCGTAAGTCTAAAATGTGCTATGCATTTCATCACATAGAAGTAATTTGTTGATTACCCAGGGTGCAAGAAATGCTTTTTTTTGTACTGATCAATAAAACTGGGACTGAAAACTCCATCCTATCAACAAGGAGTACAGTTCACGTCAATACTATGTGTGTCTGACAGGTAAAGTTAGGACTTGAACTCCTATACATACGGCAGCAGGTCGAGCAGAGCGTCCTGGCTACACACTGTCCACGTGGCAGCGTTGCCCGCCATGACTCCCTTGATGCTGGTCGAGCGACATCTGGTGTCGGCGTATCGTCCTGTTCCCTCAAGATACGGCCTCCGTCGCAGAACCCGACTCAGCTGGTAACCCTGGTCGATCAAGCCAAGCCTGAAGCAAATTTAACGTTTACGTAACAAAAATGTAATTATCAAAAGCGGATCCAGCTGGGGGGGGGGGGGGGGAGATAAGGTTCGGTCACCCCCCCCCCCCCCCCCCCCACCTTTCAGTCTCCGAATTCTTTTTGTTAGAGTTTCAGACCAGGTTGTGCGGCCTGGACCCCCCACCCCACCCCCATTTGTGGACCCGGGGAACCTTATTTTGTTTTATCATTAGTCTTTATGAATTGGACCACTCCTTTTCCTCAATCCTAGATCCGCCCCTGATAATGATGATAATTTGAATCATAAAAGAGCTCTACGAATGCTAAATATAAAGACCTTAATTAGGGACCAGCAAAAAAGACCAATTCAGGCCACAGGCACTCGTTTCGCGTATTAAAACAGTATAAACACAACATATAGACGTCAAATGGGCGAATTTGACGTTCATATGTTGTGTTTATACTGTTTTAATACTGGCAACATGTGCCTGAGATATAGGCCATACGCACAGAAATTGTTGTTCTAAGGACTCTGGGAACCAAAAGTATGTTGTGAGAGGGGATTTAATTTTTTTTTATTTTCCCGTCGAGACACACTACATGGAAATTTGACAGCTTGCCTAGAAAACACAAAAAAATTGCTCCAGTACTTTAATGGTATATATGATCAACGGCAAATTAAGTCCATTTTCCTTCCATTCAAGAATTCTTTTGGGAACATTTGTGCCATCTTGGTGGTGAAATGTAAACTGCAGTATGATACTTTTTACCCTGTGACATCTTGTTTCCGATTCCGGTTAATCTTTGAAGGTGACCGAGATGTTGCATAGGTCTACCTTGTGTAAATTATTAGCTTTGATGTGAACTTGCATACATGCAGACAGACATCCAGAGAGACAGATTGCCTTTTACTCTCCCTCCCTTTCGGTTTCGAGGGTAAAAATGAACGATAGTTAAACGTACACGTGACCAAGCTCGTGCGCAGCCAATCGACCGTTGGCTGTATCCAAGTTGACCGTCTCCGCTACCACTGCGCAGTGAGTTTTTGGACTGCAGACGGTGTTCGTAATTCCTTGCCCTAAAATTATAGCAAGGTAATTCTTGGATAGAATTATATACACAACTGTTAATATACCTGTACCAAAACTACTTAAAAATTAAGACCAAAGGAAATTTGGCTCAAATTTAGATCTGCCAATTAATATGGTACAAAACAAATATTTTAAAAATAGAAATGTGACACTTTCTTAATTAAGATGCCGTTGTGTAGCATCGTTGCATATTGTTATATGCTCTTGTCAATAGGACTCAATTTGAATTTGACTCCGCCAGTAGGGTATGCGTTCATGCCCGTTCGTGTATTAGGGTGCTTGTGTGTGTGTGTGTGTGTGTTAGTGTATTCGTTCACAATATAACTCATGCAATCATGAATAGAGTCCTTGACATTTTCAGGGCATTTCGGCAAGGAAAAACAGATTAGATTTTAGTGTTGACCCGGGTCATGATCCGGATTCAGGATCGTCATCAAGGAATATTGACAAATGTATAGTCACTTATGCACGGATGAACCGAATAACTCAATGGCGGAGGATGTATTCATTCGAATACAGATTTCTCGTTATAAAATCAATGTGTACCATGTGTAATTTGCGTGGCAATGGAAAAATAAGATTACACTAACTAGATAACGTTCGTAATGAAATTCCCCGATCACGTAATAAAGGTAATATTCAACGTCCCCTGGAAACTATAGCAAAACTATGCTTACCTGCGCTGAAGCCAAGCCTTTTGTGTAGAGGGCCGTCTCTCCTACAAAACATAAGAATATTGTTATGGTTGTGCCTATATTACTTTATCATTACAGTTACCTTACTTCAAATCGCCTGTGCTCAGGTCAGGTGAGCCGACATTGAGGGATGTGTTTAATAAAACCCCCGATATGTGTCCTCAACTAATGCAAGTGTGTGTGTGCCTGCCTGTGTGTGTGTGTCGGGGGATAGGATGGTGTACAGAGCCATTTTACAGTCTGATTAAAAATCTTAATGATAAATCACGGCTTTTTTTTCAGCAAAATGTCTTCTGACTTAAGCTTGTAAGGGAAATTTTAATCAACCGAATAGTTCAACGTCATGTATGACGGAAATCAAAATGATCGTAAAAGACTGAGGTATTTCCCGTCCATATTTCTGTAACTGCAATGGTTTGATAGTGAATGTAAAAAGAATTAAGAAAATCGACTGGCAAACGCATCACGTATTTAATTTTTTCCAATTCTCGAGCTGCGATAGGATCGGGAAAGGTTTTCCATGGGCCGAGATTCTCCCGCTGGATACAACCCGTAATTTCTAATAGAGGAAGCTGCGTTAGATCCTTTTTCAAAATTTCCAAAATAATATCAAAGTGCTCAAGAATCATCGAATAATATGGAAATGACTCCACTCAGGACGCGTTTGGTATCGTTTCCATGCAACATTTCAATACAAAAAAGGGCATTTCCAGGTTTGGCTACATAGGAGTTGCGTGACAACAATTAAGTGACAGCGCCAATTACAATATAGATATCAATATTATGAAAATACAAACGTGAACTATGAAAAGGCAGGTTGATACTCACTTCACGATGAAGAGTGCCGCGTCACGGTGTCCGGTTTTACTGACCTGGGACAAGCACAGTTCGTAAAGATTTTGGAGGCCGGCCTGAATGAGAACACACAAAGAGTTATTCAATTACAAGATAGTATAATAAATTAATAACATCCATTGTTTAAAAGCCTTTAGTTCTGAAAGTCATGTTACGGTGGTCTTAAATTTCATATTTTATGCTTTATCCCATGTAGTTATATGAGCCCTTATAGCAAACACATAGCTTTAAGAGCCCATCTTGATTAACATGCAAACTTGAGAAGCCTGACAGTTATATAAAAACACTTAATATGCGGAAATTCTTGTTCAATGACTACATATATAAGAATAATTAGTTAAGTTATACTTATACATAATTAATCGTCTTTTAAACAACTATTTACTCTGTATATTTTGTTATTTTCAATGCAAGTCCAAGCATTCGGGTTTGTCACCGTGCATTAAGTTCAAAGACCTTGACGGTTCAAACCAACAAAATTGGAAATAAACAAGTTTGTGAAATGAACAAGAGGTCAAGGATAGGGGTTACGAAGATTTGGCAGACGATCTCCGTGAATCACATGACCAGCTACTCTAAATGTTACATTTCAAGCGTATAATTTCAGATTTTTCAATTCGTGCGTGTTTAACATGGGTTAATTTAATCATATATAGAGTAAAACCCACTGAACGACCACCCCTAAAACACGACTGTTCATGGTCCCATGGCTGATCGTGTTCGCGAGGTTATACTTTGTGGGAACTCACTATAATGCCGCACATTTTTCAAGATTTATGCTCCTCCTAAAGAAAATAGAAACTGCGCGTAATTTCAGAAATTATTACTACAAACGCACCTTAACCCAAGATCATACACGAACCTTTATTGCATTATGCCCTCCCAGCGGAATTCGAGAATAATGAATTTTTCCCATGAGGATTTGTTTTCTTGGAAATTAAAGCACCTAAAGAAGATTGGTCAAAGCTACAGTTTCATCAAGAATGGGATACACAACATCAAGAATAAAGATTTCAAGCTTATGATATTGAACATGGGGGCGTTCCCCCTCCCACGGGTATAAATCGGGGTCGGGAACAAATACCATGTTAAACATGCTCACTGTCTGCCGGAGGTTAAACATTGACTTTTCTTGAGACAGCTAGTCTGAGCGTAAGTCCCCAGGGGGGACATCGGGAAGAGCTAAGCAGCTTCACTGACTTTGGTTCGGCATCATCGCGTCGGCACTATAAACTGTTAGTAAGCAATTCCAGGGACTGATATTTTGCTATATCCAGGCACCGACTAACATAAAGGGGCTTTCACATTGTCTAGACAGGTTCCCGTGTCCTATATTGTAACCGCTTTTTACCGGAGAGAAAAGTGCTGAGAGACCAGTCTAATTTAACGCTGCCTTAATCAACCCCCACGCAGGAGCAAGATCTATTGGGACAAATGATAAGACCCTGCACTCATTCATGCACACGGTGTGACAAGCTCCCAAGCAGGTTCAAGGTCTGTTCTATCATATAAATAACATTTATTAAATATGGCAGAGCTGCAGATTATAATGGATTTTGGCGTGCTTGACTTGAATGAACCGAAACAATCGAAGTGTTGTTGCTTTGAACAACATGTGACCCTTGATCCTTTGGCCTCACCATTTATGACTATACATAATATACTGGATAATCCCCCTCCCTTCATTTCAGCAAAGTGATCTTGTTGCGTAATGTTGAATTGGTCATAGCAAGTATCACTGGATGATCATATTGTATAATCATACATCTTCAACAATTCTATAAACATGTTTCACGTCATATCGCCAAATATAAGTGTATAAGTTTCTATGTATATTTACAATGCAGCATCAAAGATATTACACCACAAAACAGACCCGTAGGTTTGGTTAAAGCGAGAATATGTTTCCGGGGCAAATATTTTATATTGGTTATATACATGTATTTGGAGAGGCGGTTTTAAATGTGTTCGCTGAGCGTCTTTGAAACCTGTACTCCCATGGCGGAGGCATGTATCCATTGGGATGCAGATTTCTAGTTTTGTTCTTTTTCTTTTGTTCTTTTTTACAGAAACTGCTTCAAAATTTGGCTATTGCATACCCTTTCTTCCGTTAGATAATATATGTACAATTATACATTTATTATAAATGTGCTAATTTCTAAATAAATTATACATCTAGGTGCATTAACACAATATATGTTCCTTAATCATCAGTAAAGAGTACGATAAACACCCTTGTTGTTACGCGTGGCTTCACTAACGAGTGCTGCAATACAGTATATACAATATATCAGACATATCATCTCCAATTTCTTTGGAAAATAACGTCACTATCAAACGGTTTTACGTGAATGTTAGGTGTGTTCATTCACGTTGTCTAAACATACCTTCTATAATTAGCAGTGCTAACGGTGATTTTCAGTTAATGATGTTTGTATTACCATTTATTAAGTGGTGTAAATGGACGTATGGCAAACTGAATATCATTTGGGTGTACAATTCATCATTTATTTATCATATTTTTTTCCTCCTTATACAATTTACATTTTTTATTTTTTGACCAAATGCACACATTGCGACTTTGAGCGTATTATGACTGATAACGATCTTGTACAGCATGCTCAAAACGACTCAGCAATATGTTTGCCACGTATCCAGTAGCATTAGACAATTTTAAAGGTACAGAGTGTCCAGTTCGCAACCCACACGAATTGTAGAAAATTACAACCAGAATATTTCAGTTTATATAAATACTTTCATTTAGTCTTACAGAGTGTCTTAATGCTTTTCACTTGCTCCCCGTCGTATTCCAAATATAATACAATTTTCCAGCTATGCAATTTATCAGAGTAGAAATTCCTCACTGCAGCGATTTGAATCTAAATAAACCGGCTTCTGTGAATCAAGGGTAGAGCACATGAATCACAGCCGGGAGATCGTGAGTTCGTATCTCGACCGTGACGGAGAGTTTTTTTTACGATCAGCCCACACCAATAATGAGCGCTCTGCATACATAGTGGGATGGCCGTGTCCAACTGACAAACAAGTGCGCCTTTCGGGGGTTCCTCGATGGTATAACCCAGCAATGGGGGCTATCACACACCCAGGGCCCACAGGTGCAGTAGTCACAGGATATAAAATGAGATGAAGCGTGTGATACCGCCCTGTCATGTACGATGTAGTCTGAAACCGGAATCGAATTCAGCATATGTAAATGTACTTAATTAAGCTAGTTTTAAAAATGGAGGCGGTTACCTCCAACAACAACAAAATTTAAAAAAGACATAAATCTAACAGACCTGGTGTAAACTCATTTGCAAATAGCATACTGAATAATTCAACCATTCCAAGCCAAACCGACCCAGAACATTCACAGTGGCTGAGACAGAATCGCACGTGGAATGAACTGCAGCCTAAATTCCAAAGTTCTGACATTTTCGTAAGTTTAAAGAATTCCCTCGGCTTCTTTTTCTTTCGTTTAAAACTTTTTTTTAAGTTTAAATTGATTTATTTTCTTTCTTTATTTGTGAAGTGCCAGTGATGAAACTAATATGTTGGGTCGATATTTTGCATCATTTAAAAAACAAATGTACATTAAAGCAAACGTCCCTTATATCGATATATACCGTG
Source organism: Sipunculus nudus (assembly GCA_026874595.1). Taxonomy (NCBI): domain Eukaryota; kingdom Metazoa; phylum Annelida; class Sipuncula; order Golfingiida; family Sipunculidae; genus Sipunculus; species Sipunculus nudus. The sequence continues at coordinate 52,191,639 of CM049315.1, forward strand.
CAGCTGTAAAAGTGAAACCGAAAACCTCCTGGATTACATCACCAAACAAGTCAGCTGTTTCCACATACGTCGCTGCGTTGACGCAGCTGAATAGCAGCTTTTTCTAGCTCATGGTACATCATTGAATCAGTGTACAGCCTACCGAAGCATGTTTCTCAGACACATAAAAAAAACATGACAAAAATCAATTATATCTGAAACATCGAATTGGTTGCCGGGAGTTGTAAACTGAATTTGGGAATCGGTATCAACCGAACAGCAGGATGTATAATTTGCTCTTTTTTCCTCCTAATTGAACAGAGTATATACGTGCCTAGACATTCACTCTACACAGGAAAAAGCTCCAAACTGGATCACGTAATGTGTGTGTTTAAACAATCGATGTGTTCGAACCATTCTATTAACTGGCTTTTTCATCATATGAAGGGTATTCGTGGTCAGCGAACAGATGTGTGGTAATCTGTAGAGTGAGACTATTGGCGAGATTAATAATGGATGCCGTTTGGTGGCTTGAGAATCTCCATTATGGAGGTTCACTCAGATTAATGTGATATTGATATTAATGTTTCACAGGGGAAATAATCGGACCAACGAGAGCGGGTGTCGCATGTTAAAAATTTGGAGCTAGATGCACGATGCGATACCAGCTCCTCATTGGTATGAGGAAGAAGAAACAAGAAAAAAAGATCTCCCCACCTATTGTTTAGCACTAGGGAACACCTAAGAAATACCCTTCCGAAACAACCTAGAGATCACTGTAGAAATAATCTCATCAATCCTTCCCTTTATAATGCACAATAATGTATACTCACGTCTGGTATAACGTACACGTCAGTGATTTCGATGCGCAGATGGATACCTTTGACCCTGAGTGTCCGGTCACTATAAACGGAGTTTATCTAAAGATAAGGAAATAATATTTTAAATTATGATAAATATTCATATGTTATCAACCGGGGTGTTCCGTAATGCCTTCGTAATGGCCTAAGGGTCGCATATCAAACCGAGGCCCGCTGGCAGAGAGACGATAAGTCTGCCGAATACCCAACAAGCAATACCCAACAAGCCGGTTAATAATATATTATTAAACGGCTAGGCATGTTATCAACACAACCATTCGTGTACACACGTGTACAGTCACTCCATTTTCATAAACTACGTAAGTAAATCACTTCAAAAAGCACACAGCCAGCACCATCACACATTCAGAGACAACTTTGCTGTCAGTTTCATTAAAGGAAGAACGTCATAAGGCAGTGTGACGTCACACACTATGATATTTTCCGTTTTAACTCAGAGGCAGTGAGTTACTGTGTGTAGTGACGTCACAAGAATCGTGATGCTTGTCGATTTCATTCTGAGGCGTTGCGTCACTGAGTATACACTGAGTGCCGGACTGCCGTGAGACCAATATATTAAATCAATGTATATGCCATATCACCCAATGGCACTGATATAAACCTTGACTGATGTGTCGTATCACATTTGATGAGGGCTTTTGTATCTTTGTGATAACATGCGTGACCGGTTAATAATAATTGATAGATTCATTATTTAATACATACATGAAAACAAACGAAAACGGAGAGTAATCTTCATACATCCTGCTTCGTTGTTGGCATAACTTAAATGAAAGTGAATTTAAGAAAAGCAATACATGGTTAAATGCTATGAGTTCCCTCCCCAGTAAATATGCAATTTTGATAGTATTCTGATATAAAGTTGTGATCTGATACAGAAAAATCAATGTTTAATTAATCTTTATAATTTAAAACATCATAATGATAGAAATAATATAATCTAAATTGGTATCATAGGAAATTTAAAGATACTTTGGCATAATATGGTATTATACCGTTTAGTAATATAATGTATGGTCTGATCCAGTGCGATAAATTTAAAGATATCATACACGGTTTTATACAGCATTAGTACGTGCCTGTATTCGTGTATATATATATATATATATATATATATATATATATATATATATATATATAATTTTTATTTGTACATTTGTTAGGAATAGTCTAATTCTCTTCCTCTCTGGAGACATATTTCATGTTTTTCTTCTTTATTTTCATTTACTTTCATACATAATTACAATAAATACTTACTCCTTCCATATACTGTACCACAAGGTTCGACTTGAAGTATTCCTCTCGGTCTGCTCTCGTTTCCAGCTGAAACTTTGCATAGAATTCTTGGGCAAGGTCTTCGGTAGAATAGAGTGCGACCTCCAAGACGCCACCGACCTGACCTATGACCTCATGTCCTGCAATTAATCAATTATGACTCCATCTGATTGGCTGAAACGTGGCTTGACCCCTAAAACTTAAGTGAATATGAGTGATTTTACGGAACAAATTTGTTAAATGAAAGGTATTTGCTGATTCATTAATCTCCCGAGTAATACTAAAATGAAGATTATCGTGTTTGGTTTATTAATGTCAATTATATAAATACTGATTAATTTTAATCGACCAAATTTTACTGTTTTATTTCTCATAGAATTTGTCACATGGTTTGCAAATAATGTTTCCTTATACTTGGAAAATGTGAATTTACTGTAAAATAAACTCGTTCAACGATGCATGCTCACGTGATCAGCCATGACGGTTCTCTATTGTTAACGTTATTAATAATTATGAAAGAGATATGAGGACGCTACTTACATGACCTCACCCACCCTTCCACACCAACAAACCAACATACCATCAAACACACACACACACAAACATATATATATATATATATATATATATATATATATATATATAAACATAATCCTCTAACGTTTTGCGGCTTTTAGATCATAGAATTTAATCAATGTAACTGCTGCCTTTTAAAATGAGACCAAGTCCAGACATCAAAATAAGGGAAACAAAACTAAGTTAAAAATCAAGAAATTAAACGCCTTTATAGACCTAGATGATCATAAGAGTAAAAGATTGATTTCTTTGTCCATCATTCAGTTTGCAGGCAGTAGATGGTTAAGAAATATGAATGACATCCCAATTAAGATAAAAGTATATGTTGCACAGACTTTTTTCATGTAGCTCTCTCAAAGGATGATACACAAAGCTGTGCAATAAAAAATGATATATCAATCCTACAAAGGGCTGTGGTGGCACACAAAGACAAATTAGAAAGGTGTCATAGAAAATAAAATTTCCTGACCGTCGATCAAAGGACATGAATATTCATAAGATTCTACCATAAAGACTGCAAAGAACACCATATATAATATGACAAACCTAAAATTGACAGCAAAATGTAAGATTGCGTGACAGCAGATACCGTCATTATCACTAAGAAGTGCTAGCTGAATTTTTTCGCATGCTATGCGACTCTGGGGTGTAATATTAAAGAAAGAAATCATGCCAAGTTGATTGATCTTAGGGAAAAAGAAACCAGGGTATAAGAAAATGGGACATTGATCTGAAAAAAATCTGAAAAAAGATGAAACTAAGTGTGTTAATGTATATTATGGACAGCAAAACCGAAATATCTGTTTATATATAAATGTCCCCGCGGAATGTTAAGGATTATGAAGGAACTACGTACACACTTAAGATGAAACTAAATATGAAATAGAATATAATTTCTCATGAAGTGTAGAATCTCACATATGACGTCACAAGAAAGTTCAATGGCGGTCCTCAGAGTAACTATAAAGGTAAGAAGATCTGCTATAGGGCAAAGGCGGTCAATCATTAATCGCACCTCTGTCTCTTTTTATTTAGAAATGCCGACAACAAAAATCGGCCTTTTGTTAGAATCGGAAAGAAAAGGGAGCATTAAAAAAAATTTAAAATATATATATTTTAAATATCTATGAAAATATATAGATAATATTTTTATCAAATCATATATATGCCTGGTGTAACATTTATAGATAAAAATAATTGTCATTTACGGTAAGAAAATAAGAAGAAAGGGAATCACAAAAACGTGAGACAGTTGAAATAAAAAATGCTTCGGTCATGTCTGTACCAGTTCAGGCGATATAATGCGGTGCGCCAGTGTCCATGTTTTACACAATGAGCTGTAGTGAGGGGCGATGACTCAGAAATTTAACTTATCAGAATTAGAAGAATGGCTTGTTTTTTACTGGTTGATTTGATTGATTGAGGGTACAGGTCTATTTTATAGCGATGGATACTAGTCTATCTTTCCGGTCTGAATCCGGTATGATTGCATTGAAGTGGTTCTTATATCTTTGATAAGTCAGGTTAACTCAAGTATCTTTATTATCCAGGCCCTTATCCCCTCAACCATCAAATCTACATTTATTTTTATAAATCTTGCTACTGATGCATTAAACGAGATCTTTGCAGAGAAGGTATTTTTTTCTAGATAATTTACCCATCCAAGTTCCATTATCTTAAATATACACTCGGCTGAACGTTTTGAAATGCACATCCATTTTACTAGCATTAAAATATACGGGATATTGATAAATTTTGAAACATTTTCTCTTCCTCACGAAGACACAGAAAATTCAGCTTATTGATGATATAAAGATTTGGGGGTTTTTCAGCATTAATTATTAGCATTCTTTCTTGAAGCAAATAAAAACTGGCTAACTGCCGGGTTGGATAATGTACGGCTGAATGTGCATGTTTGAATCCAGGCAAGTACGAGCCTTTAAATACAAATGCTGATATAATTTTAGGTTACGTCAGTGATAAAAAAGAGTACATCTATTAAAATCAAGACAAATATGAGAATATTATGGAAGATCCAAATGTGAGACGTTTAGAATTAAGGAGCAGTACCAGTATAGGGTGAAAAATTAAAACTTTAGAAATCATGTTACTAATATTAACCTTTTGCATACCTTCAAAATATTGTGTTTACCACCCTTTCTAAGATGCATGGCTATTGCGCGTAACGTTCGTCTGCTGTGTTCATATACTGGGAACTAAGTGCACTGTCAGTTCGGGTTTTATTAATATGATATTGCATTTTTGATATATCAATTTGGTGCACTGTATCTTCATACTATCACGAATGTGGCCATGTTTTCATAGACCTTGATTCAGCGGCCCGCTCTGGTGTCTATTTCATGAAAAATGAACGAGGGAATTAAATAAATGAAATGACTCGCATATACTTGTTCTGCGTTGATGTCTGGTGCAATGTTTCGATCACACGTTTAGCACTGACGGGAGGGCATCTAGTATCTGACCAATTAAATGAAGCCGATAAGCTTCTCCTTTTCTTGTACATGTGTTCTTGTGCAGACCGCGTGTGAAAAGTGTATTGTTTGAATTTTCTTCATTTAATTTGATTTGCAGTTGTGATTTCGGCCTGAACACATGCAGGTTTGTTAATTTTTTAATCATAAAACAAACGCCAGAACGGGTCGATGAATCAGTGCACAGTTGTCACTTTAAACAATCCTGAACCTAAAATGCTAAAAGGTCTCCTCCCCCTTTTAATATAATTTATAACCCTCAATCACACAAAACTTTTGCGGGAGCCCTGACCGGCTGTATTTGTTCATCACCATTCCCTTAAGCCTCGGTCACAACCCACCGTAGAGTGTCGTACGGTTTTCGGGACCGCAGGGATATTTATGCCTTGGTCACAACCTGCTGCGGTCACCGCACACCGTAGATCACCGTAAAGCGTTTCAGACCGCAGGTATACTTATGCGGCCGCTCATAAATAGGCTTCCTGCTGTGCCAGCCAGTGGTTTTTTCTCCTCCATTCACACAATAGACTGCATTGGCGATATCCCGTATTATCAGTGCCTACTGAGTCGGGTTTTCACGGCTATCCATCCGACATGATCTTTCAACAGAGCTTGTTATTTTCTGGTAACCTTGTTCATCCGCATCAGATACGGAGAGAACAAGAAGGGTACGGAAAGTCTTTTTCGGACATAAAATCAAAGAAATAGAATAATAACAATAATTACCGAAAAGAATAGCCCGGGATTTTGCGTCGCTCGAAATTTTTAGTATATATGTATACTATATATACTCATTTTAAGATAAAATAAAAAACAACAACCGGTTGTAATATATTTATTCGAATATGGCATATATTTTAGATCAAATATTAGATAAAAAATCCTGGCTTTCATGGTTTTTTATGTCCCATACTTTGTCTCAACCGGAACTCCTGGGCCCGACTCCCTCTGAGACGGACCACCCGCTATAACGGACAAATCGTCCGGTCCCGTGACTGTCCGCCCAAGAGGGGTTTCACTGTATATATATATATATATATATATATATATATATATATATATATATATATATATATATATATATATATATATAACATTAAACTGATACTATTAATGTTGGCTGAATAGCATATAAGACATAACATTAAAATGCCGATAAAGGAAATCCATCAGTTCACTCCGGTTTCAGGATTGTGATAATTTTTCTCAGGATCAATGGTTACATTTACATTATTAAAAAAAAAACTGTTGAATTCTACTCATATAGTTTTCTCCACTATGCTTCTGTATATAAGTGGTAAATCCTCTAAATATACCGGCTTCAGTTGCTCAGGGGTAGAGCACAGGACTCAAAGCCAGTAGTTCGTGAGTTCAAATCTCAGCCGTGGCGGCGAGATTTTCAATGTCGGTCCCACCCCGGTTGAGCGCTCTGCAGGCTTACTGGGCAGGCTGTGCCCCACAGCCGTGTATCACTCAAAAACGAGTGCGTCTTTGGGGGGTTCCTCGGTGTCATGACCCAGCAATGGGGCTGATAATACATCCAGGTCCCGCAGGTGCGGTAAACACCGGACCTGGGTGATACCAGGATACACAAATAATATGATAGGAAGGGAGCGCTACCGCCCTGTCAGGTAGTCCAAAACAAAAATGAAGCTCTGCAGATGTACATACTTCGATTAAGAATTACATGAATGACATAAAAATGGAGGCGGTTACCCCCACCAAAATAAATCTTAAACAAATGAATTAAAACAAAGTCTTCTATATATTCCAGGCCCACTTGCTAGTATTTTCCAGAACCAGAGTGCTAAGTACACCCTTTTCTAAAAATCGTGTATCCTCTCCCGCATATATAATAAGCGGTTATGGCAAACACATTGGTCGAATAATATGTTCATGTACACATGCATGGCAAGGTCGTGAAGAATATGTCATGTTTAAAACGGTCTAGCAGCGATTTTCAATAAAACAAATCACATTTTTTTCTTAACAGTTTAGCACTTAGGTCGTATTGAGATGAGAGAAACTGGTACGATACGCCCCTGGATTATAAATGAAACTTTATCTATTTCGCATGTAAATTTCGCTTCGTACATTAAAATTATAATAATTAATCCTAGGCTTCCATGCCTCAGATGGGAGACTTTCGGTAGTGTTCAGAGGAGGGAGAAACCAGAAAATCCAGGGAAAACCTTGGAACTTCGACTTACAACTGCATCCCACTCTGCAACATTCGCACCCGGGCCGTCAGGGGAAAAACCGTTTACAACCCCCCTGTCCACTCATGCCTCCTGATTAATTGTGTCAGGGGCGTCAGTTTAGGGGGGTGGGGATATCCCCCCACCTCTACCACACACACATATACACACACACTTTTTGGCAGATAACTGACGCTCGTGGATGACCCAGCACTTCTCTTTGCACGGTTCGGCCCATTTAAAGTCGCCCATTCAAAAGGTATAAAATAGTAATAATCATAAGAAATCAATCCGAAGCGAACGTTACGGTACAGAAACAGAACTTTCGAAACACATCTGCACCCTAAAAAGAAACAAAATACCATATTCAACTACCTGGGAAATAATCCAACGCTGTAACACAATGAAACGTATTCCGGATCAATGCAGCCTCTTTATGGAGGAGAAATACAGCAGATTACATAACAAAGGCAACAAGTCAATAAACTTATTACACAGGCGTAGCGAATAAGTTTCAACATGCCGACACCTGAAACTAACGAACCGTGCAAAGAGAAAGTAACAGCTGGGTCCCCCACGACCCTAATAAGTAACCAGAAGATCGCCCGGGGGCCGAAACCGGCAACGGCGTGGAACTCTGAGTAATAACACGATGCTCCAACGTGCTTAACATTTAGGCAATCTGCTTCAACTCAGCTGTATCGAACGCTATACTCCAAGCATTGGAACCTACTTAGGACTATCTATCTATCTATCTATCTATCTATATATATATATATATATATATATATATATATATATATATATGTTTGTGTGTGTTTGTGAGTCCCCTCCCCCCCCCCCCCCCCCCCCCGTCGTCATGTATCCCCGGTGTTCGTATTCCCGTTGTCGGATCAGCGGTTGAATGTAAACCTAACTTCAGGTAATGGCAAGCCCGATACAAGCGTGTAAAACTTAGCAGTGGAGTTTGATTATTTACTTAAGAACTACGGGTGAACGTCCGACAGAGGCCTACCGTTGCCAGGATAAAAAAATCACAGAGAAAGCTGCAAAAAATTTCAAGTTTAACAGTTTAAGGTTAAAAAAGTGACATGTTCTAAGGCACCGTGCGCGTCAATTCCCCCCCCCCACCCCGCATCAAATTATATTTTCAGTAGAAATTTACCTATTTTTAGCTCCTATCGCTCGAAAATTTCTTTCAAGAAAATAAAATAATATAATTTCGATATAATTCTGATATATTTGAAAAAATGTGAAATCTTTAAGGAAAAACTGTCTAAAACAAACAAAAGTCATTTGCTGCCCCGCACTGAATTCTAAAAAAGGTGCCTGAGAAACATCCCTATTTTGGTATTATTAGTTCTCATATTTATGATGTCTTTCAGCAGTAAACCACTTAGTTTACTTGTTTAATGCAGGTCAAAAAAGAACGGTATAAACTATAGACCAACTTACCACAAGGCAAATATATATGTTTATCACTTTATGCACGTTATTTTATAGCGTGCTAAGGGATAAATGCTATATCAAACTGAAATCAATGCTATATTAAATTAAAAATAGACCTATAGCTAATGGATGGCATTGTCAACGAAATGAGAAATTAAGAATTGAATATGACCAGTATCAGAGATGCTCTCGATGATTTTATGCTTAAATGTTAAATGTTAATTTTATGCTAAATGTTATAATTGTCAAATAGCTCGTCCTTAAGATGCGCATGAATATATGAGCACTTGTTGAAATTTCCATGCTGTGCTGATCTGGGATATTGCAGTTGCTAATCAATCTGCTATTCCTATATCTGTTGTATGTATTTAATAATTTGTTCTTATATTTGATATCCCGGATTAAACTCATATTTTGTGATGCCTATTATAGAGAAGATATTTTAACATTAAAACTGATTCAGTTGATGTAAGCTGGATAACAAATCACACATAACATTGTCGAATCAGCATTTCCTTCTCGTGAAGACGTCATAAGAACCAATCATTTAACTCCAGTTTAATTAAGCTCAGGAGTAATGGCTAAAAATACATTATTTTCGTAAATTGTTTAATTCTACTCATTGTTTTATCATAAAGAAAAATCAGTCTAAATCTAATTCTTAAGGTTATATAAATGTCTCTTAAACTATCAAGGAAAAACGAACATTCCATGAAAGTTAAAATATGCTGCTTTCCTAATAAATGAATAATGAGTCGTTTTTTAAAATGAACTTACCGTGAAATACTATAACAGCAAGGAATGCAATTCTCAGTGTGTTGCCAAGTGGATGCATCTTGAATCGCTGAAGGTTCCTGAAACTTCGGTGACACACAGTCAAAGCAGCCAGACACGCTGCGCCAGTGGTTGGAACGTCCTATCAGCTCAACGGCAATCCTCGGATAGCCCAACACGGGGATCAGATTGGCAAATATTTACCGTATTGTCAATGCCCTATGTTTTGGAATATGCATACACTGTAAACGTCTATTGGAGATTAGCTCATAAATATCTGCGCCATTGGTTGTAATTGGAACGATATTTACAAGAAAGGTGAATTAATAGCCAGATTCGTCCAAATATTGCCACAATACTCAGCCAAGTAGACTTATTTCTCCACTCGTGGCAGCTATAAGAGCCGAAAATTGAGGCACCTGTCCAAGACGTAAGCTTCGTTGGAAATTGAGAATATATCGATTTTCTTGCTTAATTTCCTGGTTTTTCTCATTGATCTTACGAATATGATTTCTGGTGCTTCATTGGTTTATATACAAAATGAGGAGACGTACGCTCATTGTCGCCAGACAGCCTCGTTGTGGACGCTCCTTGTCGTCTGCCAGCCTCGTTTTCGTGTAGAATGCACCGGTTGACTTTGGCCCATTCTGAACAACACACTACCGAGATATTCGTTCCGCGATTTTTTGTGTACTTATCTTTCCTGTAAGAAACGCCCCTTATTTTATTGGCCTTTTTATTAATTGTCAGATTTTTCCTGTTGATTACCAAGCGCCAATTTCTGATAAAGAGGGCTCTTCTCCATGCCCCGATGATTTATGTTATCATATATCCACAAACAGAAAAACAGATAAGTATATGAATATATATATATATATATATATATATATATATATATATATATATATATATATTTCTATGATATATACATATGACTCATGCAAACATGCTTATAGGGAGAACATTTCCCTTGGCATTATTTAGATGGTACTTCCACCCTTTAAGTATACCGTTAACGATCTGGCCCCGCCAAGGCCTCGACAAGTATTGTGCCAACACCAGCCTTAGTCTTTACGACTATTCTCCCGGCAGAAATAGTTTTTATAACCAGCAGAGGCTGAGGTCCAAAACTTTTCTAGAATTTATATGAACATTTAGTGTAGATATTCATTTTTTTGTAAATATTTCTTTCCAACCACAGGGCATGGGGACAAATCAATATCTATTTGATTATATTTGAGAATTCTTAAAATTTCTATAATATGAAATGTTTTTCATGCAATATATATATTCTCTCTCTAAATGCCACCACCAGACCAAATTCGCTCTGAAATGTTTAAAAACTAAGCATTCATGCAATGCAAACATTAATCCTTGATCCGCTGGAGACAACACTGTGTTATGTGATCAAACCTTGACCACTTTGTCTTGTGCTCCGACAAACTGTTATGCTGCATTCGGTACCTCTGGAATTTATGCATGGTTATCGCCAGATGTCAAATGGTGGAAACGACTTGCAACCTTTAGGTACGAAATTAACAGAATAAAAGGCCCTGTTACAACTGATAATGTAATAATCATCTTATAATGTAACATTAACCGATAATGTAATAAGAAATTAACCGATAATGTAGCACAAACTGATAACGTAATAACAAATCAGCTGATAATGTAAAACCCAACCGATAACGTAATAAAAAATAACCAATAATGAAACAGTAACCAATGCTGTATTACAAAATCAACCAATAATGTAACAACATGTGCTAACCGATAACGTATTACGAAATTACCCGATAATGTAACAAAGTTCCCTAACCGTTCAGGTATATAAAATTATAAGGTAATGCAATAACACTATATCAAACCTTGTTACGGGGTGCACATAAAAGCGGACCGAACTGTCTCACAAGTGAAGCTTGCTTTTCTGGCGAAGCGGTTGGGACGCCAGACTTGTGCGCCACCGACCTGGGTTCGACTCCCGGATCGGCCTAGGATTTCCCCCCTCAACAATTTGCCTTCGTAACAAAATGAGGGCTTGTCCGACGTGACGATCAAACTTTGTGGCCCAGGGAATAAGCTCACCAAAGTGTGACTCCTGGGGAAAATTAGTGTTCTGATAGCAGAACGCTCTTAAGAGGGGGTGTGTTACGGGGTGCACATAAAAGCGGACCGAACTGGTTCTAGCGAAGCGGTTGGGACGCCGGACATGTGCGCCATCGACCTGGGTTCGACTCCCGGATCGGCCTAGGATTTTTCCCCTCAAAAATTTGCCTTCGTAACAACCTGGCCAGTCCAAAGAAGCCACTTTGTATCCAATGATAATCCAATTTGTAAGACCTTATGCATGTTTCATGGACCTAGCAGTCCATTACATGCATTATTAGCTCAGCTGACCATAGATCATCTGAGCTTTATAGTGATCCATTTGTGTAGCATATAATAATCGTGTATTATGATTATATAGCTGAACCTAGGGCATCAGAACATTTCAGAAAGGTTCAAGGCAAACTTAGTTATCGAATGAAGTATGAATTTCATTCATCAACAACTCAGTTGAGAGGGCCGTGTGGCTGTGAGGGTGGGTTACAGTTGTCCGTCCAAGGCCGATGGTTTTCACTTGGTTCTCCGGTTTCCTCCACCCCTACAGACTACCGAACGCCATCATCTAAGCCATGTATAACTGTTTATACACTCCATGTAAAATAAATAGGTTTATATTATTAAGTGTTAAAACTGCAGTGTCTGCAACAGTCGTGAAGCATTGGCTGGGCCAAATTTCTCTATTCTTAACAATGTTTTATGTGCAGATGATGAACTATGGGGAATTGGTTATATTTTTATTACATTTTCGGTTGATGTGACATTATAAGATGATTATTACATTATCAGTTGTAACAGGCCCAATGACCGGATGTCTAAGTTGTCATAGTAACTAAACAAGACCTGATTTATAACAGAGTAGAACGTCGTTTTTTCGGGGACAAGAATTTTGTTCGGAAAATAATCTTTCGGATAAACGGTCAGGGGTCAGGCGGCAAGTACATACGACCGTAGATGTCATGTTGCCCGGGGAACACTGATTTTCTTTTCGACGTACGTATGGACATAATAATTCTTAGATATATGCAGACCTTGATTGGTGAAAAAAAAAAGTTTTTTTTTGGTGCCCTTATTAATTTTTCACCTCAGGGAAGGGTCAAATGACATCGCCATCGATGAAGCCTGTTATTCAAATAGACAACCCATAGGCGCTGCCATGATAAACCAGGTTCCAAATTTAAAATTTCCGAAAAAAAAAACACGAATTTTTGGAAAAACGGCATTCTGATACTTTTGTTCAATTTTCTTATACGGAAAACTATTATTTTCCCCAGTAAAATCTTGGTTTTATTATTTGCTCCCTGGATGCCTTCATTGCCGTATTTAAAGGCGGGGTTACTCCAATAAGCCCATGTTCGCCAGTGGTAAATACCACTGGGACCACGTGTCGAACGCTACTTGCCACTTTTCAACTTGTATTTACCATATTACCCAGAGGTTAAGAATCCAGCATTAGGTTCTCGCCTCCAGGGACAAAAGGATCAAGTGTCAGTCATTCACTTTCCTCCCCGTTCGATAGGTATAGCCCGTAATTTCGCAACAGTTTCCGACTAGTACATCATGTCGTAAAGTTCGTTCAAATAACATTCTCAAACGGTCTGTATAGTGACATTTTTTGTCTCCACCCTGAGGGTATGCGTTCATCCCCGTTTGTGTGTGTGAATGTGTATGTTTGATTGTTTGTGCAGTCATGAACGGAATCTTCTCATGAGTTTTTAGGGCATTTCGGAAATCGAAGAATCGATTACATTTTGGTGTGGATCCTGCAAATGATCCGGATTCAAGAACGTTATCAAGGAATGTTCACAAAAAATAGAGTCACTTATGCACTGATGAACCTAGGGATATGGGCCGAATAAGTGAATGCAAACATGGTTTTGGGCTCATCCAACAATAGGGACACCCCCACCCCCCACCCCCATGGCGGAGGCTGCTTGCATTCCTCAGAATGCAGATTTCTAGTTTGTGTGTTTTTTTATTGATTTAAAAATAACACCACATTAAAAGCCTTTTTACCAGCATTACTTGATTAAGACAGTTTTCATACTGCCTTTTTTAGTAACGCTACTGGCAGACTATAAATTATTTATGGGACTTTTCTTTCCGATCATCTTAAATATGGAATGCTTGCATTGAAACAATGATGTAATTCCGATAAAACATCTAGTTAATGTAAACAAGAATTTTCGGGGATATATTTATTAAAATTTTCTGGATTTTCAGATTTCCACAATTCCCGAACACAAATTAAGACGCCTTTATATATGGTTTATGGGTTATTTGGTTTATTTCCGCCTTTTTATGATAAAATTTTACTGATTGTAATTATAATGCATTATCATTAGTGTTTAAGCACGGGAACTCCAACCCCCTTCCACTACCAAGCTACCAGCGCCATTTTTGCAGTATCTTCACTGTTATGAGATCGTGGCCGGTAATTCAATCACTGTCAGATGCCTGTCTATAGCCGTGACAATCCGACTTAGTAGGCAATCGGATAATTGGGCTGGTAAGCCTACTCGCCAGTAACCTGGTCGTACCAGAGGGTCGATATGAGCTAATGGCTGTCCAGGAATGGTCCCTGTAAACAAACATTCTCGCCTCTACTTTGCACTGGAATGCCTGTCTTGTAATATATTCATGTCATTCTCTAAGATATTTATTATAAAGGGTTTTATGAATTAATCATGTATTCCCTTGTCCATAAATATGCATACTAAATGCCACGTTACACCGAACGTGAAGGCTAGGTGTGGTACAAGGTGTCAACATTCTTAGAATACAGATGTCACATAACGTATGGGCAAACATATTTAAATATACATTACGCTGGCACTATTTATGTCTTCATGGTATTGCATTTATTATTGCTTAAATCATACGTGTTTATGTAAACAAAAAATAATATCTATGCATTTGGTAAATGACATAACTCTTGGTACCGGGTAATATGACCAAAGTTAAATAGGCCTATATAATGATTGCGAATATACATTATCATTGTATTAATTTATCGTAAAATGTATTTTGCAAGATAAATATATTCATATAACATACGAATGTATAAACAATTATTTGAAAATTTAGAAAGCATTACAGAAGATAAATCTAGTTGATTAAATATTTACTAACATAGGGGGCTGTCTTGAAACGCTTGAGATCTAAGAAATAATACCTTCCCCCAACCTCTTTGGGCCCCAGCTGCTCAACTGGCCAAATACTGTGGTTGTCTTCTTATTTGCGGTGGTTTCAAATTCGCGATATTCGCGGTCGCTCCCTGACCGCGAAAATGAAACCGCGCAGTTTTGAATGCATATATACCAGACCATAATCATTAATTTCAGAAGCTGCCGATAGTTTGCGACAGTTGATATTTATCTTCAGCTACGTAGTGGTTGTCCATCGAGCCTGGTGCATATACGATAAATGATTCAGGGAGAATGCTGGGCCCATTTTAAATAATATCGGTTGGCTTTGATGCAAAAAACCGGGACCCTTTGCAGGTGCGTGCTAACTCCGGCGGACGCGCCCGGGAGTTATTCCTTTCCCCCGGCACATTACTGGAAAGTGTCAATGCCCGCTGGGCAGTAATATTTAAAAATTACGTGTATGTGTGCCAAGTTAGATGACATCCAGTGCCGCTGAAAAATGAATATTGAGTAGAAGGTACTCGTTCTCATTGTGCCGTATTTAGTCATGTTAATGAATAAAATTTGCCACTAAAGTAGTGAACATATCCGCTAGGGTTGCGCCACTTTGTAATTGTATAAAAGAAATCATGTGAAATCATGACGCGCCAAACGATGTATGATTGGCTAGTGATGACGTGAGTTTTGAATATATTTGAAAGGTCGCAGTTCATGTTGGGGCCAAAGTGCCTTAAAACAGTGGAATATTATGTTTTGCTTCAGATTTTAATCGTGAGAAACTGAATACGGGTCCTTCTTCAAACCTATATGGAAGTAATTAGCAACATATATAAACGGCATTCAAATTATTCTGGGCACATCCCTGCCTTTGATACTGAAACAAGGGGGCTACCTACAGGCGTCCCTTGTTGGTTGAGCAGGTGATTACGACTCGACTTTTAATTAACAGGAGTAAGATACCCTTATCAAGACAGTTTCCCTAAACAAACTTAATATACGGATTTGTAGTTACAGGTTGGTTTCTCGACACACCTTAGTAACATTTGAGTTGTTTTTAATGAGCCTCGGCCCTGAACTAATAACAGCCAGCGGGGTCAATGCTTCCCGCAGGCGTCGGCTTAGCCGTCTGTGAATGTTCGAACATGCGATATCCGGACAGAGAAATAGGAGACCTAGATTATAGTGAAATCACCGGTAAATGAAACTATTTTTGATAATGAAATATACTACTAGACCAATGATAGAGCGCGAAAAAGGAACCCCGTGAAACTTTTAAAAATATAAAAACCGCGAAAATTCAGCCCCGCCAATATAAAGGCAACCACAGTAATGCACGGGTGTAGTATGTCTTTGCGACGGACGCAAGTACTCTGTTGTTTACACATACAGCAACACCTCATGTTCAGCTACGTCATGGCTCATACAAACGCACTTGAAAACGACGAAATAGCCGTTGAAAATGACGACGTATTACACAAAAGCCACTTATCCTGTTCCCACACCAGGTAACGAAAATAGCGTTCAGGATGAACTATCATGACTAATGTTTCAGATACAAGTATTACTAGAGGATGTGAACTAAATCATTTTCAATGGCCATGTTCGACTATGTGTGACAGTATGTTTCACTATGGTTTTATCCACACAAGGATTGATGGGTTATCTAGAAGGGTATCATCAAACACAGGGAGCTTTAAAGGTCACGACCCTTCTTGCCAAAACAGTATAAAAAGTTCGTTAACCGTCCATCGATAAGATTTTAATACATGCATGATCACATAATACATTTTCGAATATGCAAGATATATTTTTTTTCCATGTTTCTGTCAACCACCCCAAATTTTCTTCTGATCTCCCGATCACGCAGTTTAGTCTCTGGGCACTTAAAAAAGTTACATATGCAACTGGCCTGAGGCCGGGTTCCCGGGTTTAATTTAACATCATATTATGGTAAACAGTGTCTTTCGGGATACTCTTTCATTTTCTTTACTTTAACTTTTTAAAATGATGCTCAGGGGAAGGTCATAATATTTCATGTGACCTCGACCTTATTAAATATGCACAGATTTGCAGACAATTCAACTTAAGGGAGTTAAGTTAATGGTTTAACATTCATACTGAATGTCATAAAAAATTTGGCTAGATACTTTATATTTCTGTTCAGTTTCATCAAAATCCATCATATTCCTTGTAAATAATCGAGACGAAACAACAAAGGCACCTGCTGACATCTGACCTCATTCAATACGCGTGCATTTGGACTAGAATCGCACTCGATTGAGATAATCAGATGGTTACTATTAAGTGGGGGATCCATAAATTTGAGAACAGGGGGCGCTAACACTGAATTTAGTGGTTTAAAGGTATGAAGAAAAAATAGTTCTTAAATTGTTCATATAAGTTTATAATTTATATATATATTATAATTATTATTATTATTACTATACTTAATATATTTTCAGACTATACAAATATATTTTTTTATTTCACCTATAAGAATAAAATTTTGAACCATGGTGTTTTCATAAATTTAACTATGGGTACACGGGGGAGGGTATGGGAGGGGTTTTCCCTTCCAAACTAAGGAAATTTAAAATATGCAAGCTAAAGGAGGGTATTATGAGGCACTTTTCATAAAAATATGAGGATATTTCTGTTCCGCAACTACTGTTATCTTAAACGTACTTACATAACGTTGTCAAACTTTAGGGGATGAGGGTTCATGTGTGGCTGGCTTTAATATTTATGCTTCTTCAATGTAAGGATATCAACCGGAAAGTTTCAAACATTCGGTATTTTGTTATATGTTGGTCTACAAGATAAAAATGTGCATCAACTTTTATACCTTGCAAAATATCATCGCGTATATGTATAATCGTGGTAAATTAATTGATATGTTCAAGGGCATGTTAAACTTTACATTTTACTGGCTTCTGTGGTCTTGGAAGCGCACCGGACTCAACAGAGCACAGATTGTGGGTTCCGAATAATAGCCGAGGAGCCGTGAACTTTTTCACGGTCGACCCCGACCCAGGCTGAGCGCTGTGCAGACATATGGGTCACAGACGAGTATGATTTGAAGCGGTGTTTTACTAAGCAGAGTGTATACTAACGAAAATACCGCACCATTCAGCAAAGTAATATTTGGGTGCTTTCTTAATTAATGGAGGAAATAACAGAGCTGTTCATTGGTGTCCTCAACTTATGATTTGGAAAGTATAACTGTAGATAACTTGATAATTTAATGACTAGGGAATAAAAAAGATATATGAAAAAAATGAAATTTAATTATGGATAACTGGGAAAAGAGATAGATAAAAAGAGACATGTTACAGCTCAAACGGGGGGTGGGGGGGACTCTGGATACGCAAATGCTAATTAAAGGGAGTTTCGTGAATATCCATCAAATCCCTAGCAAGTTATCATGGCGACTATAAATGTTAATGGACGGACGGACGTACGGACGCTGTTCATACCATGATACGACTCGTTTGAGACGTGCGTATAATTTTTTTTTTTAATTAAATACATGGACCCCCCCCCCCCCCCCCCTTCCGACAACAGTCCGACGTACAGCTCAGCCTTCACTGTTTGATAAAGTTATTGCCAATGAATCCAAAAGTCTAAAAGCATCGCCTTTATTTATTAGATATATAACATAACAGCTCATCACATTTCTCAAACGTTCATGTTATATACATAGGGGCCTAATAAATATACATGTACCAGTGAGGTGCTCCGCAAGAAAACACGTGACATTCTTATAATGCAGTTTGTATAATGCAGCATTATGTAAAAGTGTGGTCACAGCTTAAATTTTCTCTCTCTTTAACTACAACCTATGCTTTATCTGGTTACAGTGGAACCTGGCTTAAACACCACATGCCTATAAAGACCACCTGCCAATAAACACACCCCTTCATAAACACCATAATCACACATTAGTTATAACGGACCTGTCTTATTAGACCACCTGTGAATTAAGACCACTTTTGACCAGTCCCAAAGGTGATCTTATTACACAGGTTCTTCTGTATGTATAACAGCCTGCCTCATTACATTATACCCTCTAGACGACCTAGTATATATAGCATGAGACACTGCACGCTGTACTAATATGAAAGGGATGCCATAATTTATTAACCATTTATTCAGCAATACACTATATTAAACTAAGACATTATGTATCCTGATTAAAATATATTCATACATTCAAATATTCCTTTATGCATGACCGTTACTCTGCAATATGGTGGTTCCTTTAATATAGAAGACGGTGTACCTAAACCTATCCATATAAAGCATACCTTCTAAAAACAGTAATGTATACGTCACTATGATCACTGATTGCCTATTTAATCCAATTCAGTTCCCTAGGAATGTAAATTTCACCTCGAATCTTTGCCTGTTACATATGCGAGTAACTTTTCCCTATTCATAGTCTGCAATAGATGGCCATACAGTAGAACCTCTCCTACTAGGCACCTCCGTACAGTGGCCACCTCTTTAGAGTAAGCGCCTCCATATAGTGGGTAGTTTTTGACAGTCCCAATGTCCCCCTCCTTGTTATTTATATTGAGGTCATGACCTCGATATAATGGGTACCTGTATATAGAGTGGGTATTTTGGTCGAGTCTCAGAGGTGCCCACATTAAAGAGGTTTCACTGTATTTAATCTCCAAGGCGGTGGCACCCACCCTCGAATCCTTGCATGTACAATTTGTGTTTCAACATACAACCTTCTCCTCATACTCCGCATAACTCTGGCCTTTTTGCATTTTATATAACGAATGGCTGTAAAATCCTGACCACGTTTAGCGAGAGGCAAATGCCGGCCATTTTATCATTGTGTCATTTATTCTGTCCCATAAAGTGTTGCTCATTTAAACTTTACAGAATACCATTTCGATGATCCGTTCCAAAAGATCAGCTTCACTGTAGGAATGATGAATAGGCCTAAGTAACTAGAGTATAAAAAAACATGCCTTATAAACTGTTTTAGAAATATAATAAAACCAATATCTAAGAAAAAACAATATAATATTTACTATAAAGATGAAGGTCAAAATCAGTGGTCACATATACAAAGAACAATAAAATATAAGATAAGACATAAATATTCTAAACAATGTATCTACCAAAGAGAGCCTTTAACTCATGGCAGACATCAAGTAACTTAGTCACAAGACCCAGGAGAACAAGACAATTGTCAAATATAATCGGTGGTTGTTTATAGTGGTTTCCATATCATTTTAAGCGTTCAATTCAACATCAACTGCAATGTCAAACGGTGTTGCCATATATGAGTTGGAGAGAATAATCTCAAAATTTCTATGGGTACCAACGGGTGGAACAAAGTGTAGATTGATACCCCGCTCTATTCACGCCCGCTCAGCAAATCACAGAGCCGGGAGAAATACCCTTATTTTCTGGTTGCGCGCGCAACTAGCTACTGGATGTCCGGTAGGCTTTAATCTGCCCTCGTTTATGATCATGCCCTCTCTTCCGTTCTCTCACGCTGACATTAATGCTAAACGTAGCTTACATTTCAAAGAGCAGTTCACGGTTGACGGTTGTTGACGGTAGAGGCCATCTATCAGAATCCCATTTTTTTCAGTAACAGAATAGCTTATGTTTGCCTGTCGACATGATTGGTTCGGCCAATGAGTTTATAACAAATGGTGTCCCAACTCCTAGTCTGGTAGTGTCGAATGTTGCCGACGGGGTCATAAAACTCGCTTCTCAAAGGCACAGAGAGATGCCGCTGATAAGCCCGGCGCCAATTGATACAGCGCGAAAATCCACCCTTCGGCATGACTTCGGAACGACTCGTTAGTTTCCGGAAACCCCAAGCGTGAGCTAAGGCCTCATAGTTTCTCCTCGAATTAATCTTGGATATTTAATGTTAATATTTGACCAATCGTAAGGTTACACAATATATTTTCATATAAAGATCGTGTAGCGTGCGAACGTGTGTGAAACCATCGTTGCTAAATGACCTAAGCTCTTGCTGGGCAGCGGTAAACCTGGGCGATAATACGATAATAACGCCAACAGTGAAGCAGCGGGCTAGGACTAACAGGTTTTAATGAAAATAAAAGTCATCCGAACACAGGCGACATAAAATTTTGTTAACCACGGAATAGTAGAAAAAAAACAAGGCTAATTATTAATATGTGTCAAAAGTGTGTCGACTGATGAAAACTAATAGAAATCCGAAATTGTTCATTACCAATCAGTTTTACATTTACAAGTGGTCCGTCAAGGCAGATATTGATGCAGGGTGACCGCATCTGTCCCAAAATCGCTCCAGTGATTCCTCAACATGAGACCTCTCGAAATATACCTGTTTCGCACAACTAAAGAAAAACTCTCTGCGCATTCATATTTCTGGTCTATGTTATTCCAGCGATTCACTGCTCAGTTACTGGATAATGCGCTCTTGGCCTGACGAGCTTCAGCGGACTGTGTCAGTAAGATCCGACAGCCTCGCTATATAAAAGGCCGTGACGCGGCTGCGCCTGACACCGCAGTACAATAGGCGCACAATAGGGTTAACGGACTTATCGTGTCTTAATAGCAATTAGCGCACTACTGACACGAGAGTCCTGACAGAGTTGGGACTACATTTCTTATAAATTCCTTTGTTTGGCTGTACTGACCATTGGTCCTACTGATATGGAGTTTAGATGAACCATCAAGCTGTCAAGCTATGAAATGCAGCAGAAGGGCCTCGCAAGAGTAAAGGGGTGTTTCCGTGTGTGCGTATATGCGTATATATGCGTGAAAAATCGCTCATATGATTTTGTAACTGGGGTGTTTCCATGTGTCAGTCAGCGTATATGCGTGAAAATCGCCAAAGGAGCGATTTTCACGCATAGGGTCTGCGTGAACTCAGGGATAAAGGGTAAAATGACGTCACTTCACCATCTTTTTGTGAAAGGCCTGCTCAATCCACTATAGAAATATATTAGTCTGCCAGTTCACACATAGACGAAAAAGAGGCATATATACGCGCACATGAAAACACACCTTTTATTCCACGCATATACGCACATACGCATATACGCATATACGCGCACATGGAAACACACCTTAAGATAAACGTAAGTTTATATATTTGTTTCATCATGTCAGCTACCCCTAAATTGAAATAACCCATAGCCACATCAGTTAGGCCATACAAAATAATAATTGTTCTACCGATTCGCATCTCCCATTGTGAGAGCCAGAGTGAGCCAAAAAACCACATACAAACATACGTTCTCCGAAAGGGTGGGTAAATAGCTGGCCTTATATGACACAAAATGAGTGCCAGAGACCCCGACAGGAGCCGAAACATTAAACGCAAGATTTTTTTTTGTACATTTATCATTTATGATGTAACATATATGATCTCATTTATTAGGAAAATGTACACTCGAACATTAAGTGTCAGTCGTCGCCGGAAGGTGGCGCTAAGGAGATGGCAAAGGCCTAGTGTAATCGTTGGTAAAACATGCATGAAGTGATCGTTGTTTTGAATGAAAGAAGACAAATTTGTAAAGTTGAGCATCTCCAGGAGTGTCTAGTTGTTTTTAATGGTAGAATACGTAAAGGAAATTTCTGGTAAGGAAAGGTATCAGTATCAAGTGCAATTTTTTTAGGGAAAATTCTATAATACATCATGTTCGATTGAGGTCTATACCAACTCAAAATAACAGCATTTGCGGTAGGCATGTCTATCTACAGCAATTAGGACCCAGGAGTCAGATCCAGAATACAGTTATCACCATGACAACGTTCGGATGCAGAGATTGTGAGGAAAGCGTCGGAAAATTAACTTAACTTTGACAGCGTCTGAGAGGATGACGATGCTAGCGTTCGCTGTCAAGAAGTTAGCGTTGCGTCAGAAAGAATCGAAAGGATACCATCAAATAGGATCTTAATTCCATCAATGGAAAGTAATGTTATAATTACCCTGTGAAATAAGGGTTTCTTATGACGGCGTAATAAGATACGGATCGCAAATACATCTGACAAGGGATCGTATGGGCAGTGTCTGAGAGGTTCGAAATTGACAATGGTCAATGCTCATGGTAAATATGAGGAAATAATCGTGTAGACATCAGCGGAAAGGATCGCCAAGATACCATCAGGTCTGATCGAAAAAGGCCAGGTCAGAAGGGATCTGTACAATGCCACCGTTAAAAAAAGTAAGCATTGCAATGACAGCGCCAGAGATGCCCAGATGGTAACCTAAAATTAAGATTCACGTTAAAGACCGTCAGATGGAATCGCGACGGCAACATCTGAAGGAGATGGCACGAGGGAGTAAGGATCGGTATAGCAGAGTCAGAAAGAAAGGATCGGAGTGACAGCTTGCAGACTAGGATTACATTAACAGCCTCTTGTACGCAATATCAGGGATAAAGAAATCGTATTGCAAACACTAGCAAGTAAGGATTAAAGTGACAGAAAATAAAGATCGCAGTTACAATTCAGCAGAAGTCGCCCCAGCAGTGTAAGAAAGTGAGGATCGTAATTATAGCGTCAGATAATTATGAGTGAGGGTACATTTTGAGATGGTGTGTTCGAAAGTTGCCTGTGTAAGAAAGTGAGCATGCAAGATAATATGGATTGACATGAGAGAAATATCGCCGGAAGGGGGTACAACGAGAGAGTCAATGGAAGTCTCAGTATTGCGGGGGCATTCACATCAGCTAAGCCATGAAGCAGAAACTGATAGCAAGATATAAGGGTCTTCCATCGACTTCAGCATCCTCTTAAAGCAGGAGTGTATGATATAGCAGGGCAAGAAAGCCTAGCTATCACTGCTTTTAAATTTGAACTGAAAGCGGAGCTGATGAAATCACAGACCTCAAGTACATTCGTTTTAAATTCCGTGAAGTCAGAAAGAGAAAGCAAGTTCAGTAAAGAAACACAAAAAGGCCTTTGATATCAAAGAGAAAAATCAGTAAAACAATGTCAGAACAGAGTCTGAAAAACTGTTATCCGAATGTAAGTTTAGAACGAAATAGTGTTCACAAAGTTAGAACGGGCTACAGAAGCGTTATCAGATATTCATTCTACTAGAGAGTAAATGCAAAAGCACGCTCTGAAAAATCCAAGAAACTTTCACAATAGTTCTGCCTGGGTAGGGTGAAGCGCTCACTTCATCTAACATTGTGGTCATATTTACAATACAGCATACTATTCCTTGTATGGTAAAAAGGAGAAACAGATAAAGTAATTGAACGTCCCCGTCAAAGTCATGGCTGGTTTAGTCACATTACTACATAATTACGCTCGAATTGGTATTAGATCTTTTGTCAATTTAATAATTGACTACCCAACAATTAATAGTGCATCTAACATATATGCGCATGTTTCCTTTACAGATTAGAGTATAACTAAACTGATCTCTTGTGGTATATATATAAATATATATTCATCTTTTTAATTACATCAAACGTAAATAGTCTTAAACATAATACATAATTATACAACCATGTCATTTTCGAATAAAAATATGTAAGATATTTCGCTATATGTATAGAGCAGGGCCTATGAAGATAAATACAAGATTAGGAGGAAAAAGGAGATCAAAGAATCAACAATTTCACAATTCTTATTATTTCACCACCACACTGTATAATAATTGGACTATGATTAATTCATCACTTTAAAGTATAATATCTTTGCTTTCCTGCTGTTATGAATCAACATGGTTCAATCGTGAAAAAAAACATATCGCCTGACAAAGAAGCAGACGACAGCGTCTGTCACGTGACTTCTCCCGCCTGTTTAAGGCTCTGGTGTATTTTCCCTTATCGCCAGACATCCTGAAGATCATGAACAAACTACTCGCGTTATAAATGTTATCTGTAGATCAAGCAGATTGCCATATGGTTTCCTGGGACAATGTTTGTTTCATGTTCACACAGCCTATTTGGTATCATTGGACATGCGCAGGAATGTTTCCGATCTAGCGTTAGTGTTTCGCTTGAACTCTTTGCTGTCAGCACAAAATGTATGTATTCCCTGCGCATGCGCGGGGCATACATCGCAACACACGAAACGGCGGCCCAGTCATGTTTCTGATATATACAACATTCAGCCTGTATAAAGGTTGCTTACAACGTAAAATTATGCAATCTATCTACACTTGCGTGTGCGTGTTGGCCTCAGCATACCCGTCGCCTACCTGGCCGGCTGGTGCGTAGGTATACTGAAAAAAAGCATCAAACTTATGTTATATTTTGGCAAGAAATAGTGTCATATTGTTAAAGGTAACATTATAAATCTAAATTTGTAGATATCTTGCGATGGTAATTTATCGTAATCAACAAAACATTTGTATGTCTCACTAAAATTATTAATAAAGATTAATATTTAATGGGTTAGAAAAATTGTTTATGCATGATGATGTGAAACAATTAGCTTGGGTCATTTTTGTAAATGAACGCATGGACCGATTCAGATATAAAAATCCAAAATCCATACCAACCACAAACGGTTGGGCATATTATAAATGTAAATTCCTTTTGGCCTAGAGTTGAACGATTTCAAAAGACCTAACAAGTAAACCTATTGGCTACTTATTTAGATATGAATTATTAAGAGAGGAAGTCTGTGCTATTATGGCCCCGCTGCACAAAACCAATCATATCGACTGGCAGGTAACAGCCATCTTGAATATTATAATTAGTAGCCCCTGGTACCGCTGACCTTGCGTAAACATGCGTAAACTTGCGTTAGGGTTTTTTCTACTGTAACTGCAGGTCAAATCTTCAGCTCCTGTTCAACGCAAACTGGTTAAATAATTTCAATTGGATCAAATATTCTCTGGCTCTTTATACCTTTTTGCACTTGCCCACTGTTTGTATAAGCCGCCTTTGCCGTAAACAGCCACGAGGGCGCTGGCACAGGGCAGAGAATATTCCAGGTGAGGTAGGGGTATTATGGGTGTTCATCAAGTTTTATTCGAAACATTTCTTTGGCTATTCATTACACAACCTTTTCTAGCAAAACAGCGGCCCCATCATTTCCATTTTGAATTGGCCTGTTCTTGATCAGAACTAAATCTAGGGGACAGAAAACACCGAGAGACGAATATATTGACTCTCTTGTAATCAAATTAAGGACCGTATGATTCGTGCTTCAACCGAATCTGGAAAATTTCCGAGCTAAAAATCATTGACCAAACCCTATTATCGCCCAATCTCCACCGCCGTAATAATTTTGTAAATGGCTCACTCAGTGGCATTTAACGGGGTAAGATCCACCAAATATAAATATCGACATAGCTCAAATAACCCAGGATAGGTGCCTTAAATGACAGAATTGAATTTTTCAAGCAGTTATTGAATGGAATGAGACAGACCGAATGTAACCACTTGGTAAGGAGCACACCGGCTCAAGCTGAAGTGATTGTGGTAATAATTCTACGTAATTGCTGCTGTTTCTTTTTTTATTGTTTAACTTGGATCCGTCTTTACTTATTTAAGATGGCTGGTAATTCCCACAATGCCGGGACCATAATAGCTCTGAATACTGATATACTTCCAGACTATAGGACTATCTTAGTCAAGCTAGATTTTCAGTTTGTTCATCAATAGCTTCCTGATGTTATTGTCTTGGTGTAACAATATTTTGTAATCCCTTTCTTATTTTAACGATACAAGATCTTATTCGAAATAAATATATAAATATTACATCATGCATTACGTCACCAAAAGAAAATGTGCAAAGACGACAATATCAAATTGGTGCTGGTTCAAGCGTTACTGAGTAAATCAAATTTTAAAAATCAAAATGTCCTCAATTAAATAGCCTAACAAGTCAAGTTTTTTGCTATATGTATAGCGTAACTATATAGCTGTAAGTCTAGGCCAGTACATTAAGGCACACGCACGTGTTTTAATATACTGATCTTATAACTAAAGTCAATCACGCAAATATTCTATTATGTTTCAGAGTACAAACATTGTGTAGAAATGATTATGTTTGTATAAAAACGCATGCAGATTTTTCGCATTCCGAGACTTCTACAAGGCGCTGCAAAAAAGCGCAGAAGGAAATAAAATCCTGTTAAATGCAGTTCTTTTGCACATAAAAAAGTCAGATTCGCTGCCAGGATGGATAATATGTGTACTCTATACAGACAAGGCATTTTCCCATGCATCAGAATATTGGACTAACCGCGGCCTGATCGCAAAACTTCCCTCTGCCGTTTCTAAGTTCTGGCTGTGTCTTTGTTGGCCTTCAATCAAAGGAAATTGGCGTATAGGTCCTAAACTAATGCTTCCGACCTGTCAATCATAGGCCCGACATTAATACTGCCACCTGTCAATCAGGCTTTTGACAATTATACTCGAGTCAATGTTCTATGCCATCACCCGAGAGTGATAGCACGGACATTATAGGTCTTATATAAATGCAACAAACATGTCAATTGCAGGTCCTTTACTATTTCTTACAGACCTGTCAACAATGAGTGTTATTTTAAATCCTTCCCCTGTATATAGAGATTGCTTATAGGGGTTTATTTTTATATCCAATTTGTGCATTTTTATTATGAGAGATATTTTCAGTTTGCGTGGGATCTCCAATATGGCTGATTTTCAAAAGCTAAAATTTGGGTACAATATTAGTCAAAGGTCAAAGATTTGCACCTGTTATTTATTTTCTATTTATTCTGTACCTTGACCAATATAAATCCGCGATTAATGCTATATATTTAGGTATACACATGCCATTTAAACACAAATTTTAAATCTTTCAATGATTTTCCACGGCTTTATTTCGTATTTATCACTACACTACACAAGAATATAATGTAATCGTTTGTTTTAAAGCTAATTTGTGCTAACGTGTTGGATATAGATCTTCTTAGCTATTTATTCTCAACAACCGAAGGGACATGCGTACGTGCATATATTTGTGAAGAAACGTTCATATGATTTTGCGATTGTGCAATCTGTTTCAGATTACTACATACGCGCTTTTCACGCATGTGGTCTGTCCAAACATATAGACCCCGGCGTATCGATTTCAGATTACCCCCCGGTAACTTAAAACCGATTTAAGATTCCCCCCTCCAATTTCATATTACCCCCATATATGCCAGTACTATAATACGATATATAAGACGGATGTTAAAACGTCTTTAACAGTAAAAAAAATCAAGTATGTGTGACCAAAACCTGATCAAGTGAGGTGATCCATAAGATACACCTGCCAATTTATTAAAATGGGATGTGAGTAACGTTTTTGAGATGTAACGTGTAATGAAGCGGTTACGGACAGAGAGACATGGGTACGGCCCGACGAAGCTGACCACCATGTCACCAGCCAGCTGAGGATGTTGTTAATAAATATATCAGGGGTGGCGAGCTACTACTTACACAAAAAGTAATCATATAAGCTTTATCAGCAAGAGGGGTAATCTGAACAGTAGGGGGTAACCTGAAATCAGGTTCAGGCTACCCCGGGGGTAATCTGGAATTGATTTCAGATTGCCCGGGTGTAACCTTAAAAGGGGGTGGGGGTAATCTGAAGTCATTACACCGGCATAATACCGCAGACCAGGGTCATTCTTGGGGAAAGTATTCCAGATACAAGGGCTCGCTATACCATTGCAAACTTCTACCATTTCATATATATACGCACATACCCACTCGTCTTTTGAAACAATTTTACAATCATATACGCACATACAAGCAGAAGGATTTCACGAATTACGCTTGGGAGGAACATTATGTAACTATAATGAAGGAAGAGAGGTTGGGTTCTTCGAGTGGTGAGCAGACGAGATTTCATTGAGAATCATTAATCCCAGACATATAGGTTTTTAACCGTCTCTCATAGATCCAAATGAACACAATTCCTATATGAAAACACGCTTAAATTACTCTGAGATACAACTGTAAATTAATGTTTGTTTACCAAAGACCAGAAAATTAATTCCCTATGTAAATAATCAAGGGCGCCTTTCGTGACATATAATCAATAAACAATTCAAAGTCATAACATGATATTGGCATTGGGTAAAAGTATAGCGAATTGTTGATTATTGCTGATATTCAATACCTGTGTTACCGTCCATGAGTGAGGACGCATATAAAAGTTTAATAATAGAAGTCTGTTTGACCTCCAAGATCAATAAATTTGTATAAAATACATTTGGACATCATGTGAAGGCTGGAGAATAAATATTAATTTAATCATCTTTGAAATTTTGGAAGACATGATTTTGTTTTATAAATAAAAGGTCAGTTTAACGTGTGCCAAAAGCTTACAAGTTTTGCATACTGGTCTCATTAAATAGATTTATCATTTCGTATTCCATGCATACCATTTTAATGTTTTAGGTTACGGCGGGTACGTCCTGTGTGATTTTAAGTGGCGTCAATTAATCTTCGTGGGAAGGGGGTGGGGATGACTATATGTATATGTTTGTATGTACATGTATGTATGTATATATACCCTTTTTAGCGTCTGTATGACATATTTCAAATACATATACTTAATAAAATTTCAAATATACAACACTTAAGTATAAGGTTTTAGAAATAATGTATTATGTTTCCAGTATAAGTAAATTCTAAACCAGGTTTAGATTAATAATAATTTCATCTTAAACTCATAGATGGAACCAAAGTCTATAATTCTATTTATTGATATATTTAACTTACAATATATAAATATTATTCTCTGAATAGTGGGGGGGGGATGATTATATTGACCACCCCACACTCCTTGCATAAAGGTGGGGTGGATATACACCCCCATTTCCCCTATATTGACGCCCCCGGTTATTTCAAATGTTGCTACAACAGCCTGAACTTCTTTTAAAGCCTAAATTTTACTTGTGAACATAATTCCTGGCCATACAGCCTACTTTTCGTCAGAAAGCTTTGCCTTCACTCAAACATGTTGGTAAAACTTCCAAAATATCCTATATTTCTAAAAAAAACTTTTTTCTTTTTTTTCAAGAAAAAATGAATCAAATTAGAACACGGTATTTATTAATATTGAAGAAAAATATAACTTCTTTAGATTCGAGTCAAAATGTTATAGGTCAGAACATCCGAAACTGGAAACTTAAAATTATTATATACATTTTAATAGGAAAGTAATAAGAAAAACAAAGCATCGACGCTCGCCCATTTGAATTTTATGACACAGCACGACAGCGTTATAGCTTCAGTGATTTGTGTTTCTCTAGATATAGGTGCTAAAGCTACTGTTTGCGTGGATATTTATTTCTGTAATGAATGAAGAATTCCACAAACAATATAAAAACAATATTACACAATGACAGTGGTACACGTTTAATTTGAATCACCTCCATATTGAGTGGTTTTGTAATATGTACCCCTATTTATGCCATGAAAGCATACGCTAATCATAATGCTTGGATGTGTGTATGTTTATTATAATGTAAAAGAAGCCCCAACCAGCACGAATATCAATTCTTCTTACTATCAAGACTCTGGCAGCTATGCTTTGAGATACCTTGATTCAGCGAGCCGCTCTGGCGTCTATTTCGAGTATAATGAACAAGCTGTAACCAAATGTAAGCAAATGTAAACAATAACCTGTTCACACGTTGCACCAGGAACAGCACAAGTTTACGTGGTTTTATGTGATTTGTCACTTTATGTCACTTTGTTTGTCACTTTCCATGCCCTACCTGCAATGCCAAACGTTTGGTCTTAAATTCTTACCAGGCATGTATCAGCCGTGCATGACAAGTGTACGCGATCTAGTCATTTGATTGGTTTAATTGCCTTGTTCATAATTCATGAAATAGATGCCAGAATGGCTGGCTGAATTAAGGTATCTGAATCCGTATCTGCTAGAAGCTTGATAGTATGAAGAGGAGATATCAATAATATCCTAGTGTATATTCCGTATCGTCATGCAATATCCCTGCATACCCTGATGTAGCAAAACGCCTGTGTGCATGTGTCTATGCGTTTATATATGTGTATGGTGAAGAAGAAATTGACCAACATTATTTGAAGACGGAAAGACAAAATCGAAACGAGTTCACATGAATAAAAATCCATAGCTAGCTGATGTACTCGAATATGAACCAAATATGGGTATGCATATGGACTAAATAATGGAGATAACTCCAGGTTACATCAAGCCAGATGCCTGGAAACAATAAATAAAACACTTATGTACCTTTTTATATTAAATTGTTTGTGTAGTTGAATGTCAGTGGCGAATTCAAACCATCGATTTCATAAAAAGCTGGTAGACGGGAATGGGTTTAATGAAACAATAATGTTCCATACTGATCTCATAATGCAACCATTCGTACAATGTACAATTTGTTATGTTAAAGGTCTCACTTTTCTTTATCCTTGGTATTTAAAAGGAAAATTAATGTCTATGTATGATATCTTTATGTAAATGAAGACCTCGGCCAACACTTGTTTCATGTCAAAATGGAAGCAGGAAAAGGACCAAGTAAAAGAAAAGACAATTATGTACCTTAAACAGGGTATACTTTATGGAAAATTGAGAACTGCGCAAATGTGTGAACAAAGTTCCACCTTATCACAAAACATTGCCTATAGGACAAATCCATTGGGTACATAGCTGAAGGTTAAGGGACCAAGGTCATCAGAGAAAGAGGCCTTTAAATTTTAAAGGCGCCAAATTACCTATCTAACCTTTATAAACTCAAGGTAATCCCTTGGTGCTTTTATAAAAATAGACCCGAAAACGTAGATATCACCGTGCAAAGGCTGTTTGTTTTGTTTGATTCAACGTGATTATAATATGTGGGGGCCCGCCAAAATAATCAAAACAAATCCAACAAGGACATCTGGCAGCGAGTCAGATAAACCAGGGCTGTGCAGATGGCATTTTACAACAATAGACCTTTCAACTACCGCATATTATATGCAACCTACCATGTAAGGTTACAATGTTTTTCCCGTTTGTAAACATTGCTGTGTGTACAAACATGTTTTTGATAAAAAAAATGCATACATCCTTCACGAAGGCGTTTTAAGAACTTGTTTACAACCAAAATTACCCTTAGAACATTAATATATACACAGAGAAAGCCAGAAATCACAAATTCTTTTTCAAAAGGTAGGGGAATGGGCACTTTTAAATTATAGAACTACAAAAATCCAGGATTCCAGTCGCACATTTCCATTTACAATTGCACAAATAGAGGTCAACTACACGTTAAAATATACCCTGGTGGTAAAGTGTTCCTTGCTGTATGTATATGTCAAAGAGGAGATCAAAATCTGATAGAATTTGCAATCCTGCCAGTAGAGATTTTTACTGAAATTCCAATATCTACTGGTAGGATCTGAACTTCTATTGATTGGATTTTAAATCCTACCCGTAGAAATGAAGTATTTAATCTCTGCTGGAAAAAGGTAAACATAACCGGTGGACATATTTAACTATCATGATACATATAAAAAAATGGTAGAATTGTACATCTTTATTGTAGATATAACATTTTACCAGCAGTTTAGATGAAAATTTAATATTCTACAATTAAGTGAAATTGCAACTTACCTGCAAAGATTTCCAGCAATATATATAGAAATTGTAAATGACTACCATGTTGTAGAATTGCAGATCTTTTGTTTTGGAAGGGATTAAAATTTGCAGAACTTACAAATCGTACATGATAATCCTAGATCAGACACTTTCATTCATGAGCCTCTGAAATCTCAGATGAGACACTAGTATAATACAAATGAAGTTATTCTGCCAATTTTTAGACTGTTTTGCAGTTGATAACTTTCTTGTCTATTGTTTTCAGTTCATGATCTGATTGTGGGAAGTGTTTTTCATGATTTGCATTTCTATCGGTAGAAATAGAAATTCACATGTCTTCTTCTCGGACTTAAAATTTTAAACTCGTCCTGCAGGATTTCAAATTCTAACAGATTTTGACCCAAATTACCATATGTCAAATAATAGGAGTCAGATGCGTGCTTGTGTGTGCATGTGTAGCTCTTGTAAATGATGAACTCCACACAAATTAGTTACATGTCGAGAGGGTTTTCATGAAGAGGTTAGAGTGAAACAAAACATATCCGATTTATGTATCAAGGTGTTCCATAGCGAAGGTATATATGAGTTAGATGCATGCGTGTGTGTGTATCTTTATGTAAGCGAAAACTTCGCCATCACTTGTTTCATGTCAAGACGGAAACAGGAAGGGACTGGAGTGAAACAAAACACATCTGCATCATATACATTAAAATGTTCCATACTGTATGTATATATACAAATTAGCTGCGTGTGTGTGTATTCATGTAAATGAAGAATTCCACCAACACTTGTTTCAAGTCAAGACGGTAGCAGGAAAGGTCCCAGAAAGATTACTGCTCCTCAGCCCCTGGGACAGCATCGAAATGGTTGTGCCAGTACTGCAGAAAGCAAAGCAAAAGGTGGACTCCCTCAATAAGGACAAATTTCTCTCTTCTTTCTTTCTTTCTGTCTTTCTTTGTATTCATACACTTAATTGAGAAAATTATGATCATAAACAGATCAAGAAGTGGTACAATTTTCAGCCTCAATGCAAAGTAAAAAATCATCATATGAAACTTATTATGATAATTTTGTCTTTGTACAAATTGTAAAAGATCATATTCATTTTACAGGAATAATTTCAGCCTCAGTTTACTAAGGATTAAATTTCTATGGCACTCACATTGGCCAGAAAATGTATTTACATAAATATTTAAAATTTCTTTTTCCAGAACTGAAATTTACTCTTTCTTACTTGGACTTGAAGCAGTAAGCACTCTGGTTTGTAAAATATTGCGCCCGCTGTACAATACAAGTTTCGCATTGCGCTCTACAAAAACTGTTGGCATTTGGTTCATAAGTGTCACTGCATTTTAAAGATGTATTTAGGAATTCTTATAGAATAATCAATTTTGCCTACCGTTGAGACCGACTTTTTGTCGTTCACCATGCCAGAGTATTTGGCTGTTGGTGACTCTGGCGATCCCCGCATTGCAAGTCTAGTCCGTGAGCACAGGACACTGGCGAAGTTAGACTGAAAAGACACAAGACAAAGTGTAGTTCTTCAATGAAAATATTCGGTGAATTCCGTTAAAACGGGCAAACTGTTATTTACATGAAACGTTTACCTCACTGTAGTTTTGAATACTCTACAATAGCAATGTTTCGTGCTGTAAATAGTACTGGTTGATGCAAATTCAAATGGTGTAGAAAATAAGTAAGTACAACCGTGAAAACACGTGTTTCATTTTATATAATAGTTTGAGATAATTCCTAAATGTATGCTTTATTACAGATAAAATTTCTTCGAATATGTTGTTGCCTTACAGTGATTTTATTTCAAATGATAACAAACTCGTATGTTTGACAAAGTATTTAACATGTTCTCTAATGTTATTGCGCCTGATATTTTTATTATTAAATATGATGAAATTTAAGCATTGGCTGTGCTTACCCATAACTATATATAAACATAATTCTTCATCCGTGTAACCAGTGCAAAGCACACTTTTACTACAAGTAGCGTTATAACCTCGGAGAGGCGCCAACTAGTAGCAGATTATCATAAACCATACCTTGATGTCGCTCTGTGACGAGGTTATAATAAATGGTTTCAACAAACTAGTAGATCGGAAATAAAGGGATTCAATGATTTTGCTGTTGTTACCCTAATTCTGAGTACCAATCAAATTGAGACATTTTATTAAAAAAAAAAAAAAAGCATGGTCCATGTCAGGCTAGACGACTAAGATTTCAACACAACAGCGGCCTGCAGATAAATTGTACAGTATCTTCAACACAACATTTAACCTTGCTCTAACCTTAAAGCTTTCTTCTACTTATAGTATTAACGTGACTTATTTACAGTCAAGAAGAGACAAACTTTGATTTCATTTGCGCAAGAGCTGGTCTGCGGGGATTGTCGAGCCCAACCACCATTTCTTTCGATAGACTTGTGCCTAAAGAATGTGCTCAGAATATCTTAAAAGACAGTGTCTGATGAATCATCAATCTCGGAAGTGGCCTCAGGTCAACCTCATATAAAAGTTATTGATGTCTCCTGCTATATCTGATGCCCATGTCCCTACATCGCCCATCCGCAGTTAATGTAAAGTGACTGGGTTTCATTAACAATCAGAGCTGATAAACATTCAATACATTAATTGAATCATAGGGATTTTTTATCATTTAAATTTTTGAATACACATTCTCAAGTTCTTATTTTCTACTCTTTATCTAAATCACATACCGATAGATAGTTAATGATTATAACACATCTCCCCCTGGGAATTGGTAGCTTATAGGGCTTGACGGGATTATTTCCGTATCAAAATTTTGTGGGTCTTAGGTACCGTGATTGTAAAAGCATCGATTTTAATGTTTTCTTATAATTTCTTGTATCGGTTATCTCCAATATGACTGACTTTCAAAATATGACCTTTGTTCACAATATTAGTCGTGAGTTTTTATTTTTGACCTTGACCAAGGTCATACACTAAATAGCCGATTCCGCGCTTTGTTGCGTCGGTCGGGGAGGGGGGGGGGGGGGTTACCAATTAGCGCTTGGTGATTGCATAAATCTAGTTTAAATATTAATTTTGGTCCGTTATCCGTTATCTTGAAGTTCTTCTGTTTGATGGTGAGAAGGTGATGTCCCCTAGATTATGTCGTATATGTCATCGTGTAGTACTGGATGTACCAAAGTGTTTAATTTAAATTCATCCTGCCTAATTACTGACCTTACGTCGTCTGGCTTCCATGTGTGCTTTGTACAGGAACTCGAGAAGAGAGGTGACCAAGGCTAGAGCAAGCCCGCCCACCAAGATGTAGAAGACGCCTTGTACGTTCATCACCTTTAAGGCGCTCGTGGCGTCGTGCTAAAATAAGAAAATATTCCAGTCTTAATTTTTATTTACTTTACCCTTGGCAGGCTATTCAACATATCCTTACGTTTAAAAAATAAGTAAATGAGCAACTCTATGTAGCAAAGTGTGATATACAAGCTAGATATATACTCATTCACTGTGATTTACATGGACCTTTTATATAAACTTCATTTTTATAATGGATTGTACAACAAGTTATAATAACCAATACGAGGCCCTCTCCATGGCACGGATGTTGGCGCTCGGTAGTTGGTAAGGGAAACCGGAGGACCCGGAGAAAGCCACCGACCTTTGACGGGTAACTACAACCAACTCTCATAGCCACGCCGGGAATCGAACCCGGGTCGCCAGTGGAAAAGGCCGAGCGTTTTACCACTCAGCTGTCCAGGCTGACAGTCCTTTTCTACTTATTAATATTTATATGCCCGAATATAGAAATTTAACATATTATAATTTATGAAACATAATTTCAGCTATAAGGGATTTTCATGTTTATCAATCCCTCTTCGTTTTAATTGGTGGGGATTTTCATTGTGTCCTATCATGTGCCCATGCCCAAGGGGTTACTTAAAAGCCGAAAATGCGAACCATTGCATTATAGAAGATTTAATCGTAAAAACACCTTACTGATATTTGGAGAACATGGCATCCTAATTGTCACAGCTACACCTGGAGAAATCTTGTTCCTTTCATCCAAAGAAGACTTGATTATTTTCTGGTGTGAAATGAACTTAAACCTTACGCTGTCAATTCAAATATTTTACATGGGTTTCCTCGAACTAGCAATTTATTAAAGATAGATTTCAAATCGATAGGTATGAGCCTTTACATTGGATATTTAACTCGTCCTTGCTTGATGACTCCCAGTTTGTTCAGTAGTTGCATTCAAGCTTTGCTACATGGAAAGAAAAATCTTTTCGAATATTTCAAGTCTAATTAAAGACTGCATGATCTACAGTTTAAGTGAGGAAATTTTCGAAGAGATCTTCAACATTTAGAATTTAAAATAAAATCAATTGATAAAAAGTTATCACAGAGTTAAGACTGTAAGCTTTATATGGAATACAAGTTAGAGTACACTTTGCAAAATGTATGAAAAAATCACTGACGGTATAATCATAGATCTTGTACACAATGGTATGGGGAGGGTGAAAGTAATACAAAGTACTTCCTTTGTCTGGAAAAGAAACAAAAATATGAAAGTCATATTAGAAAGTTTTTAATTAATGATAAAGAAATAACAGATGCAGCTCGTACACTCAAGGAAATCAAAACTCATTTTTCAGACAAATATAAAAGATAAAGTCATGTAGCCAAAGAAGATTGCAGAATATATCACCAGAGAGTTAATATTCAAACGTTAAATGAGACTGAAAAGACTTTGCTAGACTCTCCTTTATAATAGCAGAGATGCATAAATCAATAAATATAATGCAAATAGAAAAAACGCACGGCAATGATGGGTTTCCGAAGGCTTATATATTTTAGGAAAAGAATCTTTTAAACAGTGTTAATGACTCTTTTGAATTCGAACCAGGTTATCACATTCATTGAAAATCTTTTAAGTGGTTGAAGACCAGCCTTATAAATACTGACATAAAAATTATTTGTAAAAATCTATTGTCGCGGATTTAAATAAGCCATTTTTGTCTAATTGATTGATATCGAACACGGAAGACATCTTATACGCTGTTTTGATTTTACATTTTTTTATGGAGCTCTTGAGCGTTTGTATTTTCCCAAAAACTTTATAAAATAAATAAGAATTTTATACAATAATGCTGAAAGTTATGAGGTAAATATATTTCCAAATACTGCGGGAAGCCTGGCAAGATGACCCCCTGGCTTTTTATCTTTTCCTGTGAACTATAGATTTTTTGGCGGACACAATAAGAGATAATGACGATATTTAAGTTACTAGCGTCAATTATAATATAAAGCAATTTAATATAAAGCAATGCTTCTTTGCGAAAGATGCGTGCCATTTTTTTTATTTGAATTTTGCTTTTTACTATCACTGAGTTTTTATGATATTTTAGATAAGAATTTAACAGAATTGCATGGAATTGTTCCAGTAAATATTCATCTAAAAAGATTTCTCATGGACCAGTCAAACGACGCATATCATAAAAGTATAAAGCATTCTCACAATAGAGACCTTTCAGTAAAACATACTTATGAAACGGTTATAGATGAATTCTGTAATACCTTGAACTTGTGGAGAAGCAGGGGATTTACGATTTATGGAAGAAAAGAAATTGTCTAGTCTTTAATGTCACAAGATATTATGTTTAAAATATGATATAGAAATTTAATGAATTCAAAGATGGTGGAATTTCTTCAGGAAGAAGAACGTTTAACCCTTACCTATTTGAGAATTGATCAAATAAAAAAATATTACAAAGAGACTATAGAGTATAATATAATAATAGTTAAGGAAAGAAAATTTGAAAACAAACAAGAGAAATATGGAAGAATTAAAAAAAATAAAATTTATTAAACAAAGGTAGAAGATTTGGGAGTACAGAGTAGAGAGACAGACTCAACATAATTTATGGAATTATGAAAAGAAAAGAGGAATGAAAACAAAAAAAAATAAATAAATAAAATAATTAACAGGAATGCATTGTGCATCAGAATGATAAGGGTTTTTTTTCATCTAGAATCTCTAGTCACGAAATTAATCTTGTCGTTTTGTTTGATCATGTTTTATTTTTATTTCTAAGGTCAGCTGTCTCTTTGTATGTGTTGCAAGTAGGCCAGAGTCGCCAGTCAGCGTCATTGTGTCGTGAGACAATATGGGAATTCAGAGCGGCCACCGATTGCGCTGCTTTGAAGTACCGCCAGTCGGGGTTCAGTACCGCCAGTTCAGGAGGTCTAGTAGTTGTTTATTTCGATTCTGTGTTTTCACTAGAGTTTCATTTAGATTGCAACCAATGTATTTAATTTGACGTAAGGCGTAACAGGCGGGGAACACTATCTGATAGGTAGTTTTGGATTCTGTAATTTACTTTTTATATAATATTTGTTACTTAGCCACTGCTTTGTGTTTTATTGTGTACCTGGGGTCGATGATACGATGAGTGCGCCACATAACCCAAGTCAAAAACCACACCATCTCTACTTTACCACGTTAATCAAAGGCAACCCAGTCCGTCACTTGGTAAGGGCAGTTTTTTTCCCAAGGGTTCCAGAAAGGACTTACTTTATCGGGTGACATCCTTGATTCAATAAATGTAAATATAAATCGTAATTATATTTATAATAATAATAATAATAATAATAATAATAATAGTAATAATGATAATAATAATAATATCCCAAAAATTACGAAAGAAGAGTGAAGGATAATATGGCATTTGAAGGATAATTATCTTTAACAGAATGTCGAAAAGCAGCAAAAAAATTTAAGAAGTCGCCAGGAAATGATAGATTTTCATCCGAATTTATACTTCATTTTTAGGAGAAGTTAGTTAACATAATGTCCGCATTGTTTATTATTTTTATATGTAGCTATATTGACACCATCACAGAGGCAAGCAGTTATACTATTGATTGCGATATAGACGAACTGAGATTGCTCCTATATGCAGATAGTACCACTGTAAATGTACAGATATTGATTCTTTGAAATGAGTTGTGTCCATTTTCAATATATTAAACCGAGATTCTGGTTTACAAATAAATGAGAGAAAAAAAACTGAGGGAATGTGGCCGAAAATGTTAAGGATAGTAACATAAACCCCTTAGGTCTCAAATGGCTGAAGCTAAGTTTCAGGCGTTCATATACCATGTAATACTGCACTGTTAAATAAATGTAACTTTGAGGACAAAATTCAGAGTATTCATAAGATGTTTGCAATCGCCGAGGCTATGTAGCTGGACAATTAGGAAAATGTCCAAAACAAATATCAGGTGCAAACTAATTACATGTGTCTGTCACTCTGACAAAAGGTCAGTTTTTGAACAAAAACAGCCGTTTTTAGATCTAACATGGGCAGAACAAAAAACAAGATTCTGGTCTATTGTAATGCACTATTGACCCAAATACTATTTTAGAAATAAACTCATCAACCATGGCAAGCCACCTTTTCCTATGAGGAAAGGCTTAAACAACTATTCAAATTTTTAAAAAATTTCTTAAAATACATACCGATCTAATATTTTATAATTTGACAATTCTGTAAAGAGTCATATGAAATATGAAGCGCCATTTTTACAGATTTATTTATTCCAAAGTCCTATTGAATTCTTTTCCCCTTTTATAAGATAAGTTTCCTTTGAAGTCACCTAACTTACTTTTACTGTTTTGGTTGCTTGCCCGCACTGACTGTTTGCAATCCACCATTTTGTCTGTAGGTTGTGCAGTATACCTTGTTCGCGTAGTTCTAAAACTGCCAGAGTCACATAGTCCCTGAAATTAAATTGTTATCACACGATTAAAATTTCAGAAAATATATTTAATTTATATCATTTTAAAACAGGCCGGTTTAATTCATGTCATAATGCTTATAGATATATGAAGAAAACACAACGGTAATTACCTTTTGAAACAAATAATTAACCCTATCTTGACAACTAGTTATCAGCTGCAAATGTCAAATGTTCGTTGTTTACTCTTAAGCAAAAGCAAGTCTACTTTGCTTTTCAAAAAGGATTTAGTTATAGATCTTTTGTGTTTTTTTAGAAAAAAAATCCTTTTAAACAGCATATCTTACATTAGGTGTCTGGAATCACCGGGTCGTCGGAAGGTTTTGTCTATCTATTATTTCGTGTAAAAACTAGATAATTATCGCATGGGAACGCGATACTATCGTGTGGGGACGAGATTAACAGATAATATTCTGTGAGTCCTTTACAAGGAACCACAGACATAACATTTCATCAGAAAACTTAGATAAAATATCAGGGAATCATGAACGGAATCTAATGAAATTTTCAGGGCATTTAGGGAACGGCCAGTAAAGAATCAATCACATTTTAATGTGGATCCGGCACATGATCATCAAAGAACATTCACAAATAACAGAGTTACTTCTGCACGAATGAACCTTGAAATATGGGCCGAATAAATGGATGCAAACGGTTTGGAGAGCATTTCACAATAGGGTGCCCCACGTGGCGGAGGCTAACATTCCTTAGAATAAAGATTTCTGTTTAGCGGTATAACATAATGTAAATTCGACAGAATTTAGTCTGATAATGAAAATATGATATATTAATCGAAAATTTATAAATGCCTATTTTCATCTCATGTTATGCTTTTGACTACTGTAATAAAAACAACCACAGCCTTGTTAAAAAGGTTAAGCTGATCCTGAACATGTTACTCTGTATAAACAAGATAAAGACTGCAGACCGTCGCCTTGTTGCTATATGGAGTGTGACGAGTGAAATTTTATAAACTGTGAATTTTAGAAAGTGGTCTCTAGAACCGTATAAACTTCGAGGAGTAGCGAGTTATGTCAGGTGCCTACCGTGTGCAAACGTTACAAGTGGGCAGAAGATGCCGTTTTTGAGTTACAGTTATGGATATACATATGTACATACATAAGCTACTATACACATGTACACAGTCATACCCGATTGCAATCTTACTATAATTTGGCAGTGTATAAAACCCGGACCCCACGGTTCCCGGACCCCGGACCCCAAAAAAACCAAGTTATATATTTTCCTATATTTATACCGATAAAAAAACACCCCTGTTACTGATACAACAACAGAGCTAAGCTCCTAATTGTTGCAGTTTTATAAATGACCGATCCAATGAAAGATTTAAGTACACAAAATATTAAGGTGAAGACGGACCCCTGCGTGAATTTGCATGATGACGGACCCCAATAACGTACCACCGCTCTTATTTCTATTTATGACTGAAAGAGAAGAGAATTAGCACTGATGTCACACATGAAATATGGATATTTGCTATTTTAAGTGGAAATATAAATGTGCGGGCATACTAAATGAGATTTATTTGAAATGTGCCACCTGTCATTGCGGACCTAGCTGACACTGATCAGAGCTTTTTCATTTGACACAGGTTGCGTGTTCTATTCATGAACAGCCATGCAATTTAAAGATTGCAATACAATAATTACCCAAAGGAATTGTTGATTACTTGCATTTCAAGCAATGCAATGTAAAAACAAAATGTTTTTTATAAATTTTCTTGTCATACTTTTTAAAACGATAGACATATGGAATAAATAGCAAACATAAAAAATGAATAAAAAAAACAAAAATGTAAAAAATACAGATATAAGAACACAACCACTAAATCACATGGATGTTATGCCTAAACGTGACTTTAAAATATGTACTAAAGAAATGGTAAAACTACGAGTAAAAAGGGTCCGTGGAATCGTACGTGTTAATTATCGAATTTTGATTCAAAACAGACTTATTTTTACTTTTTCACCAAACAGTTTGTATAATACGTCTAAAGATACATATCTGCAAAAATGTTTCGACATATGACCGTTAGATTTTTTAAGAATTATAGAATTTCTTGGATAACGGGATCCGGGGTTTTACACACTGCCCTATAATTTGCGGATGTTGTGCGCGGCCACCGCCAGAGCAATCTATGGGCTTCTACTTGCCAGATATACACGTTTATTGGACACCAAATTAAACTCTCGAGGCAGAAAGATTCCCACCTACAGACTGTCCTCGGAGTACTTTCCGTTTGTATTGCGGTGCCCCTAACACACCCAAACCTCGCAACATATCGAAACCGGTCTTGGGAGCTATCATTTTGCGTACATACTAAAACCCGGATGATACAAGTCGCATGTCGAACTTAAATGTTTACCGCTAGTTACTATTTATTAATAAACATACATACCTTAGGTCAGAGCCACGAGGGGTGCCGATACCATATCCCTTGGAATCCAGGTTTGAACCAACTTTCATAGTGTCACAAGGCAGCCGCTGGTTCGTGTATTCGTTTAATGTGGACTCGATGAGGAAGGCGTATTTTCCGTTAGATGCGCGGACTCGGTCGACGCCATCTTTGTTGCTCTTCATGAAAGGACTTGGTTGGCTGGATTCCATGAAAGCCCACATTCGCTGGTATGTAGGAAGGGACGAAGTCTGAAATTAAAATAAACACATTTTAAAAATATACATCAAAAAGAGTCAAATATAAACACAGGAGTTACTCTATCAAGCCTTTTTGGTATTAGGTAAAAAATTGCGGTATCATTTCATTTTTGTAATTATACACTCAGATTTAAGCCAGAAAAGATTCTAAACAATTCTTGTTAATAAGCCTACATATTGTTACAAACTCTTTAAGAAAATTCAATAAATCACTATATTTCAGAGCTTTAAATTCCTAAAAGGGAAAAATAAAATGGGGACCTGGACAGTAATTATATCTGGCTGTACAATCCATGTAAAACAAAACAAAGTTTATGTAAATCCCATTGACTCTATATGGTAAAAAAATCCAAACCTTGAAGAATTCATAGGTTGATCCACCATCTACCGTGCCGTATTTGATCTCAGTTTGTTTGGCGAGGTCATCAGCCGATTCGATTGGTGTATTCATGCGTTCTACTGTTAGAAAGGCGGCCAAGTTGGCGGTATAGGACGAGATGATAATTAACGTGAAGAACCACCACACACTGCCCACAATACGGCCCGAGGTCGATCTAGTTGGAAAACGAGATATGAAAGTAGTATAGTACTAAAAACTAGTATAATTATTTTTCTTTTACATGGATAGTACGTGGATAATTACAGTGTTGAGACTAGAAATCGTAAACAAGATAGGATAGTCTCGGACGACAGCTTTTGAGGATTTCTTGTTTTGATGTTATTTAAGCCATTTCATCTTGGGAAACCCCGTTCACTTTTAAGGAAAAACTAAGCTTTTCAGAATGCATAAAAAGTAAATGTATACGGCACTATCTTGACCATAAAGTTCATGTAGTCACAAATTTAATGTTGCCAGATATCGTGCATTACGAGATTTTTGTGCATTTGAGCTCAAGGGTAGTATTACATGTGTGGTATTCACTCTTGTAATGATTTTAAGGAAACGCGTCCATATGATCAGGGAATGAATCTAAATGTGGATTTTATATTATCTTTTTTAATTATGAGGCTCTTATGTGAATTATAAATTGGGTCTCTAACGTCATTATTTATTAGACAACACATGAAATTTTCCCATATCGACTGACAGCTGCAGGACCTGTCTGGACTCATTTTCTATACATCTGTTAAAATTCTTAATTACTCGTGCTATCATGATCTTAATAGAATCTTGTGTTAACTTAGACGATTTCCTACACATCTTCTAAGTTCAAAATCATACATTTTTGGCTATCGCAAACTTGAAAATGACGAATATAGGTGTGATATTCTACGTCCTTCGTGTGCCCAATTAAGAAAGGCCATGGGCCAGAAGTTAAAAAGGGTCCCCTCCTTCTAAGGGTGTGCTCTTTCAGAGTTCCAGGCGACCATGGGTGATTTTGGACTTATAGGCCGCCATTTATAATAGGAATATATAATAAGGTCG
The DNA here is from genome assembly GCA_026874595.1 of Sipunculus nudus. NCBI lineage: Eukaryota > Metazoa > Annelida > Sipuncula > Golfingiida > Sipunculidae > Sipunculus > Sipunculus nudus. The sequence continues at coordinate 52,235,942 of CM049315.1, forward strand.
CTGTTTCTATGTTACATTATCAACATTTAACTAAGTAATCACCTAGCTTTGGGCTGGCACACCCAAGCAATTTAAGGATGACGCACTTGAACAAATGTATGCCACTTTATTATAGGGCAGATCATCGGTACGATATAGGATTAATGGTGATTTTGTCCGTGTAGGCCGCCATTTCGATTAAATGGTATTGTTGTTTCTGCGTAAAGTCATTAACATACAGTGAAACCCTGAAATTACGACCACCAGTAGGACCTCGATAATGTGGTCGTCTGAAGCCCCATTCATATGCACACATTTACTCCTGTGAGAATATACGTATACACATGTTAGTAAATTTACTTTGTGAGTATACTGCCTCATGTGAACAGATTTGCATATGTGGGTATACACAAGGCTACATCCTTCCTTTACCGTCAGCCATTTTAAATAAATAGTTCATACATTGCT